>JAUPFT010000022.1:34843851-36131351 GCA_036936625.1 Parnassius smintheus behrii
ATTGCCACTTCAGCTTACTAATCCGTAAACAAACAACAATAATAAAATGTAAACTAAGCCCTGAGCTTAAAAGCCAGTTATTATTGAAATAATTACTACGTTACGGACGGACATTTAATATTTTTATATGTGTAGATCATCATTTTCTCTAAAATTCTTATTTTTCCTCATCAGATTGTAGAAGTTTACCGCAATGAGCAAGGAATGAGCCTTTCCTTTAATCCACTACTGTTAGCGGGCAGATTATCGACCACCTTGCAACACTGCTCGTACACCAGTGAGTGCGAGCAGTGTTTCAAGGTACTATTTATGATCATTTTAACTTTTGGTGTAGTCACCTCTTACTTCACCCTCGCGGACATGACAGAATCTGCTGCAGCTAACACAGCTCTGGAACCCTATTACCCAATTTTATTTACGAAAATTTTCTAACATACTTACTTTATAAGACTCTGGTGCCATTTAATCAACTGTACCAATCCTTTCCTAAGATATACGTTTTGATTTGACTGTTTATCAGGTATGAGTTGCTCAATTTCATGTCTTAGTGAGCGGAACTGGATTTTAATGTATGTACAGCATATATAATAGAGGTAGTCAGCGCCGCATATCTCTAAAAGGACTATACATTCTGAAACATGATATATCTCACATATATAATATCCAATTTATTTACAAAGAATATATATATTAAAAATGACCTAGTTTTTTTAATATAATAAACGAGCACACAATCCACCTGATGGTAAGTGGATGCTGTCCACTGGCATCTACATTTATCTTTAATGGTTGGTTTGGAGGTTTCCAGATGCGTTATCACCCCTGAGGACTAAGATGGAATGCCTCGTTTCCAGAAAAGAAGATTCTGGTTTTCTATATGAAACCATCATCAGATTGGCAGCACTAGGCTAGCCCATTTTTTACGTATAGAGCCACGCACGCTGCAACTATATTATGATAACTATACGGTGATTAGTATGGTGAGTGTAGAGAACCGGATACCCTTTTCAATGAAAACGAAGCATTCCATCATAGTCCTCACTCGGCGTACGGGGTGAAAGTGCATCTGCATTCTGATTCACATTGTGGATCACAGCATTAACCTAGCATCAGGTGGACTGTGTACTTGTATATCACTCTTATTTTATAAAAAAAAAAACCCGGTTGACCCTACAGCGAAGCGTAGCCCAAATGCAAAGCGTTTCGAATTTCACCCGTTACGACATTTGGATTCGACGCTCAAGATCAACCGATTTTGATTAGGATTGCGGCAATCGGCGCAGTTTTTTCAGCTTAACAAAAAACTTCGTCTTTGTTTGTTTTAGTAAAATCAATTTGACGGAATTTTTTCAAATTATTTTGAACGATATCTCTCAAACGAATCAACAGATTTTGATACGGTTGACTACAATCGACGTCGTTTGTTGAGTAGAAAAGCTGACTAGATTATAGAATTGATCAATAGAATGGTGTTGTAGCGGTCTAAATTAACAGAAAGTCTAGGTTCAGCGAAGCCCTTTCAGATGCCGCAAACCGCTTTTCGATAGGATACTCCGTTACAATGTTATGAGATGTTTATACCTTTAAGTGTGTAAAAATTGAAACAATAACAAACAAAAAAATACACGCACACACGCACGCACCTCGAATCGTCGTTGATGATAACTCGACTTTCGCAAACCTGGGTGAAAGCAATTAGTTCCCGATTTTATGAAAATCTTTGCTTCTCATATCGGGAAGTTAAAAATTATAAATATAAATAGTTTTAATTAAACATATTTAGTAACGTTATTTCCAACATATGTATTGGAGACATTTAGTAAATCTAAAAAGAAAATATATATTTAGGTAAGTATCTTTTTTTATATATTTCCTTATTTTTGAGATTTTAGGGAAGAGAAGTTATAGTGTTGGCAGACTGTTCATGCCTTCGACATATTTTTATTCCTCAAATAAGTAATGTACTTCAGATGTTCAGATATTCACTTAAAATTGTAATTAACAATTTCATTAGTGCTGGCGGGGATCGAACCTAAGTTGCTCGTGTACTTTATTATTATATATAATATAATCAATTATATATAATTAGTTCCTAAAGTTACCGTATCCGCGATTTGACGCCGCCTGTGTTGATACGATAAGAGAGCTGGATTTTCTCTCACTCAATGGCTATGTTGTCAAAAGCACTTTTTTTTATAAGAGGAGGCAAACGAGCATGCGGCTGATCTGATGGTAAGTGACTACCGCCGCCCGTGAACAACCGCAATACTAGAAGAATTGCAGGTATCTTGCCAGCCTTCAGAAAGGAGTAAGCTCTTTTCTTGAAGGTCCCTAAGTCGTATCGGTCCGGAATTTTTTTTTAGTTAAGAATCAACACGTTCGTAATAGAGAACCCACGGTGTTTCCATTCAAAAACACCGTGGGTCAATCTGCATAACTTAGAAATAAAAAGAATATTCGGAGAAATTCAAGTCTCTATTCCTATATTATTTAATTCTCTTTACACGTGATGTAACAGTTTATATTGAGTTTACAATAAGTTTGATTGTGCTTTATAATAGTTAAATTATTTACCTGACCATATTTGTTTCATGTATATCAACGGCCAATACCTAATATCGAGCGGATCAAATGGATAGACGTCAAGGAATGGTAGCATCAATTCTAGTTCTCGTGTTCTGATGTATTTTATAGCTATTAATATCAAGGGACTGAAGGTGAAATTTATCACCATACCGATATTCAATATATTTAACAAATTTATAACAAAGTTTAAGAATTTCCTCTCCTCTTTTTCAATTTTAATTTTTGTAACAATGTCCTTGTTGATTGCATTATCATCAAGCTCTCTCAACTGTTTAATCAGCTGGCCAACATAATCTTCACAAATGATTAAATAAAGTGATTTCAAAGTAGCAACTGCGCTCAGTGTTGCGCATGGTGCAAGATACGTGATTTCAGTCATATCCTTTCCGTTTTTCACTTTATCTGTGATCCAAAATACAGCACCAATTATGTCACTGTTAAGCCATATAAAATTAAAAATATAAACACTTCTTTTTTTTATTGTGTGCCATTTATCGCTTTTATTCGGTTCTAAATTTAAACCTGTGCAAAGAAATATAAATTTTAAACGCTTCAAAGATTTATCGAAAAACCGTGTCTCACTCGCCATCTTGTTTATGACTAAAATTATAAAACAAAATGGCATCTATTTATAACACATCGTACATGAACAGGTCTTAAATAACTTAACACAATCTAACATGTCCGTTTCGTTTGATAACACCTTGAAAGGCTTTAATTAATCCATTATTTAGTACATCAATGATACATGATGGTATTTAAAAGTTAAATTTACAGTCCGAGTGCGTACCATATCTGGGCAGGCTTCACTCATTTCTGGGATGATTTTTGGACTAGGACGAGGGGAAGGACCACGATATCACAGAATACCGTTTCGTATGGTGAGTGTAGTAACCGGAGACCCTTTTTACTGGAAAGAAGGCATTTCATCTTAGCCCTCACGGGTAACAACGCATTTGCATTTTGATTCGTAATCGAGGATAGATGTAAATTTCCACGGGCCGCAGCAACCACTTATCACCATGTGAACTGACTGCGCGTTTATCATCCTTCTACTATAAAAATTGTAGGTTTTCTTACGATTATTTCCTTTACCGCCAAGCACGTGATCAATCAGCTCCCAAAATTGCAATCATCAATTAAATTGGTGAGACGGGGATAGAATTCATGCTGCTCGCGTACTAAATTTACGACGAGGGGTACGAGATATACCTAAACTATATTACGTATATATACGTTACATAGTAGACGTATATAAACGTTATATAGTTTAGATATATCTTAATAGGGTCTGATTTTATACATATTCAAAGCATTTATTTAGCTTCGTTGAATATTACAACATCCACAACATGATATTGCATGAAACTGAAAGAGTTTTTATGTCGCCAACGTACGGTGTAATAGGTGATATTGAAATTAAAAAAAAACTTTACAGAAACTTTTTGCTTGTTTGCGTTAGTGTGTAACGAACTAATACAAAGTAATTAAAATAAATTAAATTCATTTTTTTCTTCAAATTTTAAAATTACATTGACCATTGAACAGCGACCGAAGTCGCCTAGTTAGCAAAAAAATTTCTAACAGTAGGTAATATAGTAATATAATGTATTGCTATAATATATTATGTTGCGCTTTGCTTACTCGTTAATTTTGTAAAAAAAATAGTATTTTAAAATTGGGGCCGTATGTATCGGCAATTCTCGATATAAAAAAATGTGACACATTCTCACCTATTTCTGATACCAAACAACCATAGATTACTATAATACATACATAATAGAACGTGGGAGTAGACGGAACCCGTGCAGCCACCAAAATGTCACTAACATGTCAATTCACACGTATATAAATGTCAACACGAGATGTGTTTTGACGTTACAATCGTTTCCAAATTTCGAATGCAAATTATTTTGAAAATTACAAATTGCACACTATTTACATATAAATATATGTATTAAAATTGAAACGATTTTTTTAATGATGATCTTGAACATCAATCAAAAGTTAAAATGTGTAAATTTACTCAGTCTGTCAAAACAGCGAATCGGGTTTGTAGTAGTGATAATAGGACGTAATTGCTTGTATGTGTGCTCCCGGCGACGCCGAATCTCGTACAAAATAAGTTTGACAGCCATTCCATTCCGTATTATAGTATTCTATGCAAATAACAGTACTTGCTCTGTTGAGTTTCAGTCTGGAGAATACAGAGAGTATAGTTACAGGCTGTAAGGTATTCTTAGTCCTTAGTAAAATTTCATCCCCTATTTTTTAATAGGGGTTTAATTATTTCTCAAAATTTATACTACTCCAGAAGTATAACATATTATATAAAAAGGAATCATTAAAATCGGTTCAGTTCACCAGACATGCAAACAAATGGTAAAATTAAAAATTTTGTACAAAAGACTTCAATACGACCGAATCAATGTATTCGAAGTTAATTAAATACGCATTATTAAAGACAACTCAAAAACTTCTAGTCAGATATTGATTAAAACGACACGAGAAGCACCAACATTCAGATAACAACAGAATCATCAAAAACGGTTCACCCAGAAAAAAGTTATGAGGTAACACAAATAAAAAAATATACCTCCTCCTTTTTGAGGTCAGTAAAATAGTCTGTGAGATCGAGAAAGTACTGCGATTTCAAAGTCGGCTAGAACTCAACGGCCTACTTTAAACGCTGAATTTAAACTATTTAGTAATCCATGCGCTAAATGGAAACTATTTATTAATCTGTGGCGTATGTACTTATTTCTTCTTTATCATCTCTTGATAACCTACTGCTGGACATAGGCCTCTCCTATGGGAAGGTGGTCCTGCTATAACTGCCACGCTTGAAGAGCGGATGGGTGATCGCAATACCAGATGCCAGATGTCTTAGTTTCGCCACTTCCGGTACGATTTTGTTTTATAAAACTGAATTGACTAATGAACTTACAGTCCACTTTATAGGGCCGCAGCATCTTCCTGATAAAAACTTAGTATAAATAACAAAATATGTTTGCCAACCCGCTTGCCAAGCGTGGTAACTATAAATAGGGGGATCCATATGAGGCAGTTGCATAGGAATGCAGCACTAGGCTTTATATAGGCCTAGGTTACCTAAGTTACTTTTACCATACCTTTAGAGAAAAGTAAATAAATTAGGTCGTCGTCGTCGTCGTTAGTCGTGTCAATACACAAAAATTCAAAAAAGTGTTACTGACCGACCGTAACGTAAAAACCTTGAAAAATAGCGATTTCAACAATGAATCAAGTTAGAAACATTGCAACTTGTTGCGTCGAGGTAAAATGATAAAAACAAGCGTGGACGTTGGACGTTATAGGACCACTAAACAACCAAAAAAAGTATCCAAGCACAATTTGGAATCAAACGCCTACGGTTCAGTACACAGTTCAGTTTACGGGTGACAACGCATCTGCATTTTGATTCGTAATCGAGGTAAGTGGTTGCTGCGGCCCATAAATATGTCATCTATACATATTTATGGGCCGCAGCAACCACTTACCATCAGGTGGACTGTGTGCTCGTTTGTCACTCTTATTCTAAAAAAAATTGTTTTTATACATAATAGGAACAAAAATGCGGATGCGTTGTAAACCTTGAGGGCTAATATAGAATACCTCGCTTTTAGTAAAAGAGACTCCGGTTCTATAAATCAACATACGAAACACAGTAACATTAAGTATATATTTTACGCTGGTAATCTGTGCGAACGTGGTGCTCAACCCTTCGAGCCGACCCATTCGTATTACAACCATAATATTGCTGCACCGTAACTTAACAAAGAGTAAATATGAACCTCATAATATCTAAAAGTTAATAGCATCTCAAAATTCGATATCAAAATATGTTTCTAACACAGATATGTCACATAATAATTAATTAATGTCTGAAGAACAAATATTGAAATTACTAATCGAAACTATTTAATTCATACGAGTTTTTGGTGTTGTCCCCTTTTGTTTAAATTCCGACATAGATACTGCATAATATGTGTGTTGATGTTACAATCCCAGAACGATTATTGACAGTCATATTGTTACGGTCCGGTCGTGTTTTTTGAATGGTGTAAAACAATGTAGAAAAGAATTTCACGTGGTAGAGTCATGTTTCAGCTACATTACAGTTAAAACACGAATGGGTCGACTCGACCGGGAAGGACCACGCTGTCTCAGAATACCAGCGTAAAATTGCAGCTTAATCCTGCAGTGTTTCGTATGGTAAGTGTAGAGAACCGGAAACTCACCGCACGATTTTACATGGGTAGGCTCAACAGCATGTTGGGCAGACACAGTAAAATGTCCCTTCGCAACAAGCGAACCCTATATAAGGACTGCATACGACCTGTCATGACCTACGCGGCCCCCATTTTCGCACATGCTAAGCCCAAAGCTATAAATGAACTTCAAATAGTTCAAAATCTATTCTGTCGTAGGGCCACTAACTCGCCCTATTATGTCTGTAATGCCGACCTACACCGAGACTTAGAGCTCCCAACAATCCAGCAGTTCCTTAAATTACTCTCTGAGAGATTTTTCAAAGCCTCAGAGTCCCACCCAAATCATCTCATTCGTGAAACAGCTGCCTATGCAGCCCCTATCCACACTCGCTATAGTGTGCGCAGACCGAGAAACTCTCTCTCGGACCCCCCCAACAAGCTTTCGGCTGACCTGAACTACCTCCTGGCGGCTCAGGCCGAGCCTACATAACACATCCCTTAATCTGCCTTAGTTAGGCACTCGTCTAAGCGGCTTTTCGCCGCTTGCGCCCTCCTTTCTGCCAAGGAGGGTCGCGTTCGTATACAGCTTAGAGATCTCTAGTTAGACCGTTAAGCCAGTCCCTAAAAGGTGGGGTTTAGTGGGTAAAAGTCTCCACATAACCACGCAGCCGGCTGCGTGGTATGCTATGAGCATTCCCCACCTCCCTCCCCCGTTTTCCGGAGGGTTGCCCATATTTGCTTCGGGCGCAAAAAAAATCGGACTCTTTTTACCGGAAATGAGCTATCTTAGTCCCCAGGGGTGACGTCACATCTGCTTATTGATATTTAATCGAAGGTAAATGTAGATGCCTATGGGCCACAGTGTTCACTTACCATCAGGTTGACTGTGTGTCTCGCTTGTCACTTTCTATAAAAAAAAGAATAAATAATTTAGAAAATTGTGTTTCCAGTGGCCGATCCACCCTAACTGATAACAAATAGGCTCACATATTGGTTACTATGGATAGATCGAGAATTGAGGCGACTCTGATAAAGTTAGATATTCAGCCATAAAGAATTCAATTTAATTAAATTTATCTGTAGGCAAGCGTAGCCAAGCTTATCAATAAGATAAAATATTCCCGACTAAGAAAAAGGCCGTGTAGTGGCGTCCTAAGAAACCAAAATAAGATAGTTACAAACTGGAGATACAGCAGCGATTTCCTTATAACAACCCAAAAATAATTAGGAAACTTACGGTTGCAAACTTACCTGGAAAGTGTGACAAATATGGCATATATTCACTTTACCTATTTTCCCGAGACCGAGAGTGTTATTTTACCGAGACCTATTTTCAGCAGTGAACTTTGACAAGTAGTGGTGATAGTGATGAAGAAAGAAGCTGATGAAATATATACTGGCTGATAAATTGAGAAATTTATCCATGGTTGATCTAAAAAAATTAGGTTTTCATTCTTTTGCAAGGAACCCGGAAAAGTTTCCGCTCTGATACTGATTTATCTTCGTGTACAGATTAAAAAGGAAACTCAAACCCGACATTCAAATTCCGACGCTACTCTAACGTGATGAAAGGCTTTATGCGATTTATGTCGTTGCCGCAAACAGGAAAAACGAAACCACACGACCATCACCTCTAATAGTCCGTATCTCCGCATGTGTTTTGTTTTATACATTTTCTTGTTTTTAAATAAATAATTTGCAGTTTTTAGATATTATTTTATTATTTTATAAAACTGAGGTGACAAACAAATTTACAGCCCACCTGGTGGTAAGTGGCACCTCCAACAAACTTCAAGCAAAGAAGGCTTTGGATGCGTTGTCAACTCTGAGGTCTAAGACGAAGAATAAGAAGAACACAACAGTAAATGCATTAGCTTAAGAAAAAGGTTTTTAAAAAAAATAGAATAAGGGTGTTCAACGAGCACATAGTCCATCTGATAGTAAGTGGACGCTATGGTTTAAATGGTGTTAATGCTTTGTTACCTAATAATGCACGAGGCATTCCAGTAAAAAGGATTTTTGATTCCCTACTCTCACCATATGAAACACAGCATCAGCCACGCTGCAGCTATGTTATGGCCGTAGCATGAATGGGTCCGCTCGACCGGGGAAGGACCACGCTCTAACACCAGCGTAAAATAGCACCTTAATGCTGCTGTGTTTCGTATGGTGAGTGTAGAGAACCGGAGACCCGTTTTACTGGAATCGAGGCATTCCATCTTAGTCCTCAAGGGTGACCACGCATCTGCATTTTGATTCTTAATCGAGGTTAAATGTGGATGTTTATGAGCCACAGCATTTACTTATCATCAGGTGGACTGTGTGCTCGTTTGTCACCCTAATCCTATATATAAAAAATTAAGCTGCTATTTATCGCTGGTATACTGTGAGAGTTCTACCTAACCTAACCAGACAGTTTTCGCGGCACAAAAGGAGTTCCATCACGTAGTTCATATATACAGCTTTATGTTACTTTACTACCAAAAAAAATTATATCTGAACCCTATCCATGGTACTGTGGTCGGGTTATTAATAAATTTTATGTTTACACTGTAAAAAATCTCGAGAAAATTCGGAGAAGACCCCAACCAGAAAAGTCTAGATAAACGTTCGCTGGGCAAGTTAATGTTACATATAATGTCACAATTTTTTTGTAAATGTAAATAATTAACACCCTTTACAAATAAAAATGTTACAGACTGATTATTAGTAATCTAGGTACACACTTTGGAAGTGTAGAGCTGGTGAATGTTTATGTAATTATAGGCTACGATTGGGAGTGTCTTATTGTAATGTAATTACGCAGTTGTCACTCGTAATGAAAGGTTATTTAACCTTGATAATATAGGTTGTATATTACTGTTTTTTTAATTATTGTTTACAGTTAAATTTCCTTTAAATATAGGGATAATGGAAAATACGTGATGATTACACACTTTTTGTACAGGAGTAAATAAAAGCCACCGTATAGTTTATTTTTTTATTTCCAAAGACTAATTTGACAACTACAAATGTCAAACTTCAAAATGCTAACTAATAACGTACAATGATAAATATACTTTAAATTAAATCTAACCCATAAATTTATAAACATTATTTCTAATACTAAAAACCTTAAAAATATATATTATAATAACTAAATTAAATTATTAAAAAAGAGGTCCTTTAGGCAAGGTTCCGAAGATACTGGCAGCGTTTCCCCGTTGAATAGCTAGACTAATTCTTTGTCCGAGGTAACTGCCAGCTCTTCGGTCTCCTGTGACGTCGATTAACCTTTTTGCTATTTCCTTAAAAAGGCTTATAGCGCTAGGACCCCACGGACCAAGGGTCTCGACACCGAAAGGGACAAAAATATATTCGGAGCCTAGACCCCTGTATTTGCAAACTTTAGCCTTTTCTGCCGCTTCACAAGCCGCACCAGCTCTGTTGTTGGTTCCACGTAGATGGGAAGGGGCCAGCGTGTCTGAACAGGTTGCATCCCATACCAGCACCCGGCCCATCCTCCATGGAATCAAACTCATACCGTCCGGTCTCTTGCCATCGTCTCTTGCAATACCAGACGGCTCAAGTAGACTTGGCACGTTGACGGTGGCAAGAGACCGGCGTATGATATCGTTAAGTGCTGCATGTCTCGAGAAGCGACCTGCACTTTTTTGGCATGATAGCCCGTGATATCCTAGCTTGTCGACGTCACTGCCACACGGACATTTATGAGGAGCGCAGACCGGAACCCCAAGCCGTAGACAGGTTGCGATTCGGAGCGTGTCAGGCTCAAGAAATGTTCCTGTATTTGACGAAGGATACGCGTGAAGCCAGTAGCCGGCCTCATGCGTACCCACGGCCAAAAGCCTAGCACGCGCCGAACCTGTACTAAAGCTCAAAAGATTGTCATAAGTCAATTTGCAGTTTATGTCGTCCCAGCTCCTCTGTGAATTTAGAGGAAATTGAAAATTTTGACCAGGGCATGTAATTAAGAAAGCGTTTCTAGCTTCTTCCAGGCCAGCAATCTCAAAGTTTGAAGGGGATGCCCTTAAAATTTTACTTATGAGATTTGCTGAACTGTGGACAGAAGATAGGAAGGCTGGTAAAGAGACACTGGAAATTTTGCGAATTCCTAAACCACCATAACGGATGGGTAGGGATGCTTGGGTCCAAGATTGTTCGTTCATGTGTATATTAAGAATCGATTCTAAACTTATTTTGATTAAGTTGTCCACTTGTGTCAAAAGGTCTGGGTGATTCCAAAAGGAGCAGCAACGGAGCACATACGTAAATTTCGGGACAAAAAGGCAAGATTTTAAAATGCAAAGTGCATAATGTGGACTAATTTCAAGAAGACGGTCAGCAGAATTTTGAAATTTAGCAATTGAATTATTAATATATTCAGAAATAGATTCGTTAAAAATTGGAGAACCTAAAAGGTAAAGGGAATTACTGTTAACTATTTTAATATTTGGTGCCAAAGTATTAAATTTGTGTTTTACGTCATTTAAATTTAAGTTGCAGTTATTTATAAAAAGTTCGCATTTGCTAAAGTTAAGCTCCAAACCAATGGCTTCAAATTTATTTTTGATTGAAAAAAGGTCAGAAAATACAGTTTCCATATCACCTCCTAAGGTTCCGTCATCCAGATACCAAATATTGAATTTAGAATTTAAACTTTTGATTATGGGATTTATAGCCAAACTAAAAATTGCTGGTCCAAGGGGATCACCTTGTTGACAACCTACTTCCGAGGATAATTCATTAGATCGATATAACAATTTTGTTGGGTCAGCGTAACTGAGAAGAAGATAATTGTATATTTCGGGTATATGTTGATTTATTTCAGTCAGTAGGGTCCCCCTATTTACCGAATTGAAAGCATTTTTGACATCAATTTTGAGCAACACGTCAGGATGTCCATATGTTAGGAAAGAACGTAGGGCATGGACGGCTGCCTCACACCCTCCTTTTACACCGAAGCCTAACTGTACGGGTTCAAATTCCGAATTTAATTTCTGTAAAATATGTCGAACAGCAATTTTGGAGGCCAGGCGTCGTAGTGTTGATCCAACAGCAATTGGTCTCACCCCTCCGTCCTTTTTGGTGAGAGCAATGAGGTTCGCGCCGAAAAGAATTGGAACAATTTCTGGATTGACATTACCGGAATACATAAAGTTAATTAATTTAGTGATTGAATTTACAAGTTGCTCACCCGCATCACCCACAGAATGCGATGTTAAGTCTTTCAAATGTTGCGGTGAGATTCCATCCAAACCTGCAGCCGAACCTGGTTTAAAAGATAAAATGGCATCCGTTACATCTTTGTTTTGAATTTGAAGGCATGCTTGCCCTACTGTTGGTCGGTCGAAAAAATATGGGTTTACTGGAGCTAGAGGATGTTTTGACCGTAAGGCCTGAAGGGTGTCAGGGGTATCTGGTGAAAGTACCTCGTTTGAGAACAAAAGGCGAGCGGCACCTTTGAGATCTCCGTCACAGATTTTGTTTTCGATTAGTTTGTTGCGATTACGAGGGGCATCATGTTTGATTAGAGGTGCGGGAGAAGGTGAGGAGCTGACAGTACAGTTATTTTTAATCTTTTGTGTCAAGGATAAATTTGGTTTATCAGTTTTTGTTATATGTAGTGTGCTGTATGAAAATAAAAATAGGTTCTGCCAGTCTTGAGTACAATTGCTTATGTAACATTTCTGGATTAATTGTGACAAATGTGTAGCAACGGTTATTCGAGCTCCTCGAGGGATTCTTTTAACTGTCTGTATACTATTTTTCAAATGGCTAAGATATGTGTGGAAAGGAGTTGGAAAGTTGGCTGCAAAAGTAGGCGTATTTGGAATAAAAGGGTGTATGTCTAAAGGTGAACTGTTTTGGCTAATACATTTCCTGTGTGTTTTTGTAGTGTGTATGTTGAGGCCTTTTAAAGATTTGAATGACTTGTTGCACTGTGTACATATAAGTGTTGCGTTTGCCGTGTCATCACTAGATTGGGTTACGGACTGCATTCACAACAGTTAAATACAATAACAAAAAAGAATAACTTAAAACAAATTAAAAAAAACACAATAAAGTAACTTAACAATTACACTGAAGATATAAAAAAGTCAAAGTCAAAATATGAAGGCTGCTTGTCTTGGTAACAAGACGCATGCGTCGTTACGTAGGTGCGTCACAGGACGGTTCTGCAATTGGAAGCTGCAGTGTAAGAGATCCACGAACGTATGGCGTCGCTAGAACAAACGATGGCGGCCTTAGCAACCGTGTCTTGAAGTTATCATACGCGGACTAGAACTTTTCAAATACTGAACAGGTACTGTAGTGGGAACAAAAACAAAATCCCCATGCGCAAATATGAAAAATATCCCGACAAACTCTTATGTGGCTTTGCGGTACGATAGCTCTTCATCAGTCAATCAAATATATAGTATTTCAGAAATCCTTTGTTGCGAATTGTTTTGTTACATTTGGCATATTATGTCACAATCATGAAAAATTTTTATGTCTCGTAGTTAATTTCAGATATTATATAAACCACTGTTATACTATTTAAATCTATGACAACAATAAAAATTTCCTTTGTGCACTAAAATTTTACAATTAAAATGTATAGTTATTTTTATTAAAATATTTAGACAAAATAAACATAGTTGACACCTCAATAATGACACTAATAACTACATTTAAAGCAGTGTGATGTAAACGAATAATTTCATATTTTCTTCTATTGCTATTAAATTTTCTGTGTGATTCCTTTGTTGATGGTTTTGACAAATATTCAATTTGAAGTTGTTGTTAAAAATAATTATTGCTTTCTACGTGTACTCTTAAATTAGATACCGACATGATTAATTTTTTGGAGTGTACATGGTGTTCAGCAAACAGAAATACGACCAAGAGCTGCTCAGAATCTGAAACAAAATCAATACCAACACAATTAACACATTACAGTCAGTGTATGCGGTGGCGTCGTAACATAATCCATCTACTCATCGTTCATTATATCTTTGTATCCGAAACCGCAATAAATTTAAAAAAACAGAGACTCTAGCATAATATCTTTTGCAGTAGGTAACTTTCGATAATTCGTAATTTATCGCTGTAACTGTTCCAGATGAAATTATAAAAGATGATTCTAATGTTTATTTATATCTATTAAACGCCACAATTATTTTTTGGCATTTATATTAATTAGTTCCCCGTGTACTGGCAACATAAGATCATCCCTATCTAATATAATATATAACACATTTTTAACAATATAACAGTGTCAAAAAAAAAACAACAAAATGAAGTTTACATGGTGGTAAGTGGTTGTCGTAGCACGTACACCCAAATAATAGCAACACGGAAAGATAAAATATCTCATAGCCTCTAATTGCACCAGTTGTTTGATGCTTCAAACCAAAAAATTGCAATGAGTGCACTGTTGCTTGGCGATAGGCGCTGGTTTAAATCCGACTCGAAGGATCAAATTTTTGATATAATATTGTAACATCTTTGCAAGTGAGATTCATCATCATCATCATTATCAGTCTTCAAAAGTCCACTGCCGAACATATGCCTCTTCCATAGATTGCCTCATAGGGGGATTTTGCCATAGTTTTTTCATTATTGTTTTGAGTTGTTATCAAGAGGATGCTGATCCCATCAACTGTTTCAATTTTCCTCTGTCGCCTCTTATGACACCCACAGGACGATATGGGATATGTTTTAGAACATATACTGAGATAAGTGTGATGGTGACCACAGGAGATGAGGCTATTGTCAAAATAAAAGTTTATTCGTTTGCTTGTGTTCAAACCATCACCTCTATGCGGTGGGTACCTACCCGATAACTATCTACGTTGCTTGACAAGGAAACACATTCTTAGCAGACTCCAAACAAGGTAGGAGTTTAAAGGATATAAGGTACGTGATATCTACGTCACTTGTGAACTGATTTTCATGACGTTTTTTTTGATATATAGTTTTACACTTCGGAAGTAGTCTCACATAAATTTAGAAAAAAATTCACCCCTAAAGATGGCAAAATAAGGTTTGATTACTGTAACTATTTCAACAACATTGAGATTGTGATAATAAGGAATATTATTTACTTAAGAGAGCAGAAAATAACTTTTAATAAAATACGACTTCAAAGAACAAAAAAGAATAAATATTTTCATATCCCGAAATAAGGGCTTTAATTTTTCTATAACACTATGCCTTAGCTCCGTATCGGTGTTTTCTCTTCATTAAAAGGTGTTTTTTTCTTTTAGCGAACAATAAATAAGTAAATATCAATGGCTTCTTACAGGAAAAAAAGTATTGTCTTTATATTTAAATACTAGCTGGTAGAAAAAAAACGTTCCTCGGAATCACTCACACTTGTAAACGCCATTAGGTTAACGTCTGCGAAACCCATCGCTGTCAACTTGCACGGCTTCTGAGCGCTGGAAATAAATTCCTGTTAGGGAAAATGCTGTTATTATTGCATAATTTATATATTATACTAATGTTACCATGTTTAGTCTTTAAGCCTAGTGTACATATATAATGTTTGCTTAAAACAAGTCACAATAATACTACTTGTTTCAAAACTTAATTTATTTTTTCTATTTTAAATTTAATATTTTTTATAGAATAAGGGTGACAAACGAGCACACAGTCCATCTGATAGTAAGTGGATGCTGTGACCCATAGACATCTACAGTTATCCTAGATTAAGAATCAAAAAGTAGATGCGTTGTCACCCCTGAGTCCTAAGATGGAATGCCTCATTTCCAATAAAAAGGGTCTCCGGATCTCTACACTCACCATACAAAACACAGCAGCAATAAGCTGCTATTTTACACTGGTATTCTATGAGAGCGTGGTCCTTCCCCGGTCGAGCCGACCCATTCGTGGTACAACCATAATACGTGGTAGATCCGCGCTGCAGCTATACAGCTTGGCTTCACCACGTAAATTTATATTATTATACTATTTATTAAAAATATACAAATTGGATATGCTTTTGTTTGATTACAAGAAGCTATTACTGTTCATACTATTTCTATACGAAAGTTTTGTAAGTATTTCATTTTATCCTATACTATTAAACGAGCAATTCTTGTATATATGTATATATATATATAATCGGGATCTCGGAAACGGCTCCAACGATTTTCATAAAATTTTGTGTGCAGGGAGTTTCGGGGGCAATAAATCGATCTAGCTAGGATTTATTTTTAGAAAATGTCTTTTTGTCCGTGTTTTTAGGCAATGAAAAACTGCTATAATATCGTTAGAATAAGAAGGTAAAGTTTGACGGCTTATTAATGATTACAAATAGCTTAATGGTATATTGGGCGGTCGCAAAATCGTAATACCATGGTTCGAGCCCAGACCGACCGACCGACTTTTTTTAAATTTTTTTTCAAGTTCTTTTTTGAGAAAATCTATTTTTTCGAGCCCTTTTTTTAGTATTTTTTAAACACACGAAAATTTAAATTAAACTAATTGCACTCATGATTTTTTAAGCACTCATGATTTTTTAATCAAATAACCAGTTCAGTTTTTTTTATTATGTCGCTACGATCAAAAAAATATTATTCGTATTTCATCAGTATGTAATTTGTATCTAAATATTATTTCCAAAAGACACGAATCAAAAAAAAACCGAGCGAAAATTACCGAGCAAAGCTCGGTCAACCGGGTACTATAAATATCAAATGTGGCGTATAGGGCGGCGTATAAGAAACCTCTATCCCATATCATCCCCTTAGTTTCGTAACAGGTGACAAAGGTAAATGGAACAGGAGAGGGGCAAGAGCATCTTCCTGATAAAAATCAAAATGATAAAAAACTACAGCTATCAGCCGGCCTGTCAAACGAGGTACCGATGGCAAAATAAATATTTCATATGTTTCTATTGAAGGATGGAACGAAAGACATTATGCGTTGTAGAACCACACCATAGCTTTATTATAGTTGTAGCACGAATGGGTCGGCTCGGGGCAGGACCACGCTCTCACAGAATACCAGCGTAAAATGGCAGCGTAATGCTGCTATGTTTCGTATTGGGGAGTGTAGAGAACCAGTGACCTTTTTACTGGAATCGAGGAATTCCATCTTAGTCCTCAGCGGTGACAACGCATTTTTATTTTGATCCTTAGTTGAAGATAAATGTGGATGTCTATGAACCATAATATTCACTAATATCAGGTGGACTGTGTGCTCGTTTGTCACCCAATGCTATAAAAAAGGCTCATCAGTAGACGTTCAGTGGGATGAAAAGAATGAGTGAATAAAAAAGTGTTGCTTTACTGTTCAACATTCAAATATAAAATAAAAAACCAATTTTCGGTATTCAAATATAATACGTTACTATATTTGAATACCGTAATAAATTATTAACAATATTCAAATATATATTATATTTGAATATTGTAAATAATTTTATCATCGTATGTTAATAAGTTGTACGGATATTTTTGATAGAAGGTTATTTTTGGAGGTTATTTTATCCTTTTTTATATCAAGTAAATGTTACGGAAACATGTTTTAACGATAACAGTTTCCTCTGATATACGTTCAAGATTAACATATATTTTTTCCGTTTCCATAAACTGAATAGATTTGACTAAAATTGTTTTTTGATCTTGTTAGAGTCTTAAGTGGATTATAAAGTATAAACTTACCGCGTTAGTACTATTAGCAAACTCTTGCGGAAGACCACATCCGCGCAATACCAGCAACAGTTGTAAGCAGCGTCGCAGACTGCTGTGCTCTGTCCGTTACGCAAAATTGAACTTTGTGTATGTGCAGACAATACAAAATATGAAATATATTATTTCTTTTCAATAAAATGTTATTCACAGTAGAAATCTCTCCCGAATCTTGGATAAGTGTGATTGTGTTGTGGCAAACACCCGCGGCCTGTAGTACCACTACTAAATCCTTAGCCTTATAATATATCTAGGAAAGAGTTTCTTCATATTTTGTTTTATACAATTGAGGAAATATCTCTTTGGTTGTATTGTTTGTATCTGGCTGATTTTAATATCAGTACATATAGGATATTAAGAAAAAATAAATAAAAAGTAATAAACACTTTCCCGCCATTTTTTAATCGTTTTCCAGTCCGCCATAATGAGTGAATCTAACCGAGAAATTCGATAAATTCTGAAGTTTTATTTCAAAAAAGGGAAAATGCGACTCAAGCCGCGAAAAAAAATTGTGACGCTTATAGACCTAATGCAGTGTCAGTAAGATCAGCACAAAGTTGGATCAAGCGTTTTCAAAAGTCGTGCTACACAAAAAAGCTCGATATTTGGGTACCACATGGGCTCACTATTGAAACGTAATGAATCCAAATCATTTTTGAAAAGATTGATCACTGGTGATGAAAAGTGGATCACCTGCGATAAGAACGTGCGAAAAAGATCTTGTTCAAAGTGTAGTTAAGCTCGACAGACTGTAGCGAAATCCAGGTTAACATATATACATTACCGCTGGGCAAAACCACTGATTCGGATCTCTACTGCCTCTACTTTACTAATGAGAATCAAGCAAGAAATCGAGGAAAAATGACCGGAATTGATTAGCAGAAAAGAAATGGTCTTTCATCATGATAACGCAAGACCACACACAGCTTTTGCCATTCAGTAAAAAGTCAGAGAGAATGTAATGATGACAATTGAATTAGAATTCTTTGTGTAGTGTTAGGTTAACATTAAGGAGAGGACTGTCAAAACTTCTTGTAGTATTTTTTTAATCAAAAATCCCGATATTTTTACAGCAACGGGATTATGTCACTATCTACAAGATGGTAACAAGTTATCGGACAATGTGGCATATAAGCATACTATGATAATTAAATGTAATTAAACTCTCAATAAATGTCTTGAATTTGTATATAAAATACGAACAAACTTTTCTCGAGCTTATATTATGAAAAATATTCTGTATCAGAGTAAGTACGGTATCCTTTATTTAATATTTTGTGTGTTAGCGATGTAAAGATATACAGAATTCTCACAGAATCTATCCCATCCATAAATCTATTGCAGCCTATAAAAGTTCATTACCCCATAAAGGGGATCTAGCAAAAGTTACTAGGCTTGGCAAGCGGGTTGGCAACCACAATTACTATTTTGAGTCGTTATCAAGAAGATGCTGCTGTTCATCTCTTGTTTCAGATTCCCGCAGCAGTTAAAACAAGTGAGCAAAAAGGTGTTTGCTAGTATGGGTTTACTTCGTCGTTTACGTTCTTTTCTCCCCATTCCCACTAAGATTATGTTAGCACAATCCTTACTTCTCTCTATTCTCGATTATGCGGACGCAAGTTATCTCAATTTAACTGAAGACCAACTGAACAAACTTGAGCGAATTCAAAATATTGCAATTAGGTTCATATTTGGTTTGCGCTAATATGATCATGTATCCGAATATCGTTTACAGCTCAAGTGGTTACCCATTCGCTTTCGCCGGAATCTGCAAACTGTATCTCTTGTACTGTGTGTTGTTCAATTCTTTGACTCCAAGCTACTTGAAGGAA
Source organism: Parnassius smintheus behrii (assembly GCA_036936625.1). Lineage (NCBI taxonomy): Eukaryota > Metazoa > Arthropoda > Insecta > Lepidoptera > Papilionidae > Parnassius > Parnassius smintheus. The sequence continues at coordinate 34,863,187 of JAUPFT010000022.1, forward strand.
AACTTTAAGTTTCTTGGTCATGATCGACCTGATAGAGTTCTTCGGTCAGCCGGCGAACTAATTCTAGAACCATGTTCATTTCGAACAAAATTTATGAAATATTCTTTTACGAGCCAAGATATAAGATTATGGAATGAACTTCCACTCCAAATTCAACGTGCACAAACTTTGGAAAGTTTTAAAAGTGACGTCAAGAAGCATTACGTAACACTTTGTGGTTATTGATAATCAATTCTAGCAACTGATAGTTATTCTGTGTTTTTTTGTTTTGTATTTATTCATTTATTATCTATGTATATATATATATATATATATATATATATATATATATATATATATATATATACCTATTTATTAATATGTTTGTTTATTTTATTATTATTTTTTATGTATTATTGTGGTATTTTAACAAAATATAGTTTAGTTTACTTAGATATTAGAATGTAAGTGTAACATAAAACGCACCACCTGCTACTGTTCTTAATTCCAGTTTCTCCTTGGCCCAAAGGTTGTCTGGAAGAGATCGCTCTTTAGCGATAAGACCGCCTTATTGTACATACGTATATATTAAGTTTTCTCTGTAATGTATTTACTCGTTGTATATGTGTGGTGTACAATAAAGTATATACTACTACTACTCTGTCGCCTCGTGTGACACCCACGGTACTACATGGGTAAGTGGATATTCTTACAGCCCCACTACACATTCTCACAGAATATCAGCGTAAAATAGTAGCCAGGAAATGAGGCGTTCCATCTTATTCCTCACAGATGACAAGGCATCTGCGGTTTTGTTTGCAATCGAAGATAAATGTAGATGTCTGTGGGACACAGTATCATGGGCTCGTTTATCGTCATTATTCTATAAAAAAGATGCAAAATGTCCCCATTTAAACGTAATACATGCGGATTAACCACGGGGAGCGGAATTAAGCATGTGAATGGTCTGACTACAATTAAAAAAATATAAGGTTGCCACCGAAAATCAAAGCTAGGATCAGCATATCCTGAATGTTTGTCCTATGTGAACCGTTATATATCAAAGAAGTTTTTAAGTTTGGTTATCCGTTTTTTACTAAGCTATGTCCAATTTAGAATGGCTTAATTTCTTCAGAATAGTATGTAATGAGTTTGACAGTAACATTCACTATTATCACGTTTATATATATTGGCAAATGACAACATATTTAGATATGTTGTCAAATGACAACATATCTAAACGTTTATTTTAATAACTACCCAAACTTGCAGAGAAGGTTCACAATAAGTTATATAGGCGAATGGTGAAGAAAAAAAATCTCAAAAATTTCGTCTTTTATCTTTTGAATTCAGAATGCGTGTTAATGCGATATTATTACTGATTGTCATTCATAAATATCACGCCTACTATTTTACAACGCACGCACACTGGTGTCGTCTTCTGCATAGGTTTTTTTTATTATGTGCGAGCAGCTATGCAGGTTTAGGGAAAGAGACCAGTATCACTGCGACCTAGAAGATCTATTGTGATCGCTGCTATGGCTATAGTTCACGGCTAAGCCCTTTCTCTTCTTCTTCTTCTCTAGTCTTCAATGAATAGAAGGAGTTGCTTAGCTGTTAGCAATTTCACTTCTTCTGGGCGGAGAGAGCGGCGGTAGAGGCGTTTCTTCCATTATGGAACTGAACCGACACATCCTTGAGTTGCTTATTCCCAGGATGGACATGTGCCCAGTTAGGGCTCTTGCCAGAATGCGCAATTTATTTTTACTTAATCCCAGGGCTTCTGAAGCGAATTTACGATCAAAAGCCCAGATTAAAGTTTTAGAATGTTTTAAGCCTGGTGTGTCAGACCAGATCTTAAGTGATTTATTGTGATAAAGAGTTTCAAGGGTCAATCGGGCTAGGCTTCTTGAGATTCCACAAAATGGCTCCGGTCCAAATTGTGTGCACTTTGAACCCTCCCGTGCAAGTTTGCTGGCAAACTCGTTGCCTACAGTACCCTCGTGACCCGGAACCCATCTTAAAACGACCTTGTCTTTATATCCCAGGGCGTTTAAACTGTTCACGCAGTCTCCAACTAGCTTCGAGTTTACTGAGTTTGACCTTAGCGCTAGCGTAGGCTGCATAGGCTTTCTGTCCAGCAGTTCTCGGGCCTAGGGGTATACCCCTTTACCCGGGCATTCTTCATGACGCACTACAATGGACCGGTCCCGGGTGCCTTATGTTATACAATGTTTATTTACCGGCGGTTGTTGTGTTCACACACTAAAATACACAAAGCTAAATCGTGGAGAAATATTAAAATAAGGACTTGGTTAAGTATCAAATAGATACGTACCGATCGCATCAGCATATCACCAAAGTAGCAAACAATGAAAACCTGCAGCAAGCAATTGCTCAGAAAGACCAGGAACGCTATGATAAGTGCCATGTCTTCTATGACCTGTAAAAAGGCTTAGTACAAGTTTTACAACTTTCTTATGTTTGATTGATTTAATTCGTACATAATATACATAAGTTCGTACATAAGTTTTTATAGAGGTTCCGTTCCGTTACAGCCTACCAAAAATCAACTGCACAACGATTTCACATAGTTCCACGCTTGGAAGAAGAATTTGCATCAGTAATTTTTTTTAACTACTTTGAATTATTATTGGGCTGATGTTGTTGCCCATCTGCTGTTTCATTTTCTTGGTTGTTATAAGAGGCGACCTCTTATAACAACCAGGATAAGAAGAGTAATTTATAAAGCACACGATTGCTTTCAGTTCTTACTACTTCTTTTTTTTTTAGTATACAGGCTTATTTTGCAATAACCGGCCAAATTTGCAGAGAAGGTTCAGAATTTTTTTTGTTTAGTTTATTTAAAGTATAAATATATTATTGTAGACCGTAATTTTATACACAAATAATTTTCTTATTATTTCTGAGATTTTCCAGCGCCGTTGAATTAATTCAAACCTATTTTTTGAAAATATCATATATTTTGATACAATTAACCGATTTTAATAAAACAAACATTAAGGGGAAATATAACCCAAATGGCTTAGCAAGATCCTCCGTTATGCCGAAAATATTGCAGCATTAATTTTGAAATAAATATATGGTAAAGTTGAGGATTAATGTTAAGGACTATGTTAGACGAAAACACGATTCCGTAAAATTTTCTCGATAGAAAAAAAATCCAAAGTTACCTCCAAACCGAACAATAATCCGCTGTTATTCATAAAATACTTTAAATAACATCATGAAACTTTGCATACTAACTGAACTAACTATAAAGCAGTGCTTATGTTATTTACTTTTTTTCAAAAACTATTATTTTCACTGTAAAAAGAAATTACCTAAACTATCGGCGTCTTGAAGCTTGATTCCTGTCGTTCCGTTAGTATCGCTCAGGCTTTTGAAGGGAGAAGTTGTGTCGCTTACGATCAGAATACACATTACGCAACAGGACGACGTAAAATTAAAATGGGAAATAACCGTAATAAAAATAAGAAGCGACTGTGTTGGCGTTAAGAAACAGGCATAAATATGATAAACCTAATGAAATAAGTATCTAACGACCTATCTACTTACAGTATTAGTGATTACAAACATGTCGGTACATAACATACGACGCGCGGGGAAGGGGGGGCGAAATTAGAATTTGAGCTGACTTCCTTATAACCCCTTAAATGTAACGTGAAGACACGCTTTATAATTTTCTTAGCGATTTCATAAAAACAAATGTTCACTTGATACCTAATAAGTTCATAAAGAAACCGACAGACAATTCTAAAAATTTTAAAAATGTTCTTAATTACTTAATTTCAGTCCCCTTAATGATTTTTATCACAAATATAATATACAACGTAATCACGACCTTTATTATTGGTATAAATTTAAGGAGAGATGGCGCTGTTAACATCAATTCTAAAAATAAAAGAAAAATTTTGGCGCAATTGATACATTATATAAAACATACCAGAACTTTTAAATCACTACATCAGCATAGGCAAAGAAGAAAGTTCGATTCTAGCCGAAACCAATTAGGTTACTCAGCGGTAAAGAAAAACATTTATAAGCAAACTTTTTTCAAAATTTTATTTGTGGGTAATTAGTTTGTCAACACACAGCAGGGCAGCGAGAAATATGAAATCATCAGAAAGTATGAAGACACATCTACAGGAAAGAAAAACACAACCTCCCTTTATGTATCACAGCACCACCATCTATCGATGGCATTGGTTAATTTAACGTAATAAATATGAACAGAAATAATAATTTTTGTTCATATTTATTACGTTAAATTCTTTCTTATTTTTGGTTGCTGCGTTTCAGATATAATGAATTATATCGTTACGGAAAATTATTTTACATAATTTATTTATGATACAAGATTAAAACGCACTTTATGACTCAATGCCGCCGTTGAACAAATTCGTACTTATAATTCGTACCCATACTTCAGAATATTAATCATAACTTTTGACAGAATGAACCGATTTTAATAAAACAAAGACTAAATTGAACACAAAGAAACGCTTTTAAATTTTTTTACTAATTATTTTGATGTAAATTAGTACTTTATACGTGATACGTTAACAAACAAACAGACAGACAATCTAAAAATGATAGAAATGTATTTATTTGCTTATTTTTAATCACCCCCAATCACTTTTATTATAATATCTAATATAAAATGTACAGCCATCTGCGATTTACATTTTTATTATATGTATAGGTATTTATTCATATACCCCCACTTCCTATGAGGCAATGGAATTTGATAGGTTTTAATGATGATGATGATGATGACGATAACTTTATTGGCAATATACAATATTGGCCTTTTATGCAATTTAAAAAAGTAGCAATGGCCAGTGATGATAATAATGAATGATGGTTAATCATAAATAAATAAAAAAAGATTACCGCGACGTTGAATCCAGAGAGGCAAATGAGTATAGAGCTCGATAAAAAGTTTAACAGAATAGATTTTGTGTAAATAGCTTCTAGTAGGCACGCAGCGCTGCAAGAGAAATAATTATTAATAAATAAGTGATCCGGTCGGGTTTTGCACGTATATTTCAGGATCTCGACAACAGCGCCACCTGTCGGGACCGATTGAGTTTTGAAACCATCCAGAGACCCATTTAAACACACAAAAAATCTCACCAAAATCGGTCCAGCTGTTTTCGAGTTTTAGCGAAACCAACGGACAGCAATTGATTCTTATATACATATACAGTGGAATCTTTATAACTTAAACCTCGTTAAGTCGAAATCCTCAGTAAGCCGAAAAAAATTTCCATTCCTGATTCCTGAACCCCTAAATACGCGGTATCTCGAATTATTTAGACTTTGTAACTCGAACAAAATGTTCGAGTTACAAAGTCTAAAAAAGTTCGGTCACCATCGGCGCAGGACAGGATTATAGTGCCCAAGTGTATGCGCTAGCACAGGTGCACTCTCTATTCCCTCACTCTCGTAATCCGATGGGACGGTAAACCGACACGGTAAACTGACCGGGAGAGAGATCAGGCGCAGCTGGATCTTTCCGAAGGCACGGGGGTAAGACACCGCCAACTTCCTGACTATGGGCAGCTACTGAGAATTTCTTGACACAAAAACTCAATAATTGATTTTTTATCCCGACCCGGGATTTGAACCCAGGACCTCATGACCAGCAGTCGCATTACTACAACCACTAGACCAACGAGGCAGTCATTAATATATATATATATATATATATATATATATATATATATATATATATATATATATATATATATATATATAAACTAGCTTACTAGCTTGCCAGGCAGACGTTGTTCTGCCATTTTCGACGACCCTTTGTACATGACAAAGGGTATTAAAAATACTTAAATTCGCAAAAAAATTGTGGGTCACTCAAGGGTAAAGGAACTACCCTATTATATATATATATATATATATATATATATATATATATATATATATATATATATATATATATATATATAATAAAGGAAAGTCTCGATGCACTCACACACTCACTAGAAAGTTGAAATTATTTACAGAAGTTTCCCTTACAATGTAGACAAAGAATTTTACAAAATTCCATCGGGATAGGGAATAATTTGATTCTATATTTGTCAAGATAACCCTTTTTAAGGCGTACTGCCAAACGTTTTACACTTGCAGCCTGTGAGTTAAATATACTCGCATATCTCTAGATGCTCTACGTGTTCAGTACAATAATGACTTTAGGAGTAGTGTGTATCAATTGGATATTAATTAATTGATCTGCACATCTCTGGAACCGCGCATCCTACAGGAAAAAAGACCGCAGATTCGTGTTCAAAGCATGCCAAAACCTTTGTTTTTTATAATTCTTCGACCCACCGGCAGATGATGAGGGCTGGTTTGTTCCAGTTCTGGATCGTGAGACAGAACTGGTATAAACACACTGCATATAGATGCTAATGGGACTGTCTCGCTATTGCAGCGCATCAGGTTTCTTTGTCAAGGATAACAAGGACAGCTTTGATACAATAGTGCGGAAGTGTGGCCTCTCTGAAGCGACGCGTGCGATACAGTACCGACGGACTCCTATGTACTCTATTAGGAATGCTAGATTGCCCGGTTGTACGACACTGGAACACTATGCATATGGATTGCAGAGCTATTATGTTTAATATAATATAAGTAGTTAAAGTATGGAGTTTGAATCGGAAATAAAATCTTCATTAGGTTTCTAACCTCCACCCGAACGAAGCCAGACAGCGCATAAAAGTCCACAGTTGGACATTGTCCTCTGCTGTTTTAGATACGATTAGCTTATACACCCACGGAACGTAATGAGGTGATGAGTTCTCTTACGCCTCCACCTCATGACGCGGCTTCGATTACTTAGTATATACAAACCGTATGCACATGTGATGCCTCTGGATAAGATCCACGAACTTTTTCTTAAACTCTTCATCACGGAAGCGTGTTAAAGTGTTATTTCCCAGGTCTGGTATTATGTTCTCCACGTCGTGTTGAAGAAGCCTGAATTGGATACTGATGTAGGTGCAGAAGGTAAAAAGCAGATAGTCCGCACTGAAGATGCCGAGCAACGTCACGCATCCTGAGAATGTGATGGAAACGATATTACTAGGTTAATCGTTTTAGTTAATTTCTAGTACGAATATAGCTCTTAATTACTATAACAATAGAGCCAGAAAGTTTGTTTTTGTTCCAACTACCATTAAAATAGGCAAATGATAAACACTGCTATTGTTTTAGAATGATGTGTTCTCCTATAATTGGTAGTACATAGTAAATTATAGATGTAAAGCATGTGTTAGAAGTAATTTAATATATACAACTGTTGGAGATCCATTCAAATAAATAAATAAATAAAGTAAGGTATGAACTGAATCCGAAGGAGTCTCTTAGAGGAAATTTGAAAGAAATAAAAACAAAATAATAGAGGAAGTGAAGCGAATTTGAAATAGTGCAGGTAACTTGGAGTACTCGGATGCCTCTATTAACGTAAACGTCGTCTGTGTTTTTTTCCATAAACATAACGTCACATGACATACGAAGTAAGTATATAGTAAAATCAGGGAGCCATCTGAACATTTTTGCTGACAGCTACACGGGAATGAAAACGTCTACCTTGAAAACTTTTTCGGTAAGAATGTAATCCTTGTTAATCATTTACCATGACATACAAAAATCTTTATTGTTTAAACTGTTATGTGACTTCATTAGTTTATGATTATAATAATAATAATAATATTCCACAACTATCACACAACGCCATCTAGTCCCAAGCTAAGCAGAGCTTGTGTTATGGGTGCTAGACAACTGATAAACATACTTATATATTTCTAAATACATAAATATTATAGATAAATTACACCCAGACACAGAACAAATGATCGTGCTCATCACACAAACGTTTGTCCTGGGTGGGAATCGAACCCACGACCTCCAGCATAGCAGTCAGGGTCACTAACCACTAGACCAACAGGCCAGTCGATGTTGAGTTTATGATTATGTCTTTATTTTGTAAATATATCTGCAGTTAAAAATGCTATATGAGGTTTTAACTTAGGATGTCATGTTGTTAATTTGGAACACCATAGGTGAACATAATTTGGAATATTCCATATTTTATGCAAATTTTTGTGAATATTCTTCTCTCTTATCATAGTTAAAAAGTTCTGGTTTGTCTCAGAGAAAATAATAGACTTTTAACATCTTATGATATTGTAGAGTTATTTAAAAAAGCCCATATCGAGTGCGAAATTGCTGCAAATGGTTTCCGAGTTAGAGGCATATAGCCCTTTAATCAAAATATATTTACGGAAGCCGATTACAAAGCTGTTGCTGCTGCATATTTTGAAGGACAGGAAGAAAACGCATAAACTATTGCAATGTTGCCCGCCACACTCGATGTGGATACTACTCAGCGACTGTAAAAGTATGATCAAACTCTTCTCCTTACAAGAAAGAGCTTGAAACAGCACATTTAAAAAAGTCCGATAAAGAAAACAAGTCGCAGAATAAAACAATAAAAGGAAAAGGTAAGAGAAAAATAACCAAAAAGAAACAGGATAAATATGACGGAACGTGAATCGTCAGATTTGAATCCCGATGATATCTTTGGAAATAGCTGAGATATATGGGTACATCGCTTATTGTGCAAATTACGGGTTCGCGGTGGTTGTGTATGTCTGTAATGACTGCAATTCGCACCTAACTAAGAACTTGAAGTTAAAACTGAACACTGATCTGTGATTTTAACTGATAACATACTAATAATTATTGTTGATTATTTAGTTAAGAAAAATATTTACATTTCAGTTTACATAAGAATGATACATTATACATGAAGACTAAGAACGACAAAAGATTTATTAGTTTCCAAGAAAAAATGTAAGCAAAGAAAAATGTAAAAAAAGAAAAAGTAAGAAAAAGGCGAATACAATTTGGAATTCTATATTTCAAATTAACCGCACCCTAAGTAATATCACGCTTTTGAAGATTTTAGGTCTGACACACATTTTGAGAAGGTTCCTAGTTTTTGTTTTGTTTATTTGTTTAGATTATTAAAGTATTTTTGTTTGTTTATTATAATTACTATAATTTTCCAATAATTTATTGCATTTTTTGCTAGGCAGAAATGTTTCCTTCTCTATTTATTCCCAAAAACAAACTGATATTCCAAATATACTGCAGTTCCTCTAATACAAAAATAAATAATTGACTTTGGCCCCTGAGTAATTTTATGTATGTAATTATGTCATCATCATCATCATTACAGCCCTCCACAAGTCCACTGCTGAACATAGGCCTCCCCCAAGATATGCCACAAGGCACGGTCCTGAGCCACCTGCATCCATCGACTTCCTGCGTGTCTTACCAGGTCGTCACTCCATCTAGTGGGGGGTCGCCCTAAACTTCACCTACCGGTACGAGACTGCCCTTCGAGAAACTTTTTTCCCCAACGGTTTTCAGTTCTTCGAGCTATATGGCCGGCCCGTTGCCACGTCGGCTTACTAATCCGTTGGGCTATGTCGGTCACTCTGGTTCTACTGCGGATATCCTCATTTCTAAGTTTATCACGCAGAGAAACTCCGAGCATAGCCCTCTCCATAGCTCGCTGAGCGACTTTGAGCGTCCTCATACGGCCAACAGTGTAGGACCACGTCTCGGTTCCGTAGGTTATCACTGGCAACACGCACTGGTTGTACAGCTTAGTTTTCAGGTTTTGAGGTATACCTGACGAGAAGATGTGTCGTAATTTCCCGAACGCTGCCCAGTATTTTCGTAAATTATTTAATTTCAAAAATAAAACAAAATCCAGATGCGTTGTCGCCCCTGAGGACTAAGAGTTAATTCCTCGTTTTCAGTAATAAAGGTCTCCGGTGCTCCGCATTCATACTGTTCTGCTATTTCACATTGGTATTTTGTGAGAACGTCGTACTTCCTCGTTCGCGCCAACTAATTTGTGCTAGCACGTTCCGATTTTTTTGCGGCTGCCGTTCATCGTCGAGCTATCCAACGATTTTTTGAGGGTTGGACGATCCATGTAGAGTCAGGATTAAGTTTAATAACCTTTTTATCTTTAGCCTATTAATGTAAATATTTACAACTTACCAGTCCAAATCTGATGCAGGTACACGAAAGGCCAATACCTTATGTCGTAAGAATTAAATGGATATACGATAAGTAAGGGTAGCATCAGCTCCACTTCCTTCGTCCTCAAATATTCGATCAACGTCAGTATTAAAGGATAGCTGGTGAATGTCACTACCAACATTATGTTGACAATATTTAACATTTTAATAATATTATTTAAAAATCTTCTTTCATGTGCTACTATTGCATCTTTTTTCTCCGCCATCTTGCTTTGCCTTTCTGTTGACTCTAAACACCGTACACTGTTAATAAGTTCTTCGACCCCCTGTTCATTGACTATCATTATTATCGATTTAAAAAACGCCAAGAAATTTTGAACAATGCAAGGAGCAACATACGTCATATCAGTAAAACTCTTTCCTTTCATTATACCATCTATAAAACAATATATACCACCAATTACGTCGATGCTCGCCCAGGAGATGTTGAATAGGTATAAACAACGTATTTTTATTTTTTCTTTAACGGTTTTCGTTTTTGGTTCCAGCAACAAACCCGCGTAACGGAACAAAAATGAGATTTTTTGCAGAGATTCATCAAATAGCAACGTATGTACAGACATTGTTTCACTGTTGACCATCTGTTTTTGTAAGTCTGAATGTATCTGAGTATTTTAACAATTTTCATATCTTGAAATAAAAAAAATATTTTAAACTAAAGATGCTACTGGCTGCTTAATGGTGTTTCAATGTATAGAGGTATCAAATATCCTATCAATGACAAAAAAAGCAAGCGCACTTTTATTTACTAATTTTACTTTTGCTACTTTAGGTCAGAGGAACTTCATTTTGAAACGGTAACAGATTAAGGCCATCTCATAGTATTGTAAACAGGTAAGAAAACGTTACCTCACTCCCCGCTATAGTCGAAATAATTAATACTCCAGGACTACTCTTTGATGTGATTTAATATTAATGCGCGTAGAGTAAAAACAACATACGTCAAATCTAAAAGAAGATCTTAAAAAACATACGTCCTTTCAATAGATAACAACTTCGGTTTCATTATGGAATGTACACGTGCAAGTGCAAGGTACACGTTTAAATAGCGATTCCATTATTTTAATTAGCGTTTAAGCATTAAGGCGTTGTTATTGTGTTCAATTTTAGGACAATTATTTTGTTTTGCGCCATAATTAAATGTCAATAGATTTGTAGAGGACCAAATAAGTTTTAAAATACGCAAGGTCGCCTTAAACAAATGACTTTTGATAAACGAAACTTTCATTGCTGAACGAACGAAGATAATCGCTCACAAAATAGATCTTTCTGCATGAACTTCTGTAGTAGAGTGCAAGTGAAAGGGATTCCGCACTGAAATGCAGTTATTAATAAAATAATTCATTTAGAAAATCGTTTTAAATCAGATCAGCATCTTTAACAATACTTAGGTATCAGTTGCCTGATTTAAAACTATAAAAAATGTTTTGCCGCCTAAGTCTATCATCCAGAGAAACCCCTAGCACAGCCCTCTAGATAGCATAGCGACCTTGAGTTTCCTTATATGGTCAGAAGAGGAGTAACACGTCTAAGATCCATTTGCTATTACTGGCAACGGAAATTGACGTATATGTGAGGAGAAGATTAGTAGAAGAAGACACACGCATACTGCAGTACTGAGAAACCATCAACTAAGGATATATATTTTTTTATAGAATAGGATGACAAATAAGTAAATAGTCCACCTGATGGTAAGTGGATACTGTGGCCCATAGAAATCTACATTTATCTTCAATAAAGAATCAAAATGTAATGGGTCGGCTCGACCGGGGAAGGACCACGCTCTCACAGAATACCAGCGTAAAATAGCGGCTTAACGCTGCCGTGTTTCGTATGGTGAGTGTAGAGAACTGGAGACCCTTTTTACTGGAAACGAGGCATTCCATATTAGTTCTCGCGGGTGACAACGCATTCCATTTTCATTCGTAATCGAGGATGGATGTAGATGTCTACGGGCCGCAGCAACCACTTACCATCAGGTGGACTACGCGCTCGCTTGTTACCCTTATCCTATACAAAAAAATCGATTAGCCTCACTTCAATCGATTAATCAAAACATTTACAACACAGAAATTTAAATATTATTATTTAGTATTCTGAGATTTACAATTTTATTTTTTAAAAGTGTATCGCCATTTAAACGATACTGTATAAAACTATTATATATTAACTATGAAAATAAAACTACAATAATACCAGGGCCTACGCAACTTGTATTTACATACAATACCGGTTAAGCCGCAAAGCAATAGCATTGTTCAATTGTGCGGGGGTTCCGTACAAAAAGCACCAATTGTATAGGTTCTAGGTCTAGGAAGTAAGAAAACAATTGACAAAGGATAATTTTCAAGCGTGCCTCGTTTCACGCATCTTTATACCTAGTGTTTTAAAACGTGTTTGCGAGCACTTTGTTTTTTCTTTATATATATGGTAAGCGTCGATCGCCACCCATGTACAACTACAAGGGAATGAGGGCATTCATGACATTTTCTGCCACCAGGGCGGCGCTACATAAAGGAGGTAAAATACATGGACATGGAATAGTAGGCGCATGGTAGAGATGGGCTTAAACGTTAAAAAATAATAACACTGCTAAATGCTAGAAATAATTAACAGTTAAAATTAGCAGTTATTTTTAGCAACTGTTAAATTTAGTCACAGACAGATTTTTAACACATAATTAATTCTCATTTCCTTCATACTTTTCACAGGCTTAGGACTGTCAACTTTTTCTGTTGGCGTATTTATAATAAGAATCAATTTATTTACAACGACTTCTTTTATCATATCTGCTTTTTTGTATTCGTAATTTTTATATAATTATCTTTTTTTTTCTTGTTTTTTTATCTTTTGTTTTTTTTTCTTATATCTACTTATCACTTAGTAACATAACATATCTTGTATAGTTAATAAATTTTATATATTTTTATTTCCATTTAAAAATGATAATTGTTAATGACAAATTACACGTACCAATTTTTTACGGTATCGCTATCCGTAAAAAAGTTCCATATTTCACCTTTTTTTTGGCGTTGTATATCCATTTTAGTTGTTTTCTTCCAATTCGTAAGTATTCTGTTTCAAACGCAAACAACACTACACAAACAGTCAAACAATTAGAATTTTCACTCACAACACTAACTCAGAAAATCAGTCTTTATTTAACACTAGTTAAATATTATAATAAATTATTTCCAAATTCAGCAGTTAGCACTTAGCAGTTAATTAAATGAACTCGCTCGACCTTAACATTCTAACTGTGACTGAACACTAAATGGTAAATGCAAAATTAGTAGTTGCTAAATAAATCGCTATGTTGAAAACAATTCAATAGAGACGGAAACGGAACACGTGCGTCGTGTGTCTTTTTTTACGTTAGTACCTACTCTTATTAGTTTGTGTTTTCTTTGTTGTTGCCGTCGCGTCTGCCTGCGGTCTGCAGTAGTGGGATAAAGCGAGACAAATATATATCCGGCGTCCGTGTTTGGTGTGGATGGGAGCACTGTCCATGTCCAGCCAGCAAGACCATTATTGTTTTGTTGTGAGTTGTGACTGCTAAATTTATTACTTACTTTAAAAACTTTATTTAACAGGTGTTGACACTAAAAAATTTAGCAGTGTTAATTTAGCAGCTTATTAATTTTAGACCCATCTGTAGTGCATGGTTCGTAGGTGTAACATTTGACAAATTTGATAGCGGGGATTTAATTTGTTCAAAAAATGTAAAGGTTAATGTTTCTTTCTGTACTTTTAATTATATTTTATATTAATTAGACTAAAAATAAATAAACCAAACCAATTCATAAAAGGAGAAAAGTTAAAAAAAAAACGTGCAAAAAATTAAAGAGCAAACAACTGAGGCATATTTTTGTGTATTAGTAATACTTTAGAAACTGATAAACTTTTATTTAAAACTAAATTCTCAATTAAATTACATTGTGTAACAAAAACTTCACATCAGTGTTAACTAGCGACAACTATTATAGTGCGCAGATTATTAGCCCTCATTGCGCGTCCATTGCCAGCCTTTTAAAAAGAAGTAAGCTCGAAAAAAAACAATTAAAAAAATACGAGTAAAGAGTTCGTAAGTCACCATGACTTCAAAGCTCATTTTTTGAAACACTATTCACAATACGTTAAAAATAAAACTAACTTCAACTATTCACATTTAAAAGAATTTGTACATTTTATATTAATTACTATATTAATCTTTTGAGAAATAAATAATCTTACAGTGCGGGACAAGTAAAAAAGAGTGACTAGGGCACATATAGTGATATATTGACACTGGTATCCAAGTAATAATAAGCATTTGAACTTATAGTTTTAGTAAACAATTGTTATAGTTTTAGGGTTTGTTCTCGTACTTATATAGTAGACTTATTCTATACGTAAATAAGATTTATGTTATTTGTTGAATTTATAATTTCATATAATAGTTACATAGAACCTAAAATATATAATTTTAGCAAAGTTCGCGAAAAACAGAATTGTTACGGCTCCTCAAGGTAATTCACAGTATCGTGCCTTGCTTTCTCGCGCCTCGCTCTGATTGGTTAATGCCTTTGCCCCATCTTTGTACTGTATTAGTCGTGTAGTTATCATGGTATAAAATGAGGGCCACTGTGGTGTTGGCAGTAGTGGCGTTAGAAGCAGTGGTTGCAAAATAACTATTAATATCTCTATTAAAATGAAAATAGTAGTGTGCTCAGGCATTCTAAAAAGTTTTTGTTTTCGAATTACATTCGAATTTATAAAAGGGTTCTTAGACATGCTAAAAGGTTATCCAAGGTTATCCTGAGTTTACTGATAAAAGTATCGAAGAGTCAATTTTCCCTCATCAACTCAAATTGGCTAAAGTCGTTCCTATTTACAAAAAAAGGTACAAAAATCGGACGATTATTTTTCGGGGGTACCCGATCGATGTCAACCACCTTGTCAAAAAGTTTTGAAAACATAATAAAAACTAGATTAATTACACATTGGACTTTTAAAAACATCACGAATTTGAGATATTTTGGTTACCAAAGGGGCGTCGGCACCTTAGATGCCATAAATATTTTTGTTAACGACGTAGTCACTAAGCTGAACGAGAAAATGAAGTTGTAGTAACGTTTCTAGGGCAGGCGGAAAAAAGTACATTGACCTCAAGTACTATGTTAGCATTGAAACAAAACGACAGTTATTGCTTCCATACATTTCTTTACAGATTACTTACCGTTATGCGCTAAGCGTGTCTCATGGTACGGGGTAGGGTGAAGGAAGCGGTCATTCAGAGATAATAAACCTGTTTCGACGCGATTTGCGATAGGTCTTACGCCGTGCGTATTTGAGAAAGCGGATGGAGCAGAACTCATTCCTCATTCTGCTTTGGTGGTTTGGTGCTCAGTGATGAAGTAACATCCAAAACTACAATTTATCGCTGGTTTGCTAAATTTCAACGTGGACGTGTCAAGTTCAGTGATGATCCCCGTCAAGGTCGTCCAAAAACTGCAGTCACACAAGAAAACGTTGATGCTGTGCGTAAGCTGATTGAGGAAGATTGACATATGACGTACCGCGAAATTCAGGCAACTTTAGACATTGGCATGAGTCAAATACAAATAATCTTGCATGAACAATTAGGTGTAAAAAAGTTGTTTTCCCGATGGATACCGCATTCGCTCTGTGAAGAGCAAAAAGCGGCTCGCGTTACTTGGTGCGTCAGAACTCTCGAAAGATTCCACGCAGGACCCTCAAATACTGTATACAACATCGTATCAGGTGACGAATCCTGGGTATATGCGAACGAACCCGCAACAAAAAACCAGTCACGAGTTTGGGTGTTTGAAAATGAGTTAAAGCCAACAAAAATTGTTCGTTCACGGAGTGTTGCAAAACAAAATGGTGGCCACGTTTGTCTCAAAAACCGGCCGTGTTACGACTATTCCTCTTGAGGGACAAAGAACGGTAAATGCAGAATGGTATGCTAGCATTTGTTTGCCACAGGTCGTTTCTTAACTCCGTAAAGAGAACTGCAACCGCCGTATCCATCCATCTCCATCACGACAATGTGAGTTCTCACACCGCACACAGAACAAAAGAGTTTTTAGAGCAAGAAAACATAGAATTATTAGACCATCCGCCGTACAGCCTCGACCTAAGCCCTAATGATTTCTATACTTTCCCTCAAATAAAGAATAAATTGCATAGACAGAGATTTTCATGACCTGAAGAAGCTGTGGACGCCTACAAAACGGCCATTTTGGAGACCCCAATTTCCGAATGGAATGGTTGCTTCAATTATTGGTTCCATCGTATGGAAAAATGTGTTAAATTTCGCGGAGAATACTTCGAAAAGCAATAAATACATTTTTAAATAGTAATGTTGTGTCACTTCCTTGATTCCCGAAATTTTCAGTGCCGCCCTCGTATTAGCATACCATAAAAATATAATAGAGCATTTTGAAAAATTATTGGAGCCATATTTGTGCCATTGCGCAAATATTGTTGCTCAGAATAAATACATCAAGAATTTGAAGTCAAATCTGAAATCAGGAGAATTCATAGTACATTGTGATTTCAGCGAAAATTACAATACGAAATACGCTTCTGAGAAACAGTCTTTTAATTTTGGGAGTTCAAGACAACAAGTGACCCTACACACTTCTGTCATTTATTATGTAAAAATGAAGAGATTAGTACCAAATCATTTTGCACCCTGAGCGAGTGCTTACGACACGACGCTGTGGCAATTTGAGAGCACTTGATTTCTATCATGAACTTCATTGAGAAGGAGGTTTACGAAGTGATGTTTTTAAATTTTATATCTGATTCCCCATCTGCACAGTACCGTAACCGTAAAATGTTTTACGTGATGGCCAAACTTCATTGGAACTATCCAAGTTTACGTCGCGTGGTTTGGAATTACTCCGAAACAGGGCACGGAAAGGGAGCTCCAGATGGTGTGGGGGGAGTATTAAAAAGAACTGCTGATCAAATTGTTGCTCAAGGGAATGACATCCCAAATATTGAAGCCTTAATCAGCCATCTTAAAATTAGATGCCCGGGTGTTTCCATAGAGGAAGTTGTAGAATCAGGCATTTTAGAAAAGGAATTATTGATCCCTTCAGATCTAAAAGAATTTCGTAGTACCATGGCAGTGCATCAAGCTATATGGAGCTGCAATAATCCTGAAGTATTAGCCGTGAGGCGTCTTATTTGTGATATGGGAATATGCTCTGAAGAATCAGTGCAATGTTCACATGGACAACATATTGGCTTCTATAACATTGGGAATACAGCTTTAAGCAACAATACTTATCAATGAAAAACTAGGAAAAATAATGCTATAGCTGAGTGCAGTAGAACATCTTTTGGAATTTCCATTTCTAAACCAGACCATGGACTGGATGAAATTTCAGTCGAAGACCGCCCTGACAATAATATACCGTCTGATGACAGCTTCTGGACTGATGTTCCTACAATGAATGAAAATTTAACATCTACCACCATGACCAAAACCGTATTAACAGCCCTCCATTGTGAAGATGATGATTCCAGCTCAGATTACAACATTTTTTAGATTAAGTATTACCCTGATATCGATAATAGCTTTGATTAATAATCTGAGTGTAGTTTATTTTAAAAACAAAATATTTGTTTTGAGATATTTCTTTTTCAATTGTTAAGAATTATGTTACCGTAAATAGATAGATCGTTGATTTTTTATAATTTTTGCTAATATTGTTGACTTTAAAAAAGGAATAATTTTAGTGTTTTAATTACATTTTCCTATTAATTGATAAGTGGTTAAGGTAAAAGTGCCAATTTCTACAACCAAAAGACTGACTAGTACTATAATATAGAGGTATAGACCTACTGTAAAATTATAATAGAACTTTAATTTCTTATATATCTTGTTTTCATTTTGATTCCCTTGTCGTGTTTTATTGATTCCCCTGGCCAAAAAAATTTAAAACGCTATATTTTAGGAACCATCCGACCAAAAGTGATACCTGTTCGTTAAACGTGTTTATAATTAAGTAAAATTTTATGTTACATTGTTACTTGCAAAAAATCTGTTTAAATAATTTCGCCAAGGGAGTCAACTGAGTATGCCAAATCTCAGGATTCACCCTAAAATAGGGGGTATCTTCCTTGTAAGAACTCAAAATAATAATAAGAAAACAGACTAAACTTCGAGATAATGTAACGAATGTAAAGTATGAGGTGTAGGATAATTGTAGGGTTAATGTTATTTAAATATAAATAAATTTGTAATAAATACTATATACTGTATTATTTCATTATATACCTACCTGTCTATATAATCAAAGACCGTATTTTACCTCATTTTCTCACAGGTTGAATTTTTAAAATAATCTTTGTCCCTTTTAGTGTTGCTTTTCCGTTTAGAGTGCAACGTTTTTAGATCGAGCAAAACACGATTCTAAAAAAGTTTTCACTTCAAAACCTGCGGCTGCCAACCCGCGTGCCAAGAGTGGCAACTATGGCAATACCAGCGTAAAATAGCAGCTTAATACTGCTGTGTTTCGTATGGTAAGTGTAGAGATACAGAGATCCTTTTATACTGGAAACGAGACATTCCATCTTAGTCCTCAAGGGTGACAATGCATCTGCGTCTTGATTCTTAATCAAGGATAAATGTAGAAGTCTATGGGCTACAGCATTCACTTATCATCAGGTGGACTGTGTGTTCGTTTACTAGCCTTATTCTATAAAAAAAAAACAGACATTGAGCTGATAAGTCTAAAATAAGATTCGAAATAAATCCTAAACAATCGCATTGCGTTATTTTACCCGATTATTAGAGATATTTTCTACGGAACCCTTGCCCTTGGAAGCCGTCGCTAATTTAAATAATAGCGTTATTCTTCCACGTGTACGAGGCTTATTTGAATACTAATATTATTATACATATTATTTATACTTAATTAGTAGCTGCGAACGGATCGCATTTAAATAAAATAAATATACAATTTAAAGCCTTTTAAATAAATATATTAAAAATTAAAATATATGCTTTTATTTAAATGAAAAATTTAAATAAATTTATAGCAATATCTGATGAGGACGCTTACTAAGTCGCCTGCTTACAGCGAGTTTGGAAATACAGTCAATTCTAAGTAAGAGAAAACTGGGCAAGCGAAAAAACTCCTGTCTCCCTGTCCTGTCATTTTAACACCCTAAAACCTATATAAGTAAGAAATAGATACCCGTATTTTATTTTTTGATTTTACACGTTGTAGAGTCATGCTTACACGTGGTAGAGCCATGCTGCAGTTAGTTATATTAGTAGTACAGTTGTAGCTCGACTGGGTCGGCTTGACCGGGGAAGCACCACGCTCTCACAGAATACCAGCGTCAAATAGTAGCTTAATGCTGCTGTATTTCGTATGGTAAGTGTAGAGAACCGGAGACCCTTTTTACTGGAAACGAGACATTCCATCTTAGTCCTCACGGGTGACAACGCATCTGCAAAAAACAACGAGACGTCTACACGATTATTTAGTATTCGGCGGTTATTCATAAAACTATATGAGAATAAATTTGTGAACTGGAAAAATATATACAAAATATAATAACAGAAACGCGGAAGAAATTAACGGATTTTTTCAAGTTGATGTTAAGTTTTTTTATAAATACTATGTCCAAATATGATTCTTTTATGATACCCATACAATACTTTCATGTTTAACACTATATATTTGCTGTATTTTTATAGACCTCTATAAGAGAGACAAACCTCTTCTGTACCTCTGTATGCAAGAAACTCGGGTTAATGAGAAATCTCCTTAAGCGAAGATGAGATTGCGGTCCCTTGAACTGCCGCTTATCCAGAAATGAAAAGCTTTGCGTATTCTTGGAGGCTTAACTTTTATTTGTATGAGGACCACGCACTCACAATACCTGCATGAAAGAGCAGCTTAATGATAAATGCTGAACAGAGTAACGCTGCTGTGTTTCGTATGGTGAATGGAGAGAATCGGACTCTTTTTACTGGTAACAAAGCATTGCAATTTAGTACTCAGGGTTGTCAATGCATCTGCATTTTAATTGTCAATCGAGGTCAAGTTTTGAGCAAATGTTGGATTTAATTTAACTGGTATTCGATCTTAGCATTGCAGATAGATACTCTGTACTACTTAACTAGAACTGATCACGTAGTCCTTGTTATTCAAAATCTACGCAGTGTGCCAAAAAATATAGCATCGAAATTACCACATAATTATTGAGGTTTAAAATTTACAGACACACAAAAAGGTTGTTCTATACTATGTGTCTATGTGTAGTGTTGTATGGTGGCGACCCCTGCAGTGCGGGGAGTCGGTGCATAGCTATTCCGTACATAGGGTTGAACACAAAACTTTTTTACTAATAAAAAATATTTAAAAATGATTACGCCCAAAACTTGCGGGAGCCCTATGTAAAATTGGACTTACAGGGTTATTTTGCAATAACCGGCCAAATTTTCAGAGAAGGTTCAGAAAAAGTAATAAAGGCAAATGGCGAAAGAAAATTAACTAAAAAAAATCTCAAACATTCTGTCCCTTTTATCTTTTAAAGTGAAAATTCGTAAGGATCGATCGGTAGGCAAAAACTTTGTTGCCCATAAATTACATTCAATTTGGGATAATTTCAAATAAAAGTAGGAGCCTTATTTACTTGTTTTTTCAAAAACTGCAATAACGGTATATCATTATTTATTAATTTAAACTTTAGTTTAAAATTTGGCTACTCTTTGAAAAATAACCCTGTATTTCACTACTTACTACTAAGTCCCATTTTGATGCGGTAAAGTAAAACAATAGCTTTCAATATGAAATTCAAGAAGACGTTCAATAAAAAAAATTGATCTATGGATGTATGGAACTGTGCCTGTACCACTTACCAGCAGGTAAGGATGCTTTGATTATATACTTGTCTGTAGATTTCAGCTATTAGATGTTTCGCAATTGTCTAAATACACACAACAAATTATTGCATAAAAAGTATTACATATATTAAAAACCCAATAGTAAGAATGATTCTTCTGTTGGCTTTCTAAAAAATGCTTCAGATTATAGAATATTCTATATTAATAACGTTCAATTATATTTTCATTACAAATATATTTTACTTACTAGTAATCCATATGTACGAACTCCTAAATATATAAATACACACATAAACTTAAAACAAATTATAGATACTTCAAAAATTATGTATTTGTATTTTTTCCCCTGCTTTTATGGGAAATATAATATAAGAGCTGGCGTCACCCAGTTTGCCGACGTGCATCAGCAGTGACGTAGCGCACTTGTTAAACAATAGTAGCTTCGCAAACCAATGTTGTGCGTAATTTGCGTATTATGTACAAGCGCTTCAAATCTGACCTGATCTTTATGTTGCGATTGCAACGCAACACTTTATCCAGATATGTATATAATCAAAGGTAGGATAGTGGTCAAGCAGCACAAACATAATACTAACAGTAAAATTTAATAAGATCCTTTTTTACCCGACTGCCAAGGAAGGGTTATGTTTTTCGAGCGATCTTGTGTGTTTGTGATGTATGGCTGAATGGATTTCGACAATTATGGTATCGTTTTATTCTTCTTAATAACCCAAGTGTTCTTAGATAGCTTTTTAAAAATAAACGAAATGGCGGTTTTTCTGCGAAATATACGTTAATAAAACAAATTAACTAAACCTATCGAATAGGATATCAAAATAAAAAAATTAAAAGGGGATTACAAATATCTATATAAGTATGTTTAAATTTAAGTATGTTAGTAAATTTCTTTATTACCTCGTGTATTCCAAACGGCTGATGAATGATGATTGATGGATTTCAAAAATTAGGGTATCGTTTTATTCGTTATAAAAACTAAAAAATCTATGTAAGTGTTCTTACAAAGATTTTTTAATAAACAAAATGGCGGATTTTTGGTGCAAAATAGTAATATGTAAATAAAAAAATAACCAATCCTATTGAATATAAGTTGTATGATTAAATTTATTTAGGAATAATAAATTGGTTTATAAAGCTTTTGATAACTGGTTTATAAAATGTGCAATGTTTGTGCCGGACCTCGTGCTATTATACGCAAAAAGAATAGTTATTAATATCCGTCTTCCAATCACATTTAAAACGAAACAAATAAATTTTTAACCGTATACTTTAAAGTTTTGAGGAAAAATGTAATAAATAAACACCGTTTATTTCATGAAATATATCGAAACCTTTACACAATAGACTGGGACACTAATAAGTCTTAAATAAAATAAATAATTAAAACAATCAAAAACCCGACTGCAAAAAAGACAATTTAAAAGTAATGCACTAAAAAGACTGAAACAAGATTGAAGAAAGAAAACAAAATTAAAAAAAAAACTATAAACAATGTAAACTCTACTTCGGTTTAACGGACTATATTACGAGCTGTAAGCCTAAGTAAAATAGTTTAAGTTAAATATTAAGTTTAGTAGCAGGCGGGACCTAATTACGAATTATAAACCGAGAGAAAATCAATGGGTTCCGCCTGCTACTAAGCTTAATATATGTATAACTTAGGCTTTCAGCTCATATAGTCTGTTAAACCGAAGTAGAGTTAACTTTGTTTACGAGTATAGTTCTTTTTTAATCTATTTTTCTTTACTCAATCTTGTTTCGGTCTTTTTAGTGCATTACTTTTAAATTGTTTAGTTTGCAGTCAGGTTTTTGATTTTTTAAAATATTTATTTTATTTGTCTATTGATATTATATCACCATACGATCGAGTTTGAAATTTTATTGAAGTCTTCAAAATAGTTAAGAAATAATAATAATAATAAATAATAATAATAATAATCCACAACTATCACACAACGCCATATAGTCCCAAGCTAAGCAGAGCTTGTGTTATGGGTAATAGACAACTGATAAACATACTTATATATTTCTAAATACATAAATGTTATAGATAAATTACACCCAGACACAGAACAAATGATCGTGCTCATTTGTCCTGGGTGGGAATCGAACCTACGACCTCCGGCATAGCAGTCAGGGTCACTAACCACTAGACCAACAGGCCTGTCAAAGATAAGAAAGTGTCGATTTTATTTATATTAAAGGTTTCTTTCAGCATAAACTAAAATCTGTATTATTACTCATTAATAATTGATAATTAATAACGTCTTAACTATTATAAAAGACGTAATATGGAAGTAATTTATTTTGATATTGTTACAAAAAAAGACTATGTAACAACCCTACGAAATTTTCCGATCGCACCCCTCTCACGCATAGCCCCCTGTCGTGTTTGGCAGGCGAGCAAACACAAGCAGAGCTAAAGTATGCGACACACATGCGCAACTGTGAAAAAAATTGACAAGCCGTAATTTAAAAGAACCTGTTTTAAGGGGTAGTTCTTTGTCATATATTTCATTTGTGAATCACTACTACAAATTTATTGAAACAGCAGTTACTAAAATATCAATCTTATTGCAATAGCATATTGTTCGTCTAGCCGAAAAACTTATTGTAGGAGTATCTGAACCGAGACCATAATTCAAGACTATAATTTAAAAATTAAAGTGACAGTTTTTTTTGTCAAAAGAAACCGAAGGAGGCGTTTTTACAACTGGTTTTATTTTCACCAAAGATCATTTCAACCGACTTCAAAAAACTGGGAGGTTCTCGTATATATGTTAGGTACGCGATATATTTATCAATTAAGAATCGGTTTTAATATTAATTTGAAGATAAAATTATACCGTTTAGGGTGAAAAAATGGGGGGTGAAATGTTTTATGTACAACTATTTAGATGACGTTGAGATTGTTTCCACTCAAAGAACCAAAAGAAAATAGATTTTTAATAAAGGTAGAGTTGACTTTAAGAAATTAATTTTTGAATAAAATAATTTCCATATATTCGCCTTCGAAGCGTCTTTTTATGATGTTACGAGTATACACTGTTTATTAATGTGTGTAAAAATGTAAAAATTTAAATTCATAAGATGTTTGTGGCGTATTGCAATAAATGTTTCTTTCTTTCTGGAAGTTCTTTAATACTTCTATAGACTGTATTAGCTCCGACTTCTCTTCTTTTCTTTATCAATGTGGCAATTATTTTATTCATCTCATTTCTTTGAAGTCAGTTTTACTTTCTAATAAAAGTATTTTTTTTTATTTTACTACCATTATTCGACCGAAAATTGTGATTAAAATAAAGGACTGCTTGAATAGACAGGGCTAGACTAAGTCTAAACGTACATCTATATGTTGTGTTATCGTTAGGTAAGCGTGTAGAGGCGGTGTTAGAATATCCACTACCCCCGGTCGTCCCGTGGGTTTTCGAAGAGCCGTCAGAGAGAATCTGAATAATGAGATAGCCAACATCGTCTTCATGATAACGACTCAAAATTATTAAAAACCGCGGTTGCCAAACCGTCTTCCAAGCGTGGCAGCTATACCAAAAATTCCCCATTGAGGCTGTCTGTGGGAGAAGCCTTTGTTTACTAGTGAACTTTTATAGGCTGTGCGCTTTGATTATATATTTGTCTGTGAGGAAGGGTACGGCTTATCGTTAGGAAAGAAAACGAGAGGAACAGAATAGAAAGGGAACAGAAATCATCATAATAGGACAATAAAATGAATTAGCGCTCGATTACTTCCAGAACCGATGTCGCCACATCTTACCGTATACAACATACGCAATGCACAATGATATCTAATGTTTCACATTACATTGCTTGGCGAGTTTTTCAACGTCGCGTGTGTCGCGTATTGCGGTAGATAAAAAGCAGCAATGGTAATTGTACAATACGAAAGGTAATTAGTTTGCAAGGGTAAATTTCATAGTAAAGTATTCATCTAGATGTAAATTAATTAAAACAATGATAATTAGTAAATAATCAACTTACTGATGAAATGTTATGCCTTTATTAGTTTAATTACACGTCCTTTATGAGTTTTACAACTGATTATGCTTCAGTGCACTATTATAAATTTATAATAACAGAAATTCACGTACGACGTTCATGGCACAACTAAATCACAAAATGGTGAATTATGTTCGTCAACCCATATAAGCGACGACAAGGTCACGCGTCTATGCGACTTCTATTGTCTCTATTTCTGTGGACATTACTTTGTGAAGCACAAAATAACAACTTTTTTCTATAGAATACGAGTGAAACATAAGCACACAGTCTACCTAATGGTAAGTGGATGCTGTAGCACATTGACATCTATATCTATTTTCAATAAGTAAATAAAATGGAAATGCGTTGTGTCACTCTTCACGACTAAGATGGATGCCTCATTTCCAGTTTTCTCCTGATCTCTACACTATACGAAACGGCTGTATTAAACTGCTACTCTACTGTAGCACGAATAGGTCGGCTAGACCGGTAAAGTAATACAGTCTCACAGAATACCAGCGTAAAATAGTAGCTTAATGCTGCTGTGTTTCGTATGGTGAGTGTAGAGAACCGGAGAACCTTTTTACTGGAAACGAGGCATTCCATCTTAGCCCTCACGGGTGACAACGTATCTGCATTTTGATTCGTAATCGAGGATAGATGTAGATGTCTATGGGCCACAGTAACCACTTACCATCAGGTGGACTGTGTGCTCGTTTCTCACCCTATCCTATAAAAAAAAGTCCTTCCCTGGTAAAACCGATGCTACAACCATAATATAGCTGCAGCATGGTTCCACCACGTATGTCGCCTGGGATCGGGTAATTAATAAAATTAAAAGTAAACCCAACCACACCACTGCAAGACTTCAACACACTGTAAGTTAAATCTGCGTAGATTGGACCATAAATAATAACTAAAAAGCTGAAAGTACGACATCGGAACGTCAATCAGAAAAGGCAAGCTCGCAATACGTCTGGAATTAAAAGCTCAGTAAATTAAACGCGATAAAATCCGTGAAAGTAGTTTTAATCAATATGTAGCGCTCGCTTAAGTATAAGAAATCATTATTTTTTATGTTTTTTTTCTTTCAATTTGTAGTAAAGCACAAAACGTTAGTTCTGAATTATTTTTGAGATGGTATTTGTTAAAATCTAAAATCATTGTATCTAAAAGTTGCAACCAAAATACGTTCCATTGCTGGGCACAAAGCTTCTCTCTCTATAGTGAGGATATTAGGGCGGGAAGACCAACGCGCTGACCCGATGCGTGTTGGTATAGATTATATAATCTATTATAAAGATTATATTATAGATTTCACAATGAATGTTTGAATTATGTCGCTAAAGGTCGCTGCATACAAGACGGAATCACCACGTGCACGGAACGGAGACGGAACGTGGTTGTGTCTGATGAATGTCAACACGGGCAGGAGTTTAATGCATACGCACCGTGACGGTGATTCGAACCTAATGTGTTAGTTTTATGAAAAATTGATTTTTCGTTTGAAGAATTGGCATTAATTACTATTGCTGTAGATGTTGAAGATGGTACAACCGTCAAAAGTAAAAGGAAATTTTCTGTACATGCTACGTGCCAGAAAAAAAAACAAGAAGGTGAACGGGACGTGGCACGCGGCGGGCGGGACGAGGTGAACATTGTCGTCGACGATACTTTTTCCGTTCCGTTCATGCCACGTATGCATTATCATGTGCATTTTCTATGAAACGATATTTCCACAATTTCACGTCCCGCTCCGTCCGGAATAAAACACGTTACGTATGCAGCGACCTTTAGTCAGTGGGTCGGACAAAAAATGTTTAGCCGTATTGCGAGAGCTAATTAGGACATAGCGTACATACATTATCAAGTGTTGCTGGCCTCTGGCTTTTGGTGGAAATAAACATTTCAAAATCGTATTCAATTTGTAATCGTATTTACTTTAACCACGAAATAAATAATAGTTCAAGAACTTTAACTAAGCGCAAGTTGGATTAGGTGCGATCGTCAACTCTGAAAGCTTTTACTGGAAATGAGGCATCCAGGTTAGTCCTCAAGGGCGACAACGCATCTGCATTTTGATTCTTAAACGACGATAGATGAAGATGTCTATGGACCACGACACCCACTTAAAATCATATGGACTGTGTGCTCAATTATTACCATTCGTACGTAAAAAAAAAAAACCTGGAAATTGTGACAGTATACGTAAACCTTGGAAATTAGTATTATAGATAGATTAATGGAGCATAATGGTAGTTACCTTTAAATTTGTTGCTATTATGCTTCCGTGACCTATATACTGAATAAATGTATTGGTTTTGTGTTAATTAGTCCCCAATTTGCATATAATTAATGACGAATTTAATATGAGTCGTAGTAAGTCGGGAGCAAAACGTGCGCCGTAAATCAACTGTAAATATGACAGTTGGCGAGCAGCCCGTGTTCATCCTAGCACCAATGATATTATTAATTGTAATTTTAACCCTTCAATGCCCATAAAATTCCCATGCAGTCGCATGCGGCTGGCAAATCGCGGGTGCATGCGACCGCACCCACCCACAACGATTAAAACCATTAAAAATTATATTTAGAGACTACTTTTCTATGAAGAAGTTTGGCATTATTTAATTATTAATCTATACATAATTCTCTATTCTGTGGTCTAAACAAAAGTCTGGTTTTACTTCATTACAAAAAGATTTTATTGTAAGTATTTTGATAACATAAAACATATACCAAGCGGATGTCGGCAGCGTGAAAATCACAATTATTTCTATATATTACTCGAAATTATTTACGTAAAAAGATAGATTATATAGACACAAAAACTTTTATAACAATTTTATAATAAAACACTTTAGTTAAATACTAATAAAACACTAGAAAAATTCGAAAATCAACACAACGTCATCCAAAGGAAAATGGCATATGTAATGAACGTAGAATATAAATTAATATCCACAGACTAACTGTTTTTTTTTTCTACTAGGGGATAGAAAATTTCATATTAATTCTATAATACCAAACTTCTTCATAGAGAAGTCGTCTCTAAATATAAGTGTTTATGGGTTAAAGTGCTGTGGGTGGGTGCGGTCATATTTGACCGCTTGAAATTTGACGGAATATCGAAGCGGTAAAATGTGGCCGCTTGGTGTTTGAGAGGTTAAATGCTGGTTAACCACGTACTCTGTGGTGTAGGAAAACTACGTGCAGGCAGGTAGGAGGGTAGTAGTGATAGAAATAAAAAAAAAACATTTCGAAGTTTTGGTCTATAAGTGAAGTACACAAACATGCGGGAAGAGCGCGGAGGATTACGTTCTTGCCCTAAAACCCTCTAAGAATTGAGAGGATACCCGTATCAACGTGTAGGACGTATATAATAAAAATTTATTTAAAACAAAATTACATGAACCAAAGATCCCTCGGCCAAACGGTTAAACCCCTTACTCGCTGTCGCTTGTTTCGTTCAATATCCGCGGTTTGCGAAATAACCTCCCAGAGCTTAGGTTATTTCTTCGAGATCGGGAACCGACCTCCTCCTCCTTCAGGAGACCCACCTCAGCCCTAAGGTCTCTAAAGGCCTCTCTATTTAAAACTATTCACTTCTTCGTAATGACAGACCCGACCGCAAAGGCGGTGGTACTGCCATTTATTACAAAAAGCCCCTCATTGCTCCCACATCCCCACTCCGACACTTACCAGTATGGAAGCCACTATCACTAGATGAGCCATGACTGGACACCAGTCTATCATTATAGCCTCTTGCTATATCCCTAGCGGAACCCTCCCCGTTAAGAGTGATTTCGAAGCCATCCTTGCATTAAGCGACTCAGTCATTATGTTTGGAGATTTTAACTCGAAGAATACTGAATGGACCTGCCGCACTACTACTAGTAGTGGCAGTGTGCTGCTCAATATCACTCAGTCTCTCGACCTGACTGTCTACAGCCCCCTCGATGTCACCCACTATCCCGACAATGTTAACTACGCTCCTGACGTGCTAGACTTTGCTCTAGTTAAAGGAGTCTCCCTTAACCGTAGAGCAATCGAGTCTCTCGATGATCTAGGATCCGACCACCGTCCTGTATCCCTCCTTCTTGGCCATCAGCCATCTCCAACTCCCACTTCCAAAACCTACACCAACTGGAAGGGCTTCAAGAAGTCTCTAGCCTCGGCTAGACTCTCCGGACCCTCCCATAATCCTTTCTTCCGACGTCCTCGACAGTACGGTGAAAATAGACACCGCGGTCGAAAATCTCACCTCACTTATAACATCCTCTCTTAAAGAGAATAAAAAGGTCGTCCCGGCTGCTAAAACTAGTCTTCCCCTAGATATTAGCAACCTGCTAAAAGCGAAAAAAGCTGCCCTCCGTAGAGCTGCACACTATCCCACTCCCGAGTATAGATTCGCGGCTCACCGCCTTCAACGCAAACTCCGTTACCGCCTCCAAGATTACAGAGATCACGATTTTACATGGGTAGGCTCAACAGCATGTTGGGCAGACACAGTAAAATGTCCCTCCGCAACAAGCGAACCCTATATAAGGTCTGCATACGACCTGTCATGACCTACGCGGCCCCCATTTTCGCACATGCTAAGCCCAAAGCTATAAATTAACTTCAAATAGTTCAAAATCTATTCTCTCGTAGGGCCACTAACTCGCCCTATTATGTCCGTAATGCCGACCTACACCGAGATTTAGAGCTCCCAACAATCCAGCAGTTCCTTAAATCACTCTCTGAGAAATTTTTCAAAGCCTCAAAGTCTCACCCAAATCATCTCATTCGTGAGACAGCTGCCTACGCAGCCCCTATCCACACTCGCTATAGTGTGCGCAGACCGAGAAACTCTCTCTCGGACCCCCCCAACAAGCTTTCGGCTGACCTGAACTGCCTCCTGGCGGCTCAGGCCGAGCCTACATAACACATCTCTTAATCTGCCTTA
Source organism: Parnassius smintheus behrii (assembly GCA_036936625.1). NCBI lineage: Eukaryota > Metazoa > Arthropoda > Insecta > Lepidoptera > Papilionidae > Parnassius > Parnassius smintheus. The sequence continues at coordinate 34,893,167 of JAUPFT010000022.1, forward strand.
GTTAGGCCACTTCTAAGTGGCTTTTCGCCTTTCTGCCAAGGAGGGTCGCGTTCGTATACGGCTTAGAGATCTCTAGTTAGACCGTTAAGCCAGTCCCTAAAAGGCGGTGTTTAGTGGGTAAAAGTCTCCACATAACCACGCAGCCGGCTGCGTGGTATGCTATGAGCATTCACCGCCTCCCTCCCCCGCTTTCCGGAGGGTTGCCCATATTTGCTTCGGGCGCAAAAAAAACCCTTTACTCATAAACATTGTTAAACACTTGATTAGTTAAATAGTATTTTGTCACTTTCTTGCAACAATTGTCTCGCAAATGTCAGAATGAGACAAAACACTATTTAACTAATCAAGCGTTTAAATTATTATGAATAATGGGGTTGGTGCTTCAATTGTGTTGGCTTCGGTTTTTTTTAATAATACACACTTCAATTTTTATAGAATAAGGGCGAAAAACGAGCACACAGTTCACCTGATGATAAGTGGATGCTGAGGGCTGATGGATAAATATTTACATTTATCATCGATAAAAATTCAAAACGCAAGATGCATTGTCATCCCTGGGGACTAAGACAGAAACATAGCTGCAGAGTTTTATTTCGTCTGAGGCTGCAGCATGGCTCTACCACGTAAGTAAATTCCTCGTACTCTATTTAGTCCAAGTATTTAAGGAGTGGTGATCGAGATTAGTTTTGCAGTTTGCATTGTTGAGTGAACAGTAAACTAGGATACCTTACTGTACCATTAATATGTAGCTTTGAAAACAAGTTGCCACAACATAGCTGTCAAACGCACGGCCTGCTGAACCGCGGCCTTATAGACTTAAAAGATAGATAACGTTTTCTGTAAGTTGTTATCTTGTTGTAAACTAAATGTTTTAAGAAACAAAATTTTTATATCGTGCATTACAGATTTCTTAACGAAAAATGGGTTGCATAAAAAAGTAAGAACATACCTGCCTGATACCGCCTGTTTCATGTTAAGCGGAGGACAACGCACACGGTCGACAAATCACAAGATTAAGTTTTGTTTATTATATCTAGTATAGTAGTATAGCTATTACTCTGTAAAATGAAACTTATTTATATAAATTATTGAAACAAGTATCCAATGTCCTAATCCACAACATAATCGACATTTCTAGTAAATAGTCATAATATGGTTAGTTAGTTAAGTGGCTCTACCACGCTGCAGCTATATTATGGTTCTAGCACAAATGGGCCGGCTCGACCGGGGAAAGACCACGCTCTCACAGAATACTAGCGTAAAATAGCACCTTAATATTGCTGTATTTCGTATGGTGTGTGTAGAGATCCGGAGACCCTTTTTTACTGGAAACATTTTAGTCCTCAGGGGTGACAACGCATCTGCGTTTTGATTCTTAATCGAGGATAAATGTATATGTCTTGATGACCCTTATTTTATGAAATAAAAAATTAAAAAAAAACCATTTTATTTGAATCCGTCAAGTGATTGAAGAACATATATCCGTAAAAAAACATACTTTTGCATTTATAATGTAAAGTAGAACTTATAGATATTCAAAATTAAAATAAAGATTTTAAAATGTTACGCAAATATTAAAACTAATCATAAATTAATGTTAATAAAAAATAAAATAAAAGAAATTTAAAAATTAAGTCATGAAGTTGTAAATAAAAGAATATCAAAAGGAAGTTACAGAAGTTAGGTTGTTAGTTTACAGCTTAGATAATATATAACTTTACTGCTATTATTTTTGAACCAAAACTTACGAAAACTACTTAACTTACTATAAACTGTTCTATCTTATTTTCCTACACATAAGTCTTTCCTACATATCTCGTGATCCAGTTCTAAGATATAATTTAAGTTTATTATCACATTTATTGCAAACCTGTCGTTGCATTCCGTCGCACACGAGTTCCCGGTGTTGTGTCACAACTCTAATATATTACTTCATCTATTTAATACAAAAATAACTCTTAAATATTGGAAATAAAGGTGAGTAACATATTTTTTAACTGTATTAATAATTTAGTACGCTACCTAGTTGCGGCAATGGATATTCTAATTTCGAATTTTCGAAAATGGTATTTAATTTTACAACATTTAAGTCCATTGACGTAAATAAGCATAACTATGTAGCTGTCATTCGATTCTCGCAGTTACTAAGATAGGTATAAGGTTCATGAAAATACATCCATATTATTATATTATAATTCGCACTTTGATAAGGCATCAAATGATTTAAAAGATTATGTACGTTATAGTTCAAAAATTAGGTATGAGTATGAGCGAAAATGAAAAGCTTGTATTTTAATCCTTAAAAACTTTCGACCTGGCTTTATATAGGTGTGTATTGTCTAGTTGAAATTGTCTCACGTCCAACTGTCGGCCATATTGAAAGAGACTGTTCGAAGACCTACTTCAGGTTTTATTTGACTGTTTTATATTTATTAGTTTATGCAGTATCGCCAAACTTTCGAAAAGAGGTTCAATTTTATTCCATACTAGATAATTCCCGCGCCGTCACCCACATATAATTGTTTTTTATTGCGCGGAACCAAAATTATTTTTTTAAAACAAAGTAATTCCTTGCAACGTCAGCTATCTGCCAGTGAAAGTCTCATCAAAATCGGTGCAGCTGTTTCGGAGATAATGCGGAACAGACAGACGGACAAAAATTTGAAAAAATGTACTTTTGCTATAAGTATTGTATATACTCTCATATGCATTTAGTAAAAAAACTCTTATTTTGATATTACAACAACCATAGAATACAATAATTGCATATATAACTGAACAGGGGAATGGGCGAAGCCCGTGTAGCCACTAAAATGTCACTAACACGTCAATTCTCACGTATAAACGTCAACACGAGATGTGTTTTAACGTTACAATCGTTTCCAAAATTCGAATGCAAATTGTTTATAAAATGCCAAATTGCATGCTATTTACAAATAAATATGTATTAAAATATGTCTGTCAACACAGCGAATCGGGTTTTTATTAGTGATAATACGACGTAATTTCTTGTATGTGTGCTCCCGGCGACGCCGATCCTCGTACAAAATAAGTTTGACAGCCATTCTATTATATATATATATAGTATTCTATGACAACAACCAACACATACTTCAACTTTTTTTTCATTTTTATAGATTTTGTTTATTGATTGTGTTAAAGTATTTACATGATGTAGCTGCAACAAAAATTAACACTGATCTTCTGATTCTGAAGACTTTATTATGTTTGTGTCATTTGGTAACATTAGCAAATAAGCGTTCACTTTAAAATTGCATAATAAATTAAATAAGTACCTACAGTTAAATCTATTGTGGAATACGTACATAAAAAGACCAAAAAAATATTATCCTAAAATACTAAAACTTGACCTCTTATATCCTTTCAGATTTTCTGACCAATTAGTACTTTGTACTCATCCAAAATGGGTGCAGTGGACCCTGTTGTCCATGCATCACTGTGTATACGTGCTCTACGGAGATTTGTTAAGAATGCATTGTCATGGCCAGTGTTTGTACCACTCCGTCTCAACATTTATTTTCATTGACGTCATTACGTGAAATAAATATGTATAAGCATATGCATAAACATATGCATGAACGGGCAAAGCGTGTTCAATCACCACTAGCACCAATGAAGTTCATAGTTAATTAAAATTTTCGGTGTCGAACTGCAATTTGTAGCAACGAAAACATTGTATGGAAATGTATGAGTCGGTGGAGTAAAGAAAACTTTCGAGGACGTATGCAAGTTGATATTCATACTCTTAAAAAGATTATGATTTAACAAGTCCAATGGATTTTTTTATAGGATAGGGTGACAAACGAGCACACAGTTCACCTGATGGTAAGTGGTTGATGTGGCCCATAGGCATCTACATATATCCTCGATTACGAATCATAATACAGATGCGTTGTCACCCGTGAGGACTAAGATGGAATGCCTTGTTTCCAGTAAAAGGGGTCTCCGGTTTTTTGCACTCACCATGCGAAACACAGCAGCATTAAGCTACTATTTGACGCTGGTATTCTGTGACAGCGTGGTGTGAGAACGTATAATATATTTTAAACATGGTAGAGCCATGCTGCAGTTATATTAGTAGTATAGTTGTAGAACGAATGGGTCGGCTCGACCGGGGAGGGAACACGCTCTCACAGAATACCAGCGCAGAATGGTAGCTTGGTGCTGCTGTGTTTCGTGTGGTGAGTGTAGAGAACCGGACACCCTTTTCACTGGAAACGAGGCATTCCATCTTGGTCCTCACGGGTGACAAAGCATCTGCCTTTTGATTCGTATTTGAGGATAGATGTAGATGTCTATGGGCCGCAGCAACCACTTACCATCAGGTGGACTGTGTGCTAGTTTGTCACCCTATCCTATAAAAAATACCTTAGAGCAACATAAAAATTTTGTAAAACCAACTTCAATATAAATTAAACGGGAATATCATCAATCAATCAAATCAGTTAAATATATATTATTAAGGATAACTCAAGAACTACTGGTCAGAACTTGACCAAATGTATATGGGACCACACGACAAGCACACAGCTTTCAAATGAAAAAAGAATTATCAAAATCGGTTCATCCAAAAGAAAGTTCTGTGGTAACACATATAAAAAAAACATAGAGTTGAATTGAGTACCTACCTCAACTTTTTTGAAGTCGTTTAAAAATCGAGAGTATGCAACATCACACAGTGAAATATACGTGCCACATTCGCGATACCAGAACCTCTAGAACTCTTGATCATGAGAAAATTTCTGGACTATGTTAGTTCTGTATTGAGGATCCTTTCAATATAAGGTTATGAAACAATTTCAGCAATTAAACAAAGTTTTTAAAATAACCAATTATTTTGTATTGTAAATTTTCGGGTTATTTATAAATAAAAGGAAATCATTGAAGGCTTATCAGAGATGTCGCGAATAGTTGTTATGGCGAATAGTCGAATACCGATTACTCGCTATTCCTAATGGCGAATAGTCGAATACTCGCTATTATTATTCGATATAAAAAGGAATGTACAAAATAATTTATTTGTTACCAAATAGTAATATTACACTTGTAGTAGTCTGTTAAACTATCTTGAATCTATGATTTATATTTTTTTTATAGAGGGGGCAAACGACATTGTGTTATACAACACTAGAGGAGCAAACCACATTACCGCGCGTCGAAAAAAGTGTACCACTATCCAAACGCGACGACGTAGCTTTGAAACTAATAACAATTTTAAGTAAACGTATATCTATCTCACTTACACAAGTTGCGAAAACAATATCGTCGTCGTAAGATTAGAAAAAGATAGACACACAAACATGCAATGGCGGGTTGGTGTGGCTTACTATATGAAATTTTACCTAAAATACGCAATAAAATTGAGTTTTTTAAGCTGCAGTTAATTGCTTTTATGTTAAAAAAGTATATTTTATTTTAAAATCTTTATTACGTCCCCTTAGAAAAAAAGGGATACAAAGCTTATCAGATGAACAGAAGTAAACATAATGATGAAATAAAACGTATTATTATGGTTCTAATAAATCAAACAATATAAAATAGGTATCTAATAAAATATAATTAATACAAAATCTATATGAAATTATAAATAATATAAAATTATTAATATAAAATAGGTAATAAAATATATTTAATAGATAATTTATGAATAAACTAAAATAAGAATAATTAATTATTTTGTATGAAAGTTAAAACATAGTTTTTATTATAATTTCCAAAATATTTAAAATCAGAGGTAACAAATTAACTTACTCCATTAATTATATAGTCTCCCATTAATGTAGGACAATCACAAATGCGGAAAAGTGGCAACAATGAACCTAAATGGCAATATTCGATAATTTTATTCAATTATTTGAGATTTTTACGTTTATATGAACACAAGAACTAAAAATTATGGGGTGATTTATTACATTTTTGTGACCTTGAATAGCATTCTTTCACTACACATTTACCCATTTTTGTCGCGGCTCAACTCTGTCGGCGTCACATTGAACAACGACCTCACGTTAACTAGGCATATGGCTGAGGCCATATGTGCAGTAGCAACGCTTTGGCGCGGTTATTACTGAACTAGGGTTATATAAATCAATGGCAAACGAGCATACGGCTCACCTGATGTTAAGTGACTACCGCCGCCCATGATCAACCGCAACACCAGGGGAATTGCAGGTGCGTTGCTGGCCCTTTAGAAAAGAGTAAGCTATTTTCTTGAAGGTCTCCAGGTCGTATCGGTCCGGAAAAATCGCCGGTGGTAAACTATTCCACAGAGAGGCCGTACGCAGAAGAAAACTCCCTTTGAAACGTACAGTGGTGGACCGCCAGGCATCCAGATGGTGTGGATGGTATCGGGACTTTTGCAGCGTAGTGCGGTCACGCAATTTGGCGGCTAGGATTAATTCGAAGAATTCATCGCATCTATCACTCCCCGTGATAGATGCGATGAAATACGCAAAGAGATGCAACATCCCTTCGCAGCGCCAGTGAATCGACTCGATTGGTAAGCACTCAAGCTGGTCAAGTGGAAGGAGCTTGTGCTGGGGAGCTCCAGCCCAGAGATGGGAACAATATTCCATGTGCAGCCGAACCTGCGCCCCGTAAAGGCGGTGTGCCGGCATGAAATACTGTCCCGCTCTGCTGAGCACGCCAAGCTTTTCAGAGGCCAATTTGACTTGTCTTCCAAGTGACCACGAAACTGCACGTCACTCGATATGTCGAGTATTGTAGTATAGTCCAATAAGAATCGATTCCCAATTTTAAATAAGCTTGCCAAACTATACTAAGTCACACCAGCAAGCTCTATTTATTCAGAAAGACTATTTTGTAAAGCAGGTTTGGTTTACGAAAAAGCGCAACCGACTCGATCCCAGTCATGAAAAAAAAAATTCTGCACCACATTTTATACGTGCTAGTACGTAGAGCCATGCTGCAGTTATATTAGTAGTATAGTTGTAGCACGAATGGGTCGGCTTGACCGGGGAAGGACCACGCTGTCACAGAATACCAGCGTAAAATAGTAGCGTAATACTGCTGTGTTTCGTACAGTAGTGAACCGGAGACCCTTTTTACTGGATACGAGGCATTCCATCTTAGTCCTCATGGGTGACAACGCATCTGTATTTTGATTTGTAATTAAGGATAGATGTAGATGCCTTTGGGCCGCTGTAACCACTTACTATCAGGTGGACTGTGTGTTCGTTTGTCACCCCATCCTATAAAAAAACATAATCGACCTCTTTTAGACTTTCAATATTAATTAAAAAGCCTTATTAACTTGAACATGACTGATTTTTGCTAACTTTTATATTTTTAATGATGATTATGTATTAATACTAAGTGTGTATTGTTTAAAAGATAAATACAAGTCATTATTTTGTCTATCTATAATTTTTCTGTCCATTTAATATAAGCTTACTTTATTTCGATAACTATTCGCCGAATATTGAATAATGTACACTATTACTCGCTATTCGACGAGTAACAAAAAAATATCGAGTAATGCCGAATATCGAATAATAGCCAGTATTCGCGGCATCTCTAGCTATTATCGTTAAATATGACTGCAATATAGTACTTATTTAGATTATTTTATAATTTAAAAAAAAAAAAAAACAACATGATGATTGATACAATAACCCAAATTTAATGTCTTGAGCATTGACTTATTATTTGAAATCATTGGTCACGAGGCTTTGAATGGAGGACGCGTCCTATCGATGTCGCGTAGAACTGTTGAAAAAAATTGCATTGTTTAATTTTATACGCTCGGCATTTGCTCGATGTTTTGTATTTGTTTGCCGAAGGCTTAGTGGCTTAGACCCAGTCTAAGGTCGAAGGTATATGGTACCTACACGTTTAAATAACTTTTTTATTTGTACAGGGGTCCAGATCCAGTCCAGAAGTCTTATCGATATCGATACCGTGCAAATCTCTTGATATATCGATTATAGTGCATTGGGGTAAGATCGGTGATGGGGTAAGACCGTAAAATTCAAATTTCCGGTGAATTATGCTATATTTTTGAAAGCTAGCAATATGGTACAAGACTCCATTTTATTCTGCCCCGACCCCAAGTTTCAGCCAGTCGCTCCGAAAAGTAGGGCGTGTGCTGCGCAGTATTTTATAAAACAAGGTAATTTTTGAATTTTTTCGTCTGTCCGGTCTTTCCCTATCAATTTTATTTGCGATTTTTAGCGACGTCCGGTCTTCTCCATGGTGGCCAATTCTTCATCATGCATATAAAAAATTATGCCTTGTCTTCGCACACGTTTTAAGCAGAAACTGTTGAGTTTTGAAAAGTAAAAGCTTCTTATAGCTAAATTACGTGTAACCATTTACGATTTGCGCCATGTTTCATAATTCTGACGTATATGGATGTCGAGAAAATAAAGTTTTTGCCAGACTCTTTTAACTAGTCGAAAATCCGTCCGGTATTGCCCCAACGCACCTTACATTAAACGTGGCACGCCATACAGGTATCGACCAATAAAGATACAGCCTAAGCTTAAAATATATTTTAACTATCAGTGTTTCGAAAAAAAAATAACATGATAAAATAATGTAAGCTACAAACAAGTGGCCTATGTGTCGGTCGTACTTTTCGAGAAATAGCGCAAAGGTATATGTGACAATAGAACCGTGTCGGTCTCCGTCTGCATAACGGTGGACATCAATATTCATGACGTCCCTTTCGAACGATAAATCCACGGACCGCTTTAATGTCCGCCGCGGTGGGGTTTTTTCAACGTCCGGCCGAGTAACCAGCACAAATATCGGTTATACCAGACACGCTGCAATTTTAGGATATTCTGTTGTTTTTTATTTCGCTTATTATAAGCCAGTGTGTTTTTAAATATATTTTTTAATGAATTACTAAAATATATCTGGTTGATTTACAATCATCGTGATTGTAAATCTACACAATTGTTAAAACAAAATAATGGTAAATACTCACTCTATTATTAAATGTCTGTTTTATTATCCCATAACATATTTATCTATAATATTGACCAATAATAATTTTTCAATATGGAGCATAAAGGACTCTCTACTCAATCTATAATAATCTCAATCTATATATAATCTGTGGTAAGAATATCGTTGATAAAAAAACCTTTTTTTATCTTAATCTATAGCAGTGACAGTAAATTAATTAAAAAAAAACTGCATTAAGTTCAAAAACGTTATTCAAATGTATGTAAACTGCTCTGGTAATACAAGTCATTTTAGGAGCCTCTATATTTCCTCAATAACAATCATAATGCAGAAGTGTTGACGTTTCAACTTTGGTTTGGTGTTTAGCGCTTTGATTTTCTACTAGGAATTTGACTTCTTCTGAGAATCATAGAATTATTTTGAAAAATATGAAACATTTCAGTGTTTTAAAATTTTAATTCAATAATTTATGTTCTGTCCTGCAAAAACAAAAAAGTTGGTAGCCCCGTTACCAGCGTACAGTCAAATACGAAAATGAATAAGATTTTTTTTGTGTCAACACAACAATAGAAAATAATAGTTTCGGCGGGAACAAAGGCCATATTCCGTCACGTTGAGGCAACATTTCGAAGGACTTCAAATAGTGTAGCAGTTTTCCGAGCTAAAATAAAAGTAACTCAAGACCGAAAGGCAAGAAACTACAAAGAAACCGCTCGTACTGAAACTTTCGCTTAGTATTACCTTGACCAAGAAATTGAAACGTAAAACAATACGTCTAGTTACAATAACTGTGACTGTTTGAACTTTGAACAAAGCGTAAAGTAATTAAATAACATAAGCGAAAAGAGAACGAGGGAAGTCTGCCTTAATTATTTATTGAGGTAGATAGGCATTTGGATTGCTTCAGAAAGTCCCTTGTCCCAATTTTTCAGCAAAGGGCGCAAAATAGCACTGGACTTATTTATTTATTTAGACTTGATTGTTTAAAGAAGTTTTCTTCCGCGTACGACCTCTCTGTGGAATAGTTTACTACCGGCGATTTTTCCGGACCGATACGACTTAGGGACCTTCTAGAAAAGAGCTTACTCCTTTCTAAAGGGCCGGCAACGCACCTGCAATTCCCCTGGTGTTGCGGTTGATCATGGGTGGCGGTAGTCACTTAACATCAGCCGTATGCTCGTTTGCCCCTCTTCTATAAAAAAAAACAAAACAAAAAAAACACCATAAATGAATGAAATAAAACCAATTTTATGGATTTTATCGTGTTTTATTTTAAGTTTTGAATTCCCGACGTTCCGAGTGATTTACTTACTTTTTTTTTACTTGAGGAAATGTCAACCATCTCGCGTGGGTAAGGACGGGTTATTTCGGACTCGAAAACCTCATGGTGTTCCCACCTTCTTTGCGTTTTGGCAGGACCGCGGAAACGCTTTCGCACACATCCGGGGCGGCGGACGAGCGCCCTTCACCTCTCTACGGGGAAGGAATTCTCCTACCCATTCTCCCACTCAGGCAATTCTGAAGCATCCGCTTTCCTGACTCCAGCGGCGGATCTGGTATCTGGCTCCGCCGCTATCCAAGTTTCGGCCGCGGAGAGTAGGAGAGCGGCTCCCCCTACAGCCCCATCAGAGTCGCGGAGGATCATTGAGGTATTACAATATAGTTCTATGCGGAGGATAGGGCGAGTAGCGCATCGCCATACTGACACTCTTCCTCAGCGACTACCTCGGTTGCAGCAGTAGGGGGAGAAAACACCCCTCCCGCTGCAGCCCACCAACACATATCCGAAGTGTTCTCGCCAAGTCTACTCGGACTGGCCGATTCGGGCCGGCCTTACACCACGGGCCAGCCAAGTAGGTTCCTCTACGTTCCAACCAAGGTGACCAACCCACGGCTACTAAGCGCCCCGCCACGACGAGGTTGGGGAGGGGGGATTGACTGACTTGACTGTGTTGCCAACTTGACGGGTTTCCCGTTAGATTTGAGGGGACAGCGAGGTTGGCAACGGAAAAAAATTGTGTTTAACGGCTAACGGATTATTTAACGAGACAGCAAAAATTTATGTTTTCTTAGATTTGTTTTCGAAATAAAAATAATATGGAAATGGCAAAAATTAAATTATAATTTTATTCATTTTTTTAGTTTAAATGTACGAAAAAATGTGCAATACAATGAATGATTGACACTTGTCTACCGTACTTGAAGGGATTTGACAGGATTATAGAGTTCTCTATGACGGGAGCTAGTTTTTAATGTTGGCAACAATGGCGTAAACACTTTAATAAAAATAGTTATAAAGTGCAGTCCTAATGCATTTTAACTCCAAACGTCCCAAGCTGACTTCCTCAGTCAACTCGGGTCGTTTGGAGATAATGTGATGGGTGCCAAAAATAAAAAGAACTTAGTTTTTTTTTTTAATATATGAGCAGCAATACGACAACGGTACCTAACATACTAAATTAATTTATGTGAAAATGTGCACCGAATATCAGCGTCAAATAACAGTGCAATACTGCTGTGTTTCGTTTGGCGGGTGATGAGAACCCGAAACTCTGTTTACTGGTGACGAAGCGTTCCATCTTAATCCTCAGGGGCGATAATACACTTGCTATTTGATCTTTAATCGAGGATAAATTAAGTTGTCTATGGGCCATAATACCATGTATCCATAAATTATTTAAAAATACTAATCGAATATAGATAGATATAGAGATAATTAAATCACATGGATCACATATCGTGCAAGTATCTGTAAACAATTCCGACCAGTGGTTATGTATTGTATTGATTACGTATGAATAAACATGCATAGTTAACTTGACGAACTGCAAACAAAGTTGCATACACGTACCTACATACTTATAAGTGTATTTAGAACATATAAATATTATCTTCATTCTACATATTATAGTGCGTTAATTAATACGGGCCTGTCATAAAGCTCTAAGAAACGTGGTCCGTTTTCTTTACGTGGTAGACATACTGCAGCTATATCCGTAGTATGGTTGTAGCACGAATGGGTTGGCTCGACCAGGGGAGGACCACGGTCTCACAGAATACCAGCGTAAAATAGCAGCTTAACGCTGCTGTGTTTCGTATGGTGAGTGTAGAGAACCGGAGACCCTTTTTAATGGAAAAGATTAATTCCATCTTAGTTGTCACGGGCGACAGCGCATTTTCATTTTGATTCGAAATCGAGGATAGATGTAGATGTCTATGGGCCACATCAACCACTTACCATCAGGTGGACTGTGTGCTCGTTTTTCACCCTTCTCCTGTAAAAAAATGACAACCGAAGGGTAAGGTTCTTCTCTTCAATGGCAGCCTAATACTGGTAAGCGCCAGTGTTGGGCAACCTACCACTAGGTTGAGTGACGACCTGATGAAACGCACAGGCAGTCGATGGGTGCAAGTGGCTCAAAAACGTACTTCGAGGCAATCTAAGGGGGAGGCCTATGTTCAGCAGTGGACTTAAGATGAGCTTTAGTGTTAGTGATAGCGTCAAGACGTTAATTCCACTGTTAAACAATGGTCTCCCCCATTGATTACGTGGTAGAGCCGCGCTGCAGCTTTATTATTTATGATCGACTACGCCCTCACAGAATACCAGCGTTAAATAGCAGCTTAATGCTGTTGTGTTTCGTATGGTGAGTGTGGAGAACCGGAGACCCTTTTTACTGGAAACGAGTTCATCTCAGTCATCAAGGCTAACAACGGATCTGTATTTTTATTCACAAATGAGGACAGATGTAGATGTCTATGGACCACAGCAACCACTTACCATCAGGTGGACTGTGTGCTCGCTTGTCACACATTTCCTAAAAAAAGCCTACTTCTAATTTTGCAATAATTTTATGTCAAACGTCAATAAAAATATTTGAAAAATCCAAATGTGCACGACTCTTACTGCTATGCTCATGATATGATCGTGAAAAAATGTAGAAAAATTCTCAATGAACAATAGAAAATATTTTTTTTTAAATTTTACTACGTTGTTACTTTATATATTCAAATATTTTTCATAATAGTTAATTGATAAAACTGTGAACAGAATTATCTTAAAACGATCAGAAATCAACTTTAATTTTTTTAGGTATTTGTACTCAGATATTATCGTAAAAACTAGTATTTTTACCTGACCCCCTAATAATCTTTTTTCTCAAGAACTTTATTTCGTTTTCAAAAAGTTTTTCATCTAGTCATAACCATGGGTTCATGTCCATGTACCCATTGCCTCGGACAGGCACCCCAGGTATATGAACTGTTATTTAAATTATTACCTTAATTATTTTACTTATACATTTAAGACTTTTTCTTTGTATTTTTAACAATTTAATTATATTATATCACTATGGTAAGTTTTGTTAATATATAATTAAATCGGTTATGGTGTATGTAACGGTGAGAATGATTTGTTATTTTAGTATTATTATATTTAGTATTGAATTATTATTTTATTTTCGGTATTATTAGAAATACTTACGCATTTGATATAATTAAAATTAGTAATTATTTATAATTTTAGTATTGGAATAGATTTGAATGAATGTAATTTGACCGTATGATCCTTGTTGATTGAAATAAATAAATTAAAAAAACATTATTTTAATTTAGCATTCACCAAAGTTCACCTTCAGGTCACTCCATAAAGTCCAAGACACAAGTATATTTATATATAAATCCTACGTTTAATGAAAAAATAGAAATTAATGGATTTAAAAAAAAATAATTAGTTCAACAATCATTTATCTCTCTGACAATGTGATTTTTATATCATTTATATTATGTTCAATATGATTGTTAGATATGATTTCATGCGACAAACGTTTGATTCTTGATTTTTAGGCGCTAATCATCAAACTATATTACTGTAGTAGTAATACTTCAATGCGCTTTTTTCAGCCATTGTCGGAACAGAAGATACAATCTATTTAGGAAAGCCTATAACCGGACAGGGATGACATTCGCCGTGATCGTGATGCTCAACGAATTGATAAGACTCATTTAAGTAATAAAATTAACAATAAAATGTAAGGATCATAAAAATGTGCCTAACAAGACCTATTTAAACAAATATAGAATCAAATTAATGAATATTCAAAATTTATAAGTAGTTCTGTAAAGTGCGTTATACATTAATGCAACTAATTACAATAAACGAGAAATTAGAGTTTTTTAATATGATACCACTATTCACTGATCACATAGTCTGAGAAGATACTGGCCACAGCCTTTTTAAAATTAAAAAAATAATCTATCTTACACTGCAGATGTTGTTACCGTATAAACACAAACTGCATAGGTAATATTCGCAGTTGCATTTAAGTAGGAGGCAAATTATTTTAGAATGCTCTTAAGAATATTAAAATACTTGTTAGGACTGAGTCCCACCAAAAGATATACTTCATAAATATCAAGAATTTATTTAAAAATGATTTAAACTTGATAGAGCTACGCTGCAGCTATATTACCAGCTTGACCATTGAATGGTGAGTGCTGGATTCCCTTTGAGGCGGCGCCAGTCCTGACTCGCTTTCTACCTCACGTGTCCTCCGCCAGAGTGGTGAGAGTGAACCAGATGAGGTGTTTGAAGGAGTTAAGCGGCAGGAACCCTTTAACGCATTCGCAATGTGCCGCACTCGTCTCTCTGAAGAGCGTTATGCGCACAAACGCGTTGTTAAAGCAATCCTACCGCACTTCAAGGCCTAGATGCATCGACGAGTAGGAAAACTCACCTACAGACTTACACAGATAATGACCGGGCACGGGTATTTCGGTGATTAATTTTGTAAGATCGCACGCGAAGTGACGGTGATCAGTTTCCACTTTTTACTTGAAACGAGCCATTCCATCTTAGTCTTCAAGAGTGACAACACATTTGCCAAGAGTCAAGAGACACAATTGTCAAGAGTGACAGCACAATGCGTTTTGATACTTAATCGAGGATAGATCTAGATGTCTATAGGCCACAACATACACTCGCCATTAGGTTGATTGTGCTCTCGTAACTCACACTTCTTCTTTAAAAAATATGTTCTTTTCACGACAAGACATAGAAACTTTCTGAGCATAAGAGCTTAGATTACAGCATTATTATTTTGTGAAAGTATAAGGTCTTATTTATCAAACCTCTAAAATAAGTTTATAACGTTTCTTGACTTTTATCGCTCATTAATTTTTAGTTTTATTTCAAAATGTTATGAAATATTCCGCAACTTAAATAAATTAAAATATGCATTAAGTTAGTAAAGTTACAGCATTGACAGGCCTGTTGGTCTAGTGGTTAGTGACCCTGACTGCTAAGCCGGAGGTCGTGGGTTCGATTCCCACTCAGGACAAATGTTTGTGTGATGAGCACGATCATTTGTTCTGTGTCTGGGTGTAATTTATCTATAATATTTATGTATTTAGAAATATATAAGTATGTTTATCAGTTGTCTAGTACCCATAACACAAGCTCTGCTTAGCTTGGGACTAGATGGCGTTGTGTGATAGCTGTGGAATATCTTATATCTTATTATTTATGCGTCCCACTCCCGAGCACAGACCTCCTTTAATTGCTTAGAGAGTTTTAGGGCGCGGAAGTTGACTACTTGATTTCGAAATAGTTTTTTTTATAATGATTTCTTAAATTTACGCGAACACTACACATTGAATAAAACTAAGTTTACGGATTATATCGCGTTTATTTAACTGATTTTACTTATTTTTAATTCCCGATGTTTCGGGTGCTTTACAGCAACCATAGTCACGGGGGGGGGGACTGAGATGTTTGACGTCCCAATGTCATTGTTAGTCCGGCTACCTTCAGTTTTTGAATATTGATTTTTGGTCCGATTTACGCAAAACGAACTTACAGTATCTTGAAGTCTTGCAGTGGTATGCTTGGGTTTAGGTTTAATTTTGTTAATTATAGGATCCCAAGCAGATGGTAGCACCCAACCATCTTCTCTATTGAAATTAGGATGTTTTTTAATTTCAATAGCCTCGCGTATCATCCTTGGTAGGAATCGGTGTTATTTTTTATTCAATAGTTTTTTTTTTAATTTTTCAGATAGCATGCAGATTACGTTATGATAAACAGTACTCTCAATATTGTTTTGATCAGAAAACAAGACTTAGTAAGGAATGCGAGATTATTTGTTATTTCTATATTATTACAATATAGGATAACAATAATTATTGCTGTAATATTTTATTCCTGTATAACTGTTTATACACCTAGGTATCATCGTCGGGCACCCCAACTTATTCCTGTGTGGTGGAATAAAGCCCCCTCTTTATTTCAAGTTAGCTATTGCTCATCGTGCTCATCGTCTGCAGTAGCCACTTGTTATCATATACCAAAGAGTATGTAAATCACTCCGTATATATTATACATTCTTAGACCATTTGTTAAAGACCGTATTTAAAAAATATATATACGACCAGTTCTTCTAAAGTCTATAAATATCGATGTTTATTTATTTATTTATTCTCTATTGCATTCCTTAATGTAAAAGAATACAAAGGGTGGACTTAGTGCCTATAAGCATTCTCTACCAGTGAACCCAGTGGTGAGATTTAGACGTATGTGTAGCCATATAGAATAATAACAAAAAAAATGTAATTAATGTTCCTTATTTAAAATTGTTTTTGGCCAGTATTTAAATACGTATCTAATCTAATAATAAATCTAATAATGGGTGCGTTTGGCAGAAAAAAGCGCTAGCAAGCGCTTGTAAGCAAAATGGCGAACGTAAGCGGTAAGCGCTGTCAAATCGTAAGTAGCTATTTTCCTCCAGGACATGATGTTAGTTTTAACCGGGGAACCTAACCTAATTTAAATATATATTTGTAAAGTATTCATATTAAAAACTTACCAATCATGAATTTTTAATAACATGTATATGTTTATTCATGTCATTATATTACTTAAAACTAATATTGCACAATACAACTTATAAACTCTACTTCAAAACAAACAAATTAAATAAGCAAAATGGCGGATTATGTCAGCGCTACTGAAGTAGCAATCGTGTCCTGGCCGAAAACTATTTCAGCGCTTATAAGCGCTTGCTAGCGCTTTTTTCTGCCAAACGCACCCAAAATCTTACTGATACATATACCATTACAGGCTATATAACTCCATTACTGAACAAATGTCTCACGAATCACGATTAGATCGCCTCATTAGGGTGACCATAGTTGGCGCGCTAGGGAGGCGGTTTGGCAAAGGAGGTTTTTAATAAAATTGAGTTGTTATTCGATAGATGCTGCTGCCCTGCTCCTGATTCAGTCTCCCCCTATCCCTACTTACGACCCACTAGACTATAAGGGGTACTGAATATTCTAACAACGCCATTACATAGTTATGATGCATATTCGTGACAAGCGAATGGAAATTTTATATCATAGTTACATATTTAAAAATCGAGTGTAATGCAACAAAGCTTTATATCGCATAGTATAAAAATTCGCTAGCAAATGAAACAATCCTAACTAGCAACAGAAGTTTTGAAGAGCTCATATTGACATCTGAGTAATAATAAAAATGGCACGAAACAAGAAACAGAATTTTAATTAATGGTAATCAACTATTCCGTATGTTTATTGCATTTGCCTTGTAATTAATCCTTACATTGTTTCATATATGACATTATTCCTTATATTATGGTCTCCAAACGTGTTACTTTGATATGGACGTCTCGAATGGATATATAAAAAATATAACAGGCTGAGATCAATTTGTTGTCGAGTTAATCTTCCATTATGTAATATATAACTTTAATATTAGTCTTTATCTTCTTCTGTCTATCATCTTCAAGTTCACTGTCCTACTCTGGCTTAGAGGTAGGGTTGCCAGCTCTCGTTTTATCACTTTTGATTTGATTAGATTAAATAAGGGATATATGATAAAATATATGATATCATATTGTTTTTTTTTTAAATGCTAAAATGACATTTATTAATAAAAATGTATTTTTAATACGCATTGTAACATAATTTGTCTCTTTAACAAAGAGCATTACCTCAACGTTATTTTTAAAATTGTTTGACCTCAACTAGCAACATAATGTCTAATATGTGCAATATTGCTTTGTTCTCCATTAATAAAGAAATCAAATTAGGTCAAAATCAAGTTTTGGGTGTGAAATGAAGAATGCACTTTAAAATAAAAGACTTCTTGCAACCCTATTTAGAGGGTTCCATCCATGACGCTGCCACATTACCGTAAAGGTCTACGTCCAGCTGTGGGCTTAGGCTGTTGACGTAATAATGTAAGATACAATAAAAATTATATCTTCATCTGTCTTTCTATACGTGGTAGAGCCATGCTGCAGCTGTCTTATGGTTGTAGCACGAATAGATCGCGTTCTCACAGAAAACCAGCTTAAAATAATAGCATAGTATTGTTATGCTATGAACGGTGAGTGCAGAGAACCTGAAACCCTTTTTACTGGAAACGAGGCATTTCATCTTAGCCCTCAGGGGCGACAACGCGTTCTGTATTTTCTTAATCGAGGACAGACGTAGATGTCTATGGGTCACGGCGTCTATAACTTTGTAACCCTTATTCTATTAAAATATCAGGGGTCAGGAGATCATTGTGTCATTTCCCAGTGTCACATCTGACACCCAAATCAAATGATAAATGATTGTCATACTAACAATCACCCAATAATTCAAACATACCTCCTCTAACTACAAATTAATGTACATTAAATATTAGTAAACGTCTAACGAGAATATCCAGTTAAAATAGTAATCAACTTTTAACTCCTGACGTTAGCACTTGTGTTGCCTGCAGATTTTCTCGCAGTTAATATTTCAACCTTTTCAAGAATGCAACAGATAGCAACTGTTACTTGGTGATATTGGCTATTCTTCACGCATGGTAGACAGGACAGGATTTACCATCATTGTTACGACCTGCCATCGACATTGTCTAGGGATAATTTCGTATTTGTTAGCATTACTTTAAAAGTTTTTTTTTTATGGAATAAGCGTAACAAGCGAGCAACCAGTCGTAAGCGGATGTTGTGGCTCATCATCATCATCATCATTACAGCCCTTCACAAGTCCACTGCTGAACATAGGCCTCCCCCAAGTAATGCCACAAATCACGGTCCTGAGCCACCTGCATCCATCGACTTCCTGCATATCTTACCAGGTCGTCACTCCATCTAGTGGCTCATTGACATCTATATTTATCCTCGATTAAGAATCAAAATCCAGACGCATTATCACCCCTATATCCATAAAAATGGTCTCCAGTTTTCCACACTCACTATACGAAACACAACGGTATTAATCTGCTGTTTAAACTAGGTACTTGCAATATAAAAAAGATAATTATAACTGCTAATTTGATACTGGCACCTATTTTTCTGTATTCCAAATTCAAATTTAAATAAGACTCACAAAAACAGTAAAACTGAATTGACCTTATTAGGATAAATATTCTACAGAATGTCTTAATGACTTGAGCAATGCACTGAGTCACGCGCGTGATGTTGCTGTAAGATGAAAGACTAAATTATTAATAGATTTAATACCGTAGGAGGGATTATATTATGTGAATCCTGCGCACACTTTCCGGAATGTATATCTAATAGAATACCGAAAGACTGCTATTCTGCATGTGACAATTTTGGTTTCAACCAAATCAGGTTTCTTTTCAATACACGAATAACTAAAAAAATCTTTAGATAGTGCTGATCATACTTTTAATTATACCGCCATCTATCGGTAGGTATGAGATATTTCTGATGTTTCCCACAGTCGCCTCTTTCGACACGCAGTGGAGGAAAAAATGTAGCTGTACAATGTCTGCAGCACGAATGGATAGACACGACCGGGAAAGTACTGCGCTTTTACAAGATACCGGTGTAAAATGCTGGCGTAAAAACAGTAAAACGATGCTGTATTTTATTAATATTTTTTTATTAAACCTTACCTTCACACCAGTATTTTACCCTGTAACGTAGGGGGCAGTTTAAATTTGACGTGGTAGAGCCATTGTGCAGCTATATTAGTAGTATAGTTGTGGCACGAATGGGTCAGTGAGTTATACGAATGGATCGACTCGGGGAAGGACCGCGCTCTCACAGAATACCATCGTAAAATAAGTGCTTATAGTTCATAAAAGATAGCTTGATCTCTGCGACAGCTGTCAGTAAAATGAACGCCGACCTAATAAGTGCATGCCCATAAAGTATGACATTGACAGGTACTGTCTGTACTACTACGAAATTCAAGACTTCATAGGCGTGATTTTTACTGACAGCTGTCGCAGAGATCAAGCTATCTTTTATGAACTATAATGCTGTTGTGTTTCGTATGGTGAGTGTAGGGAACCGGAGACCCTTTTTACTGGAAACGAGGCATTCTATCTTAGTCCTCACGGGTAACAATGCATTTGCATTTTATATGATAGATGTAGATGTCTATGGGCCACAGCAACCACTTACCATTATTTGTACCTATGCCATAGAAATAGTTGTTCCACGCGGGATTCGAACCCGCGGTCCTTAGCGCTACATCTCATTGCTATGCCACTGCGCAACAGTTTTGTGTGCTGAATGACCAGATCGAGTCCTTTTTACTTTCATCATTGGTATTCTATCTAAGTCCTCAGGGGTTCATCAGCTCTTAAAAATTCACTACCGGACTTGAGCCACACACGTTGTAGTCAGTATTTATCTTAATCGTTATGCTTACTTACTTATCTTCACGCACAATCCCTAACGGGGTAGCCAGAGAGCACAGATCGCCAAGTGTCACGATCCTTACATACCTCTTTCGCTTCTTTCAGGTTCATTATCTTTTTCATACATGCACGTCTAGGTATCCAAATACTCTTGACCTTCCCTTCTTCGAGTAATTTTTCATGCTTGGCAGACGTAATGACATATGCAGTACAAGACGTATGTAAAGTGGTAGAGCCACGTTGCAGCTATATTATGGTTATAACACGAATGGGACGGCTCGACCGGGGAAGGAACACGTTCTCACAGAGTACCAGCGGAAAATAGCTAATTAATACTGTTGTGTTTCGTATGGTGAGTGTAGGGATCCGGAGACACGTTTACTGGAATCGAGACATTTTATCTTAGTCCTCAGGGTGACAAGGCGAAGAGAAAACTGTACAAAATATCATTTTTATTTCTATAGAAGATGTTTATAAAGAATAATATACATTTGTCCCCAATTAATAATCAATCAAATAAAAATACCGATGCGTTGTCACCCCTGAGGGCTGAGATGGAATGCCTCAGTTGCAGTAAAAAGGGTAGCTGGTTCTCTACACTCACCATACGAACCACACAAGCATTATGCTACGCTGGTATTCTGTGAGAGCGTGAGCCTACCCCGGTTGAGCTAACCCATTACTAACCCATTACTACCGCGTAAAAAAGTGTAGAGAGTAGAAAAGGTAGAGAGTAAATAAAATCTAAGTTTGCCCCAAGTAACAGTAGATATTTTTACAATATTTTGTTTTCATTGTTTCAAGAAAGTTCAGGTTAACTTTGGAATATAAAAATATGTTTAATTCTTATTTTAGTTTATTTATTTTGGCAACAAACATTCATAATATAATAATTAATACTACATGAAAAATAGATATAGAAGCTATCTAGGAGTATTCTTCGTTCATCGTTAAAAAAATAGTATTTATAACCTTGCCTATGTTTAAATTAAAGGCATTGGTGAACGTCATAATGATGTTTAGAAAAAATATTAAATGACAGCAATAATATTAAATAATAAATAATGTTGCAAATATATATATTGTTTTAGTAATAAAAAGCTGGAACTACAATATTGTAATTTTGTTAACAATAGTAACGGTAATTACCTACTCTTAAACTTTTACACTAATAATACGTCGGTATTTCAGAAAGATTTTCGTTACGTTTAGAAATATTTTACACAATGTGTAATAAAAGAATACAATAACGGACTTTATGACTGAAATCGGTTTACTGTCATCTGCTATGACTTTTTGTTTCGTTAAACAATTTTAACAAAGGCACACTAAAGCCGATACTAAAATAGATGTTCAATAAAAAATTTAAATAAACTTTCGAACAAGGATAATTCTTAAACATAAAAGACCAATAGATGCACATTTACACTTTCTAAGTTGTAAACGACATTCCCTTGGTACTTAACGGTTTATAATAAATACTACTTTTGTTTTTAACTTAAAAGCTCATATTAAATAAAATATGCACAGATAATATCTCAAAATAATTTAATTATTAATTTATTTTTAATCTTATTAAACAGTTTTAGTTCTTATCAAATCGGTACTTAGAGTATTTTGAACATTTTTATTTTATGTCATGTACTTACAGATTTTGTCATCCATGCTCAGTTAAACAAATCACTCTATATGTAATTAATAGAAGAAGGAAATCCGTTATACTAAAGATGTAAAGAGCTACTTTGCAACCATCCGCTCAATAAAATAAAATGATGTGTCTTACCTAGTTTGAAGAGCAACTTCCGCCCTCCCTCAACCACGTGCACTAATCCCGTCACCACTAATCCCAGCACCACTACTTCCAACACCACTATTCTAGGAAAGACACACCATCTACGATAACACGACACGTGTACCATACATTATTTTATTTTATTGAGCGGATAGTTGCAAACTTGCAAAGTCCCTTTACATCTTAAGCACTCTATATTTTTTATACTAATGACATTACTGATATTTCCTCTAATCGCTCCTGGTAAGCCAAAAATTATGTTAGGAGTGTTTCGCGACAGTAGTCGACTGGCGAGTTTGAACAGTACCTCTTGAGTTTGCAGTCCGCAACTTGCCGTTACGCTACTATCGCTTAATTACCCCAAAAATATTACCTCAAAAATTGCAACACCTATATTGTCCAGAACGACGACAAAGACAATGGTGTAAAGTAAACTACAATATATCCTGATACTAGGCTTGCCAACCATACTTTATAATAACGTATCCTACTTTATTTTTGGTAATTATACTTTATACTTTTACATACAAATAAAGTATGCAAAAATACTTTATTTTCAACCTTTACTGTGATGCGTAAAACATACTTATCATGGGTGCTTAACGATTTATAATTGCTGAACGAAATGTTACCTATCTTTCGGATTCACGCCAACAGCGCCATCAGTGATTACGCTCGCGACCATGGGCAGCGTTAGCGTTGTCATCAGCGCGCTTACGGCTGATTCGGAACGGATTATTGGCGCTGACAGCGCTGTTGGCGTGAATCGGAAAGGCCTATTAGATGTCAGATGTCAGTTGTGACGTTTGTCACAGATGTCTCTCACTATCGACGAAATTGTACAAAACTGGTCCGTTAGTTTTGTTTATAAGTGAAGAATGCATTTTAAAATAAATATTAATGCTGAAAATGACGAGTAATTCTGATAGCGACACACCAGTGACTCCTAAAAGAGCTAAAATTACTAAAAAAATTATTTATTTAAATTTAAACGTTGATTGTCAAACAAGCTTTGTAACATTTAAAGACAACAAAAAATTGTTAGCATGTGCTAAAAGCACACAAAAATACGTGTTTAAAGCAATAAAAACATAAAATTTGAAAAATACTTTTTTTTTCTTCCTAATACTTTATTTTTTTCCTATCCAAACCACTTTATACGTTTTTTTTTGTCAAAAAATGTTGGCAACCCTACCTGATACTGATGATGATGAAGATGATTACACAATCCGAGACTGGATAGGTAAACAGTTCATTGTGCTGTTTAAATGAAGCATAATCAAGCGTTAACAAAGTCCCGGAAACTGTTCCGATAGCTGCTCTTACACAATACGATAATTTTTATTGTATAATCTGTGGTATTGACATGTTTTGCCGCCATTGTATTTAATAAAGGAAAAGCATTTTGTTGACAAAAAAAATCTGTAAAGTTTTATTACATAGCACAGTTTCGGGTATAGTAACCGTTGCAGTCTATCAAAAGACCACGGCTGAACTGAATAGTTACATCATATTTAGCAACCATAGCGTTGCTTGGCAGTCGGGTACGCAACTGCAGTTTTTTTTTTTTTAAATTGTATTCAGTAAAGGAGCCGTAGTAGCTCAGAAGCAAACGCCCGCTGTAAATTTCACAATACGCGAACAACCTGGGTTCGATCCCCGCCAGCACCCATGAAATTGTTGATTGCAATTTTAAATGCTAATTTACCACGCGCTCGTCGGTAAAGAAAATATCGTGAGGAAACCTGTATGTCTGAAAACAATTGAAGACAAGTGAAGTTTGCAAACAGGCGCAGCGCTGCCTACATTCCATTCCATTTCCAGCCCTAAACCGGTGCCTAGCAGTGGTACGTATATTGCTTTTTGTGAAATACTGATGACAAACGAGCAAACAGTCCTCATGACGGTAAATGGATGCAGTGGCCTATAGACATCTAGATTTATCTTCGATTAAGAATCAAAATCCAGACCTTGTCACTGAGGACTGAGGTGGAATGCCTCGTTTCAAGTAAAAAGGGTCTCCGGTCTCTACGCTCACCATACAAAACAAATCAGCATTAAATTGCTATTTTACGCTGGTATTCTGTGAGAGCTTGGTTCTACCCCGGTCAAGCTGACCCATTCATGCTGCAACCACAATATAGCTGCAGAATGCCTCTACCACGTAAAAGGCTGTGATTTTAATTTCTTTAACGTTTATTCAGGAAGACTCTTACCCATCTCCTGCCTGTCTCCCTCTGTCGTATCTTACGACACCCACGGGAAGATATGGGGTAGTGGATGTTATCACACCGCCACTGCACGGTAGCGTAGTGGACTGCGTAGTAACTAACGATCGTCTAATTTTAAACTGTACGTGACTCCCTCGTATTTTTGGATTGATTTTGTCAAATTTACCATAATATGTTAAATTTGACAAAATCGCTGGCCGACCAGACTCCGCGCCATGACCAACTCGGTTTTTTCTGCATATCTATGATATGTTGCAAACTGGTTACATACAC
Source organism: Parnassius smintheus behrii (assembly GCA_036936625.1). Taxonomy (NCBI): domain Eukaryota; kingdom Metazoa; phylum Arthropoda; class Insecta; order Lepidoptera; family Papilionidae; genus Parnassius; species Parnassius smintheus. The sequence goes on from JAUPFT010000022.1 coordinate 34,918,110, forward strand.
CGGCCGTGCCATTATTTCTCAGGAAAACGTGGCTGAGTACCGGGAAAAACTTGTGTGTCAAGTAAAGTCTTTGCTGAACAAAGTCCAGGATTGGGGACGAATAAATCTAGTCCAGTTCAATCCCCAGAAGACAAAATTTTGCGCGTTTACCGCTAAAAAGAACCATTTTGACGTATCTCCTCAGTTTCAAAAAATCAACAACAAAATTATGCTTCATATAAGCATTTATGAACCATAATAAAGTCCATAGCTACGCGCCCTTACTATTGCGTTTTGTAGAAACAGAAATAAAAACTCTTTTATTCAATATAGATTATAAATAATATTTATTAAAAGTCACTTCTTTTTTTAATTTACCACTGGTTCGGAAAAAAAACTCTGTCCTGGGAAGAACCAGCAAGAAACCCAGCGGGACTATTTTTTTTAAAATAATAGCTTACGATCATGTATGTTACAATTAACAACACAAAAAATAATTAAAAGTAGTTCGGTAGCGATCACCCTTCCAATCATCCCTGAATTCCTTAATATTATAATAACCTTTGTATGCAAACTAAGTTTAATAAAGTTTTTTAATATGTGTTTTGTTTATTTATTTTGTTGTAAAAGCGTACACATCGCCCCAAGCAAAGATACCAAGAACGAATTACATACCTACTGAATCGGTGGAGTCGAGTAACTGGTACTACTTACTAGCTTGTGTGTGTTCCTAGTATTTACATATAACCATCACTTATTTTTGTAAGATTGCTTTTATTTTTGTGTGCGTACATTACATGTTCATAAATGTATTGAGAGACCAAAGTAAATAAATTAATCTATTAATCTTTTTAGGTTTTATTATTTCAACATGATATAATATATAAGACAAAATACAATCTCAGCATGACTGAATAAATATGCTATAGTATTTACAACAAAGTTAACAATTAAAACAAGGAAAAAGTTAACAATTATTTCCATCAAATGTTGTCTTTTATAACTAAACAGTTATATTTGCTTTCAACAATGACCTAAGCAAAATTGTAAACGATCTAGAATAGAAGGGATTTTTTTATTCAATTCGGATCACAGACTCAGTCCAATAGAGAAATATACTCTTGAACAGTAATACGTAGTTATTTATTCTGTGGTTATACTTATGCACATTGTACATTTCCAGTGATTGATATCACACACTCACGCACATCTGTGCACCTAAACCGTGTCGTTAGTTGAAAATGATTTTAAATGCATGTGTGCGTGAGTGCGTGCTTGTTCAATAAGTTAAACACAGTATCAGCTTAACTTGTTATGTACAGTTCGACTGAGACTACAGATTAAAAGAAAAATTAAAAAAGGTCAGACAAAATAACAGTTTTTAATCGGGTACGGTTCAGAAATGTAAATATAAATATAAAATATAAAATATAAACCATCGGATCTACGGGTGAACCGTACTTGATAAGAAAACTATTTATGTCTATTTAAAAAAAAAACTATAAATATCCCAAGCGAAACCAGCAGAATCTAAGCAGGATTATTTAAATAGAACTAGGTTTTACCCGCGACTCCGCACGCGTTTAATTTAAGCGAGACGAATTATGTATTATTGAAATTATAATGATTTCTCACATTTTCCGCGAATACTACATATTTAAAACTATTATTACGGATTTTATCCCGTTTATCTCACTTTTACTTTCTGACGTTTCAGGTGCATTACAGCACTCATGTTCAAGGGGTGGACTGCGGTGTTTGACGTCCCGATGTCATAGTTAGCATCTACGCCACAGAACACTTAATATAGAACGAGCTTACAATATCTTGAAATCTTGCAGTGTTATGCTTTGGTTTGGATTTAATTTTGTTTTTTTTTTTCATTTATTTATCATATGACCAAGCATTACACATATTTGTAGTGATAGCATTTAAAAAAAAACCACTAAGGTTTATACTTAAGCTATCGAGAGATTACAATTCTATAAAAAAAAATATAGCGTTATGTTGTATTGCATATACTATAAAAAAGAAAAACAAAAAAAAACATGAAATAAATATGCAAACAATCAAAAAAAATGACAAAATACGTTATAATAATTTGAGAAAGTGACCCTTTAGTTTACACCTAATGTTATTTTTAGTGATATTGTCCACTAATTCCGATGGCAAGTTATTGGTAAGCCGAAGTATTAAGTAGCTACATGTTCTCTTACCGTACGCATTGTTAGCACGCGGCTCGTTGAGACGGTTTTTTGAAATTGCTCGAGTGTTTATAGAATGCTCAATCGGGATTTTTAGCGATTCATTAAAAAAATTTCCTTTAATAAAATATTTTGTACTTGTATATGTAATAATATAATTATAGGAACCTCAGTAGATGGCAGCACCCATCCATCTTCTCTATTGAAATTAGGATATTTAGAGGAAGTCTAAGTATTTTAAATTATTGTATTTAAAAATAATTTAAGATAGGCTCAAACTTTTTTTTTACAAAAGATATAGCCTATGTCCTATTCTGGTTTCTTATCTTATTGCCAAGTTATATCAAAAAAGTTTATGCGTGATTGAGCCAAAAACATACAAACATTCAAACATCTAAACAAAGCTGCCCTTTTGAGGTAGGAGACACGATAATTTTTCCTCCGAATTCTCTGTGGATTTTTTAATGTTTTCAACTTTTTAATTATATATTTCATAAAATTCATTAACTCGAGCTGCTTGTTTGATATAATTTTTCCCGTCTGTTTTGTCTAATTTTTTTGGCACTAAACACTGAATGAGTAAATTTGGTCCATAAATATAGATTTTATAATAACCTTACTACAGTGACACCTATCAGATCCTTTCATTGCTTTGAACCTTTGAACTATCGTCTCACCAAAATAAATATAATTGTGTAATGACCTCAATCGGTCAAGTCGGTCAGACGTTACATGACTCTTAGACGTTACATACCTCTTACAGGCGCACCAATTTACCATTATAATTTAAATTATTTATTAATTATTCAGGCAAATACACCCATTTAGTTGGTACAATTAAAACTAGGGGTTAATAAACAGAAATTATTATTTATTATTAAGGATACTGGGCCTGGAATCAATATCCACTGTGTTTCAGAGGCTCATCGCACACAGGAAAGATTTTTTTTTCGTTTGTTTGTACCAAATAAGCTCCGAAACTACTTGACCGATTTTAACAATTTTTTTATTAACAGAAAGCTAAAGTGTTCAGGAAGTAACATAGGATATAATAATTATTTTCAAAAAAAATTAGAGATCCTTAAGAAAATTGCAATAATGTAACCCAAAGTGGTAAAATTTATTAAATTTATTATATAAAATTCATTATTTGGAGTGCGCTGAGAAAACTTTTGATGGTACGTAAAAATTATGTACTACATAGTTAAATTACTCATTATTATCTACAAAAAAGTCCAGGAGGTATATCTAACTATCATAGTTAAGTCACCATAGTGGCTTTTATGATCTAAAATTTAATTAGATCGCCGGTAGAAAGAAAAGATGGTTATATTCGTATCGTAATATTAATTCTTATTTAAATAAATAGTTTTATCGTGTGGTATTTATGTAACAGTAAAATACTTTTTTATTCATTCGAATTGGACAATTAATAGTTAAAGTTATATAGTACGTGAGGTAATATGGTCATCCGGTTAATATATTCACTTTCTTATAACTCAAAAACTTATAGTTGTGATAAGATCTTAGCTAAGCTCTTCATGGGTCAATCAAATAATAAAGGGCCAAATGGGCGATGCATTATCCACGCCATTTTAACAGTTGACATTATAGTAAATATTTTAGCGGCTTTTAGTATGGTGTAGAGTAGTGATTTTTTTCTCAATTGATTTTTCGAAGTAAAGTAAAGTAAAGTAAAGTTACAGCCTATATACGTCCCACTGCTGGGCACAGGCCTCCCCTCATTTCTGAGAGGCTTTTAGGGCAAGGAAGTGTCCGCCGCGCTGCCCCAATGCGTGTTGGCGAACTTCACATGTCTTCGAAATATTTTTTTCTTATTCCTCAGACATGCAGGTTTCCTCACGATGTTTTCCTTCACCGCCGAGCACGTGGTAAATCGGCACTTAAAATTGCAATTTCATTGGTGCCGGCGGGGTTCGAACCCGGGTTACTCACGTTCTGTTATATTTACAGCGAACGTTAACCATCTGAGCTACCACGGCTCTTTTCGAAGTGTTTCTAATTATTGCCTAAGCTTGTTTGCTATTTTTTCTTAATATATTAGTTATAGCTTACGACTTTGTGTTTTGTGTCTGTCTTCCTCCTAGTTTTGGTTTTATAGGACAGCAAAGCTAATTAAGTGGTAAGGTGACCGTATTACCCTCACGTACCTAATATAAAAATCACTTGCTGTTATTTAGTCTCACTAAAACTCGGTCGACGGATTTTGATGAATTTTTCTCAATTCATAAACATTCAAAAAACTCAATTTGACCCGGCAGGTAGTGCTGTTGTCGAGATACTGAAATCATCCGTGTGAAACCAGAGCGGGTCGCTAGTGTTACAACAAAGCTGTCCACACGTGCCTCGGCAAATATGCGTGATGCGCTGCAAAAGCGTGGTAGCCCCAACAACACCCTGAATCCATTGTTGTACTGAATACGTATTGCATTGAGTGTTCGGCGAGTATACTTCGTCCACAGGCTGCAGGTGTAGAATGTCTGACAGTAAGCTATGAATAATATTATCTAACTTAATTCGTACACCAAGGAAACCTGCAGGAAAGCGTATTACACTTCACTGCCAATGCTCTACGTTTGACATCTAAATTGTTAGAGAAGTCCTCAGTGACCTAATGTCCCAGATATCTGAATTTGATGACTCTACTCAGTGGCCGTATGAGGACGCTCAAGGTCGCTCAGCGAGCTATGGAGAGGGCTATGCTCGGAGTTTCTCTGCATGATAGACTCAGAAATAAGCATATTCGCAGTAAAACCAGAGTAACCGACATAGCCCAATGGATTAGTAAGCTGAAGTGGCAATGAGCCGGCCATATATAGCTCGAAGAACCGATAACCGATGGGGAAGAAAGGTGCTCGAGTGGCAGCCTCGTACCGGTAGGCGTAGTGTAGGGCAACCCCCCACTAGATGGAGTGACGACCTGGTAAGATATGCAGGAAGTCGATGGGTGCAAGTGGCTCAGGACCGCGCTTTGTGGCATTACTTGGGGGAGGCCTATGTTCAGCAGTGGTCTTGTGAAGGGCCGCAATGATGATGATGATGATGACTCAGTGTTTTATACTTTCAGCTTTAAAAACGAGCAGTACGCTCTTCTTAGAATTATATCAGAGACCATAAGCCACCGTGTACCTTTCACAGACGCCTACTAGCGTTTTGACAGCCCTGATCGATGGACCCTCTAAAACCATGTCGTCGGCATAGATTAAAGTATTATCAAAATGACCTTCAATTGAGCAGCCGACTTCGGCATCACTGAGCTCAACAATAAAATCGTTGACGTACGGATAGAAGAGTTTGGGGGGAGCTAAGGCCACCCTGCCTCACCCCGAACTCTAACCTGTACTCCGACGAATATGAACCAGCCCACTTCCCACAGTTGGTTTGGTTGTGATACCAATATTTGAAGAGGTTAATCCAGAATAATTATTAATTAAGATAAATTACCTCTTTTGACAGGCGTCGAAAGAAGTAATTTATAAGGAGCCGTGGTAGCTCAGATGGTTAGCGCTCGCTGTAAACATAACAGAACGCGAGCAACCCGGGTTCGAGCAACCCGGGTTCGATCCCCGCCGGCACCAATAAAATTGCTAATTGCAATTTTAAGTGCTGATATACCACGTGCTTGGCGGTGAAGGAAAACATCGTGAGGAAACCTGCATGTCAGAGGAATAAGAAAAAAAATATTTCGAAGACATGTGAAGTTCGCCAACACGCATTGGGGCAGCGCGGCGGACACTTCCTTGCCCTAAAACCCTCTCAGGAATGAGGGGAGGCCTGTGCCCAGCAGTGGGACGTATATAGGCTGTAACTTTACTTTATTTTTTGTTACCTCTTTTGGTGTGCTAGTTTCCTGGTCAAACCACAGATTAAAACGTAAAGTTGAGGCACATTATTTAAAATTACTTGGTTAACGTTATCTATCGGTTAATATAATTTCATACATATACATATACATACATAAACACTCACGCCTGTCACCCAGAGGGGTAGGCAGAGACTACAGACTTCCATTTGGCACGATCCTGACACACCTCTCTCGCCTCCTTCACATCCATACACCTATGCATACATGCTCGTCGGTTAAGGGTACTCCTAATTTGGCCCGTTTCCAATAAATCGCCAATTTGGTCGATAAATTTTCGCCTAGGACGTCCCTTTCCGACTCCGCCATTCACTTCTGCAACATAAATTTTCTTTGTCACTCTTTCCTCGTTCATTCTTTCCACATGACCAAACCACCGAAGCATTCCTTTCTTAATCCAGGTCACAACATCATCTTGCAAACCACACTCTTCTCTTATTACACAATTTCTTACCCTGTCATTCAGATTCAGCCCTAGCATACTCCTTAACGACCGCATTTGTACTGCGTTTATTCTACTCTCGTGCTTCTTCTGCCACACCCAACTTTCACTACCATACGTTAAAGTAGGGACCAACACAGCATTGTAAATTGCCATACGTGCCTTTTTCGACACATTCTGACTCTTCACAATAGAGTGCAAGGCACCATTTACTCTATTTCCCGCATTCACTCGTCGTTCTATATCCTTATCATATCTCCCATCCCTGCTAAATACGCAGCCCAAATATACAAACTCATCTACTTGCTCGATCAACTCCCCTTAACTTAATATAATTTCGTATACTATAATTATAGGTTGTATGTATTTATTGGTATAGTATGTATTTTTTACTTTTTCTACATATGTATGTTTATGTATATATGTGTGTATAAATGTATATATGTATGTAAACTAACATATTTATATTATATAATACGTCTTGAATAATATGTATCAATAAGTTTTTCATAGCTCTCACCACACTACCAGAAGTTAGCTGGCATAAAATGCCTTTTGCCATTAAGTTTGCCTCTGTACCGTTTTTCGTTATTTGAGTGTATTAAATAATTTCCTATCTAACTATCTATTAAATATGGTTAAGCTTATCTCATGAAACGTTGTACGAAACCAGGTTAAATGTTTCCATAAAGTCCAAAAACACGCATAAACCGTTTTTTTCGTAGTGTAATACTTGACAGTGCGCTAAATGTAACATGAATATTTCTGCGAAAAAAAAACTTGATATTTTATTGTTTTCTTTAATAATGACATTGTGCAGTGTAGTGACATTATTTTGGAATAACATAGAGTTATGAATCAATCAAAAAGAAAAAAAAACTAAAGAACTATCTCCATGTGATAAGAAACTTAAATGAGATTTAACAAAAATCCCCACACATTCACAAGCACAAAGAAATAGAGAATCAGCCAAGTAGTTTAAGAATCAAAAGGACTGTACTTAAATGCATAGGAATGCAATCACTGGTTTCATCCGCACCGACTCCACTCATATTTCAATTGCAATTTGAAGTTTCGATTTGTCATGTTCACGGTGGTGAAGAAAAACATTGCAAGGAAAACTGCATACTGGAGAAGTAAAAAAAAATATTTCGGAAATAATTTATACGTATATGTCTTGTACAAATTAACCACTGGACCCGACATAATACACAAATGTATGAAAACTCGTTCAACCAAGTGGAGAATAACGCACACAAAGATTTTATTACGTTAATATAAAGACAGATACGAAATGAAAAAAAAGGTTAATTAACTTTAACTTTTATGTGAAGTCGGTCATTCCGCGTTGTTGTCAACTAAATCAACTCCGTTTTGAATAAAACTAAATTTACGGATTATATCGCGTTTATTATTATGAGGATTAACTCCGTTTTGAATAAAACTAAATTTACGGATTATATCGCGTTTATTTAACTGATTTTACTTATTTTTAATTCCCGACGTTTCGGGTGCTTTACAGCGCCCATGGTCACGGGGGGACTGAGATGTTTGACGTCCCAATGTCATAGTTAGTCCGGCTACCTTCAGTTTTTGAATATTAATTTTTGGTCCGATTTACGCAAAACGAACTTACAGTATCATGAAGTCTTGCAGTGGTATGCTTGGGTTTGGGTTTAATTTTTTCAACTCCGTTTTGTCCTAAAACTCGCTGCAGCTTCTGCCTGTAAACAATAGGGGAAGCGCATGATCAGCGTATCCACTGCTGATTACAGGCTTCCGCCATTGTTTGTCAAATAGACCAGACATTTGCAGTAGCATTCACGCTTGGCAAGCGGTTTGGGAACTGCAGCTTTATATTAGTTTGCAGGATGCTGCCACACATCTCATGTTTAAGTTTCCCACTGTCGCCTCTTACGACACCCACGGGACGATATGTGCTTTGAATAATAATTTTTATTCACGAATTATCATATATACATAAAGTAATACATGATACTTCTTTTAAATCGCACGGTGGTGGACCGCCAGTCATCCAGATGGTTTGGAAGGTATCGCGAGTTTTGTCGCGATGTGCGATAGTGAAATTGTGCGGCTGGAATTAGTCCGAACAATTCCTCAGAGCACTCCCCGTGGTAGATGCGATAAAATACGCAAAGAGATGAAACATCTCTTCGCATTGCCAGTGAGTCGAGCCGACTGGAAAGAGCTCGGTCGCCGACGATTCGAACTGCTCTACGGTGGATGCGATCAAATGGAAGGAGCTCGCACTGGGGAGCCCCGCCCCAGATATGGGAACAGTATTCCATGTGCGGCCGAACCTGCGCCTTGTAAAGTTGCAGGCGGTGAGCCGGCATGAAATACTGTCCCGCTCTGCTGAGCATGCCAAGCTTTTTAGACGCTAATTTGGCCTTCTCTTCTATGATATCGAATTTTTTGTACCGGAAATATTTAAAATTAATGTAAGAAACTAAAAGTGGCCAATAACAGTTTCCCTTATATTGCTTGATGGTATATTGTTGTTGTATTCAAGAATAATCATAATTTATAATAGAGAATCAGCAAAGTAGATTAAGAACCAAAAGGATCGAACCGGTTGCTGGTTGGCATCATATCATAACCATAGGTTTCATTTTTGACGAAAGCTCCTTACTATGTTGCATAATTATTTTGATATTTCCAGCTGACCGCGTTACCTTGTTGTAGCAGCACTTATTTGCTACGAATAATAGGTTAGAATTCTATCTAAAGGAAAATTTGTGCAAAAAAAAAATCAAATTATTTTCAGTTTTGTATAAATGTTGTGTTTCTGATCTGATTGTACCCCACCTCAAATTTTATCGCGTAAACTTTATATTGAGTACGAATAGGTTAGTATAAGTAAGGGCTTGTGTTTTCATGTACAGGTACAATCCGCGCGCAAAACATTTGCCAATAGCGCCATGACGTCACGTGTCTTTTGAAGCGTTGCTAGAAAGCGTTTGGCGTAGACATGCAGGTTGATAATGACAAAATATTTTATAAGTCAATTTAATTTTCGTGTTTTCATTCATTTTAATGGTTTTCTACTAGCGTTGACGATTGTAGTTTGTAACGATTGTTGTTTTTACCCTACATACTTAGAACGCTTACAAATTAGGTAAGCGTTCTAAGTATGTAGGGTAGAGGTAAGGAGTACAAACTCTGTATAAAAAAGTGTCCGAAGGAAATCGTTAAATAAAGGTGACGCCACCGTAGCTTCAGTCTAAACTTTAAAGAACTTTTTATAATTTTTTATTGCACTGACTCACCATAATTCTTATTACAATAATTATTTTATTGCTTCCAATTTTTTTTTCAAAATCACTCAAAGTATTTTACGGCGATTTAACATACCCCGTAGCTACTCGAGCGCTGCAGTGGAGAGTTTTTGAACTGTTATTTACTGCTTACAGATGGACACTTTTTCAACTATTCTCGTATGGGAGTTGGTACTCCTTACTTCTACACTCCATAACTCTAAAAAAAGCCATCGTACAGAAGTTTACTTCCTAGCAAGACATCCTTGTGGATTTGGTTACCAAGAGATTTTTACGAACCGATACAACTTAGGGACCTTCAAGAAAAGAGCCTACTCCTTTTAAAAAGTCGGCCACACACCTGCAATTCCCCTGGTGTTGCAGTTGTTCATGGGCGGCGGTGGTCACTTAACATCAGGTGAGCCGCATGCTCGGAACGAGCTTGGCGATAGAAAGAATGATTATCGATGAACCTTCTCGCGGCTTACAAGGGTTTGTGTTTGCGTGTACACTGCTGGAAATATATTTCTTGCGCACTGAATATCCTCAGGCAAATATTCGTTGTGGTAAAATTGACCAGAAGAATATCACAATCTTCCTTTTCTGTAATATCAAACCGACCATCTGTTTTCGTAAATAAGCTTCACCCGTGTAAACTACTATAAACTAATTACGACTCATGAACACAATTCAAAGGTTGAAAGATTTCTCTTCTGACTAGGCAGCAGGAATTAATAAAAGAAGGTTGTTATTACGTGGCAGGGCAGCACTTCGGCTATAGTTGTAGCACGAATAGATCGACTCGATCGCGGACCACGCTATTCCAGAATAAAATAGCAGCTTTATGCTGCTGTAGACATATTTCACTGGAAACGAGTCATTTCATTTATACGTGGTAAAGCCATGCTGCAGTTTTATATTACGGTTATAGCACGAATGGGTCGGCTCGACCGGGGAAGTGCCACGCTGTCACAGAATACCAGTGGAAATAGCAGCTTAATACTGCTGTGTTTGGTATGGTGAGCGTAGAGATTTGGAGACCCTTTTTATTTATTTATTTATTTATTCTTTTTTGTACACCACAATACAGAAACATCAATATAGTTAAAACTAACTAAAGTATGTACAATAGGCGGTCTTATCACTGAAAGTGATTTCTTCCAGACAACCTTTGCGTAGAGGAATGATGCAAACAAAAGTTACAAATAGAGGGGGGCATACAAAATAATAATAAAAAAAATACAATAATACATACAAATAAAAGTAAGTGAGAGTTATATATAAAATATCATATAATAGAATAAATGAAAAGAGTAAGAGAAAGGTAAAGTAATTTATCGAATAGCGTCGTAAATAATACGATTTAACAAGAATTTTGAAAGAGTGAAGAGATTTAGCACGACGAATATGGAGAGGCAAGGAGTTCCACAATCGCACAGCGGTTACGGTGAAGGATTTCTTGAAAAAGGAAGAAGAGTGCAAAGGTGTAGAGAGAGAAAGATTGATGGAGGATCGAAGGAACCGATTATGGGTAAGAGAAAGATACTGGAAACAGTTTTTTAAATAAAGAGGAGTAGAAGGATTAAACAGCACACTATACAACGTGGAGAGAATGTGAGTATTCCTGCGAAGGCGGATCGGGAGCCATTTGAGCTGTTTGCGAAACACACCCTTTTTATTGGCAACGAGGCTTTCCATCTTATTCCTCAGGGGTGACAACGCATCTGTATTTTTATTCTTAATCGAGGATAGATATAGCTACGGGCTATAGCATCCACTTACCATCAGATGATTGTGTGCTCGCTTGTCACTAACTCAGGGGATAAGCGCTTGACGATAGCTTAACGGTAGGCCACCAAACTTCGATCCTCGCTGACGCTAATGAAACTGTTCGTTCCAGTTTTAAGTGGTGAATTGAGAAAACCTGCATATTTGTAAAAAAAAATAGCTTCGGGAACATGTGAAGTTTGCCAAAGCTACTGGAGTAACACGGTGGACTAATTACTCTATAACCCTGTGGCCATGAGTGTGCGTGGATGTGTATTAGGTTGTAATTTCATTTCACTTCTAAAAAGTTTTGACTATTTGACTTTGAAAAACAAATTACCCCCACTCTAGGATTTTCTAATGTATCGTGGAGGCAGTTTATATACATACAATTCTCAAGGAACCCGGACACCCTGACACCCGGAACAATAATTTTTAGACCATACAGATTACACATACTTGTTACATACGGAATTCCAACACGCATTCTTCAACGCGGTGCTTCATTGCTAAGCTACTGCGGCAATAATACGGCAATTCTAAGAAAGATCCATTCAAATTTTTAGTACCGACTATAGTACGTGAGGTTAATATTGTCTTTCGGTAAATATGGTCACTTTCTTGTAACTCAAAAACTACAGCTTTGTTTGCATAGATGGCTTTGTATTACGAATAGTTCTTCATCGGTCAATCAAATAATAAAGGGTCAAAAGGGCGCTACTTATATACGTAGATATATATATATATATATATATATATATATATATATATATATATATATATATATATATAGTCCATTTTATTATCGTGTAGTGTAGTTAGTTTTTTTAAGTTGATTTTCCGAAGTGTTCATAATTATTGCCAAAGCTTGTTTGCAATTTTTTTTTCTTAATATGTTAGTTATGGTATACGACTTTATGTTCTTGTCTCTCCTCCTCCTTAGTAATTTATGGTTAAATAAAAAAATTGAACAACCGACTTCAATATAAATAAAATGAGAACAAACCACGTATCAATTACGTCAATGTAGTCGAAGTCAATTAAATACGAATTAGTACTAGGTCAGATCTTGATCAAATTTATATGGAACCACACAAAAAGCAGCTTTCAAATATAAAAGAATCATCATAATCAGTTCACCTACAAAAAAGTTCTGAGCCAACACACATAAAAAACATACCTATAGTCGAATTGAGTACCACTTCCTTTTTGAGGTCGGTTAAGTACATACATATCAACGTTAAATTTACATCGTAACATGATAAATAACTATAATTCCGCTGTAAAAAGCATTAATTGAACAAAGTTTAGACATAAGACGTCCGCAATAAATGCCGCGCAGACGATTTATTTGACACTTCAAAATGTCAAATAGGTAAAGAAATAGAGTTTTCGCTTTATTTACATATAAATATGCATTTTATGTGTGTGGGAATATTATATTTGAAATGGGTAATTGATACGTGGTATGGTCGCGCTGCAGCTATATTATGGTTGTAGCACGAATGGGTCGGCTCGACCGGGGAAGGACCACGCTCTCACAGAATACCCGCCTAAAATAGCAACTCAATGCTGCTGTGTTTCGTATGGTGAGAGTAGAGTACTGGAGAACCTTTTTACTGGAAACAAGGCATTCCGTCTTAGCCCTCAAGGGTGACATCTGCATGAGTCTGTATTTTGATTCTTATTTGAGGATAAATGTAGATATATGTCTTTGGGCAATAGCACACATTTATCTTCGATTAAGAATCGAAATGCAGATGCGTTCTTACCCCTGAGAAGTAAAATTAAAACAGTTAAGTTTCGCCTTACTCTGTCCTCGAGTAATTATATTATAGGTGAGTTTGTTGGGGTGAAGTACTCGTAGCAATCTTCCATTGAAACCGCAAAAAAGAATCCTTTTGTCGGATCTATTCAATTTCAGGCCACTTCTTTAGCTGTCTCAGCCAGCATTTCAGTGAGAGACGCACAGTTCTGCAGTTACGTTACTATTTGAAAGGGAAGGTTAAACTGTCATCAGAAAAGCTTGATTTGTTGTACCCGTCCACCGCTTACAGCATTATGAAGCTTAAATTGAACACAGGAATTATTTACAAAATGCATACCTTGTTCGTACTTGTAGACTTTTAGTGATAGCACTAAATCGGCTATATTTTTAAAAGTACTATTAACTTATAGCAAATTATTAGGATACGTTAATTATCTACGTAATATTCTAATTTACATGTACAAACTTTGTTACGGTTGTACAAAAATAATTGATTGTTACTAAATGAAAATTTTCTTAAAACCATAAAACAAAATAAAAAAATGCCATGGCTGGTCACTGGCCTCTATATATACATATGTATAGAGGTCAGTGTGGTTGGCCCATTGCAACTTTATCTCTGATTTGTAGGGCTATGTCAGTTACTCTGGTCCTAACATGGGCATACTTATTGGGACGTCTATCCTGCAGAGAAACCCCAAGCATTACCCAACATTATATTATTCTTTATATAGCAAATATTCGGCTGATTTGTGATAAGATCTGATTAGTTCACGTCCGTCGTATACGCCATGGTTATACGGCCATCAGTCGGAAGGCATAAGATCTGTGACATGTCCCATGGACACCTCTTACGACACCCACGCGCACACTACACAATTTATTCATTTAATTATTATTAACTGGACCGGGTAGTGGTGGTGTGAGAATACCTACACCATCTTAGCCAGTCAGTGTCGTAACAGGCGACAGATGGAAAAAATTGTAGATAATTTATGAAAGAGGTCTGTGTCTCTATGTTCCGCAGTGAACCTTAATAGACTGTAACAGTAATGGTACCTAATTTATTAGTTTCCTATGCACTATATATGTATATCCTATGTTATACCGAACCCTATGTTGTGATACCTCATGTAACCATAAGCGCTGACTCTACAGCTACCAGATACTGTCTAATGCTTATGCAGCGCTCTCTAATAAACCCTAAAACGATACCATGATACTACAAAAATCTTGCGATAATGCGTTTTTTAAATTCAAATTTATTAATTGCCAGAATGTAGTACGTAATATAATAATGATGTTATTTATTAATGAGACCTTACATTCTACCATTATATTGACGTGCAATATCTTTACAATACACAAAAAATATTATTGAAATTTAAAGAGGTTAAATTATTGAAGAAAAACAACGATGTAATCTTTTAAAAATATTTCAGCACCAAATTTTTAAATTACGATAGATACATATCAAAAATTTAATTAATTATGTAAATGTTTATATATAAATGTCAAATATCTAAAAAAAATCAGAAATTTCAGAGACTATCATCTCACTAGTTATGAGAAATAAACTACATCTAAAAGCACATTATTAATGTTCGATATCCTATCATCACATTCCACGTTCTAATTTATTTTTATATGTTATAAATACATATAAAATCAAGTTTTAAAAAATGACTAGAATTATTATTGATTACATGCATCTGTTGCTAAAGGCAACGCTCTAATCGTTTGAGAATTACACTAATGGATAGACAATTTAAAAATCGATATCATTCACGTTTTGTATAATTTCTTAAATTCACTTTTCTTTTTTAATTGAAATAATTCCAAAAATTTGGGCGACTTCTTACGCGGTATATTGTAGCGAGAGCGCGTGGATTGTATAAGACCGAACGCTCAAGGTCGTTCCCTAGGAGTAGCGCCTTAACAACCCTATGGTCTTGTTGTCAGATGCTGCGACAAACTGCAGCTATATTTTCTACTACCGCTTTGTGTTCGAATTCAATAGAGTGCTCTCTAAATGCTCGCACAAAGTGCTGTACGTGTCCTTTATCTCTGAATTTGAGTCGGTGTGGTGTCGGTTTAACTAGTGACTCTCTAGCCAAAAATCGCCTGTATCTATTGATGTGATTTTTTTGGATTTTTCTATACCCTATGTACGTACCTAAGTTGAAATTTGTATCCGTCGGCATCAATGCTAACATTACGAGTAAAATATATTATTATGAATCCTTTTACAAAGCACAGAATTAATGGAGCTCTCTACTTTATTGTGGGAAGTCAGAATCTTTCAAAAGGATCTACCTTGATGTATGGTAGTAAAAGTTGGGTGTGGAAGAAGTACGAGATTAGCATGAATTCTGTAGAAATGCGGTCATAGGAGTATATTAGGGCTGAATTGGAATGACAGGGTAAGAAATTGTGTGATAGGAGAAAAGTGTGGTTTGCAAGATGATGTTGTGAGCAGGATTAAGGACTGCTTCGGTGGTTCGATCATGAAGAAACAATTAATGAAGAAAGAGTGACAAAGCAAAATTTATGTTGCAAAAGTGAACGACAGAGCCGGCAAGTGACGCCCCTGAAGGAAGTTTATCAACCAAATTGGCGATATATTAAGAATGAAACAAATTAAGTGCATATCCGATATAAAAGAGGCGAGAGAGGTGTGTCAGCTAAATGGAAGTTCGTCGTCTCTGCCTACCCCTCTGAGTGACAGGCGTGAGTGTTTATGTTATGTTATGTACTCTCTTACTAATACGGATTGCGGGCCATTACCTATTTCTTAATAGCTTTGGAGGCAAACAGAGTTCACCACGCTGCCCGAACACTAAAACCGACTTCAGAAAAAAAGAGGTTCCTAATTCGTATGTTATGCACAAAGCAATACGAGCCACCGGTGGATCGGAGGGGAGTAGTCATACGTAGACATTGCCCTCTGTCCAAAGTACGAGTCCTCGCGATTCTACGGTATCTAAGCTTTGACAGGCTGTGAGAGCCGCATGGGCTTCGTCGAAACTAGTCCGGTCGCACTGCTCACTAGACTAAATCTAGTTGCGTGCCTGAATCGATGTCCTACAAAAAAGGATTAAAAAATGAAATGTTCACTTTTTAAGCCATTGAGGTATTACTACTGCAAAAAGAGATCTGACATATCAAAGTAACAAAAAATAGCGTTACCTTTCACAAATAAGTTATTCGGATCACGTTCTACCTATTAAAATCTTTTTAAACTCAAAAATTACATTGATAATGATCGTGTTGTTTCGAATTTGTTCCGTTCTCATACAATATGCAGACCAGTCAAGCGACTTGATCCGAGTTTGCATTCGAGTTGTCGCAGTCACTGGGCGATACTGTTATAATGTATTTATGTGTCTGCATTTTGATTCTTAATCGAGGTTAAATGTAGATGTCTATGGGCCACAGCATCCACTTACCATCAGGTGGACTATGTGCTCGTTTGTCACCCTTATTCCATAAGCACAGATCCAAAAAACAACAATTTACAATTATGAACAAATTTTGGCTTAGTCTGCACCCGAAACACCTTTCTTAAGTAACCTATTCACTAGTTTACCCCTTTGTCATGTCAGGTCTATGTATAAGACTAATAATAGTAATTAGCAATTTTTCAGTCCATGCTGCATACTGTGATGTTACCATTACAGCCTATTAAACTCCTACAGCACATATGCCTTCCCCATATTGATTGCCTTATAGGGTTTTTTTGCCAAAGTTGCCACGCCTGCCAAGCCGGTTGGCAACCGCTGTTTATTTTTATATTTAGTCGTTA
Source organism: Parnassius smintheus behrii (assembly GCA_036936625.1). NCBI lineage: Eukaryota > Metazoa > Arthropoda > Insecta > Lepidoptera > Papilionidae > Parnassius > Parnassius smintheus. The sequence continues at coordinate 34,935,236 of JAUPFT010000022.1, forward strand.
TAAGGAAGACACTGCTTCCAACGTCTTGATTTGTTTTCCTCTATTGCCTCTTACGAAACCCACATATTGTGATGTATTGGTAACAAATTTAATTTTTATAGTAGAACTCATAAGTATTTAATATTGACGTATTCGAAACAGACTGTTTGCTTATAAGTTACCAGCATCGTCTTACCTCCCGATTACAATGTGGTTGTCTTCAAGACAACCGTGAATAGGGTTTTGTTAAGCCAAGTCTGTGCGCTTTAGGATATTCGACTGCGTCACCACTTACAACCAGGTAGCATAGTGGTCAATCACAGACTTAGGATTTTAAAGTATTTCTATTTAAAAAAATAACGGTAAACTTTTCTTACATATGCTTATGATGCTGCACTGAAATAAATACATTAAAAAAATTTAATGAAAACAAATGATGATTTAATAACTTACGAACTGCTTACAATTTTTTAATATTATGTAGTCTAAGTTGTCTAACGATTAGTTTGAAATATAAACAATAGGTCGTTACTAAGAACGGAACGTTACTTAAATATAAAAATCAGAAATAGTTAAGTAGAAAATTATTTCTATAAGAAACAACACTAATTCTTTAGCGAGGATCTGTGGTCTATCAAATCTGATGTAGAGACGAGAGCATCAGCTGGTGTGAAGAATTGAAGCTCCGGAAGTCTGCAGTCTGAACACGTACAGGATCGCCCCCGTCACTAGATCATATTTGATAGACTACAAATCCTCGCTAAGGAACACCGATTTCTTCCAAGGCTGGATTTGCGAGGCTATTGAAACCAAAAAAAACATCCTAATTTCAATAGAGAAAATACGCTACGTATCATTTGGTTGGGATTCTATAATAAATTAAATTCCAACTCAAGCATACATCTGCAAGATTTGAAGATACTATACGGTCATACTGCGTAGATCGGACCAAAAATTTATAATTTAAATCTGAAGGTATCCGTGGTTAACCATAACATTGGGATTTCGAATACCTCAGTCTCCCCCGTGATCATGGGTGCTGTAAAGTCCTCGAAACGTCGGGCATATAAAATAAGTTAATATACGCCATAAAATTCGTAATAACTTAGAAGTTTCTAGAAATTTTCTTGCTTTTAATAACTACCGTTTGCTATTCCGTATGTTAAAATTCCTTTACATTGACGGTACTGTTCATTTATTGTACTTATGCAGGCCGATGTAGTCATCTAAAGATTTAATAATCATAAATTCACGTTAGAGATAATATTATATTTTATCTCTTATCTTTAGGGCGTCAGGGTCGGGGTCGCCCATTAGATGGAGCGACGACGATGTAGTTGGTTTAGGAACTTACTTTGTCATCATCATCTATGTTCATCAGTGAACTTGTGAAGGGCTGTTATGATGTTGAGTCGTCAGGACCTCAGATCTCAGTACAGAGCATTAAGCGGAGCGTAAATGGAATAGTGGCGTGTTTCCTATATATTTTTACTACACTATTAATTACACGTCCTTGATGAGTTTTTACTAGTGATTATGCTGCAGTTCACCATTGTAAATTATACGTCCAGTATTACGTCCCCGCGCAACTAAATCACAAAATGGTGAATGATGTTCGTCAACACATAATAGCAGCGAAAGTCACGCGTCTATGCCGCTTCTATGGTCTTGTTATTACTATTTCTGTGGTGTGAATACTGTAAATTTCAATTAGTATAATAATAAACTAGATTTGATTGCGTTCTATAAAATTAAACGCGAGTGCAATTCAGAACAATTTCTTGATGCCACGGTGACACGGCTACTGAGTTTCTTCCCTTAATCATTAGAAGCGGCGTGAGAGTAAAAATATGACAACTTTTTTTTTAAATGTTAACGCCGACCAACACGCAATACGACCTGCTGCTTTCAGTAATTTTGGACGCAACCCCTGACGAAGGAGTTGGAGTAGTTAACGGGAATATGTATTAGAATTGTCTCATAATATGTAGAACAAGAAAGAAGCGGCGGTTGGCTCCTATTATTTAATATAGTTTTAGAGATGAGACGAATATTAGTTTCATAGTCGGTATTCGGCAGCTTTACCGAATATTCTTATTCAGCCGAATATTCGGCTAAATCACCGAACATTCGTCAAAGTAGATATCAAAGTGTCCACTGTATTGAAATGTACGAATAGAGTAATGCCACGTCATTCATAATTTTACTGTTGAAAGTATAATTTACGGGTTAAATATACTTGTACAGTGTTATGTTTTTGATGCACTGTAGATTTATTTCCAATTATAGCAAATAGAAAACTTGATAAAATGTTTTCGGAATCAAACAGAGAAACATTACATTACATTAGTACATTTAACTTTACTTTGGTCGTCAGTTTCTCTAAAATAAGTTTAAATAGTCGATCTCTTACAATATGTAATATAATGTCAACTTTATACGATTTTTCATTATTAAAGTGTCTTTTATTCGATAACGGCTAATAAGTAATTGCCTGACATACATTTTTAAAGAAAGTAACTACAGATTTTGAAAACTCAACTGTTTGATCATATAGAAAATTAAACAATTTTCTATATGATTAACAATAATACCTTATTACCATCCATTTAGAAATTACCGATAATATTAAATTCAGAAAAGCAAGCAATAAATAAGTCATGTCAGTCGATAGGTTTTGGATCAAGTTTTTGATACATACTGACTTACATAAGTTATAATGGGGAAATATTTCTTTTCATCCATTTTGTATTTTTCCTACCATTGCATATAGCTACATTTATGCACCAATAAGATCTGCAAATATGAGTCCAGGACGTATAAGTTCATCAACAGGATCAAGAGCTGCAGAGTGAACATCGCTCTGCTCATTTGAAAGGTTTGGGACGCTCGTAGGCTGTTATCTTACATTGGTTAACCCTTATTTAAATAGAAGTATCTTACGATGAGATTTTATAAATTTAACTAGAATCATATTTTTTTGAAAAAATTAAGTAGAAAAAAAACTTACAATCCATCAGATGATATTAAATGGCTATTTTAGTCCATGGACACCTGCAATTAACTTTTTTTTAAAGAATAAGAGTGACAAACGAGTACACAGTCCACCTGATGGTAAGTGGATGCTGTGGCCCATAGACATCTACATCTATCCTCGAATCAAAATACAGATACGCATCTGTATTTGCCAACCCTGAGGACTAATATGGAATGCCTCATTTCCAGTATAAAAGGGTCTACGGTTCTTTACATTCACCATATGAAACACAGCAGTAGTAAGCCGCTATTTGTCGCAAATTATGGTGAATAAATACTAATTTCTCTGCATTGAAAGGTAACAAGCGATTTCGTCTGTCTTCATAAACAGGGCCAGCTTCAGAAAAAGTCTTTCGCTGTACACACTGCTGCAAGGTACTGAAAGATAGATTTTGGCAAACTTTGATAAAGGGTATTGTGTAGCAATACCTGCCCACCAAATCGCGAATTTGCACTGACTTTACTTTTCGCTTCTTGCGATGCACCAAACGGCAATGTTCGGCAGAGAGTCCGGGGGCCGGACATCCGGCTATCCGGCGATAAGACTGGCCGAATATCCGGTATCCAGTATCCGGTATCCAGCCAAACAGCTATCCGATTTATTTCTAGTATTAACCCAAAATAACTCCTAACTTAAAGTGCACCTATATCTGGACTTTTTTATAGAATGTGAGCAACAAACGATCAAAGTCCACCTGATGGTAAGTGGATGCTGTGGCCCATAGACATCTACATCTATCCTCGAATCAAAATGCAGATGCGGTGCCTCCCTTGAGGACTAAATAAGTAAGTTGGAATGCCTCGTTTATGGTAAAAAGGGTCTCCGGTTCCCTACACTCACCATACGAAACATCTTCAATCAGCAAAATCATCAAACAGCAACTTCGAACTGTTAAATTTACGCTGCTATTGTGCCTGTATTGTGTCAAACTTTTAGTTTCTCATAGTCAGTAGGTATTTTACTGCCGAAAAAGTAGTTATACGACCTACAAATAATATTAAGAGTAAAATATTAAGTATATTATGAATATGCACTATTATATGATGTTATTTCGAAAATATAACCGTGTTCAATGTTTTTATCGTGCACATTTTTCCTTTTTATAAATAGAAAATAATATTTCTTTATTTTGCACACTTCTTGACATGTTTTATAATGTAGAGATGGGCCGAATATTCGTATTCGGCCGAACATTCGGCTAAATCACGGAACATTCGTTAAAGTGGTACCTACTCAAAGTGTTCACTGTATTGAAATGTGCAAATTGAGTAATTACATGTCTTTAATAATTTTACTGTTGAAAGTATATTTTATTTATGGGTTGAATCTACTTGTATTTTTTATATTGTTATGTTTTAGGGGCACTGTAGATTTATTTCCAATTATAGCAAATAGAAAACTTGATAAAGTGTTTTTGGTATCAAACAAAGAAACATTACATTACATTACCAAATTTCACTTTATTTTTGTCATCAGTTTCTCTAAAATAAATCCAAATATTAGATCTGCTGCCACTCATTATTGTCATATAATTATCAATTTTCAGTAAGAATAACACAATGAAATACTTCTTTTTCACAAAAATAGTGAAAACATAAGCATATGCCGGCAATTTGCTCAGTACTAGATGATGCAATAACATGTCAGGTGTGGCGGAGGAGCGAGGGAAAGGGGCCGGCGCTAATTCCGCGCGTTTTACGGTAACAAGTTCTGACATAGGTACCAAGGTGATCCTGCCGAATAATGTTCGGTCGAATATTCAGTTCGGCAAAAGTTTTACCGAAAATTCGGCCGAATATTCGTATTCGATGAAATCCATATTCTGCTCATCTCTAATGTAGACTATACCATAATTCAGCAGGAGGCATGCAAAAACATTAGTTACATTGATCGTTACGATAAATAACTGTAACTTTTCAAGCGAATTTAAGTTTGTGACACTGGTATATTATTAAAATTGGTTCATGCATATTAAATATCAATATATATATATATATATATATATATATATATATATATATATATATATATATATATATATATATATATATATTAAATATCAATAAAAAAATTAAATATCAATAAAAAATTGGTTCATGCATATTAAATATCAATATATATATATATATATATATATATATATATATATATATATATATATTATATTAAATATCAATATATATATATATATATATATATATATATATATATATATATATATATATTGATATTTAATATGCATGAACCAATTTTAATAATGTACCAGTGTCACAAACTTAAATTCGCTTGAAAAGTTACAGTTATTTATCGTAACGATCAATGTAACTAATGTTTTTGCATGCCTCCTGCTGAATTATGGTATAGTCTACATTAGAGATGAGCAGAATATGGATTTCATCGAATACGAATATTCGGCCGAATTTTCGGTAAAACTTTTGCCGAACTGAATATTCGACCGAACATTATTCGGCAGGATCACCTTGGTACCTATGTCAGAACTTGTTACCGTAAAACGCGCGGAATTAGCGCCGGCCCCTTTCCCTCGCTCCTCCGCCACACCTGACATGTTATTGCATCATCTAGTACTGAGCAAATTGCCGGCATATGCTTATGTTTTCACTATTTTTGTGAAAAAGAAGTATTTCATTGTGTTATTCTTACTGAAAATTGATAATTATGTGACAATAATGAGTGGCAGCAGATCTAATATTTGGATTTATTTTAGAGAAACTGATGACAAAAATAAAGTGAAATTTGGTAATGTAATGTAATGTTTCTTTGTTTGATACCAAAAACACTTTATCAAGTTTTCTATTTGCTATAATTGGAAATAAATCTACAGTGCCCCTAAAACATAACAATATAAAAAATACAAGTAGATTCAACCCATAAATAAAATATACTTTCAACAGTAAAATTATTAAAGACATGTAATTACTCAATTTGCACATTTCAATACAGTGAACACTTTGAGTAGGTACCACTTTAACGAATGTTCCGTGATTTAGCCGAATGTTCGGCCGAATACGAATATTCGGCCCATCTCTACATTATAAAACATGTCAAGAAGTGTGCAAAATAAAGAAATATTATTTTCTATTTATAAAAAGGAAAAATGTGCACGATAAAAACATTGAACACGGTTATATTTTCGAAATAACATCATATAATAGTGCATATTCATAATATACTTAATATTTTACTCTTAATATTATTTGTAGGTCGTATAACTACTTTTTCGGCAGTAAAATACCTACTGACTATGAGAAACTAAAAGTTTGACACAATACAGGCACAATAGCAGCGTAAATTTAACAGTTCGAAGTTGCTGTTTGATGATTTTGCTGATTGAAGATGTTTCGTATGGTGAGTGTAGGGAACCGGAGACCCTTTTTACCATAAACGAGGCATTCCAACTTACTTATTTAGTCCTCAAGGGAGGCACCGCATCTGCATTTTGATTCGAGGATAGATGTAGATGTCTATGGGCCACAGCATCCACTTACCATCAGGTGGACTTTGATCGTTTGTTGCTCACATTCTATAAAAAAGTCCAGATATAGGTGCACTTTAAGTTAGGAGTTATTTTGGGTTAATACTAGAAATAAATCGGATAGCTGTTTGGCTGGATACCGGATACTGGATACCGGATATTCGGCCAGTCTAATCGCCGGATAGCCGGATGTCCGGCCCCCGGACTCTCTGCCGAACATTGCCGTTTGGTGCATCGCAAGAAGCGAAAAGTAAAGTCAGTGCAAATTCGCGATTTGGTGGGCAGGTATTGCTACACAATACCCTTTATCAAAGTTTGCCAAAATCTATCTTTCAGTACCTTGCAGCAGTGTGTACAGCGAAAGACTTTTTCTGAAGCTGGCCCTGTTTATGAAGACAGACGAAACCGCTTGTTACCTTTCAATGCAGAGAAATTAGTATTTATTCACCATAATTTGCGACAAATAGCGGCTTACTACTGCTGTGTTTCATATGGTGAATGTAAAGAACCGTAGACCCTTTTATACTGGAAATGAGGCATTCCATATTAGTCCTCAGGGTTGGCAAATACAGATGCGTATCTGTATTTTGATTCGAGGATAGATGTAGATGTCTATGGGCCACAGCATCCACTTACCATCAGGTGGACTGTGTACTCGTTTGTCACTCTTATTCTTTAAAAAAAAGTTAATTGCAGGTGTCCATGGACTAAAATAGCCATTTAATATCATCTGATGGATTGTAAGTTTTTTTTCTACTTAATTTTTTCAAAAAAATATGATTCTAGTTAAATTTATAAAATCTCATCGTAAGATACTTCTATTTAAATAAGGGTTAACCAATGTAAGATAACAGCCTACGAGCGTCCCAAACCTTTCAAATGAGCAGAGCGATGTTCACTCTGCAGCTCTTGATCCTGTTGATGAACTTATACGTCCTGGACTCATATTTGCAGATCTTATTGGTGCATAAATGTAGCTATATGCAATGGTAAAGGAAAAATACAAAATGAATGAAAAGAAATATTTCCCCATTATAACTTATGTAAGTCAGTATGTATCAAAAACTTGATCCAAAACCTATCGACTGACATGACTTATTTATTGCTTGCTTTTCTGAATTTAATATTATCGGTAATTTCTAAATGGATGGTAATAAGGTATTATTGTTAATCATATAGAAAATTGTTTAATTTTCTATATGATCAAACAGTTGAATTTTCAAAATCTGTAGTTACTTTCTTTAAAAATGTATGTCAGACAATTACTTATTAGCCGTTATCGAATAAAAGACACTTTAATAATGAAAAATCGTATAAAGTTGACATTATATTACATATTGTAAGAGATCGACTATTTAAACTTATTTTAGAGAAACTGACGACCAAAGTAAAGTTAAATGTACTAATGTAATGTAATGTTTCTCTGTTTGATTCCGAAAACATTTTATCAAGTTTTCTATTTGCTATAATTGGAAATAAATCTACAGTGCATCAAAAACATAACACTGTACAAGTATATTTAACCCGTAAATTATACTTTCAACAGTAAAATTATGAATGACGTGGCATTACTCTATTCGTACATTTCAATACAGTGGACACTTTGATATCTACTTTGACGAATGTTCGGTGATTTAGCCGAATATTCGGCTGAATAAGAATATTCGGTAAAGCTGCCGAATACCGACTATGAAACTAATATTCGGCTCATCTCTAAAACTATATTAAATAATAGGAGCCAACCGCCGCTTCTTTCTTGTTCTACATATTATGAGACAATTCTAATACATATTCCCGTTAACTACTCCAACTCCTTCGTCAGGGGTTGCGTCCAAAATTACTGAAAGCAGCAGGTCGTATTGCGTGTTGGTCGGCGTTAACATTTAAAAAAAAGTTGTCATATTTTTACTCTCACGCCGCTTCTAATGATTAAGGGAAGAAACTCAGTAGCCGTGTCACCGTGGCATCAAGAAATTGTTCTGAATTGCACTCGCGTTTAATTTTATAGAACGCAATCAAATCTAGTTTATTATTATACTAATTGAAATTTACAGTATTCACACCACAGAAATAGTAATAACAAGACCATAGAAGCGGCATAGACGCGTGACTTTCGCTGCTATTATGTGTTGACGAACATCATTCACCATTTTGTGATTTAGTTGCGCGGGGACGTAATACTGGACGTATAATTTACAATGGTGAACTGCAGCATAATCACTAGTAAAAACTCATCAAGGACGTGTAATTAATAGTGCAGTAAAAATATATAGGAAACACGCCACTATTCCATTTACGCTCCGCTTAATGCTCTGTACTGAGATCTGAGGTCCTGACGACTCATCATTATAACAGCCCTTCACAAGTTCACTGATGAACATAGATGATGATGACAAAGTAAGTTCCTAAACCAACTACATCGTCGTCGCTCCATCTAATGGGCGACCCCGACCCTGACGCCCTAAAGATAAGAGATAAAATATAATATTATCTCTAACGTGAATTTATGATTATTAAATCTTTAGATGACTACATCGGCCTGCATAAGTACAATAAATGAACAGTACCGTCAATGTAAAGGAATTTTAACACTCATTATTGTCATATAATTATCAATTTTCAGTAAGAATAACACAATGAAATACTTCTTTTTCACAAAAATAGTGAAAACATAAGCATATGCCGGCAATTTGCTCAGTACTAGATGATGCAATAACATGTCAGGTGTGGCGGAGGAGCGAGGGAAAGGGGCCGGCGCTAATTCCGCGCGTTTTACGGTAACAAGTTCTGACATAGGTACCAAGGTGATCCTGCCGAATAATGTTCGGTCGAATATTCAGTTCGGCAAAAGTTTTACCGAAAATTCGGCCGAATATTCGTATTCGATGAAATCCATATTCTGCTCATCTCTAATGTAGACTATACCATAATTCAGCAGGAGGCATGCAAAAACATTAGTTACATTGATCGTTACGATAAATAACTGTAACTTTTCAAGCGAATTTAAGTTTGTGACACTGGTATATTATTAAAATTGGTTCATGCATATTAAATATCAATATATATATATATATATATATATATATATATATATATATATATATATATTAAATATCAATATATATATATATATATATATATATATATGTATATATATTAGGGATGTAACGATACATGAATTTGCCGATACGATACCGATACCGATTATCGAGAAAAATAATCGGCGATACCGATACCGATATCGATGGCTTAGTAGTAAATACACCCAGTAAATAAAGAATGATGTACTTTATGTGCATAAAACTTACTTATGTTACATGGAATAAATAGACACTCCATTCTGTAAGTGTGGCAAAAATGGAAATTAAAAATAATGAAAAAAAAAAGGTAAAATATCATATCAACATTTATTTGGGTAACATTTATCAAGGCATCAAATCAAAAGTAAATCAATATTAATAATCAAAGTTCACTTTAGGAAGATTTTTGTTTAGGAAACAAAGTTTATTCAAATTACTAGCAGATAATCCGTTGCGTAAATCATTTTGTATGAGGCCTGCAGTTGAAAAAAGACGTTCTGAGGCAACTGAGCTCATTGGGTAAGATAAATATTTTTGTGCAAGCATTTTCAATTTTGGGTATTTATCTTCATTGCTCCAATAGTTCTTTGGATCTTGTTTCCTTGGAATATTTGGACATCTCGTATAAGATTCCACCTCTTTTTGCTCAGGATGACTAGACATGTTTGATAAAGGTTCCTCCTCTTCTGCTTCTTTAATCAAACTGTCACAAGCACTCCAGATACCTGAGAAAGTCTCATCTTGCTTTTTTTGTGACTCTACACGCTGTACAGGAACATGTGTATCCCTGTTTGTAATTAAGGAGATAAGTATTCTTTTCGCCTCAATGCTTGTGGATTGTAGAAAGAACGTACGTAATTTATAGCACGGATCTAGTGTTGTTGATAAAATAAAGGTTTCCTTAGTCTCTAGATAATCAAATCTGTCATTTATTCCAGCTAACAAAATCTCTCCAAAATTATAATATTCTGGGCTGCTGTAACTGTCGTCCGCGGTCTCTTGATTGTTTTTGATCTGTTTTAAAACTTTTCGCAAACTGTTAATAAGAGGTATAGCGTCAGATAAGCAAGCAGATTCTTCACTTATAGATTTTGTAGCTTCTTCAAAATAATTCAAAGTCGAAACAACTTGTTCCATCAATAGCCATTCTTCTGTAGACAATTCAGTTCTACATTTCACATGAGGCAAAGAAGCTTGAATTGCAACTCGTTGCTCTAAAAGTCTTCTAAGTGCATGAAGGGTTGAATCCCAGCGAGTAACGACATCCTGAATGAGAACGTGACAAGGAACGTTATGGGATTTTTGCATTTCTGTTAGGATTTTCCGACCTGACGTTGAATGACTGAAGTGGCCAATAATAGATCTCGCCTTTGTAATCATGGCATTTATTTTCTCTTCAAAAAACGCATCCTTCAGCACTAATTGTAAAGAGTGCGCCATACATCTGATACGTTGAACTCCCACTAGTGTTGCAACAAGCCCCATATTCGGTGCATTATCTGTCACTACAGCACGTACCCGTTCGCTGATGTGCCAATCTTGAAATAATTGACGTAAGTTTTGAGCTATGTTTTCAGCGCTATGATTTTCGCCTTCAAAAGGAAATACTTCTAGGCAGTAGTTCTTCAACTCAAAATTTTTATCAAGTCCGTGAGCAGTCACACTTATAAAGTCGTTAACGGACGAAGAAGCATCGCTTGTCCAAAAGTCAGTCGTGATAGTGATGTGCGGAAGTTCATGCAAAAGTTCCATTATTTTGGTTCTTACACGACAGTACATGTCTGGTATTACATTTTCCGAAATATGGGGACGGGAAACCATTTTGTATTTGAAACCCCAGTTTATTTACTAAGTCAAACGGCTCCATGTCTACACACATTTGTTCATCTATTGTTTGCGTGATCGTTTTTGCCCTAGGGTCATCGGTATCATACATGACACTTTTTTTCCAAAATGTGCTCCAAAGTAGCTTGTTTTTTAGGCGGCGGGCCACCGTCGGCGATTGAGGTACCTGGGGTGTCTTTTTCCAACTCCTTTTCGTGATAGCGCTTCACGTGTGTCCACATGTTAGATGTCGTGAAGCCCTTCGATGAAACTGCTTTGCTATCACGAGAAACGCTGACATTGCAATATAAACAAGTCGCTTTTGTGTCATCATCCCGTTTTATTTGAAAATGATTCCAGATGCTTCTTCTATGTTTTAAAGGAGTCGCCATTGTATTTATCGTACGTAACTGTATTACAGTCCTCACTTCACTCAAAAACAGACAAAATCATGAATAGCGGCGACGAGACGTAAATTCTCCGAAAAACATTACAACGCTGTGCCAAAACTAAGCAAACACTGACGAGTGACGACCGTTAACCGCATTGCCGTTTCGCTGGCGGGCGCGTCCTTCGACCCTCCCGCCCTCTGAGACGGAGTGGCAACGTGGCCGCGCGCAAGCGCGTCGTTCTTTTCGCGCGCTTTTCAAACTGTGTATCGGCTGTATTTAAATCGGCGATGCCGATATATCGGCCGATATATCGGTATCGGTATCGGTATCGTTACATCGCTAATATATATATATATATATATATATATATATATATATATATATATATATATATATATATATATATATATATATATATATATATATATATATATAAAACTTTTCGATTTGTGGTAATCCGGTAAAAATTCCTCAGCCGCAAAAAGCACTGTCCTTCAACGGTGACATTTAGATTAAATTCCGGTATTATACGTTTCCATAAAATACAATATTTATATGCAATTACCGTGGACATTTAGATCGAAATTTATATTATTTTCAGTTTTTTTATCGGTTTTCTTATTATCTTTATGATATTTTTATCCTCTGCTAATGGCGCTTTCATTGTTTATTTCGGTATACCTTTAAGTAATAAAATATTTAATTTACCGTTTAAGTAATACTGAATCGTCTTCGATTTGATTACAATAACTTATTTTGTTTTTAATCTATTCTTGGCGATAGAATGGTATCTTTATTGGATATTAGGGATACGCACAGACTGCGCCCCCCTTTCCCCAAAGGTGGTCGTCTCAGGTGGTATTTAGTGAGTAGACACTTAGGTTTATCAGTGAGTCCCACATAACCACGCAGCCGGCTGCGTGATATGCTTAGAAAATTCACCACCTCCCTCCCCTGCTTCCCGAAGGGTAGCCCTTTACTTTAGCATCTGGGCGCAAAAAAAAGATACGCACAAAATATGCATCAAAATTCTAGCGAGACTAACGGATAAACCGGCTTCGCACGGGTGATATCTGAAGTCTACAAAAGCGCCACCTACCGGGTCCCAACTATGCCTATAACCTTCGCGGAAGTGCAAGGAATATGTTGACAAAGTTTAACAGCAATCTGCTGAACGATATAAAGTTTTTTTTTGCGACCGAAGCAAATATGGTCAACCCTTCGGAAAGCGGGGGAGGGAGGCGGTGAAGCTTATCGCATAGCATACCATGCAGCCGTCTTCGTGGTTAAGTGGAAACTTTTACCCACTAAACACCGCCTTTATGGATTGGCTTACCGATCTGACGAGAGATCTCTAAGCCGTATACGAACGCGACCCTCCTTGGCAGAAAGGAGGGCGCAATGGAAGTGTATTCTTTAGTGTGATGCCACTACTGTTCTATGATCCCTTAGCTAAATGCTAGGAAGGTCTCTAACAGCTCGTGACGTCACGCGCCTCGTTGCCCAGGCGACGCTTCTTGTAACGTGCGCCGCGGACGATCGCCCGGCGGCGCACCTTCCTTGAGCGGGCCTTCTGAACCTCTATACGATATAAAGTTATAGTTACAGCCTATATACGTCCCACTGCGGGGCACAGGCCTCCTCTCATTTCTGAAACGGTTTTAGGGCCAAGAAGTGACCGCCGCGCTGCTCCAATGCGTGTTGGCGAACTTCACATGTCTTCGAAATATTTTTATTTTTCACACATGCACGTTTCCTCACAATGTTTTCCTTCACGGCCTAGCACGTGGTTAATCAGCACTTAAAATTGCAATTAATAATTCCATTGGTGCCGACGGGGATCGAACTCGGGTTGCTCGCGTGCTGTGAAATTCACAGCGAGCGCTAGCCATCTGAGCTACCACGGCTTTGAACGGTATGGCGGCGCATAAAATACGAACATACATATGATCATAATTTAATGTGTATATATAGAGAATATACTCAGTAATGGATGTACAATATTAAACTGTCTAAGCATTAAAATAAATTAATGGAATGTAATATGCCACTATGCAGGTTTCGACATGTAACACGAAGCAAGATCCGTCCTGTCTTTTGACCGGTTTTCATTTTCAACCGATTACAAAAAAGGAAAGGTACTCAATTCGACTGTATGTTTTTTTTATGTGTGCTACCTCAGAACCTTTTCTGCGTGAACTGATACTGATGATCCTTTTTAGGGTTCCGTGGTCAACTAGGAACCCTTATAGTTTCGCCATGTCTGTCTGTCCGTCTGTCCGTCCTCGCTTAATCTCTGTGACCGTTAGCACTAGAAAGCTGAAATTTGGTACCAATATGTGTATGAATCACGCCGACAAAGTGGTAAAATAAAAATTGGAAAAAAATGTTTTATTAGGGTAGCCCCCCTATATGTAAAGTGGGAGGTGATTTTTTTTAATTTCAACCCTAACGTGTGATATATTGCTGGAAAGGTATTTAAAATGAATAGGGTTTACTAAAATCATTTTTTGATAATGTCAATAATTTCGGAAATAATCGCTCCAAAAGTAACAACCAATGTGCCCCCCCCCCCCCTCTAACTTTTGAACCATAAGTTTAGAAAATATGAAAAAAATCTGAAAAGTAGAACTTTATAAGGACTTTCTAGGAAAATCATTTTGAACTTGGATGGAAACAACAGTTTTTAGAACACTTATTGTGACGGACGGGAAACTACGGAACCCTACACTGAGCGTGGCCCGACACGCTCTTGGCCGGTTTTTTTATTTGAAAGCTGGTGCCTGTTGTGTGGTCCCATATACATATGATCAATATCCGACTAAGGTACGTGAGTGCATGGTCATCGTAAGCTATGCCGCCCAATGAAGCCTGCATACTGCGCCCAAGTAAGAGGGGGGCAGAGACAAAAAATGCAGTCATATAGTTAATATATTAAGCAAACGATAACAAACAAGCTTTATCAATAATTACCAACACTTCGAAAAATCAGGCTAAAAAAATACTTACTACACTACACAATACCAACATCGACTAAAATATTTACCTACTTTAATTTCAACTGACAAAATGGCGTCGATGAAGCAGCGGTCTTTCGACCCTTTATTATTTGATTGACTGATGAAGAGCTATCGTATCCTAGACATCTATGCAAACAAGGCTATAGATTTTGTGTTATAAGAAAGTGAACATAATAACCGGATGACCATATACCCTCACGTACTGAAGTCGGTTGTACATTTTTTTTAATTTTACCACTTTTTGTAAGGCCGGTTTAAATGATCTTCAGTCTTCAGGAGAGTAATTTAAGGGAGTATATACCACATTAGTATCTTCTATAGTTCATAAAAGATATCTTGATCTCTGCGACAGCTGTCAGTAAAATCACACCTATGAAGTCCTGAATTTCTTAGTAGTACACACAGTACCTGTCAATGTCATACTTTATGGGCATGCCGACCTAATTAGTGCATGCCCATAAAGTATGACATTCACAGGTACTGTGTGTACTACTAAGAAATTCAGGACTTCATAGGCGTGATATTACTGACAACTGTCGCAGAGATCAAGCTATCTTTTATGAACCATACGTATGACTCTTCATTTTAGTAAAAAAAATTTAATTGCTTTTTATTTTTGTTTTGTGTGACAACAAAATAACTCGCAATTGATGTAGGTACTGAACAACATTAACTTATTGCTTTGGGTTTAATAATATATTTTGTTCTTTGTATGGTATGATACTTTTGCCGCCGTCGCTCTTTTGATTAAAAAAAAAACTACTTAATATATTAAAATAGAAATTGTATCGACAAATTAACTATAATAATAATGTCCTCCAGACCGAATTTCGGCCACGGCGGCCTGCCTCAACGGAGGCTAGCCATCGGCGCAGGACAGGATTATAGTGCCCAAGCGTATGCGTAAGCACAGGTGCACTCTCTATTCCCTCACTCTCATAATCCGATAGGACGGTAAACCGACACGACCGGGAGAGAGATCAATGGCGCAGGACCAATGGCTTTACGTACTTTCCGAGGCACGGGGGTAAGACACCGCGAACTTCCTGACTCCGGGCAGTTACTGGCAGTTTCTTGACAGAAATAATTGATTTTTTGGCCCGACCCGGGATTCGAACCCAGGACCTCACGATCAGCAGTCGCACTACTACAACCACTAGACCAACGAGACAGAAAACAAATTAACTAATACAAATAGAAAATAAACATAACAGATAAACTAATGTTAATAGGTAATATAAAAATAAACAATTCTCCTCCCAAGTGGAAGAGAGAAGAAAAGCATCAGCATTATACTTTTACGACATGTAAAGATAAATATGTAGGTAGTGAAACTGACTTTAGTTAATTCGATAAAACCAGATTTTACGTTGTTCAACCTAAATCATAAAAAAATTAAAGTAAAAAAGTATAGTAAATAATGCAGTTCCCAATTAGGGTTGCTACCCGTACTACAACATAAAGTATCGTACTATATTTCAGTCGATTGTACTATATATTTTAGAAAAATAATATAGTATGAAAAATACTACATTTTTATCCCTAATTCATCAATAAATTCTTAACAGTGATTGCAAATCTGGATGGATGCAATGTTTTACGGAAATAATTGTTTCAGTCATAAATATAAAATAGTTAAAAAGAAAAAAATAGAGCATGTAATAATTTAGGTAATTAAAAATTAATTGTTCGTTTATTTTAATATGAATCTAAATAATTATAGCATTCTGATTACTATAAATATTTTAACGGTAATATATAATTGATTTCCAAAGCAAAGAGCAATAAATACATGTAGAAATACATAAAGATTGGAAATAAATGTGTACTTTTTTCTCCTGAATATCTCCAAGTTACTATATTTTTGCTTTTTTTGGGAAAAATACTGTATTTGTTCAAAAAAAGGTGGCAACCCTACTCCCTAATTCGTTTCCTCCTACGTCTATTTCATTATACCGGCTACCTAAGTTTAAGAAAATTTACCGTCTCTTGTTTTAAATATCATTTTATGTTATATACTTCAACACTTTTAAAAAGACTATCTCGGTGATATTAGTTTTAATAACTTTTTAATAGTGCTTACATAATATCCAGCGAATTCAACCGGTGGCCAGATCGAACTTATGAGAGTTTAAATAAACGGCGGTAATTGTGAAACTATCGCAAAAACACAGGTTCGGTAACAACTTTGCGGACTAGAATTGGCGGAATTGCAGCAAGAAACCAATTTATTTCTTTGCAATGTTTTTGTTCCACAAAGAACAGGGTCGTTTTAATATAGATGTGCCTAATATTTGTTATTTTTCAAACAAGGTAGTGATAGAATTCACATTTTAGACTTTTTCTTTTTTAATTATTTTATAATGGGTAAGGTTTAGTTGAGATGGCTTTTCAGTTGTTTATTTCATTATACGAAATAATTTATAAGTTTCATAAAGACAGAGGATTACGTCATCGTTATTTTAATTAGGGTTACGAAGTATTAAGAATGTATAACCATATACCAAAATATTTCCCCTCCCAAGAAAACATCAATACATACCAGAATTATTTAAAATAAAACAAATTTTACTTATTATAAAATTTGTTTTTGTAGCTTTAGGAGAGGGTAAAATATGTAAATAAAATTTCGTTATAATTTGTAACTTAAACAATGACTTTTAATACATTTTCTCCTATATTACATTCGTTTTGTACAAAAACAACGTATTGGTGAAGTATACAACGTATTTAACGTTCAAACTATCTGCGACACTGTCTGGAAAGCGTTCATAGAAGGAGATGCTGCAGAAGAAAGAGACAAAAAAGGTTCTTCAAGATGCACAACAAAAATATGTAATATCTATTTTCGTCTGAACGCAACATTGATAGTAATTCTAAGTTTCCTTTTATCGTTTAATTCATTAGAAACAAGTTTTTGTCTATGTTAAATATTTTTGACTATCAAATATGACAGACCCACAGATAATTTTAACGTACATTCTAATTCGACCCAAGGCAAATATTTATATATTTATAATATAAAGTTATTAGTAAACAATAAAAACAAAAAAACACCATCAAAAATTACGTATAATAGAGATCTTAATAATTTGAGAAATTGAGGTACCTTAAAAGTGAGATTTTTTTTATATAACGATATACCTACCTAAGTTACTTTATGCAAACTTAGTTTCAATTCTGAAGATATTAATAACACTGATTACTTGATATTTTTGGTTTATACTTGAACTATTTCAATTTTGTTACCTTATTTGATGCTCAGATTTCTAAAATGATTTTTTATTGAAATGAAATATTAATTTGGATGTGGACTAACACTCGTACACCACCATTTATTTATAAAAATTGAAAAAGGTGATTGTAACTCTACGATAAGTAGCAAAAGGCTACTTTTAATAAATTATAATAGACGTAGCTTTATTCAGGCGCTATCAAAGCAGTTTTTTTATATTCTGTAGAATTTTAAAGTACACGTTTGGTGAAAAAAAATGGATTTAATTTCATATTTAAGGAAACCTTCAATCCCTCTATTTATGTAAATAATAATAATAATAATATGAAGAAATTATAAAATTGTTTTATAACCAGATGGACGCAAAGGTCGAATTAAAAGCAATTAGAAGAATGGCTAAATAGGTATCTAACTAATGGAGCAATTACGCGTAAAACCAGACCTTTTGTAATAATTACCGTATAATCATTACTTATATGTAAAAATAGTTAATATGTTATAACTAGAAAAAAAAAAGAATCAAAAAGGTCTGAGTTAACGTCTAGTCTAGGCCTTAGGGCGACTTTCCTCAAACACAACAAATTAAAAAAAAACCGACAGTCAAAATCACAGAATGGAATATTTAACCAACAAACTCTAACATAATAACATAACGCGAATCAAATCGTCAAAAAGAAAGTAACCCCGTTTCCTAAATATAATTCGATTGTTAATATCTTAAAAATTGGTTAATTCATTTATTCGCTGTCCAGTATACAACCTTGGAGGCTCCTTCACTTCCAACATGGCGGACACACTTACAAACAAACGTTTTGACACAGACTAGCGCGTATGTGGTCACCGCACATGCCACAGACCGAGGTTAAGCACACTGAGACTTGGTAATTTTACGATATGGTCCAATCCCTGAGGAGTTATACACGTACAACCGTATAAATCTATGGCTTTTAAGTTCTGTAGCCCGTCGCCAAGTGCCCGTAATCCTCTATCTGTTACACGATGGCACTGACCAATGTTCAGGGTTTCTAGCTGCGACAGCCGGGCTACTCTTTCTAAACCTTCATCGGATATTCTGCAAGCGCTTAACGACAAGGAACGTAGACCAGACAGGCCTAATGTTGCATGTAACAGCGCCTCGTCACCAACTTTATCGCAAAACGAAACGTCCAATGCTCGTAGCCGGCCGCTTTCCGCTAAATGTGCTACACCTGTATCAGAAACTCCGTCGCAGGCCCTCAAATTGATATCTTCTAAGTGTGGAAGTCTAGCTAAATGCCTCAGTCCAGCATCCGTTACAGCAACACAGAAAGATAAATTGATAGATTTTAATTTGGGAAGACCTGTAGCTGCGTGCTTTAAAGCTTCATCTGTTAACCTTTGGCAGTCTTGTAGTCCTAAATGCTCTAGCTCGGGAGTGCCTCTCGCTTCGCCACCGCCACATAGATGAGCGATACCGGCGTCATTAACATGCCAGCATGATCGCAAGTTCAGGCGGCGTAGTTTTCTTAATCCCCACGCAATCAGTAGCAAGCCTGTGTCCGTTACATTGCAGCAGCCCCCAAGTTCTAACTCTTCCAAGTTTTTTAACGATTGAGCTATCCTTCCTAAAGATGAATCTGTCACTTGCTTACATAATGAGAGATCTAAACGTCTTAATGCTGGCAATTCAGCTGCGAAAGCGCTGGCAAGCGCTGCGTCGGTAACACTATAACAGCCACTTAGAGATAGTGATTCAAGTCCTGGTAACGCAGCGACGGCATCTCGCAGTCCTCGCCTAAGAGATAGAACTTGTAGTTTCCTCACGCCACGTCTTGCCAACGATGCAAATAACACCGGAGCTGGTCTTCGTAGGTGTAGAGCCGCTTCAACGCCGCGCCAAACCGACCGACGGTCAGCGGCATCCCTCCACGATCGGCAAACTTGAGCTGCTCGCCCCCTATCCCTTACAGGCAATCTCTCAAATATAAAGGCGAGTAACTCTGGATACAATCTCGATATATGAGTGCCTACAGGCTCCGGTGGAAGATCCGTCACATGTGGAACAGGCAAATGCGGCCGATGTAATCTGTAAGGCGCACTACGTTGTTTCCTTCTCGTCGTGCTCGGCAACTCGGTGAGGCCGAGCCTCTCCTCGCGCCAGGACAAAACGTCCTCGGTCCACGCACTCATAGCGTCACTGAACTATAACACAACGCGACGCATTGGACCGGTTTTCGGGTGAAATCGTATTCGCGGTTGACGCGCGGCAAACGTCCGCCCCGCTTGATGTTTCCTCGTGGACTGGCGAGTGGCGAGTGGCGACGGGGGAAAGCGGCTGCGGCCCCCTTACACCGCCCCACCCCCGCGGTGTCCCGGCACTCGCCCGGCGCGGCGATTGGTCGCGCTCGGCGGCACGTGACGCGCGCCGTATCGATTCGGAGGCTCTGCGGCGGCATTTTTAAGTTGGCGGCCCGAGAGCCCGCCTTCGCCCCGCGCGGCCCGCGACACCCACATCATAGATTAAAAGAGACGAGATAGTCAATTCAATAAGTTTTTTAAAAAGCTTTAATTTAAATCTGTCCAATCATATTGTTGTATTGCCTTCTGACCGATAGAAATTTTATGATAAAACTCGAGGAAATAGATTAGAACTAGGAACTAGATTTTCTGTTCTCCCGTACAGAGCACATCTTACCACAATACCTAAGTGGCCGAGCTTCCAAAAGCGTTAGAAAAATATTCTCAGGGATGACACTTATCTGTATTATCTAAGTACAAAATTTTATTCAGATCGTTATAGCCGTTTCCGAGGAACCAACTATCTACAAATGTCATAAAAACATGCATATACACGAAAGTTATACACGTAAAATATTAAGATATGATACGTTATGCCTGGTTAATTCTGAAATGATTAATCCATCATCTGACAATTATAAGATTCACTGTTATTTTCCTTAAGTAAAAAGTAAATAACCTAAATTCTATACATGATATTAACGTCATTCCAACGGCAATGATTTACGATAATCGTAAAATTAAAAACTAAAAGGTGCGGAATATAACAAGATAATTATGTCCAATATTGGTATGGTTGGATTGTATGCCTGAAAATTACTTACAGGCTAACTTTTTGATGCTGTATACATTTAAAACCTTGAGCCGTATATTTGTTCAACTAGGTTTTAAGGATATAAAAACAGACAGAACACTACTAACATTTTAAATGACGTCGAAATTTTCCCTCAGTAGTCGTTTTGCGATGGGCTATAAGTATTATGATAATAGTAATGAACATCACAGTATAGTAGTTAACTGCCTAATAATTTTGCATAGCAAGTTACTTATGAGTAATTAAAACTTCCGAAATTTCTTAAATACTGGTTACATTTAGATAAATTCCGTTCATTGATTTTTTCAGTTCTATTTTAGGAAAACTGCGGCAAGTGATGATTGATGATGATGATTTTGTGCATTTTGTTTGCATATTACATTTAACTTGGTTTCAAAAGTTAGTTCTGATTACACATCGTGCAAAAATTTTAATATAATAAACCTAGTAACATATAAGTCAATGACAATAAATTATTTTACAGTCAACATCTCACAAAAATCTTTACACACAATCGCGAGGAAATGCCTCCAAACGAAAACTAAGCATTCTGAACCGACAATACCTGTGATTAAACAAAAAGCAATAATATATATTAAAATCTAAACCTATGAAATAATTTGAGAAAATTTTCTCAACATGAAAGAAGTTGACAAACAAATATCATTTTTTCTTCTTTTAATTCACGGCTTATCTTGATAGAATTCTGCAAATATTTATTAGTTTAATTTTAATCTATTACTATAGGTCAATTAATTGTGCCAACCTCAGAGTAATATGCATATAATTACTATAAGGTGCAAACAAAATATTACAGAATTAACATTTTCGGTTTATATGTATATATTCCTAGTTTTCTTAAACAACGTGAGGGACATGAACAGCGCTTTATTTTTGCATGCCTGACCCACACATAGACAAAATTATGATTGTGTTCAAATTTCTCGGATTTTATACAAAGATGGATCACCCTGATACGGCCATAAAATTTTCGATTTTATATTTTACTTAACATCATCAAGGAGAACAGAATAAATAAGCACAAAAGTAAATTACAGTTTGTTATTTAGTCTGTGTAATCAGTGATAAGGTGGCAAAACAACTCGGCGCGTCGTATATTTTCGTTCGCGTTGCACTTGCCGACGACTTATGTCCATTTTAAAAAGAGCCCTCCCAACTCTGCCTTGACTTTTATTGCTGACGAAGTAAAGGTTTTCAAGCCTTGTGACACAGATCAAATAAACTGGTTGTTTGATAACATGGGCCAACTATTACAAGGGCAACCGGTTACGAGCGTTCCAAATATGATATTCGAATTCAATCGAGTTCGAGACTCGACTGCCAGTTTGAATATACAATGCGAAACTACTTAACATTTTTTCTTATGCGTATTACTTTTTTTTCATTTCATTTTTATAAATCTGATGTTGATTTGATTTAAAATATATAAGAAATATATCCATTATTTAGCTTTTTTATGTCTTTCGATATATCTTGTACTATTATTTATTTTCTGGTTTATGCATGATTAAAAAAATAATTTTAATCGGTGTAGGTAGCTGTTTTCAGGAAATCAGTGAACATATATTAAAAAAGGTAGGCGTCAAATATACAACCTCTTTTAATTTTAACTCGGTTAAAATTTAATAAAGTAGGAATTTTAAATTAAACAAAAAAAAAAACAGAACAAAATAATTTAATTTTAATCTCTTAGACACATAAACATGAGCAGTAGCTATTTGTATATTAAGTAAAAATAAATAGGCTGGTACCATGTTACACACAAAATTACTAATAAGGTACGTGAGGTGAGGCGTGAGGCATGGTCACCTTAAACTTTACCGCCCTATAAAACCAAAACTAGGAGAAGGACAGAGACAAAAATACAAATTCGTATACTATAACTAATATATTAAGATAAAAATAGCAAACAAGCTTTGGCAATAATTAGGAACACTTCGAAAAATCAACCTGAAATAAACTAACTACACTACACAATACTAAAATCGACGAAAATATTTACTATAATGTCAACTGTCAAAATGGCGTGGACAAAGCATCGCCCTTTTGACCCTTTATTATTTGGTTGACTAACGAAGAGCTATCATATCACAGAGTCATCTATGCAAACAAGGCTGTAGTTTTTGAGTTATAAGAAAGTGACCATATTAAGACGGTTCCCCTAGCGAGAGACGGTTCCCCTAGAGAGTCCCATACAATCCACGCACTCTCGCTACAATATATCACGGAAAAATACGCCCGAATATTTGGAATTATTTAAATTAAAAAAGAAAAGCGAACTTAAGAAATTAAATAAAACGTGTAGAATATAGATTTTTAAATTATCTATCCATTAGTGTAATTCTCAAATGATTAGAGCATTTCCTTTATCAACAGATGCATGTAATCAATAATTTTAGTCATTTTTTAAAAGTAGATTTTAAATGTATTCATAACACATAAAAACAAATTAGAATGTGGAATGTGATGATAGGATATCGAACATTAATAACGTGCTTTTAGAGGTAGCTTCTCATAACTAATGAGATAATAGTCTCAGAAAAACGCACTATTGCCAGGTTTTGGTCAGGGTACCACCTTAACCCTCAAGTACTTCATTAGTCTTTTACATAGACCTGACATGACAACGGGGTGAACTAGTGGATAGGTTACTTAAGAAAGGTGTTTCGGGTGCAGACTAAACCCAAATTGGTTCATAATTGTAAATTATTGTTTTTTGTTTTTTTTTCTCTCTATAGATAATACGAATAAATAAGGCAACTGCTTAGGGCAACAACATTTTAGAGAACACAAACTACAGTCCAGTGTCTAACATGGATTAAAAAAACACTAAATAACATTATTATTCAATAAAACTGTTATTACCGAAAACTAAGTCCGGCCCTGAATTAATAAAAAAAAAACGATAAATCAGTCGTGAGCATCTTGCAAAGATGCTCACGACTGATTTACTTCTATAGATACTAATATACTATACAAATACAATTAACATTGGAGGTTTCTGATTTAATAAAACCACTACATACTTAAACAGGTTCGTAAATATACATAACCTAGGTATGTATATCCGCCTTTGTGGCGTCAAATTACCCAGTTAATTTAAAAACATTTATTTTTATAGGATTTGTTTTAAGTCCATATTGAAAGGAAACGTTATATAATTGACAACATTACTAAAATATTAATTTATATCTTACGATTATATATTTTATATTTTTACGTGATAAAGGCATGCTGCAGTTATATTAGTGGTATAGTGTAATGTATAATGTAGGATGAATAGGTACACGCTCTCACAGAACACCAGCGTAAAATAGCAGCTTAATGCTGCTGTGTTTCGTATGGTGCACAGGTATGGTGAGTGTAGAGAACCGGAGACCCTTTTTACTGGAAACGAGACATTCCATCTTAGTCCTCACGGGTGACAACGCATCTGCATTTCGAGTCGCTACACAAATGATGAACTTAACTATGTATAGGAACTAAGAAGCAACTTTTTGTACCAAGTAGCTTAGAAACTACATGTATTAATCGCTAAATAACGTACTTACCATTACAAATAAATATGTAACAAAATACTAATCTCTACATAAAATAAAATCTTAGAAAAAGAAATCTGTAACGTTTTTTTTTTGTAAATAATAAAGTACATTACATTTTACGTGGTAGAGTCACGTTGCAGCTATATTATGGTTGTAGCACGAATGGGTCGGCTGGACCGGGGAAGGACCACACTGTCACGAGTCTGGAGTACCTAATTATTATTATTAATTATGTGGTATTCCCAAAAAAAAATGTTTGTTTCCGAAACCAAATTTGTTTCCAAAACTTTTATTTTTGCTTAAAATTTCCAGCACATAAATCTGTTTTATAAGACAACAAACTTTAGTAGTTGAGTGTTCTATAACTTTTAATAGCTAATTGATTAATTGGGTTTCCTTTTTACCTAGACGTTCATTTTGTGTTGGCTCCCATACCAATAGCCATAGCCAACCCATAAACCTGAAGAGCTGCTTCTATCCTCAAAATATTTTAATACTCAGGCACGCAGATCTCACCACGACATTTATGTATATACGTGGTAGTCACGCTGCAGCTATATTATCGTTGTAGCACGAATGGGTCGGTTTGCCAGAGGTGGGGCCACGTTTTCACAGAATACCAGCGTAAAATAGCAGTTTAATCCTGCCGTGTTTCGTATGGTGAGTGTAGAGAACCGAAGACCATTTCTACTGGATGTGAAACATTTGATCTTCAGGGGTAAAAACGCTCTGTATTTTGATTCTCAATTGAGGATAAATGTAGATGTCTATGAGCCACAGCATCCACTTACCATCAGGTAGACTTTGTGCTCGTTTGATACCCTATTCTATATTTAAAAAAATGTTATTCTTCACCGTGCAGCAGGTGGAAAGTCAGCAGTTAAAATTTAAATTAACATTTTCATTGGTGCCGGCGGGGATCAAACGCGGATCTCTGGCGTGCTGAAATTTCCGTCGAGCGTTTAGCCTCTTAGTTAACTCGTCTCACACAGCATAATGCGTTTAGACTAAAGTTTGACTTGTGGTAGTGAGGTCAACAGTTATCGGGGGTCAGAGATCGCGTTCCTTCATCTGCTTATCTAACGCAATACGTATAAATTTATATCTTGGCTTGTGATTTTCAAATCAATCGCACTTTCATTAATAATAATAATAAATAAATAATAATCTTTGTTGACATAATATGAGGTTACAAATAGCCTACGAAGCCTCTGAATCCTAAGCTAGGCGTGTATGCCAGGATTCAGCGCCTTTGCCCATATTTCTTACTTCAAGTAATTGACGTCAAAACAATTTTCCGGGTTATTTTTCAGATAAATAGTGATAGTTATTTTTTGTTTATTAAATCAATGCGATGCTATAACTAACCTTAATATAGATATATATTTAGGCGAATAATTTAGACGGCTACTTAGCTGTCCTTGATATTTTTAAGTGTAGAATAAAGGTGACAAAAGTAATCAGATCACCCGATTTAAGTGTTTGCTGTGGCCATAGACATCGACATCTATCTTCCACTACGAATCAAAATGGAAATACGTTGTCACCCGTGAGGACTAAGATGGAATGCCTCGTATTCAGTAAAAAGGGTCTCCGGTTCTCTGCACTCACCACACGAAACACATCAGCATTAAGCTGCTTTGCGCATTTATTCATGTTACAACCAAAATATAGCTGCCGCTTAACCCTACCTTTACCACATGAAGAAAATAAACGAAAAGGTAAAATTAGTTTTTAATCACAACTTTTAATACAGAAACAAAATGTAATGTCGAATGGAATGTTGCTATAGGGAAAATGCTACTAACATTGAAACTTCCTTTGTCTTGCAGAAGAGAGTCAAAAGAGCGATTTATAACTTAAGTTAATAATTCCTTCTTCGGACAATGTCATACTCGTATATTATGTTGCTATCAAAAATATAATTGTAATAAAAAGTAAAAAGCCGACTTCAAAGATTAAAAAGTAATAAAATAACGATATTTTTTATCATGAAGATCTTTTATTTTTTATTAAATTCGGGGCTTAAAGTTTTCTATACAGTACGTCGCATTTGCACTGTCTTTAGAATGTAAAGTTATTTCATTATTTTTATTGTAAAATAATTTTTAATTTTTACCATTACTGGCATTCGTATAGAAAAAAAAAAACTATTTTGCACAACACACAATACTGTAGGTATTTTACTACTCTACTATAATACTATAGGGCTTGGAACATATTTTGACCGACGACGTATGATAAAATGACAATGCGACACAAATGCTGTCGAAATAGATTTTTTTATAGGATAAGGGTGACACACAGTCCACCTGATGATAAGTGAATGCTGTGGCCCATAGACATCTACATTTATCTTCGACTATGAATCAAAATGCAGATGCGTTGTCACCCGTGAGGTCTAAGATGGAATGCCTCATTTCCAGTAAAATGGTTTTCTGATTCTCTACTCAACATACGAAACACGTTAACGAAAAGCGTTAATCTGCTATTTTACGCTGGTATTCTGTGAGAGCGTGGTCCTTCCCCGGTCGAGCCGACCCATTCGTGCTACAACTATACTACTAATATAACTGCAGCATGGCTCTAACACGTATAAAAGATGTCTCTACCACGTATAAGATGTCGGGACGCGGGCGTATCGTATCGTATCGTATCGTATCGTATCGTATCGTATCGCTGCTGCATTAGGTTGAATAAGGCTTTCATAAACGATTAATAGTATTAGGTCTCACTTTTTTACTTAATGTAAGCTAGTACTTGGTCACAATCCCACCCAGTGGTAAGTTGCTATGAAGCCCTAGATGGTGAATCGTACTGTCTTAACGTAACTAAAGCCTATTAACTCTTGCCTTGAAGACGTCGATTCCAACGCCGTCGATTGTATTCGGCCGGCAAATTAGTTAAAGACAAAGCGAGCCGTTTTGTTCCTATGCGTGTAATATCGACAACAAGGGGATGAACATCGATTGTCTGGTTGTAGGATGATCGAAAGGAGAGGGAGGAATTGATGTAATTCCAGCGCACTCTCTCCGAAAACAATGATATTATTTTCATCAATGATCATATGTGGTAGAGCCATGCTGCAGTTATATCAGTAGTATAGTTTTAGCATAAATGGGTCGGCTCGACCGGGGAAGGACCACGCTCTCACAGAATACCAACGTGAAATAGTAGCTTAATGCTGCTGTGTTTCGTATGGTGAGTGTAGAAACTGGAGACCCTTTTTACTGGAAACGAGGCATTCCATCTTAGTCCTCACGGGTGACAACGCATCTGCATTTTGATTCGTAATCGAGGATAGATGTAGATGTCTATGGACCGCAGCAACTACTTACCTTCAGGTGGACTTTGTGCTCGTTTGTCACCCTATCCTATAAAAAAATATATAAAAAATTGGAAAATTGATTAATACCATCGTAAAATAGCAGCTTAATACTGTTTTATTTCGTATGGTGAGTGTAGAGATCCGGAGACGCTTTTTTACTGAAAACGAGGCATTTCATCGTAGTCTTCAGCGAGATAACGCATCTTCGTTTTGATTCTTAATCGCGGATAGATGTAGATATCTAAGGACCACAGCATCCACTTACCATCAGCTGGACTGTATGCTTGTTTGTCACCTTTATTTTGTAATAAAAATATATTATCTAAGATCAGAGTGAATCGCGTTACGATCAATCAGTTTTCACTTGTACGTCCAAATTATCAACAGTTCAGGAAATAATAAGAGCCACAATTTCCATTTCTATATTTTATATTCAGTAGTAAAACGAAGCTGCTTTGAAGGTTTGGGCCAATCGGTCTATCAAACGTGGCGATTATAGAGAAATAATAAACTGCCAATATCAACGATTATGATTTATTTTACACGTCCTTGTGGTAGAGCCTCAAAGATTTTTATAGATTGAATTTCATTCATCACATTCCATTATTTAAAAATAATTTTAATAAAATAAAAAGTGTTTTTTATAGAATAAGGGTCACAAACGAGCACACAGTCCACCTGATGGTAAGTGGATGCTGTGGCTCATAGACATCTACATTTATCCTCAATTGAGAATCAAAATACAGAGCGTTTTTACCCCTGAAGATCAAATGTTTCACATCCAGTAGAAATGGTCTTCGGTTCTCTACACTCACCATACGAAACACAGCAGTATTAAGCTGCTATTTTACGCTGGTATTTGGTGAGAGCTTGGACCTGCCCCGGTTGAGCCGACCCATTCGTGCTACAACCATAATATAGCTGCAGCATGGCTCTACTACGTGTAAAATGTATGTATCCATTACATTTATTTAGAGTATCAAAATTCACTGCTTTACATATTCAATAGCACTTTGTACAGGGAGATATTATGCCATAGTCGCCTAACACTTTATACAGGGAGATATTATGCCATAGTCGCCTAACACTTTATACAGGGAGATATTATGCCATAGTCGCCTAACACTTTATACAGGGAGATATTATGCCATAGTCGCCTAACACTTTATACAGGGAGATATTATGCCATAGTCGCCTAACACTTTATACAGGGAGATATTATGCCATAGTCGCCTAACACTTTATACAGGGAGATATTATGCCATAGTCGCCTAACACTTTATACAGGGAGATATTATGCCATAGTCGCCTAACACTTTATACAGGGAGATATTATGCCATAGTCGCCTAACACTTTATACAGGGAGATATTATGCCATAGTCGCCTAACACTTTATACAGGGAGATATTATGCCATAGTCGCCTAACACTTTATACAGGGAGATATTATGCCATAGTCGCCTAACACTTTATACAAGCAAATATTATGGCATAGTGGCCACGCTTGGGAGGCGGGTTAACGATCGCAGTTATTTCTTTTTTTGAAATATTATCAGGAAGACTCTGCTGTCCATCTCGTGATTTGTTTCCTTCTGTCGCCTCTTACGACGCCCACGGGATGAAATGGGATAGTGGATATTCTCACACCGACACTACATGTTTAAAAGTATTAGGGTTATCGATGTAATACATAAAGAGAGATAAGGGTTAAGCTTTTTTGGTTATTTTATCTTTTTATTGGAACAATTTAAATTGAAAAAATCAACAATTATAAAAAAAATACTCTTCTAACAAAAGGTAGACATATGTAGATACGTAGATGCTTTTGAAAACTCCATGTAAGTGTAATTTTACTGTGCTATATTACACAACTATTGAAAATGAACGGTAGTGCTTTTACAATAAGGTATCTTTTTGATTAAAATCATTTTTTTATGAATTATTATTTTTAATTTCCTATTAGGAAATTTTTATATTCGCCTTAATGCGCTCATTTAAAGTTCATATTACTTTGTTTACAAATTAAGTTAAACATTCACTGAACTTTACCGTTACTTTAGGACTCAGACGGAATGCCACGTTACAAGTATATATTTTCATATGCAATTAGTAAAAAGCTGCTATTTTTACATAACAAAGAGACACTTCAATTTTATTTATTTGTATAGATTATGTTTACGACTGCAACAATAGCTAACCACGCTACGACCGAATTCCGGTCACGGCTGCCAGCTAGCTCATCCGAGACTAGCCATCTGAGCAGCAAGGGATTACAGTGCCCAAGTGTGCAAGTGTGCATGCGCAAGTACAGATCAACATTACCCCCTCGCTCTCATTGTCGGATGGGACGGTAATTCAAAACGAGCGCAGACAGATCAGGCACAGGAGTACCTACGTGACTCGTGCTATTTCAAGGTTAACGGTGACAAAAGATCTGCGTTTTAGCTCTTAATTGGAGATAGTTGTCAGTGTCCTTGCGCGTACCTAAGGTACTTATTTCGTGAAAAAGACTCTACTTGACCGTAATTTCAACACGAGACAATTAATAAGTTAAGTTTTGTAATACGAAATTATTTTATTATTTTTAGTTTAATTTTCAAAACTTGCAATGTATTCGTAAATAAATTAAACTATTCAGTAACAGCCTCAGACGAAATAATTTTTATTTCGTCTGAGGTATCAGCTAACTTTCCGTTGAATTCCACTAAAAAGATAAGACGAGGCGTGTATCGGATTACTTCTAGGCACAGGAGTGAAAGACGACGAATTTCCTGACTTCGGGCTGCGAGTTATTTTGGTCCGACCTGTGGTTCAATCCCGGGACTTCAAAATCCAATGAGGCAGACAAAAAGCAATGCACCTTCAGCTGTGTTTTGGGTTGTAGAGTTAGATGTTCAGTATAACTACAGGACATTTATCTCACCCCCACGAGTTCCAAATTAACTGAGGCCTTCTCTTTTCGAAGTCAGTTGCAGGTATTGATGGGTTACAGAGCTACGCCTTTTACCACATATCAACTAACGCTTAAAATAAAGAAAAATAAACAGGATGTCTTTGTAAGTTTTAATAAAAATTATCTTAGATTTATTTACGTAAGTTCAAAATATCAATAGCTTGCAACCCACCGCAACGTAACATATGGTCTCAGGTAGGCGGGTAACAAAAAAAAGCACAAAAACGGCTTGTAACCGGCTGACAGCCTCGGCTTTTCAATAGAAAAAAGAAGGATCTTCACTTGGGTAGACTACGAACGATACGTGTATAAAATTGACGATAAAATAATTAAATTAATAAATATCGAAAGAATAATACCATTTTAAAAAATTAAAATAAATTATACATTTCAAAACAATGGGAAGACACCTAGGGTTCAAAAGTTTTTTTATAAAATACTATTTAGAACCGATTTAGTACTTTAAAAGACTTTAAAAGCGCCATCTATCATGGAGTAGGCAACAATTTTATTTCTATTTCAACATTCTGTTTTCAAAAACTGCCATCTAGTATTGAGTAGCACAGACTTTATAAAATAACATCTATACAATATATTTTGGGAGTATAGTCTTGTTGATTGTCGCTAGATGGCGCAAATTTTAACATGTTTTCTTTATTTCCCAAAAAAAATGGTGTTAAGCGCCCTCCACATTCGCGCCATGAACACCCGTGAAAGGCGTGAACCGCGAATGTGGATGGCTTTCGCGCCCGTTCACGGGCTTCGCGCCTTTCACGCCTTGTTCCCCGTTCAGTGTCGGTATTTTGTGCCCGCGTCAAAGGGTTTACGATGCGTGAACCTCCCGTGAACGCAAGCGCATCCACACTCGCGCGTGAAAACAGTAATGCGCCAGACTCTTTGCTGTGAGGTTGTGCTTATTTGTATTTTTTTACGGAGGACGGTGCGTCAAATGAGAGTCAGTTAGACGAACGAGCAGGAATTCTTGTTGATCGAGTGTTATCATGCCGAACCCATTCTATGGCATGCTAAACATAAAGATCATATAAATAAAATGAAAGTACATGACGCATGAATACGAATAAAGGAAATAATGAATATTATTTTATTTTATTTTATAGGATAGGGTGACAAACGAGCACAAAGTCCACCTGATGATATGTGGATGCTGTAATCCATAGACATCTACATCTATCCTCGATTACGAATCAAAATGCAGATGCGTTGTCACCCGTGAGGACTAGAATGGAATGCCTCGTTTCCAGTAAAAAGATCTCCGGTTTTCTACACTCACCATATGAAACACAGCAGCATTAAGCTACTATTTTACGTTGGTATTCTGTGAGAGCGTGGTCATTCCTCGGTCGAGCCGACCCATTCGTGATACAACTATACTACTAATATAACTGCAGCATGGCTCTACTACGAAAAGCGTTGAAGTGACTGATTGATAAAAAGAAAGTCTAATGTCCAGTTATAGAAATTATAAGAAAAAGGTGAAGGATTCTGAAAGGAAGTCTGGAGCAGCGATAAAATTTACAAGTCCATTTGAATTGCCTTTGACGCGATCGGTGCTTTTCTAGAAAGCGATAATTGTAAAAAGAAACTACAAATACGGTTTTTTATCTTTTATATACACGTAATTCTCGTGAGCCAAAGCGCATAGCGTCACGGCATTAGCAGTGCATAATTCAGCGTCCATTCTCGACGAGCGCGCGAACTAAACTGCGAATGTGGAGGGATGTGTTTTTCGCGACGAGTTCGAGTGAATCACACAGGAGTCTGGAGCCCGTATTACATATTATTATGCGTTCGTTTATATTCTATTATATTTCTATTATCATTATTTCGACTTATAACTAAATAGGTTTTTAATATTGCTACAACAAAGTATTTGTCCCTTATAAGTTTCCTTATAAGGGACAATAAGGAAACTTATAAGGGGACTGCTAATAATAGGAGGGTAAAGGCCGTCAACTTTCTCAAAATTTAATATGTTATTATTTTATTCTTAAAAATAATATTTATTAATTTGATAAATATTTTTTATGATGTAGATTACACACATGCTTTAACACCGTGTTTTCCATGGATATCAGTAGATACACAACCGAATCGAAGGTCACTGTCTATTTACCTGAAAATTTTTTATACTAAGCCCATCTTTTGGATAACCATGACACCTTGTGGTTTCTAATAAATAATCTTTTAAGTTATGAGTCTTTATCTTATATGAACTGCTTAAGATATAGACTAGTAATAAATTAATAATATTAATGCAAGAGACCATGCTTGCGTATGATGAGCGTCTCGCGCGTGCATCTAGTAGTTAGTTACCTTACCATGATACCTTTTATTTTATTAAGAACGTTTTTCGAATTTCCAAGTTCGAGTTTGACTAGGTACTGATACAGTTTAAAGACCTTGTATTATAATAATATTTTGATGTCGAATGCCTAAATATTGTAATAAAAATTGATTTATTATAAAGTATTTAAACCGAACCTACCATAATTTGTGACTAGTACATAATATATTGAATGTATAGTGCGTTACGCTGTCTTATCACTGATCATGATTAATTGCGTAAGCAGGAAAGCAAGTTGAACATCCGCTCACACTCTATTATTATTTTTAACAATTAACCTCGTGATGTATTTCCGACAACCCATGTACATCAGGAGGTTAACTGTTAAAGAAAATTTTATAATTCAGCCATTCCGGAGATAAGTTCGGCTAAACAGACGGACAAAAATTTTGATATTTTCGGTCGTGTTTCGAACAGAAATAGAGCAAACCCAGGCGACTTCTATAGGTCGCCAGGCTTTGCCACGTATGTGTGCATATGCAGCGGGTCGATGGATGCATATGGCTAAGGAACTTGCATGACGTACATTATAGGTACATTTCCATTCATCATTAATAAAAATTTTATAGCTTTCAACTGTTACGATATTATGTGGATGTGGTATACTCAGGATGTGCTTTGTATCTGTAATCAGCATTTGACTTGTGACGGATTGTAATGAATATGATAAAACATATACAGTACGTGTAATTTTTTTTATAGAAAAAGTATGACACACATGCACACAGCCCAGCTGAGATTAAGTGGCTGATGTAGCACATAGACATCTACTTCTATCCTTAATTAAGAATCAAAAAGCAGAATACGTTGTCATTCCTTTAGATTAGGATGGAATGCCTTATTTCTAGTAAAAAAGGGTCTGCGGTTCTCTACACTCACCACACAAAACACAGTAGAATTAATGCTACTTTATGCTGCTATTTTACGCTGGTATTCTTGTAAATGCATGATCCACCGCTGGTCGAACCAACCCATTTGTGCTAGAAATATAATATAATTGCAGCGTGGCTCTATCACGTATAAATACAGTTGATTTATTCTACGGACTTATTGCTTGAGAATTTTATCACGCAGAGTGATTAAGTTCGAGTTTGTGACAAACATCAGAACTCGTAGTAAGGACACTGGGAATTGAGGGGCGTGCTGTTGTGACTATGTCTCGCCTCGGGTTGAAGTGCGCTTGCGTGTAAAGAAGAAGCACAGGATCGGATTCAAAGATATCAATGAAAAAAATATTAGTATATTTAACTAGCTGTTTTCTGCGACGTCGTCCGCGTGGTATTCATTACGACTGGATCATCTAGTTACTACTTCTACAGGGTGGGGCAGCATAACTTCCTTATTTGTAATGCGCGCCATTCGGTCAGGTGACATCGTAGTGGAGCGCTAGTGGTCTCGTTCGAGAGGGGGGGCTATAAAGTTTAGTCGAGACAGCTCAGTCGCCATAATGCGTTGGAACAGTGAGGAGCGTGCGTTTGCTGTTGAGGCTTACTTTTCGCGCGGATGTTCTGTGATTGCAACTCAGCGCGCCTTTCGAAATCGCTTTAATTTAGCCCCGTTGGCCCCTGTTCCAGACCGAAAATCAATTGTTATGTGGGTCACTACGTTTAGACAAACTGCAAGTGTGACAAAACGAAGAACTGGAGTCCCTCGGCCCGTTAGATCACCTGAGAACATTGAGGCAGTCAGAGCTTCAATGTTGCGATCACCACGGCGTTCTGCACGCAAACATGCATCTGCCCTTGGACTTTCCAGTCGTTCTGTGCGGAGAATTCTCCATGAAGACTTACATTTCCATCCATACAAGATGGCGACTGTACAGGAACTGTCAAAACGTGACTACGATTCTCGCAGGAACGCATGTGAGATTCTTCTGGATGTCGTTCCTGAGGACGCTATTGTTTTTTTTAGTGATGAAGCACATTTTCACTTGTGTGGATCCGTGAACAAACAAAACATGCGCTACTGGGCTGACACCAATCCTCGAGAATTGCATGAAAGGCCTTTGCATTCACCTAAGGTCACAGTGTGGTGTGCAATTTCCTCAGCTGCAATTATTGGTCCCTGGTTCTTTGAGGAAAATGAAGTCACAGTAACAGTGAATTCGGGCCGGTATGTAAACATGTTACAGGAATTCTTTTTACCCCGGCTGAATGCGTTGGACTTGGGAGACATTTGGTTCCAACAAGACGGTGCAACGGCACACACTGCAAGAGCATCGATGGCTGTTTTGAGAGAACACTTACCAGAACGCCTTATCTCAATCAGGGGCGATTTGCAGTGGCCGGCCCGATCTCCCGATTTGTCCCCTTGTGACTTTTTTCTATGGGGTTTTTTGAAATCCCGTGTTTATGTGAACCGTCCAAGGACCCTACAAGATTTAAAGAACAACATCCAGGAAGAAATTGCCAACATAACGCCTGCTCTGCTTCAAAGAGTTATGACAAACACCAGAAATCGGTATACTCAATGTATAGAGAATAAGGGACGTCATCCACCTGATTTGATCTTCAAAACTAAATAAAACAAAACTTTAAGTATGTACTTACATTGTAAAACCAAATAAAATTTTTCCGATTCATACAATGTGTTTTATTAGGTTTTAAAAAAAGGAAGTTATGCTGCCCCACCCTGTAATAACATCAGCTATCTGCCAGTGAAATTCTCGTCAAAATCGGTCCGGCCTATTAGGAAATTAGACGGAACAAATAGACATACGGACAGACAGAATACGGACAGAACTTTTTGGAATTAATTTTTGTTATAAGTACCGTATATACTTTCATATGTTATTTTCACATTACAACCACTTCAATTTTATTTATTTGTATAGATTGGTCGCTGTTATAACACTATATATAGGTAATTATTATTATTTCAT
Source organism: Parnassius smintheus behrii (assembly GCA_036936625.1). Classification (NCBI taxonomy): domain Eukaryota; kingdom Metazoa; phylum Arthropoda; class Insecta; order Lepidoptera; family Papilionidae; genus Parnassius; species Parnassius smintheus. The sequence goes on from JAUPFT010000022.1 coordinate 34,971,477, forward strand.
TAATGTTTGAGTAGAATTTTTTAAATAAACACAATAATATACAGTCGCTGCAAACGAAGCATTCCATTTTAGTCCTCACGGGTGACAACGAATGTGCATTTCGATTCTTAATCGTGGATAGACGTGGATATTTATGGACCACAGCATCCACTTGCTATCAGGTGGACTGTGTGGTCATTTGTCTCTCTCCCTCCCTCTACTCTATAAAAAAACTTTTTGGTGTAATTAGAGCTGCTAGTGTATTTATTTATTAATTTATAATTAATTGGCAAACTAACAGAGATATGCTAGTTTGCTAATAAATAATGAATAAATATTGTGATAAATAAGATTACAAATACGAAATTAAATGTATGAAAACAAAAATAACATAGCATAAAATTTTACATTTAAAAAAAAAAACAAAAACAAGTAAATATTAAATTAATTCATTACAATTCATTACAACCTATCCATTGCTGAATTAAGGCTTATCTAAATGGGTATTGTCTCATTACAATTAATAGGAATAATAAAGAGTAAAGAGAAATATTTTGGGGAATATATTACATTTGGCAGGCAGCTTGGAAACTGCGGTTTTTATTAGTTGTCTACTTACTTACTACGTAAAAGATGTGAACCAACCAACCCTTTTAATAGTGAAGAAGCATTCTACTTCAGCAAATGACCCACAACTTCCAATTCACATCAAGGAAACTATATGCAAGTAACTCAACCTTATTTTTTTATAAGATAAAGGTGACAAACGAGCACAGTCCAACTGATGGTTGTTGGAGGCTGTGGTGCACGGACATCTACATTTACCCTCGATTAAGAATCTAAATGCAGATGCGTTGTCACCCGTGAGGACTAAGATGAAATGCCTCGATTCCAGTAAAACGGGCCTACGGTTCTCTACACTCACCATACGAAACACAGCTGCATTAAGCTCCTATTTTATGATGGTATTCTGTGAGAGCGTTGGCTTTCCCCGGTCGAGCCGACCCATTCGTGATACAATCATAATATAGCTGTAGCGTGGCTCTACCACGTATAAAATTATTTTTATAAAAACTTTAGATCCAATATCTTTGCGTAGTTCCAGATAAAATTTAACAAGGGAAACATAAACCCGAAATTGCCAGACCAAAAATGTTATCACTATAGCCCATCTCCTGCTTTCCCTCCGTCGCCTCTAGGACAGCCACGGGACGATATAAGGTAGAGGATTATGTTTACACAGTCACTGCACGTTCAGACCTAAATTTCCAAATGAACCATATGATAATATTGCGTTATCTTAACATCTTTCAATATGGACCCAAAGGAAACATGCCTTGTTATATACACGGCACATGCGCTAGAATTCTAACCTGCGGCTCGCATATAATCAACTAAAATATAATTTTATTCCCTAATTCGTCCCTGTATAATAAACGCAACAAAACAATTAAAGATAAAAGTAAATATTCAGTAAGCTCACTCCATTTGTATGTCGTTATTACTGTAAACACCTGTCTATGGCTCTATAAACATTACATATTTAATCTGTGGGTAGCTTCGGCAGATAAAACAACATTGCTGCTATGGAGTGTAGAGGTAAGGAGTACGGACTGTGTAATAAAGTGTCCGAAGAAAACCGTTAAATAAGGGTAGCGCCACTATAGCTACGGGGTAAATTTTAAAGAACGCGCCGAAAACAATTAGTGAGATAGACGACTTTTTTGAGGTTATATTTACTAAATAAAATTATTTTAGATTTTAGAGCTACTAAGCAGTTTAGCAGCACACTTCACACGGTCGACAACTGCTAAGTTCATTTCATGTAGCTGTTTCCTGTGGCTACTCCAGCGCTGTTGAGGAGAGTTTTTTAACTGTTATTTACTGCTTACAGATGGACACTTTTTTACTATTCTCCTATGATAGATTGTTCTCCTTACATCTACACTCCATAATTGCTGCAATATACGTGAACCAAAAATCAATGATCGTAATGAGGGCTAACTTCACGCTCACCAGACGTCACTAAGTAGAAGTGAAGTTACACAAGGTAAATAAGTGACAAATTGCGTTTTAAATAAAACTTCATCGATTTCTAGAGGGAGTAAATACACAAAAAAATACCTATGCTTTCAAAAAGCAAACCCATGCTTTCAAATTTTTTGCAATTTTTTAAAATTTTCTACTTTTATTTTGGTTATTTAAAAGGTAATATTGTAGAAAAACATGAATCTTTACATTTTCCGAACAAATTAACTTCTCCCGTTATGAAATCTGTCAAATATTCCTCATTCGTAGGAGGTGCCATCCTTTTGGCAGAAAAAGTTGTGGAAGCCTTCATTGTAAAGTTGTGCGAAATGCTGCAAGGCTGTAAGGACTTTGGGTTTTTGCCTATCGTAATTATGCAAAAAATGTGTTGTGATAATTGTGTAAAAAAGGCCACTACGACGCTGCAAGGAATGGGTCGGCTCGACCGGGGTAGAACAACGCACTTACAGAATACCAGCGTAAAATAACAGCTTAATGCTGCTGTGTTTCGTATGATGAGTGTAGAGAACTGGAGATCCAATCTCATTCATTCATTCATCTGCATTTTGATTCTCAATCGAGAATAGATGTCTATGGGCCACAGCATCCACTTACCATCAGGTGGACTGTGTCCTTGCTTGTCATCCTTAGTCTATAAAAAAGGGAAGTAAACTATAAAATAATCTGATTTTCATCCATAAAATGCAGATGCGTTGTCATCTGTGAGAACTTAGGTGGAATGCTTCGTTTCCAGTAAAAAGGGTCTCCGGTTACCTACACTCACTATACGAAACACAGCAGCATTAAGCTACTATTTGACGCTGGTATTCTGTGAGAGCGTGGTCCTTCCCCGGTCGAGCCGACCCATTCGTGCTACAACTGTACTACAAATATAACTGCAGCATGGCTCTACCACGTAAAAAAACATTACATGTACATCACAGTCTCAGTCACAGTACAGTCAACTGGTACATCACAGTTTATATTTTATTAGTATAGAATATAGATCTTCTTTTAAAAATATTCGTTATTTAATTCACTATTGCTAGATTGTTTCACCATGTATAACATCCAGCTATACCTAATTTATAATTGTTACTTTATATGAGACGTCGTAGCTCAGGGCCATAGGATTGAGCTCACCATAAATTTCAAAGCACGCGAGCAACCCAGATTCGATCCCCGCCGGCACCACGAAAATAAATAGTTGCATGCAATTTTGAATGTTGAGGATGTTAAAGATTAATTAGCTAATATATACGTAATAAAATAAAATGATGTGTATTACCAGGTTGAAGAGCACCTCTCGCCCTCCCTCGATTGCATCTACCATCCCAGTCACCACGAATCCCAACACCACTACTCCCAACAACACTACTATAGGAAAAACACCACCGTCGACAATACGACTCGTGTTTCGTCGCGAAACCTTGTTTACATTTATTTTTGAAAAAAAAAATAAGAGTAAACAAGGTTTCTACTTTTATTTGAAATTATCCCAAATTGAATGTGATTTATGGGCGACAACGTTTTGCCTACCAATCGACCCTTACGAATATGTTGGTTTACAAAAAGTAACACCTGCTTCTATGTATTTTACCGACTTAAAAAAGGAAGTGGTATTCAATTCGACTTTATATTTTTATATGTGTGTTACCTGATAACTTTTCTCTGGGTGAACCGATATTGATGATTCTTTTTTTATCTGAAAGATGGTGCTTCTCGTGTAGTCCCATATTTTAATCAAGATCTAACCAGTAATTTTTTTTGTTATTTTTTAATAATGCGTATTTAATTGACTTCGAATACTATTATTCAGTCGTATTGAAGTCGGTGTACAATATTTTTTTATTTTTACCCCTTGTTATTTTAAGTACTGATTATAATCGTAGTAACAATAATAATAATTTTATTTCAGATATCCAAATAATCCATATAATAGTTTTTATTTCGTCTGAGATAATATGCTCAGATAATATGTTAGTAAATATGAAACTTATAATTTATGTTAGTACCTAAATCTAATTCTTAAATACAAGTGCCTTATCAACTAAACAGAGGCAGTAATATTGCTTAAAATTAAATGAGTCATATCTATCAGCAATTATTTTCATGCTAGAGTTGGAGCTAGCCCGCACCCTACCGAGCAACGAGGCTATTTTCTTTCTTATAATGGCGTAGTAGTAATCCGTATGCGCCTTTGCAAATATACCTGATGCACTGCAAAAGTGGGGTAGGCCCAACAAGACCCTGAAGCCGTTATTGTACTGGACGCGTAAGGCGTCGACAGCCCGCTGTGAATAATTTGACCACAGACTGCACGTGTAGAAAGTTTGACAGTAGGTTTTAAATAAAGTTATCTTTACTTGTTCACTACACCGGATTTGCATCGACTGTCAGCGCCCTACGTTCCCTTTCAATGTCCACATTGAGTATTAAGGTATTGATGACGTGTTTGTCATCAATACAATCAATACCTGAACGTATACGTGAAGGATAACATGCTTGAGGAATAAAGTACTTCTTAGACATATGAAATCCGCTAACATTCAGTGCCCAGTAGCCATAGACTATCTGTACTTACGTTTAGTTACTGATGATTATATTATTTATATATAATTTAAAATCCTCGCAGACTACAGACTTTTTATCGGCTAACAGTTATATCGAATTGAGCTACTACCGCAAGTGTTATCACAATGAGGGCAAATTCCCCTTTTGAGGGGAATTTAGACTCCAGTGGGGAAGAAAAAGGGGAAAGAGCTAGAAAAGGGACATCATAAAACGAACGCGGAACATTATACTTTATTTGAGATTCCTTTAAATACTGATTAATATGAATTAAAATAGAATTGTTAAAATCTCATATAATAACACTTAAAAATATATAATTGCATTTAGTCATATATATTTGTCAGTTTTATAGATGAGGTTTATAGCAAGAGACATATTATAGACACAAGTTTATAGGATTTACAAAGTACTCGTAAAACTGGTTTGATTACCAGATTATATTTTTGAGAAAACGAATAATTCATAAAATAAATGGTCTGTGATAAATGATGATTATCTGAAAAGTAATAAAGCCACATTAGTACATCTTACACAGGCGAACCGGGGCGGGTTAGTTAGTTATAAGCATTAGCAAGGTAAATGCTAGCCGATTTTAATTTTAATCATCACCATTAAAATTAAAATATACACTTGAAGTTTTTTTTAAAGATTCACATCAGTTACCAATTGCAGGAGTGTACTCTATAAATGCGTTTTTATCAATATTACATATCAGCCAGAACCAGCCTTAGTAATGGTTTTTGCAACCGGTTCGTGTAGTCCAATTCCATAATAGTTATCATTTATCGTACAGCATCTCAATATTTTTAACGATACGAATATATGAATATATGAATAAATATATGAATACGATATACGAAAAACGAACGGCGATAACGAAGAAGAAAAAAAGCCTAGGACTGCGAATATGCAACCCTGTTGGGAATCGTAATTAGCTTTGTTTAGCGTTTGACGTTTCTTTTTTTTTAAATATAATCGAAATGGAAAACGTACTTACAGCCTACCTCTTGGTAAGTGGTTACTGCGGTCCATGGACTGCAGCCAACTTCCAACATATAACGCTATAGATGTGTTGTCACCTCTGAAGACTAAGATAGATTACCTCGCAGCCTGTAACCATACTGGAACTCTATATGTACCTTTTAGCAGTACGAGCACTGCTATTTAGTGTCAGAAATAGGTATAGTTATTCTATTTCACGATGAAGGTTTTGCCTTGATTGTGGTAGTGACGTGTAACGACGGGCGCGTTTGTGTGTGTAACCGCGATTCGTTTGACTCACGATCGTGACGGAGCGCTCCCAAGGCCTACGCACACTAACACAATGTGTATGTGCACGGCTAACAACAACCAAAGTCAAACCTACATCGTGAAATAGAATAACTATAAGACGGCGGTTCATACCCAAGGCAGACTTCTCGTCAGAAAGCGTCTTACCACCTAGACTGGTTTCATCGTAGGTATTGTGTGGATGTATCAGTGTTGAAGAAAAACCGTTGCATAATACTTAATATTATACAATATTTATATGTGGTAGAGCCATGCTGCAGCTATATCAGTAATATAGTTGCAGCACGAATGGGTCAGCTTATCCGGGGAAGGAACACGCTCTCACGGATTACCAGCGTAAAATAGCAGCTCAATTCTGCTGTTTTGTATACAGCCCATCCAAGTCCACTGCTGAACATTGGCCTCCCCCATAGATTGCCTCCAAAGGGGGATACTTGCCATAATTGACACACTTTACAGGCGGATTGGCAACCGCAGTTTATTTTTGTTTTTAGGAGAAGAGCAAACAAGTATACGGTTCACCTGATGTTAAGTGACTACAGTCGCCCTTGAACAACTGCAACACCAGGGGGATTGCAGATGTGTTGCCGGACTTTTAGAAAAGAGTAAACTCTTTTCTTGAAGGTCCCTAGGTCGTATCGGTCCGGGAAAGTCGCTGGTGTTAAACAATTCCACAGAGAAGTTGTACGAGGAAGAAAAGTCCTAGTGAAACGTACAATGGTGAACCGCCAAGCATCCAGATGGTGTGGATGGTATGGTGAGTTTTGCTGCGATGTGCGTCCATGAAATTTGGCGGCTGGAATTAATCCGCACAACTCCTTAGAGCCCGTGGTAGAAAGAAAATGCGAAAGAAAATGCAAAGAGATGCAACACCTCATCGCAGCTCCAGTGAATTGAGCCGATCTGAAAACACTCGGTTGTCGACGATTCGAGCCGTTCTGCGCTGGATGCGGTCAATTGGGAGGTGCTGGCACTGAGAAGCTCTAGCCCAGAGATCAGAACGGTATTCCATGTGAGGCCGAACCTGCATCTTGTAAATTTGCAGGCGGTGTGCTGGCATGAAATACTGTCCCGCTCTGCTGAGCACGCCAAACCTAATTTTAGGCTAATTTGGCCTTCTCTTCCAAGTGACACGAAACTGCACGTCACTTGATATGTCAACGCGGAGGATTCCGAGGATACTGGCTGAGGCAACAAAGGGATTGCCTTGAAACTGAGGAGACACGACAAAGGGGTTCTTTTTAGCAGTTGACGCGCAAACTTGTGTCTTCTGGGGGTTAAACTGGATTAGATTTAGTCGCCCCCAATCCGAGACTCTGTTCAGCAAAGACTCGACTTCAGACACAAGTTTGTCCCAATGCTCGGAGACGTTTTCCCGAGAAATATTGGCACGGCCGGTGTACAGAGCATCACCAGTGCTGTCATCCGCATAGCAATGAATGTTACCGGTTTGCAACATATCATTAATATGCAGATTGCAGAAGAAACAGCATTGCTGAAAGCAGGCAGTCTTGTGGAATGTTAGCATTAACAAGCTTGTAATCGGAGCATGCACCGTTTACAACGACCTTGATGCTCCGATCTGCAAGAAAGCTGGTGATCCAATTGCACAATTTCTCGGATATCCCATAGCAAGGGAGCTTCGAAAGAAGCGCTTTATGCCAAATTCGATCAAAGGCCTTCGCAATTTCTAAACTAACGGCCAATACTTCCCCCTTGGACTCTACTGCCTCCGCCCATCGGTGAGTCAGGTAGAACAGAAGATCACCAGCTGATCGACCCCGACGGAAACCGTATTGGCGGTCACTAATCAGCTGGTGATCCTCAAGACACCCCATGAGCTGGTAGCCTATAACGGACTCCATTATTTTGGAGAACAAGGAGGTGATGGCGATAGGCCTGTAGTTTGACGGATCTGAGCGGTACCGCCTTTTTTAGGAATCGGGTGGACGAAAGCTGTCGTCTATAATTTTGGGACGACGCCTAGGGAGTAGGAGTACCGGAAAAGACGCGTTAGAACAGGTGCCAACTCTGGAGCCTACGTCCTCAGCACAATTGGGAGATTCCGTCAGGCCCAGTGGATGTCCATGGTGAGGAGTGCTTTGCGAACCGAGCGCTGTGTGAACCGCATATCCGGCATGGAGCTCTCACACCGTGGAATGGTCGGCGGTATGCTCTCTCCGTCATCGGGAGTCGAGTTGGACGCAAAGAAAGAGCCTAGCAGATCGGCTTTCTTCTTTGCGGTATGGGCTAGTGAGTCGTCCTCCCTATTCAGAGATGGAAGAGATGGCTGAAAGAAATTCCCTTGTACAGCCTTGGCGAGAGACAAGAATGCACGGGCTCCAGAAGAAAGGCGAACTAGTTTCACACCAATTCTACCTATGTGCTCTGACTTTGCCTTGGCAATGACTCTTTTGAAGGACCTGGAGGCGGAATTATACTTATTGTTTAGGGCGCTGGCGTTTACATCCCGGAACGTTAATGCGTCAGCCCAGACCCGGTTGTTCGTTTCTATCTATCGCCTCTTACGCCATTTACGGGATGGTATGGGATAGTAGATGTTCTTACACCGCACGATAACAGAATCCAGTAGTTCATGAGGTTTTTCTATAAAAATGAAATGATAGAAAACTGCTGGATCTTATACAATATTCAACTTATGATTCGGTGTAGTACATCCACAAGACCCATGCAAGCAGTTTTACACAATTGTGATCCCTTCTAAATCCTCATTACCCATTTGACTAATTAGCCACCTTCTCATATTACCCACGTTGAATTAACAGATGCATACGGAAACCCATCTCTCAGTGCCTCGAATATATATTAACGTTTGCTTTTTTAACAAAAATGTTTCTTGTGTTTATAAATGATTGGAAAAAAGCTTTTAGTAAAAGATAGAAACTGAATTTAATAAACTGAAAAGAATAAAATAAATTCATGGTAGTGTCGTAAGGATGACAGAGAAAAACTAAAACGGATCCTCAGTATAATAAATTAGGATAGATCTACAAATTACAAATACTTTTAAGCTAAAAGTGGGAGATTTACATTTCAACTGTATGTTCTATTGCATGTATGTTATGCGATATCATCAGCAAAACTTATAATAGCCGACTTTAAACAACTTAAAATAAATAATTACACATTATAAAGTTGGACTGTATATAGTTATTCTATGTGCTATATGGATTAGATATCGACCTCAGAATTTGGAATTCAAACTCGGAAGACAGCTGGCAAAGTTAAGGTACAGCTTATTATGGCTGCAGTATGAATGGGTCAGCTCGACCGGAGAAAGATCGAGTCTAAGAGAATTACCATTAAAGAACTATAGGTTCGAAAAATGTATAACAAATCTTAAATATAAAATGTATTTGAATTTAGAATTCGAAGTCAAAGTATACGAGGGCGGCATTGAAAATTTCGGGAATCAAGGAAGTGACACAACATTACTATTTCAAAATGTTTTTGTTGCTTTTCAAAGTACTCTCCGCGAAATTTGACACATTTTTCCATACGATGGAACCAATCATTGAAGCAACCGTTCCATTCGGAAGTTGGGGTCTCCAAAATGGCCGTTTTGTAGGCGTCCACAGCTTCTTCAGGTGATGAAAATTTCTGTCCACGCAATTTCTTCTTTATTTTAGGGAAAGTATAGAAATCATTAGGTCGGGGCTGTATGGCGGATGGTCTAATAATTCTATGTTTTCTTGCTCTAAAAACTCTATTGTTCTGTGTGCGGTGTGAGAACTCACATTGTCGTGATGGAGGATGATGCGGCGGTTGTAGTTCTCTTTACGGAGTTCAGAAACGACCTGTGGTAAACAAATGCTAGCATACCATTCTGCATTAACCATTCTTTGTCCCTCAAGAGGAATAGTCGTAACATGGCCGGTTTTGGAGACAAACGTGGCCACCATTTTTTTTGCAACACTCCGTGAACAAACAATTTTTGTTGGCTTTAACTCATTTTCGAACACCCAAACTCGTGACTGGTTTTTTGTTTCGGTTTCGTACGTGTATATCCAGTATTCGTCACCTACTACGATGTTACGAGTATATACAGCATTTGAGGATCCTGCGTGGAATCTTTCGAGAGTTCTGACGCATTAAGTATTTTTGTGTTCATGCAAGATTATTTGTATTTGACTCATGCCAATGTCTAAAGTTGCCTGAATTTCGTGTATGTCACATGTCGATCTTCCTCAATCAGCTTACGCACAGCATCAACGTTTGCTTGGGTGATTGCAGTTTTTGGACGATCTTGATGGGGATCATCACTGAGCTTGACACGTTCACGTTGAAATTCAGCAAACCAGCGATAAATTGTGGTTTTGGATGGGGCTTCATCACCAAATGCAGAAATCATCCGGTCAACACACTGTTTTTGTGTTAAACCACTTCGAACGTCATAATAAATCGTCGCTCTTAAATTTTCTCGAGTCAATTCCATTTTCTCTATGACTAAACAAGTTTGACAAAACCTTGTGACAAGACCGAGAATCTTTTTTTTAAATAAATAAATGGTATTCGATTTTTAAAACCAAGGAGTTTTCAATTAAAAAGATTTTAATATGACAGGAACAGTGGAAATATTCCATTCCCGATACTTTTAGTGCAGCCTAGTACTATAGTTGATATTGGCCAGTTTAACGAAACGGAAAATTACGAGTAATAGGCGTTTAACAAAACGCGTAAATTCATAGGTTCAAATAAAACACATGCTTGAATTGAAAATAGTTCAACGAATATTTTAAAAGTTGCAATTTATAAAACAAAATGTTTCTCAATTACAAGTTTATTCGGGGAAGTTAACGTGCTTACAGTACGTAAATTATAAATATTTCAATTATAAATATTCCTCAATTTAAAAAAAACGCACTGTTTTTACAACCAATTTACTACAAAACGGGAGAAAAAATTATGAGGTACACATGTATATTTATATGTGCATACGTATATGCCTTTATTTATTATTTTGATTACATACTTTGATTACATACTTTAATCTAAAACATATTGCATGTTATATGTATTCAATGTGCCTTTTATTTTATTTAATTATTTATTTATTTAATTAATCTTTATTATACACCTTATATACTAAAGCATATAAAGGGCGGACTTAATGCCTTATGGCACTCTCTGCCAGTCAACCCTGGATGATTTGAGAAACTGTGGCAGGTGTAATCAATCACTTCGTAAATAAATAATAAGGATATTAAACAAAATAAAATGCAAATGAATAGAATATATATATATATATATATATATATATATATATATATATATATATATATATATAGTTGGTAAATATACATAGTTACTTAATATATAATATAGGATAAATAATAAATATATAAACGTGTACTTCTATACAAAACTATAAGTAAATAAAATATTATGAGACAAAAATAAAATAACAACATATCAAAATACATTATTATTAATTAAATTTTAGAAATCTTATATTCAATTTTCTCTCTATTTATTTTATCTCTTATATTCAACGCTCGCTTCATGTCTAAGTACATTATCATCGAATTGTAATAAATTCAAGAGGGGGACCCAGGAGACCCATAGCACAGGGTAACCTAGTTTGGGCTCCTGTCTCCCACAGCTACTCAAAACTCTTAAACTATTTATGAAACAATTGTAACTGAGTAAAAAGTGGGAGAAATAAATGTTTGTTCTTATTCTTATTCTTATAGGTAAAGACCTAATGCTTATGTATTTAGGATAAAGGCCTCGATGAAGGTTTCAGTAGAGACAGGCGGCGGGGATATGAAAAACTCACGCTTTCTTAGTGTTCTGAGGCGCGACCTCTCAACATGTATAGCAAAAGCAATACACAAGCTTGTGCTAAACTTAAACGTAAAAGCTGACTTCAAAAACTAAATAGACTAAAATAATGATTTCTTAAATTTACGCGAACACCACATATTGAATAAAGTCATTTATACCGATTTTATCGCGTTTAATTAACTTATTTTTAAATGCCGGCGTTTTAGGTGGGTTTTACAGCATCCTTGGTCACGAGGAGGTCATGGACTGAAATGTTTGATGTCCCAATGTCATGGCTACCTTCAGTTTTGGTTCGATCTACGCAGAATGAGCTTACAGTATCATGAAGTCTTGCAATGGTATGCTTGGGTGTGGATTTAATTTTATTAATTATAGGATCCCAAGCAGATGCCAGCCCTTCTCTATTGAAATTAAGGTGTTTTTTAATTTCAATAGCCTCGCGTATCATCCTAGGTAGAAATCGGTGTTCTTTTGTGAGGATTTGTGGTTTATCAAATCTTATGTTATGGTGGGAACGATCTTGAACATGTTCAAAGACCGCAGACTTCCCGCGTCGGTCTTTGAACAAGTTCAAGATCTTCTCGGTCTTAAGCGTCGGTGCTTCACCGGCTTCACGTCAGGTAAGCCCGCGAAGAACATAATATAGTTGCAAATATAAGTTGATTAAACGCGATGAAATCCGTATAAATAGTTTTATTCAGGAATAAAATTTAACGATAGTAACAAATATTTAATTAAAATTATTATTTATTACTAAAAATTTCACATTCTGAAGTCGGGCTATAATAGTTTTATAGACACTATGACTTGGTTATCGACTTTAGAATGTGAAATTATTATATTTTATTTACTTTCTTAAAGTCAGGTTTTATCATTTGTTAAAAGTTTTTTTTCCAATCATTTATAAACACAAGAAATATTTTGGTTACGAAAGCAAATGTCAGTATATATTCGAGGCACCGAGAGATGGGTTTTCGTATGCATCTGTTATTCAACGTGGGTCTTATGAGAGCGTGGCTAATTTGTCAAATGGGTATCGGTGATTTAGAAGGGATCACTATTGTGTAACACTGCCTGCACGGGTCATGTCAATGTACTACACTGAATCATAAGTTGAATATTGAATAGGATCACGAAGTTCACTATTATTTTATTCTTCTATAAAACTGAAGTGGGAAATGAATCCATAGCCTACCAAGTAAATAAAATAAAATATATTTTTGTTCTTTAAATTCGGATTTTTCTTTTTATTAAGCTTTTGAGCGCCACGCCAAAAACTCACTACCGTGTCCTGTACGCCAAAGCGAAAAGTAAACAAAAATACCTACGAAAAAAACAGTGCTGCCAAGAGTTGATATATCGATAACACAAAATAACTTGTTTTTGTTGGTTTTTTATACAATAAATTACTCTTTATAATCGGGTATATTTTATTTAATCTTGTGCTGTCTTCCACTCTTTTTATATATGTACTTTGTACAAAAAAAAAACTTACTAAATAAAAATAAACAATAACAATAAAATAGTTGTAAACCACAGCACTACTCTCCATCGTAATGACGTCACTGTCACGACTGGACGACAACGGCGTAGCTGACCTTTCTTTTTGAAACTTTCTTAGAGATGTAGCCGTGTCGCACGTTGTGTATCGATTTCAAAATCGATCTAATCAAAATATACAGACATCGATTCAAAATATTTTATGGCGAGGTGTAGGCCAAGTGAATCACAGAAGAAAAGTCTCACGCTCTTATGACAAAAGGGGTTTCATATGATGCTGATGTTGCTAAATGATTTTGAGATTAAGAAAGAAAATCGCACAACACAAAATGAAAAATTGCTCTTCATACCTTAAGTAAAGAAAACACATTTATTATTTGTAATTTTATATTATTAAAATGAAAAGGTACATAATTATTCACTAATCAACAATTGTGATTAGGTAATTATTCGCACGAGGAAAATCAGTCTTATAATATTAAAATCTTGGTCATGGAATAAGAAATCAGTAATTATTATAAAAATCAACAAATGGTACATAATTATCCACCAATCAACAAATGTATATAATTATTCGCACTAGAAAAATCAGTCTTATAATTTTAAAATCTTGGTCATGGAATAAAAAAATCAGTACTTATTACAGAAATGAACAAATGGTACATAGTTATTCACTGATCAACAACTGTAAATAATTATTTGCACTAGGTCTAGTCTTGAAATATTAAAATCTTGGTACTTAATATAGAAAACAACAATTAAAAATAATTAATAAATTATAGGTAATATTAGTCTTAAAATAATAAAAATCTTATGGAATAATAAAACATAAATGTTTAGCTGTCCAAACCAAATTTTCTAACGTGGTAGAGCCATGCTGCAGTTATATTACGGGAGAGTAGTTGTAGCACGAATGAGTCGGCTCAACCGGGGAAGAACCACGCTCTCACGGAATACCGGCGTCAAATAGTAGCTTAATGCTGCTGTGTTTCGTATGGTAAGTGTAGAGAATCGGAGACCCTCTTTACTGGAAACGAGGCATTCCATCTAAGTCCTCATGGGCGAGAGCGCATCTGCATTTTGATTCGTAATCGAGGATAGATGTAAATGTCTATGGGCCACAGCAACCACTTACCATCAGGTGGACTGTGTGCTCGTATATTACCCTATGCTATTAGAAATTAACCGTAAAAAGACTATAAAGTGTATTCCTACCTCATTGAGGTAGAGTTAATCGAAAATGAAAAACTTTGGTTTCACGATAATTTTAAATTTCCGAAAATTCATCATCGTCGACGCTTTCCAAAATCCGAATGAGTTCTGAGGAATCGTTCATGTTGCACTGCACTAATTTTCCCGCTAATCGCTTATGACGTCATCAGCGTGTCGTCTATACTTGACCACGGCGCCCAATGAACTGATTTTCGATGTCGCGCTAAGGATGCGCCAGAGTTGAGATATTAGATATATTATGTGAAGATAATTTGATTTTTTTTTTTTAATTCATGTAGCTAATTATAGTTTTATATTTCTAACCTTTTGTTTTATTTAAATATCAATAATAATAGAAAAAATAACACGTTTGAGCTTAATTTTGAATAGTTTTCAATAAATTTATGCCTAAAGCATTACAACACTAGCGGTCTAACATAGACGACTTTGGCGTACTGGACATAGTATTTGCTTACATAAAAATCTCTAGCTAGGCTCTAGGAGACTTGTTTTTTATACTCACATGTTGCTGAGTTATTCTTTTTTGAGGGGTGTAGAATTAAAATACCAGTAATAATTTTCCAATGTCTATATTTCATATTTTGGTGGGCCGGGTTTTTTGTCAACTATAGACGTCGTTGGCGCTCAGGGCCCGCGGGTGCTGGTCACGTATAGACGACTTTGGCGCTCAAAAGGTTAAAAGGTATTTTTAACCTTCGGAGTGAACTTAAGACTATCATTATACCAATGTCGTCTAATGAGTCACATTAATAACTTTATTCCCTATTTTGCTACCCTCTGAGGTTTAATTTTTCTAAAAATTTAAGGTACTATGGAACATAGTACGTGGAATATGGAACAACATCTAAAGTTAAGCCCATTTAATAAAGTCATCAACATCGGTTCACAAGTGCGTAAGATACCGCGTAGCATGTATGGGTAAAAACATTCGTATTGTAAACCTGCTTTTTTGAAGTCTGTTTAAATAATCTTAAAAAACCAAATTCTAAAAACCAAAAATAGTGGTTTTTATATGCGGTAGGACCCTCTTATCTGTTTCTACGAGCAAGCAGTAGTGCGTCCATCGATGAGTTCCGGTCCTATAATTACAGGCCATGAACATGGGGTACACTCAATGTTTTGCACTTCTTCTCAGAACTGTTTGAATTTCGAATGATTTATTTTTTACACACGAGTCCTTGATAAATTAAATAAAATAGGCGGAAAATCAGCTGTCATTTGTTTTTTTTTTCGTAATTGGAATTTCGTCATCCACAGTGAAAATGGATAATTCCATCGTTAAAGACATCGCTCTAAAATCTTTTCACGTTAATACGTGAAAAGATTTTAGAGCGATGTCTTTTTATGATTTTAAAAGTGCTCTTTCTCCGCAAGATTGTGCCGTTCGTCTTCAAAATACTTTTGGGAGGGAAGCATCTGAGCACATTGAGGCGATGGTATGCCGAATTTGAGCAGGGACGGATTTCTCTACATGATGAAATTCGTGAAGGACGGCCCGCAACTGACAAAAATGTGGCTACTGTGAAGAAGCTAGGTAATTGAAGAAAACAGACGCATTACCTATGAGACGATTCGGGGACATCTGGGGATTGGTTAGAAAGTTAGAAAACTTTGTTGTCGTTAGATTCCCCATGAACTGACTTCAGAACAAAAACAGACTCGTGTGGGTTGGTGCAAAAAGATGTTACTTAGGCACGACCATGGACATTCTAATGCTGTTTACGACATCATCACAGGAGATGAAACTTGGAATAATTGTTTTGAACCAGATAAAAAACAACAATCTTGTGAATGTATGTTTGAAAACGAGAACAGACCGACAAAATTGAAGCAGGCGAGGAACGTCAGAAAAAAATGATCGCATTTTTTTCTCGCGCACGTGTTCCGTTGACACAGTTCCACTTGAAGATCAAAGCAGTGTTAAGGGGATAGAGTAAGTCAGCTCAAATTCTAATTTCGTCCCCACTTGCCCGCGCGTCGTATGCTATGTACCGACATGTTTGTAATCACTAATACTGTAAGTAGAAAGGTCGCTAGACACTTATTTCATTAGGTTTATCATATTTATGCCTGTTTCTTAACGCCAACCTAGTCGCTTCTTATTTTTATAAAATACCCGTAATTTCCCATTTTAATTTTACGTCGTCCTGTTGCGTAATATGTATTCTGATCGTAAGCGACACAACTTCTCCCTTCAAAAGCCAGAGCGATACTAACGCCCCGTTACCCCGTTATTAACGGGGTAACAGGGCGACAGGAATCAAGCTTACGCGCCGATAGTTTAGGTAATTTCTTTTTACAGTGAAAATAATGGTATTTAAAAAAAGTAAATAACATAAGCACTGCTTTATAGTTAGTTCAGTTAGTATGCAAAGTTTCATGATCTTATTTAAAGTATTTTATGAATAACAGCGGTTTATTGTTTATTTTGGAGGTAACTTTGGATTTTTTTCTATCGAGAAAATTTTACGAAATCGTGTTTTCGTCTAACATAATCCTTAACATTAATCCTCAACTTTACCATATATTTATTTCAAAATTAATGCTGCAATATTTTTGGCATAACAAAGGATCTTGCTAAGCCATTTGAGATTATATTTCCCCTTAATGCCGAGTGGTAAACCTACATTTGTTTAGCCGCTGTTCTTGAAAAATTACGAGAAAGAAGACTGAGAAGCCGCATCTTCTTGCACCACGACAATGCTTCTTCGTACACCCCAAATTAAAAAAAAAATACCTTTTTGGCCTCTGAAAAAGTACAGCTCGTGACCGATAGAGCACACAGTCTGGACCTTGCACCCTGTAATTTCTTTGTTTTTCCTAAAATTAAAATTTTTATGAGAGGCTTCACTTTTATAAGCTGAAACGCTGCACGTTGAAAACATGCCACCAGACCGAAAGTCATATCGTTTAGAAAGATGGTTCGAACGTATCAAAAAAATTTTAAAATGTAAAGGAGAATACTTCGGAAAACAATAAATATTTATATAATTATAACTTGTCGTGTTAGAGCCATTCAAGTCGTAGCAGAGCCATGCTGCGGTTATATTAGTAGTATAGTTGTAGCACGAATGGGTCGGCTCGACCGGAGAAGAACCACGATCTCACAGAAGGCCTGCTGGAAGAAATTTCTTTATGGAATAAGCAGTGGCTTTGTACATAATTTTGTTCTTACCATTTTCCTATCAAAGTACATAAACTGTTAAATAAATAAATAAATTCCAGCGTAAAATAGTAGCTTAATGCTGCTGTGTTGCTGTGTAGGATTCCGGAGACCCTTTTAACTGGAAACGAGGCATTCCATCTTAGTCCTCACGGGTGAAAACGCATCTGCATTTTGATTTGTAATCGAGGATAAATGTAGATGTCTATGGGCCGCAGCAACTACTTATCATCAGGTGGACTGTGTGCTCGTTTACCACCTTATCCTATAAAAAAAAAACTGTTTAATTAATGAGCTACGCAAAACTTTTAGTGCGGCCTACGTAATTCATCTTAGTTTTCGGAAGTAACAAGGAATTTGTAACCTTTCTTGTTTAACGTTGGTTGCAGGTAGACTGCAGAAGGCACTTACGATCAGGTCGACTGTAAGTTCCTTTGTCATTTCAAATTTATAAAAAAATGTTAGAATTTGTTGTTACGATAATTCTAGCTTTACTAACTTTTATAAAATTGGTATGCAATATGTGAACTACATTCGCCTCTCTGGAAGGTTGTAGTAATACATAGTGAGAAATGGACGTAACACATAATGATTGTTACATGATACGATGCGAAAGGCGACAACGCCGTATGAATGTATTGGATATGTAAGAATATGTTTACAGTGATTTAATTTGCTTCTTGAACACCATACAGATAAGTCCAAGTCTACTCCTTCAAGTCAACTTCTGCAAACATCGAACGCGAAGCGTGCTCTATTGTCACCAAATCAAAAAATTGCGATTCACTGAAATTAAATCACTTCCACCAGCTTTATATTGCACTTATATAATAAAAAAGTACATCAATAGCAAGAGGATATTTCAATTAATACTTCTAACTTAGTTATAAGATTATTTACTTCGATTATTATTAAAAAAGTTAATTGAAAAAAAATTTACTTCGACGTCAGTTGGTCGGATGTGAACAAGATATCTTTCGAAAAACTGAACTTATCACTTTGATTATTTTTAATACTAGGCTGCACTAAAAGTATCGGGAATGGAATATTTCCACTGTTCCTGTCATATTAAAATCTTTTTAATTGAAAGCTCCTTAGTTTTAAAAATCGAATACCATTTATTTATTTAAAAAAAGATTCTCGGTCTTGTCACAAGATTTTGTCAAACTTGTTTAGTCGTTGAGAAAATGGAATAGACTCGAGAAAATTCAAGAGCGATGATTTATTATGACTTTCGAAGTGGTTTAACACAAAAACAGTGTGTTGACCGGATAATTTCTGAATTTGGTGATGTAGCCCCATCCAAAACCACAATTTATCGCTGGTTTGCTGAATTTCAACGTGGACGTGTCAAGCCCAGTGATGATCCCCGTCTAGGTCGTCCAAAAACTGCAGTCACCTAAGAAAACGTTGATGGTTTGTGTAAGCTGATTGAGGAAGATCGAAATGTGAAACATACCGCGAAATTCAGGCAACTTTAGACATTGGCATGACTCAAATACAAATAATCTTGCACGAAAAATTAGAGGTATAAAAGTTGTTTTCCCGATGGATACCGCATACGCTCTGTGAAGAGCAAAAAGCGACTCGCGTCACTTGGTGCGTCAGAACTCTCGATAGATTCCACGCAGGATCGTCAAATGCTGTATACAACATCGTATCAGGTGACGAATACTGGATATACGCGTACGAACCCGAAACAAAAAACCAGTCACGAGTTTGGGTGTTCGAAATGAGTTAAAGCCAACAAAATTGTTCGTTCACGGAGTGTTCCAAAAAAATTGGTGGCCTCGTTTGTCTCCAAAACCAGCCATGTTACGATTATTCCTCTTGAGGGACAAGGAACGGTTAATGGAAAATGGTATGCTAGCATTTGTTTGCCACAGGTCGTTTCTGAACTCCGTAAAGAGAACTACAACCGCCGCATCATCCTCCATTACGACAATACGAGTTCTCACACCGCACACAGAACCAAAGAGTTTTTAGAGCAAGAAAACATAGAATTTATAGACCATCCGCAGTACAGCCCCGACCTAAGCCCTAATGATTTCTATACTTTCCCTAAAATAAAGAATAAATTGCGTGGACAGAGATTTTCATCACCTGAAGAAGCTGTGGACGCCTACAAAACGGCCATTCTGGAGACTCCAACTTCAGAATGGAATGGTTGCTTCAATGATTGGTTCCAGCGTATGGAAAAAATGTCAAATTTCGTGGAGAATACTTCGAAAAGCAATAAATACATTTTTAGATAGTTATGTTGTGTCACTTCCTTGATTCCCGAAATTTTCAGTGCCGCCAGCGTAGCTTTAAATTTTAATCCTCTTGAATTTTACTATTGTAAACTGTCCCGTTCATTAATATTTGACAATTTTTCTCGGTAGCAAAATTCGAATCACCTGTATCAAGCAGTCACCAAAAATTTTGTATTAATCAAACACAAGCTATTTTTTGTAGATTTAAACGAAGTACGTGTTTCGCTAAATAATAAAAGTAAATAAATTTATTTAATTCATAGGGTTTTACAGGAGCGTTCAAGATGTACACTTTTAGATTTTCCAAATATTTGTTTTCTGTAACATTGATGTCACAAACAAACTAACAAAACACCTGATAGCGAGTGGCCAACCAGCTCATGAACATACTCCGTACAATTCAAACCAGAACACCATAATGAACGCAGAGTCGATTGGTGTAAATTGTTTAGAATTTGATACCCACCCAGAGGGACACCGAGAAATAAAAGAAGCTTTAAGACGTACGCTGTCTCCTTAACATGATCACTTATTTTAGTAGTCAGAGATCTGAGGGATGTGATGGAATGGGATGGAATTGGATGGGATAGAAGGGAATCTTGACGGAGCGGAACGGAATGAAACGGAACGAAGTCGTAGGTATAGTGGTTCAAAAAAGGCTCGTTTGTAGAGGTAATGACTATGATATTTTAAACATATATTTAATATTCGTATTTTGTGTGCACACATTCCAACTATTCCATAGATACTTGCACTATTTTACGTGGCATGTGATAATTCGCGGTGAGTTATAATGAGCTCGCCTTACAATGAACTGCCGACTTATAATGAACGCACCTTATTATTGGCCATTACATTCGCTAGACACACATATTATTATGCACTTGCTCGTTTGCGTTTTGTCATTAATTTAATGAATTGTTAATTTAATAAATTATTGAGCCGCGGTAACTCAGATGATTAGCGCTCGCTGTAAATTTCATAGTACGCGAGCAAACCGGGTTCTATCCCCGACAGCACCAATGAAATCATTAATTGCAATTTTAAGTGCTGATTATGCTATATATATGCTCGGCGGTGAAGAAAAATATCGCGGGGAAATCTGCAGTCTGAGAAATAAGAAAATAAAAATTTCGATGTCATGTGAAATTCACCAATACGCAGCGGCAGCGCGGCGGTCAGTTCCTTACACTAAAACCTTCTCAGAAATGAGTGAAGGCCTGTGCCCAGCCATGGGACGTATAAAGGCTGTAACTTTATTGAATTATTTACTATTTTAAATTAATTTGTTTTGAATTATGGGCTTATGGGGATTGTTCTAGAAGGTTAAGAAGCATGTGCTAACTTTTTTTTTATAAACGGTTAAATTTTACCTGGTACAGTCATTTTATCTGTATAATGTCGGCTTGACTATGAAAATAGCGAAAACAGCACTAATAACGTTATAACGATATAACGTTGAATATATTAGAAACCACGATGTTTTGTTAATTACATCTTTTTTATAGAAGAGGGGGCAAACGAGCATGCGGCTCACCTGATGTTAAGTGACTACCACCGCCCATGATCAACCGCAACACCAGGGGAACTGCAGGTGCGTTGCCGGCCCTTTAGAAAGGAGTAAGCTCTTTTCTTGAAGGTCCCCAGGTCGTATCGGTCCAGAAATGTTATTGCTTAGATTTTCAGGTGTCCTTACGATGTTTTCCTTCACCGCCGAGCACGTGGCACTTAAAATTGCAAATTCCTTGGTGATCGAACCCGCGTTGTTCGCATACTGTGAAATTTGCAGTGAACGCTTAGCCTCTGAGCTACCACGGCTCTTCCTTATATGTAAGTCATACATATTCGAATTGTGTAAGAAGAAATATTTATAGGAGCTTAAGGCTGTCCATTTCCGTTTCGTAAGTGTAGAGAACGGATACCTATTTTACAGAAAACGAGGCATTACGTCTTAATCCTCTGTGATAACAAGGTATCTGAATTTTGATTCTTAATCCAGGATAAAGTCCATGGACCGCAGCATCCACTTACCATCATGTGGACTGTGTGCTCTTTTTTGATATTGCTTTATTTATTTAAATAGTACCTATAATGTATGTTTTAGCATTTCTGCACTGCCTTACTCTACCGGAAGATTATAATAGGTGGTAGGACTACTTTAACAGGAGGTCGTCGGGGATGATACCACCCTGGTATTACCCATTTCAGCGCCAAACGGCACTGCTTGCTTAGCACCGTTCCGGTCTGACAGGGTATCGAGAGCCAGGATAATTTCAGGCCATGAGGTATTGTATATTTGTCCTCAGAGGTGACAACGCATCGCTTTGTTTGCAGCTGGCTGCAGATATTCATGAATTGGAGTAGCCAGCCAGGAGTTTTAAGTGGTAGAACTACGCTGCAGCTATAGCTAGCTATATGGTTGTAGCACGAATGGGTCGGCTCGACTGGGTTAGGACCACGCTCTCACAGAATACCAGCGTGAAATAGCAGCTTAATACTGCTGTGTTTCGAATGGTGAATGTAGAGAACCGGAGACTGCGTTTTTTCACTGTAAATGAGGCATTCCATCTCGATCCTCAGGGGTGACAGCGCTTCTGTATTTTGATTCTTAGTTGAGGATAAATGTAGATGTCTATGGACCACATCATCCACTTACCATCAGTTGGACTGTGTACTCGTTTTTCACCCTTATTCTATAAAAAAATCCACTTACCATACCATACTATACATACCATGTGGACTTTAAATTTTCTTCGTCGCTACATTTTTATATAAAAAAAGTATTATTTTTATCTCTAAATAGTAAACCTAAAATGATTGTGATGGGAGTAGTCTATAAGAGTGGTCTTATATCAGATTCGAACCCGTATGTAATTGACTTCGAACACATTGTTCGAAGTCAATTACATACGCATTTCTTTTTTTTCTTCCTTTCTTTCTGTTCGGTCGTATTGAAGTCGATAGTACACAATATTTAATTTTACCACTTGTTAAGTTTGCAGTCTGTACCCTTAATAATCATTATCCTAAGGACGATGTTGCGAAAAGGAAATGCATTACAAATTTTACAAAATATAAATTCAATCACGAAGCAAGATCACAATTCTCATAGACTAAATAATTACTACGAAACAAGTGGTAAGATAAAAAAATGTACAATCAATTTCGATATAAATAAAATGAGAACATCATTAATGTAGTCAAAGCCAAATAAATACGCATTGTTAAGGATAACTCATAAACTACTGGTCAGATCTTGATCAAATTTATATGAGACCACAACACGAAAAGCACCAGATTTCAAATAAAAAATTAATCATCAAACTTCGTTCACCCAAAAAAAAGTTCTGAGGTAACACATATAAAAACATACAGTTGAATTAAGTAGGTACCTCCTTTTTGAACGTGGTAGAACGTTTTGTACGTGGTAGAGCCACGCTGAAGCTATATTATGGTTGTAGCACGAATGGGTCGGCTCGACCATGCTCTCACAGAATACCATCGTAAAATAGCAGCTTAATACTGTTCGTATGGTGAGTGTAGAGAACCGGAGACCCTTTTTTACTGGAAATTAAGCATTCCATTTTAGTCCTCAAGGGGTGACAACGCATCTGCGTTTTGATTCTTAATCGAGTCTATGTGCCACAGCATCCACTTACCATCAGATGGACTGTGTGCTCGTCCGTCAACCGTATTCTCTAAAAAAATAAAGAGAATACTAGTAATGCTACTTATTATATTCCCGTTAACCAAGTAAGTTCCAGGTAAGTCTAAATAATTGTGTTAGGATTAATCATGACAGTGATCGAATAGCGATTTTCGAGAGTGCTTTATTGATTATTTTGTACCCTTAATAATCATTACCCTACAGACGATTTTAGGAAAACAGAATGCAATATAATAGCTATTTGAAAAATATAATTTTAATTATGAAACAAGATCACAAGTTCTCATAGAGTAAATAAATACTACGTATTAAAAGATCTTGTCTGGCTTATTCTTCAATACATGGAAGGTTATAGGAATATTAATTTTGTTATTGTTCTGTTTTGATGTTCATTTTTTAAAAATTTGAAAGCATTTATTGCAGGTCCGGACATTAAAATCAGTGCGTACCGAATCTTAAAAAATAATAACGCGACATAACCTAGCTCTATCAGGTTCTGACCGAGGAATCCAACTTGTAGCATAAACCTTAAACGTAGTTCAGTTCGACTTTGACCTCCGTGTAGACCGGTCGACCGTGCTTAACCTTACTTAAAGCAAACTTACTCGTAACTTACATCGAGCTTAGTGCAAAAATCAAAGTGAAGTGGTTAACACAAACGAAAAGGTTATATAAACTTAATGTGCTATGATAAGTGTTTGAAAGTGACATAGTGAGATTTTTGAGTATAGCTTTGCTTCTGCAAAGTTAAAGATTTGTTTAGTTTTTAAAACTGTCCGGATAGCTTTAGACTTTCACTGATTTGTTTGTTGTATGTTATTGTTTATTAATTGCAGATAACGCAAACGATTGATTTTTTTTGCAGTTACTGATTTTAGTATTTCAAAATCCCTCTCTTAATTAAATTCCATAGCAATAAAGTTGAGCATAATAGAAAAATACATTTTAAATTTGGAACATTAAAACAAAATGAGAATTTAAAAAATAAAATCCTTTATTCAACCAGACATGCATTATGATAATCATGCCAGTATCATTTACTATTATAGTATTTTAGTAAAATTACGGATTAAATTACTTAATACAGAAATTTGTAGAGAATACTGCACGCTAAAGTATATTTATTTCTTCTTATAATTTTTCTTCACTTTTTGAAGTCCAGTACTAAAGTAAAGTCTTTTCAAGACCGCATCGTAATAGACCGGTAGTGGTATCAGAGAATTTGTCTTATACTCGTTTGTAAGTGTCTGGATTTTCTGGCTATTGCTAATTGGTAGAACTTCTCTAAGTGGTAGCATAATTTTCTGTGTAGGAGGCCTTCTGGATAGGTCAGGTCACCTTCTTACCTACTTCTGTCGCCAGCTCGAGTCTGAAAATTGCAATTTGTGAGGCTTCCCATCTTAGCCCTCAGAGGTGACAATGCATCTGTTGCCTTCTTTGTCTTGTGTCCACGGGCAGTATTTTACTGTATTTACTGTATTTTGCAGTGCGATACAATACTGTGCGGTAGAGCCACGGTACAGTTATATTATAGCTGTAGCATGAATGGGTCAGCTCAACCGGGGAAGGACCACGCACAGAATACCAGTGCAAAATCGCAGTTTAAATGCTGTGTTTGGCATGGTTAGTGCAGAGAACCGGAGACCCTTTTGACTAGATACGAGGTATTCTGTCTTAGTCCTCAGGGGTGACAAGGCATCTGCATTTTGACTCTCAACTGAGGATAGATGCGGATGTCTATGGGCTACAAAATCCACTTACTATCAGATGAACTACGTGCTCGTTTGTCACCCTAATTCCATAAAAAATACTGAAAACGCTGGGTAGACGAGTTTGCTAGTGCAGGGTATTGTGGCATTACATTCATACTCGTAATGGTAATACTATTACCTATCATCAGAAAGGGATTTGTTTTTTTTTTTTAATTTAAGAAATAAAGTTGATAAACGAGCATACAGTCCACCGGTTGGTGAGTGGGTACTGTAGTTTATAGACTAGACACTTTATTCTATCTGTTACCGTTACAATTACTTCCTATTAAAGTCTACTGCTGAGCACAGGCCTCTCCCACATATTGCCTCTGAGGGGGGATATTCGCCATAGTTGCCACGCTCGACAAGCGGGTCGGAAACCCCAGTATTTTATCATTAGTCGTTATTAGGTGACGCTGCTGCCCATCTCCTGATTTGTTTCCCACTGTCGCCTCTGACGACCCTCATGGGGTGATATAGGGTAGTGGATAATCTTTGCCCGCCGCTACGCGGTAAATCTATGATCGAAATATAGATTTATCGTAGAGGTTGTCACCATTAGGATAAGTTCTTAAAGACTAAGACAGAATGCCTTATTTCCAGTAAAAATGGGTCTCCGGTTCTACACTTATCATACGTAACACGTTTTACGTTGGTATCCTAAGAGAACGTAGTCCCTCTCTGTTCGAGGACCTATTCCTCCTGCAGCAATGATACAGCAAGGATCTATTACGTAGACATTTAAAAGTGACATAAGGCTAAGCCCTGTGCGATAATCGCTTTTATTATTTTGTATAGATATTAACGAAAATTTAATAATTTTATAATTAAAAAAAAACCTTAAACAGCTTGATCATCGGTTCTTAATACCTTTTCAAATTTCCAAATTATTCACCGGAAGTGGTTAAAGACTCAATTAAAAAGTTCATTACATTCATTCGTGCATATATTTATATAGGTCTAGTTAATGAAGCTTCATATTTATAAATCTACTTGTTAATGTCTTTGAATCGTATGAAGGGAAACTTAGTTATGAATTATGTTCTCATAGCTTTACGGATATCATATTATGCGGTTTTGT
Organism: Parnassius smintheus behrii; assembly: GCA_036936625.1. NCBI lineage: Eukaryota > Metazoa > Arthropoda > Insecta > Lepidoptera > Papilionidae > Parnassius > Parnassius smintheus. Next base: position 34,997,806 of record JAUPFT010000022.1, read on the forward strand.
TATAATAGTCTTTACCGACTTCAAAAAGTATTCAATTTGACTATATGTTTTCCTTTTGTATGTGTGCTTACTCATAACTTTTCTCTGAGTAAACCGATTTTGATAATTCTTTTTATCTAAAAGTTGGTGCTTCTCGTGTGATCCCTTATAATTTTAATCAAGATATGACCAGTAGTTTTTGAGTTATCTTTAATAATGCGTGTTTAATTAACTTCGAATACATTGATTCAGTCGTACTAAAGTCGATTGCACAAAATTTTTAATTTTACCACTTGTTTTTAATTTATTTTTCACAAAATTTTGTCGCCAAATTCTGTCACCGTAGGCCTAGGAGTAATCAACCAAAACTATATGCAGCAGCGGAATCAGGTCCAGGCCGATGGGGGTTTAGCCCAAATCCGCTGTTAGATATACTGCCATTTGTCGATCACCAAGTACTTTTTGGTGTTTTAAAACTATTACGAGACGTAATAGGCCGGTATTAAGTATATTTTATTTAATACAGGCCTATTACGTCTCGTAATAGTTTTAAAACATGAAAAGTAAGTATATTTTATTTACTAAACTGAAGTGACAAAAGAAACTTAGAAATAAATAAGAAAGAAAGAAATTCCACTTAGTGGTAAGTGACTACTACAGCTCATGGACACCTGCAACTATCTTCAAATACCACCTCTGAGGACTAACATGGAATACCTCACAGACTGTGATTATACTGGATCTCTACACTCTTTCGAACACTGTACAGTAGTGCATATTTGACGTCAGAAATACCTAAGAGGGTGGTACTGAGAATCCAAGATGGAATAAAAGTTCTACCATATACTCGTAGCATGAATTAAGTTGAGTTTCAAAATACTTACGTGGTAGAGCCACGCTGCAGTTATTTTATGGCTGTAGCACAAATGGGTTGGCTCAACCGGGGCAGGACCACGCTCTTACAGAATACCAGCGTAAAATAGCAGCGTAATGCTGCTGTGTTTCGTATGGTGGGTGTAGAGAACTGGATTCCCTTTTTACTGAAAACGAGGCGTTCCATCTTAGTCCTTAGGGGTGACAATGCAATTGCATTTTGATTCGTAATCGAGGATGGATGTAAATGTCTACAGGACACAGCGTCCAATTACCATCAGATGAACTGTGTGCTCGTTTTTCAGCCTAATACTATTTAAAAATAAACGTAGTTTTGAACAAGTCTGCAACGTTCCCCTCTCCTAATAAAATAAAACTTGCCAAAATACATTATTTTAGTGTACGGATACATTTCCGTTTCAAGTTCGTTCGTGATATTTCATTTCATGCCCAAGGTCAGAAAGTTGGCGGTATCTCACCCCGCACCCTGAATTCACGTAAAGTCGTTGGTTCTCCACCTGATCTCTCTGCGGTCGTATCTGATTGCCGTTCGAATAGAGAGTGCATCTGTGATTCCACACGCACTCGTGCACTCCTTCCAAACCAGTCCTTTGCAAATGACAAGACTCCCCTGAGACTGGCTGCCGTGACCGAAATTTTGTCTATAGGACATTATTCCACTTCCACATCATGGTCTCAACATTCTTTAATTAAAACTAAGTGCGATGCATTTGATATATATATTTAAATATTTACGTATTTTTATTTTAATACTTAAAATTAAATTAAGGATTATATTCAAATAAAAATGAAATATCAAAAGTAATAGGGACAAAGTATAATAATATTAAAGAATAAGTCGGCTGTAATAACGACCGTAACATTTAATTTATAGTCCAAGATTTTTTTAGTCGTGAAGTTGTCGTTTCGCGAAAATATCAGTATTTTTATTTAGAAAGTGCTTTGTTACCATAAAAAGACATTATTAGATATTCTTTACGCTTTTGAAACGGTTAACGGTTAGCTTACTAATAACTATATTTATTACCTTTATTGGAATTTGATAAAAAAGCTTTTATTTATGTATCTAAGTTTAAATACATATAGTATTTAGTATGTATGTGTACGTGATTAATATATATTAGTTTAGTTTAGTTTAGTTCACGACGGGCTGTTTTCCGCATATATATATATATATATATATATATATATATATATATATATATATATATATATATATATATATATATATATATATATATATATTCACCACACCATGTGTTGATTAGTAGGGACCGGCAACTGGCATTAAGTCCGCTTTTGTTACCTAATTACATAAATATAAACACTTACGCCTGTCACCCAGAGGGGTAGGCAGAGACTACGGACTTCCATTTTACACGGTCCTGACATAACTCTTTCGCCTCCTTTACATCCATACATCTACGCATACATGCTCGTTATTTAGGTTAACACAATAACGGTTTTAAAGAAATAAATAAACAAAATATCCCATAATACGGAATGTATTTGTAGTGGTAGGGTCGCATTTTTTAAATTACAGGTATCAACATTTATGAAGTAATATGTATATTATTCATTAAGCGTTTGATTCAGAACCCTTAATTCTTATTTGTGGTAAAGCCATACTGCAACTATATTACTGGTATAGTTGTAGCATGAATGGGTCGGCTCTACCGGGAAAGGATCACACTCTCACAGAATACCAGCGTAGAATTGCAGCTTAACACTGCTATGTTTGTTATGGTGAGTGTAGAGAACCGGAGATCCCTTTTACTGGAAATGAGCCATTCCATCTTATTCCTGACGGGTGACTACGTATCTGCATTTTTATTCGTAATCGAGGATACCTGTAGCTGTCTATGGGCCACAGCAACCACTTACCATCAGGTGGACTGTGTATTCGTTTGTCACGCTTATCCAGTATAAAATTGTATAAAACACTTAAATTAAAAGTTAAAATTATTTTTGAAACAAAACTAAAGCAAGTTATATGGATGGTTTTTTTTGCTCGTTTTTAAACCATACATAATCACCATCAACTTGCGACAATCCATTGATAATTACAGTTTTCTTTTATGGTATTAAAATAGATGTTTAATACCATAAAAGAAAACTTTAATTACGTATAAACGTAATGACTTTAACTTTACTGACAAAAATATCAAATGCCCACTATTTTAAAATCATTTATTTTAAATATAACAATGTTTTTATAATTGTAACAAAGGAAACGGAATTTTATGTCGATAAATAAATATGTTATATAAATTATATCTACGAGTTATAACTATGGTATAAATAAATTATGCATTTTCAATAAAACAAATTACGTGTAGTATAGCACCTTTTTAAAATTTGCGTTTTTATTAAAAAAGAAAATTTGTTTTTATATTTTTTCCTACGGTATTTCATATATTAAATTGTTTCGGGAGAAGTCATTAAAGCGTCTATAATTTTAGTCTAATATACCTATAGTTAATATAGCTTTATGCCATAAAATAAAATAAAAGTCGGAATCGTGTCGTTAATCCTAAAGTACTTTTATTCCGCTCTCACAAAGGAATTAGTTACGCTTTTGCCCTTGCTATTGTGAACAATAAATTGAAATTATAAGGGATGCTCGACGGCTCAGGTCTTCGAGCATTTTATTGTATTCAATGTTGCTCGCGTCCATATTTAATTATAAAGAAATATTAAGCAGTTTCCTTTTTTCTGATAAGCACTTTTAATAACCAGTCCAATCCGGTTGTGATTTGAAGTTACTCAAAATGGTTAAATAGCTGCTTAGGGTTTTGAATAGATCGAAGAAAATAGGATTGGTTAATCCTCGGTCAACCCTAACCCATTCATGCTGCAGTTGTAACACAGCTGCGGTGTGGCTAAATACATAAACACTCACGCTTGTCACCCAGAGGGGTAGGCAGAGACTACGGACTTCCATTTGGCACGATCCTGACACACCTCTAGCCTCCTTTACATCCATACATCTACGCATACACGTTCGTCGATTAAGGGTACTCCTAATGTGGCCTATTTTCAGAATATCGCCAATTTGGTCAACCTTCGTCTCGGGCGTCCCTTCCCAACTCTGCCGTTCACATCTGCAATATAAAATTGCTTTTTCACTCTTTCTTCGTTCATTATTTCTACATGAACAAACCACTGAAGCATTCCTTTCTTAATCCTGGTCACGACATCATCTTGCACACCAAATTTTTTCGGGAGGATGAGTCACTTGCGTCCGCAGGATTCGACCACCTAACCCTAGGTCTACCCTACACGTGTCCCCCGGGTGGTGCTAAACGAGCGACAAAGCCGAAAGAATAGACTCGGCTCCTCGCCGTATGATAGCCGCGTAAAATCGACCACTCCTCCTAGTTCACATCATGAGGCATAGATAAAAAGTTATAGAATTATTTTTATTATTCTTTTTGCATATCTGTGACTCCGACTACGACCGAGCTCGTAGGATTATTTAATTTACCTTTTTTCTTGCATACAGTTTTGTTATTACAGGCATTAAAGTCTCTGTATAAGTACTTCAGTACTCGAGTGCTTGTGTTAGGATCAACGGGGCCTACTCGGACTGGTTTGGCATCCATAAAGGTATATTTATGGACAGTTGTTTGAAAAATTTGAAAATTGAAGAATGCGGGTTAAGAATGGGTAAGTTAACCGTCAAATGCTTTTTGTACGCCGATGATCAAGTCATACTTGCGTCGTCGGCGGCCGTGTTGCAAATGATGGTTACATTAATGAACAGGTCATTAAAAGAAAGAGGAATGAATGTGAATGCAAGTAAGACGAAAGTTAAACGATAACTAACTAACTAACTGACTAATATATATTATATATTAGATAATAACCCTTCTATTCTTTCACATAAAGTAAAACGATATGTGAAATAAGAATAGAAGGGGAGATGGTCGAGCAAGTAGATGAATTTGATACTTGGAATGTGTATTCAGCAGGGTTGGGAGATATGATAAGGATATTGAACGACAAGACACTCTATTGTGAAAAGTCAGAATGTGTCAAAAAAGGCACGTATGGCAATTCACAATACTGTGTTAGTCCCTACTTTAACGTATGGTAGTGAAAGTTGGGTGTAGTAGAAGAAGCACGAGAGTAGAATAAATGTAGTAGAAATGCGGTCGCTAAGCAGTATGTTAGGGCTGAATCTGAGTGACAAGGTGAGAAACTGTGTGATAAAAGATGAGTGCGGTTTGCAAGACGATGCGGTCACCAGGATTTAGAAAGGAATGCTTCGGTGGTTTGGTCATGTAGAAAGAATGAATGAGGAAAGACTGACAAACCAAATATATGTTGTAGAAGTGAATCGAAAAGTCGGAAAGGGACGTCCTAGGTGAAAGTTTGTCGACCAAATTGGCGATATATTATAAATGGGCCAAATTAATAGTACCCTTAACCGACGAGCATGTACGCGTAGGTATATGGATGTGGAAGAGGCGAGAGAGGTATTGTCGGGATCGTGCTAAATGGAAGTCTGTAGTCTCTGCCTACCCCTCTGGGTGACAGGCGTGAGTATTTATGTATGTATGTTTTGTCATGTGCTAGATAACTGTGCATGCGTCATGGACAGGATTGGATTTTCCGTTAATTTCAATATTTAGGCGTAATTTTTTTGTTTTCCGTTAAGAAGATTATCCTAATTATTTTAAGAAAAATACAAAAAAGTGATATTGACTATGTCAACTGAGCCAAACTGTAGCACATATCTTCAAAACAAGAATTGTTGCTTACTTGTCGACAATGCAATACACAAACGTGCGGCTGATGCTTAGTTTATAAAGCGTCCTAAAAACTATTGTCGGCTTCATGCCCAGAGTACGAAGTAATCACTGAAAATTTGTTTTCTTCAACGCTCCGTTCCTAATTTCATATAACAAATCCTAAAGTAAAAAATAAAATGTTACCACGTTATTATAGGTGTAAGAATTTTTTTATATAATAGGAGTGACCGAACACACAGTGCAACTAATAAGTGGATGCTGTGCCTCAGAAACATCAAATCTATTCTGAATCAAAAGGTAAATGCGTTGTCACTCCTGAGGACTAAGATGGTATGCCTCGATTTGTTTACATTTAGAATCACCATACGAAACACAGCAGCATTATCTGCTGTTTTCGGTTTAAAAATTTTTATTTCTCATAAAAACATAAAATAGTTCACTCATAATGAGATAAAAAGTAATTATTATAATAAAATAATATTATCACAACTGCCTCGCTGTACCAGTGGTTGTAGTAGTGCGACTGCTGATCATGAGGTCCTGGGTTCAAATCCGGAGTCAGGAAGTTGGCGGCGGTTGGTCCTGCGCCTTCTCTCTCTCCCGGTCGTGTCGGTTTACCGTCCCATCGGATTATGAGAGTGAGGGAATAGCGTACCTGTGCTTGCGCATACACTTGGGCACTATAATCCTGTCCTGCGCTGATGGCAAGCCTCGGTTGAGGCAGGTTGTCGTAACCGAAATTCGGTCTGGAGGGCATGATTTTTATTATCACATCTACCTCTATGTTATATGTGCTATAGTTTCAAGTTATTTACTTCATACTACATATTAGGTACCACGTATTAATAAGAGATTAGTACGTACGTGTTTCCTAAGTTTACTTTTAAACTATTTACTTTTAAACTCTCACAGTATACCAGCGTAAAATAGCAACTTATACTGCTGTGTTTCGTATGGTGAGTGTAGAGATTCGGAGACGCTTTTATACTGGAATCGAGGCATTCCATCTTAGTCCTCATTGATGACAACGCATCTGCGTTTTGATTGTTAATCGAGGATAAATGTAGATGTGTAAGGGCCCCAGCATCCACTTACAATCAGATGGACTGTTTACTCGCTTGTCATTCTTATTATATAAAAAAAATGTGGTTCTTCCCCGGTCGAGCTGTCCCATTCGTGCTACAACCATAACATACCTGCAGCACAGAGCCGTGCTGCAGCTATGTTATGTAAAATATATCTAATCACAAATCATCACGTGGGTGTTGTAAGAGGTGATAGGTAAACTGAAACAAAAGATGGAAAGCAGCATCTACCTGCCGTTGCCGACCCGCATGGCAGGCGTGGCAACTATCTACCTGCTATGGGGGAGGCCTATGTTCAGCAGTGGACTTTTATAGGCTGTTGGATGGATGTATAGAAGATAATCTACCAGGAGCACATGAACACTGAGAGGTGAACATGAAAAATACGTAAAGTATGTAATACCGACATCATCAAATCGATTCTTTTTTCGAAATGTATTTACAAAAATAATTCTTTTTAAATGACAATAATTGTAGATGTTACATGGTCGAATATAAGCCTCCCTTATATATTACCTCGTAGGGGAGATATTTGCGCCCTCCTTTCTGCCAAGGAGGGTCGCGTTCGTATACGGCTTAGAGATCTCCAGTCAGATCGTTAAGCCATTTCCTAAAAGGTGGTGTTTAGTGGGTAAAAGTCGCCACATAACCACGCAGCCGGCTGCGTGGTATGCTATGAGCATTCACCACCTCCCTCCCCCGCTTTCCGGAGGGTTGCCCATATTTGCTTCGGGCGCAAAAAAAAAAAAAAAAAGGGAGATATTTTCCATCGTTGCCACGCTTGGCAGGTAAGTTGGCAACCGCAGTTTTTTATTTTTAGTCGTTATCAGGACACCGCTGCCCATCTACTGATTTGTTTCCCTCTGTCACATCTTACGACATCCACGAGATGGTATGGGGTAGTGGATATTCTTCACTACACGGTACGGAATATTATATATTAATTATAGCGGTACCATCTAATAAAATGAAAATATTTATGGTGTTATATTTTTAAACTCACTGCTCCCAGCGACTTCAACCGCATGTAATTTGGGGTTGCGGAACCCTAATTCATTTACCGACTTCAAAAAGGAGGAGGTACTCAATTTGATTTGGATTATTCTTTTTTATCTGAAAGCTGGTGCTCCTCGTGTGGTCACATATAAATTTAATCAAGATCTGAGCAGTAGCTTTTGAGTTGTCTTTTTTAATACGTATTAATTGACTTCGAATACACGGATTATGTTCTCATTTTAATTATATTGAAGTTGGTTATACAAAATTTTTAATTTTGCCACTTGTCCTGAAATTAAAGTAGCCTAAGTTACCCATTATAACATCAGCTATTTGCCAGTGAAAATCCCGTCAAAATCGGTCCAGCTGTTTCCGAGATTATCAAGAACAGACAAACAAAATTTAAAAATTATGTTTTTGTTATACCGTAAGAACTTTCATATGCATTTCGTAAAAAAAAACTGTTATTTTGACCTTACAAACAGATACTCAAATTTAATTTGGTTGCATAGATAATCTTCGACTTACGCGCCTTAGGCAACAAATAACATTATTTTTAATAACTTAACGCTTCGGTAGTTGTAGGTTTTCCTACTATAAGTCCTGTTCATAATGAACTTAAAAATATAACACTATTAGTGAACAAGTATTATTATACAATATCAAACAGGGATTCTAAACAGAATATAGTGACGGTTAAAGATAATTTAACACCACGTCTTTTTAAAGTTCCGTGCCAAGTTCATAAAAACTGAACACTATTGGAATCACCTCAGAGTTTAGTTTTTACAGATTTTCGTTGAGATGTGTACTTTCAACCTGTTGGAATGTGGATGCTGTGGCACATAGACATCTACATTTATACTCAATTAAGAATCAAAGTGCAGATGCGTTGTCACCCCTGACGACTAAGATAGAATGCCTCGATTCCAGTAAAACGGGTCTCCGGTTCTCTACACTCACCACACGAAACACAGCAGCATTGAGCTGTTATTTTACGCTGGTCTTCCGTGAGAGCGTGGTCCTACCCAGTTAGAGCCGACCCATTCGTGCTACAATCATAACGTAGCCGCAGCGGTGCTCTACCACGTGTGGTCTATAGACTTCGACGTCTATGCTCTACCTGATATACCTAGGTACCTATATTATTATTTTTTTCAAAGATCATAAAGCAAATTTACAACTGCCACATCTCACCACGCTACGGGTTGACTGGCACTAAGTATAACTGCCAACAGCCATTTAGTCCACCTATTGTTACCTTAGTTAAATTAATTAATTTTGTGCAGAAACATTCTATCCCTAAGACGGAAAATAAGTAAACAATAAATTACATAAATGTATGTGGTTTTAGGTTTTCATCTGCACCATAACCTACTGTCGCTGATATTTCAAGATAGGTGCAACTATTAGACGCATCGTCTGAATATCATCACGTCACTAGTTTAATGGCGCCATTTAGAAAAAAAACTTTTAACTGAAAGGCTAATCAAGCTAGTGAGCTACAACATATATCGGGGTCATAGGTTTCTACTCCGTTCACATGTTACACCCTATTTCTTTCCAGATGGTAAAAAAGTATATCATAGTTTTTATGTGGAGAAATAAATATATTCTTCTTTCTTAATATCTATGGCGCAGTTGATATCTTCTAATTTTATTAGGAAGTTGTAACTGTTGACTTAATAGGCCAGGAGGAATATATTGTGTTATACAGGGTTATTTTTCGAAGAGTAGCCAAATTTTAAACTTAAGTTCAAATATATAAATTATGATACATATATCGTTATTGCAGTTTTTGAAAATACGAGTAAAAAAGGCTTCTTCTACTTTCATTTAAAATTATCCCATATTGAATGTTGTTTAAGGGCGACAACGTTTTTGCCTACCGATCGACCCTTACGAAGGTGTATGTGCGTGCGCAGTAAAATCAGTTAAAATAATGCATTACCACGCATTTTAAATTTAAAAAATAAAAAGAATGTGTGATATTTTATTTAATTAATTTTTCTTTACCATTTGCCTATATAATTATTTTGAACCTTCTCTACAAATTTGGTCGGTTATTGTTAAATAACTCTGAATATTAGCATGTAGTGTTTACCTTTAAATGATTTCACATACTCTGTGCAAGTAATATAGTAATTATACTTTAAGAAATGTATGTAACGTATGTATTGTAAAATCGCTGGTAGACCCAATAAATAAATAAATAAATATTATCTATTAGAGGCCATGAAAAACTTCGGATTGTATAATGTGCTATTTGTTAAGACAAGGAAAAATCCTCATGGATATCATGCGAATGACTTGTATGCTGGACTCTTACCGGCTGAACTACGGTGTTCAAATCTCGCCTCTTGCCCGGGTTAAGGTTACTTTTACACTCTCTACCACGATCACGTAAGTCTTGTAAATTTCAGTCTTAAACAAACGTAAGCACAAGATTATATTGACACAATTCTACGTCATAAGCCTCCGTTGAGTCTTGTGTTTAATCTACGCCTCAGAGAGCCAATTGGGAGAGCTACGGAAATGTTTTCGCATACATCCCACCAACACCGACTGTTCCATAGCAGCCCATTTCCGGGAGAGGACTACTCCTCGCCCTTCTCCTTTTCAGGCAAGGCACACCAGACACTGGCGCCTTCCTCCGCGGCCGCCAACTTACTCAGATACGCGGAGGATGCGTGTCGCTCGGAGGCTAGCCAGAAAAAACGAAGAGTCAGAAGCACTAGTTTCTTGACTCCAGAGGAAAATCAGGTCTATGTCTTCACCGTCAACCAAGATAGACTGGTACACAATTCATTATTATCGCCTTTAGAATCTCAATAAATAACCCTAACGAAATTTAGAATTGTGCGTTTTGATACTTAGTTAAGGATATAATCTTTGGATTACTGTGTGATTTTACCCTTGTTAACCAGTCTTCAAGAATTTGTAAAGACACAAAGTGAATAATGGCATAAAGTACTAGGAGCACGTAAATTCTTAGATATATTACTTTTAAACTGAACGCTGTGTTCACACATGCGAAGCAACTGGGGTTGCCAATTTCTATAAATTTTATAAATCGTTTACAATGTTATCATCTAGTGGATATATACATAATCTACGAATTCAAAATGTACTGATGTTTTTTTATTCTTTTATACTACTGCTATTAATGCAGTACTTTTCTTTCTTTTAACTTTTATATCTGGTTTTATTATTTCCATTTTTTATTTTTTTTCTATTTTTTTTATTTTTTTATAATTGTTTATAAATATACTCATGTTAGACACCACACGCAATATATCTGTATATTTTTTTTCATGTGTTCATTATTAAACCGTGTTAAGAGCCGTGGTAGATCAGGGACTGAGCGCTCGCTGTCAATTTCACAGCGAGCAAACCAGGTTCGATCCTCGCCAACACCAATGAAGTTGTTATTAGCAATTTTAAGTGCTGATTTACCACGTGATTGGCGGTGATGGAAAACATCGTGAGGAAACCCGCATGTCTGGGAAATTAAAAAATATTTCGAAGACCTGTGAAGTTCGCCGATACGCATTGGTGCAGCGCGGTAGTCGTTTTCTTTCCCTAAATCCCTCTCAAAAATACATAGGGTGCGTTTGGCAGAAAAAGCGCTAGCAAGCGCTTGTAAGCAAAATGGCGATCGTAAGCGGTAAGCGCTGTCAAATCGTAAGTAGCTATTTTCCTCTAGGACCCGATGTTAGCTTTAACCTAACCAAATTTAAATATATGTTTGTAAAGTATTCATATTAAAAACTTGCCAATCATGAATTTTAATAACTTATATAATATATTTATTCATGTCATTATATTAGATACTTGAAATTAATATTGCACAAAACAACTTATTAACTCTACTTCAAAACAAACAAAGTAAATAGCAAAATGGCGGATTATGTCAGCACTACTGAAGTTAGCAAACGTGTCCAGGCCGAAAACTGTTTAGTTTCGCCATTTTGCTTACAAGCGCTGCCAAGCGCTTTTCTCTACCAAATGCAGCCATTGACTATTAACTCTTTTATTATTAAACGGTCTGTCTGATATTATTGATGATGAAACTAAAATTTAATTTCGGTGGAAAACCCATTAAAAAAGGTTGAAAAAAGGTAGTTGTTTCTTTGATGAGTTTTTCTTTTTTTGTTAGTTGCCATCTCAACACATACACTTATGTATAAATATGTTAATATATGGGTCGCCAGTGGCTCACCCGTTAAAACCGCCGACAAGGGCATGTCATTTGAAAAAATGGCATAGTCTCTTTACATTTATTTTATTCATTTTTTAAGGAAAGCTTGGGAGCATTTTTTGGCTCCCTACATGATAATTATTTTATATATAAAGTCTCAATAGCTCACATTTATCTATTGCTACATGTCGTCTTGATATAAAGAAAAATTTAAAATACCTGATATTTATTAGTTGAAATTTGTTTATAAGTAGTTTATAGGTACGAAAAAATGGTTGTGTAGTCTCTTTATCAACAATTTATAGTTAATTTATTTTATATGTATAGTACATAAGGGTATGGGTATATGCTTATCCGGTTAATATGGTCACTTTCTCATTAGGCAAAAACTACAGCCTTGTTTGTATAGATGGCTCTGTGATACGATAGCTCTTCATCAGTCAATCAAATAATAAAGGGTCAAAAGGGCGCTGCTTTATCGATCCCATTTTGACAGTTAACATTATAGTAAATATTTTAGTTAATTTTAGTACGGTGTAGCGTAGTTGGTTCTTTAAGTAGTTTGTGGTGTAGTGTAGTTAGTTTTTTTATGTTGATTTTTCGAAGTGTTCCTAATTATTTCCAAAGTTAAAACTTCGCGTTTTTATCACTGCCCTCCTCCCAGTATTAGTTTTATCGGGCGGTGTTATAGTTTACTTTTAACGAATCGGGGTTAGCCACGTTTGCTTTATACAATTATTTACCTTAATGGAAAACTATTAAAATTAAAGAAAACACCGTGGCGTGAAGACATTGAGTTGTAATTACAATTCAATTCACCACATTTTAATTAAGTCTATTTCTTGTTTGTCTGTCTCTGTGTCTGTCGTTTCGAGTGGAATCTTACAACTCAAATTTCAAGCATTTTAGGGTGAGCTAGAGACTTAAATTTTGATCACATAGCTCTGAATCGGATGACAATATTTTTTTAGTACAAAATTAAAAAAAGCATTTGTTATACTTATCTTTTTATTTTTTATTATATTAGCAGCGTTAACGATTGTAGCAAGTGAACGTGGCTACCCTAACTCCACCGTAATATAGACATATTTAAGAGTAGAGTTGGCAACCCTACAGCAGATTTCGCGGCCAATATAATGGACATTTCTAAGTATTTATACTGGCTTGTTAATGTGAACGTCCCTTTACTTGTGAATTTATCGACCAACCATTATTATTCGATAAGAAGTAAATTCTATAAGTGAGGTATAAAGTTGAAATTTATACGTTACGTGGTAGATCCATGCTGCAGTTATATTGTATAGTTGTAGCACGAATGGGTCGGCTCGACCGGGGAAGGACCACGCTCTCACAGAATACCAGCGTGAAATAGTAGCTTAATGCTGCTGTATTTCGTATGGTGAGTGTAGAGAACCGGAGACCCATTTTACTGGAAACGAGGCATTCCATCTTAGTCTTCACGGGTGACAACTTTGATTTGATTCGTATTTTAGGATAGATGTAGATGTCTATGGGCCACAGCAAACACTTACCATCACCTGATGGTGATTACCGCCGCCCATGAACAACTGCAACACCAGGGGAATTGAATAAAAAGGAGGAGGCTCTTTTCTTGAAGGTTCCTAAGTCATATCGGTCCGAAAAAAATTCTGGTGGTAGTCGATAAGTTGTGCGAGGAAGAAAACTTCTAATAGCACGTTGTGTGCTCGTTTGTCACCCTATCCTATAAAAAAGTACTTATAGTAGCAATTTCATAACCACCCTGTCCGCGAAAAAGACGGAATAAATAAACAATGAAAATGCTTTATGGATATGACTCACGGGACAATGAATGGTCAAAATCATTCTTTAGTTTTTAATTTTATCCAGATTCTCAGTATAGTGACAATTTGTAACTACTGATATATCTTCTTCATCAGACTTTAACCTTTACGACTCAGTTACGCAGTGGTCAAGCGTTTGGCAGTTGCTCTGCGGATTCGAATCCCGTAAATAAGAAGTGTATATACATATGGCTTACAAACACTTTAACAATAATTCGGATTTGGTTTTGGGTGACGTATCAACTATTTAAATGTTTAGTGGCGATGTAAGGATATCCACTACCCCATATAGTCCCGTTGGTAAGAGGCGAAAGAGAGAAAACGAAACAGAAGATACAGCAGTATCTAAAAATAACTGTATACGATAATTTAATATGTAATACAATTAACAACACAAAACAAATTAAAATTGGCGTGATCAGCGTTTACCTAATTTCCAGAGTTTATTATCATCCATAAATTCCATATCATGACAATAACCAGTATACATCGTCCCAAGAATGAATTATTATATTATATTTGCTATTTGTAATTTATTTTGAGTTGTTAATTGTAACATACATGATTGTAAGCTATTTTTTTTAAATGGTCCCGCTGGGTTTCTAGCTGGTTCTTCCCAGGACAGAGCTTTTTTCGCGAACCGGTGGTAAATAAAAAAGTGACTTTCAATTTCAATAAGTATTGTTAATAATCTATATTAAATAAAAAGTTTCTGTTTCTGATTCTGTTACGTTATGAGTAACTGGTAGTACTAACTTGTGGCTGTCTCTTGTATTTACAGAGTAAATATTACTTTTTTTATGTACATACATTGATCTACTACTGTAAATAAATTACATTTTAGTGAATGTATAAAGGTAAAAGATAATAATATGTCTATTAATTTCCTTAAATTTTTGTCTTAGAGACTATTGCTACATTATGAAATATCCAGAAGATATATAATAGGTATATAAGTATTTTATTTTATTTCGTTTTTAAAGATTATAAAGTAAATTTACACCTACATCAATATGCCACGCTACGGGCATGAAGTCCACCCATTGTTACCTTAGTTGCCACGCTGCAGGTATATTATGGCTGTAGCACGAATGGGTCGGCTTAACCGGAGGAGGACCGCGCTCTCACAGAATACTAGCGTAAAGTAGAATTTTAATACTGTGTTTCGTATGGTGAGCGTATAGATCCGAAGACCCTTTTTATACTGGAAACGAGGCATTCCAACTTAGTCCTCAGGGTGGACAATGCATCTGATTCTTTATCGAGTATAAATGTAAATGTATATGGTCCACAGCATCCGCTTACCATCAGGTGGATTGTGTGCTCGATTTTCATCCTTATTCTATAAAAAAATAAGAAAAAACCAATGTGTATAAATAAATAAATAAAAATAGTGTATAATGCGTTTTCACTAACCATGTGATATGTGATCGAATAATCCATCACCTCGTTCCGTCATGTCGATGCCGTAAGAGTTAACCATGGGTAATGCCAGAAAAATCTCATGTCTCCAGATGGACGCGGTATACCAGCTCGTCTACGTTAAACATCAAACACCCAGACCTCGACAAGATCTATTGCCAGTAGTGCGAGTGCAGTGAATCTGGTACTACAATCGTCAGGGGCTGCTTAAGAGCCCCACAGTCTTAGTAGAAAACAATTTTTATAGAGAAAGGGTAAAAACGAGCGCATATTCCATCTGATGGTAATTTGATGCTGCGACCCATAGACATCTACGTCTATTCTCGATTAATGATCAAAATTCAGATGCATTGTCACGCCTAAGGACTGCGACGGTATCCCTCGCTTCTTGTAAAAAGGGTTTCCGGTCCTCTACACTCGCCCTACGCAACACAGCAATATTAAGTTAATACGTAATTTTGGAATTTCGAAAAAGTGAGAGTAATCTGACTCTCATAATTCTTATTCTTCCATTTTCTCATGGTTTAATCCGATTCTACTTATTGATCAAATTAGTTAAATATTTTAGAGATTATTAGGTCTCAATATTAAGAGAGTCTGAATGACTAAATGAGACATTGTGTGATAAGAGAAAAGTGTCGTTAGCAAGATGATGTAGTGACCAGGATTAAGAAAGGAATGCTTCGGTGGTTTGGTCATGTAGAAAGAATGAATGAGGAAAGGCTTACAAAGCATATTTATGTTGCAGATGTGAACGGCAGAGTTAAGTTTATCGACCAAATTGGCGATATGTTGAAAATTGGTAACCTTAAACCGACGAGTATGTATGCGTAGGTAAATGGATGTAGAGGAGGCGAGAGAGGTGTGTCAGGATCGTGCCAAATGGAAGTCTGTAGTCTCAGCCTACCCCTCTGGGTGACAGGCGTGAATTTTTATGTATTTTATGCATATGTACTGAGGATTACATCGCCTACAGGTAGGTATAGGTAGGAGGATGGTACCAACTTAAAATGTAACCTTAGAAAAAAGGAGTACCTACCGTTTCAATCTAGAAACCGCGTCTAAGTATGCAGGTACGAGGCATGACCAAAAAAAAACACTAGAACCTTATAGTACTTTTTATTGTTTTTTGAAGTATTAACCCCATAGTTAAATATACTTTTCCATTTGTTCAAACCAGTTATTAAACATTTATTCCACTCAAAAGTGAGGTCAATATGAATAAAGCGTCAACTGCTTCTTCATCGGACTGGAACCTTTGACCACGAAGATTTTTCGTAATTTTAGGAAGTGTAAAGAAATCCTTAGGTCAGGTCTGTATGGAAAATGGTCAAGAATTTCTACGTTTTCCTGCTTCAAATACTCAATCGATGACCAGCGCTGTGTGAGCTCGCGTTGTCATGGTGTAGGATGATGCGTCGCTTAGGGTTAGATTTTCGAAGTTCGGCGATTATTTGTGATAAACAAACTGTGATATATTACTCAGCATTAACCGTTCTACGATCTTCAAGTGCAATCGTCGCAACATAACCGGTTTTCACAATGAACGTTGCCACCCTTTTCATTGAAGTGCTTCGAGAGCGAACCACTTTAGTTGGCTTGGGCTCCTCTAGGAAGACCCAGATTGTAGATTGTTGTTTGGAATCGAGATTGTAGTCATAAATCCAAGACTCGTCACCACTGATGATATCATAGACGTGATTTCACTCTTGAAGAGTTTTCTTACACCATCTGACACGAGTCGCCTTATAATCGTCGGAAAGCAAATGCTGGATCTAACGGCAAATTACCTTTCTCACATCAAGCGCTTCATGCAAGATCTTCTAAATGGTTGTTCCTGAGATACTTAATAACGCTTCTCTCTCTCTCGATATGTCACATGACGAACTTCAAGAATTAGTTTTCTTACAGCAACGACGTTATCTTCAGTGAAGGCGGATTTTGTGTATTTACGTCCACGCTGGAATTCCAAATACCAGCGTTCGACAGTCTTCAGACATGGAGTTTTAACATGGAACACAAAAATTTGCTCTTCGAAACCCTGAAGCCGTGTTAGACCGTTTCGAAAGTTGGAGAAACTTATTGCACGGGTATTTTCCTTAGTAAGATTCATTTCCATACTTGACCTGACAGATTCAAAACGACTCTGTGACTGGATAATAGCATTTATCCTCATACTTTCAATTGTTTTGAGATTCTGACTTTAAATAAATTTGAATAGGTACTACAGTTCCAAATTTAAAATTGATGGTAAAATATGTAAACGACGGAGCTTTAAAGGCATGCTAACATTGATTTATATGTCCTACGTACTAGAGAAGCTATTTCAAACAAAAAATGTTAGTAGTACTCTGTATCCGTACATGCGCGGGAAACAGTAGAGTCGCGAATGCGCAGTTGATATTATAAACGCGCGAAAATTGTCATAATAAATAACCATTGTTTATTTAGATTGTATTGTTAATCGAGTTCATTTTTTTTAATTTTCGTTTATTTTGGATATGTGCTAATTTAATATAAAATAATTATTAGCGCCGCTCCGTACTGCATGAATATCGAAGCCACAATAACGTGTGTACGGATTGCAGTACAGTTCAGTTGAACATATTGAGTGTTTGGAATGCCATATCTAGTGCGTAGTACATATAATATATCGATGCATGCTAATAATACTGTCACCAATAAGTCACGAGATACATTATGTTCAGCAGTTGACTTTTATATGCTGTAATGGACAAATGGGACGGGTATTATACAAAGTGGGTTTATATCATAGATAGAATAACTCTTGCAATAAATAAATTCATACATATTTATACGTGGTAGAGCCACGCTACAGCTATATTATAGTTGTAGCACGAATGGGTCGGCTCGACCGGGGAAGGACCACGCTCTCACACAATACCAGCGTAAAATAATAGCTTAATACTGCTGTGTATCGTATGGTGAGTGTAGAGATCCGGAGACGTTTTTTACTGGAAACGAGACATTCCATTTTAGGCCACAGCATCCACTTACCATCAGGTGGATTGTGGGCTCGTTTGTTACCCTTATTCTTTAAAAAAATATATAAATGAAATTGAAGTGTCTATCTATAATATCATAACAACAGACATATTTTAAGCCACTTACATTACATTACACATTACATGCTTTTAAGACGTGAATAGCCATCTTTAAATTCTATATATACATACTTACATATATATATATATATATATATATATATATATATATATATATATAACTATAAAAGATAATAAGACTTTACGAATAGATAGAGCAATGCCAGGAGTAATCTTCTATAACTTATTTCCTAAAAAAATATATATATATTTTTTTTGGAAAATCGTTAAACTAATAAACTATTTTTGGTGTTTGATAATTAGCATTAATACTAACTAACTAGGCAAAGTCAGGGGGTAAACTATTTGGTGTTTGATAATTAGCATTAATACTACCTAACTAGGCAAAGTCAGGGGGTAAACTATTTGGTGTTTGATAATTAGCATTAATACTACCTAACTAGGCAAATTCAGGGGGTGTCACTAGTATATTGTTTATAAAATAAGCGTGGCAAACGAGCACACAGTCCACCTGATGGTAAGCAGATGCTGTGGCCCATAGACATCTACATCTATTCTCGGTTAAGAATCATAACGCAGATGCGTTGCCACCCCTGAGGACTAAGATGGAATATTTCGTTTCCAATAAATATGGTCTCCGGTTCTCTACACTTACCATACGAAACACAGCAGCATTAAGCTACTATTTCACGCTGGTATTCTGTGAGAGCGTGGTCCTTCCCCGGTCGAGCCGACCCATTCGTGCTGCAACCACCATATAGCTGCAGCTTGACTCTACCACGTAAGGAGTATATAAATATAACACAAACATGCACTAAAAAGTTAGTAAAAGTAAATTGAAATGTTTCTTAATCTATGCATATAGGATAAGTACTTAAGCTGTGAATGATAACTAAGGAGAAAATATTATTTGAATTAACGTAATTTTAGAGGAAATAAAAATATAACCGTGGACATTGTTTTCCATCGATGAATTTGCATTATTTATTTATTTACTTTTTGAATAGAATAGAATTTTTTTTTTATTTCTCAAATATGTGTACAGTATGATGATATGTTTTTTTAATATAAACTGCGTCAAAAAAATTTTCTATAGAATAAGGGTGGCAAATGAGGACACAGTCCACCTGATGGTAAATGGATGTTGTGGTGTGTGTTTCACCAGAAGGTACGCAAAAACATAATAATTATGATCGTGCAGTCGCTAATAAGCATATAACTAATTAATTACTGACGGGTTTGTACCTTTTACATGTGAAGACCAAAAGAAATGGTTCTATTAAAAAAAATACATTCCGTTAGAATGTAATTAAATTATAACATTTTCTTTACGTGCTCGTAAAACTAATTAGTGCTTTATGATCATTAAAATTTATTAATTATTCTTTAGTCCTTATGTGGAAGTGAACCCTACAAAACAAGAACCTGTTTCATCTAAAAACTTTTAGTTGGAAGGCGTGTTATTCTTGTGAGAACCGATTTCTCAATTGTCATAAAAAATTCTTCGAATAAAATACAACGTAAACAAATTAAAAATTATAGTTGTAGGAATAAAATGGTTCAATTGTTACACTTTTATATTCAGTCAGGTATTTATTCCACGGATATCTTTTATCTGACCTGACGATTGAAAACACTGCTCTTAATAATATTAGATAATAATATGTTTGTAGGTTGGAAAATTAAAATGTCTTAACATCTGGAAAATGCTGAATATAGAGATCTTGAGGCAGCTGAATCAACTCTTTACACTGATGGTCATTTAAACCAATATTGCACCTCGATATTAGTTACGATTGCATTATAAGGTGTTCATTTTGTGTATTTAGGCTTCACTGTGATTACCGCAGATGTCCTAAGTCTCACCGCAATTGTCCAGTATCCTAATCCATTGAACATAACCGCATCACCCATAATTTTCAATTTCTTTGACCTTTATATCAATAATTAGTGTATATTCTAGGGCTCTTTAATTCAAATTTAATAAATGAAATAACAATAATGATAACTTCGTATAAATTTATTCTCAATTATGGGAATCTAGCAGTTTTACACATAAAAATACCTTGTCTTTAAGTTTTATATTTAGTACTAGTAATACGCCCCGGCTTCGCACGGCTGATTTCTGGGTCTCGACAAAAGCGCAACCTACCGGGTCCAAATGTACATCTAAACCATTTAAATAGTTTTATCGTCCTTATACATTTTATTATAGATGCGGGGAAGAATTCTGTCATGTTTACCACATTAGAAAGTTAAGTAGAATTCAACAAAATATAGTCTCTACGTATGAGACCACCAAGTTCCAATGGAAGTTTATTAAATGACCGGGCCTCGTTGGACCCTAGTTTTTCTTCAGAAGAAGACAACACCTTCCGTTATTTTCTTTTCTTTCTTATCCATCCATACTGGGCCACGATGAAACAACGGTGCCCCGGAACGCACTAGAGAGAGTGACGTAAAAAATTCGAATAAAATCGATAGTTACCTAAAATATCTAGCAGTTAATCCTTTGTAAAATTAATCGATGTCTAGACTCGTAGTTATATCTTTTCAGATCTCAAAACTCGATTATATCTCTCAGACCATTGTAATTCAATAATAGAATTCAATTAGTGGTTATTCTTCGATTTGTTTTAATATAATGCAGCGACAAACAAAAGATAAACCTCAATAAAAAAAGCAAATGCATTTAAAAGATCTCTATATGTACACAGATACGTAAATTATAAAACGTTTTTTAATGAGTTAACCGTAGTTCGTTCACATTTATGCAGCTGACATGTTTTTAGGGACCTATTAAAACACAATTATTTTCCCTAAATAACAAATAACTTTATTACAGCTGTAGCACGAATGGGTCGGCTCAACCGGAGAAGGACCACGCCCTCACAGAATTTGGTGAGTGTATAGAATCGGAGACCCTTTTTACTGGAATCGAGGCATTCTATCTTAGTCCTCAGGTGTGACAACGTATTTGTATTTTGATTCTTAATTGAGGATAAATGTGGATGTCTATGGGCCACAGCATCCACTTACCATCAGGTGGACGTATATCATTGGGTGACAAGCAGTACGCTCGTTTGTCACCTAGTGATATAAAAGAAATACATTTTAATCATTATAATAATTTTACATTTAATATTAACATCCGGACAGAAATTTCCTTGCTTGGTATTAACATCTATAAAATGCTTTTTAATCAGTGGAAAAACTGTTAATAATAATAACAAAATAATGTTAAATCCACAATTATATGGTGATAAGTGACAAATGTGAAATATAATGTGATGAAGGACGACCATTTTGTGTGACGCTAGTGTACAAGATGGCGTGTAGTTCTGTTTTCCGATTTTTGATCCTGTTGGCGGCTCTCGTTTGGCTTCTGGCAGCTGATGGTATACCGCGAAAGCGGAGGGAACCTTGGACTAATGGAAGTTGGTTGTGAGTATATTTTTTGTACTTATATTTATTTATAACGATGTTGAAATAATTTAGCTTTATAAATTGGGTTAGTTGCCAGGAGAAATTCTAATAAATTAGAAATCGTGATATAAAAAGTTAAAACCCATAATGCGAGCACTAGCGGGCTCGATAGACCCTGTTATGCCCTTTCCGGTATGTAGCGCGATGAGTTTTACTCAGGCCGTATTCCGATATACACTGCAAGCACTGCTCAGTGCTCTGACTGGTGAAAAATTAGTTCCGTTATGGACTGCCAGTATACTGCCGCAGTACCCTAGGGCAATCGATGACGTCATAAGTAGCTGCCATTTTTGTAATGTGAGCACCGACGCTGGCGAGGTAAACTGCTCCCAGTATTTTGATTACCTGATCAAAAAAACATAACAGTGCCTAGAGATTTAATAGCTTCCACGAATTATTGTTATTATTATTTATTAATATTGTTATTCACATAAACTCGAGCATTAAATTTTAAAAGCAACCACATTCAAAAAATAATTTTTCTTGTTGAACAGAAAACGTGTACGTGACAAATATTTTCATTTGAAAACAATGTCAAAAATGAGGATGGCAGTGTACTGGACTGCGTTCCATTTTAAACATTAACCAGTATCCAGTGTAGCAAACTAAAAAGGAACGGCTTTACAGTATGCTGAATGACATCACACCTTATAGTGGTCACAGCGTAGGTATATCGGAACACACCCTTAGTGGTCACGGTATATATCGACACACACCCTTAGTATCCATTGGGAACATTTTACGTTTTAAACGTATCTATAAATTATATACCAATAAATAAAATAATAAAAAGCCTAAACAGCATAGAAATAATGTAAGTAGCTACTCAGAAAGTAAGTACTTACTCGTACCATTAATTGAAACGAACTGAAGCCAGCGGCTTACGGTGCGCCCGGAAAACTCCATGGGGTGCCGTCAGTTAAAAAGATTTCACACCCATTGTCATTTTTTGGATATACATACGTCTGTTCTACTGATCAGTTTAACTGACCGTGTGTGGCGACCATAAGAGAAATTAACAAAGGTTTTTCAAAGAAAAGATTGATCCAAATTAAATAAGATATTATTTTCGCGTACCTAATATATTTTTGAACAGCATATTATAGTACCCATAAACTAAATACATTACAATACTATATATACCTATACTATATATACCTATACTATATATAAATATATATATATATATATACATCCTACACCCATCAACTTCCTTCAGGTCTTACCACGTCGTCTTTCCGTCCATTTTCCTAGTTGGGGTCCATACTGGTATTTTTGTGTGGTATGTGTTGCCACACAAAAATCTTTCTTGTATATCTATTTATATCTATATCTATTCACCAACATGATTTTCACCATTTTACCTAGTTCTGATTACTTTGATGGCCATACGTGGTGACTTGCAAACTCTCAGTCCCAAAGAATAAAATTCATTCAATCCAGTCTTACATATAACATGTTTCAAGTATAAAAAGCTCATTACATATCGACCCTTTCCTTCTATTGTACGGTACACGACATGTCTAGACTAGGCAGGGCGCAGGTGGCTTAACGCTACGATAATCAAAACGTGACAAATTTTGGATTGGATAGTCCAATATTGAATATTATGACAAAAACGTTTTTACGTGGTAGAGCCATGCTGCAGTTATATTAGTAGTATAGTTGTTGCAAGATTGGGTCGGCTCGACCGGGGAAGGACCACACTCTCATACCAGCGTCAAATAGTAGCTCAATGCTGCTGTGTTTCGTATGGTGAGTGTAAAGAACCGGATACCCTTTATATTGGAAACGAGGCATTCCATCTAAGTCCTCACGGATGACAACGCATCTGCATTTTGATTCGTAATCGAGGATAGATGTAGATGTCTATGGGCCACAGCAACCACTTAAGTGGACTGCGTGCTCGTTTGTCATCTTATCCGATTAAAAAAAATCCTAAATCTTATATAAAAAGATCAATTTGCTTTCCGTAAGTCTCGCAAAAACTGGGAAATAGCTCGATTGATTTTGATGATTTTTTGTGTGTATTTGAGTGGGTCCACTGGATGGTTCAAAAACTTAATTCAATTCTGTAGATGGCGCTGTTGCCGCTAATTATAGATAAATTTTGAATTTTCATACAACTTGCCAAAATAAAATTTCGGAACAAATTAAATTTACGCCTATCTCCCCATATAGTGCAGGTTTTGCAAGAAGGTTAAAAATTCAATTTTGCACAAGACCGACAAAGAAGAGTATATGTGTTAGCGGTATGTACGATACCACTCGTAGCAGATATCCACTCGCTTCGCTGAGCGCACGGTAATAGACAATCATAACATAGATATGAAATATCAACTTTTTTTATAAATCCGTTCTTAGTGAACGTTTGCATTGCGGAATGTGTAAAAGTAAAAAAATAAAGTAAAGTAAAGTTACAGACTATATACGTCCCACTGCTGGGCACAGGCCTCCCCTCATTTCTGAGAAGGTTTTAGGGCAAGGAAGTGTCCGCCACGCCGCCCCAATACGTGTTGACGAACTTCACATGTCTTCGGAATATTTTTTTTCTTATTCCTCAGACAGGCAGGTTTCCTTACGATGTTTTCCTTCACCGCCGAGCACGTGGTATATCAGCACTAAAAATTGCAATTAACAATTTCATTGGTGCCGGCGGGGATCGAACCCGGGTTACTCGCGTTTTGCTATATTAACAGCGAGCGTTAACCATCTGAGCTACCACGGCCCTCTCTCTCTCTCTCTCTCTCTCTCTCTCTCTATATATATATATATATATATATAATGATATATATATATATATATATATATATATATATATATATATATATATATATCATAAGGAAACCTGCATATCTGACAAATGAGAAAAAAAAATATAAACATGTGAAGTTCGCCAACAAGCATTGGGGCAGCGCGGCGGACATTTCCCCTAAAACCCTCTCAGAAATAAGAAGAGACCTCTCCCCAGCAGTGGGACATATATAGGCTGTAAGTTTAACTTTATGATAAGATAGAAAGCGAGAAATTACTGACTTTTAGTCAATTGAATAAAACTAAATTTACGGATTCTATCGCGTTTATTTAACTGATTTTACTTATTTTTAATTCGCGACGTTTCGGGTGCTTTTTAACCATGGTCACGGGGGGGACTGAGATGTTTGACGTCCCAATGTCATTGTTAGCCCGGCTACCTTCAGTTTTTGAATATTAATTTTTGGTCCGATTTACGCAAAACGAACTTACAGTATCTTTAAGTCTTGCAGTGGTATGCTTGGGTTTAGGTTAAATTTTGTTAATTATAAGATCCCAAGCAGATGGCAGCACCCAACCATCTTCTCTATTGAAATTAGGATGTTTTTTAATTTCAATAGCCTCGCGTTTCATCCTTGGTAGGAACCGATGTTCTTTTGCGAGGATTTGTGGTCTATCAAATCTGATGTAATGGTGGGGACGATCTTGAACATGTTCACAGACTGCAGACTTCCCGGAGCGTCGGTGCTTCATGTCAGCTATATGTTCTTTCACGCGGGTTTTTATGGATCTTTTTGTTTGACCTATGTAAGAGAGACCACATTCACAATCTAACTTGTACACTTCTGCATCTTGTAGAAGGATATTACACTTGACGAATGGTAAAAATTGACTAATCTTCTTTGGCGGCTTGTAGTATGTTTTAATGGAAGCTCGCCTCAAGATGTAGCCAACCTTGTCTGTGAGTCCTCTGACATATGGTAGTACAGCAGGCACACGCTCGACTGTGGCCGGCTTCACTCGGTCACTGTGACGTAGGCGCGGGATCCGAAGCTTGTCTTGCAATACTTGCTTGCCATGCTGCAGCTCGGCGGCCAGATGTTTTCTGTCACAGATCCCTCGTGCTCTCTGAAACAAAGATTTACCCACGGTAGCTAACTGTGAAGGATGATGGTGAGATTGTGAGAACGCACACCCTCAGACACCCCAATTAGTGTATTATGTTATAATCATAATACATCATCATCATCATCATCATTCATTACAGCCCTTCACAAGTCCACTGCTGAACATAGGCCTCCCCCAAGTAATGCCACAAAGCACGGTCCTGAGCCACCTGCATCCATCGACTTCCTGCATGTCTTACCAGGTCGTCACTCCATCTATTGGGGGTAGCCCTACACTACGCCTACCGGTACGTGGCTGCCACTCGAGAACCTTTCTTCCCCATCGGTTATCGGTTCTTCGAGCTATATGGCCGGCCCATTGCCACTTCAGCTTACTAATCCGTTGGGCTATGTCGGTCACTCTGGTTTTACTGCGGATATCCTCATTTCTGAGTCTATCACGCAGAGAAACTCCGAGCATAGCCCTCTCAATAGCTCGCTGAGCGACCTTGAGCGTCCTCATACGGCCAGCAGTGAAGGACCACGTCTCAGATCCGTAAGTCATCACTGGCAACACGCACTGGTTATACACTTTAGTTTTCAGAGATTGAGGTATACCTGACGAGAAGATGTGTCGTAATTTCCCGAACGCTGCCCAGCCGAGTTGAATCTATTTGTTCCAGGTAAACGTACTCGTCAACAACTTCGAGCATAGTGCTCCCAACAACTACCGGCATAGGTGTGACATGGACATTAAACATGATCTTTGTTTTGTCCATGTTCATCTTAAGACCTATCCGTTGGGAGACACCATGATACATAATACACTGAATTTTTAGTTAAACATTTTTATGCACTGATTATTTATCAAATTAGTTATACTAATTCCGGAAGAATGGTGTGGTCACAGTACAAATCCACGAACGCAAAGACTTTAACGTGCTTGAAATAAAGTTCATTTTTATTTATTTTTTTTTATCTTTACAGATTTAGTGTGACTGTAATTTGCTTAGTTTTAATTATTTTTGGGATAAAAAATTACCTATAAAAATTATAGGAATCGATTCAGTAAGCGATTCTGAACAAACTACATTCTCAAAGTGTTACGTATTATATATATAATATATAAGTACATGTATATACATATTATATTAATTTTATATTCTAATCCCCTCTAATATGTATTTTGTTATTATTCACCCGAAAATTCACAAAACATGAACTTTAGAATGAATTTACAATTTTATGATAATCTTTATTTGCAGGAATATGGTTGTACAATGGTGTTCGAGGAGTATAATTTGTTCTACATATTTCTACCTCAGTGGTGTGCAAATATTAATAGTCAAGTACTCGTAATTTATACAGCAATCCTTACCGAATTTTTAACAACACAATTTTTTTTAACATTACTCAGTTGATTTGATGATTAATTAATTGTGTAACAGTGTCAGAAAAATAAATTGCCAATAAGATGTATAAGTATTATTAAAGCTCAATGATATTAATGTTCTTATGTCAGTAAATATAATGACAATTATAAATGTTACATATCTAATTGTCATTAATTTATTTCAATATTTATATCAAGTTTATTAATTAAATAAAAATTTTAATTTAATAAGAATGCCATAATTCAAACATTATTTTAAGCATTGTGTCAAATTCTTAAATGTATTGTCTACTTATTTGCAAAGAAGTCTTTAATTTAGTAAAAAGACTGCTGGATGAGCCATTTTTTAGGTGAGTTTTCTATCTCATTGTTGGTAACTCTGTAATCGCATTAGATATCTTATTAAAAACTTTTATACACATTCAACTTCCATTCGCTTCGTCCGATCACACTTTTTGTAACGCTTTCGTCACGCGTTCGCCACCTCACTCCCCAAGTAAAGCGTGCGTATAGAAGTTTTACTTCAAAAATCGAAGTGTCTGACTGTAATATCTAACCGCCTATGATCTGAGGAGGTTATTTGTATGCCATTCAAATATGAATAACCTTTTTTTAATTTTTTTATAGATCAATTATAATTTTATTATGTATTAATTACTCTGTACGGGCCTATCTTTGGAACGGCAGAACCGATTGTAATAAAAGTACACGCAACACCAGGAGTGATCTAGGCCGTATTTAATCCGAAAAATTTGGCATGGAAATCGAAAAATTAACTTATTTTAAATCAAAGTAACGTCATGTTAATTGATCTTACCCAGACGATGCCGGGCGGGTCACTAGTATTAAAATAAATATATTGTACTTGGTAGAGGCACGCTGCAGCTATATTATGGTTGTAGCACGAATGTGTCGGCTAGACCGGGAAAGGTCCTCGCTCTCACAGAATACCAGCTTAAAATAGCAGCTTAATACTGCTGTGTTTCGTATGGTAACATCCGGAGGCCCTTTTTTACCGGAAACGAAACATTCCATCTTAGTCCTCAAGGGTGACAACGTTTCTACGTTTTGATTCTTAGTCGAGGATAAATGTAGATGTCTATGGGCCACAGCATTCACTTATCATCAGGTGGACTATGTTCGTTTGTCACCTTTATTCTATAAAAAAAATATTACACGAAAGTTAAGTCAGGTTCAAATTGTAGAAAGCGTTGTAACCACCGTTTCTACTTCATAAGTTTTTCCGTTAAGTTACTTACTGTAACTAGCTTTTTATATATTTGTCGTCTTTTTTTTAAATAATTTCAATATCACAATAACCGTATGGCCTTACATTTATTTGTTCATATCATTATCTTTGTTTTTAATTTTAATTAAAAAAAATTAAAAAAAACACTTACTATAAAAACTTATATTGAGTTTTTCCCAATTGTTTTCCACTTATATTGTTTTTTACTACATCATATTCCTTGATCCACTGTCGATGCCTCCTGGACTAATCATTTTAAAACTTGAAATTTAAAACTTTATTTCCCGGATATTGCAAATCTTCAGTCAGTGGTATGATACTGCACAAACAAAAATCGGAGACAAAAATATTATATATTTTACACACAAGTCATATTATTACTGGTAATTATTAAAAAAAAACACTCGTACGAAATAAATCTATTACTTCTTGAATAATGAGGTCATCCGCGATTTTTCTGCCACCAGGGCGGCGCCACTTACACATGATTTGTAATATTTGACAGATTTCATAGCGGCGATGTTAATTTGTTCATAAATTGTAAATGTTAATGTTTATTTCTGTTTATATTAATTAGATTAAAAATAAATAAACCAAACAACAGACATTCATAAAAATAGAAAAATAAAAAATTGTTAAAAATGTGCAAAAAATTAAAGAGCAAACCACTGGGGCATAGTTTTGTGTATTAGTGTAATGCTCTAGAAACTGATAATCTTTTTCAAAACTAAATAATCAATTAAATGACAATGTGTTACAAAAAAGTCAGTGTCAACTAGCGACAGCTGGTGGCCGTAAGATTATTAGCCCTCATTGCGTAGTATTGTTATTAAATAATTAAATGTGGATAAAATTTCCATACCTGGTATCTTACAACCACGTAGACTTGCACAATTTATCATTACAAGATTTACAATATATTAATTATTTTTATGCTTTTGTGTACCTCTGTGTCGACGTAATCTTTTGTATATATACGTTCGTAACCACATGATTTGGATTTTTAAATTTGTAAGTACTTGCCATTGTTGTTACTTGGTGAAAACTCATCATTTCTTTTGTGATTTAGATCGTCACATTTATGTATGCTCATATTAAATTATACCCTGATGATGCCGTGAGACAAAATCGGTCGGTTTTATCTAATATATAAAAATTTATGATTGTTTTTTCGTATCTTATACGTTGCCACACCGTTCATCAGATTGCGGTAAAACTTTGTCAACTTATTGCTTGCACTTGTGCGAAGGCATAAATAGGCGCTGCAAGATGCGATCGAGGTAGTGTTGATTTGGCGAGAAAAGCGAAGCTTCGGAGCGGAATAAAGTGAATTAGTGTGTTTAATTATTAGTGTTTTTAACTTTAATTTGTGTAAAGTAAATTAAAGTGTTAATTTAGGTAATTCTATCGGCAATTTTTATTGTCACGAACCTCAAGCTCGTAACAGTAGAATTAACTTAGAGTGGGTGTCGCGCGTATCTTACTGACAACATTTTAAAGTTATATATTTATTGTAATATATTCAACGGTATATCATTCAAATATGTATTATCATTCCTAATTAAATTATATAACCCTTCCAAATTTAAAATAATATTTCCACATATATTTATACTATGGCAGCAGAGCGTACCAGCTAGTTACCAACTAGTTTGTAACTTAAAAAATCCGTTATTGCACATTTATTAAAGTAATATACATATAAATAAATATTTACATTGTTAAAACATAGTACAAAATGAAATCTAACTTAAATGTTTCACACAATATTTAAAAAATACTATAATAAAGGAAAATACATATTAAACGATAGTAAAAGTATTTATACCGTAGAAATACATAGCTGAATTTTTTCACTTTTGTCGGAACGATTGGTACAATTATCATAGTAATATACCATTGATTAAAAAAATTCCTAGAGTTGCGGGGATGCAGCTATAAAGCATTGTCATGCACTATTCAAAATTGTTTTACTAACTGTAAAAAGAATTGGTAAAAATTATTCACTTTCGCGAATTCCCATTTCCATTTCAATAAAACAATAGAGAAATCAATTACGTCTCAACTAAAAGAGATGTTTTTTCAAAATTTAAATTACCCAATTAATACTCACTTATCTCAACCTCGTTCTAAATTTAATATAATAAAAGTAGTTGAATTGAAAGTAATGGACAGCGACTTAAAAATGCATCTCGTATTCTATGCTCAGACGACATCCTGGCTCTTCGTAATGTCGAAACTCTTGAAGGTCTTCGTCAGATGCATGCTTCGGTCAATCCTTCTCAGAATTTACCGCTGCCTACCAATGCTTCTATGCAACCTTTACAAATTTCTGAAGATGAAACTTTAAGACGTAATCTTGTCATTCTCAAATTGATTTGTGATTTCAAAAGATTATGTGCCTTCAAAAAAAGGATAACGATATCCGTCCTATTGCCGTTGGTTCCACATTTCGAGTTGGTTTCACTTTTAACTTCAAAATTAGCTTGCAGGCACATAATCTTTAACCTTAAGACAAAATTTCAGCCTACTCAACTAGGCCTTGGCACTAAGGGTGACTGTGAGGCGTCGGTACATTCAGCGCTTATTTTTTAACAATTTTTAATGTCCTTGTGAAGGTTGACATTAGGATTGCTTTTAACTCTATCGATAGGGTGGCTGCTGCTGCTGAAAGAAGTAATGACAATTTCGGGGGTACGACTAGCAACATCCTCGAAATTTATCATTACGTTTAACAATTTTTATTGGAAGACGTCTAAAAATTAGACATTTTTGTTTTAAAATGTTAAATAATTATCGATAATTATATAAATCGTTGTATTGTATACCTTTTGATCACAAAAAATAATAACGTGTGTTCTAAATTTGAAATCCTATAAAATTAGGGTGGAGCGGCAAGCGGCAACAGTGGTCGAAATTAATAGACAGCACCTAAACCAGTTTCGAACAAAAAGATTTCCGACACCGCTTGGATTCTGGGTCTCATTAGCCCTACTTAAACATTATTACAGGGCCATTACGTTTGCGCCTCCCAGTGGACTGCGGTGGGAAGTTTACAGAGATGTTACTACCGTTAGTGTGTAAAATTTCTCGCTTTTTAATTTCGCACATTGCAAAAATACAATCAAATCTCATACAAAAAATGTGAGCCAACTTAACTCTTTTATATAAGTATGGGAGAAAAACGACCTGACAGTCTTCTGATAGCAAGTGGAATACTGTGGCTCATAGATACTGTTTGCCCAAGATCCTGATGCAGCAGGAGCTCTAAGATGATGTAGTGGTTTAAGTAAATTTAATTGAATGGTACGTATGAAAATAGAATGCAAAAAAATTGACGTGTGACGAAAATATTTTATGAAGAAGTCTTGACTCGTTATGACAGATTCTGTTCGTCCGGTCCGGAATATTTATCTCTGTTGCGTTTCGATCTACGGTAGAACGTAACAGATACCTACATTCATCCTCGATTAAAATGAAAACACTGTGACGTTGTCGCTGCTAAAAATAAAGATGGAAGCCCGTTTATAAATAAAACTGTAACCGGTTTTCGTCACCAAATGAAAAACAGC
The DNA here is from genome assembly GCA_036936625.1 of Parnassius smintheus behrii. Taxonomy (NCBI): domain Eukaryota; kingdom Metazoa; phylum Arthropoda; class Insecta; order Lepidoptera; family Papilionidae; genus Parnassius; species Parnassius smintheus. The sequence goes on from JAUPFT010000022.1 coordinate 35,029,609, forward strand.
ATTAAGCTGGTATTCTGTGGGGCCAAATGGGTTTTATTTTATTTGTAGTATTCGTGAAAATAATAAATCCATTCTGCGTAGACCGGAATAATAATAATAATTAAAAATCATGATAGTCCGGTTTAAGGAAGTCGAACACCTCAATGCCCCGTGACACGGGGCTCTACAAAGCATTTTTTTTATAGAAAAAAGGTGACAAGCGGGCACACAGTTCACCTGATGGTGAGTGGATGCTGTGGCCCATAGACATCTACATCTATCCTCGTTTGCGAATCAAAATGCAGATGCGTTGTCAGCCTTGAAGACTAAGATGGAATGCCTCTTTTCCAGTAAAAAGGGTCTCCGGTACTCTACACTCACCATACGAAACACAGCAGCATTAAACTGCTATTTGACGCTGGTATTCGGTGAGAGCGTGGTCCTTCGATCGAGCCAACCCATTCGTGCTACAACTATACAATTAATATAGCTGCAGCATGGCTCTACCACGAAAAAGCAATCAAAACTTTCTATAAAACCAGGTCAAAATGTCGAGGGAATAAAAAAATGTTAAACCTATATATAAATATCACCCTTTTAGAACTATAAAATTTCTTAACGTGGTATAGCCACGCATCCATAATTCATAATTCTTTATTGCATGTCACAATGTATAAAGTTGGAACAATATATTTACAGCACATGTGACATCCTGTTCGGGCGTAGCATATTAAAACAGAGTTTAAATTTTAATTAATATAGAATTCATTTTCATTTCATTCAAATTACAGTATTTATAGTAGTATTTATAGTACACAATATATAAATTATATTATAAAATGTCAGACTAAATAATACTTACACATTTGTTTTAAAAATTAAATTTCATTAAATATTGTCAATTGATCATTCGTCATTTATATTATGTAAATAAAGTTTAAAAATTTTGATGAAAAATACTAACAATGTCAAATATGTAAATAGAAATAAGGAAAATTGTCAAATAATTAATATTGATTTATCATTAAAATATTCATTCAAACTGTAATATGTTTTTACAATAAGCATTTTCTTGAATACTATTTCAAATTTACGACACTGGAGGGCTTTTATTGTATTAGGTAAATGATTGTAAACCCTTATAGCCATGTAGTAGTGACCATTTTTATATAATGTGAGATGTATGGCAGGAGCAACCAGATTATAACCTCGGCGTGTGCCGTAGCGACTGGGTCTATCTTCAAATCGCTGGAAATAATGAGGATTTTTCCTAACAAATCAGAATAAATTCAAAAATGTATATGCTCGTTACAGTTAGTAAGTTATATCTGGGGAACAACCTTCGACATGAATCTCTTGAAGCTGCGAATGTGATGATTTTTTGGAGCATGAGCGTTTTTGGAGCATGGATACCGCGTGTACCTCGGTAGAGTTTCCCCAGAATATGATGCCGTATCTTATCCAGGCAACTGCGTGGCTGTGGTACGCAGTAAGTGCGCACTGCTCATTAGTTTCCTTACGTAGCTCACGCAGGGCATAGCACAAACTGCTCAACTTACAACTCTTTATACATGAGTTTTCCATGAAAAACTTGAGTCTATTTTTACCCCGAGGAATGAAAATGTGCGAACTTCCTCAATATTTACACCTTGGTAATATATAGCGAGCGGGACTTCTGACCTCTGATATGGACGAAACTGGATTATTTTGGTCTTTTCAAAATTTAGTAATAAGCCTAAAACCTCTAATTCATTCACAATTTTTCTAAGGCATTGGGTTATTTTTTCCTGCACACTACTTAGATTTTTTTTGTTTACAAGTAATTATAACTGTCGCGTCATCCGCAAACAAAACGACTCTATGTGGTGCTACTGAAGGAAGTATATTGTGGTTGTAGCACGAGTGGCTCGACTCGGCCGACATAGGACCACGCTTTAACGGAATACCAGCGTAAAATAGCAGCTTAATACTACTGTGTTTCTTATGGTGAGTGTAGAGAACCCGAGACCCTTTTTACTGGAAACGGGACATTCCATCTGAGTCTTCAGGGGTGACAACTCATCTGCATTTTAATTCTTAATTGATGATAAATGTAAGATATCTATGGGCCACAGCATCCACTTAAAATCAGGTGGACTGTGTGCTCGTTTGTCATCCTATTCTATAAAAAAATACATCCAATAAAATATAACTAAAGGGAATTGTTGTATTATCAACTCTTATGACATAATATTATATACCTCACGAGTAATTCATAAATTTTATAGACAGTGTGGAAAGGTTTATTTTAAGTAAGCAATATAAATAACCTTTTTGTTACCTCTGAATTTTATTTATCTGTGCTACGCTGTGTTATCGTTATTTATTGTTCCGCTGTATATACTCAAATTCGTTTTTAACTTCGTTCTTAATTGGTTTATCATAAAAACAGGATAGTATGTAGATTACAACATAGCTTTGTTCACCTATAGCTCGAATATCTCATTCTTTTATGTAAGCAGTATTTTATTTACTTGTTTTATGACTTAATTGAAAGGCTATTTCACAATGGTGCTGATAAACTATATTGACCGCTGTTGACTCTTTTCGTGAAATATTGTTAGTTAATATTATGTCTACATTCCTGTCTATTCGGCTATATTTTGTTTAAATAAATTATCATTTCAAAGTTGAATATAAAAAGTTAAGTAAACTAGCATCTATACACCACAAAGGTTTGTAAATAATGCTATTATCTACATCGATATTTCCGGGTTTGATAAAGAAAAATAGAATACGATACGTAATATTGCATTATGTTGCAAATAATTTAAAAATCGGGCTAAATTTATAATTGAGATAGTAATTAAATAACTAGACGCTTGGTAAGTTCATTTCTAAGTGTTAAGATCAGTTTTAAGTAGGTAGTAAGATTTTAATTTTGTTAATTTTAAAATAAAATAATATAACTTAACTTATATGACTAATATAACTTGAGATAAAAGTAGCTAAATTCCCTGTTTACATATCCTTGTTCTGTCGTGTACTCTCGACTTGAGAAGCTACTCCACACTTGAGGAAATTTAATATTTTCTACGCAGTTAACAACATTGTTTGATCGGCCAAGCGAAGTAGTGTTCAAATAATTTGCTATAATTTTTGTTTCAGGCGTCATTGGGTAATTAATTATAACGTATAATTATAATTATAACACTACGTTAAAAATTATATATATTGTTTTAGAATAGTGTGACAAACGAGCACACAGTCCACCTGATGGTAAGTGGATGCTATGGCCCATAGACATCTACATTTATCCTCGATTGAGAATCAATATATAGATGCGTTGTCACACGTGTGGACTAAGATGGAATGCCTCGTTTCTAGTAAAATGGGTCTCCGGTTCTCTTCCCCACGCGGTCCCACGCGGTTGAGCCGACCCATGCGTGCCACAACCACAATATAATCGTAGCGTGGCTCTACTACGTAAATGTAATAATTAGTAAAAAAATATAATTTTATATAGTAATTATTGATTAAAAATAATATTTATTTATTAATGTTCAAATAATATGTAGAAATTATAACATGGTATAGATTACAAACGTGTTAATATAAAATATTCTAAAATTAAAAAAAATATATATATATTATTCGGATCTATCAAACATTTGTTCAAATACCTGTTATGGCTTACGTGTCACGTCTAATATGGTAGGGCGCTGAGTTGTTATAAAGTGTGTAATCTCATGTAATCTAGAACTGTGCACACTACACTAATCTCGCTATAAAACTGACCAGAATTCTAAGTCACTCCTCTTTTCATAAAACTAACGTGGTAGAGCCATGCTGCAGATATATTTAGCAGCACGAATGGGTCTACTCAACTGGGGAAAGAACACGCCCGCACGGAAAACCAGCGTAAAAGGTTAATGTAAAAATCGGGACTATTTTAACTGGAAACGAGGGATTCCATCTTAGTCCTTAGGAGCGACAACGCATCTCCATTTAGCTTCTCAATCGGGGATAAATATAGATGTCTATGGGCCACAGCCCGGTGGACTGTGTGCACGATTGTCACAATTAATTTGTAAAACAAAACTTCTTATTAACAGTGGACGTACATTGTCCTATCACTTCTGATTTCTAATAGCCACGTGTCAACTCCTACGAACTTGAGTTTTTACTGCTCTGAACATAGATAACGCCGGACTGTCTACATAGCCTACGTATCCTACCACCTGTGCCAGTCTAAATATAGTTTTTAAACAGTGCATATATATACTGAAAGTTGAAAATAAAGTATAGCTTGCATACATAATATACAAATTTAAAATTAATGCATTGCGGTTGAATTTTCACGAAACGGTCTCTCATATACGTGGTATTGCCACGCTGCAGCTATAATATGTTTGCAGCACGAGTGGCTCGGCTCGACCGGGGCAGGACCACGCTCTCACAGAACACCAGCGTAATACCTGCTGTGTTACGTATGGTCAGTGTAGAGATCCAGAGACTCTTTTTTTACTAGAAACGAGGTATTCCATCTTAGTCCTCAGGGGTGACAACGCCGTTACCGCCAAAAGTCCACTGCTGAACATAGGTTTTACTGAAAGATTGCTTCATATATTGCTATAGTTATCACGCTTGCCATACGTTTGGCAGTCGCAGTGTTTTTTAAATATTTTAGTTGTTATTACCTTGATCTTGCACTGACGCGATTTTCACAAAAAAATCTTTTAAACACTGTTTTCTGTCAATTTCAAAAAATTCTATCAAAAAGCATAGTCACAGTACATGTGTAGTGAATTATATTTGACAGTTTATTGTACATACTATATTATATCTATATAACTACAGAAACAAAATGTTTGAAAACAAATTTGTAGAAATATTGTCATGTTGAAAGATAAGTTTGAATATCTATTATACTTGGTAATTTTATACGTGGTAGAGCCATGCTGCAGTTATATTAGTAGTATAGTTGTAGCACGAATGGGTCGGCTCGACCGGGAAAGGACCACGCTCTCACAGAATACCAGCGTGAAATAGTAGCTTAATGCTGCTGTATTTCGTATGGTAAGTGTAGAGAACCGGAGACCCTTTTTACTGGAAACGAGGCATTCCATCTTAGTCCTCACGGGTGACAACGCATCTGAATTTTGATTCGTAATCGAGGATATATGAAGATGCCTATGGGCCACAGCAACCACTTACCATCAGGTGGACTGTATGCTCGTTTGTCATCCTATCCTATAAAAAAAATCTGCTGAAAATTTTACAGTTTTTTTGAGTGCGAACGCCACCATCGACAAAACATGTTGTGTAAGTTATTTTATGCGATTTGTTTTAAAACATTACATGTTGAATGTTTCACAGTGCAAACGTACTGTTAGAAAGACTGTGCTGCTCATCTCTTTCTTTGTTTCCCTCGGTCGACTCTTACGACACTCAGCAAATTCTCACGGCAAATCATGGGGCAGTGGATATTCTTACATCGCCACCATATGGTGAATTACAAAGTAGTGAAAACATGAAAGAAATGTTAGCAACTTGTAGATAAATATGATTAAGATATTGAAATCACATAAATAAAATGGTGTGCATGCGTGCGTTATAACCTCTTCATTAGGAAGCACACAAATTAAATATGGTGACACGTGTTTCGTTTCTAACAAGGTATCAGCAGGAGATAACCCTGCGATGCTTAACGGCTCGATATCTAACACATCAATGTGAAAATTGAGCGCTATAACTAAGCGAAAAATGAGTGTTTGGGGAAGACACAAGAAAAGTCTGGAGGTTGAATGGAGAAGACAGAATGGAACGGATTGCGAAGATCAAATTTAATTTGTTCAACTTTCTCTCAATCATTACGGCTCATCAAAACTACACTGATGGAATAGGCCAGAAATAGAAAAATGGATTTTAGGAGAGAGGATTTCCATAGTTGCACGCTTGATAGTTGCGCTGGTAACTGCCGTTTGCTTTTCTTTGAGATATTATTACGAATATGCTGCTGCATTGGTTTCCATCTGTCACCTCGTTCGACAACCACGGAATCACTTACGGCGGAGGATATTAGTAAGTCGCCAATACACGTCATTTTACTAAGCGTAAAGGAACAAACTATTTTAATACATGAAAAATCATTTATTTTAATCCACGATTACATATAAGCTCTATGCAGCGTACACATCAACAGAAAAGCTGTACCCACGGCCTCTTGGACTCTTCAGTTTCAGCGTAACGCTATCCATTCCAATACCACCATGCTTTATGTAACTTTCCCCGTTACCTTTTAGGTCTTTCACAACCACTGCTTGGATTGTTTTATCCTCTGGTGCCCATATTTCAACCTCTTCGTCCCTTTTCTGTAGCGGAATGCCCCTCCGTGTGTAAACCTCATGATGTACGAGTTCCGCACCTTGAATACGTCCGGTTGAAAAATCCCCACTTCCGAGCACGGATATCGCCAGGTAGAAAACGAAAATTGTAGCTAACAATAGTTGCTTAGACGTCATTTTGTACGAGTGAAACTAAATGAAATATATCGATGAGGAACTATCTTCAGACTTTTATAGGTCTCTAATAGTTGTATGTATAAGTATTGTGGTTTTAAAAACAGAATTACCCATTTAGGTTACTAATTTGTATCAAATAGTTCATGGATATTATAAAACGATAAAGTAATTAATAAGCAATTGCTTAAATACTTAATAAACGTTACCGTTACATTCTGTTAAATTCCACTGCTGAACTTAGGCCTCCTCCATAAATTTCCTTAAATTTTCCATAGTTGCCATGCTTGGCAAGCGGGTTGCACCCGCAGTTTTTTTCAGTCATTATTATTAAGAAGACACCGCTGCCCATCTTTTTTTATAAGACAGGGTGACAAACGAGCGCACAGTCCACCTGATGGTAAGTGGTTGGTGTTGCCCATAGACATCTACATCTATCCTTAAATACGAATCAAAAGGCAGATGCGTTGCCACTTGCCACCCGTGAGGACTAAGATAGAATGCTTCGTTTCCATCAAAACGGTCTCCGGTTCTCTACACTCATCGTACAAAATACAACAGCATTAAGCTACTATTTGACGCTGGTATTCTGTGAGAGCGTGGTCCTTCCTCGGTTGAGCCGACCCATTCGTGCTACAACTATACTTCTAATATAACTGCAGCATGGCTCTACCACGTATAAAATCCATCTCCTGATTTGTGTCCCTCTGTCGCCTCTTACGACTCCCACGAGATATGGGATAGTGGATATACTTACACCGCCACTACAGTGTAATACTAACAGGTATAGGTTAATATAGATCATAAGATAAATCTTAAAATACGTAAGACAAACGCACCTCAGGCTTCTCATATTCTACTATTGCGAGTATACAAGGGAAAGCTTAAAAAGATGTTTCGATGTTTCATTAATTGTTAATTGAATTTACATACAATTTGAAAGGAACACTGAAAGACCTTAGAATATACCTAGGTAACTTGCTTGTGTATACTCTAAGGGAAAGACTAACTAAATTATATAGTACTGTTATTACACATGGGCTACTTTTCGCCAAGGTTTTTATACGTGGTAGAGCAATGCTGCAGTTATCTTAGTATTATAGTTGTAGCACGAATGGGTCGACTCGACCGGGGAAGGACCGCGCTATCACAGAATACCAGCGTAAAATAGTAGCTTAATGCTGTTGTATTTTGTACGATGAGTGTAGAGAACCGGAGACCCTTTTTACTGGAAACGAGGCATTCCATCTTAGTCCTCACGGGTGTCAACGCATCTGCATTTTGATTCGTAATCGAGGATAGATGTAGATGTCTATGGGCCACAGCAACCACTTACCATCAGGTGGACTGTGTGCTTGTTTGTCATGCTGTTTTATAAAAAAAATGGAAAAATAAATCTTATCGTGGAAAATTGAACTTAGGGCTATTTCTAATTTTTTTTCTATAAGAAGAGGCAAAGGAGCAATTAAATTGCATCCACTGCTGTGTTTCGGTTTAAAGTGCGAAAGGAAAGCGCCTGTCAAATTAAAGGCTGCAATATATATTTACTAGGTGTTAGATTTCTTTTGTTTCTAGGAATCTGTCTGAGCTGATACTGGTACCATCATCTTTACTGTTTCTGCAGTACCAAGCAGTAGTGTGTACTGCTGTGTTTCGGTCTCATGGGTATAATAGTAATAATGACGGCTACATGGCACAGTGGCCTTTACAGCGCTCTGGGTCGTGGGTTCGAATCCCGCACTGAACAAGTATTTATATGACCTACAAGTAATTGTTCCGAGTCTGGATGTTTGTCCTTGTGAAATTTATGTTTGTAAATTGCCCCAACGATGCAGGAGAAAATCCTAGTGTGAAGATAACATTTTCTTAACGAAAATAAAAATAAAATAAAAAAATGTCCTCCAGATTTAGTTTGGATCACGGCGGTCAGTTTCAACGGAGACTAGCCATAGGCACAGGACAGGATTATAGTGCCCAAGTGTAAGTGTCATCATAGGTGCACTCGCTATTCCTTCACTCGCATAGTCCGATGACACGGTAATTCAACACAACCAGAGAGGAATCAGGCGCTGGAACTGCGGCTTAATACAACACGTATACTAACGAAATAGTAAAAACTGCTATTGCCAATCTACTTGCCAAGCGTGGAAACTATGGTAAATATCCCAGCTATGTATGAACAGCAGTGAACTTGCAGCAATGAAGTTTATCGGGCTGTACCGGTAATGATTATATAATCCCATTTTAATGTGCAAACCAATTCTATTTTCAAATACATCTACAACATAATTATCGATGATAAATGTTACATTAATTTTTCTTCATTATCTCCCATATACACAATATGTAACGTAATTAACGCACACCCTCAGACACCCCAATTAGTATATTATGTTATAATCATAATACACACACTGAATTTTTAGTTAAACATTTTTATGAACTGATTATTTATCAAATTAGTTATACTAATTCCGGAAGAATGTTGTGGTCACAGTACAAATCCACCAACGCAAAGACTTTAACGTGCTTGAGATAAAGTTAATTGTTCTTTATTTTTATTGAATGACAAAGTTAGTAATAATACAAATAAAACTGCACTCTTAAGTCTTATTGCCTTAAGTTACGGTCCATTTCAGTTTGTTTTGACTATACAGATTTAGTGCGACAGTAATTTACGTAGTTTTAATTATTTTTTAGGTTAAAAAATTACCTATATTAAAATGATAGGAATTGATTCAGTAAACGATTCTGAACAAACTACTTTCTCAAAGTGCGTTATTTATGTTACATGTTGTATATTCCATTGAAAACGCATGTATAATGTAATGACCATTGAAACCTATTTAGAATTATTTAAAAAAAAAAAACAGTAAGCATCCAATATGGCATCCAAGACAATGCTCTATTCATATGTATTTTGGGAATCACGTAGTAAATTAATCCTCGCCCATATTTATTACTTTATTATTTTATAATATCCATGAACTATTTTTGATTCAAATTAGTAACCTAAATGGGTAATTCTGTTTTTAAAACCACAATACAGATAACAGCAATTATTAGAGACTTATAAAGGTCCGAAGGAGGTTTGTTATCGATATATTTCATTTAGTTTCACTCATACAAAATGACGTCAAAACTACTATTGTTAGCTACAATTTTTGTTTTTTATCTGGCGATATCAGTACTGGGAAATGGAGATTTATCCACAGGACGTACTTATGGTACTCAACTTATACATCATGAGATTTACACAAGGAAGGGCCTTCCGCTACAAAAGAGGGTACAAGAAATTGAAATAAGGTCACCAGCGAATAAGACAATTCAAGCAGTGGTCGTAAAAGATCTAAAAGGTAACGGAGAAAGCTACATAAAGCGTGGTGGTATTGGAATGAATAGCGTTACGCTGAAGTTGAAGAGTCCAAGAGGTCATGGGTTCAGATTTTCTGTTGATGTGTATGCATAGAGCTTATAATATGTAATTATGTGAGATATGGTGGATTAAAGTAAACGATTTTTTTATCTTAGAATACTTTAAAAGCACTTTAAATTATCACTACACATACTAAACAGTGTACTGTGTAGTGGTGAGTTAAGTATATCCAATACTCCAAGCCATCCCGTGGGTGCCGTCAGATGCGATAGAAAGAAACCAAAACAGGAGATGGGCAGCAGTATATTGTGATAACATCTCGCGTACACAAAGTTCAAAAACTTTATTAAACTGAGTTTGTATAAAAAGGGTTATTATAATACTAAGGAATTCATGGATGATAATAACCCCTGGGAAGGGTGATCGCTACCAAGCTATTACTAATATATTTTGTGTTGTTAATTGTAACGTACATGACTGTAAAAGCTATTATTTGAAATAAAAAAATAGTCGCGCTGGGTTTCTTGCTGGTTCTTCCCAGGACAGAGGTGTTTTTTGCGAACCAGTGGTAAATGAAAAAAGTGACGTTCAATAAGTATTGTTTACAATCTATATTGAAAAAAAAAGTTTCTGTTTCTGTTTCTCAAAGAAAAACAAACTGCAGTTGACAGCCTGCTTATCAAGCATGCAACTATGTAAATCCTCTCTCCTAAAAGCCAATTTCTGGTCTATTCCATCAGTGTAGTTTTGATAAGCCGTAATTATTGATGAAAAAATAAACATACTAAGTTTCGTCTTCGCAATTCGTTCAATTCCGTCTTCAATCATTCAACCTCTACTCTTTTCTTGTCTCTTCCCCAAACACCCATATCTTACATTTCTCGCTTTGTTATAACGTTACATTTTCACGTTGATGTGTTAAATTTCGAGACGTTAACTATCGCTGGGTTATCTCCTAATCATACTTTGTTAGAAGCGAAACACGTGCCACCATATTGAGGGTGGTGTGTTTCCTAATAAAGAGGTAATAACGCACGCATGCACACTATTTTATTTATGTGAAATAAATACCTTCATCATATTCATCTACTAGTTGCTAAAATTACTTTCATGTTTTCACTGCTTTGTAATTCACCGTATAACGGCGGTGTAAGTATATCCACTACCCCATAAGTGTCGTAGGGGTCGACCGAGGGAAACAAAGAAAGAGATGAGCAGCAGAGTCTTTCTCTCCGTGAGTTTGCACTGACGATTTTCACAAAAAAAAAACATGTTTTAAACACTGTTTTCTATCAATGTATCACACATGTTGTAATGAAATATGTTTGACAGTTTATTGTACATTACATATTTTAACTATATCTTTATAACTACAGAAACAAAATGTTTGAAAACAAATTAGTAGAAATATTGTCATGTTGAAACATAGTTTAAATATCTGTTGAAAATTTTACAGTTTTTGTGAGCGCGAACGCCACCAACAACAAAACATGTTGTGTGATTTGTTTAATGCTATTTGTTTCAAAACATTACGTGTTGGATGTTTCTCAGTGCAAACGTACTGTATTAACAACTATAAAATAAAAAAAATACTGCAGCTGCCAACCGTATGCCAAGCGTCACCACTGTGGCAGTGGCCCATATGAAGCAATCTTTAGGGAAAGCCTATGTTCAGCAGTGGACCTTGGGCTGTAACGGTAGTTGCTTTGTATTTATATTCAGAAGCGAGCGTTCCGCTTCGACTTCGCAAGGGTGATTTCTGGATCTCTACAGCACCGCCCCCTACCGAATCAATTGTATTTTAAATCATCCAGGTAATCACACAAATACATAAATAAAAAAAATAAAAAAAATAAAATACACCAAAAATTTCATCAAATTTGACCGTGCCATTTTCGAGTTTCTGCGAAACTTACTGTCAGCAACTATTGATTGTTATTATGGAAACGGTTATTTTTCAAAGTGTAACCAAATTTTAAACTTAAGTTCAAATATATAAATAATGAGATACCGTTATTACAGCTTTTGAAAATACGAGTAGATAAGGCTTCTACTTTTATTGGAAATTATCCCAAATTGAACGTGATTTATGGGCGACAATGTTTATTCCGACCCTTACGAATGTATGAGTGCGCGGTAAATTTTTTTATTAATTTTAAATTTGAAATATAAAAGGACAGTATGTTAGGTGTTAGCCCTGCGCCCTCCTTTCCGCCAAGGAGGGTCGCGTTCGTATACAGCTTAGAGATCTCTCGTCAGATCGGTAAGCCAATCCTTAAAGGTGGGGTTTAGTGCGTAAAAGTCTCCACATAACCACGCAGCCGGCTGCGTGGTATGTTATGAGCATTCCCCACCTCCCTCCCCCGCTTTCCGGAGGGTTGCCCATATTTGCTTCGGGCGCAAAAATAAGATTTTTATAATTAATTTTTCTTCACCATTTGCCTATGTTACTTATTCTGAACCTTTTCTGCATATTTGGCTGGTTATTGCAAATAACCCTGTGTAGGAAGTAGAAGATAATACTCGTAATTGGAATACTATGATTAGTGTGTAAGCGAAATATAATCGTCCTAAATACAATAACTAATTAAAATCATTTATTACAGTACTCTTAAATTATTACGCACGTTATCAGTAAATTAGAAAACTCATTAAAGCCTTATTTATAGAGGAATGTTTGACAATGGAAATCATTATTAAACCAAAATCCAAGATAGCATCCAAGCTACTATTTTTTTACTGTTCCTATTTTATTTGACAACATTGGTATACGGTAACGGTGAAATGTCAGCAGTTTTAATTTGAAAATTAATGTAATTTAAGTGTCATCAACAAATAATACTATATCATTATTATCCCCTACTATGTTAAGTAAGTCATTAATAAATACAAAAACAAAGAGGGACCGCGAGTTGAGCCCTCAGGCACGCCCGTGAGTTGGCCATACGAGCTCACGGTACGAATCACAAGCACAACAAAATATATGAAAAAATGGATCTCCTCTTCAAAAAAAAAAACAGAGGAGATTGATATTAAGGCGCCCAATGGTCATAAAGTAAGAAGGAACACGCTCTCACAGAATACCAGCGTAAAATAGCAGCTTAAAGCTGCTGTGTTTCGTATGGTATGTGTGAGAACCGGAGACACTTTTTAGTAGAAAAGAGGCATTTCATTTTAATCCTCACGGGTGACAACGCATCTGCATTTTGATTCGTGATCGAGGAGTGATGTAGATGTATATGGGCCAAAGCAACCACTTACCATCGGGTGGACTGTGTGCTTGTTTGCCACCCTTATCTCATTAAAAAAAACTGTAATTTATTATTATTATTATTATATCTGATAACTGAAAGACGATGCTGTCACTGTTTCAATATTCTTCTGTCGTCTATTACGACGTCCACAGGATAATATCAAATCGTTAATAGCAATTTAAGTGCAATTTACATCGTGCCCCACGGTGAAGGAAAACATCGTAAGGAAATTTGCATGTCTGAAGAATAAAAATATTTCCAAGACTTGAAGTCTGCCAACAAGCACAAGAGCAGCGAGGGTTAATTTCTGAAGAAGCATTAAATAAGAGGAATACTGCGCCAAGCCTTGGGATGTTTTTTGAGGGTGTACGTAAATTTCATCTTTATAATATTACATACACCCTACACTCACACATACATGAATATACTTAGATATAAATTTAACGATATATATCAAAAGCAATATCTGCCTCGTTGGTCTAGTGTTGGTAAGCTTGACTGTTAAACATGGGATCCCAGATTCGAGAGCTAATATCTGTTGAAAATGACCGCCGTGACCGATTTTTAGTCTGGAAGACAATTATTATTCGGGATATTAATATAGTATTTTTTGTTTATTAAATAACAGTGAAATATATATGCAATATTAAAAACAATAACAAAAAGAAACTAAAACTAACAGTAATGATTTCTTATATTTACACGAATGAATCAATGAAACTAACAACTTAGTTATCATACGGTCCTACCCTCCGTTGTATGGTGCCAAGATCACTGGCTGCATTTCCTTACTATACTTAGCCTTTGAGCGAGAAAATAACCAGCCCTCTTATCACCAGCAGCGACGACCAGTCGCGGATAGATTTCCTTTAAGAACTTCACCGCAAGTGGACCGATACTCTCTACAGCAGACGGCACAAATATGTAGTCATCTCCCAGAGACTCATATTTGCGCCACTTACTCAGGTATATATATTAGACATGGAACGAGTAGTGACATGCTGAGTATTCGTCCACCAAGTACCCGGCCTAGATTGGGCCGAGTACTCGCCCGAAATTGCGGCTTTAAAAAAAACGCGTTAGCGAGCGGCGCTCGATAATTTTCTTTTGATACAATGTACAATTGATAAAGCAAAAGGTAGCAAACTAGATTAGATCCAAATAGGGCCGAAAAGCTAGTGCTTTTGCATCACAATCTTCCTCTCTTAAATTTTAAATATCAGCAATAATAATTTCTATTAAAGATAAAGATATTTATTTTGTAAAACATAAGTAAAAAATACAGGTGTTAAAAAACTTAAAACGAGCTACATGTTTTGCCATTTATGGCGTACAAAAATTATACTAAGTACATATATTAATTATTCTACAAGACAAATTAACTAACCCTACGTTCATAAATTTAGATGTGCAACAATTTCAATGGCGTCTCGTAAAATTGCATTAGAGAAATGTCGCAATTCATAATTTAGCTTCAACCCTTAATTTGGCAAGGCAATTTATTTTTAATTTTTATAGAAATTTCGACAAATATCAATTAAGTAACTTATTTAGCATCCTAAAAATATATTTAAAAAATGAATCTTGTAGTTTTCTGATAATCCTAGTCCTAGAAAATCCAGTGTATCTAGCAGGATACACTGCCAAATACGGACATAATAATATGCAACTGACAGTGTATCTGTAGAGATACATTGCCAAAATTAGGTTCTGAAAGAAAAATAAAACAAATCGAGAAAAATGTTTAATTTTAAATATGGAAATCGAAAAAACAGTTTCTAGTTTTAGTCAGACCTATCCTTGTTCTACATTTTGAGCAACAAATGCTAGTTTGACCCGTTTTACAGAGGTGACAACGACCTTTCTCCTCGAAAATTGGCAGGTGATCTGCTCCATCATACCTTGCGTCATCGAATGGTCGAGGGACTACAGGTTTTTTTTTATTTTTTGGTTACAATACGGAACATCATGGTGCTCTATCGGTTGGATGCCAATGACAAAAAATTTGGCATTGAAATTCTTTGAGTAACATGGTGTTCTTGAGATTTTTCTGGGCACAATATCTTCGATATAGAATCCATCCGTTAATTACGCTGATATCTAGCATCTGAGCAAAAATGCCCATATACCACCTGTGACTTTTCATTTGGGTCCTATAAAGGGCTATCAACATGTCTGCCAAGTCAACACCTCCCATATGCATGTTATAAAATTTTACAACCTGCGGACAATCTACATTCGTCCGCGTTTTCAGTTCTTTGAATATCTATTTACTTTACTAACTGGATATGCATCAGCAAATGAACAGGCCAAGGTAACTGGCTTATTATCTAACCACTTTACGACTGAAACTTTATTGCGATTACAAACTATCTGCGAAAATGATCCCCGACCTTTTCTTTTTAGCTCTTTATCTGTATCCAATTTCTCTTGACATCCTCGCAAGCGGTTAGCCTTTACAGTACCAAGGCTGAATATTCCCAGCTCATTTCTAAATTTTTTTTGCATTTTTTTTTAGTTTTATTTTTGGTTTTTTTGCATTGTATTGACGCCTGTTGCCAGCCATTTACCTTCGTAAGGAAGAGTCATCTCGTCAATGCTAAATCTGTCCTCTTCTTCAGCAACACGTAAGCAGTTTTGTCTTACACTTTCAACTACAGGTCGAACCTTTTGGTATCTATCCGTACTCGGTTCATTATTATCAGCGAAGTTAATAAATCGCCGGATTAGTCGATATTTCTTCAAAGGCATAATGTCTGCAATTGGCGGATACCTCAATCGCGAACTCCAGTAATCTAAATAACACGGCATTCTTACAACCCGCATAAGAATGTGTATAGCCACAAAATTTTCAATGTCTGGCTTCGTTATGTTGGCAGAGCGACCTGTTTTTTCTACAGAATACATATTACTTTGATTTACAATTTCAGTAATGATTTCATCGGAGAAAAACAGTGCATAGTACCTTCGTGGAGAAATGTCTTCAGGAGGTGGATCTGTAAATACAACTGGTTCTATGAAAGCACTGTGGGAAAAGCGTGTTTTTTCCCGTGGAAATTTAATTGTAGTCGTTTTGCTCTTTTTACTAGTAGTCGGGGTTGCATGTCTCGTCCGCGCTTTCTAGATCTCGTGCATATTTGACCACGTGATGTAGATGGAGTAACTGGAACAGGTAAAGCCGGTGACGGCAATAATGGAATCGAACTTATAGAAGGTAAAGAATTGTAATCAATTTTGTCATTGGAAGGAAATACAGCATTCAATACAGGAGAAATGGCTACATCAAGGATCGAAAGCGAATCGGATCGATCGTGAGTCACAGAAAGTGACGCAGCTGGTGTTACAGAGGAGGGGTCTTCGTCATCGCTGTCAAGTATATTCATTCGTTCGAGTGACGAATTTATGGAAGGCGGGGAAGAACTGAAACAGTCTTCATCTGGAGGTTGGAAGAACTCCTCTTCTTCAACGTCTGACATCTCACTACCATCAGAGTGTGCATTTCTTTCAGGTAATAGTGCAAAAATGCGGTTACACCTAGCCCGTTGAAATATCTAAGGACAATAAAATAAAAAACACATGCAACCAAAAACCAAACCCAAGCAAAAATAAAACAAAAGACACCATAACACGAAAATACTACATAAAACATCGGGCAAATTCATAAATCAGATATTAATCTTAGGTTTGGCGGGGCGGGGATTACTCACACAGCCATAAAATATAGTTATGTATTAGTATTAGTATATAATATAACTTCAAACGTCAAGCATTGTTTTACTAAGTTTTGACGGTGTATCCCCTCAGATACAGTACGAGTATTATGTTACACAACTTAGCCGGGTTTTTGGCAATGTATCTGTGTGGATACAATTAGGTTAGAATGCATACTAGGGCCTAGAAAACACATTTCAAGACAAGATTTTTATCTAAATCATTAGTTTAGTTCAATACAAAAACATTGCAACGAATATTGCGTGTCAAAAACTATAAAAATACAGATTAAATCGATATTACTTACAGATGGATTGCTCCCATGACGTGACATCTTCGCAGAATGAGATGACTAGGGATGGGAATGAGCCGAAAATGCAGTTCATAGTTTTTTTAGTGTTGTTATATATTATATGGATTATAGTATAGATGTATACTTACTATAACCATATAGTATATGGTTATAGTAAGATGGATTAACCATCTTTAAGATAAAATCGATCGATTTCAAATAAAATGTTTATATATTGCTGAAGATTTGTTTAAATGATTGTATCTTACAGTACACATTACCAAATTAAGGGTACAAATCATTCACTCAAGAAATCAGGCAAGCTGTAATAACATTTGGCTATCAAATATTTTTTAAGATGTAGCTTAAAAATTCTGGTAGGCAATTCTTTGATGTGTTTGGGGATTTTATTGTATATTATTGGTGCTAGACAGAAAATACTTTTATGCATCAATGCCGTTCTTGAACTAACTGCGCATAACCTACTATTATCCCTATCCTATCCCAAAACAAAACATGTATTAATTCAGACAAGCGAAAGAGATTTATACGCAAAATACCAGAAATGGCAATAGACTTGCTGCTGAAATTATACCCAAGAGTGCTCGGTTTAAAAAAACTGCTACTGGATGTGTATGCTTATATTTAATAAAATACCCAAAAATATAAAAGACTTACCCCTTAATAGATTTGAAGGCACCCTTTAGAGGTGTTTTTATAATGTGAATGACTGCCTAAATTTCGCATGATGTGACACAACAGTAGTTCTATATTTTTAATTGCATTTTTAATATTAATTATTTTTAAATTTGTATGTATTGATCGGTATTAGTATTGCTAATTTGTAAACGATGACTATTTTATGATGAATATTTTAATTGAATTCAAAATTTTAATATAGTAAACTTAATTATAAAAATGTATTTGCATGCTATCCATAGGTAGCTGAAAAAACTGAACTACACTTTACAATAACCACCTAAATGTACCCTTTTTCAAAGTAAATAAATCTTCATTTCATTTCATTTCATGTTCCTGATGTTTTAATGTCTAATATAAAAATAATGATAAAAACTGGCTTTTTGTCTTTATTTTTATAATTAAGAGCGAGTACTCGGTACTCGGCCGTTGATACTCGGTGCTCGGCCGAACCCTAAAAAACCGGCCAAGAGCGTGTCGGGCCACGCTCAGTATAGGGTTCCGTAGTTTCCCGTCTGTCACAATACGTGTTCCCACTTATGAGTTTAAAGGTGGGTATCCATTATGTTCGCGCTCCAGCAGCGCTCCGCGCTACTGCAACTGCTCCCGGTAGTGGGTACTGTTGTTTCCATCCAAGTTCAAAATGATTTTCCGAGAAAGTCCTTATAAAGTTCTACTTTTCAGATTTTTTTTCATATTTTCTAAACTTATGGTTCAAAATTTAGAGGGGGGGACACATTGTTTTTTACTTTTGGAGCGAGTATTTCCGAAATTATTGACATTATCAAAAAATGATTGTAGTAAACCCCTATTCATTTTTAAATACCTTTTCAACAATATATCACACGTTAGGGTTGAAATTAAAAAAAATCACTTCCCACTTTACATATAGGGGGGCTACCCTAATAAAACACTTTTTCCAATATTTATTTTACCACTTTGTCGGCGTGATTGTTACACATATTGGTATCAAATTTCAGCTTTCTTGTGCTAACGGTCACAGAGATTAAGCGAGGACGGACAGACGGACAGACAGATATGGCGAAACTATAAGGGTTCCTAGTTGACTACGGAACCCTAAAAAGGTCGAATCCGTCGAGTACCGAATCCAAACCGAGTACTCGTCTTACTTACTTACTTACTTACTTACTTACTTATCGTCACGCACAATCCCTAACGGGGTAGCCAGAGAGAACAGATCGCCAAATGTCACGATCCCTACATACCTCTTTCGCCTCTTTCAGGTTCATTAACTTCTTCATACATGCACATGTCTTATGTAATCTTAGTAATGTATGTGTAAAAAGTCTTATGTGTAAAAAGTCTTATGTAATGTGTATGTCTTATGTCATGTCTTATTTAAAGTATTCTCAGTAATAATACAGTATTATCTGCCTTATGGCGTCGTAAGATACGATCTTATGCTTTCGATGGTGGCTGAAGAGGAAATGCGAACTGAGAGGAAACTATCGCTGCCGCTCTGCGATGACGAGTGCGGTCCGAAGAACTGCAGATTCGACTGAATAGGAGTAAAAAGGTGTAATTCGAGGTTTAGCTCTCTATTATTTCCCCTTCTACCAATTTAAAAGTTATTTCATAAACTCAATGAGGAGGATATACACTGTTTCGCTATAATTTTCTTTTTTCAGTATTAATTATCAAATTTGAACAGTGGGCGTCTCTTGACAGCGATCTAAATAAGCAATTTTGAGCTGTTAGTAACGGTTCTAGTGCTTATAAAGATAATGTATAATCAAAAAGGAAAACATGACATAGAAGAGGTTGATGTTTAATTTACTGTAAAAATCATCGCTGTAAGGCTTTGCTATTTGAGTTTTTAATGTTTTGCTATTTAAGTTAAGTTAAGCCATGTGGTGGGGATGATTTATTTTTATTTTATATATTTATTATTTATTACACAATTACAACATCATTACAGTTATTAAACCAATGCGATGCTTTAACTAACCTCAATATAAAAAAAACTACTGACTAATAAATAATGTAATAATCTAGTATGAAATCTATCAAATTGATTGTAAAATAAAATACTAATTAAAAACATTACAATTTTCAATTATGAAATTCGTCTCACTACATGCAAATATGTCAATATCCTGTGAGATGATATTAACATAGTGTATGGCGCGTGACAATGACATGATGGATGCGAGGCGATGCTAGGTGGTCGTGCAGCACCTCGAGGCCTCTCTTTACGTGTTTTTATATCCATCATCCAAAATATGAGCGTCAACTAACGTTAGACGCCCAGGCCCGGCACCGTATCATGGTGCGGCTGTAAGCAAAAACGGCCTTTGTACCTCAGTTCTGCCGAGGCAAGGCGTTTACATCTCAACAAGACGCTGACTGACTGCGCCGATGGAGTAGTTTTGCCACATAACTGTTACAATCAGCGGGCAATGGAGTCGTCACTTCCCTACGCATTTTATTATTATGTAACACCAAAGGTATGCCTTACAACGTTTGTATAGAGAAAAGTCCACCCGCATTGCCCCTTAACCATCTTGTTGACGCTGGACTTTACTCTAAACAGCGACGGGCAATAATTGTCAAAGGTGCGACACGACTCAAACTGTAATTGCCAATATATAAATCAATATATAAATTAATCACTAACCTGCCAATGGAGGATTTTCCCTATTTAACGCGATTAAGGGACATCTTTCTACAACGGAAAAGTTTTATAACCCAGAGCAGACTTACGAGCTAACGAAGAAGCTACTTGCCAAAGGAAATCCATCACACCGTATCATTCCATTTAGGTATTTTGCACCTGCCGACACTTTTCTTTAACACCCAAGGTTGACTGGTAACTAAAGCCACATAGCATTAATATCGCCTTACGTATATGATGTTACATTTTAGTTTAAAAAAAATGAATAAATAACAGGTTTTTTTTTATTAGGTACTGATAAAACAGCCGATTCTATTCTCTGTCTATGATTCTAAGCTATTTTCAAAATTTATAGTCTCTGGCTCAGTGGGAAGTGTTTGAAATTTGATTCGCAAGATTCCACTCGGAACGACAGACAAAACTTATGATGAATTGTGTTGACAAGAAAGTCACTTAAGGACCTATACAACCTCAACTCCAATTCTAATTTCGCACCCACTTCCTCGCGCGTCGTATGCTATGTACCGACATGTTTGTAATCACTTATACTGTAAGTAAGTAGGTCGTTAAACACTTATTTCATTAGGTTTATCATATTTATGCCTGTTTCTTTACGCCAACCCAGTCGCTTCTTATTTTTATTACGGTTATTTCACATTTTAATTTTACGTCGTACTGTTGCATACCTAATGTATATTCTAATCGTAAGTGACACAGTTTTCCCGTTCGAAAGCTGAAGTGAGACTGATCGGGCGACAGGAACCGCTTGAAGACTTTTTACAGTGAAAATAATGATAATTTTAATAAAAAAACATACGCCCTGCATTATAGTTAGTACAGTTAGTATACAATGTTTCATGATCTAATATAAAGTATTTTATGAATACCAGCGGTTTATTGTTCAGTTTGGAGGTAACTTTATATTTTCTTTGTATCGATAAAATTTTACGGAATCGTGTTTTCGGCTAACATAGTACTTAACATTAATCCCCAACTTTACCATATATTTATTTCATAATTAATGCTGCAATATTTTCGGCATAACGGAGGATCTTGCTAAGCCATTTGAGGTAGTATATGCCCTTGATGCGCTACTCCTAGCGAATGACCTTGAGCGTTCGGTCCTATACATTCCACGCGCTCTCGCTAGAATATTATATCGCGTAAAAAATACGCCCAAATTTTAAAATATTCTCATTTTCTTTCTAAAATCGAAATTTAGTCTTTTGAAAAAATTAAATAAAAAAATAAAATTTTTTATTAATAAATTGCCTGTTCATTAGTGTCAATCGTAAAATAAAATAATGCTTACTTTATGAGGAGATGTATGTTATCAATAATTATTTCGCATTTCTGTGTTTTAGTTGTAGGAAGATTCAAGTATTTACTCCTTTTTAAAAAAAATTGAAATTGGCTATTATGGAATCAAGATTATGTAGAAATTTAAAAGATTTTTTTATTATTTGATATATCTTTCTAATAACAAGTGTACGGCTCCTAAAAACCTCACAAATAACGACTAACGCGGTTACGCGGCATTTTCCTCAAACACGCACCTTAATAAAAACTTAAAAAAGACTTGTGGCACTCGGGGACTGTCGCGGTAAAGCTATTGCATAGCATTTTGTATTAACTTATGCAATTATAATTATTTATTTATTTTATTTATGCAGTATTTCTTTTTCTTTGATATTAATTCAAGTTACACTTTTTGAGCGTGGTGACCGATAAGAAAACAAATTTTTTTCTTTTATTAAATAAATAAATAATAAATGCACTTTGTTCATTCATATTCAAAACACTTTATACACAAATTTTACAAGTACAGCTATTCACTGTTGTACATAAATACCTATACACCTATATACTTTCTCATAAACAGCTGCTTATGTATTCGTCCGATTTCGGAGCAGCTCGTCTCGATTCGTGCAAGCTTCGTAGAGTCGTACAATACGTCTAGTTGCACGCACACAAACACCGTGTCGAAGACTGCCGAAAAGAAACGACGTTAGACAATGCACGGCCTTCAAGCCACACCTCCGTGCCCGTCGGAGTGGGGAGCGTGAGGTTTTTTCGTTACGGAATAAAGGGGCATGCCCAGTCTTCATAGACACTTCGGCCATGAGTGCCCACATATAAAAGCATATAGATATGATAATATGCAATTAAAACAATGAAATGGTAAAGGAATTGCTTTAAAAAAAGTCGGGGTTTTGAAAATATTTGAAGTTTTTATTTTCACAAATGCAGTTTTTTTAACAACTATTTTTATCGATTTTATCGCGTTTTATTTCTTTGATTTTTAATTCCAGACATTTCGGGTGCTTTCCAGCACCCATGGTTACGGCAGACTGAGGTGACCGACGTCCCAATGTCAGTGTTAACCCGGAGTACCTTCAGATTTTTAATTTTTATTTATTGTCCGATCTACAGAATGAACTTACTGTGTCTAGAAGTCTTGCAGTGGTATGCTTGGGTTTTTAATTTCATTAATTACCAGGGTCCTAAGCAGGTGGTAGTAGCAAGCATCCTTCCTAAAAAAGAATTTATATATTAGATATTATATAGAATTTATATAATAAAATACACTTTACGACTAATAGTGATGACTTGCAATTCTAGCCCTAAGTAAAGATCAGCTAGGGCTTAACTTTATTCCTTCCATAATGCTGCTCCTCTGGTTATTACAGAGTTCTATCCGGTAGCAACCATTAAATCTTATATGCTCACCATAATAGTAGCGAGCTTGCTTTAATTGGTATGTGACACAAGCAATTAATATTAAGTCGCTGTAAGTTAAAACAGGAAATTCCCTAACATTTTAAAGTCTACATTTATATTTCTAAAGTCTGCCTGCCCTAGCTCTATTTAGATTGTTTTCCCTAGCATACTCAGAAAAATCATTATTTGTCTCCATATTTTGATGAACTATTTCAAGTATTTGAGCCGCATCATCCCTGTCCCTTATTTTTGTGTGGAATTTATTAACTATAGCAGAAGCCACAGCAGTCTATCATCAAATGTGTAGAAGCCCTGTTAAAGTAATTTTGATGAAATATTTTAAATTCAGTTTTAAAAATGCCATTCACCACCTCTACTACCCATATCGACACATAGTCACGGCTCTGGATTTATTAGCATATCTTGTCATTAACTGAAATTCACCATCTGCTGGAGACATTTCTGCGACCCTTAGACATCCACATCTATCCTCGATTACAAATCAAAATGCAGATGCGTTGTCACCCGTGAGGACTAAATCATTTTCTCGTTTCCAGTAAAAAGGGTCTCCGGTTCTCTACACTCACCATACAAAACACAGCAGCATTAAGCTACTATTTCACGCTGGTATTCTGTGAGAGGGTGCTCCTTCCCCGGTCGAGCCGACCCATTCATGCTACAATTATACTTCTAATATAACTGCAGCATGGCTCTACCAAGTATAACACACATACATAGTACTTGTCACTATGTATGTTTGTTATCGCAAAATGTAGTTAATCACAAAAGAGACATACTTGCAATGCTGATGGAACTGTTACAACATGGTAAAAAACATTGTGCTTTTATATAATTAGTTAGCAGTACACTGTGTGATGTATGATCTAAGCTTTGTTGTTCTGGGTGCAATACATTACTCACTTCAGATTGCAACGAGGATGGACTAGATGATTCAGATGGTTCCCGTTCTGCAGTTGAACATGATGCTGTTCTATCAGTTCATTGCCAGCAATTATGATATACACGGCATGACAACTGAAATAATGTAAAATACAAAAAATGAAGTCAAAGTGAAAAAATAAAAATAAAATAGATTTATTTCAAACTCAAATATAAATAAAATATTTATCAAGTTAAATGTTACTGCACAAGGACGGATTTAATGCCCTATATTATTTAATAATTAAGGACTGACAGACTACCAGCAGTCCAAAAACAATGAAAAATCAACTGTCTCCTTTCTTGGTAGTTGATAAAACTGGTTAATCTCATAAATAAGCTAGTATGTTTGTCAGATACAGCTAGGGCAGATGTGAAAAAATAAAACAAGTTCTTGAGTTGATATACAATCAGTGTAAAAACATGTATAATTATCAGATATATGGATCACATTTAATAAATTGAAATGTTAAACATGTTAAACACTTACCTCACGTAGCGCAAATAATTCCTCACGTGGAAAATCGAAGACAAACAATGTGTGTGATCTTATTCTCATAAGTGTCAGTGCCACAGCTGATGTATAGATGTTCAAGACGAACTATTGGTGCATTTTGCGAGTGCCACACTACACGTTCACTGTACTCGAAACTTGTACCTAATAAAGAAGCTACAATTATTATATTGATATTATTCAAGTAAACTCAGTTATAAAGCATTTCTTAGAGGAAGACATACCACATCGTGATATGTACCAACTATTTACCTGCTGTGTTCGAACCAATTGTTGAGAGATCAACAATTGCATTTTACTTTTATAACAAAACAATAACATGATAACAACACGTAATTTAATTCTTGTGACATAACAGTGACAGCGGCCTACCTGTCGGATACGATGTTGCCACTTAACGGTCATAAAATCTATGGAATGATATCGATTTTTATTCGATTAATAATATCATAAAAAGAATAATCTTTGACGCGTTTTAAGTTCTGCACGCTTTTTAAAATATAATTTCCTTTATTTATTGAAACTCTATTTCAAATGTATTTTTAAGAACAGTTAGCTTGTGCTGTATTGTTTTGTTATGCTTTAGAGAATTCGTGGTAAATCAGCTGGAAATTAACTTCTTGAATTATCATAACATGATTCCATTTTAAATGTTATGTTAAAAACAGATAAGAATAACAGTTAACTTGTGCAGTAGCGTTTTGTTATACTCTAAAGAATTCTTGGTAAATCAGCTAGTAATTCGCTTGTTTAATTATCATAACTATAAATGTGAAGGATGTCAATGAATTCAACCGAGCCTATAACAACGGTTGTTTTAGTTTTTAATGGTTGACTGCCGCTTTTGATGACTTGAAATTAATAAAAACCTATTTTGCGCAATAAGTTTTTTCTCTTTGGTAATGAATAAACCACAGAAACCCCTTTAATGTATAATAGTCCTTTTTTTGATACAAGTAGCACATTTTAAGGAACCGCAAAAACAACTTTGTTATTTATACAAACACTATGAAAAACAAAATAATTTGTTGCTGGCGATAATGACAGTGGTATTTTGACTCGATTTAAAATATATGCTTGTTACTACTGAACTCTTCATGGGCCTGCGAGTCCGACTCGCACTGAACCACTTTTTTTCAACATTTAGTTTTATTCTAATAAATAGTTTTTTCGTTTAAGCGGAGCTCTTTTACTTTAGGTTTATTACCTCTTTATCTACAATAATCAATCTGAGTAAGTACAGTGTGTAAATACGATTCTTAAATTGTAAAAATAATAATTGGATTTGAACATCTTAGGTAGGTATTTAGTTTTATTTATTTAGAAAATATTAATCTCGCAATTATTTATTGTAATAATATAATTTATCACACAGCTAACGCCCTCATTAGCAATGTAATGGTGAAAGAATTTTCAAAATCGGTCTAGTAATTTTTGAGATTAGCCAAAAAACGTATTCATTGAAAGTAGCGCCCTCAATAATAAAATAAACCCTATATTAGATATCTAAAATTATACATAACAATCTAGTGGTGAAAGAATTCTTAAAGTTGGTCAAGTACTTTACGAGTTAAGCGAATAAAATATTCTTTGATAGTAGCTCCCTCAATAATAAAATGCATCCTACGTTTTAAACACCATAGCAAAAAACGATTCAACATAGCCTAATCCGCACACACAGTAAAAACATAACCATCCTTTTTCGTCTGTAGTCGGTAAACATTTGGTTAATAACGGTTGCGTATCGACTGCTTTGGATAAATATCCATTGTCAACGGTTATTTTAAACCTATATCATAACATCGTAATAATTATCGAAAGATCATATAAGCATTGTAATAATGACACCATAAGTAATCGATTGAAAAGGGGAATCGATTTTTTAATGATTTTTGTGATTGGCAACATTTTTTATTTTATTCACTGACTAATGAATTACGTATTTACCTAATTTTATTTTTATCTTTTCGGTACTTTTAATTTGTGCAAAAATATTCCCATTGTTTTAGGATAAATGAATACCGCGATTAATAACCATAAATAAAGATATATTTTTTTAACAAATGCACATTGTTGGGCGTTCGATGGCCTAATATGGGCATCCCCCTTTCTGGATTCGGTCCCCGCGCTCAAGGCCCGCGATAGAAGCTATGCAATAGCTTAAAAAAAACTTGGTAAAATAATTACAATGAAAACAAACGTCACACGTCAAAGAGAAGCGAACCACGTTTGCAACCCAGAATTGTTATCATCAAAATCAACATATTAACTGACAAACATTTGCTCAAAGCTCAACTCAAACTATATACAGTCTGTCAGTCATGTTACATTACCTAATTAATTGTCAACATGCAACGTACAAATCAATCTTTATTATATGACGTGTAGAGTCGAAAATAGCTTGTCGACGCTTTAAATAGATGGCGAAGCGATAACAGTGACCTCTGCCCTGTCCTATCGATACGCTGATATGTTATATCTGTCTGGCTTACATGGCGGCCGCCGAGATTAATTTAAAATGTGCTTCATTACGCTACTTTCACAGATTGCAATATAGCCTATGAAGAACACGTGAGTTGTATTGTGTAATATGATCTGCACAGTAGATAATCTTAAATATAATTGAAAAGTTGTTGCAATTTTCAAAATAAACCGAAAATATATAACCACGCTGTAGTATGTTATAGCTGCAGCGTAAACAGGTCGGCTCGACCGGAGAAGAACCACGTGCGTACAAAATACCAGAGTGAAATGGCAGCATAAAATAACACCGCTGTGTCCTTTATGGTTGTAACGAGGCATTCGATTGATTTTATTTATTGAAATACATGAACTCAAATGGATGGTGAATTAGTTTTCAAATCATTTTTCTTTTAAATAGAACGGAGGCTGACAAACGAGCACACAGTCTACCTGATGGTAAATGGATGCTGTGGCCCATAGACTTTTACATTTACCTTCGATCAAGAATCGTTGTCAACCCTGAGGACTAAGATGGAATGCCTCGTTTCCATTAAAAAGGTTCTCCGGTTCGCTACACTCACCATACGAAACACAGCAGTATTACGCTGCTATTTTACGCCGGTATTCTGTGAGGGCGTGGTGCTCGTGCGTCGATTCGTGCTGCGACCATAATATAGCAGCACCTAACCTCTACCACGTAAGTATTCTTAAATCCTAGACATTTGCCGAGTAGTGAAGGCATGTAAGAGAACTCACTACGACTTGTCACCCTGTGGGTGTCGTATGCAGCGTTAAAATGGAATAGAATAGAATATTTTTAATGAGTATATGTTATATATGTTACATAATACTTTATACGTGGCAGAGCCACGCTGCAGCTATATTCTGGTTGTAGCACGAATGGGTCGGCTCGACCGGAGAAGAACCACGCCCTCACAGAATACCAGCGTAAAATAGCAGCTTAATACTGCTGTGGTACTACTGGGTGACAACGCATCTGCGTTTTGATTCTTAATCGGGAATAGATGTAGATGTCTATGGGCCTCAGCATCCACTTACCATCAGGTGGACTGTGTGCTCGTTTGTCACCCTTATTCTATAAAAAAAAACTTATAGAAAGTCAATTTTTATTTACCACTGGTTACGAACTTACCGCTGTTCTGGAAAAACCCTGGTATGGGCTGTTTGTCGAAAACCTCTCTATCCTCCGTCGGTTGTCGGTTTTTCGAGCTATATGACTGTATCTTGATAACTCAACAATAAAAAGCTACATTTGCCAAGTCGCCTGAAAGCGTCACAATTTAGACAAATGTTTTTTTAGGATAAGGGTGGCAAACGAGCATACAGTCCACCCGATGATAAGTATTTGCTGTTGCCCATAGACGTCTACATCTATCCTCAATTAAGAATTATAATGCGCACGGGTTGTCGCCAGAGAGGACTGAGATGAAATATCTTGTTTTCTGTGGAAAGGGACTCCAGATCTCTACACTCACCATACGAAACACAGCAGCATCAAACTGGTATTCTGTGATAGCGTGGTCCTTCCCCGGTCGAGCAATTTATTTAACACACTTTAAAATTGTTCATTTATTTTGATTAATGTGAACGTACTTTTATAAAAAAAAAAAACAACCCGCCTGGATACGGGAGTGGAAAAATAAAAATGATTGTACAAATGATCTTGATACTGGCCGATGCATCAATAAGAGAAGGCCGGATTGGTTCAATTTAGGATTTTCATTTGGTACGATCCCGACAAAACACTCTCACTTTTTTCACATCCATATGTTTATCACATGCATGATTGTTGGTTGTGGAGTACTCTTACTCTTACTTGGATAATTAATTATCGTAAATATATATTGTGCCAAAATACTCAAACGCTATTAAATTTTAATATTCCGTTAAGTATCGTCCCGTCTCTATCACTTTAAGTCTAAGTGACTATGACGCCACGAGACCTGACATCTTAAAATTAAGTAGTGTTTAAGAAGCGTTTCATTATTATATAAACTTCCGTCTACGTCATCCATTGCCGACTCTGCCATTCACCACTGTTGCATTTGGCTTTGGATGACTAATTTACGTATAATTTTAAAGAGTGTTTGATCTATAATAAGCACTGAGGCTCATTGTAAAATAATCGATAAATATTATGTGCATAAAAGGAAAATAAAATAAATATTCCATGTAACACATTCACAAATCGACGATGTCTTCCATTCTAATGAATCGAGTCACTTGACCTCCTGGCTCGGCCTCACTGGCGATTGTTTTTCAACAACACAAATCAGTCTTTAGTACGTGTTGGAACTAACACACGCTTCGGCAAACATCGCAATGGATCACAAGATTGTAATAATACTTTGTGCGGTACTAACCATTGTAAATTGCAAAAGTGTGATAGTTGGACAAATATATGATCACAACGGAATTGTTAGAAAGGTGCACGAGCAAATCGTAGAATCGTCCAGCTTTCCGTTCATAAAGAAAGAGCAAGAAGTGTATTTCGAGTATCCATTAGGTGATCAAAGGATAAAAGGTATTGCGATAAAAGATTTGGAAAATGGTCTAGCTGAACCTTCTATAACCAGAGGTGGTTTGGGATTCAATTTTGTCAACATCAAATTGAAAAGCGAACGAGGATCCGGATACAAGTTTTTAATTGAAATTTACGCTTAAAAATGTGACTAGTGTATTGTTGAATTAATGTATGTGAGATAAGGCAGGCGTATGTGTGATGAAACTTGCATTTTTATAGTTTCATGGCTCAAGTAATATGTAATTTTGATGCAAAGAGAAAATTAATTGTCAATTCGAAAATTTATATAATTTAATATTGCAAAATATGTGAATATTTAAGGCTATTGAATGTAAAATATTATATTCATTGGTAATATATAATTAGAAAACGTATTTAAATAATAATATTCGCGTTCTGAGTTTATACAAACCTTGAATATTAAATATTTTGTACATTTTATTAAATAATAAAACCGACGTTATATAAATAATTAGAAGATTTTATGTTTTAATTTCGTTTGTAAAGTTATGTGCTAATAATTGATTCATTTGATTTGTTAGTAATTTATTACAGCAACGAATATTTTATACGATTTTTTTAATAGTAAGTGTAATTAGGTAATTTTTATTTCATGTAAATATATAATTTGATAAAATACTCAATAAACACAACTCTTTGTCGGTATAATGCGCTTTGTTTCTAACCATATCATTGTATTTTATATAGGATAATTAGGTAGATACTTAGACAATATTTATAGTGTAGTGGCCGCGTAAGAGAATAAACTATACTAAGCATATAAACAGTGTTGCCAAGTCTGAAATCTAGCGGACGGTAGAATTCTTCTAAAAATACGGTAGAATTTTCGAAATTATGTTGTAATATATATTTGAAATACGGTAGAATTACCTTGTTTATTTAGTAGCATGTTATGGGTCAGAGTAAAAAAAAAAAACATATTTTTAATCAGAATCGGACAGTATAATTGTTTCAATATTTTTATACATATCATTGTTATGTTTTGCGATCATAGCGTGAGTGGGATTAAAATCAACACAGTTTTTTCCCGAAACTTCTGCTTATAACGCTTTCTCTTAGCCGGTACTCGTGTTAAGCTATCTTCTCGATCAGTAGCGCTGTCGCCATCACTCTCCATATTTTTAAACACTCAGATCACACACAACACAACACAACACAACAAACTCTTACGTAATTTTAAGTATTAATGAAATGTTAGTCGTATCTCGTTTATGATACAAATAAACTAGGAAAATTAAAAAGCTCTAAGTATTCATTGAAATTCAAATACATACAGCACCCCCGAATTCGTTCGCATAATATCTCCAAGCTGGTACCACGCTATTGGGGGATTTCCCGACGCATAAAACAGTGTTGTCGGTAGAATAAAAGGAAAATACTGTAACGTAAAGAAAGTAAACAATCAAACTCGCTAAAATTATTTTAGTTTATAGATAATCATATTTAGATACGATCTTCATTGGGTATTACGGTGTATTTTGCTACCGTAATTATAATCCTACGGTAGGTGGTAGATCTATGCTGATTACGGTGTTTTTACCGTAATTACGGTGCAGTTGGCAACACTGCATATAAATATCATTCCGTGTATGTCTTAAGAGGCGATGTCGAACGAGGTGACGATGGTGTTGTGAACCTCAAGTGATTGTGTCTGCTTAGATGCCTAGAGATACCGCTTTTGACTGCCTGCTTTCTCAAGCTACCGTCAAAATCTATAACATTCGATATGTGATGAATGCATCAACATATTATTGTGAAAAAAAATTCAAACAAATTAGTTCAAAAAATTATTTCAAAACGCTTGACATTTACAAAAGTATAACCGTACATGGGCATTACAATGAAAGAAAAAATACTTCCAATTGTTTTTAGGTTCAGTATTTGAATTAAACATGGTGAATGGAGACCTCACTAATTAAATCAATGTTTGAATCTGAGTTAGGACGTGTTTCTCGAGAGCTCCCAATATTAATGCTCAATTTTGAGAGGATATGACTACACTGTGCGTTTTAAGTTCATTCGCTTTCGTATTGGAGACTTTGACGTTAAGAATGAACCACAGGAAAGACCAGTCACTAGGCAAGATAAAGATGAATTAAAATTAATGGCGGAAACCGTTCTTATCAAACCAAGGAATTCGCCTCTTGATTTGACCATCAAATTAATAAAATAAAAAACTGGCTGGGTGCTTCGTGAATTAACTGATGTGCACCCATTTAAGGTTATCTTGTTTACAAAAAATGAAGGTGATTTTGGGCGGAATCGTGACGTATAATAACAGTGAATTACCTTCGATAAGCTAGAGCGGATAACGTAGTGGCTAAGCTAGTACCTACTATTATATAATCTGTGCTTTAATCGAAACTAGGTACCGGAACTATGCCCTAAGGAGACCCTCACCCATGAAAAGAAAAGAAATGGAAACTGTTCAGTGGTTATTTCATATTGTATTGACATAGGATTTTGAGATCATACGAACGCAACAGGCTGCTACAATGTTGCCACATTGAATTAGTGTAAGTCTCTAGACTGCCATCAAAACGTTCCCTATTTATATATATATATATATATATATATATATATATATATATATATATATATATATATATATATATATATATATATATATAGGAATAATTATGTTATTCATATTAAGTAATTTATTTGTAATGGATAATTGAATGTCGTTGTGATTTTTTTTATGTGCTTATCATTATAAAAGCAACATCTGTGAACTGTTTTTTCGATTCCTTCACATTTTATAATTCCCTTAATGGATAGAGTATTAGAGTACTATACTCTATCCATTAAAGAACTTATAAAATGTTCCTTACGCCTAAAGTAGTCAGATTGTAATAAAAATTGAAATAAGTAGGTACAGATTGTGTAAATGTCGCTAAAAGTCACCAGAATATTTTGCCGCTAAATATTGAATTAAACTCCCTAAATTAACAAAACACTCGTTAGATTTAGCGACAAAGTCGCTAAAGTGGTAGCACTAGGCTGCTAGTTTACGCTGGTATTGTGAGTGCAATTTTTCCACGCGCTCTATTCGGTTCATGACTCACTCAATTCATTACCAAGTTACTCAACACGTAGGTACATTTATAAGGAAAGAGGAAAAATAATACAGTGTAAGGTTGCGGACACATGATGTCATAGAGTATCCGATGTTTATATTTACTTTATTTTTTATCTACTTAATTATATATATATATATATATATATATATATATATATATATATATATATATATATATATATATATATATATATATATATACCTATGTCTACTATAGTTAAAAAAAATCACTTACAATGTAATCCATTGGGTGTCGTCAGAGGCGACAGAGGGGAACGAAACAGGAAATTGGTAGCAGTATCACACAGTAAACATTAAGGTACGTGAGGATAACATGGTCACCTTAAGCTTTTCAACCCTATAAAACCAAAACTAGGAGAAGGACAGAGACAAAAACAAAAAGTCGTATACCATAACTAATATATTAAGGAAAAAAAAACAAGCTTTGGCAATAATTGGGAACAATTCGAAAAATCCACTTAAATAAAATTCGATTCTTATCGATTAAAATATTTACTATAATGTCAACTGTCAAAACGGCTTTGGTAAAGTTGATTGAGCGATGAAGAGTTATCGTATCACAGTGATCTATGCAAACAAGGTTTTTTACGTGGTAGAGCCATGCTGCAGTTATATTAGTAGTATAGTTGTAGCACGAATGGGTCGGCTCGACCGGGGAAGGACCGCGCTCTTACAGAATACCAGCGTGAAATAGTAGCTTAATGCTGCTGTATTTCGTATGGTGAGTGTAGAGAACCGAAGACCCTTTTTACTGGAAATGAGGCATTCCATCTCAGTCCTCATGGGTGACAACGCATCTGCATTTTGATTTGTAATGGAAGATAGATGTAGATGTCTATGGGCCGCAGCAACCACTTACCATCAGGTGGACTGTGTGCTCGTTTGTCAGCCTATTCTATATATAAAAAAAAGGCTGTAGTTTTTGAGTTATAAGAAAGTGACCATATTAACTGGATGACGATATTACCCTCACGAACTAAGAATGCGGTTGTCAAGCCGCACGCATTTATGAAAAAGCGTAATGTTTAACAGTAGAGTAATCACTTTCACTGATAAGACCGCCTATTGTACATACTTTAATTAGTTTTAACTATATTGATGTTTCTGTATTGTGGTGTACAAAAAGTATAAATAAATAAATAGAGTTTGAAAGGTTACAATAATTGATAAATAGTTTATTACACGATCTGTTTTCCACATAGGGATCAACTATTGTGTGTCTTCGTCAACGTTATGTACTGTCTTGTGGGAGTTATAACGGGCGACTGCGGGGAATACCCGAAAGATCTCCGTTTCCGATAGATTGTGATAAAATCAGTGATGAATTAATAATAAATCACACTGGGCACTGGCGTAGGGTATCACCGCACAGAGGGCAGCGATTATTAAACTTCTGATAAAAATTTTACGTATTTTTTTAAACATAATAAGGTTGACATACGAGCACACAGTACACCTGATGGTATGGATAAGTGTTTGCTGTTGCCCATATACATGGACATTTATCAAAATGCAAATGCGTTGTCAACCCCGATGACTGAGACGGAATGCCTCATTTTCAGTCAAAAGGGTCTCCGGTTCCCTACACTCACCATATAAAAACAGCAGCATTTTACGCTGGTATTCTGCGAGAGCGTGGTCCTACTCCGGTCGAACCGACTAATTCGTGGTATAATCACAATACAGCTGCAACGTGACTCTACAGGTGTTGCTTTCTATCCCGTAGGGTCTTGTTTTCATTCTGATTTTTAAAAGAACGGTTGCGTGTTGTTTCTTCGATTACCGATAATCGATTATATTTCCATTCGATTGCTATTTGATTATTAATTATAAAAGACACATGGACTTGGACATTTAAACCTAGAATCAGTGACTCGAAAATTAAGTTAGGTGGTAAGAGTCCTCTACCTAATTCTACCACATCAGTCCCAGTATAATTACAGGATGTGAGGCATTCTATCTTAGTCCTCAAGGGTGACGTCATGTCTATAGTATATTTTGTTTGAACTAAATTCGAAGTTTGAAGGTATTCATCTGCTGCACTTACCAACAGGTGGACTGAAATTTCGTTTGTCACTTCAATTTTACAAAAACCCTTATATTATATACCCTTCCGAAACACTTATGATATTATACTAATGTTAAACACTCGCCACCCACGGGGAAATAAATCAACGGTGCGCTAGAGACAGACGTTTGCGGTGCGTCACTTATCGAAAAAATTTAACACAGCCATTGTAAATGTAACTGTGAAAAATTGGCGAAAATTTGTTCTACACGACAAAAAGATGTGCAGAATGCACATTTATGAGAGCGTACACATTAGTGTAGGTGACGATGCGACTCTGGCTCGGACAAAGATTGGGTAGTTATTGTACACGTACGAGTATTTTAAATTTGTATTCATTTTATTTAAAAATGGGAAGGAAAAGGACCACGTCTAGTTCTGGAATTTATAAGCTGATATAAAAAAGTAGACACAATACAACAAACAAACACAATGGTTTCTGCCAAGCGTCGGAAATATGGACAACAAAGACTAGCCAGAAAAGGGTCCTTATCCTGAAAACATCGACCGACAGATTGACTGACTTTGCACCAATAAAAATAATTATTATGTGGTGTTTTATGTATCTAGTAGTTGACGATGTATTTAAATATTGCACTGTTAGTTGACCATATCGTGATATGGATTTACCAAGACTGCCGAATCACAACCTACCGCCGTTGATATTATACTATATGGTTGCTTTTGTATTTATAATATGGCCAAACGTGAATGGACAAACTGACAAATGTTGACATAAGTACGGTATAGTCTATACATACATATTATAAAGATTGAGTGCGAATTTTGTGAGATTGTATATATGTGGAGGGTAATCTTCAGCATCACTGCACCTATTTGAAACATTCTTTCACTATTTTAAAGGTATATAATACCAAATGGACACAGAACATATGTATTAACATATATTATGGCTAAAAATTATATAAAGTTGTCAACTAAGAAGAAACAAAGCCAGGGCAGCACGTTAGTCAGTTACGGCTATATCATGAAATGGTTGCGTTTCATGAAATGTTCCTGTACTTCATGATATGTTCAATTCTACGATCTAACCACAACATATCATATCACTAGCTGAGCATTGGACGTTCTACCCTTTCCGGTAGGTGTCGCGAAGTCTTTCACTCCGAATTCACTCCGGACTTCTTGCAGTGTGAATATGTTATGGTCCAGATTTTCTGATTTTCTTTTTTGATAATAAACCTCCTACGCCACTAACCTAAGAATATAATAATATTGACTGCCTCGTTAGTCTAGTGTGCGACTATTCATCATGGGGTCCAAAAAACCAATTATTTAGTGTTTCCGTTAAGAAATTCTTAGTAGGTAGTTGCCCAGAGTCAAGAAGTTGGCCGTGTCTCACCCCCGTGCCTCGAAAAGCACGTAAAGCCGTTAGTCCTGTGCCTGATCCCTTTTTTGCGGTCGTGTCGGTTTACCGTCCCATGGGATTATGAGAGTGAGGGAATAGAGAGTGCACCTGTGTTTGTGCACGCTTGGGCACTATAATCCTGTCCCGCGCCGATGGCTAGTCTCTGTTGAGGCAGGCCGCCGTGAACGGAATGCGGTCTGGAGGACACTATTATTATTATTATATAATATATTGGTTTATTACGTATAGCTATACACCTTCGACAAAACAAATATATTGTGTTTTTTTTATAGGATAGGGTGACAAACGAGCACACAGTCCACCTGATTGTAAGTGGTTGCTGTGGCCCATAGACATCTACATCTATCCTCGATTACGAATCAA
Source organism: Parnassius smintheus behrii (assembly GCA_036936625.1). NCBI lineage: Eukaryota > Metazoa > Arthropoda > Insecta > Lepidoptera > Papilionidae > Parnassius > Parnassius smintheus. The sequence continues at coordinate 35,066,182 of JAUPFT010000022.1, forward strand.
AATGCAGATGTGTTGTCACCCGTGAGGACTAAGATGGAATGCCTCGTTTCCAGTAAAAAGGGTCTCCGGTTTTCTACACTCACCATACGAAATACAGCAGCATTATGCTACTATTTCACGCTGGTATTCTGTGAGTGTGTGTGGTATTGTGTGAATATAAATTCATCATTTAAATCGTTCACAAGTTATACGATCACTAACAGACGCACCAACGATTATATGTATATAAAAATAAAAACCAGTTAAGGGGATACCTCAAAAACTTGGTTTTTATATTTCGCATATTTTTTTAAGCTTCATAAATTACGAACCAAATTTTTCGTATACGATTTTCGACTATATATAATATTTGACCTTGAATTTCATAAAAGGAAAACACGATAACATGTAGTTATCCCACTATAATATTTTTGCGAATAAGTTCATGGAATTATTTTTAAATGAGTAGTAAATAATCATATCTTAGTTCATAAACCATTTATTTAATCCATAATAATGTTTTGTTAAAAAAAATAAAAATGTTCTTTGGTGCCTACTTAATTTTTTTCCGAGCGCTTGCTCGATATAGCTGTTTCATAATTTGCGTATTAATTATGAAGTCATTGCATCACTTTCATTTTGACACTCCATCAGTGGTCCGTGAGATTCACCGACATAGATATAAGCCACGCCCCCAAAACTACGATTCATTTTCAAGATATCCTCTTGTTGTGGAAATATGTTTGTGATTTAAAAATATTTCCTCGGCCTTGAGCCTCTCGTCCATTATAGTAATTTAACCAAAATTTACCACCTTTTGTAATTCACAGAAATCTACATCAATTCACAAAAATGACATAGGTATTCACATATCACTGTTAAATACTAAAATACACAAAACTATGTAACGACCTACGTCTTTTTCTCCAACATTTGTACGTTCACCACGCGGAGTATCAGTCGTACTTATAAAAATGGCGGGAACTTTGACAGTTTTATCGTTATTATTTTTATCTGTTGCGAATTCACATGATATGTTCCTGGGGTATCCAGACGTTTCCTCCAAATTGATTTACAATAAAGTACACCAAGAAAATCCGGCTATTTGGGTGAGATCGGAAACTTTCACAGTGAATTGTACAAAAAACGAAGTTATAAATGCTATAAAAGTTTTAGACCTCAGAGAAGATAAATGGGGGGAATGTTATGTGAAAGGAGGAGGGATCGGTGATAAGCATGTGACAATCGAACTGGACAGTCCGAGTGCTTTACGTGGCTACAATTTCTGGGTGGAGGTTTACGCCATCCACGACAATTATTTTCTATTTAAACATGGAAAGAAATGATTGTATGATAACAATGTTTTTTGTGACAAGTGTATGTAAATTAAATTATTAAAAATTTAGATTTCTGTTTGTTGTTCAGATTGTGTTTTTGTTTCATTTTTTATTATTATTATATATTCTAATATTATACAGTGTGGCCCAGAAATCGACATCAAGCCGTAAACGGGTGCTACTCCAAATCATGTTATTTATCAGAAAAATAAAATAAAAAAATTAAGTTATATTGGTATTTACCTATAAAATTGTCGTTCTGAAGTACTGGCCATTTCGAATCAAAATAGTTTTTGTTTGGAAAAAAATTGATTTCAAATTAATTTAATTTTAAAGACATGGAATTCTTTTTTTGAAATTATTTTCTCATTTGTTTATTTTGAAAAAAGAATTCCATTTTTTATAGAATAAGAGTGACTAACGAGCACACAGTCCAACTGATGTTAAGTGGTTGCTGGATCCCATAGATATGTACATCTATCCTCGATTACGAATAAAAATGCAGAAACGTTGTCACCCGTGATGACTAAGATGGAATGCCTTTTCCTTGAGCTGCTATTTTACACTGGTATTCCGTGAGAACGTAGTCCTTCCGACCCATTCGTGCTACAACTATACTAGCGTGTAGTGATATTACTGTTTTGGAGATGATCGAGGATATTTACGTTAACTGAATTTGGTTTAGCGAGTGTCTATCTGTCTGTCTGTCAAAAAAGACATTGGTGATAAAAGATAAGCTAAGGTACGGTAAGGTAACTAAGGTACGTGAGGGTAATGTGGTCACCTTAAGCTTTACCGCTCTATAAAACGAAAACTAGGAGAAGGACAGAGACAAAAACACTAAGTCGTATGCTTTGGCAATGATTAGGAACACTTGGAAAAATTTACTTAAAAAAATTACTACACTACCCAATACTAAAATCGACTAAAATATTTACTATAATATATTTTTTTTGTCTAATTTAGTGCACCCTACCCATTATTCTTATTTTTATTTTTATTAATTTCCTCTTCTGGGTTGTCTGGAAGAGATTGCTATGTAGCAATAAGACCGCCTTTTGTTTATCCCTCATTATTTTTTTCATTATTTATTAATGTTTTGTTGGTGTACAATAAAGAGTATTGTATTGTATTGTAACTTCACTAATAGTGAAACAGAAACATTGGAGTTACTAGCGTCAACCCATTTCTCAGGGTCATACAAGACTTCAGCCTTGAACTCTTTCAGAGCCCTACGAAGGCCTTGCAATGAGGACTGGCGTAGGGCTGCAAAGATAATAAGGCCAAACCTGGTGCAGTGGGCTGTTGACTCCTTTGAACCATTTAAATCAAGCGGGGAGAATGGAATAATTCCCATTCAACTACAGAGGGGTATCGACATCCTTCTTCCTTATCTAGTGAAAATCTTGAGAGCAAGTTTTGCATGGGGATATATTCCAGAACGATGGACAATTGTCAAGGTTCTATTTATACCTAAGACTGGTAGAAAGGACTACGCTTTACCAAAGTCCTTTAGACCTATAAGCCTATCTTCCTTTCTTCTTAAGAAGGTTATAGATAGATTTATAAGGGATGTAGCTCTAGCTACGAGGCCCGTACATTACAACCAGCATGCTTACCGCAGAGGCAAATCTACGGAAACAGCCCTGATAAGTGTCATTGACAGGGTCGAAAAAGCACTGGAGGATAAAGAAATAGCTCTTTGTGCCTTTCTAGATATTGAGGGCGCCTTCGACAGTAGCCCCACATCACTGCTGATTGGGGGCCTAACATCTAAAAATGTTACCCCACAACCATCAGATGGGGAAGTCGATGCTCTCAAACAGAAAGGCACAAAAAGCGCTGTTTCAAACTTCGATTCAGGTTGCAACCACAAGAGGCTGCCAACATGGAGGGTGTTTTGTCACCCCTTTTTGGGACTCTTGCGGTTGACGAAGAGGGCCATTAGAGCAATATATAATGTAAAACCAAAAGAGTCACTGAGACAAAAATTTAAGGAAATTAATATTGTTACGCGCTCAAATCGGCGCACTAGCGCCATCTAGTCTCGAACCGAAGAACTAAACTTCTTGAAGTTTAAAACTCGAACTCTCGGTACCTTGCGCGTGTTTACTTGAACATTCTGGATATTTTGCTAATTTATATAAATAGGCGCTGCAAGATGCGATCGAGGTAGTATTGAATTGGCGATACGAGCGAAGCTTCGGAGCGGAATTAAGTGAATTATTGTGTTTAATTATTGGCGTTTTAAGTTTTAATTTGTGTAAAGTAAATTAAAGTGTTAATTTAGGTAATTTTATCGGCAATTTTTATTGTCACGAACCCTAAGCTCGTAACAATTGGTGTCAGAAGTGGGATAAAATCATGCCGATTTTACCTAAGGAGGAAACGGAGGGTGTCCGTACCCGAAGTCAACGCCAGCTGGAGACGGACCAACGAAGATTTGGTGGTGCAACGCCGCAGACGTCGGAGGGCCAGCCACCAGCTGCAGGCCCGTCGGTAGCTCCTACATCTGCAGCACCTGACTTAGGTGCTCTGATGGTGATGCTGCAGGAGCAGGCTCGCCGACAGGAGGAGCAGGCTCGCCGACAGGAGGAACAGGTCCGTCGGTTGGAAGAGCAGCTGCGGGATGGACAGGAGAAACAGGTCCGTCAGTTGAAAGAGCAGCTGCAGAGCGGACAAGAGGAACAGGCCCGCCGACAGGAGGAACAGGCCCGTTGGTTGGAAGATCAGCAGGCGGAACAGGCTCGTCGGTCGGAAGAGCAGATGCTCCTCATGAAGGACCTTCACGCTACCTTTGGGAAAGAGATAAGGCAGGTGAAGGATAGGGTTGCTCAACACGACAACCGTCTGTCGGAAGCTGAAACCCGAATCGAAGAACATGAAACCCGAATCAACCATGTGAACCATCGGGTTGACAACGTGATGGCTGACGTGAAGAAAACGCTGAACGATCTCAAACTTGGGGATGGAACTGCAGCCCCCGCAGTAGCTACTACACTTTCGCTACGTGGGTTCAAGGTACCACCGTTCGACGGGACTTCTTCCTGGTCGGCCTACAAAATCCAGTTCGAGGCCGTCATGGAGGCAAACGGCTGGAATAAAAGCCAGGCCATGACTGCACTCACCTTAGGCCTGCGCGACCAAGCCTTAACCGTGTTGGAAGCTCTCGGTAAGAAAGTGACCTACGAGCAGCTCCTTGAGGCATTGGAGGCGAGATATGGTGACGCTCACCTGGAACACGTCTTTCGCGCGCAGCTTAAAGATCGCGTGCAACGCAGCAACGAAAATCTGCAGCAGTGGGCCCTTGAGGTGGAGAAGATGGTTCGAAAAGCATACCAGTCTGTACCTGCGCTCATTGAAGAGAACCTGGTGCAGACATTCATCGACGGCATCCGTGAACTGGAAGTCAGAGCTGCTGTGAGGCTTGGGCACCACGAGACGCTTAAGGACGCCTTGGCCCATGCACTGGAGGTAGAAGCCGTGCGGCAGGATCATCGTTCCCATCGCGTCAGGGAGGTTGCAGCAGCTACAGTTCGCGACCGCAACAAAGGATACAGCCCTAGGTGCTGTGGCTGTGGGGAAAAGGGCCATCTTCGATCCAGCTGCCCTAAGCGAACCCTAGAAAGGGAAGGTGAATGATCCCAGGAGGGTAGTGCGGCCAACAGCACCGCCCAGCAGCAGCAGGGAAACGAGTAAAAGCCAGAACTGCGGGGCGGGTGCTGGCTGATGTTAAAAGAGCCCCAAGGATCTCGATCTCACAAACCCATGATGGGAACAGTCTAATCATCAAGGGCGAGGTCAACGGAATGCCGTGTAAACTGACCATAGACACTGGAGCCTCTCGTACGGTTGTTAGTTCCCAACTTATAAGTCAGTTCCTTGGGGACTCCGCATACAACCGAGAACGCATTAATTTGGTAACAGCCACCGGTCAGCGTATACCCGTCCGTGGAGAGAAGGAGATGGAGTTGAAGCTTGGCAACGTGATCTATCTGCATAATGTCATCGTGGCTGATATAATGGACGACTGCATCCTAGGCCTAGACTTTATGAGGAATAATTGTTGTGAGATCGACGTTAAGCAAGGTGTTTTGAAATGTGGACAGGAGGAACTTTTTATGTTATGGAAGGTGCGTTACCAGGGAACGTGTACAGCATTAAGAAGATTGTTCTTCCGCCGAGATCGGAAACGATTGTTCCGGTTAGTCTTCCCCGAAACGCTGGGCAAGCTCACCGTTGTGTACTTGTGGAAAGGGTAAACAATGACCTTCCATGGAAAGTAGCTCGAATCTTGGTCAGAACCACTTACATCTCAAGAATACGTGTGCTGAACCTTTGCGACCGGGAACAGATTATAGAAAAAGGCACACTAGTTGGCACTTGTGAGGAAGTGGATTGGTTACGTCGGTGCCAATATATATCGAGTGGGACCTCCAGCAAGGATTCAGAAACGAGAGTGACCACACTTTTGGAAGACTGTCGCAGTGTTCTCTCCCCGAGCGAATTGGTCAAGGCGAAGAAGTTGTTACTCAAGTACGCCGATGTGTTCTCGTCAAACGATGCTGACATAGGAAAGACTGGCTTAGTTCAACACAAAATAAACACAGGAGAGGAATTGCCTATCCGTCAGCGGCCAAGAAGATTGCCAGTAGCACGTGAAAAGGAAGTGGAAACCATGATTGAGGGAATGGTGAAGGATGGTGTTATTGAACCTTCATCTAGTCCATGGTGTTCACCCGTGGTGCTGGTAAAGAAGAAGGATGGCAGCATGCGGTTCTGTGTTGATTACCGTTACAAAGAAGGACAGCTATCCCTTGCCAAGAATTGATGACACGTTGGACATGCTTACAGGAGTAAAATGGTTTAGCACGCTGGATCTAAAAAGTGGCTACTGGCAAGTTGAAATTGACCCTAAGGACAAGGAGAAAACTGCGTTCTCGACGGGAAAGGGTCTGTGGCAATTCAAAGTAATGCCGTTTGGGTTGTGCAATGCTCCAGCAACGTTTGAAAGGCTGATGGAACTTGTACTTACCGGGCTAATTGGCAATGCCTGTCTGGTCTACTTGGATGACATCATCATCGTGGGCCGTACGTTTGAGGAACACCTTGAAAACCTGGGACGCGTGCTCATGAAGATTCAGAGTGCCAATCTCAAGCTGAGTCCGAAGAAATGTTCACTGTTCAAACGGCAAGTCAACTTTTTGGGGTATGTAGTGTCGGAAGAAGGTATCCGCACGGATCCAGAGAAAATTGCAGCTGTAAAGGATTGGCCGGTTCCAAAAGACAAGACGCAGGTTAGAGCATTTTTGGGTTTGTGCTCCTATTATCGGCGATTTGTGAAGAACTTTGCAGATATAGCCAAACCTCTGCATAAGCTAACCGAGGAGAAGCGACATTTCTGCTGGGATGAAAGTTGTAATATCGCATTCCAGGAGCTCAAGGACCGTCTGTGCAACACTATTTTGGGATACCCTGATGCAAGCAAAGAATTTATAGTTGACACAGACGCAAGTGATATAGGGCTTGGCGGTGTGTTGTCTCAACGGAATGGTGACCAAGGGGTCGTGATAGCGTACTTCAGCAAGTCGTTGTCAAAACCGGAAAGGAACTATTGTGTCACAAGACGCGAATTGCTAGCTGTGGTAAAGTCGTTGCAGCATTTTAGCAAATATCTTCCGGGGCGAAAATTTCACTTACGAACTGACCATGCTGCACTAAAATGGCTATTGCAGTTTAAAAATGCAGAAGGACAAGTTGCGAGGTGGATTGAACTACTGCAGGAATACGACTTTGAGATCGAACATCGCAGCGGGAAATCTCATGGCAACGCAGATGCATTATCACGAAGACCTTGTCCTGAAGATTGCAAACATTGTACTAGGCAAGAGAGTAAGGGAGTGGTATCCGTGAGGATGCTCAGGGCAGCCCACCTCAGCAACGAGTGGAAGGACAGCTTTCAACGTGCACAGCAGGAAGATCCGGACATCAAGCCGATCCTGGAAAGGATGAAGGCCAGTGCTCCCAAGCCCAAGTGGAGCGACGTCTCAGCGATGAGTTCGACCACTAAAAGCTATTGGGCCCAGTGGGACAGCTTACTGCTTCAGGATGGAGTTCTGTGCAGTAAATGGGAAAATGTTCGGGGAGACAGCTGTCATTCACAAATGGTTGTCCCTAAAGCTAAAGTACGGGATGTTCTACAGCTGTACCATAATGATTATTCAGGAGGCCATCTGGGACTTAATCGAACTCTACTGAAGATCCGAGAACGGTTTTACTGGGTCCACTGTCGAAACGATGTCGAGGACTGGTGTCGCAAATGTACAAGTTGTGCGGCTGTAAAGGGACCTCAGACTCGTAGTAGAGGTGCATTGAAGTTGTACAATGTTGGTGCACCATGGGAGAGAATAGCCATTGACGTGGCGGGGCCGTTTCCGGAGAGTGAAAGCGGTAACAAGTATTTCGTGGTTGTGATGGATTACTTCACTAAGTGGCCAGAAGTCTTCGCCATTCCAAATCAAGAAGCTTCAACAGTTGCTGATAAGTTAGTTCATGAAGTCTTCTGTCGTTTTGGTGTACCTTTAGAGATTCACAGCGATCAAGGAAGGAATTTTGAGTCTCAAATATTCCAGGAAACTTGCCGAGTTATGGGTACTCATAAAACAAGAACGACTTCTTATCACCCGCAATCTGATGGAATGGTGGAACGATTTAATCAGACATTGGAGAGGTACCTAGCAAAAGTTGTAGACAATCGGCAACGAGATTGGGACAAGCACATACAACCGTTTTTGTTGTCATATCGAAGCGCTGTTCACGAAAGTACAGCAGTGACACCAGCTTTCGCAAACTTTGGAAGAGAATTACGGCTGCCTACAGACCTGATCACCGGGATACCACCTGATGCTCCACGCAGTATAACCGATTATGCAAATGACTTGCGGAACAAAATGAATGACGTTTATGAGCACGTCAGACAATCGGGCCAGCAAATGTCTGAAAAGATGAAAACCCGGTATGATCGCAAAATGAACAACAAAGGGTTCGACGAAGGTTTACTTGTGTGGTTGCACAATCCAGTCCGCAGCAAAGGGAAATCTCCTAAGCTTCAAGCTAAATGGGACGGCCCGTACCGGATTGTGATCAGGATCAACGATGTAACCTACCGGATACAGAAAGACGCAAGAGGGACTCCTAAGATCGTCCATGTGGATCGCCTAGCGCGTTATTATGGGGCCGATAATGCTCGGGACGAGCATGTCTTAGGAGGGGGCAGTGTTACGCGCTCAAATCGGCGCACTAGCGCCATCTAGTCTCGAACCGAAGAACTAAACTTCTTGAAGTTTAAAACTCGAACTCTCGGTACCTTGCGCGTGTTTACTTGAACATTCTGGATATTTTGCTAATTTATATAAATAGGCGCTGCAAGATGCGATCGAAGTAGAGTTGAACCCGGCGACACAAGCGAAGCTTCGGAGCGGAATAAAGTGAATTAGTGTGTTTAATTATTAGTGTTTTAAGTTTTAATTTGTGTAAAGTTAGTGTGCCGGACGGGCGAAACTCTCCGGAGTAAATGTTGTCGAAGATACTTCGCGAGTCGCTCACGTCCTACACCTATAGGTTCCGGTGGGTACTTTCACCGCCGTCTTTGTGGGTGCCGCTGAGGTATTGTGGACTGTGGTTCAAATCAAAATGCACGATTAACAAATACAAATAGCAAGGTAGTGGCCAGCGGTTCGACTGATTGATTAGTCGCGAAATTTTATAACTATAACTATCGATCACGGTTGTTAAACTACGGTTGTTCACTATAGATTGGTCACTGTATATTTCAAAAGATTTCTTTAAATTGTACGGTGGTATCAAAGATCTATTGGTAGTAGCTGGTTTTCTAACACTACTGACTAGCAGCTATTATCAACTAAACTAGTTGATTTTATCACTTGTGTAACTGCGGATATCAGTTACCACTTTCACTATAATATGTAACTGCGAATATCAGTTACGACCTTTTTCGGCTAGCTAACACTTTCACGATATGTAACTGCGAATGTCAGTTACGACCTTTTTCGGCTAGCTAACACTTTCACTATTCACTATATACTGCTACTAGTCACTTCAGCTACCACCGGATACCACTCACTTCACTTCACTGTCACTGGTAGTTCTTCACACTACTACTGGTACTGGGTCCCGAGCCCCTAAGGTAGACTTGAGCAATACTTTGCAGTGAGCCGCTCGCCATTTTCCGTTTGCCTCTTTATTGCATAAACTTTTCACTATACAAATATAAAAATTGCAATATTTTCTATACAAAACTAATTGCTACACTAACATGCTATACATCATTAAATCGGTAGTCTGGTACTTTATAAGTATATCATAAAGGTTACTCAAAACATTAACATTGTAAAAAGTTATTAAACGAAATATCCAAAATTTTCATAATATTTGGGTACATTAATTCTTTGTTTTTTCTATAACTACGAAATTCGTTTAATTATACAAAAATATCCCTATACTTCTTTAATCTATGAGCCATATGCTAATTGAATGTCATATTTATAACTCTTTTAGAACATAAAATTATTTTCCTTATTTTAGTATGAACTATTACGCAGTTAATTAAAAACTTTCCACGATAAGACGCGCTGTGATTGGTCGATTTTTCTTAATATAATAAAAGTTGTTTATATTACTTGTTATCAAAACGACATTCTATACAAATATACTAAGAGTTATAAATATGCTAAATAACTACATAAATACACGTTTTCACTCAGTTTTGTAGGTAATTTAATTATTTATACAAAAACAATATTCTTTATAACTTTGTTTCTTAACGTTGTTAGGCCGTCGCGAACAGTTAGTTTAGTTTAGGTAATTTTATCGGCAATTTTTATTGTCACGAACCCTAAGCTCGTAACAATATAGTAACTCTGGTCTCTGATACATCTATGAAAATGTAATGTACGTACACAAAAATAAAAGTAGTTTTGCGAAAATAAGTGATATTCATTCTGTAAATACTAGGAACAGACACAAGCTAGTAGTACCAGTTACTCGACTCCACCGAGTCAGTAATTCATTCTTGAGGCGATGTATACGCTTTTACAACAAAATCCCAGAAAATATACAAAATTTGTCATACACGAAGTTCAAAAATGTTATTAAACTAAGTTTGTATAAAAAGGGTTATTATAAGATTAAGGAATTTATGAATGATAACCCCTGGGAAGGGTGATCGCTACCAAGCTATTTCTAATTTGTCTTGTGTTGTTTATTGTAAACATTATTGTAAGCTATTATTGGAAAAAAAATAGTCCCGCTGGGTTTCTTGCTGGTTCTTACCAGGACAGAGGTTTTTTTTTGCGAACCAGTGGTAAATGAAAAAAGTTATAATCTACATCGAATAAAAAAGTTTCTGTTTCTGTTTCTGACCAACTATTGTACAAAATGGCAGACCTGCGCATTGACATTTGACATTGGGTTATGCTGATGACCATGCGATCATTGCGTGGGGCTTTTGCCAAAGTACTTTATCGTCAATAATACAAAGAGCCCTAAACACCATAAATAAATGGTGTAGGGATAACAGTATATCAGTTAATGCTGATAAAACTGTTATAATACCCTTTACCAAAAAGAGACGGAAAACTTAATGGCAAAGAAGTACCATTTTCCACGGAAGTTAAGTACTTGGGCGTAACTATCGACTAAAAACTAACATGGAACTCTCACCTTAGCAACGTATACTATAAGGCAAAAATTGCTTTAGGTACGTGCAGTCGTTTGGTCGGGAACAACTGGGGCTTGCGTCCCAGTATGGTCCTATGGCTGTACAGCAGCATAGTGAGGCCGATTTTCACCTACGCCTCTATTGTCTGGTGTAACTAGGCCAACCAAAAGACGACTGCAGACAGACTAAATAGTCTACAAAGGACTGCCTGCTTAATGGCAACTGGAGCTATGCGATCATCGCCTGGAGCAGCTCTTGATGCACTTCTATGCCTAACGCCCCTTGATCTCTATCTAGACAAGGAGGCAAGAGCTAGTTTGTATAGGATTAACGCCCAGGGCGGGCTGAGCTTGCTCTCCTACAGATCGAGATCCATGCTCTACTCAATTAAGGAATCACCGGTCTTATGCATGATCTCAGATATCATGCGTCCACTACACACTTTTTATAAAAAGTATATAGTGGAATTACCCTCCAGAGAAGACTGGCTGAACGTTCAGGTTATCTGTGAGGTCGGTAGCCTCATATGGTATACCGATGGGTCTAAAATGGGCCTCGACGTAGGCTTTGGAATTTACGGGGAACGCCCCAAATTCAAACTTAGTATGTATTTGGGTAGAAACACCTCTATCTTCCAGGCAGAAGTTTTCGCCATACTTCGGTGTGCGGAAATCAATCTGCAAAAACACTACGTCAACCATAAAATTTACATAAACTCTGATAGTCAAGCAGCACTGCTAGCGCTGAGATCATACTTAGTGAACTCAAAGCTAGTTGGAGACTACGTGAACCGTTCAAACGCCCTGAGATGTAACAACAGGGTCGTTTTAAGATTGGTTCCGGGTCACGAGGGTATTGTAGGCAACGAATTGCCGACAAACTTGCACGGGAGGGCTCAAAGTGCACACAATTTGGATCTGAGCCATTTTGTGGAATCTCAAGAAGCCTAGCCCGATTGACCCTTGAAACTCTTTATCACAATAAATCACTTAAGATCTGGTCCAACACACCAGGCTTAAAACATTCTAAAACCTTAATCCGGGCTTTTGATCGTAAATTCGCTTCAGAAGCCCTAGGCCTTGTAGCCTTGCCAGAATGCGCAATTTATTTTTACTTAATAAAAATAAATTGCGCATTCTGGCAAGAGCCCTAACTGGACACTGTTGTCTTAAAAAGCACATGTCCATCCTGGGACTAAGCAACTCAAGGATGTGTCGGTTCTGTTCCGTAACGGAAGAAACGCCTCTACACATCCTAACCGATTGCGGACCCTTAATGCGCAAACGTAACACTCATCTGAGACACTATCTACTCCGCCCAGAAGAAGTGAAATTGCTCACGGCTAAGCAACTCCTTCGATTCATTGAAGACATAGGGCTTAATCGTGAACTGTAGCCACAGCAGCGATTACAATAGATCTTTTAGGTCGCAATGATACTGGTCTCTTTACCTAGACCTGCATAGCCGCTCGCATATAATAAAAAAAAAACTATCAAAATGGCGTTGATAAAGCAGCGCCATTTCGACCCTTTATTATTTGATTGACTGATGAAGAGCTATCGTACCACAAAGCCATCTATGCAAACAAGGCTGTAGTTTTTGAGTTATAAGAAAGTGGCCATATTAACCGGATGACCATCAGTTTTTTCTACAAAGGCCAACCTCACCTGTAACAATGCACCCTATTGACTACGTGACTAGACTCATATCTGATCACAAATATTATGGACTTTGAGGTTGAATTATAATAACCTTTTTATATACTTACACACGTAAACATGTGTAGGGAGAGTTGGGGTAAGACTAAGTTAAATAAAGTTGCCGGATCAACAGATATTTAAAACTTGTAGTAAAATTGAGCAAAACTCGAAGTGCTCTCATCGTAAATAGCACCCTACAAAATATTGTCTACCATGAAGTTACATCAATTTGACGTAAAATAAAGGTGTTTCTAAAATATTTAACGAAATAAGAACATAACCTAGAAGTTGTGAGAAAAATTTCTTTGATGAATTTCTTCTGGAAAACTGATTTGTTTTCATAAGCAAGACAAATTTTTGCCCCAAGTCAGAAGTAACGAACATTTTATTTGTGAATAATTTTACTTTAGACTTGAAAACTCTGTCTTATTAATGCAAAAATTATGAATGTGGGTATGGTAGTCATATTTAATTAATTCAGATTCAATTTGACGTAAAATAAAGATGTTTCTAAAATATTTAACGAAATAAGAACATAACTTAGAAGTTGTGAGCTGGGAAAGACTCAGAAAACAAATCAGTTTTTCAGAAGCAAGACAAATTTTTCCCCAAGTCAGATGTAACGAACATTTTATTGGTGAATAATTTTACTTTAGACTTCTATTTGAAAACTCTGTCTTAATTAAAGCAAAAATTATGATTATGGGTATAGTACTCATATTTAATTAATTCAGAAACGGAGGTAAAACGCTTTAATAAAAATAAATTTAAATCTTGGTTGTAATTGTAATTAAACAACATCATTACATCTTACATATATAATTATATACATATACAATCAACGGATTCAACTCGGTTGGGCAGCGTTCGGGAAATTACGACACATCTTCTCGTCACTAAGGTATACCTCATAACCTGAAAACGAGGCTCTACAGCCAGTGTACGTTGCCAGTGATGACTTATGACGATACAACTGAGACGTGGTCCTTCACTGATGGCCGTATGAGGACGCTCAAGGTCGCTCAGCGAGGTATGGAGAGGACTATACTCTGGGTTTCCCTGCGTGACACACATAGAAATGAGGATATCCGCAGTATAACCAGAGTGACCGACACAGCCCAACGAAATAGTAAGCTAAAGTGGCAACGGGTAGGCCATATAGCTCGAAGAACCGACAACCGTAAAAAATGTTCTCGAGTGGCAGCCTCGTACTGGTAGGCGAAGTGTAGGGCGACCCCCCACTAGATGGAGTGATGGCTTGATAAGACATGCAGGAAGTCGATGGATGCAGGTGGCTTAGGACTGTGCTTTGTGGCATTCTTTGGGGGAGGCCTATGTTCAGCAGTAGACTCATGAAGGACTGTAATGATGATGATGATGATGATAATAATAATAATTATTATCATCATTACACCCCTTCATGAATCCACTGCTGAAAGCAGGCGTCATGATGATGATGATAACTTATACTTAACTATAATTATCGTTAGTCTCGCAAAAACTCGAAAATAGCTCGACGATTTTGATGAATTTGTTTTGTGTTTATATGAGTGGGTATGAAAACCTGGACGGTTTAAAAACTCAATTGGATCCGGTAAACGGCGCTAGATTCAGACATCACCCGCAAAGCCGAGGCGGATCGCCATTTATCATATAAAAATTAATTTTATCGTCATATCTGTATAATTTATACCTCAAAAGTAGAGCAAAGAACTTGCATTTTTCAGTCTGGTAGGAAACTATGTTTGTCTTACCCGTATATATATAGGCCTGAACATAGGCCTATGTTCAGCAGTGGACTTGTGAAGGGCTGTAACGATGATGATATATATATAAATAAATAAATGAAGCGGCAACGAGATGTGGCTCACCTGATGGTAAATGACCACTTCCGCCCATGACTATTAATGTTTAAATATACCAATATTTATTTTATTTTGTGAGCCAGGTATTTAGCGCATTGTAATTTCTCCGCTTGAATATTGCCACAGTCAACACGGTATTACGAGTACTATCTGATCTGTTTTGCGCTGTCAACGCAGGATCAGAGTTATGGGTAAATCTTTAAAGGAATGCATCATCCATATGGGGCATTCTTAGGAATGCATATAACTATCATTGGACCGTAAAGGGTGTATCTAACGTATGGTAACAATGTAACACATCAGCTAATCTTATCTTATTCTTAATAGATAAGTTGTTTATCAAAGTTTCATAACATTGGCAAAATACTGTCCAAACTGGCTGGCTACTGCTGGTAAACCAAGTCCAAAAGTGGACTGTTTGGGGACCGATGATGACAAAGATAATAATGATCTTATATACAGTTCTTTACAGTTCCCTTCAGATACCTTAAAAGATAATTCAATACATATGTACTTTGTACAATATATTACGACTACACTATTTATTTATGCATTATTGGCCCTAAATTTGCGCCTGCCTACATTTTTCTTCTCCCATTTCATCGTGGGTTCACCTGTAGTGAACGTTATGGCACAATAATTCCGTCCTTTGAAACTTTTACTTCAAAGATAATTGTAATACAGGATAAATTAATAAAATAGTATTAAAGAATTTTCTAGATATAAGGCAGAAATAATACCTATCCCGGAAGTATACCGTCAAAACATATGCGCGTGCTAGCCTTTGAAAATCGCACCTCCATAGAATTTCTAACTCACGTAAGCATTTCAGAATATTCTAGTCTATATATAGTGATTAGGTTGTTTGTTTGTTCAGCGCGACACTGAAACGTGTGCGTCGCATGACACGTCAAGATCGTGATGGATATAGGATGGCTCCTTTTTACTTTTGTTTGTAGTCGTAGGTTGGGATAGGTTTAAACAATAATACCAATTGAGTTTTTACGTTAAAATAATAGTTTTACTTTCATATTTAAAATTTAATATACTAACAGATGTTTAATATGTGAAACCTAACTCAAGAGAGTCTTTATATCGACCCCCAAATTTTCACAGTTGGTCATGTGTGTCGTGTACCATTTTTTTTATTGTCAGCCAGTTCCCTATCGCAGTGGCTCAGCAATTAGTTAAGGCGCTAGGAGCTGCGGCTTCGAATCCCGCACGAAACAAATATTTGTATGGCCTACAAATAATTGTTCCGGGTCTGGATATTTGTCCTTATGCATTTTATGTATGTAAGTTGCCTCCACGATGCAGGAGAAAATCCTAAAGTGAGGGTAACTTTTATTTTTAAAAGAGCAGAGCCAGTGTTCTATACTACAATTCCTCTTAATGGTAAGCCCTAGATGGTAAATCGTACTGTGTTAGCGTAATGAAAGCCTAATCACTCTTTTCTTGAACAGATTATAATCGGACAGAAAGATATACCCTGATTAATCATACCACTTCTTTCCTGTACGCCTTACAAAAGACATTTCTCTTCCATTGTAGGTAGGGTTGCCAGATGTTCTGGATTCGTCTGGATTCTCTCGACATTTTAAATAATCTCCAGACTCCCGATAAAACTCAAAATCTCCAAACAAACAGCTTTCCTACACATCACAGCTTCCTTTGCTTTAATAAAAACTGGGTTTAGTTTTAAATCAGACTAAACTTTGGGAGTACTTTTTTGAATTTTAAATATTTTCTGAATATAACTAAAGTATTCCAATTGGTGGACTCTAGTAGAGTTCAATGCCAAATACATGTGGTAATCAAAAAATTAAGTGTACGTACTTAAATTAGATAAGTGTCAACAATGTTTCAAGCCTTTTTGTGTAGCCTATTAATTAAAAAATACACTTTTTATTTTACATTTTTTTTTATTTGTAATATTTATTTCTCCCAACAAACCACCCCAAAATCCCGACATATAAACTTTTGTCCAGATATTTTGTTCGTCAGGCGGCAGGTCCCCTTCAGTCATTAGGCTTGACAGATTGACGATCGCAGCGCCAAATGTCTTACATTTTTAACACTGCTGCCGAAGAGAGATATTATACCGCCATCTATCAGAAGTCATAATATTGTTCTTGTATCTCCCATAGTAGAATCTTACGAGACCCACGGAACGAAATGGGGTCATGGATTCTTTTACGCCAGCAACACATGCGTCAAAGAAGTACACAATCAAAGTATTTTATGTAGTATGACCATGTATTACAGCTCGATTGGTTTGTCTCAATAGAGAAAGGACCACGCTACTACTAAATCTCACCGTACGTGGATTAATCCACCAGTTGCCATCGTATAATGTAAGAGTATATACATACTTTGGAGTTACAAAATTAGATAAACGTAGACAATATTCTGAGCTTATAAGGTAAATCCTTCACAAAATCATTCACTACTCCATCGATTGCCCGGAACTGCTTAATTTAATTAATTTCAACGGTCGATTCACATTCACATTCTGCGTAACCCACGTATCTTTCGCCTTGATGTTTACAAAAACAACACGTCTAACTTTAATCCGGTCATTAGAATACGGCGAAATTTTGACGAGCTGAGACATCGTAACGCTGGACATAACATTTCACAATTAAAAAGATCTGTAATTGCTATGTTAAATATGTAAATTTCACAAATATCATTAAATAAGTTCTTTCGTTTAACTGTCACTCATACTATATGTACTAGTTTTTTTCTTTAATACTAATTGTTGTCATATTTTGTTTTGATGTGCACATTTTAATAGATTATAGACTAGTTATAATATTTTTGTTACTGTAAATATGTTTTGTATTGTCTTCAAACTGTTTGTGTGCCTTATTATTAAAATAAAATAAAATAGCAACATAATATCGAGAATCGAAGACTTTCTACCTTATTCCTCAGGGGTGACAACGCATCAGCATTTTGATTTCTAATCTAAATGCTGATGCCTCGTTTATTATACTTTACTGTATCTCCCTCCCCCTGTTTTTAATACCGGATATAGATCCTATACCTTTAAACGAGTAATTCTTGTATATATATATATATATATATATATATATATATATATATATATAATAACGGGAATCCGTACTTGTATTCGTTAACTTTGTGTATAACCACGTCGCCGTAGGTCGCCTGACCCAGGACCAGGTCATGGCTCTGAGAGTAGGCTGCAGCAAGTAGGTATATATATATATTAATATATATATATATATATATATATATATATATATATATATATATATATATTAATATATATATATATATATATATAATCGGAATCTCGGAAACGGCTCCAACGATTTTCATAAAATTTAGTGTCCAGGGAGTTTCGGGGGCAATAAATCGATCTAGCTAGGATTTATTTTTAGAAAATGCCCTTTTGTACGTGTTTTCAGGCAATAAAAAGCTGCAACAATATAAGAAGGTAAATTTTGACAAACTACTAACGATCGTATTAGCTCAGGGGGGATGTCGGTCGGGCGTGATATTAGAGTGCCGTAGTTCGCGTCCTGCCTCTGGTCCGGCTTTTTCCCCTTTTTTTTCAAGTTCCCTTCTTTTGTGAGAAAATCTATTATTTCAAGCCCTTTTTTTTAGTATTTTTTAAAAATACGAAAATTTTAATTAAACTAATTGCACTCATGATATTTTATTCAAATAACCAGTTCAGTTTTTTCTAGTATGTTAATAAGATCAAAAAATGTTATTCATCAGTATGTAGTTTGTATCTAAATGTAATTTCAAAAAAACCGAGCAAGGCTCGGTCATCCGGGTACTAGATATTTAAATACTTAGAAAGATTTCTTTAAATGATGTGACAAACGAAAATAGACACCTGCGGTCACTGTCAAACAAAGAAGACTAAGAGATGCGTCGTCATGTCCGATATAAAATACTTTATTATACACACTAGGACGACATAAAAAAGGGCAAAATACAAAGGGTAAATTCTTTAAATTTTACCGCAATAAAATACTGCGATTTTATTACTAATATTGAAAAGTTGTACTCAATATTAAATTATAAATATTTCACTACGGCATAACACGATCACTATCATATACATATAAAACAATGGCGTCTCATTAGCTTATCAGTGTTAAAAACTGTATCGAACGAAACGACCATGCGCGTCTTCAGCATTTGCATTCTTCTCTGCTTACTTGCTGCAGCCTACTCTCAGAGCCATGACCTGGTCCTGGGTCAGGCGACCTACGGCGACGTGGTTATACACAAAGTTAACGAATACAAGTACGGATTCCCGTTATTCGTGAGGACGAGCATCTTGGAGTATCCAGAACCGGGAAATACCAACTTTGCGTACATAAAGGCGATATATATTAAGGATAATGACCGTGACGGAACGGGCGGATATCCGTCAATTTCGGCTGGTGGAATCGGACAAAAATTTGTAAAGATTAAGCTGAAGAGTCAGAGAGGATACGGTCTCAACTTCACTGTAACGATATATGGAAGATATTATTAAGGAACAACTGCAGTATGTTATTAACAACGTTGCTATTTTGTGCCAAATATTATAATAAATTATTGTTCTTTGTTACATAAATACTTACATAAAATATGTTATTAAATAATTTCCGATTTTTTTTTCTAACTAAATATAAATATTCACAGTGAAATAATCAACATGTGCTCGTGTAATTTGTACAAACTATTTTTTTTAATTCCAAAATAATTTCAAAAGATATAAATTCCAAAAGAAGAATATTTTTGTTTTATAAAGTTTTACTCCAGCCTACTCTATTCTGTTCTAATGACAACAAAATCGATGTTATAAAATTATCGTCATCATCAGTACAGCCCTCAACATGTCCACTGCTAAACATAGGTCACCCACAAGAGATGCCACAAAGCAAGGTCCTGAGCCATCGCAGCCATCAACTTCCTGCATATCTTACCAGGTCGTCACTACATCTAGTGGAGGGCCACGGTACACTTCGCTTACCGGTACGAGGTTGCCACTCGAGAACCTTTCTACCCTATGTTATGACATGTGATTTTTTTAATTATGTGCGAGCAGCTACGCAAGTCTAAGGAAAGAGATCAGTATCATTGTGACCTGTACTGCATGACTGTACGTGGTAGAGCCTCGCGGCAGCTATATTATAGTTATAGCACGAATGGGTCGGCTCGACTAGGGAAGGACCACGCTCTCACAGAATACCAGCGTAAAATAGCAGCGTAATGCTGCTGTGCTTTGTATGGTGAGTGCAGAGAACCGGAGACCCTTCTTACTGGAAACGAGACATTCCATCTTAGTCCTCAGGAGTGACAACGCATTTGTATTTTGGTTCTTAATTGAGGATAAATGTGGATGTCTATGGGCCACAGCATCCACTCACCGTCAGGTGAACTGTATGCTCGTTTGTCACCCTTATTCTGTTAATAAATAGGGGCGTAATTCAACCTTTTATAATTCTAGCTATATTTTACTTCTTTCGTGCTTCGTAATACGCGGATTAACGCACTTAGCATAAAGACAGACTTACGCAAGCTACTAGTTACCTTTTATTTCTTTTAATCTATAGTTTATCAATTCCTAACCAATATTAAGAAAAAAATTGATGCAGGTTGCCCCTACCAACTCTCTCCAAAACACCTGGATGAATGAAAACTGGAAAACATTATCAAATTGTGTTCAATGACTGTAATGAAATTGGACTTTAATACGTAAAAGAGAGTATTTTTTATGAGTGGTAGAGCCATGCTGCAGTTATATTAGTAATATAGTTATAGCACAAGTAGGTCGGCTCGACCGGGGAGCAGTTTAAGGCTGCTGTATTTCATATCGTGAGTGAGCAGTGAACCGGAGAACCTTTTAACTTAAAACGTAACATTCCGTCTTAGTCCTCACGGGTGAAAACGCATCTGCATTTTGATTCATAATCGAGGATAAATTTGGATGTCTATGAGCCACAGCAACCACTTACCATCAGGCTTATTACTTATAATGAAAAAATTACAATACAGTTATTACGTCGGGAGTATGTAAAGTACGAGTCTATTACAAAAGAAAAACACAAGCAAAACTATATATATTACATTTTTTAATTAAATAGGTTATATTCCAGCCAGGGATACTCCCACATAAATGAAAAAAAGTGTGCAGTTCACACGCGGTAGAAGTGAAACGTTCAGAAAACTAAACATCGAGAGAATGAGATGAATGCAAACAAAAAAAAAACAGAAGTCGCATAATTGCAGGGTTTATTTATTATAATATTGTTATTGTTATGTTCCAAGTTTAAAAATTATTTTTCATTTTATTTTACATAATATTACATTACATTTTATACAGACTCCAAGTTTTTAATTTCAGTAAATGATACAAGTGGCATATGGTCACTAAAGTATATTACAGATAAATAGGACGTGCTGTATACTGTACCTATTCTATCTCATTCCCTCGCAGGCTAAATCTTATAGATGTTTATTTTTATCTCTTTTTAGTGTCGCCGTTTCGTTTTATTGAGTTTCAAATCACAACGATTTTAAAGAAATGTTCACTTCAAATACATTCTACCCCTGAGGATTGAAAAATAGGGATGTAATTTTTAGGGATGTAGTTATTTAGACATCACAGTTGATACCTTGAGCTTGTAATATTCCTTAGACTACTCAAAAGAGATTTCTTAAATTTACACGAACGCTACGCTACACATTGAATAAAACTGTAAATACGGGTTTTTAACTTATTTTAATACCCGACCTTACAGGTGCTTTACAGCTCCCATGGTCATGGGGGGACTGATATGTTTGACGCCCCAATGTCATAGTTAGCCCGGCTCCCTTCAGTTTTTTACTATTAAAAAAATTAACATTGGGACGTCAAATATCTGTCCCCCCCACCCCGCCGTGACCATGGGGGCTGTAAAACACCAGAAATGTCGGGAATTGAAAATAAGTAAATTAAACACGGTAGAATCCGTATATACATTTTATTCAATACTGAAAGGAGTAAAAAACTTAAAACTTTAATAAAAAGTAGAAACTGACTTCAAAAATTAAAAAAATAAATATGTAGTTCCTACATAGTAGCTTCTGAAGACGGAGTTTTACTTCTTTTATGCTCGATGTCTTAACACCGACATCGGAATCTATTATACCGAAATCCCTTTAATTTTTTTAGTTCTCTGAAGCCGGTTTCTACTTTTTAGTAAACTAACGATACCCCCTCCCCCCTCGCATGGGTGATTTCTGGACCAAAATCCATTGCGTAGTTTAAAAGATCGGGATTGACGGTTTGGACGTGGTAGAGCCATGCTGCAGTTATATTAGTAGTATGGTTGTAGCAGGAATGGGTCGGCTCGACCGGGGAAGCCATGTTTTCATAGAATACCAGCGTCAAATAGTAGCTTAATGCTGCTGTGTTCCGTATGGTGAGGTGTAGAGAACCGGAGATCATTTTTACTGGAAACGAGGCATTTCATCTTTGTCCTCACGGGTGACAACGCATCTGCATTTTGATTCGTAATCGAGGATAGATGATGAAGTCGTGCGAAAAAGAAAACTTCTGATAAATTGCACTACAGCGGTCCGCCAAGCATCCAGATTGTATGGATGGTATCGTGAATTCCGTCACGACGTGCAACTTAAATATTTAATTACCTCAACTCTTTTCCTCATTTCTCAACGTTAAACTCATTAGTTGTGTATCATAATAACGAAATATTTACTTAACAAAAGGCTTATAATTTATCTTCACTAGTTTTGTTATCATACCAAGAGTTATCAGTTAGCCACGTGTTCTTAGAAACTGAATCAGTGGGAATAACTACTGATAAAGTTATACTTCTCTACATAGTATGTAACAAAGTCGTTTCCCTCCGTATTTCAATTTTTTATAGGATAAGGGTGACAAACGAGCACATAGTCCCCCTGATGGTAAGTGGATGCTGTGGCCCATAGACATCTACATCTATCCTCGATTACGAATCAAAATGCTCATGCGTTTTCACCCGTGAGGACCAGGATGGAATGCCTCGTTTCCAGTAAAAGGGGTCTTCGGTTTCGCTTACGATATGAAAAACAGCAACTTCACGCTGCTATTTTACGCTGGTATTCTATGTGGACATAATTCTTCCTCGGTCTAGTGAACCATTCGTGATACAACTATACTATTAATATAGGTACAGCATGGCTCTACCATGTATAAAACCTTATATCTTCGTCGTAAATATATTTATCGGAGGATATAAGAATTTTGTAGATGTTTCCACAGTCACAAACTCTTACGACATAGGCAGATAACAATAATAATTTTATCTGCCTATGTCGTAAGAGATTGTCTATATATCTGCGTTATTCCAAGTAACTCATAAAAATATAAGTTACTTTGTCTTATTGTTTATTTATAAGAGTAAAGTTGAGAGAAGAGGGCAAAGGAAACCAGATGACAATCTAATTGGATGCTGTGACCTACATCTGTCGTCGATTAAGAATCAAAATGCAGATTCGATGTCACCTCTTAGAACTACAATGTAAGTCGTTACTAGTAAAAAATCTGTTTTAAATAAAACTTGTTTTTACGGATTTTATCGCGTATATTAACTTATTTTATATTCCCGACGTTTCGAATACTTTACAGCACCCATGGTCACAGGAAGGGGGGTGTTCTGAAGTTCATACTACGTCGATCGGGACTAAATTAATTATTTTAATCTGAACGTAGCCGTGGTTTCAAGGGACGTTGGGACTTTGAACACTTTAGTCATCGAGTACTTTACAGCACCTATAGTAACACTAGTCCTATACCTTTAAACGAGCAATTCTTGTATATATATATATATATATATATATATATATATATATATATATATATATATATATATATATATATAGTCGGAATCTCGGAAACGGCTCCAACGATTTTCATAAAATTTTGTGTGCAGGGAGTTTCGGGGGCAATAAATCGATCTAGCTAGGATTTATTTTTAGAAAATGTCTTTTTGTCCGTGTTTTTAGGCAATGAAAAACTGCTACAATATCGTTAGAATAAGAAGGTAAGTTTTGACAGTTTATTAATGTTTACAAATAGCTTTATTGGTGTATTGGGCGGTCACAAAGTTGTTACACCATGGTTGGAGCACAGGCCGACCGACCAACTTTTTTAATTTTTTGTCAAGTTACTTCCTTTTTTGAGAAAATCTATTTTTTCGAGCCCTTTTTTTTAGTATTTTTTTAAAAACACGAAAATTTAAATTAAACTAATTGCACTCATGATTTTGTATTCAAATAACCAGTCCAGTTTTTTCTATTATGTCCCTAAGATCAAAAAATATTATTCGTATTTCATCAGTATGTAATTTATATCTAAGTATAATTTCCAAAACACACGAATTAAAAAAAAATCCGACCGAAAAATACCGAGCAAAGCTCGGTCAATCGGGTACTTTTATTTAAATGTGTACTGTTTGCGTAAATATAAGATATCAGATCTGCTATTTACGAGTAGTATTATTTGCAAGCTGATCCTTCTTGTCCTTAGACCGTTCAACCCAATGAATGGTCTAAGTTCTTCTCCCCCGATTGAACCGTTTGAGCCAATCCATTCGTATTTCGGCCATAATAAATATACCGAAGGGTGGCTCTACCATGTGAAAACCTATTTAAATCGCCATTTAGGTTCATAAACATATAATTTTTTTATTAAGATCATTTTAATTCACTCTATGGCGGTAAAGTAGCTCGTAGTTCAGAAATCAAAAAGCTTATATTCTAACTAATATGGCAAACGAAGTTACACGTTTTGATACGTGGTGGATATAGCTACAGCGTGACTCTACGCTGCAGCTATATTATGGTTGTAACATGAATGGGTCAGTCTGACCGGGAAAGAACCACGTTCTCACAGAATATCAGCGTAAAATAGGAGCTTAATACTGCTGCGTTTCGTATGGTGCGTGTATAGAAACGGAGACCCTTTTTTACTAGAAACGAAGCATTCGATCTTAGTCCTCAGTGGTGACAACGCATCTGCATTCTGATTCTTAATCGAGGTTAAATGTAGATGTCTATAGGCCACAGCATCCACTAACCATGAGGTGGATTGAGTGCTCGTTCGTCACCCTTATCCTATAAAATAAATCACCTCAGGGTAAAGTACTACTGCAGATCATGGACGCCTGCAGCCAACTTCAAGTAAGGAAGGCTTCAGATACGTTGTCACCTCTTGGGACTAAGATGGAATACCTTACAGCCTGTAACTGAACTAGCTCAACCTAACCTACGGACCTGAACACAGCAGTACTGGCGCTGTTATCTGGCGTCAAAATGAGTAAAATAGTGGACTACCCAGACAAATCGTAAGGTAAACAAATGGTATAATCAATATAATTAATAAATACATACATCACATAATATAGAAATGCATTTTAAATACTAAAATATAGAGATATATATACGAGAGCAGAAATCATTAAACAAGTAAGTTTAATCAAAGCCTTCACGTAAGGAATTAAGTAGGTAGTGCCTACACCTCTGAGTAGTACCTATAAGTGTGTATGTTTATATATGTGTGTATGGAATTATTTTGTCCATTAAATTTGTTACTTAAAATATACAACGTGTATTGAATCTTATAGAAATATTCAATAACAGACCATAAATTTTTTGAAATTTAATTTAAAAAAATTATTTGCAAATTGTATGTGGTTTTATTTCCTCTAACTCACTCGAGTATCGGTAATGCGGGGTCTGACAATCCTCTTACTCCTCGGCGAATGCAGAGATAATAAAACCACATAAAATTCAAAAATATTTTTTTAATTAAAATAATTTTTTTTAAATTAGTTTTTTTTTGAAAACAAAAATCTATACGCTTGAATACTGATTCTGATAACGCATTTAACGGGAACCACGGGGTTTTTGTTACATATTGTATATTTTACATACATTTAAACAGTGCCAACGTTATAAATAAGTATTCATTAATTGAAGATATTTTATCTAAAAATCGCTTAAAACTATATCGCATATCGTCCCGTGGGCGTCGTAAAAGGCGACTGAGGATAATGAGGGTTTTGCAATGATGGCATCCACGACTTTTTCTGCCACCAGAGCGGTGCCACTTAAAAATGAGAATGATGAAATGATATTTGACAGATTTCGTAGCGGGGAAGTTCATTTGTACGTAATATATAAAGGTTAATGTTTATTTCTGTTCTATTAATTATATTTTGTATTATTTACATTAAAATTAAATAACCAAATCACATATATTCATAAAAGCAGAAAAAATATAAAAAAGAGATTAAATGTGCAAAAAATTAAAGAGCACACCACTGAGTCAGTGTTTAGTGTATTAATATAATACTCTAGAAACTGATAAACTTTTATTTAAAATTAACTTCCTAATTAAATTACATTGTGTAACAAAAATCTCTACCTCCTTGCCAAGTAGCGACATCTAGTGGGTGAAATAATATTAGCCCTCACTAAATACGCATTATTAAGGATTGCTCAAAAACTACAGGTCCGATCTTGATAAAATTTATATGGGACTACAAGAGAAGCACCAACTTTCAAATAAAAACGAATCATCAAAATCGATTCACTCAGAAAACAGTTCTGAGGTAACACGCATAAAAAACAATAAGAAGAAATAGTCATTTATCGCAGTGTTTCCTTTGTTCCAGCAACATGGGTCTTTTAGAATTCGAGGAGTGGTCCAATCAACCCGATCTCTTCTCCGACAAGTCGCGGATGTGCTCGAAGCTCCGCGGTCTGACGCCTGGACAGCGGCGCGTTTGCCGACGCCACAAGGATCACATGCCGGCTGTCGGAGCTGGTGCAAGGCAGGGTATCACCGAGTGCCAGTATCAGTTCAAGAGCCGAAGATGGAACTGCACCGTGACGGGTGATGAAACGGTTTTTGGGCCGCTGACTTTGATCGGTGAGTTTATTACCATAGGGTTCAATTACTGGTGAACAAGTTGTTTGTAAGTTATTCGTATCTGAGGACTAATATCTGATACCATGTAGTGGCCAAGGTCATACGTGGTAGAGCCACGCTGCAGCTATATTATGGTTGTAGCACGAATGGGTCGGCTCGACCGGGGTGGGATCACACTCTCATAGAATACCAGCGTGAAATAGTAGCTTAATACTGCTGTGTTTCGTATGGTGAGTGTAGAGATCCAGAGACCCTTTTTTACTGGAATCGAGATGGCCGAGGCCTCCCCTCATTTCTGAGAGGGTTTTAGGGCAAGGAAGTGTCCGCCGCGCTGCCCCAATACGTGTTGGCGAACTTCACACGTCTTCGAATATTTTTTTGTTATTTCTCGGACATGCAGGTTTCCTCACGATGTTTTCCTTCACCGCCGAGCACGTGGTAAATCAGCACTTAAAATTGCAACATAATAACATCATCATCATGATTACACCCCTTATATTAAATAAAAATGTCTGCCCAGGACAGGATTATAGTGTCCGAGTGTGTACACAAGTACAAGTGTACTCTCTATTCTCGTACTCTCATAATCTGATGGGATCCGAGATCAGGCACTGGACCAACGGTTTTACGTGCTTCCCAAGCCACGGGAGTGTAACACCGCCATCTTCCTGGCTGCTACTGAGGATCCGGGATTTGGACCCGGCACCTTATGGTTAGCAACCGCCTTTACGGTCAACTAACGAGGTAGTGTATTTAAAATGAAAAACAGGAATAGTTACACCTTCGTGCTCTTTAAGAAATTACTCTGCAGCTATATGGCTGGATTGTAAATGTTGCATTGATGATGATTTCACCAGGTTTCAATCTAGTGACGATCGTCCTCTTTTTACTTTGGATGTCGATTCTCCGAGCTATATGGCCGACTCATTACCTCTCCAGCCTTCTGATCTCCGAACTTTATCGCAAAGGAACTTCGAACATCCGTCCATAGCAGCCTATTAAAGTCCACTGCTCAACATAGGTCTTCTCCATAGATTGCTTCATAGAGGAGGATATTTGCCATAGTTGTAATGTTGTTTGATTTAATAATTTCACCCTCGGTGAGTTATGTGCTCCTGGTAGATTATCATCATTGCATCCATCCATTGCAGCATATTTAAAGTCCAGTCTAGGTTGTCTTAAATATTTATTTACTGTTGCTTTCTTTCTCCCCAAATATTTAAAACGCTTGGCAGATAGTTAGCAACAGTTAGTATTTTATTCTATAGTTATTAAGAAGATGCTGCTGCCATTTTCTGATTTATTTTCATCTGTCGCCCTTTACGACAGCCACGGGACGATATGGGTAGTGGATATTCTTACACTGCCACTACACTATCGGTAACTCCAAACATAGTAAAGTTAGTAAAGTTACAGCCTATGTACGTCCCACAGCTGGGCACAGGCCTCCCCTCATTTCTGAGAGGGTTTTAGGGCAAGGAAGTGTCCGCCGCGCTGCCCCAATACGTGTTGGCGAACTTCACACGTCTTCGAATATTTTTTTCTTATTTCTCGGACATGCAGGTTTCCTCACGATGTTTTCCTTCACCGCCGAGCACGTGGTAAATCAGCACTTAAAATTGCAACATAATAACTCCAAACATAAATATTTTTATTTAGTTATTTGTGTAATTATCTACTATTTAAATTATGCAATTGATTCTGCTATAGATATAATCTAGTCATTTAAAATGTAGCAAACATGTTTTCTACAGATTTTAAGTCGTTAATTTTCAACCAACGAAGTACCTTATAGTAGAGCCTTATATAGAGAGTGGTAGCTCAGATGGTTAGCGCTCGCTGTATATTGAACAGTACGCGAGCAAACCGGGTTCGATCCCCGTCGGCACTAATGAAATTGTTGAATGCAATTTTAAGTGCTGATTACCATGTGTTCGGCGGTGAAGGAAAACATTGTGAGGAAACCTGCATATCTGAGAAATTAGAAAAAAAATGTTTCGAAGACAGATAGACACAGTGGACAATTCCATGCCCTAAAAGCCTCTTAGAAATGAGCGCAGGCCTGTGCCCAGGAGTGGGACGTACATGCTATAACTTTAAGTAACTTATAGTGGCGGTTTAAAAGTATCTTGTGTAGTGATATAAATGTAACGTGTATCCTTTTTATAAACGAAAATCGTACAGGTTGAATGTATGTTCGTCGTCGTATTGACTGCAAGATTTACCTTACGTTAAGGTTATATCCAAAATTAAATCCTTAGAATAAAACCCAGCTACAAAAGTAAATTCCACATAAAGCTAAATTAGAAATATTTATACATAAAGAAGTTATAGGAATATATAAACTAAGTCCCCCCTCATCATTACAGCCCTTCACAAGTCCACTGCTGAACACAGGCCTCCCCCAAGTAATACCACAAAGCACGGTCCTGAGCCACCTTCATCCATCGACTTCCTGCATGTCTTACCAGGTCGTCACTCCATCTAGTGGGGGGTCGCCCTACACTACGCCTACCGGTACGAGGCTGCCACTCGAGAACCTTTCTTCCCCATCGGTTATCGGTTCTTCGAGCTATATGGCCGGCCCATTGCCACTTCAGCTTACTAATCCGTTGGGCTATGTCTGACTCATTTCTGAGTCTATCACGCGGAGAAACTCCGAGCATAGCCCTCTTCATAGCTCGCTGAGCGACCTTGAGCGTCCTCATACGGCCAGCAGTTAAGGACCACGTCTCTGATCCGTAAGTCATCACTGGCAACACACACTGGTTGTACACTTTAGTTTTCAGAGATTGAGGTATACCTGATGAGAAGATGTGTCGTAATTTCCCGAACGCTGCCCAGCCGAGTTGAATCCGTCGATTGACCTCTCGGTCGAAGTTGGACTTACCTAATCGGACTATTTGTCCTAGGTAATCGTACTCGTCAACAACTTCGAGCATAGTGCTCCCAACAACTACCGGCATAGGTGAGACATGGACATTAAACATGATCTTTGTTTTGTCCATGTTCTTCTTAAGACCTATCCGTTGGGAGACACCATTGAGGTCATTGAGCATAGTGCTAAGGTCCTCCAGCGATTCTGCCATAAGGACTATATCGTCGGAAAATCGAAGGTGAGTGATGTACTCGCCATTGATGTTAATACCGTATCCTTTCCAGTCCAGTAGCTTGAAAACGTCTTCCAATGCAGCGGTGAAGAGTTTCGGGTTTAATTCCCCCTATATAACGAATAGCCTGATTATCATTTATTATATGTAAATAAATAAGTATAGCATGAGTTAATAAATGAAAAAAAGCTAATTCTGGTAATCCTATTCTTAAAATTCTTATTATTAAACCTAATTGTCTTAAAGTAGATAATGCAATAATTTTTTTTAAATCAAACTCATAATTAGCAGAAATTCCAGCTATAAATATTGTTAATCCAGATTTAGAGAATTTAAAAAAAATATCAATTAACAATATATTAAATCGAATTAATAAATAATCTCTAGCAGTTACTAATGTAGAAAAATGAACTAAAGCTGAAACAGGTGTAGGAGCTGCTATAGCAGCAGGTAATAAAAAAGGTAGCATGAATGGGTCTGCTCGACCGGGATAGGACCACCCCCTCACAGAATACCAGCGTAAAATAGTAGTTTAATACTGCTGTGTTTCGTATGGTGAGTGTAGAGAATCGGAGACCCTTTTTACTTGATATGAGGCATTCCATCTTAGTCCTCACGGGTGACAACGCATCTGCATTTTGATTCGTAATCGATGGTACATGTAGGTACCTATGGGCCACAGAAACCACTTACCATTAGGTGGGACTGTGTGCTCTTTTGTCACCCTATCCTATTAAAAAATCCTTTCTGCTCTTGAATACCTCTATTACTATTTCTTACGTGGTAGAGCCATGCTGTCGTTATATTGTGGTTGTGCAAAATGGGTCCTCTCGACCAGGGTATAACCACGCTCTCACAGTATACCAGTGTAAAATAGCAACTTTACGCTGCTTTCATGGAGTATAGGGTTAAGGAATACAATCTCCCATGGGAGAATAGTTGAAAAAGTGTCCATCTGTAAGCAGTAAATAACAGTTCAAAATCTCTCTACTACAGCGCTCGAGTTACAGGGAATGATAAATCGCCGTAAAATACGTTGAGAGTGATTTTGAAAATGAAAATTTTAAAAGCAGTAAAATAATTATTGTAAAGAGAATTATGGTGAAAGTATGTGCACTAAAAAATTATAAAAAGTTCTTTAAAATTTAGACTGTAGCTACAGTGGCGCCACCCTTATTTGGCGCTTTCCTACGAAGACTTTTTATACAGAGTCCTTACTTCTTACCTCTACTACACTCCATAGCTGTTGTGTTTCGTATGGTGAGTATAAAGAACTAAAAGCAAAACCAAAAAAGGGTCTCCCTTCTGGAAACGAGGCATTCCATATTAGTCCTTAGGGGTGACAACACATCTGAATTTTGATTCTTAATTGAAGACTAATGTAAGATGCCTATGGACCATATGTATATACACATATATATATATATATATATATATATATATATATATATATATATATATATATATATATATATATATATATATATATATATATATATATTATAGTTACCTATATTTATGTCGGATGTATTTTCCAAAGACATTTAAGTAGTAGTATTATATGTTTAAAAATCTCTTTGGTATTTTCCAACAACCTACGCACCCCTTCCTTTAAATCTTTGCTTCTCACAGGTCATTTAATACTATGCAATGGTTGCATCTTAGAGATCGCTTCTAAGTGATAAAGCCGCCAATTTTACCTTTAAATCATCTGTTGTTTTTTTCTCTCTCTTATGTTTTTCTGGTATAAAATAATGTAAAACTTCATTAATTCAAACTATTCACTCATTTTTCAACCTTTCTTGTATATAAAACATATACAGTAAAATTTCTCCTTCAATCCTCAACTACACCCTATTGTTCTCAGAGTTAATGTAATTTTTAAATATGTACGACAATTCCCCGCCCTCTAAATCTTCGGGAAGCAACGTGCTGCGTCCTGTACGGGACGTCTGACAGATTTATAGCGCATTCTCCTTCTTAGCCACAAATCTTTAATACATTCTCCCGGGAAGATATATTTTCCACTGCAACACTGGTTAGGTAAGGAATCTTGTAGGGTATTAGCAATTTAACCAATTAGGAAAAAAGAAAAGATTTAATGTTCAGTTGGTATATATCAATATAACACCAATTAACTTTTTTAAAGAATAAGCGTAATAAACTATAACACAGTCCACCTGATGACAAGTGGATGCTGTGCCCCATAAACATCTGTATCTACCCTCGATTACGAATTAAAATGCAGAACGCGCTTCCACACTTGAGGACCAAAATAGAATGCCTCGTTTCCTTTTAAAAGGGTCTCCGGTCGTCTAAGCTCACCATACGATACATAGCAGCATTATGCTGCTATTTTACGCTGGTATTCTGTGACAGAGTGTTCCTTCACCGGTCGAGCCGACTCATTCGTACTACAACTATTAGCTTCAACATGGCTTAATCACGTAAGTCGTATCGTAACACCCCGCGCATACTTTTTATAATTGGTTACTCATAAACGGCTCTAATGATCTGAATTATTTAGATAAGTGTCATCTCTTTAAATGTTCAACCGACTTCAGAAAAAGAAGGAGGTTCTCGATCCGACTGTATTTTTTATGTGTGTTACTGGAGAACTTTTTTCTAGGTGAACTTATTTTGATGATTCTTTTTTTATTTGAATGCTGCTGGTTGTTATGAGATCTCATATTAACTCGATTAAAATCTGACTGGAAGTTTTTGAGTTATCTCTAATAATGCGTATTTAATTGACTTGGACTACGATGGTGTTTGATTAAAACTATTTTTACGGATTTTATCGCGTTTAATTTTAATTTTAATTATTTTTATTTTTTATTCCCGACGTTTCGGGTGCTTTAGAGCACCCATGGTCACGGGGGACTGAGGTGACTGACGTCCCAATGTCATTGTTAAACCCAGAGTACCTTCAGCTTTTTTATTTATTGTTTATGGTCTTTTTATTTATTGTTTATGGCATAGATCGGACAATAAACAATAAATAAAAAAGCTGATAAAAGCTGAAGGTACTCCGGGTTTAACAATGACATCGGGACGTCAGTCACCTCAGTCCCCCGTGACCATGGGTGCTGGAAAGCACCCGAAACGACGGGAATTAAAAATAAAAATAATTAAAATTAAAGGTAAAGTAAAGGTAGTTTTAATCAATGGGTAGTGTTCGCGTAAATATAATAAATCATTACGATGATGTTCTCATTTTATTCATATTGAAATCGGTTGTACAAGATATTCAATTTTACCACTTGTTTAGTTTAACACCAAGGTAAAGCTCTTTTGCTCATGTGTAACTTGTACATTTCTCAGCAAACATTATGATGATATTTATACATTGTTCCAGCCTCAAGAGAAACGGCATTTACGAACGCGATCACCTCGGCTGGTGTTTCACTGGCGATCTCCCGGGCGTGTAGAGATGGCCGACTGGCGAGCTGTGGCTGCAGTCGAGCAGGCCGACCGAAAAATCTGCATGAAGACTGGGTTTGGGGTGGCTGTGGTGACAATCTGCAGTATGGATACAAGTATGTATTAAAGTTTGAGCAATCTGTGCACTATGCACATACTCCTAAGAGAGCTCATTGTACTAAGGGGTCATAAGTAATGAGAAGATTTTGTTCTGATAATTCACTGCCAGTTGGATGTGTTGTAATCACTTACTGTATCCGATACTTCCAAGATTCTATACCCATCGTTCTGTCGAAGATAGCTGTCGCTAACTATGTATTACACCAAGACGTCAAACACCTCAGTCCCTCCTCCCGTAACTATCCATTATGGTTAAATTCGTAAAATTAAGCAAAAGTACAAGATTTATATGTGTATTACATATTTAGTA
Organism: Parnassius smintheus behrii; assembly: GCA_036936625.1. Taxonomy (NCBI): domain Eukaryota; kingdom Metazoa; phylum Arthropoda; class Insecta; order Lepidoptera; family Papilionidae; genus Parnassius; species Parnassius smintheus. The sequence goes on from JAUPFT010000022.1 coordinate 35,099,718, forward strand.
GTTGTTTTTTTTGGAAATCATGTGTTTTGGATATTATATTTAGATACAAATTACATTCTGATGAAATATGAATAATATTTTTTGATCTTACCGATATAATAAAAATGGTATATAATAGAACTGGTTAATTGAATAAAAAAATCATGAGTGCAATTAGTTTAATTTAAATTTTCGTTTTTAAAAAAATACTAAAAAAGGGCTCGAAGTAATAGATTTACTCACAAAAGAAAGAACTTGAAAAAAAAAGAAAAAAGTCGGACCGAAGACTGGATTCTAATTTCTAAACAGTGTACTATGATTTCTATGAATTTTAGCTATTATTAACGTAGCCATTATTAACGTATTGTCAAAATTTACCTTTTCATTCTAATGATATTGTAGCAGTTTTTCATTGCCTGAAAACACGGATAAAATGACATTTTCTAAAAATGAATCCTAGCTAGATCGATTTATTGCCCCCGAAACGCACGCACTGGACACAAAATTGTATGAAAATCGTTGGAGCCGTTTCCGAGATTTCGATTATACCTCTACTATATATTCAATTAATTCTTGTATATATATATATATATATATATATATATATATATATATATATATATATATATATATATATAATATATATATATATATATATATATATATATATATATATACACAAGAATTAATTGAATCGATATTAGTAATTGAATATATTTATTTTTACGTATTTTATCATTGAGTTACAATACCTATAGAGTCACAAACAGACAAATAAAATGTCCGCGCCAAAACTCGGCGCACGCTGCGAAGTGCGCAGAGTTTTTGTTTAGTTGTAAGGCGACCACAATCCTCGTACAACGTCCGCGATGCCAAAGTGTTCGGTGATTTCCTGCCCAAATAACAGCAGACACGTACGAAAAAAGGATGGTGTTTCATATTTTAGGTAAGTATCATACCAAATTTACGTATTTATGTATCCACAGTGCATGTTTTCATTTAAATTTCAATAATTTTCATTTTATTAGCAAACTAAATCACTCACCGCCGACCGCGCGGCGCCGCGATAACGTGCCCTTGAGTGAATGATGATGACATTGCATACGAGCGACTTTGAACATTGTACAAGCAGGTTAACGTCTAAATTCGAGCAAATGTCATTTTGAACTATATAATATCAAAATATATAGGTATATGGAACGGCGCTCGGACATTTTTTGAGTATTGTCAGTTAGAGATTGTGACTCTATAGGTATTGTAACTCAATGTATTTTATCGATGATATTGTTCTAAGTAAGATACCAGTTAAGATAAGTCACTTATAGCTTATGATATCTTAGTAATCGTGAACGAAATGCGTATAAGGCGCTAAAAGAGGGAGCCACAGTAGGGAGTAGGTAAGTAAGTCTCGATCTCACGTAGACTTTAGAAATAATATAAAAAATACTTTGTTCAAGGGAAATAATGCGAAGCTATACTTCGCATTGAATGATGATGTAATTCAACTCAGACGACATATTAAATTAATATTGATGAACATTAAAAAAAACACCGAAACAAAAAAAAACTGAAAAGATTTTCTTGAATCATAGCTAAAAACACTCTCTATCAAATCACCTTTCAAATGAAAAAAAAAAAACTAAATCTACATCGGTTCATCCGTTTTGGAATTACACAAACAGACATACACATAAGATGCACATATACAGAAATACACATATACAAAATCCCTCTTTTTCATTGGAGGTTAAAAATTAAAAGTACTTGTATGGACAAACGTAAAATAAAATCTACAAATAATATTAAGTGTGAATTGTTTAAGTAACCAAATTCTGTTTAGTTGTGGATTATAACAGTTTATATAATTTTGGACATGGGATACGTCCGCTTTATTTTGGTTTATAGAAATCATCCAAAAAAAAGTCCCGCTGGGTTTCTTTTCTTGCTAGTTCTTTCGAGGACAAAAGTTTATACGTGGTAGATCCATGCTGCATTTATATTAGTAGTATAGTTGTAGCACGAATGGGTCGGCTCGTCCGGGGAAGGACCACGCTCTCACAGAATACCAGCGTGAAATAGTAGCTTAATGCTGCTGTATTTCGTATGGTGAGTGTAGAGAACCGGAGACCCATTTTACTGGAAACGAGGCATTCCATCTTAGTCGTCACTTTCGTATGGTGAGTGTATAGAACCGGATACACTTTTTACTGAAAACGAGGCATTCCATCTAAGTCCTCACGGGTGACAACGCATCTGCATTTTGATTTGTAATCGCGGACAGATGTAGATGACTATGTGCCACAGCATCCACTTACCATCAGGTGGACTGTGTGCTCGTTTGTCACCCTATTCTATAAAAAAACCGGCCAAGAGCGTGTCGGACCACGCTCAGTGTAGGGTTCCGTAGTTTCCCGTCCGTCACAATAATTGTTCCCACTTATGAGTTTAAAGGTGGGTGTCCATTATGTTCGCGCTCCGGCAGAGCTCCGCGCTCTTGCAACTGCTCCCGGTAGTGGGTACTGTTTTTTCCATCCGAGTTCAAAATGAATTTCCTAGAAAGTCCTCATAAAGTTCTACTTTTCAGATTTTTTCATATTTTCTAAACTTGTGGTTCAAAAGTTAGAGGGGGGTGGGACACATTGTTTTTTACTTTTGGAGCGATTATTTCCGAAATTATTGACATTATCAAAAATGATTTTAGTAAACTCCTATTCTTTTTTAAATACCTTTCCAACAATATATCACACTTTAGGGTTGAAATTATTGACATTATCAAAAATGATTTTAGTAAACTCCTATTCATTTTTAAATACCTTTCCAACAATATATCACACGTTAGGGTTGAAATTATTGACATTATCAAAAATGATTTTAGTAAACTCCTATTCATTTTTAAATACCTTTCCAACAATATATCACACGTTAGGGTTGAAATTATTGACATTATCAAAAATGATTTTAGTAAACTCCTATTCATTTTTAAATACCTTTCCAACAATATATCACACGTTAGGGTTGAAATTATTGACATTATCAAAAATAATTTTAGTAAACTCCTATTCATTTTTAAATACCTTTCCAACAATATATCACACGTTAGGGTTGAAATTATTGACATAATCAAAAATAATTTTAGTAAACTCCTATTCATTTTTAAATACCTTTCCAACAATATATCACACGTTAGGGTTGAAATTATTGACATTATCAAAAATGATTTTAGTAAACTCCTATTCATTTTTAAATACCTTTCCAACAATATATCACACGTTAGGGTTGAAATTAAAAAAAAAACACCTCCCACTTTACATATAGGGGGGCTACCCTAATAAAACATTTTTTTCCAATTTTTATTTTACCACTTTGTCGGCGTGATTGATACACATATTGGTACCAAATTTCAGCTTTCTAGTGCTAACGGTCACAGAGATTAAGCGAGGACGGACAGACGGACAGACAGACATGGCGAAACTATAAGGGTTCTAGTTGACTACGGAACCCTAAAAAAAAGAACCAACCGTAAAGTAAAAATTATTTTTAAATAAGAATTACATGTGATCCATATTGAATCAAAATTGTTCTATTCTATTATATTCATCATTATCTCACAAGTACACGACTGATCATAGGCCTACTCCAAAGAATGCCATCAGATACTGTCCCGTGTCATCGATTTTCTGTGAATCTTGCCAAGTCTTCACTGCATCTAGCTGGAGACCTCCTTACAGTCCGGGTAGCTGTCGATGCAGAAACTTTTTTCCAATCAGTTGTTGGTTCTTTGAAATAGATGGACGGTCCATTGCTTTTCAGCTTCCTGAACTTTTGGATTAATAATAATAATGTCCTCCAGACCGAATTTTGTCCACGGTGGCCTACCTCAACAGAGGCTAGCCATCGGCGCAGGACATTATTATATTGCTCAAGTGTATGTGCAAGCACAGGTGCACTCTCTATTCCCTCACTCTCGTAATCCGATGGGACGGTAAACCAACACGACCGGAGAGAGATCAGGCGCAGGACCAACGGCTTTACGTACTTTCAAGCACGGGTGTGAGACACCGCCAACTTCCTGACTCCGGGCAGCTACTGAGAATTTCTTGACGGATAAACTCAATAATTGATTTTTTAGGCCCGACCCGGGATTCGAACCCAGGACCCTCATGATCAGCAGTCGCCCTACTACAACCACTAGACCAACGAGGTAGTCACTTTTGAGTTATAACGGTTACAATTTAACGGTTTTTATTAAATTCTGATGGGACAAATTAATTTACAGTCCACATGAAGTTAAATAGCTACAGTACATGGACGCCTGCAGCCAACTTCAAACAAAAGATATTTTTATATAGAATAAGGGTGACTAACGAGCACACAATCCACCTGATGGTAAGTGGATGCTGTGGCCCATAGACATTTACATTTATCTTCGATGAAGAATCAAAATGCTGATGCGTTGCCACCCAAAAAATGGTATCTAGAAAAAAATCACTCCTAACGATGTGGTCAATTTCCTACAGACTAATTTATAGTTGTATACCTTCTTACTCGCTTATAGAATGCGTTAACCTTGCTTTAGGTGAGCTAGTTCTCACACCGGGCTTTATTTATCATCATTTAATTGTTTATAACAGAAATAAAACTAAATGAAAGTTTGAACAGGAATGTTTTGTTAACATTTGACATATTCACATTTGCTTCAGAACTTATATATACCTATATATACTTATTTATAAAGATGTTTCAGTTTACAATGAGTTCAATTGTTTTACCAATACTGTACTCATGGCAACTTTACACAATATTTAGAAAAATATTCCACAATATTTAGCAAAATATTCCTCAATATTTCTTACTCCATCTTAGGATTAAGGTAAGATAAATCAGCACTAGCGTTAGCAGTTAGCACACACATTATAAGATTGTATGTGTAATCATGAAACACGTAGAACTAAAGAGCATTTGAGCAGCTCTTTGCTTCATGAAACCCGTGTACCCTTTACTATAACCCAACTACACTACTACTACTACTACGTCAGTAATAAGTAAAGTTTGATTTATTAATGGTTGTTAGAATAACGACACTTCAATCCTTATGTTATCCTTGTCCTGTCTTATGTAGTTATGAAAGTTATTGGCATTATTTATATTTATAATCTGTGGTATCGGTATGAATGAGGTTTTGGCCGGAACTTCGCCGTAGACGGATTGTCGCTCCTGTTTCTGTGTGTGTGTGTGTGTGTGTGTCTGTTCGTAAAAGTGATGAAGCAATTTTGTGAATTAAATGTCCGCGCGTGTGAACTATTAGAGAAAACAACGAAACAAGTGCTTTGATGTCGATATAAACTGATCGATGTAGTATAGTTGTAGCACGTATGGGTCGACTCGACCGGGGAAGAATCACGCTCTCACAGAATACCAGCGTCAAATAGTAGCTTAATGCTGCTGTGTTCCGTATGGTGAGTGTAGAGAACCTGGATACCCTTTTTACTGGAAACGAGGCATTCCATCTAAGTCCTCACAGTTGACAATGCAGCAGCATTTTGATTCGTAAACGAGGATAGATGTAGATCTCTATGGGCCACAGCAACCACTTACCATCAGGTGGACTGTGTGCTCGTTTGTCACCCTATCGTATAAAAAAAATGATAAACAGGTATTAAAAATTGAAGATAGCAATGGCTATCTGAGTACAAAACCAGAGTGCCTAAACCTATCCAAATACAAAAATGTGGTAAGACAGAGTGACGTTACATCCCCTACACTTTTCATCGTTGCGTTGGAAGATGAAGAAGCTGGAAAGGAAACAACATCAATAGCATTGACGAATACATCTTCGATGTTCCAACGACATTATGCCAGAATTGCTGAAGGACCTCAGCACTATACTCAACGACATCAACAGTGTCTCTTAATCGATAGGTTTTAAAATGAACATGGGCAAGCAAAGGTCATGAGTAACGTCCATGTCATTATCTATGCCGTTAGTTATTGGGGGGAAAATCTAAACGACACCGCATCAGGATTCATACCCATGTCAAGTCGGGTTGGATCACTAGTATGCAATAAAAGTGTAAAATTCAAAAACTCATCTTAAATATCACACACATACAATCCGAGCACGCAACCGCGTTGGATTTGACGAAACAGCCACAAAACAAAACAGAGTAGGCAATTTGCCAACCATTAAACTCATTTTTGGATGTTGATGTGGTTTTAAAAACTCTAAACATACTTTTATAATGTGTGATAATTGTAAACAATGTTTGCATAACCTAAATAAAAAAAGTATTTTTTTAAAGTCAATCTCACCTGCTCACGGCGTACCTGTGTACTAGGGGCACATAAATCAAATGTGTTTTACATTTTGTTACCGGCAATTTTCACTGTTTATTTGCTGAAAATACGTGACTGATATTTTAACAATGATTGAAACCCGATGATTGAAAAACCGAATGCAGTTTGGTTCAACTTGAGAGATAGGATAATTTTTTGGCCCGTGAGTGACCTACAATTTTTGCGAATTTGAGGATATTAATAGGACATGACAAAGGGTCATCGAAAAGGGCAGAAAAACGTCTCCCTGGCATGCTAGTGTAGTATAAAATATAATATAATATAATAGAGTGAAAAGTAAAGTTACAGCCTAAATACGTCCCACTGCTAGGAACAGACCTCCCCTCATTTCTGAGAGGATTTTATGCGTGTTAGCGAACTTCACATGTCTTCGAAATATTTTTTCTTATTCCTCAGACATGCAGGTTTCCTCACGATGTTTTTCTTCACCGCCGAGCACGTGGTAAAATCAGCACTTAAAATTGCAATAAACAATTTCATTGGTGCCGGCGGGGATCGAACCCGGGTTACTCGCGTTTTGTTATATTTACAGCGAGCGTTAACCATCTGAGCTACCACGGCACGGATAATATTTTAGTCACTATGATTTTAATTATAACAAAGTCATAAATAGTCTTATATTACAGTAAGCAGATAATGCAACTTCCTTTTGCAAAAAGAACCTGGATAAGTCTACTATAACAATTAGAACAATAACTTTTGGAAGATAAGACCGTTTCAAAATTGCCTTAGTATTTTCACAAATCTATACTTAAAGCCAATAGATCGTCACCTTTTTATTAACCGACTCCGATTCCGGTTCTCAATTCGAGTGTATGTTCTTTTATCTTTGACGTACATAATGTTACGCGGTATCTTCGCAGATTGTGAATTGATTTTAATAATTATTTTTGTATTAAATTGGCTTTACTTCAATGGTGTTCCCATTAAATTTTGAAGAAAATATTCCGCCCCAAGGGTGGTATTTTTTATTAGAAACTAGCGATCCGCCCCGGCTTCGCACGGGTTATATCTGAATCTCGACAACAGCGCCACAACAATAGTTTGAGTTTTTTTCGAGTTTCAGCGAGACTAACGGACAGTAATTGATTTTGATATATTATAGTACGTGAGGGTAATATGGGCATCCAATTAATATGGTCACTTTCATATAAATCAAAAACTACAGTCTTGTTTGTATAGATGGCTCTGTGATACGATAGCTCTTCATCAGTCAATCAAATAATAAAGGGTCAAAAGGGCGATGCTTTATCGACGCCATTTTGACAGTTGACATTATAGTAAATATTTTAGTTAATTGCAGTTGGTTCTTTAAGTAGTTTTTTCGAAGTATATTAGCAAAGCTTCGTTGCAATTTTTTTCTTAATGTATTAGTTATAGTATACGACTTTTTATTTTTGTCTCTGTCCTTCTCCTAGTTTTGGTTTTATAGGGCGGCAAATCTTAAGGTGACTACATTACCCTCACGTACCTGAGAGATTATTTTTATCAACGTATTAAAGAAAATTGGCATTTATTGCACTGTTTTACATGAGATAGAATGATCTATGATATGATTATTATAATGAGTATTATTTAATAATACAAACAAATTTATAAATACATATATATTATATAAAGTATTAATCAATTGGATTTTCAAACATCACTTGCATCAACTTTATGTGGTCAGGCGAGTCAGTGATTTTTCCTCATCCCAAAAGTGCCCAACGTATCCGCAAAATCTCCCAGGTACTCTCAGGTAAGTTCACATCGTACCTGTCTACTAGGAACTCAGCAATAAATTGAAGTTACATTTTACCTGTCGCGCACACAAATGACGCTTTTCACTTGACAATGTAACCGGTAACGGTGGAAAACGTAGTAGACAGATCTTCTTTTTAATTCATGTATGAATGAGACTTATATATCATTTTCTCTCTCTCATTTTATTTTCGAATACGGCTACGTCTAGTATTATAGATCGCGCGTTTACCTGAAACGTGCAACATTTTCACGTGGAAAAAGGTTAGAAAGATTTCCCTAATACTTTCTTATTTCCTAGTACTCAGGTGAGATTTAAGGCAGGTAAAGTTTACCTGCACTCTTCTATTAAAAAACGCACTTACCTGAAACGGATCAAGATGATGATTATAATTATCAAATATTCATTTTTAGAATGAAAACCACCTTATTCAATTTTTATTTTAATTTACGTGTATATCTTAAAGGTGAAAAGAAAAATATTTCCTAAAATTGATTAATATGTCAAAATAAAAATCGTGAAAACTTCATTTACTCAGCTGTCAAAAAGACTTCACGGATATCAAACTATGGCAAACGACAGGTCTGCAACCAGGCATACAGAGGTTTTCAGGAAGTAATAAGAATTTTTTTTACAATTCTAATCGGTTCAAAAATGTTAGGTACTTAAAATAAATCTATTTTATTTATCTATAATATAGATTAATGTAATTAAAATCTAATATAGTATTTTGTATTCTAAGACAATTGACAATTGATTATTTGCATCTTTAGTCAAAATAACACTTTACAATTTTTTCATACTGTCAAAACACACATTCACAATATGTAATTTTATAGTAATAGTACTTAGAGTCCAATTTTTTAACTTAAAATCTAATGTTACCTAAAAGTAATTAAATACATTTATTTACATAAAATTGAAATACATACAATATTTAAAAAAACTATAATAAAAAAAACTAAAACTAAACCTTACATTTTCATACCCTCCTACTTAAAATAAAATCCGACCAAGTGTAGTAATAAAAGTAACAATTTTAAATATATATAATGTAGTAATTTATTAATGTCCGTGTCAATTAGCTACCCAATTGCGTACATAACAATCACACATAACAGCATTTCAGCATTATACGTAAATAACGAGCAGATTAAAACTAAAAACAAGTAGAGATCAGCCGCGGGTTAACTACTGTAGCTATTGACCGCATCATTAGCCCATCACAAGTCCACAGCTGAACATAGGCCTCCCCCAAGGAATGCCTCAAAGCACAGTTCTAAACCACGTACATCAATCGACTTCCTGCATATTTTACCAAGTCGAACCTTCATTTAGTGGACCCTTACACTATACTCACTGGTACGAGGCAGCTACTCGAGAACCTTTCTTCCCTATCAGTCCAGATTGTCAGAACTATAAGGTCGGCGTATTACCAACTCAATCTAGTACTACGTTAGGTTTCCGCATTTCAATTTTTATCTAAAAAAGCTTATTTTTATACGTCCGGTAGAGAAAGAACACATCTTAGATTCATATGTCATCACTACCAACACGAATAGTTACACTCTTGTTTTCAAGTTTTGACGCGTGGCGAGAAAATGTTGAATCTCCCCAGTCAAAGCTGCTCAGCCGAGTTGGCTCCGTCGATTAACCTCTTGGTCAAAATTTGACTTCCTTAGTTGGAAAATTTGACCCAGGTAAATATTCATGTTAGGAACTTCGAACGTTATATAGTGTGTTGCATGAACGTTGTGTAATACATTTGTTTTGTACAAGTAATTTTTACAATTGTGTTTTAAAATATTTTGAAGAAACTAAAAAACACTTTCTTATTTATTATTAATTTTTTTGTAATTTGGCTATAAATATAAAATATAAAATTTAAGCTACAACTTAGATCTTACAAATTGAATGATTTTTGAACCGAGTCACCTCTACGTGAAAACCGTAGCAGCGTAGACAACCTCCTACGAAATGCTTCGTTCCTGGCACATTTTCACGTACTGAAAGGGTTATGTCGCCTGCTGAAAGCGAGGAAAATTTTGATTGAAATTTTAATGTACCTTTAAAATTTTTCAATCAACAAGTCTACTTTTAATTTTTTAATCATGCATTATAAATTAATACAATAAGTATTTATGTACTTCTAAAATATTTTTATCATAAATTTTAGTAACAGACGTCGCGGTGCCGCAATATTTGTCATCCTGTCGATAGTTTTACTCGTGTTTATATATGTTTTAATGTATATCTGTGTGTCTGTCTGTAGCATCATAGCTCCTGAACGTATGAATCGATTTTGATTATAGTTATTTTCTTTTGAAAGATGTATTAATCAAGATTTATTTCAAGAAAATCTGTTCATCTGTTTAAAGAACATGAGTCCTTTTTCTGTCCGCTGTGTTTCAAAATTTTAATTTAATTATTAATTAAAATTAAGCCACAATTCCTGATTAGAACTAGATATATAATATTTCATTTGCTACACCTACGTCAAATTCTCACCTCTCCATGGACTACAAGAGGGAATGCAATAAAGAGTTTAAAACAAAAAATAAATACAATAAGGCACTCACTGGAGCAGAAGACCTACTATTGAACATTTCTAAGCCCTAGTGCGTGGTCTATAATATTCAGGTACAACTTAAAACCCTCTAGACAAACAGTAAATCATCGGCTGTGACAAACATAATTTAGACACTACATGCATTGCCGGCCTATTAGAAAGGAGTAGGTATTTCTTGAAAGTCCCAAGTCATATCTGTCCAGATAATATGCTAGCGAAAGTATATTCAACAATCTACTAGGGACTAGAATTTCCTTTCTGCTAGAGAACCAGTATAGTAACAGGCTATGGAGTACTCGGACTTCTGCGGTAACTTCTTTGTCAGTGTGCTGCAGTAACCACTTACCATCAGGTAGACTGTTAGTTCCCCCACTCGATGGAGTGACTACCTGGTAAGACATGTAGGAAATCGATGGATGCAGGTGACTCAGGACCGTGCTTTGTGGCATTCCTTGGGGGAGGCCTATGTTCAGCAGTGGACTTGTGAAGAGCTAAAATGATGATGATGTGACTGTTAGTTCGTTTGTTACTTTAGTTTAAAAAATAAATAAAAAATAACTCTTGCGAATCGCCTCGAATCAGGCAATATTTGAAATCTGAATATATTTTTTTAATAATAACGATATATCTACCCGGATTGAATAAACGAGAGAAGTTAAGTCTAAATTATTCAAAATGAGAAAAGTTTGGAAGAGAGACAGCAAATTAAGTTAAATAATAATTTTCCCCAAAAACGTGAATTTTCTGCATATTTTTAACAATGGTATCAGAGTATCATAATCATAAAACAGGTTAAATTTGAAGAAGAAACTTTTTTCCATGGAGGAAAATTTTGTCCTCGAATATGATTTTCAATTTAATTTCATAGACAATAAAGAACAGAATTGCATATTAAGCAACATTCTCGTTTTAAATGAGGGCTCTATAAGTCCACCGATGAAAGTTCACGACCGAGGCTGAATTACTAGGAGAACAGAAACGCTAAGAATAAAACTGAACGCTTTTGTTGAAATGAAGTTGGGAGGTAGAAAAGATAAAAAGATAGAAACGCAAAAAGCTCCATTTTAGGTTAAAGGCTTTACTGAAATCAAAGTCATAACTATGTAGTAACTCATAAAATCAAAATGATAACTACTTAGTAGGTATACCCACAGAATTTTTGATTCTTAGGTTTTTTTGACATTTCTACAGTTAAGTTTACATATTTACTTATTGATGTTTTCATAAAAGTATCATAATACGTCATCGGTATCAAATTGTTTTACAGATTGATCTGATGTCTGATATGTTTAGATCAAAAGCAATATAATGTGCTACGTACTTTTTTTACCTCATAAACAAGTAACTTTACAAGGCGCAGGTTCTGCCTCAAATGGGTATACTATCCCATCTCTGGGCCGGGGCTCCACAGTGCCAGCTCCTTCCATTTGATCGCATCCAACGCAGTAGTTTGGATTGTCGGCGTAGATCGTTCCGATCAGCTTGACTACAAAGAGGTGTTGCATCTCTTTGCGTACTCTATTGTATCTACCACGGGAAGTGCACAGAAGAATTGTTCGGACTAATTCCAGCCGCTCAATTTCACTATCGTACATCGCGATTTACAAGAAGTTTTCTTCGACTAACACCCCAGCTTTTTCTGGACCGTAATGACTTAGGAACCTTCAAGAAAAATGCCTACTCTTTTAGAAAAAGCTGGCAACGCATCTGCAAGTCCCATGGTGTTGCAGTTGCTTATGGGCGGCGGTAGTCACTTACTCTCATATAAAAAAGTACATTCGAGATTGTCATTGTCAATCAGCGCAAATTTTTCACTAGTGAAATGATTTATACGGAAATTTCAATAATCTTCATCTTCAAGTGTTATGTTATACTACCAACCTCAAGTCCACGGCTGAACATATCCTACCTCCCATAGATTACCATAAAGTATAATCCTGAACGAAGTATAGTCCTGAGCCACATGCATCCATTGACTGCCTGTGTGTTTCACGAGGTCGCATTTAATTTTAATGGGGGTTCGCGTAACACTGCGCGTTAATACGAGGTTGCCACTCGAGAACCTGTCTTATGAGTTATTGGTTATATTCAAGCTATAGGGTCAGTTAATTGCCACTACATGTTACTGATCTGTTGAACTATGTTAATTTACTCTTATTTTTCTGCGGATATCCTCGTTACGGACTTTATTCTTGGATGGAAAGAATTAACGCTTTAGAAAATTTTCTAATTTTATAAAACGACAGATTAAAATGACATGTAATGACTAAGTTAATCTGTACGATTATACTTATTTTTACTTTACATGCCTAAGTCAAAATTGTGTGTAAAGTAAAAAAGTTACAGCCTATATACGTCCCACTGCTGGGCTCAGGCCTCCCCTCATTTCTGAGAGTGTTTAGGGCAAGGAAGTGTCCGCCGCGCTGCCCAAATGCATGTTGACGAACTTCACATGTCTTCGAAATATTTTTCTTTCTTATTCCTCAGACATGCAGGTTTCCTCACGATGTTTTCCATTACCACCGAGCACGTGGTAAATCAGCACTTAAAATTGCAATTAACAATTTCATTGGTGCCGACGGGGATCGAACCCGGGCGAGCGTTAACCACTGAGCTACCACGGTTGTGTGTAATAAACGTTTTTTGGTATTTTATTTTTTTAATCACAGAATAGCTTAAAAGTTACTTTGAGTGACAGAGATTAAACGATCAAGAGTACCTTGAGATGTCAGGCCTGCTAAATGTCAACGCAGGTGCCGCCTCACACACAAATTTTACCTCTCTATTTTGAGACGAAAATCATACAATAGCGATACTTTTATACTGAAATAAATACCGAGATTTATCCTTCAAGGTTTTAAAAACGTGGGATATTTAAGCCTTTGAATAGCGACAGAGAGTGCTGACAACTGACTGAATTACCTGCATTTTTCGTCCCGCGAAGACGTAATCCGCCGACTTCATTACCCCAAGTACTCTGATCAGTTTCCAGATCATTGATAAAAAATATTTTATTTCAGTATAGTTTTCACTATCATTATCATCATTCTCATCATCATCATCATCATCATCACTATCATCATCATCAATGAGTCCGATGAACACATACCTCCACCAAGGAAACAAAACAAAAACACAATTTTATTTTAGGACAACAAATCATGTTGTACGTAGCCGTAGAACACTTAAAATAAATAAAATATGAACGCACAAAATAAGAGTAATTTGGCTCGTTTTAAGGAAAACTTCATGAAGTTTTTTGTGGAAAACAATTTAAAAAACCTTTCCAATATTTCGTCCATTTGAATTTTGTTCATTAGGAAAACATAAAGCTAAGCAGTTCAAGAATGAATGGCATGTTATAAAAATGGCGAGATTGGAATCTCTACAAAGGAAAACGTGCTTTTTTTTCTTTTCTTCATGAAATTCGTGAAAGGAATTTTCCCGCATTCGAGTATTTTCCTTACTAGGCGATAAGGAACTGCAAAGAGTTTCAAAAGCCATTCCTTAAATGTTTAAGATGCCTTTGGTTAAAAGTCGTATTTTTTTATATAAGGGCAGGCGACAACAGGCTTAAATTCTGATTTGAATCTTTTAGGTAAAAGCTTTCATTTAAAATCCTAAAATGTTACCAGAGTAATTTAGTGTTTTCACGTATAAATAAACCCGGATCCGGAAATACGGATAAACCGGGTTAAAAACAGGGTTAACCCGCGTTAGACATGCTTAAATCCGCTGAAATTTACTAGGCTAGCATAAAGAGAAGAGGGCTGCTAATCCATTCCTTCAATGAAAGTTTCTTCTTAGTGCAATTCGCATTTAGCTTTTGAAACTATTGTCGTTATCACGTAAATTACCGTACTGCACTGCATTCACTTTTCTTAAATTAATTACCGTTTTATACGTGTTAGAGCCATTCTGCAGCTATATCAGTAATATGGTTGTAGCACGAATGGGTCGGCTCAATCGGGTAAGGACCAAGCTCTCACAGAATACTAGCGTAAAATAGGAGGCCGATGCTGCTGTGTTTCGTAGAGTGAGTGTAGAGCCACATTATCCACTTACTACAACTATAGGCCCATCGCCATCACTTCCTTGTTCTCCAAAACAATGGAATCCATTGTAAACTGTCAGTTCATGAGATACCTTGAGAATCACCAGCTGCTTAGTGATCGTCAATACGATTTTTGTCGTGGTCGAGCAGCTGGTGATCTTCTGGTATACCTGACTCATAGATGGGTGGTGCCAGTAGAGTCCAAGGGGGAGCCATTAGCCGTTAGTTTGGACATTGCGAAGGCCTTCGATGGGGTTTGGCACAAAGCGTTTCTTTTGAAGCTCCCTTCCTATGGGCTTCCCGAGAAATTGTGCAATTGCATCACCAGCCTTCTTGCAGATCGAAGCATCAAGGTCGTTGTAGACGGTGCAAGCTCCGATTATAAGCCTTCCCAGGTGGTATCATCAGGTGGGCTGTGTGCTCGCTTGTCACCTATAATCTATAAAAAAAAACATTACTGTTACAGTCTATTAGAAGACCGCGAGACGTGGTCTTTCACTGCTGACCGTATGAAGACGATCAAGGTCGCTCAGCGAGCTATGGAGAGGGCTATGCTCGGAGTTTCTCTGCGTGATAGACTCAGAAATAAGGATATCCGCAGTAAAACCGGAGTGACCGACATAGCCCAACGGATTAGTAAGCTGAAGTGGCAATGGGCCGGCCATATAGCTCGAAGAACCGATAACCGAAAGGTTCTCGAGTGGCAGCCTCGTGCCGGTAGGCGTAGTGTAGGGCGACCCCCCACTAGATGGAGTGACGACCTGGTAAGACATGCAGAAAGTCGATGGATGCAGGTGGCTCAGGACCGTGCTTTGTGGCGTTACTTGGGGATGGCCTATGCTCAGCAGTGGACTTGTGAAGGGCTGTAATGATGATGATGATGATGATAAGAAGACCGCTGCTGAACATAGGTCTCTACCACAGATTATCTTATAGAAGCGATATTTGCCATAGTTGCCACGCTTGGCAAATATCGTATATATATTTTATTTTTTAGTTGTTATTAAAAATATTGTGTAGTATTAGGAAGATTTGCTGTCTGTCTTCAGGCGTAATTTCCGTTGTAGCCTCTTAAAACACTCTCGTAACGATATGGGACAGTCGATATTATTACTCAAACGCTAAATTGCTGAAATGAGTTCTGTATGATATTATAACCATCGTTGGCCATTTATGAATGGTATGTACTAGGGATTGCAGGAACAGTAGTGCGGGTGTCCGTCACAAGACTAAAGTCTTTATATATTTTACGTGGTAGAGCCACGCTGAAGCTATATTATGGCTGTAGCATGAGTGGGTAGGCTCGACCGGGTTAGGACCACGCTCTCACAAAATACCAGCGTAAAATAGCACCTTAGTGTTGCTTTGTTTTGTATGGTTAATGTAGGGAACCGGAGCCAATTTTTACCGGAAACGAGGCATTTCATCTTAGTACTCATGGGTGTCGCGAATGCGATTTATATATGGGCAGAAT
Organism: Parnassius smintheus behrii; assembly: GCA_036936625.1. Taxonomy (NCBI): domain Eukaryota; kingdom Metazoa; phylum Arthropoda; class Insecta; order Lepidoptera; family Papilionidae; genus Parnassius; species Parnassius smintheus. The sequence goes on from JAUPFT010000022.1 coordinate 35,115,892, forward strand.
TAATGTTGCTAAGAGGGCAACACTGGTTGAGAGAGGGGGAAGTGATTTAAATGTTAGTGTCGAATTAAGTGGTCAGTTTGAAGTTGTGGTTCGAAGGAGACACTACTCTCCAGCAAGAGTTTCCGTTGCGTCTTGGTAAGGAGATATTGGTAAGTGTTATATATTATAATATATTACTGCATTTCATGTTGTTGAAACCTTACCTAGATGTGTAGGCTACGGGACAGCTATAAGGCGTGGTTGGAGGCTCTTCAGGGACAAGAGGTCCCGACAAAGAGATATCTGGTAACAGATATTCACTAAAACAGAATGTAAGGATATATACGTGTCCCTCATGTAGGTCAATCGCATAAAGAATACCTAATTCGAACTTGGACAATAACCAATTCGCGATGGAACGATAGATCTTCGCGACAATGGGTGATAACGCATTTGTATTTTGATCCTTAGTTGAGTATAAATGTAGATCTCTATGGGCCACAGCATCCACTTACCATATGGTGAACTACTTACTCATTCGTCACTCTTATTCTGTTAAAAAAATATCTTTGATGTGAATGTTTTGTCAAACTCGTCTATCTTTTTTTACTAAATCTTATCACACAATCATCCGATAGATAATAAAGTTTTCACCCGCGGCTTATAAAACCGAAATCTATTGATGATAAATCAACGTGCAGAGACTCCTGTCCTGTTTTCACGTATTGTAATGGATATATTATTATTATTATCAACTAGTCCACAACAGCTATGAAAGTTCAAAATACGAACCAATATTATAATGTAACAATAGAAACTTTTTGTTAAGAACTCATTCGTGAAATCTACTCGAGAGATTGGTTTGCAAGATGTTGTGGCCAGGAATAAAAGAGTATGCCATGGTGACTTGGACACGTAAAAATAATTAACGAGGAAAGAGTGCAAAGCAAATTAAGGCTGCAGAAGTGAGTGGCATAGTTGACGAAGGACGCCATAGAGGGAAGTTTTTCGACCAAATTAGCAATATAAATTGAAAACAAGCTAAGGATGTATGTATAGGGAAAAATTGTGCGTCTAATTGTATACACACGTACGAAGTAAAAATTCTTTACGACATATCATATTTCTTTTATTGTCTATTTTACATAAGAAGGGTAAATAATAGTAAACTCATGCCGCGTCGTCGTGACGTTTTTCAAGCGAAAATTTCTTTAGGCACGTTAGGCACTTTTGGAATGGGGAAAAGTACTGAACTTGCGTGACAGTCACGCTTCGATACATACAATTGATAAAAGTATGATGATCATTCTTTTTCATGTAAAACAGCGCAATATATGCAAATTTTATTACTATATTAATACGTTGATAAAATAATTTCTAATAAAAAGTATTTCCTTAAAATATTTTTAACAACTCAAAATAATGTTTACAAATTTGTGAAGCCAAGATTTTTTTACTTCTGACGTGCAGACCTACGACTGACAGTATTTTTACGGTACTAAATTCTCCACTACAGTATAATAAGGAAGTTTCACTTCAACCAGAGAGGTGTTTCAGAATCTTGTCAAATGGAAATAAGTAGCCTCTGTCAACCTCTCGGTGTGACGGGCTAGAGACTTTATTAAGTATTTACAATATAATTCTACACGACCAACAAAACTCTAACATTTTGTAATTAAGACCAAGACTAAAGGTTAAAACTATATTATGTGAACATGCCCTTTTCTCATCCCTAAACATATCTTGCGAACAAAGTGATATCATACCACGATCACTAAACTCTAGACTTTAACTCTAAGAAATAGAGACTAATTTCGATGTACATCCTGCGACTGCTACGAATCAATAATCTCCCGTAGGCCACGTAGCAAGGGACGTAGACAATTGAGGCTTGAAATATATATCTATCTTTTTCGCACAATACTTACTATCTTTATCGTTAGCATTTCTATGTGAAAGTACCAGGAGAAAATGAATTTTCTTAGGATAACCAGACGGGAAGTTTTGTAGAGTTTCCATGACAATTCTTTCAAATTTTGCATCATTATTAATTCAATATTATAAAATATTTTTATTTCGTTTGCACAATATAGGTACATACTGCAATTTGAATTATGTATTTATTATAACTTAAGTAGCAAATATGGATTCCGAACCTTAATTTAGATATACATAAAGCAAACCAAGTTTGACCCCTCGGAGACTTTATCATCAATTCTACTGATTATCATGATGGTTTGCCATGCAGTTGATGCATAAAAGGATCGAAGAAAACCTTTTCCTTTGATTTTCAGAATATGCGAAGTACGCTGCGCAAATAATGCGTTAGTTGTTATGTTTGTTAATGGGTAGCGGTGATCAAATAAATAAAAAACGTTCTATCTCGTAATTAAATTATAACTTTCTTAGCAATAATATTTACTGAGCAAGTAGTAAAATTAAAAAAATTCTACAACCGACTTCAATATAAATAAAATGACAAAATTATTATTAAGGATACATACGTGGTAGAGCCATGCTGCAATTAATAATAGTAGTATAGTTGTAGCACGAATGGGTCGGCTCGACCGGGGAAGGACCACGATCTCACAGAATACCAGCGTGAAATAGTAGCTTAATGCTGCTGTGTTTCGTATGGTGAGTGTAGAGAACCGGAGACCCTTTTTACTGGAAACAAGGCATTCCATCTTAGTACTCACGGGTGACAACACATCTGCATTTTGATTTGTAATCGTGGATAGATGTAGATGTCTATGGGCCGCAGCAACCACTTACCATCAGATGGACTGTGTGCTCTTTTGTCACGCTTATCTTTAAAGAAAAGATTTTCGGTCTATAAGAGCTTAAACTAAAATTTGATATAATTTTTAGTAATCATTATTTTGTTTTAGATTTACTGAAGGGTTTGTGGATATAAGGGAGCGCGAGAGAAAAGTAAAAAGAGGCAGTCGGGAGCAGGGACGCCAGCTCATGAACCGACACAACAACGAGGCTGGCAGAAGGGTGAGAATATTTTATAAATATTGTGTTACCACATAGCTACTACTTAGCATAGTTTTATATTGTCATTATAATATCCTCCCGAATGAATTTCGTTCTCGGTGACCTGTAGCAACGAAGGATAGCCATCTACTCGGGGCAGGATTATAGAGATATACGAGTAGAGATAGCACACACACGTGGTGTGCGCAACCACATGTACAATTTCCATTCCCTTACTCTTATAGTTCATCATTGTCATCATTACAGCCCTTCACAAGTCCACTGCTGAACATAGGCCTCCCCAAGTAATGTTACAAAGCACGGTCCTGAGTCACCTGCATCCATCAACTTCCTGCATGTCTTACCAGGTCGTCACTCTGTCTAGTGGGGGGTCGCCCTACACTACGCCTACAGGTATGTGGCTGCCACTCGAGAACCTTTATTCCCTATCGGTTATCGGTTCTTCGAGCTATATGGTCGGCCCATTGCCACTTCAGCTTACTTACCCGTTTGAGGTATACCTAACGAGAAGATGTATCGTAATTTTTCTCGGCTGGGCAGCGTTCGGGAAATTACGATACATCTTCTCGTCAGGTATACCTCAAACTCTGAAAACTAGATTGTACAACCAGTGCGTGTTGCCAGTGATGACTTACGGATCTGAGACGTGGTCCTTCACTGCTGGCCGTATGAGGACGCTCAAAGTCGCTCAGCGAGCTATGGAGAGGGCTACGCTCGGAGTTTCTCTGCGTAATAGACTCAGAAATGAGGATATCCGCAGTAAAATCAGAGTGACCAACATAGCCCACCGGATTACTCTTATAGTTGGAACCATAGAATACTATAATACACAATAGAATGGCTGTCAACTTTATTTTATACGAGAATTGGCGTCGCCAAACACGATTCGCTGTGTTGGCAAACTGAGTAAATTTACACGTTTTAGACTTTTGATTAATGTTCAAGATCATCATTAAATTTCAAGACATATTTATTTGTAAATAGGGTGCAATTTGGCATTTTCTAAATAATTTGCATGCGAAATTTGGATACGATTGTAACGTCAAAACACATCTCGTGTTGACATTTATACGTGTGAATTGACGTGTTAGTGGCATGTTAGTGGCTACACGGACTCCGCCCACACCCCCGTTTTATTATGTATGTATTATTGTATTCTGTGGTTGGAACGGCAAGCAGCTACGCGAAAATATGAGATAGTGGATATTTGTACACCGACACTACACGTTTTATTGTATTCATGTCTTGTATGCAGATAGCCTTTGAACTTGATGTTTTGATTGCTACGAAATTTTTGTAAAGGTTAATATTTTCAACTTCAGTTTGCACGACTGGAGGATATGATCGGCTTTTCGTGCTTTCAGAGTCTAACTCCGGGCTGCTCCTACTACTGAGTGTTTCTTGATAGAAGAGTTGTTCTTTTTTGTATACCTTCCGGGCTTCGATTAAGAGAATTCCCTTAGTCGAAACCATGGTAGTCAATAGGGTAAAGAATTCTATTAAGCCGTATGTGCATTACAAAATGTATAACACAAGAACCATACACGAGTACATAGTCCACCTAAAGTGGTTGCTGTGGCCCACACAATGCAGATGCGTGTCCTGACGACCTTTTTTTATAGGATAGAATGACAAACGAGCACACAGTCCACCTGATGGTAAGTGGTTGCTGTGGCCCATAGACATCTACATCTATCCTCGATTACGAATCAAAATGCAGATGCGTTGTCACTGAGGACTAAGATGGAATGACTTGTTTCCAGCAAAAAGGGTCTCCGGTTCTCTACACTCACCATACAAACACAGCAGCATTAAGCTACTATTTCACGCTGGTATTCTGTGAGAGCGTGGTCCATCCCCGGTCGAGCCGACCCATTCTTTCTACAACTAAAATACTAATATAACTGCCGCATTGCTCTACCACGTTTTTTTCGGTTTGGTTTTTTTTGGTTGGATCGCCTCGTCCTTCCCCAATCGAGCTGACCTATCCTACAACCATAATATACCTACGTGGTGACTATCACATATGAAGATCAACAACTACGTACGAAAATATTTTGATATATAATATTTTCTACCAGGCTGTCATTAAGAAGTCAAGGGTAACGTGCAAGTGCCATGGCGTTTCTGGTTCTTGCAGTCTTATCACTTGCTGGCAACAGCTGCCATCATTCAGAGAGATTGGTAAGTAATATTTTTTCATGCAAACCATTTACGCATGTAAAATGGAACATTATTAATACAATAGTGGCCAGGTATAGGTAGCTGCCGCCAGATGCCTCTAGATTCATTAATTCTGACACTCATTTTTGTTTTTTTTAAAAATAGAATAGGGGTGATATAGGATCACACAGTCCACCTGATGGTAAGTGGATGTTGTGGCCCATAGACATCTACATTTAACCTCGATTAAGAATCAAAATGTAGATGCGCTGTCACCCATGAGTACTAAGATGGAATGCCTCGTTTCCAGTAAAAAGGTTCTTCGGTTCTCTATACTCACCATACGAAACACAGCAGCATTAGGCTTCTATTTTACGTTGGTATTCTGTGAGAGTATGGTCCTTCCCTGGTCGAGCCGATCCATTCATACTACAACCATAATATAACTGCAGCGTGGCTCTACCACGCATAAAAATTATCTTAAAATATAATAGATATAAAGTATCTGAGAGATGACTACATATTTCTGCCATTTGCTGCAGAGACGGTCGATCCGTGGTAGGGTCCACGTGTTGTGAAGTTCCTTAAAGAACTATATTCGCGATTTGTCTTCACTGCTGGTTCTTTTCTAAGTCAAAGGCTATAGTATAGTATAGTATAGTATAGTATATCCATTCAGCGAGAAAACGCAGCCCACATTATTGTCACTATACTGTGGAGAATAGGACTGTATCATTATTTAAGTTTTTAGTTTTATTTTATTTTTTAATAAATATTTTCCATTGAAAGTTTTGTAAATAAATTAATTTAAGAAATACCTAATAATAATGATTTATTTTCTAACCACAATATCTATACTTTAGTAGACTGTCGCCAAAGCTAGGTTTTACGTCTATATTTCATGACTTCAGGTCCCCGCCCTTTGGTTGTACAACAAGTGTTATTACAATACTTATTCTATATGAATATACCGAGTGTTTTTTTTTACCATCTGGAAAAAATAGGGTGCAACAGGTGAACGGATTAGAAGCCTATGGCACTGATATTTTACAATTTCTTTTTATTTTACACTAGCTTGTCAGATAAACGTTGTTCTGCCCTTTTCGACGACTCTTTGCCATGTCCTATTAAAAATCCATAAACTCGCAAAAAAATTTGGTTCACTCATGGGAAAAAAAAACTATCCTATCTCTCAAGTTGGACCAAACTGCACACGAGCAGTTGAGCAGTTGAAGGCGCGCCTCAACGCGTACTTCGCGCTGGCGCTCATTAAGTTTGTGGGGCACCCATTTGTCAAGCTTTTTATCTTGTCAATTTGACTCAAAGGGACCAATATTGTTTTGATGCTAACGTCGAAAGTTTTTAATTCTTCTTTGTCGACCAAAAAATATTCGGACGACCACAATGTTCATTTTATCGAAATTTCTAGAACGGAAGCGGGCAAACCAATAACAGGCACCACTTATTATTGGTTTTGGTATTGTCTATTCTTGTTTATATTGTATTGTTTATTTGTGTTTGTAGTATTCACTCCGTAAATTTAGTTGATGTTGGGTGCCGCTTGAGCCACGTTGCTGCCACGACAGTACTCATCATGGAGGTTAGATAGAAGGAGAACGATCGCTATAGAAAATAGTGTCCCAGAAATATAGACAAAATAAGTGAGGCGCTGCGATCGCTAAGTTGTCTCAATAAAAGTAATTTGTTTCTTTTTGTCAAAAATTAAAAAATTATGGATCACGATTATTTTTTCACCAATGCCGCGAAGAAAATTTATACATTATTCAACTAACTTCATCTTCTTGTACTCATAAACAGCTAACTTCGCAGATACTACTTACCGACGGCAGTACAGGGACAGGCGGGCTGTGCTTCAGTACGTAGCGATCGTTCTCCTTCTCTCTAACCTCCATGGTACTCATATTCCATGTTTTTAAAATAAAATTAATTTTAAAATTAGAATTCTTATGGACCCCACACACGGTCAGTTCAACTGATCATTGCAACTGATTAGTTCAAACTAAAGCTGTTAGTTGATTTTTTTTTAAATAGTGGGTTTTCGATATATCGATCATTATAAATATAATAATATCGGGGTTTTAAATATAAGTGTATTTATGGATTAGAATGATGAGTTTAACTGACCGTGTGTGGCCACCATTAGCCAAACAAAAATAATTTTGATTTGAAATGGCCAGTACTGTAGAACGGCAATCTCATAGGTAAAGACCTATAAAGTTTTTTTTATAGGAAAAGGGTGACAAGCGAGCACACAGTCCACCTGATGGTAAGTGGTTGCTGTGGCCCATAGACATCTACATCTATATTCGTTTGCGAATTAAAATGCAGATGCGTTGTCAGCCTTGAGATGCCTCGTTGCCTCAGACAAAATAAAAACTCTGAGCTCGTTGCCGGTAAAAAGGGTCTCCGGTTCTCTAAACTCACCATACGTAACACAGCAGCATTAAACTACTATTTGACGCTGGTATTCGGTGAGAGCGTGGTCCTTCGATCGAGCCAACCCATTCGTGCTACAACTATACAATTAATATAGCTGCAGCATGGCTCTACCACGAAAATTCCTGCAACCTCAGTTATTTCAGAGAGGATAGTTCCTCAGGCTAGCGAAATAAATAGGCTAAAATATAAAATAGATTGTAATACAAAAACTTGAATAATTTTTTGTTGAATAAAATATTCTGACAATTTTTTATCAGATGATAAAAAAGTAAAATAGCGCCAATATTATCGATACTATGGATCGATAGGATTGTTGAACTGATTTTCCCTACGTAGCTATAATATAATATAGAGTACGTTAGGGTAATATCGTCATCCGGTTAATATGGTCACTTTCTTGCATAGATGGCTTTGTGATACGATAGCTCTTCATCAGTCAATTAAATAATAAAGGGTCATATGGTGATGGGATGGCGATAAGGGCGATGCTTTATCGCCGCCATATTGATAGTTGACACTATAGTAAATATTTTAGTCGATTTTGGTGGTGGTGGTGGTGTAGTTAGTCTTTTTAAGTAGATTTTCGAAGTGTTCCTAATTATTGCCGAAGCTTGTTTGCAATTTTTTTCTTAATATATTAGTCATATAGACGACTTTATTTTTTTGTCTCTGTCCTTCATCTATATTGGGTTTCGTTGGGCGGCAAAGCTTAAGGTGACCATATTACCCTCACGTACCTTACATATAAACTTCGATCAACAATATCAACTATATAACGGATCACGTACAAAATCAAAACTAAATACTGTCCGCATGAATATAAACTATGAAAAGACATAAATTAAATAACATTTAGTGTGAAATCAACCTTAATTTATAACATATAAAGTTCTTTTTCCCGTTATTGCCTTGCGAGCTACACTCTCACGTGCAAGAGCTCACGTCTCATGTGCGCTCTTATTTACTGAGATGGATTTCTTGCGCCGACCCGACATCTAGTTGGTATTGTTGATCGAAGCATATAAAGGCCGGTTTTTAATCTTCAGATAAAAGTTAGGGCGCGTTCCCACCGTGACGTGACGACAGATAATCGTGTAGTTTTAAGTGTCGTGTTTTATGCAGTGCAATGTTGAAAATTTTGTGACACCTAGTGAAGAACCACACAAGTGAAGAAAAATAAGGGAAATTAAATTATTTTAACTTGTCAATTCATTGTCAACCACACCCTCGATGATTTTCATACACATCACTGACTGAAATACTATTTATTGTTCCATAATTTTATATACTTATTATCCTATACTTTCAAGCAAACAATTTTCGTATAGAGATAAATATGCAGCTGATGGTCCTGTTTACATGTTAAATTATACCTAAGTTTAAGGCGACACCGCGAAAAAATGCACCTCCTTTCGTCGAATAGTATAGGACTATGACACCACTAACGAAAGTGGAATAGATAGATGATAGATATAGGTTCATGTCTTTATCTTGAATTTTGCTTGTTCAAAAACATGATTGTATAATTTTGACCCGATCATAATTATTTGCGAAAACACGTCTAAAAATCATTATAGTTGAAATTACAACGAAATTACTTAATCTGCTTGGGAATCACTCAAATATATTCACAACATCAATATTAAAAACTTATTTGCTCATTATTTTGATTAGTTAAATCGATATTTTTTTTTAATATTTTAAGATTCTGACAATTTCTAAGCGGTCTTAATGGTCACGGGCGCTACGCAATTTTAGACCTTATGAGGGCATTTTTTCAAGTTTTTATAGAAATTATGTATTCACTCGGATTAATACGCCGATAGCCCGGAGCAACTTTTCGATGTGTGGTCTTAACCAACCGTAATCGGTTAGCACCGTATGTTATTGTAATGCATTACCGATGCATGCATGCACTTTGTCGTGACAGTGGGAACGGCAAGCACGACAGTCGTAAAACGATAAAAAAATCGTGGACGGCAACTTGTGTTCTATTCGGTAGACGAACACGTGTTTTCCCTTCCCTCTCGCACCCGCGCGCCCCTAGCGTCTGTACTCGGTTTGCTTTGTGCGTGTTAGAACTTGTCAGACTCCTGCGCATGGTGGACGTATAACAATGGCTAATAATATAACACCGGAAGTTTTAATTCCACTTGTGGAACAAAGGGCTGTCCTTTGGGACAAAACTTTAGACATTTATAAAGACAAAGGTTTGAAATTAGCCGCGTGGAGAGAAATTTGTTGCGTTTTTGAACCTAATTTTGACAAGTTGGAGGAAAAGGAAAGAAAAGATTTCGGTAAGTTTCTGAAACTTTTTATTTATTATGATACATGTGCTGTAATGTTTTGCCAAGGTACGGAGCCTATTTCAGATACAAAATAGTCGGAAAATTGTAAGCGCACTGCGTTTCCACCACCTTCGTTTGAACGCAGCTGTGTTGCAGGCATGTTTACCAGGGGCATAACGGTTGGGGTATTCTCCAAGTATATAGCGTCTTTTTTTATTAAAAAATTATGTAATACCGTACAAGCCTTTACAACTTCAATAGCTGTTTCTGCACATACATCCAATGGTCTATGCAAGGTCCTCCATTTATTGGATAAGATACCAAAAGTGTATTCAACATATCTTCTCGCGCGGCTTAGACGGTAATTAAATATCTTTTTCTTATTGTCCAAATGAGTACCGCCATAAGGTCGCAATAAATTTTGTGACAATGTAAAGGCTTCGTCTCCAACAAATACTTATGGTATTTCTTCTTGCATATTTTCGTGTAATGGCGTGGGTCTTGGTATATTTAAAGTACCATCATTTAGTTTCTTCCAAAAATTGGATTGTTTTAGGATAGATGAATCACACTCTTTTCCGTATGAACCAATACTAACGTAAATGAAACGGTATTCTGAATCAACAATTGCAAATAAAATAAAAGAAAAATAATCCTTATAGTTAAAAAACATAGAACCACTATTTATTGGCTTTGTAATCCTTATGTGCTTGCCGTCCAGCGCACCGAGGCAATGAGGAAAATTTGCTTTCGTTTTAAAAGCTTCAGCGATCGCTTTCCATTCTTCTTCGGTATTGGGCAACTTTAAATATTCTGCACTTAATACGCTCCAAATAACAGAACACGTTTCTTTGATTATTTTGCTGATGGTTGACATTCCCACTCTAAAATTATAATGCAGTTGTTTAAACGAACATCCCGACGCCAAATATCTGTAAATAAATACAACAGCTATTATAATACGCTTATATTCGAGGACCAATGCCCTAACATTATAATTATGTATAAACATATAATCAGTCTAATACGTAGTCCCTTACTTGTTCACGGAAACATCCGGGGATACTAGTGGAAAAACTCGATCTTAGTATAGTTTTTAAACTCTGAAAAACGTGCAGATGTTTGCGTGAACAATAATTTGACTACGTATTAGATTGATTATATGTTAATACATATAATGTTAAATCTATACACAAACAAATTTTAATTTTAAGTCTATTTTACTTTTACAGCTACACAGATATCTACAAAGTGGACACATATTCGAGATGCATTTATGAGATCCCTGAAAAATGAAAAAGAAAAAAAGCGATCTGGTGCAGGCGCAAAAACTACTAGGCCGTATGTTTATAAGAATCAGTTGTCTTTTTTGTTAAAAGTTACTGAGCCCCGTATGACCTCTGATTCATCTAATGAGCCTAGTAATTCTATCTCTGACTGATCTGACTGAACTGATCTACATTAAGTGATGCAGCACCTTCTACTCAAAAGAAAACTAAGACTGACACATTAGATGATAAAATGTCACAATTTCTAGATTATAAATTAAATAATCAAGAACACCCACATGTGTCCTTTATTAAAGGAATTTTACCATCTTTGGCATCATTCGACAATGATGACAATTTTGAATTCCAAACGGGTATTACGCAACTGATTGAAAAAATTAAAAAGAAACGCCTTCGTAATAATTTATATGATACTTATGCAAACTATGGTGACTACCAAAACCATTTGTCACAACCGACAGGATATTTTACACAAGATCCAGGTGCATCAACTTCGACTAGCAATCAAGTTATGGAACCGGCTGCATCACCAAATTCAGTCTATACTAATTTGTCTGATAGCACACAAGATTCTTTTAATTTTGACAATATATAATTTAAAGATGTCTTTACTTATAAAACGTGTAACTCTAAAATAAATCTCTAAATAAATAAATGTATACATTAATAAAGAATTTTCATTTTATTTACTTACCTTAAAGTTATCACTAGTCTTTCTTCGGCACTTATACAATTTCTGAAATGTGTGTTTTCTCTTCTAAGATTGTCTGCAAGTCGTGCCGGTAGGCTATCAAAGGTGGAGACAGTCATTCTTAAATACTCATAAAACTTTCCATCATCACTTTTTAATTCTTCTATATAACTCTGACATAATCCTAATGGAATTCTTTTCATTAACATTGGATGTACCCAGTACTTTCTTTTCATTTCTTGCTTCATTTTCCTTCTTTTCAAAAAGTACATTATTAAAATTTCATCTTCGTCCATTGAACTCAGGAGAGTAAACGCAGTAGTAATCACCAAGCGAACGCAGAGGCGACTAGATTTGTAGCTTGCTGATGATGCGAGCGATCTGAGCGATCCAATGGGAACAGCAGATACGACAGTCGCTAAACGATAAAAAATGTTGACGACAAACAATCGTTATAATGGGAACAGGTAGAGACGACAGTCGTCGAACGATAAATTAGTCGTTACGACATAGTGGGAACGCGCCCTTATCCTATCAAATAAATTGTAACCTGACTGAATACAAAAGCGTAACAAATGAATCGATTAAATAACGGTAGTATTTTATTTGTTTATGTTATATTTTATTCCATGAATAAATTTTATCCGAGGATTGTAAAACCGGCGCTTAATCTCAAACTTTGATAAGTTGTATATTATTTACTACGTGTTAAGAAACTTACAAAACGATTCCGTAACAGAAAATTAAACCAATTGTCTTTTAAACGATCTTCCATTGTATTCACGGACCGATAGGTTCACTTGGGCGAAAGTTAATGAGGCTATTAGTCCTCCTGTCACCTCATGCTGCACCAGTACATCGGAATTAATTCCTCTATTAACTGAGATCGGCCTTTATTGTTCCCGGATAGTGCTTAATGATGGTCGTTAAGTCATTAATGATACTGTCATTTTAACGGAACCGACGTTCATTTTATAATGTGCATAATTATAAAGTCCATTATTAAACACAAAAGGGATGAGATTGAGGAAAGTAGATGGTTTTCTAGGTTTCAGTGATTAGAAATTTCAAATTTAGTTAGTTGACAGTTCGTAAAACTAATTTTTTTATCCAATTTTATCAAGTTGGGTTTTATAAAAGTAGACCATACAGATTTATTAATCTGTGAAGTAGACGACAATGGGAAATAATAGAGAAAATGAAAATTGACACCTACTTTTGTAATTGCATATACGAATTTTGCATTCCATTTTCTTAAAACCCGGTCCAAATAAGTAAAATCTTAAATAGTTTGTTGGTAAAAGGCGTTTCTTATTGCGTATGTATTCTATTTTAGGTTATATCATTTATACGTGGTAGAGCCACGCTGCCGTTATATTGGTAGCTTTGATTATACACAGGTATTAATCAAAGATTGGTAGTATAGTTGTGGCACGAGTGTCGGCTCAACCGGGGAAGGACCACGCTCTCACAGAATACCAGCGTATTCGTATGGTGAGTGAAGAGAACCGGAGACCCTTTTTACTGGAAACGAGGCATTCCATCATAGTCCTCATGGGTGACAACGCATCTGCATTTTGATTCGTTAATCGAGGATAGATGTAGATTTCTACGGGCCACAGCAACCACTTACCATCAGGTGGACTATGTGCTCGTTTGTCACCCTACCCTTTAAAAAAATTATTACTATGTATAAATAAGCTTACTAAAATATTAATTCATTCATTCATCACAGCATATTACAGTCCACTGCTGAACACAGACTTCCCTATAGATTGCCTTATTTGCAATAGTTGCCATGCTTGGCAGGCAGGTTGGCAAACGCAGTTTTGTAGCTGTTATTAGGAAGACGCTGCTGCCAATCTCCTGGTTTTACCTATGTTGCCTCTTACGACACCCACGGGACTATAATGGGGTAATGAATACTGTTACCACCACCACTACACAGTTGTAAGTACTAGGACAACATATCAACAAAGTACCTACTAAAATATGACTAATATTGTACAGTACAGAATCTGCCGAAATTATTGTTCTTCATGGTGGCCCAGTAAAAAAAGTGTTTAACTGCCAGATATTTTTTTAATAGCATTGGGTGACAAACGAGCACACAGTCCACATGATGGTAAGTGAATATTGTGGCCCATAGACATCTACGTTTATCCTCAATTAAGAATCAAACTGCAAATGCGTTAACACTCTTGAGGACTATGATGGAATGCCTCGATTCCATTAAAATGGGTATATAATATAAATGGGTGTATATAAAGTATATAATAAATAAACACGCAATACGCTGCTATTTTACGCTGATTTTCTCTGAGAGCGTGGTCCTGCCCCGTTCGAGCTGACCCATTCGCGCTACAACTATAATACAGCTGCAGCGTGGCTATAAGTGTAATTCAATAAATTGATTTATGCGCCCACCCGCAAGATGGAGTATATTAGCTTAAAATATCTTTTTGTGTATAAAACTTCAAACAATAATTTTTAAATGCGTTAAGAAGAGAAATAAATAAATTACTGCAAAAGTTGTTAGGAATATTCTTAGGAAACCTTATACGGTGAATGTGACCACAGTCGTCCATGACCAACCGTCACAGCTGTGTCGCCTATCTACACAGGTTTATTATAAACTGTCCCATACTTAAAGTGTCCATTTATTTTTTTCCTCAGAGCGGGACACCTTTAAAATTATTATAGTTTTAACACTTTTGACTGCCTTCTTGATCTAACGGTTGTAAATGCAATTGCTGATCATGTGGTCCGGGGTTCGAAACCCGAGTCGGGCCAAGAATCATTTATTGGATTTTTCTGTCACAAAATTCTGAGTAGCAGCGCGGAATATTGATTTCGAACATATTGAAGTTGGCGGGGTTTCATCACCGTGCCTCCGGAAGCACGTAAAAACGTTGGTTCTGCGCCTGATCTCTGTCCTGTCGTCTTGGATTACCGTTCCATCGGACTATAAGAGTGAAGGAATCGGTAGACCTGTGCTTTCGCATACACTTGGGCAATATAATCCTGTCCTGCGCCGATGTCTATTCTCCGTTGAGAATGGCCGCCGTTACCAAAATTCAATCTGGAACCCTTTTACTGGAACTTTTTAAAACTATAATAAATATAGTTTTAAAAATAAAACACATAGTTGTTTGAATCTTATAATGATCAAAAGTGAGAATGAGAATTTAGAATCATATAAAATCTGGCTGCCGGCTTTTTAAATTTTTCTGAACACAAATAAATACTAGTTAGAAATGACTATGTTATTTGATAATTTACTGTGGATTGATTAAAAATTGTCACTTCGTAACTTTAATTTCAAAAGAGTAGGTTTTCAGAATAATCTCGTAACTAGTCAGGCCATGCTGGCAAATCTGGTACGGGCAGTGTCATAATGATGGCACGGGTGACAGTTTCCAGGACGCTACGCTTTTATTTGTCAAGCGGGACATCTTTACGTATTTTGGGGACAGCGGGACACAAAACTCTAAGTCGGGACCGTCCCACCTAAAGTGGGACGTATGGTCACGTTAACTATACTATATCTATGCCTAATCTCTATATATGAAAAAATCAATTGCTGTCTGTTAGATTTTGATGAAATGTTTTGTGCGTGTTTGAATAGATCCCTAGATGGTTCAGGTTCACATTTGGACCGGGTAGGTGGCGCTGCTGTCGAGATCCAGAAATCACAAGAAGAAGATAAGTCGAAATAGTTCAATAGTCGCCAAATGGCGCCAAATTTATACGTGGTAGAGCCATGATTAAGTTATATTATAGTTGTAGCGGGGATGGGTCGGCTCATTGATTTATATAACACTAGATCAGCAATAACGGCGCCAAAGCGTTGCCACTGCACATATGGCCACAGCCATATGCCTAGCTAACGTGAGTTCATTGTTCAATGTGACGCCGACGAAGTGAGCAGCGACAAAAATGGGTAAATGCGTAGTGAAAGAATGCTATTCAAGGTCACAAAAACGTAATAAATCAAGCGGAATCACTTTCAACACATAATTTTTAGTTCTTGTTTTCATATAAACGTAAAAAACCTCAAATAATTAAATAAAATTATCGAATATTGCCATTTAGGTTCAATGTTGCCACTTTTCCGCATTTGTGATTATCCTACATTAATGGGAGACTATATAATTAATGGAGTAAGTTAATTTGTTACCTCTGATTTTAAATATTTTGGAAATTATAATAAAAACTGCGTTTTAACTTCCATACAAAATTATTCTTAGTTTAGTTTATTCATGAATTATCTATTAAATATATTTTATTACCTATTTTATATTAATAATTTTATATTATTTATAATTTCATATAAATTTTATATTAATTATATTTTATTACCTATTTTATATTGTTTGATTTATTAGTACCATAAAAATACGTTTTATTTCATCATTATGTTTACTTCTATTCATCTGATAAGCTTTGCATCCCTTTTTTCAAGAGGACGTAATAAAGATTTTAAAATAAAATATACTTCTTTTAATGTAAAAACAATTAACCGTAGCTTAAAAAAACTCATTTTTATTGCGTATTTTAGGTAAAATTTCATATAGTAAGCCACACCAACTCGCTATTGCATGTTTGTGTATCTATCTTTATCTAATCTTAGCGACGATATTGTTTTCGCAACTTGTGTAAATGAGATAGATATATGTTTACTTAAAATTGCTATTAGTTTCAAAGCTACGTCGTCGCGTTTGGGTATAACTCAATGGGTCGGCTCGACCGGGAAAGGACTACGCTCTCACGGAATACCAGCGTGAAATAGTAGCTTAATGCTGCTGTGCGTATGGTGAGTATAGAGAACCGGAGAACCTTTTTACTGGAAACAAGGCATTCCATCTTAGTCCTCACGGGTGACAACGCATCTGCAATTTGACTCGTAATTGAGGATGGATGTAGATGTCTATGGGCCGCGGCAACCACTTACCATCAGGTGGACTGTGTGCTCGTTTGTCACCCTATCCAATAAAAAAAATGGAATATTGGACACTGGGCAGCCCGAACCGCATTCTAAACCCGTAAGTTGTAGGTAAGTTCTTGCTTAAAAAATCGAAGTATCTTATATCTATTTCTTTTTATTGTTGTTAAATAGAGAACACTATGAATTTTAAAAGAGTAGGTAAGTATTTTAAATACCTTTTACATCCAACCAATTTTTAGAATGTGGTTTTATTTAAATTTATAGCAATTAAAACGGCAATCAAATGTTTAGTTGAGGTGGTTGGATTAGCTTTAATGTTTTAAAGCAGGAAGTAGTAATTATTACTCAGGCTTTACGTTTTTCTCACACACATTTTAAAATTTATTGTTTAAAAAGAATTTCTCTTCCAATATGCTATAATTAAGTTGTGGAATAAACATATTTATGAGCTCATAAATGCCTACAACAGAAGATTCTATAGCGAACTAGTCCTAAGTTTACGACGTACCGACAAAAGGCTATTAGACGAAAATGGATATTTTGTTGCAGCATTTCTATTTTACCGTTTTATTGTTTTCGGGCTTGATGAATCTAAAAAAAAAATTTTGTTTTAGGTGGTCGGCTTTATTGCCTCTGATTTCAATACAATGTTTGCAATTAAACCCACTCGTTTGAGTCAGTATACATAATGATTTCTTATATTTACATGAACACTAGACTACACATTGAAATAATACTAATTTTTACGGGTTTTATCGCGTATATTAACTTTTTTATATACCCGACGTTTCGAGCACTTTACAGCACTCATGGTGGGGTGGGGGGGAGACAGTCAGTCTCCCCCGTGACCATGGGTGCTGTAAAGTATTATTTAAACGCATCTGCATTTTGATTCTTAATTGAGGATAAATCTGTAGATGTCTATGGGCCACAGCATTCATTTTAGCCCATTCTATAAAAAGGGATATTTAACTTAGTTGCCTAGACAGACGGGAGTATGCTTACAAAGTTTATAAATTTTTTTTTACTATTTTTAACCAGCGCTAAACTTTAATCGTACCTGATCGTAAGTGTTCATATGGTAGCTTAAGATGTTGCGTTTGTGAAGCGCACTGACTTAACAAAAGCCTATTCACTCTTTCCTTGAAGACACTCCCACTGTAATCGGCTGGAAAGACAGATGCTGGCATTGATATATTAAAAGGGAAGATATGTTACACGCTAATATCGCAATCACTAAACCTGGGCTCGGCGCACGACTACAAGCACATCTGTTATCTTAAACGCAAAATTATATTTAACGATAGACAAGGACAGAAATAGGAAACGTCGTACTTGTGCGAGCGAAATCGCGTCATCGCGAAATCGGGCATCACGTGCGTATCGTGTCTCTCACGCATGTTTTTATTATCTATCTCGCTCTTACAAACGAGCCAAGTACGGGCAATCCCGTAGTTATGTAGGACCGGGCGCTTTGATTTAGTAACCTATCTTCCCCTTTTAATATATCAATGTTTTTCCACTCCTTTGTTGTACGTATGATAAACCACGTAGTAAACCGTTTGGTTCGAATGCGTGGTAAGTCAACAACGAAAGGGTGGAGACTGGCCGAACGTCTGGTTGCCCGGTGGCGTAATGCCATAAGTTATGTTGTACTCGTACGTTTAATCTCTTACTCATAAAAATGGACTTCAATTTAAGAAATTCTTAAAGTTGTTCTTCAAATGATTTTTATTCTTCTCTAAATTCTACATTATTCAATCTCTCTCTTTCTCTCTTACATCATTATAAGACAGTAGAGAGAGAGAAGATATAGAGATAATTCATACACTTAGAATATACTAAGTCAACGGAGATAATTAAAGTAATCAATTAAGGCCGTAAAATCGTACATTTTCCGAAATCTAAGCGATTCATTGAATACAATTTTATTTAAAGTGGCTTCTGTTGGCGTAGCCTACATGCTTTTAGCTCTGTTCATGAATCTTTAGATTTAGTGAAAGTTATGAATGAATCTATAAATTTAAGTACTGTCTCCATGGAAAATTCAGCCACTGTTAGATCTAAAGATTTTGTATGAGACTCAATGAAGAGATTCGTTTTGAGCAGACCATGTCTTCTAGTTATGACAACAATTTCTAGTCGAACTGGTTCAGGATTGGACGAGGGCCACCAGTCTTTAGGTCTTGTTAAGTTCTAAACATTGTTCCTGAGTTAGGAGGTTTTGAGATGTTCGTGCTCTGTGACCAGTATCTGAGTCTCGCTATAAAATCCACGACACAGTTTTGAAAAGTGTATTACTTATTCTTCACCAACTTTATACATGGTAGAGCCATGCTGCAGTTACAATAGTAGTATAGTTGTAGCACGAATGGCTCGGCTCGACCGGAGTAGGACCACGCTCTCACAGAATACCAGCTTAGTATAGTAGCTTCACGCTGCTGCTATTTCGTATGGTGAGTGTAGAGAACCGGAGACCCTCTTTACTGGAAACGAGGCATTCAATCTTAGTCCTTACGGGTGACAACGCATCTGCATTTTGATTCGTAATCGAGGATAGATGTAGATGTCCGTGGGCCACAGCAACCATTTACCGTCAGGTGGACTGTGTACTCGTTTGTCACCCTATCCTATAAAAAACTACAAATTGCTTATATCATCAGCATTAGACGCGAAAGTCGTGAATGAATTACTCCACGGTTGAATTCAATACCGAACTTTCACTAAAATGAAGCTTTTGTGACTGCTTGGTTTAGATCCTCAACCTTAAACATTTCCAACAAGTTGCGAGGCCCTTTACAGATGAAAGCGTAGAATTTGTCATTTTGCTTGTTGTAATGCTCTTCAATAGTAAAAGATTGTTTATCTATACTTCTTTAGCAGATTTCTAAGTCTTCCATTTTCATATCGGAACAGCTAGAATTGTCATCGCCCTTTAACGTATGGTCCCTGCAGCTTAAGGGTATGCTTTCTAGTTTGGATATCCTGTGATCTGTGATCCCGTGATTGGCAATTACTCGTCCGGGCTGGATATTTTCGTTTAACATAATTTTGAAGCCGTGGTAGCTCAGATGGTTAGCGCTCGCTATAAAGTCACATTACGCGAGCAGCCCGGGTTCGATCCCCGCCGGCACCAATAAAATTGTTAATTGCAATTTTAAGTGCTGATTTACCACGTGCTCGGCGGTGAAGGAAAACGTTGTGAAGAAACCTAAATGTATGAGAAATGAAAATATTTCGAAGACATGTGAAGATCGTCAACACGCGTTGGGGCAGCACGGCGGACACTTCCTCGTCCTAAAATCCTCTCAGAAATAGAGAGATGGCCTGTGCCCAGTAGTGGGATGTACATAGGCTGTAACTAACTTTACATCGATCGCGTTAAGATTTTTATAGTTTCTCCCATAGTCACTTTGACAACGGTCCGAAATGCCTTGATAGATTCCCTTACAGTCACCACATCGAAAACGGCATGTACTGTCTCTACTATATAAGGGTAAAGAATCCAGCATAAGTGTACATTTATTTTTATTTTAGGGGATTACCTCAGGGACAAATACGAAGGCGCCACAGAGGTGAAAGTGTCCAGACGAGGAAAACTACGCCTGAGCAATCCGCATTACAGCTTACCGACGGCTCACGATTTGGTATACTTAGAAGAATCACCTAACTACTGTGTAAAAAATGAAACGCTTGTAAGTAATTAAAATAATAATAAAGCACAAAATGTTCACATCGTCCCGATAATTCTCTCATCCACCGGTATTATAACAAAGTCATTCGCACAAAGCCTTAACACTCTACACATGCCTACTAATACACTTCACATGCTCCAAAAAGCCACCATCCTCTACACTTGTCGCATCACCCGAAAATTTCTGACTTCCTCTACTCAATCATCTACTTTTACAATTTAAATTTCCGTCACACAGTTGGCTTCAGCCCGTGTGTGTGTGGTGTTTGAAACTCTTAAACAAGAGAGGAAATATAAAGAATTCATATAATAATAATGGTTGGGCTTTTATTTATTAATGTAGCTATTATTTATTTATATATGTTAGTATATTAAATATATATTTACGTATATTTAAAATTTCCTTTTTTATATTTATTCAGCCCAACCAGATGTACTCCTACTTATAACAAAATTATATTTAGAGTTATGAGTAGCAGATAAGTGGTACATAACAACTTTGCTTGTGTATCGCTGGTGCCTAAAATAGGTATGATACCCGTATCATCATACATAATGAAATAACTGTCTATGGTTACAAAAAACTTAAAGAAAAGCGTGTGTGTGTGTGTGTGTGTGTGTGTATGTTACACGACAACCTTCAAAAGACTTTCTGTTTTTGCATAGGTTTGCTTAAGGAGCCAGTTGAAAATAATGTTTTAGCACTCATATTGATACATACATACACGACACAAGAGGGATAAAGTTTTAGGGCAATTTATTATATATATAGGGGCCAAGGAATATGAAGATCTGTAACTAATTGAACTTATACAGTACTTTAAACGAACCGCATGCACATAAGTTTGATATTAAGGGATTGATTCGCATCATATTATGATATCTTATACAATTTTATTAAATTTTTGTATTCTTGCGTATCTTAATCACACTTAACCTTACCTTTGAGACAGTTTCCGATAAGGGAAAGGCGAAATATTTTTTAGTAGAATAAGGGCAACAAACTAGAACATAGTCCACCTGAAGGTAAGTGGATACTGTAGCCCATAGACGTCTACATATTTTATGCTCGATTAAAAATCAAAATGCAAATGCGTTGTCACCCCAGAGGACTAAAATGGAATGCCTTGTATCCAGTAAAAAGGGTCTCCGGTTCTCTAAACTCACTATACGAAACACATTATGCTACTATTTTACGCTGGTGTAATGTGAAAGCGTGGTTCTTCCCCGGTCGAGCCAACCAATTCGTTCTACAATCATGACAAAACTGTAGTGTGGCCTCTACCACGTTATAAATGATTTTAGGACGTGAGTATTTTTATATTATCCTCCAGCATACATATTCGATAACTTTATTGACATCAAATTGATATTAAATTTGTAGTACACGACGACTTACTACCAGTGCAGTTAAAGATTGGGATTGAAAATGGCGTCGCCTCTATACACCTCTCGATCGCACACGCAATCTCCGTTTTTCGTACGTTCTATAATTTCAGTCCGACTTTTTGTTATCATCAATGATAACAAAATGCCATAAACTACAAAAAAAAATCAGTCACTATACGGTCACTTATAAATCATCATCATTACAACCCTTCACAATCCACTGCTGAACATAGGCCTCCTCCAAGGTATGCCTCAAAACACGGACCTGAGCCACCTGCATCTGCGTGTCTTGCCATGTCGACACTTCATCTAGTGGGCAGTCGCCGTACAGTTCGCCTACCGATACGAGACTGCTACTCGAGAACCTTTTTCTCCATCGGTTGTCGGTTATTCGAGCTATATGGCCGGCCTATTGCCACTTCAGCTTACTAATTAATTTATTATTATAAATCATACACATTCTTATTAAAATTACAGGGTTCCTTAGGCACGACAGGGCGGGAATGTAACAGGACATCAGCTGGTGTGGACGGGTGCTCTCTGATGTGCTGCGGCAGAGGTTATAATACGATGAAGATGGTAATCAGAGAGCGTTGTGGGTGTAAGTTCCACTGGTGCTGCCGTGTCGACTGTAATACATGTGTTCGAACCGTTGAATTTCACACTTGTAAATAGTTTGTATTTTGTGCCAAATATATACAGATTAACAAACACAGATTATAGTATAGTGTAACAAAAAAGTAAAACTACAATACTAATACGCATATTAAAAATCAAATAAATTTACATGCAAAACCTCAATGTCATTTTAAAAAAAAAGGTATTAAAACAGGAAGCTCAAATTGCCTAAAGGTTTTTCCTTTAACTAAGGTCAATAACAGGAAGCTCAAATTGCCTAAGGGATTTTCCTTTAACTAAGGTCAATCTTTTTGTATATTCCCATTTTATGAGTAATTTAATACATTTAAACAACATAAAGAAATTAACAATTTTTTCGGCAGGATAGAGATCAAAATAAGTTCAGAGATACGAACTTGTATCTGAGTACTCACTTGACATTATGCACCTAATTTCTTTCACTTCGTTTACCTTAAGTGACCTAAGTTTTTAAATAAAATTAATTTATCATTGTGTATATACTTAATAAATACATAATATTTCATAACACTCGTAAATGTTTTCCTAAATGTCTCCTACAATTAGTCAAACTTAATTTTATGATAATTTCATCATTATCAGAAAATAACTCATATTTTTTGCAACTTGTACAGGGCGTTAATTTAAAATCGTTGACCGCAACATTTGCTATTACATATTCAATTTAACATCTACAAAAATCCAAACATCAACAATGATATAAAAAGGTAGTCATGCGCATGTTATGCACAATTAGTTCAGTGTCATTAGAACTTTTAGACCCACGAGACTAACCAAATAATTATAAAAAATCATCGAACTATAATATTACTTACGTAGTAGTAATACCTCAATGCAAAAAATACACCTTTTTATTCTCAATGTACATTTTATCTTCTCATGATTAGTGGACAGAAAATATTTCATTTTATATTATCCTTTTCATATTCAGAACGCTGTCTTATTTTGTCATTGCAGCTTAACAATTGTTCAATCAACCAGAGTTACTTTCACGCATATTTATTTTTTCAAATATAGGTACCTATAATTAAATTTGCCCACCAACATGTTAAAATTTAAATGCATAATATGTAAATACTTCATTGGAAATAAGATTAAAGTAGAGGCTAACATATTTTAAGATTAATGTTATGTATATTTTGATGTGTAGTAAATTTTAATCGTGAATATTTGAATATATAAAACTGAAATAGCTGCAGTTTGTAATATTTAATCTTAATATGAACGCTGTAAGTTAGTACACTAAGTTAATCGAATAAAATGTTATATAATTCTTTCTTTTTTTATTTATAAATATTAAAAACATTGGTATAAAATATTTCACATCCGATTACTTCACCGATTCCTTAGCTGCTTCCATCTTTACCTGCTCAACGAACCACCTCGAATTCGCATGCGGAGATCACATTGTTAGGACTACATACTCGTAGACAACAGCAGCCAAGTTTCGACCACGGAGTGTAGCTAGAAATAGAAATACGCATCGAAATGTGTGTCCAATAAATAATGTTTGTGTGGTGTCGATCCCCTAGTGACGCGTTTCCTATAGACAGGTTCAGCTAAGCTATACACCTTACCCTAGGCGGCTATAACGCCTTAATCAGTTTTAGCCTTAGTTTTTTTTTGTATTTTATTTCGTTATGGAAAGTAAAAATTTTTTTCTAACCATAGACTTATACGCCAGTATATTCTAAGTCTATGCTTTTAACTTGGTCAAATGGTCACAAATAATAATTAAAACCAAAAAGACTGCCTCGTTGGTCTAGTGGTTGTAGTAGTGCTACTACTGATCATGAGGTGCTGGATTCGAATCCCGGGTCGGGCCAAAAAATCAATTATTTTGTTTTTCTGTTAAGAAATTCTCAGTAGCTGCCCGGAGTGAGGAACTTGGCGGTGTCTCACCCCCATGCCTCGTAAAGCACGTAAAGCCGTTGGTCCTGCGCCTGATCTCTCTCCGGTCGTGTCGGTTTACCGTCCCATCGGATTATGAGAGTGAGGGAATAGAGAGTGCACCTGTGCTTGCGTATATACTTACTGACATTATTACTATTATTAAAACAAAAATTGTAATTTCTTACCAATCGACAAAGATTATCTCAACATTATACAAATTATCGATATTTTTTACATCTGAACCAATACTTATTTTTTGGACATTAGTCATATTAAGCCGTAAAACAAATTTATAAAACATGTTTTATACATTGTTTTAGCGGTCAGCCACAGCAGTCTCGTCAGATAATAATGGGATCAAAATATACTTCACCTGAAGATACCTTGCTTAGAGGTGAATTAAGTGTGGTGTGGCATCGACGATGGCGTGTCTTTGATAGTCGTGATGTTGTAGGGCTACTGCTAGACTGTTGAGGTGCTACTCCTGTGTCGGTCGCGATTGATCGAATCTTTTTGATTCGGTTCCAACTTGCAACCTGTACACGAGTGATCGAATCATGGATCTCTAAAAGATTCCATCATATTTGACCCGATTTCAAGGTAACAAGACAAACCAAATTCTACTTTTTTTGCATTGTTTACGTACATATAATCGATCGTTTATATACAGCTCAACCAATAAACAAATCGTGGTATTATTAATATTATAGCACCTGTTCAGCATTCTTCATTCAGTCATTCAAAGTATACAAACGAGCTGCGACCCAAATGATCGAAACGATCGAATCTTTTTAACCCGATCCACATACGAATGGGTCATGATCGACCCAGGTCACGAGAAATGATCGATCAACACAGGTCTAGGAGGTGCTTTTCAGACTACGTAAGATACTACACCATTTTATCGCTTCACACAGATATTAGTTAATATATACGTGTAGTATATAGCTATTTATACGTGGTAGAGCCATGCTGCAGTTATATTAGTAGTATAGTACGAATGGATCGGCTCGACCGGGGAAGGACCACGTTCTCACAGAATACCAGCGTGAAATAGTAGCATAATGCTGCTGTATTTCGTATGGTGAGTGTAGAGAACCGGAGACCCTTTTTACTGGAAACGAGGCATTCCATCTTAGTCCTCACGGGTGACAACGCATCTGCATTTTAATTTGAAATCGAGGATAGATGTAGATGTCTATAGGCCGCAGCAACGACTTACCATCAGGTGGACTGTGTGCTCGTTTGTCACCCTATCCTATAAAAATAAAAAAATAAGTTTTTAACGTCTAATGAAACTTGCATTTCTGATTGGCGCTTTGCTGGGTACACAGATATATCATTTTTGCGTAAATTTCGCATTGAGAGACTAAAGCCGAGGGGCAAGTACGT
This sequence comes from Parnassius smintheus behrii, assembly GCA_036936625.1. Classification (NCBI taxonomy): domain Eukaryota; kingdom Metazoa; phylum Arthropoda; class Insecta; order Lepidoptera; family Papilionidae; genus Parnassius; species Parnassius smintheus. Next base: position 35,141,738 of record JAUPFT010000022.1, read on the forward strand.
ATGAGTCACAGAATTCAAATTAATAAGGTACTAGATTTCTGTAATATAAGTAGACACATCTACACTAAAGTAACTAACTTTTCTGTCCGCAAGGATTGATTAATCTGTGCAGTACCAGAGATACACAATGGGTTCACACTAGTCATTGCTTTTTATTAATTTTTAAAACGCTTTACTTATCTCGATAAATAAAAAAAAATTAAATGTATTTTTTCTCATAACTGGTTCACTTTTGCGCAGGGACTTTTTGGCTAACTTAGTACTTACTACTTAGTATAACTAAATGGAAACCATTTAGTTTTATGATTGTAAATATACTTTTTATATAAACAAATATAATAGCTACTTTGTGAATTGAATAGGAAGTGTTCAATAAATATGCGTGTCGTTTCTTGATTGGTAGATTTAATTAAAAAACCATGTTTATGTTTGAATAACAAATAGGTCTTATAAATTTGCGACCGAAAAATATTTGCGCCTCGGCTGAGACGTACGAAATGCTTTATTATTAAAATTTTAAGTATAAAAAATCCGCATTCTAATATAAAGCTTAATTAATAAAAACCGGCCAAGAGCGTGTCGGGCCACGCTCAGTGTAGGGTTCCGTAGTTTCCCGTCCGTCACAATAAGTGTTCCCACTTATGAGTTTAAAGGTCCCGCAACTGCTCCCGGTAGTGGGTACTGTGGTTTCCATCCAAGTTCATAATGATTTTCCTAGAAAGTCCTTATAAAGTTCTACTTTTCAGATTTTTTTCATATTTTCTAAACTTATGGTTCAAAAGTTAGAGGGGGGGGGGGGGACACATTGTTTTTTACTTTTAGAGCGATTATTTCCGAAATTATTGACATTATCAAAAAATGATTTTAGTAAACCCCTATTCATTTTTAAATACCTTTCCAACAATATATCACACGTTAGGGTTGAAATTAAAAATAATCACTTCCCACTTTACATATAGGGGGGCTACCCTAATAAAACATTTTTTTCCCATTTTTATTTTACCACTTTGTCGGCGTGATTGATACACATATTGGTACCAAATTCCAGCTTTCTAGTGCTAACGGTCACAGAGATTAAGCGAGGACGGACAGACGGAGACAGACATGGCGAAACTATAAGGGTTCCTAGTTGACTACGGAACCGTAAAAATTGTTTTGGGAAACATTGTTTGGACAAGGTGGAGAAAAGGAATATCTTTTACTTGGTTATAGATACCTGTATCTACTTTACAATTTATATGTTTGGTTTAAAATGAAGTTCGGATTTATTATTTCCTTATTTCTATTCTATTATTTATTTCCTCCATTTATATATATATATATATATTCCACTCGGATAGCCATCGTAGCCCTACTGTACAAACACTTCAGCACTTCGATATACCGACAGTCAACTTGGCACCGCTGAAGGGACTGTAGCACCGCCCAAATTTCGACGGAATCAAAGGCTTTCTCATAGTCCACATACGCCAGGCAAAGTGGCAGATTGTACTCTTCAGTCTTCTGTACAATCTGCCGCAGGGTATGTATGTGGTCTATGGTACTGAAGCCTTTTCGGAAACCGGCTTGTTCGGGAGGCTGGAAGTCGTCAAGTCTGCGTGCGAGACGGTTCGTAATGACTCTCGAAAACAGCACGTAGACGCGGCTCAGAAGGGAAATCGGTCTGTAGTTCTTTAAGAGAGCGTTGTCGCCTTTCTTAAAGAACAAGACCACCGCACTTCTGCTCCACGCCTCTGGAGTAGTGCCACCATGGAGGACGGAATTGAAGAGCTTCTGAAGGACTACAAGTACCGGTGTTCCACCCGCTTTCAGAAGCTCCGCTGTAATTCCATCCTCGCCTGGGATCCGAGTACAGAACCAGAGCTCGAAACCTATCCAACTGCAGAGAGGTGTAAGACAGGGTGACGTTATATCCCCGAAACTCTTCACCGCTGCATTGGAAGACGTTTTCAAGCTACTGGACTGGAAAGGATACGGTATTGACATCAATGGCGAGTACATCACTCACCTTCGATTTGCCGACGATATAGTCCTTATGGCAGAATCGCTGGAGGACTTAAGCACTATGCTCAATGACCTCAATAGTGCCTCCCAACGGATAGGTCTTAAGATGAACATGGACAAAACAAAGATCATGTTCAATGTCCATGTCACACCTATGCCGGTAGTTGTTGGGAGCACTATGCTCGAAGTTGTTGACGAGTACGTTTACCTGGGACAAATAGTCCGACTAGGTAAGTCCAACTTCGACCGAGAGGTCAATCGACGGATTCAACTCGGCTGGGCAGCGTTCGGGAAATTACGACATATCTTTTCGTCAGGTATACCTCAATCTCTAAAAACTAGATTGTACAACCAGTGCGTGTTGCCAGTGATGACTTATGGATCTGAGACGTGGTCCTTCACTGCTGGCCGTATGAGGACGCTTAAGGTCGCTCAGCGAGCTATGGAGAGGGCTATGCTCGGAGTTTCTCTGCGTGATAGACTCAGAAATGAGGATATCCGCAGTAAAACCAGAGTGACCGACATAACCCAACGGATTAGTAAGCTGAAGTGGCAATGGGCCGGCCATATAGCTCGAAGAACCGATAACCGATGGGGAAGAAAGGTTCCGGAGTGGCAGCCTCGTACCGGTAGGCGTAGTGTAGGGCGACCCCCCACTAGATGGAGTGACGACCTGGTAAGACATGCAGGAAGTCGATGGATGCAGGTGGCTCAGGACCGTGCTTTGTGGCATTACTTGGGGGAGGCCTATGTTCAGCAGTGGACTTGTGAAAGGCTGTAATGATGATGATGATGATGATGATATATTCCACAAAAACATCACTGAGGCGCGTAGGCATAGCTCTCGCTTCGTCTGTTTGTATCGAGTTGGAATACCGTATAGATATTATTACCGTGATGATGTAAATATACGAGTAAGTTATTAGGCAATCAGTGAATGAATCCGTTTAATAATCTATGTGAAAGTGATAAGTAGTCGGCAAGGCATTGCTTATAAAAACATTAAATCAACGTGTAGTGGCGGTGTGAATAGAAATAATATAATATAAATAAAAGAATAGGATACCTAATACCCCGTGTCTAGGGTATCGTAAGAGGCGACTGAAATGATAACAAACCAGATGTTCTGCAGCGACTCCCTAATAACATGTAAAAGTAAATGAACTGCGCTTTTCAAACCGCTTGCCGTGCGTGGCAACTATGGCAAACATACCCCCTTTGAGGCAATCTGTGGGGGAGGCCTGTGTTCAGCGGTGGACTTGATAGGCTGTAACGGTAACGGTACGGTAACAGTAGCTCAAGAGACGTGGTAGCTCAGATGGTTAGCGCTCGCTGTAAACACAGTACGCCAGCAACCCGGGTTCGATCCCCGCCGGCACCAATGACATTGTTAATTGGAATTTTAAGTGCTGATTTACCACGCGCTCGGCGGTGAAGGAAAACATCGTGAGGAAACCTGCATGTCTGAGAAATAAGAAAAAAATTCAAAGACATGTGAAGTTCACCAACAGGCATTGGGGCAGCGTCGCGGACATTTCTTTACCCTAAAACCCTCTCACCCTCTCGACACTTCCTTGCCCTACAACCATATCACCCTCTCAGTATCATTACTGTAGGGCAAGGAAGTGTCGCGATTGAGAGGAGGCCTGTGCCCAGCTGCGGAACGTATATAGGCTGTAATTTTTAACTTTATCATTATAATATCATTCGATATTATGTATAATATTCGCATTACCTATAGAACATAGCTATTATTCTTAAGTTAAGTAAAGTCTAAAATTCATATAAAATCATAAATATCTTGCTCAATATACGTCATATATTTATATCGTTTGTATCTTGTTACCAATAATTATTATTAATTTTCATAGAGAACCGACCAACTAACATAGCTCGGTATTTTTTTTTCGAAATCGTAGCTTTTGGAAATTATATTTAGATACAAATTACATACTGATGTAAACTGAATAATATTTTTTGATCTTAAAGACATAATAGAAAAAACTGAACTGGTTACTTGAATATTTTATATATTATATGCTATTGTAGCAATTTTTCATTGCTTGAAAACACGGATAAAACGACATTTTCTAAAAATGAATCCTAGCTAGATCGATTCGATTTAGTTTCTAAATTTTATGAAAATCGTTGATGCCGTTTATATTATATATATATATATATATATATATATATATATACATATATATCACATCACATCATCATATCACATCATATACGTACATATATATATATATATATATATATATATATATATATATATATATATATATATATATATATATATATAAGAATTGCTCGTTTAAAGGTATTAGATTAGATAATATGTCACGGTGCCTTTTTCATTAACGTCATATGCATATTGTGTAACTAAGCTGGAAGCGTACTTAAAAACAAATTCTATTCAATCTGCGCAGATAGCGACTATTCGCTTAATTGACACTACTTTCAACGACCAGGGAATCCAAGTGTTCAAGTTATGGTCGTAATTCTATATCTGCTATATAATGTCAATGAAAAATAAGCAAATAATATTATAAAATTCTCTTTAGTGCGCACAAGAAGAAAACAAATAACAATAAAATAAACAAAGCAAAGAGAGAAAGCAAAAGGCGGTCTTATTGCTACACCACAATTTCCTTCCAGAAAACCCACTAAAGGATAAAAAGGAGAAGGAGATTTATGGGCAGGCTGCGCAATAAATACTTTAATCTTTTCCCCCCTTTAACTACCTAGTGATCGTAAGCGCGATTGGTGATCATTAAAACCCAGGTTCGAATCCCGTGTCGGACCAATATCAGTTATAGGGCTTTTTCTTTCTAGACATTCTCAGTAACAGCCCGGAGTCCGCACGTTGACGGTATTTTGTCCTCGTGTCTGAAAGCACGTAAAATGTTCGGCGTCTGATCTCTATTAGACGAATTGGATTTCCGTCCTGCCGTATTATGAGAGTGAGGGAGTAGAGAAGGCATGTGTGTTTGCGCGCACACTCATGGACTATAATCCTGTCCTGTGGTGTTCGTAACTTAAATTCCGTCTAGAGATAAGCCGTGGCGGAAAATCGGTCTGTAAGAAATTATTCCCCTCAGGACCGTCTCCTTGCTCTTACTGAGCACATCAACCTACTAAGGTCTTTGTAATAACACTATGCCGGAGCCCTCTGCTCCCGCAATATCGCACGGTCGTATCAAACCAAAGGATTTGTCGCTTGTTTCATTCAATATCCGCGGTTTGCGAAATAACCTCCCAGAGCTTAGGCTATTTCTTCGAGATTGCGAAGCCAACCTCCTCCTCCTTCAGGAGACCCACCTCAGCCCCAAGATCTCTAAAGGCCTTTCTATTAAAAATTATTCACTTCTGCGTAATGATAGACCCGACCGAAAAGGCGGCGGTACTGCCATTTATTACAAAAAGTCCCTTCATTGCTCCCACATACCCACTCCAACGCTTACCAGTATGGAAGCCACTATCACTAGATTAGCCATGACTGGACACCACTCAATCATTATAGCCTCTTGCTATATCCCTAGCGAAACCCTCCCCGTTAAGAGTGATTTCGAAGCCATCCTTGCATTAGGCGGTTCAGTCATTATGTTTGGAGACTTTAACTCCAAGCATACTGAATGGACCTGCCGCACTACTACCAGTAGTGGCAGGGTGCTGCTCAATATCACTCAGTCTCTCGACCTGACTGTCTACAGCCCCCTCGCTGTCACCCACTACCCCGACAATGTTAACTACACTACCTTAACATTAGAGCAATCGAGTCTCTCGATGATCTAGGATCCGACCACCGTCCTGTATCCCTACTTCTTGGCCATCAGCCATCTCCAACTCCCACTTCCAAAACCTACACCAACTGGAAGGGCTTCAAGAAGTCTCTAGCCTCGGCTATAGACTCTCCGGACCCTCCCATAACCCTTTCTTCCGACGTCCTCGACAATACGGGGAAAATACACACTGCGGTCGAAAATCTCACCTCACTTATAACATCTTCTCTTAAATAGAATGAATAGGTTGTCCCGGTTGCTAAAACAAGACTTCCCCTAGATATTAGCAAACTGCTAAAAGCCAAAAAAGCTGCCCTCCGTAGAGCTGCACGCTATCCCACTCCCGAATATAGACTCGCGGCCCACCGCCTTCAACGCAAACTCCGTTACCGCCTCCAAGATTACAGAGACCTCGAAAGGGGCAAGCTCGTGGAGAAAATCTCTCCTTCCCACAAAGCGTACTACCAGATGGCGAGAGCCCTCCGGATAGACGCTATAACGCACACTCCCCCTCTGTCCCGTCCCGACGGCTCTATTCGGCGGCACTCAGCCTTTTCTTCGTCCTCGGCGACGAGGACGAAGAAAAGGCTGAGTGCTTCGCCGACAGCGTCGCCGCTCAATGCTCTCCCAGCTCACAACCCACTGACCCCATACACATCCAACTAGTGGAGGACGAGGTCCGTCGCCGGAACTCGCCCCCCACCGCCTCTGACCCTATCACTGTGTCCAAAGATGAGATTTCATCTACCATCAAAGGACTTAAGCCCAAAAAAGCACCGGGTGCGGATGGCATCTCCAACCAAGCCCTCAAACACTTTCCGGAGCAGGTGATCGCCTTATTGGCCATAATCTTCAACACCTGCTTCGAATTCAGCTACTTTCCCACCTCTTGGAAAGAGGCAACTGTCATTGGCATTCCCAAGCTAGGCAAACCTCACCACCTCCCCTCCAATCACCGTCCCATCAGCCTCCTCAAGGCCATGGGCAAACTTTTCGAACGAGTCATTCTCGTGCGCATGGGGCGCCATTTGTTTCACACAGACGGCGACCCTCTTGTTATCCCACAACAATTCGGGTTTCGAGCCAAATACTCGTGCCCCCACCAAGTTCACCGCATAGTGGAATATATCCTCAGCGGTTTTTATCCTCGTCGTCAAAAAACCATCGCGGTCTTTTTCGACATTGCCAAGGCATTCGACAGAGTCTGGCACGAGGGCCTTATATACAAATTGTACGACTTAGGCCTCCCTGACCGTCTCGTTCGACTTGTAGCCTCCTATCTGAAGGATCGTACCTTTCGCTTTAGACACGAAGGCACGCTATTCTTTACTCGTCAAATCAAAGCCGGTGTCCCTCAAGGCTCTGTGCTTGCCCCCCTCCTATATATACTATTCACCAACGACATCCCTATCCCGCCGAATGGTGTTAAACTAGCCCTCTTCGCAGATGACACAGCCCTTTACTCTAAAGGCAACTCACTGCCACAGATTCGGAACAAGATCCAAAAGTCAGTAAGCGACATAGGAGCTTGGTTCCAAAAATGGCGTATCGACGTAAACCCGGAGAAGAGCTCCGCCGTTTGCTTCGAATATAAACGACGCAATCTCACCACCACTCCGCCAATCAGGATGTTAGGAACCCCTGTCCCATGGCAAACTACAGCCAAATATTTAGGCGTCACCCTTGATGCTAGGCTCACTTTCGAACCCCATATCAAGAAGGTTACTCGCACCGCACGATTTTACATGGGAAGGCGCAACAGCATGTTGGGCAGACACAGTAAAATGTCCCTCCGCAACAAGCGAACCCTATATAAGGTCTGCATACGACCTGTCATGACCTACGCGGCCCCCATTTTCGCACATGCTAAGCCCAAAGCTATAAATGAACTTCAAATAGTTCAAAATCTATTCTGTCGTAGGGCCACTAACTCGCCCTATTATGTCCGTAATGCCGACATACACCGAGACTTAGAGCTCCCAACAATCCAGCAGTTCCTTAAATCACTCTCTGAGAGATTTTTCAAAGCCTCAGAGTCCCACCCAAATCATCTCACTCGTGAGACAGCTGCCTATGCAGCCCCTATCAACACTCGCTATAGTGTGCGTAGACCGAGAAACTCTCTCTCGGACCCCCCCAACAAACTTTCGGCTGACCTGAACTACCTCCTGGCGGCTCAAGCCGAGCCGACATAACACATCCCTTAATCTGCCTTAGTTAGGCCACTTCTAAGCGGCTCTTGGCCGCTTGCGCCCTCCTTTCTGCCAAGGAGGGTCGCGTTCGTATACGGCTTAGAGATCTCTAGTTAGACCGTTAAGCCAGTCCCTAAAAGGCGGTGTTTAGTGGGTAAAAGTCTCCAGATAAACACGCAGCCGGCTGCGTGGTATGCTATGAGCATTCACCGCCTCCCTCCCTCGCCTTCCGGAGGGTTGCCCATATTTGCTTCGGGCGCAAAAAAAAATTATTATTTTTATTATCATTTACATAATTTCAAACATGTAAAATAAAGTCAACAATACTTTGAGCGACAGAACAGTGACCTACAACCAGCTTGCTTACCGTTAAACTTAAAAATTACAGCCTATATACGTCCCACGGCTGGGCACAGGCCTCCTCTCACTACTGAGAGGGTTTTCGGGCAAGGAAGTGTCCGCGACGCTGTCCCAATGCGCGTTGGTGAACTTCACATGTCTTTGAATTTTTTTTCTTATTTCTCAGACATGCAGGTTTCCTCACGATGTTTTCCTTCAACGCCGAGCACGTGGTAAATCAGCACTTAAAATTCCAATTAACAATGTCATTGGTGCCTGCGGGGATCGAACCCGGGTTGCTGGCGTACTGTGTTTACAGCGAGCGCTAACCATCTGAGCTACCACGTCTCTTGAGCTACTGTTACCGTACCGTTACCGTTACAGCCTATCAAGTCCACCGCTGAACACAGGCCTCCCCCACAGATTGCCTCAAAGGGGGTATGTTTGCCATAGTTGCCACGCACGGCAAGCGGTTTGAAAAGCGCAGTTCATTTACTTTTACATGTTATTAGGAAGTCGCTGCAGAACATCTGGTTTGTTATCATTTAAGTCGCCTCTTACGACACCCTAGACACGGGGTATTAGGTATTCTCACACCGCCACTACACGTTGATTTAATATTTTTATAACTAATGCCTCGCCGACTACTTGTCACTTTCACATAGATTATTAAACGGATTCATTCGCTGATTGCCATATAAGTTACTCGTATATTTACATCATACTCGTAAATGAACTAGTTGTCTTTGTCTGTATTTTTTTTTTCTATAAAACATGTTACGTTTTTTTTTCTTTATATTTATAGAAGAGGGGGCAAACGAGCATGCGGCTCACCTGATGTTAAGTGACTACCGCCGCCCATGATCAACCGCAACACCAGGAGAATTGCGGGTGCGTTGCCGGCCCTTTAGAAAGGAGTAAGCTCTTTTCTTGAAGGTCCCCAGGTCGTATCGGTCCGGAAAAATCGCCGGTGGTAAACTATTCCACAGAGAGGTTGTACGTGGAAGAAAACTCCTTGTGAAACGTACAGTGGTGGACCGCCAAGCATCCAGATGGTGTGGATGGTATCGGGACGTTTGCCGTGTAGTGCGTCCACGAAATTTGGCAGCTGGGATTAATCCGAACAATTCCTCAGAGCACTCCCCGTGATAGATGCGATAAAATACGCAAAGAGATGCAACATCTCTTCGCAGCGCCAGTGAATCGAGCCGATCGGAAAGCACTCGGTCGTCGACGATTCGAGCCGCTCTGCGCTGGATGCGGTCAAGTGGAAGGAGCTGGTACTGGGGAGCCCCAGCCCAGAGATGGGAACAGTATTCCATGTGCGGCCGAACCTGCGCCTTGTAAAGTTGCAGGCGGTGTGCCGGCATGAAATATTGTCCCGCTTTGCTGAGCACGCCAAGCTTTTTAGAGGCCAATTTGGCCTTCCCTTCCAAGTGACCACGAAACTGCACGTCACTCGATATGTCGACGCCGAGGATTCCGATACTGGCTGAGGCAACAAGGGGAGTGCCTTGAAACTGAGGGGATACGACAAAGGGGTTCTTTTTAGCGGTTAACGCGCCAACTTGTGTCTTCTGGGGGTTAAACTGGACTAGATTTAGTCGTCCCCAATCCGAGACTCTGTTCAGCAAAGACTCGACTTCAGGCACAAGTTTGTCCCGGCACTCGGAGACGTTTTCCCGAGAAATATTGGCTCGGCCGGTGTAAAGAGCATCACCAGTGCTGTCATCCGCATAGCAATGAATGTTACGGGTACGCAACATATCATTGATATGCAGAAGAAACAGCGTTGGCGATAGCACGCAGCCCTGTGGAACACCAGCATTAATAGGCTTGCAATCGGAGCTTGCACCGTCTACAACGACCTTGATGCTCCGATCTGCAAGAAAGCTGGTGATCCAATCGCATAATTTCTCGGGAAGCCCATAGGAAGGGAGCTTCGAAAGAAGCGCTTTGTGCCAAACCCGATCGAAGGCCTTCGCAATGTCCAAACTAACGGCCAATGCCTCCCCCTTGAACTCTACTGCCTCCGCCCATCTGTGAGTGAGGTAGACCAGAAGATCACCAGCTGACCGACCACGGCGAAAACCGTATTGGCGCTCACTAATCAGCTGGTGATCCCATAATTCTTGTAATTCGTAATATTCGTTTCCTTTTACTGCACTTAAATCTCATTTAAAAAACCGTCTATCTGTCTGATTTTTTTAAACTACCATAAGTCAGTGCTTTTCTCTACTAATATTTGCTTAATACTACACTGCATCACCATTTACGATCGGGTGGGATAGTCTACACTACATATAGTCTATACTAGGGATTCCAAAACTTTTAAGGTAATTTTTGTTTTTTAACGGTAACTACCATTGAACTATTCTAAGGATTTATTATAATATGTATGTACTAATCTAGTTATATATACATATACAATATGTAACGTAATTAATGCACACCCTCAGACACCCCAATTAATATATTATGTTATAATCATAATACATACACTGAATTTTTAGTTAAACATTTTTATGCACTCATTATTCATCAAATTAGTTATACTAATTCCGGAAGAATGTTGTGGTCACAGTACAAATCCACGAACACTAAGACTTTAACGTGCTTGAAATAAAGTTCATTTTTCTTTCTTTTTATTTAATGACAGAATTAGTAATAATACAAATAAAACTGCACTCTTAAAAGTCTTATTGCCTTAAGTTACGGCAAAGAATATATACACTACGGTTACGGTCCATTTCACTGTATAGATTTAGTGTGACTGTAATTTACGTAGTTTTGATTATTTTTGGGATTAAAAATAACCTATATTAAAAATGATAGGAATCGATTCAGTAAACGATTCTGAACAAACTACTTTCTCAAAGTGCGTTAATTATGTTACGTGTTGTATATATATATATATAGTAAAGTTACAGCCTATATAAGTCCCACTGCTGGGCACAGGACTCCCCTCGTTTCTGAGAGGGTTTTAAGGCAAAGAAGTTTCAGCCGGGCTGCCCCAATGCGTGTTGGCGAACTTCACATTTCTTCAGAATATTTTTTTTCCTTATTTCTCGGACATGCATATTTCCTCACGATGTTTTCTTTCACCGCCGAGCACGTGGTAAATCAGCACTTAAAATTGCAATTAAAAATTTCATTGGTGGCGGCGGGGATCGAACCCGGGTTACCCGCGTTCTGTTATATTTACAGCGAGCGTTAACCATCTGAGCTACCACGGCTCTGTATATATATGTGTGTATATACTAGGACTGTCTGTCTACATTAGAAAATACCAGACGGAAACATCGTAAATTTTAATCATTTTAATTAAAGTAAAAGTATTTTAAAAAACTAAGAATCATTACCTTTGCACTTTAAATTGTAACTTCGCTCCCACACTAGCCATTAAATATAATATATACGTACTATATTGAGTGTATTTGAATAAATAATTAAATATATATTTATTTTATGTTTTGTATGTTGTTTCTACATGTTTGTAGTATACATATATGTTTATTATATATATATATATGTATGTGTGTGTGTGTGTATAATATGTATTCCTTAATGATTTCTTATATTTACGCGAACACTATACATTGATTAAAACTACTTTTTCGCGTTTTATTTAAAACGTCGGGTATTAAAAAATAAAATAAATAAAACGTGATAAAATCCGTAAAAGTAGTTTTAAATCAATGTGTATTCCTTTTTTATCACACCAGTTTGCGCTACCCCTGTCATCTTTGTGTAATCCTGTCCATCCATTGGTTGGTTGTCTGGAAGAAATCGCTATCAGCAATAAGACCGCCCATTGTATATTTCTTTTGTATATTATATAATCTGTGATTTTTGTATGATATTAATATTAATTAAATAAATAAATAAAGAATTCCAAAAGAATGACATTATAATTTAAAGAAAAAACACTAAAACATTTGGCACAGAATATTTTAAAAACATCTGGTATTGTTAGTCATCATCATTACAGCCCTTCACAAGTCCACTGCTGAACATAGGCCTCCCCCAAGTAATGCCACAAAGCACGGTCCTGAGCCACCTGCATCCATCGACTTCCTGCATATCTTACCAGGTCGTCACTCCATCTAGTGGGGGGTCGCCCTACACTACGCCTACCGGTACGAGGCTGCCACTCAAGAACCTTTCTTCCCCATCGGTTATCGGTTCTTCGAGCTATATGGCCGGCCCATTGCCACTTCAGCTTACTAATCCGTTGGGCTATGTCGGTCACTCTGGTTTTACTGCGGATATCCTCATTTCTGAGTCTATCACGCAGAGAAACTCCGAGCATAGCCCTCTCCATAGCTCGCTGAGCGACCTTGAGCGTCCTCATACGGCCAGCAGTGAAGGACTACGTCTCAGATCCGTAAGTCATCACTGGCAACACACACTGGTTGCACAATCTAGTTTTTAGAGATTGAGGTGTACCTGACGAGAAGATATGTCGTAATTTCCCGAACGCTGCCCAGCCGAGTTGAATCCGTCGATTGACCTCTCGGTCGAAGTTAGACTTACCTAGTCGGACTATTTGTCCCAGGTAAACATACTCGTCAACAACTTCGAGCATAGTGCTCCCAACAACTACCGGCATAGGTGTGACATGGACATTGAACATGATCTTTGTTTTGTCCATGTTCATCTTAAGACCTATCCGTTGGGAGGCACTATTGAGGTCATTGAGCATGGTGCTTAAGTCCTCCAGCGATTCTGCCATAAGGACTATATCGTCGGCAAATCGAAGGTGAGTGATGTACTCGCCATTGATGTCAATACCGTATCCTTTCCAGTCCAGTAGCTTGAAAACGTCTTCCAATGCAGCGGTGAAGAGTTTCGGGGATATAACGTCACCCTGTTTTACACCTCTCTGCAGTTGGATAGGTTTCGAGCTCTGGTTCTGTACTCGGATAGCCATCGTAGCCCTACTGTACAAACACTTCAGCACTTCGATATACCGACAGTCAACTTGGCACCGCTGGAGGGACTGTAGCACCGCCCAAATTTCGACGGAATCAAAGGCTTTCTCATAGTCCACATACGCCAGGCAAAGTGGCAGATTGTACTCTTCAGTTTTCTGTACAATCTGCCGCAGGGTATGTATGTGGTCTATGGTACTGAAGCCTTTTCGGAAACCGGCTTGTTCAGGAGGCTGGAAGTCGTCGAGTCTGCGTGCGAGACGATTCGTAATGACTCTCGAAAACAGCATATAGACGCGGCTCAGAAGGGAAATCGGTCTGTAGTTCTTTAAGAGAGCGTTGTCGCCTTTCTTAAAGAACAAGACCACCGCACTTCTGCTCCACGCCTCTGGAGTAGTGCCGCCATGGAGGACGGAATTGAAGAGCTTCTGAAGGACTTCAAGTACCGGTGTTCCACCCGCTTTCAGAAGCTCCGCTGTAATTCCATCCTCGCCTGGAGCCCTGCCGTTTTTAAGGTGCTGGAGAGCCATTCTAATCTCGCTTAGACTGATGTCCGGGATATCATCGGAATAGTGTCGGATAAGACTTGCTCTTGTATCGTTACTCACACTTGCGTGTGGCTCCAACGATGATGTGTACAGCTGCCCATAGAACCTCTCAATCTCACTCAAAATCTCAGGTGTCTCGGAAACGATGCTGCCACACTCAGACTTCAGCTTAGCGTATTGTTAGTACAATGTAATAAACTTGGAGTCAATTTTAAGATTTACCAAAAAAACGCATTTTAAATAGTAGAGATATCGAAGTTCTGGGAAACGATTGTTTTAAATTTTTACTCGAAATTAGTAACACGTGTTCCTAATGTTGATTGTTCAGTTCGTCCGCTAAGGGCACAGCTAAAAAATTAGTCTTGAGATCTTCAGTTCATATATGCACAGTATCGCGCCACCCCTTAATCTCAGTGCAGGCGCTTAAGTTTTTCAAAAGCCTCTTTTGTGTCACAGGATGGGTCGCGTGAAGGTGAGTTTGATATATTTGATAAAAAGTTTTAATTCCCCTTATCTCGTTTTCTAAAATACATATTTTTATCATAAATAAGGTTAAATACATAATGATTTCTTATATTTACGCGAACACCACACATTGATAAAAAATAATTTTACGGATTTTATCACGTTTTATTTATTTCATTTTTAATACCCGACGTTTCGGGTGAAGTCCCCCGTGACCATGGGTACTGGAAAGCACCCGAAACGTCGGGTATTAAAAATAAAATAAATAAAACGTGATAAAATCCATAAAAGTAGTTTTAATCGGGTTAAAGACATTTATTTCTCTTGAAGAACACATTGTTTAACAATATTTTATAATTTATATACAACATTATATAAAAAAGGTAAAGGTACAGCCTATATACGTCCCACTGCTGGGCAGAGGCCTCCCCTCATTGCTGAGAGGGTTTTAGTTTTAGGGCAAAGAAGTGTCCGCCGCGCTGCCCCAATGCGTGTTGGCGAACTTCACATGTCTTCGAAATATTTTTTTTCTTATTCCTCAGACATGCAGGTTTCCTCACGATGTTTTCCTTCACCGCCGACACATGGTAAATCAGCACTTAAAATTGCAATTAACAATTTCATTGGTGCCGGCGGGGATCGAACTCGGGTTACTCGCGTTCTGTTATATTTACCGCGAGCGTTAACCATCTGAGCTACCACGGCTCATATATAACTTTCATTGTTTTTTTATATTACCTTAATTAATTTGTTTCACTTTTAATTTACTTTATTTAAACATTATGTATGTATTTATAAAATGATAATCTTTTAAACATATGAGTAGTACAATATTCATATATTCAAAAATTAAGATATGCAGTTATAAAATTTTATCTATTAACATATTATGATTTTAGCTTATTCTTAAAAACATTTTTTACACAACCCGGTAGATTATTATGTAAAAATAAAACAGTGAGGTATTATTTTATTGCCATAAGATCTCATCAGGAGCTGCCAAATTTGAAGCTTGTTTGTGTTTCTAAGATTATCTATATACCTACATATTAAAATGTAAATTGCAGATGTCTGTATATTTTAAATTTTTGTAACAAAATTGATTGAGAGGGACTAAAAGTAAGTAACTGAATACATTTCTATCATTTTTAGAATTTTCTGTCTGTCTGTTTGTTGGTTAACGTATCACGTATAAAGTGAAGCGTATCTTCGTTTTAAATTTAGTCTTTGTTTTATTAAAATCGGTTCATCCTATCAAAAGTTATGATTAGTATTCTGAAGTTTAATAAATATAAATAATTTGTTCATTGGTGTTGAGTGATCAAGGACATTTTTGTAATTAAATAATGTAAAATAGTGTTCTATAATGATATAATTGTATCTAAACGCAGTTAACAAAAATAGTAAAGAATAACATAATAAATATTTGTAAAAAATATATAAATTCTAATATCTTAGTTATAGTCAACCAAATCTAAGAAATACCTTTTGAAGTTTCACTTCACATTAATCATCCCGCAATAGCTTTGCACAAGCGTACTCACACGATTTAATAACCATTTACGTAAATCCGAAGAATTATAAAGTTATCTATATTTCATTACAACGTGTATAGTTTTTTATCACTAATTCAAATTTGAATCTTTAAAATAAAGCAAAATATTAAAAAATAACCAGTATCAACTTTTTGTACTTGACGTCGTTTCAATGATATGTCGCTATTTACATTACCGGAGTGTTTGGATGATTAAAATTAATTGTTATGTGAATAATCGGCAAAAAGATTCAAATAATCGATAATAAATTTTATAATGTACTATTTGTTTAATTTAATTTCTATTTTTAAAATTCCTTAAATTACATGAATCATGAATAAAACAATTTTATTTTTTTAAATTTGTCAAGGTAAATTTGTATAGGCAAAAAAACTCATATACATTACAAGGGCGCGATATAAAAATCACTACGTAATTTCAATATCCCGCCATTTCGGGAGCTTGCTTTGCATAATTTTGTGATTTTGTGTTTGTCTTCTTATTTTGTGACTCGGCTTTATTTTTTTGGATTGTTTCTTCAATATTTGTTGAAGCATGTGCCCATTTCACAAAGGATCATTGGGCAAAAGTGGTAGAAAAAACCAATGATGTATAAACTTATAGATACGTTGTCTGCACTCTAAAATGGCAACATGAAATGAAGCCAATTGGCCACATCGCGCTTAGTCACGCACCAACCTGTCGCGCGACGCTACGTTTGTTTTTAACTTATTATATCGTGATTCGTGTGTGTAAACCTGTGCAAAACATAAAGAAAACATGCCGTCGTGTATTTTCAGACGATGTACAAATTATACCCCAAAAGTTAAAGACAAAAATGCGTAAGTTCACAAAACTATCTATTTTCATTTCATTTTATTCGACGACGCCGTCTAATGGCGGCCGCGGCCAGCGCATGCAGCTAGTAGTCAAGCAACAGGCATCCCGCCGCACGGTGTCATATTTTCTTTCTCTTTCTTCACGCGTATAAGTAGTTATAGTATTTACGCCGTTTTTATGCGCCGCGATGTTCGTTCATGACGTGTCTATATATAACACATCATTGGAAAAACCAGAAAAATTATTATGGGTGACTTTGAAAGAGACATTAATTTTGACCGCATTATTGAAAATCAAACAACGACAGCTCAACTAGTTGTACTGAAAGTGATTAAAAAAAAGTAAAGTTACAACCTATATGCGTCCCACTGCTGGGCACAGGCATCCCCTCATTTCTGAGAGGGTTTTAGGGTAAGGAAGCGTCCGCCGCGCTGCCCCAATGCATGTTGGCAAACTTCACATGTCTTCGAAATGTTTTTTTCTCTTATTCCTCAAACATGCAAGTTTACTCACGATGTGTCCCTTCACCGTCGAGCACGTAGTAAATCAACACTTAAAATTGCAATTAACAATTTATTGGTTCCGGCGGGGATCAAACCCGGGTTACTCGCGTTCTGTTATATTTACAGCGAGCGTTAACCATCTGAGCTACCACGGCTGAAAGTGATTGAATAAATTTATTTTTAATTCTGTTATAATCTTAAATTTTTATAACTGTGCCTCTAGAAATAAGCAGCACCTAACAACAAATACGTAGAAATTGATAAATCTTGTGTTTTAAATTATCCGTTTTTAATTTATTCTGGTATTATTCAAACCAAACCGTAAATGATTACCAACTCTTAATAATCGATATCGATTTTTTTAAGAATCGAATATTGTACATTCCCATTTTTTGATTGGCATGCCTGGTGCAATGAGTCTGACAGCTGTCAAAATGTGTTTCTTAGATTTTGGTTGACTATAAAAACAGTTAACCATTGTCATCGATAGATGGTGTTGTGCAATTATTTTTATTAAATTTTGCTTACAATTTTTTTCCTAACCGCCGAGTAATCTACAACATGGTAAATCAAATTTTGAAATCATAGAAGCTTGGCAGTAAACATAATAAACTACTTTTTTGCATTTCCAAAAGTTTTAAAATATACATTGTCGTGAAATTGAAAAATTACTTTACATGATTTAGATTTTTTTATATTATTCCTACCCGTTCTTTTTTTAAATACATAACTTTTATTTTACTGTAATAATAAATTAACTATACTATAATTTTAAATAATATATAGTTGGCGCTATAAGTATTTTCAAGCACCAAAAAATTTTACTTATAAATGAGATATGAAGGACACATAATATAATGATTTTTTATATTTACGCGAACACTACACAAAATAATACTAGTCTTTACAGATTTTATCGCGTATATTTAACTTTTTAAATACCCGGACATTTCGAGCACTTTGTAGCACCCATGGTCACAGGGGAGACTGGAATGTTCAACGTCTAGATGTCATAGTTAACCGCGGTTACCATAGATTAAAATTATTAATTTTTGTTCCAATCTATGCAGTAATAACTAATAGTATCTTGAAGTCTTACAGTTGTATGCTTGGATTGGTATTTAATTTTATTAATTATATGATCCCAAGCACCCATTCATCTTCACTATTGGAATTTGGATGTTTTTTGATTTCAGTACCCTCGTGAATCATGCTTGGAAGGAATCGGTGTTCTTTAGCGAGGATTTGTGGTCTATGAAATCTGATGTAGTAACGGGGGCGATCCTGTATGTGTTCACAGACTGCAGACCTCCCGGTGCGTCGATTCTTTACATCAGCTATATGATCTTTAACGCGGGTTTTAATTGATCTTTTAGTTTGTCCTATGTAGGAGAGATCACATTCACAGTCAAGCTTGTACACTCCTGCATCTTGCAGAGGAACGTTACATTGACCTATGGTAAAAACTGACCAAACTTCTTCGGCGGCTTGAAGTATGTTTTAATGGAAGCGAGCTTCAACATGTAGAGCCAATCTTGTCAGTGACTCCTCTAACATATGGCAGTACAGTAGGTAACGCCCGACTGTGCCGGCTTCACTTGTTAACTGTGACGTAAGCGCGGGACCCGAAGCTTGTGGTCAAAACTTGCTTGACGTGTTGGAACTCGGCAGCCAGATGTTTACTGTCACATCTCCCTAGTGCTCTCTGAAACAAAGATTTACCCACGGTAGCTAACTGTGAAGGATGGTGGTGAGAATCACCATTTAAATATCTATCTATATGGGTCTTTTTTCTACACAGTATGGCTTAAGGTGTTATCAGGATTCTGAATTACTAACACATCTAGAAAAGCTAAAGAATTTTTTGCCTCTAACTCCAATGTGAACTGAATTTTAGAATTTATAGAGTGAAGTTGGTCTGAAAAAGTAGTTACTTTATATACTTAAAGGTAGAATTGTGAAAGTGTTGTCTACGTACCTTTTGTAGAAACTTGGTTTTATGGGAGAAGTAATCACGCCTTTCCCCTCAAAGTCTTCCATGAATATGTCGGCGACAATGAGAGATACAAGTGAGCCCATTGCCACACCATCTACTTGCTTGTAGAACTCCTCCTTCCACAATAGGTAGCTACTTGTAAGGCAGTGTCTGAGTAATGCTGCATATTCTACGGGCATGTTGTTTTCTTCCAGCCTTCTAGTTACAATTTAGATGCAGTCGTTAACAGATAAGCATGTAAACAATGACTGCACATCAAAACTGACCATAGTTTCATTGTCTGCCAGATGTAGGTCTTTAATCTCGCTGACAAAATGGTAGGAATCTTTTATGTATGCTCTTGTATGTCCCCTGAGCGGTGAGAGTATTTTCGCTAAGTGTTGAGCCAATCTGTAAGTTGGTAAATCGATTTTGGCTCACTATGGGACGTAATGTGTATTTTTGGTAACCCATACAACTTTGGTGATTTGGCGCACGTAGGTATTATCCATTTTACGTCAAGATTTAATTTTTCGGAGTGTTTCTTTATGAGGTCACTAGTTGATTTTAGTGTGTTATTTATTGGGTCATTTTAACCTTTTTATAAGTGCTTACATCCGACAAAAGTTCTTGTATTTTTGAATTATAATCTGACATATTCATGACTACCTTGGGGTTTCCCTTATCTGCGCGGAGAATCGTGAGTTCTGGTTTATTGCGTAGGTTCTTTAACGCTATAAATTCGTCTTTGCGAAGTTTCGGTTTCGGCACTGAACTTCGACATAACATAGACGAAATGTTGACAATTGTCGTATCGCCTCCAAATTTTCTTTCCGCATATTGTTTTAAAATAAACAGTCCTCGACACTACAGATAATTTCTTCGTACAGTAAACTGCGTGGTGTTATCGCAAAATTTAGGCCGGTTGAAATTCAGAATCGTTTGGCAGGAATTTGGGGGTGTAAGTTATTTTATTTGGTAGAAGTTTGGTCCCCGGTTATAATTATACCATTCACATTAAAAGGTAATGCACCGTTCTCAAGAAAAATCAAAAAGAAAATCCCATAGAACTAACCTTAAAATGATAACTCAAAATGAATTTTGGGGGTGAGATATGGTGGGGAGGGAGGCGGGGGAGTTGTAGAGTCGCCTCCTACTTCCACCTCCTGCCGGACAGGCTTAGTTTTTTTTTATAAATTTTTAAAAATCTCATTTTGAGGTTATGTTTTTGTCTATAAACCTGATTTATGGGGGGAGAGTTGGGTGAGGGACGCACCACGTAGCGCAGTCGAGGGAAGCTCGGTCGACGGAGCCTCGCTTAGCGGGGCTCCTACTTCTGAGTGGTTTACAAAAAAATAACCACAAAGGGGATGGCGGGGTCAATTCGCTCGCTCACTCAACCCCGCCATCCCCTTCTAACCTAGCCTGTTCGAGTCGGGGTGCCCTAAGTCCCGAGCTCACTTCGCTCGCTCTTGCGCTCAACAAAACACCAAAATATTAGCTTTTATAAATACTTCAAATTATAAACATAATACATAATATAATAATAAGTACACTACGACTCACACAGGTGCCTGCGATTTGCTACGACGGGCGGAGGCTGCTCTCCCTCCGCGCCTACGGCTTAACAAAAACACTCTAAGAGTAGGGCAGACAAGACTATGTGGATTTGGAGCATGCTGATTTAATTTTAGTACAGATTCGATCAGATCTATAAAGTCAGGTTGCCTTTGCTCCCGCCACA
Source organism: Parnassius smintheus behrii (assembly GCA_036936625.1). Lineage (NCBI taxonomy): Eukaryota > Metazoa > Arthropoda > Insecta > Lepidoptera > Papilionidae > Parnassius > Parnassius smintheus. The sequence continues at coordinate 35,162,605 of JAUPFT010000022.1, forward strand.
ACCATCTAACCTGAAAGTATTGCTGGGTGTTTAAGTATTAAATTAATTAGTGGCCCAGACACTTTTCAACAATTCAGAAATAAAACACAGTATATTATAATAATTTCTTTATTATTTGTAAACATAATTTATTATTTTTATTAATTCCTCAAAAGGATCTCTTTTATTCTTTATAATTTCTCTTCTCCATAAATATTCATATATCAAGTCGGTAAAATTTTCTCTATTATTATAGTTGTCTTTATCGAAATATCTTTTGTGGATATGCCACTGAGACTTAATTCTTTCAGTGTGGTTGCCGTCTGCTACCACAAAAGGGTTTTCAGGGTCACTATGATTTACTTTTTTGTGTATGTACCCATAATTTTCTAACCCATCATAAGCTCGCCAAAAATCAGTATGGATGATGGTGCCTTCAGCCACATGTTTTTGAATCAAGGGCATTAAAACTTCAGATCGCACATTTTGGGGTCAAACTTCTAATCTTAAATCTTCACTGTCTTTTTCAATCATGCCCAGCACCCAATGACCTTCAATATGCTGACCTAAAACAAGATTAAGTATTGGTTTAAAATTTTATTTATAAAAATTAGCCTATTTCATCTCCAGGTCGTTAACTATATGCATGCGTTTAGTCATAACTCACCTTTATTATATTTCCTTTTTCCACATTTAGCTTCATCAATTTGGACAATTTTTCCCAGGCCGTCAATTTTTCCCGGGAAACTTTGTTTCTCTATTTCATAAATTACTGACTACAGCCTCCCGACAGTAATTAAACCAATAATTAACAGTTGCTCTAGATAAAAAATGTTCCCTTTCAGAATAATCTTCTTTTAAAGTCGTATCATAACTCAACTTATTTGCATATGCATACATTAAGTAAAAGACTTGCGGAATTGATAATTTGACATTCTCAAACCAACTTTTGATACAGATCTGCATTGGCCTGGCCTCGGTTGCAGACAAAAGAGCCCACCTTTCTTGGTGAATTATTCTACTCAGATACTTTTTTGTAGTAGCTACATATTTTTGTTGCCTTTTTCCTCAGCAAAGGCAATAGCTTGTTCCCGCATGCCAAGTTTTCGGTACACAGTGATAAATTCCACATTGCTGTCATCTACTCGATATATAAATGGCGTTTCACTGGCGGTTCGCCACTGTTATAATCGCGACTCGGTTCCTCCGAATCAGACATTTTTAATGTTACACGCGTAGCGTCTGGTGTGGAAAAACAGGTAAGTCGTGTAAGCAAGCCATCGAAAGCCAAATGCGCGCACAGGTCAATCGAGTGGGCAGAAAATCGGTGTCCGAAGTAGAAAAGTAGATAAGTTGTCGTGTAGGCAAGCAATCGGTATCCAAAAAAGAGAAAACAGTCGTCGATAAAAGCTACAATAATACACTAGAGAGCACACATGCACGCAGGAAGAGCAACTTTCCCTATTTATTTAATATTGTAGTCTTTGAGAGCAACCAAGGGCGTAGACATGTGTCAATCATGCATGATTCGTTCGTTTGAGCTGGTACACTTAGAAGTATTGATTGTTCATTCATTTGTTTTTGAATGTACCAGTACAACCAATCACAAACAATTGACGGTACCTTTTAACCGATTTGTTTGAATTGTGAATGAGCCGCAAACCGACCGAATCCCGAATGATCTGAATAAACAGGCGAATTGAATTGACAATGCAGACTGCAGAGCATAGAGTAGAGTAATATATACACAGAACACAGAATACCTTTACTCCTAGCGGAGAATATATTACACGGAAACTGCACAGTATCAGCAGTATTTATTATTTAAGGGCTTTTAATTATAATATTGTTACCTAAATTAAAAACCATTTTACATTTTATTATATTTATTTGTTAAATCTATGAGTTAAAAAATATCATTTCGTAGAGTTTACTAAAAATAACACTTCAAAAATTTCATGATAAATGATAAATGATAATTTTCAACCATCTTATATAAATATAAGTTAGGTAGAAGTTCAATTTCGTAGCAAATAAATATTATAATCCCTATTTTTAGACATGTAAAGTAAGATGAAATTGTGTATTGTTAGGAAGGAAATTTAATAAACAAATTTATTATACATTTAAGATATATGATAACTTAAAGTTTTTGTGTTTATGCCATCTAGCGTCGATTGTTCTTATCACCTTGAAAATTAATAAGTTTTAGTTCGATAAAATGACTTTATTACCTAAAGCATGTACTAGATGGGGCTATTACAAATTTCAAATACAAAAATTTCTGTTCGCAATGGATCTCACAGACTCACAGAGTACTGAAGCCTGAAATTAACCATTTGAATGATCGATCCGAGTAGAAAAGTGTCCATCTGTAAGCGGTAAATAACAGTTCAAAAACTCTCCACAACAGCGCTGGAGTAGCTACTGGGATGAAATGAACTTAGCAGTTGTCGACGGTTTAAGTGTGCTGCTAAACGGCTCAGTAGCTCTAAAATCTAAAATAATTTTATTTAATTCTAATTTTTTTAGGACAACCAACAAGACGTACATGAACACAATGTAAATACTACAAATTAAAAGAAGATTTATATCTAAGTGTCGTCTTAATTAAAGGTTGCAATGTGGACAACGAAAATATGTTTTTTTAAAACTTACAACTATAAACTTAAAACTAGGTCTAAATGTTAGTTAAAAATAAAGGACTGCATAATTTTTCGTTTGAATTTTTGAGGCTTATCGTAAAAATATCAACGTCACATGTCTTGCAGAGTTATATTGCCTCTGTAACATTGAGTTATAAAACAAATGTAGTAGAATAGTTGAAAAAGTGTCCATCTGTAAGCAGTAAATAACAGTTCAAAAACTCTCCACAACAGCGCTGGAGTAGCTACTGGGATGAAATGAACTTGGCAGTTGTTGACGGTTTGAAGTTTGCTGCTAAACTGCTCAGCAGCTCTAAAATCTAAAATAATTTTATTTAGTAAATATAACCTCGAAAAAGTCATCTATCTGTATTTTTCGGTGCGTTCTTTTTGACTGCCTCATATCTGGCGTAGTTTTCACGATATATCACGCACGCTTTATCCGATTACGAAACCGAAGAAATGGGTTATATATTATAATATACAGCCAATATAATATGGTTCACGGCTAAGTATATGCATTAGGGTGGAGCGCTATTGTATGAAAAATCATATTTCTTATTTTAAATTCGAATAGCGCGGGATTAGTGCCTTACGATTAAAGTCAATTTACATTTTTTTTAGCTCAATGGAGAAGATAACAAGGTTACAATAGACTTTTAAGTACGTAGGTAAAAAATCTAGACCAAACACATAATTCTAGTTTTTATTTCACATCGATCGGTGCACTATTACCAAAGTTATAAGCGTGGAAAGTTTACGTACATTTCTAAAATCTCACCCGTGCCCGCGAGTAGCGCGTGACGTCATTCATTCCATGCGGCCGCGCCGCCATACCGTTCCAGCGCGCCGATCATACGTTTGTAGTAATATTTCGCGGGTGAGTTGTTTGCCCTCGTTCGCTCTGGTGTTTTTAAGTATTTAATGATGGAAGAAGGGTTTCAAAAGGGTCAATCTGACAACCTTCCAATAGTCCGTGACATGATGGTGGCGGAATATTTTCTAAGAAACAAAGATTTTGTCGCGGCTGAAATACGCGAAGTCAAAATGAAAAGGTAGGTATAAGAATAAGATAATATTTTTATAACCTAGGTACCCATTATTACATTAATACTTCCGGGTTTCATTTGCTAATGATAAGAATAGGTTCAGCCTCTCGGTCTCGTCTGTCAGGTGGCTGATTTCAGCCAGTAAAAAATTAAAATTAAATTTATTTAAACACGCCATTAAAACAAGGTCGCATTTCGCGGCTAGATAAAGAAATAAACGAATTTATCGTTTATTTCTTTATCTTTCTCTGTGGAATAAGACCGTGACTATGTTCATTATGAACTTGGCTTTATGATAACGTTACTACTAGTAACGTTTATAGAAAAAATAAAAAGAATCTTGTCATTGTCATTGAAGTTCCGTTGATTTCGTTGAATAAACGTGTGATAATTTTGCTTTAAAAATTGTGAATTACATAAACATCTTTTTTAAGTTTGAGGCGACCACCAACTAGTTTGTACTTCACGTAGTTTTCCATATCGTTTTCGACCTAGAACAAAATACAAACTTATTTAAAGTCTATAAAAAAATAAGGAACCTCGTAATTTGTATTCGATCAATATTTAAAATATGTACCAACTATGTAATACATAAAAATACGACAACACGAAAAAAATTTAAGTGCTCCACTTCATAATCAAACTTATTCCATTATTTGCGGCCCGCAAAGTATGAAAGTTGAACAGCTCTGCGTGTGTGTTTAGTTTTTGCTCGAAATATCGTAAAAATATAAAAACGTTTGTTAACATATTCCATATTTTAACCTTTATATGCATTATAAACATTTTAAAATTTACTGCAAACATAGGTCGGTATCTAAACTTACTAACTCACGACAGGTCATTGACTTATCTACATTACATAGGTACTTTACCCAAGTTTGGATGTTTATTTACACTGAAGTAGTTTTAGTTAAATATATAGGTATTAGGTATTGTTTCTTCTTGAAATTATAATGATCATTAAGCGTGGAAAGGTTCAATGAATCGTTAGTTACTTAAACACTGCGACTCGAGTAGGTACCTACATGCCTAATAGAAAGCATTTACTAGCAATAACCGAGACCTATCATGTGAAGGTTATTACTATCTGAATACTTACATCGAAATGATCCTCACAACAAAATGCTACCGTGTTCGGTCCTAAAGGATGTGCTCTTCTCATAACATTTGTCCATTTTTTTCTGATGGTAGGGTTTCTAGGCACATTAAAAACAACTTTTCAGGTGTTTTTGTGGCCGTATTTTTACATTGAGGCACAGCACAATATTTAATAGATGGTGTCATGTTCTACTATAATGTTTCTTGTTAAAAATAGATAGATAGATCCGCATGCGACGGGCACATTCGAGTAAATGTTTTGATTTTCTAAGTGCGCGTCGGGTCGCTCGCACGAAGATGGAACTTGTGACGTCATCAACGATGTCGCACTCGGCCCGCGGCTTAGATCGAAAATGTTAACTTTGCGCCTTTATATCTCGGTCAGTTTTGAAGATAGAAAAAATTTAAAAACACAGTTATTCTCATAATTTTTTGTAGAATTTTTTGGCATATAAAACAAAAAATGGTTATCTTCTCCATTGAATGACATCTTCTGCCTCCACAGGGGTCTTAAAATTAACGTTTTATCGAAAAAATTTTGTATGTTTGGGCTAAGATAAATAATAAATAATAGTTAAACAGAGCTTATAAATGAAACTCAATACTATAATTAATATACTTATAATGTAATTTAATAAAAAAAATTAAAAAAACTCAATAATATGTTTTAAAAATCAAATCGTCAATTTGCCTTAAAATGTCTCTTCGTCTCGAATTTTGGCATTTTCTTACGCGATTTCAATTTAGCTTTTATGGCCCCCAATCGTAATGAATCCTTACGTTGAGAAATGGCAACGTCGTCGACTTCACAGCTCGCTCAGCAGTCTGGGTATGACATGGAAGATGTAAAAACAAAAGTTTACCCTCACCACCAGATTGGATTGTTTTCTGAATTTCTTGGTCACTTAAGTATTTCAAGATCGGCGATTCAGTAATGGTGGGTTGTCAATTTATCATATCAATATAGGTTGTTGCGCTGAAATTAAAATCAGGCATCTCGAATAGCCTTGGAGCAGGGGATTGCTATATACTCTGTGCTATTAATACACGCCGGGCTGCCAATTAACGAATGTGCTTTTTATCATCTGTAATCATTTCAAGTAGCAAAATTCTTAGGATGTGCGAAGTAGCTATTGCGTTGAATGACGGGGTCGATCACTTCTTGCAAGGATTCTGACAGATGTCAGAATCCTTGCAAGAACCTGTAGGCTAATATAATTTCAAATAGATGTCGAGCTCCATCTTTACATGACGGTTTGATTTATGTAATGGGTGCCACAATATCTCCTATTTGTGATTGTTGTGTTTTTGGAATATTTTGTATTTCCACAGCGATCGATGTTTTTCATCACGAGCCGCTGTAAACAAGCGATACAGTAATAACTTCTAATCCTAAAATAATCTGACATCCACAATCAATAAAATATAATACAACATACAATAAAATATATTAATTATAATATACATATTACCTAAGATAATAACATTGGATTTAAAATAGTTTATGAATAACTCCTAATCCTAAAATAATCCGACATACGCATTACGCAATCAAAAATCTACAACCCTTACAGTAAAGAGAAACTACAAACTAATGCACAATAAAATATAATAATTATAAACCTATTACTTATGATAACAATATTGAATTTAAATGTTTTATGACAAAATCAATGACGCGTCAATAGCAAAGAGAACAAATGAAAATGTGACATCAATAGCCTTATAGCACTTTCAGTTAACGGAAGCATAGCGCGAATTAAACGACATCAGTGCCATCTAGTTACAATCTTGTAAACATTATTATAATTTATTTATATTACTACCGTTTCACTTTTACGTCACAGCGGTAATGCACATAATATAATATTCTAATATCTTCTTATCTCATATAATGTTTCAGGTCATGATAAACTAAAAACCGTGAACCAAGTAACAGAATCGTGTGCATAAAAGATATAACCAATGTAAACAATATTATGCGAACTGTGTTTACCTAATTGCAAGAGGCAAATGTTTTTCGTGTTTATACGTATATAATTATACTGTACGGGCGTTGGGTGCGTATAGTATGCTATACATAGCTACAGTGTCCCTACAATACATTTATGTGCAGCATAAGCATCCTTGGAGTTCGATTTCAGACACGCACCACTGACTTCGGTGTTATAAATATGTTCGTTTAAGCAATTTGTAATATCACATGCTTTGAAGAACAGTGAAAAAAAACATCGTGGGGAAACCTAAACGCCTGAAAGTTCTCCATAATTTTCTCAGAGGTGTTTGAAGTCTCCTAATTTGCATTAGGCCAGTTTGGTGGACTGTGGTCTATAACCTTTATCTGAGAGGAGACCTGCACTCAGTATTGAGCCGGTAATAGGTTTCTGCTGCTGCTGCTGTTGATGATGATGATGATGATAATGATGATGATGACGTAGTAGTAGTAGTATTTAGATAGGTATATTTGTATCTATAACTAATTTGGAGTCGCCTTGTACCCTAACCCTAAATTTACTTACTAATTTTCATAAAAATATCATTTAAAAATGCCGCACTTTAGAAAACTGTGAAACCCCCAACTACACTTTTAGAGTTTCCTTATTACTAAGCCTCTTCTGTTCGTCCGTTCGTCTGTTCGTGTATCAACGGGCTGTATCTCATGAACCGTAATAGGTAGATACTTCAAATATTTACAGAATATATGTTTCTATTGCCGTAATAGCAACAAATAATGAAAAAGTAAAAAGATAAAGTGATATGGAGACCCATATTACTAACTTTTTTTGCGCAAGCTACTGTTAATCATTCTGTACGGGATTGTATTAAACATCTATACTTTTAAAAAAAAACTTGTCTCGTATAATAGTACGGAACCCTTTGTATGCTGGCCCAACTAGCACTTGCCCAAAAATACGTACTTCTTATTTTAAATCTAAAGCCACTGTACCAAGTTTCATGTATATAACTTATAACGGAATTTCATACAAATTTCCAACCCCTATTTAAGCCTTTTGGGAGTGGAATTTTCAAAAACTGTGAAACACATACTTCTTTATTTTAAATCAATAGCTATAATACAGAATTTTGTGAATATAATTTGGAAAATGATGGAATTTCTTACAAATATTTTACCCCTTTAGGGGTAGAATTTTCACCGAAATACATACTTATTTATTTTTAATCAAAACACTGAACTCATTCGAGTTGAGCGCCAGCTTGATACAGGCATTGGAGTCTCTTTAGATCGAGCAAGTAGATAAGTTTGTATATTTGGGCTGCTTATTTAGCAGGGATGGGAGATATGATAAGGATATAGAACGACGAGTGAATGCGGGAAATAGAGTAAATGGGGCCTTGCACTCTATTGTGAAGAGTCAAAATGTGTCGAAAAAGGCACGTATGGCATTCACAATGCTGTGTTGGTCCCTACTTTAACGTATGGTAGTGAAAGTTGGGTGTGGCAGAAGAAGCACGAGAGTAGAATAAACGCAGTAGAAATGCGGTCGTTAAGGAGTATGTTAGGGCTGAATCTGAATAACAGGGTAAGAAATTGTGTAATAAGAGAAGAGTGTGGTTTGCAAGATGATGTGGTGACCAGGATTAAGAAAGGAATGCTTCGGTGGTTTGGTCATGTGGAAAGAATGAATGAGGAAAGAGTGACAAAGAAAATTTATGGTGCCGAAGTGAATGGCAGAGTCGGAAAGGGACGTCCTAGGCGAAAATTTATCGACCAAATTGACGATTTATTGAAAACGGGCCAAATTAGGAGTACCCTTAACCGACGAGCATGTATGCGTAGGTGTATGGATGTGAAGGAGGCAAGAGAGGTGTGTCAGGATCGTGCCAAATGGAAGTCTGTAGTCTCCGCCTACCCCTCTGGGTGACAGGCGTGAGTGTTTATGTATATATATGTGTGTTTTAATCGAAAGTCAAAACACCAACTTTCATATACATAAATTGAAAAAAAAAAGCGGCCAAGAGCGTGTCGGGCCACGCTCAGTGTAGGGTTCCGTAGTTTCTCGTCCGTCACAATAAGTTTTCCCACTTATGAGTTTAAAGGTGGGTATCCATTATGTTAGCGCTCCAGCAGCGCTCCGCGCTCCTGCAACTGCTCCCGGTAGTGGGTTGTTTCCATCCAAGTTCAAAATGAATTTCCTAGAAAGTCCTTATAAAGTTCTACTTTTCAGATTTTTTTCATATTTTCGAATCTTATGGTTCAAAAGTTAGAGGGGGGCACACATTGTTTTTTACTTTTGGAGCGATTATTTCCGAAATTATTGACATTATCAAAAAATAATTTTAGTAAACCCCTACTCATTTTTAAATACCTTCCCAACAATATATCACACGTCAGGGTTGAAATTAAAAAAAATCACTTCCCACTTTACATATAGGGGGGCTACCCTAATAAAACATTTTTTTCCAATTTTTAATTTACAACTTTGTCGGCGTGATTGATACACATATTGGTGCTAACGGTCACAGAGATTAAGTGATTAAGTGAGGACGGACAGACAGACATGGCGAAACTATAAGGGTTCCTAGTTGACAACGGAACCCTAAAAATGACGGACCTTCATACAAATTATCAACCCGGGGGGTAGTTTTCAAATAATTAGTAAGAGTAATTTTCAAAAAGTGTAAAATATGTACGTCTTTATTTTTAATCAAGAGCTAAAATACCAAGTTTCATGAACATAACATGCGAAATAACTTGAAAATGAAGGACTATCTTACAAACATTCAACCACTATTATTAACCCTTTAAGGGGGTAGAATTTTCAAAAACTGTGAAATACGTACTTCTTTTTTTTTAATTTAAAGCTTAAATACCGAGTTTCATGGATGTAACTTGAAAAATGACGGGCTTTCATACAAACTTTAACCCCCCATTTAACCCACTTGGGGGTCGAATTTCAAAAAATCCTTTCTTAGTGATCGCCTACGTCAGTGTTTTGCCATGGCCCGGTAAGCTAATTTTTTGTATTCTTGACCACAAGATAACCAAAAATCTATGAATCGTCTTGTGTCAAATGTATCCTTGAGTGACAGTTCAATTAACGAGTCGACATCTGAATCTGGCAAGTTAGTCCGGCAAGTTAGATTGACTTGAATGTAAATGAGTTTCTTATCCAAGCGTTGTTGCTGTCGATTGGAAGAAAATATTTTTGGAGATTCCTCTTTAGCCACTCGAATATCGGGGTCATTTTGGCCAATATGGCGCATCTGTCGATAATTTTCCGAAGTACTAAGTATATAATAAGTTATATATATATATATATATATATATATATATATATATATATATATATATATATATATATATATAAAATTGTTATATATATCATATATATGTTACAAATAGTTTGCTATCACTCGACACCATATTATGGCGTTTGACAGATGCGCATATTATTTGAGACGCCAGAATATGGCGTTTAGACAGACGAGGGGCTAATTGACTTGAATGTAAATGAGTTTCTTATCCAAGCGTTGTTTGCTGTCGATTGGAGGAAAATATTCTTAGAGATTCTTTTCTAATCCTAATAAATGGTCTTTAATTTGAGTTAAGATGTCTTGTGGCAAGGCAATCATGTTGTACTCTTTTTGTATTTCACTTAAATTACTAAATTTTTTGAAGTTCCCTGTTTCCGCACGTTGTGCCCACACACTAAGCTTTTTTCTTGCAGCTTCCACCTTGTCTTGCACTTTAAATATCGTAATATTTAAAGTGTTGTTATTTAAAGTGTAATATCTTGCAGCGCCATGTTTAGATTATTATCAATACCTGATATGTAAGCCACTTTTGCCAACCAGTTAACATCATGAAATCTGTTCTTGAATTCAAATATTACATCCCTGGCTGTTGTGGAATGTTGTTCTAAATAAACTTTTACTTCTTTTAATTAAATAAGCCACTGCCTCTAGAGAGCCATGGCATCTCACAGTGTAAAAGAATTTGCTCGTGATCACTTCGCATTTCTTTACACAAAACGGAGAATAATCTTGAGTTCAATGGACGAGTTTTTATAAAGTTTATGAACTTGAAACACTCTTGCATCATTGCTTAAATGGTAAAGGCATTTTCTTGACAGCCAATGCCTCTCTATCGATGCTTGAAAAGGAACCCAGTCGGGCTTAAACGTTCAACTAAGAAACAGAAGGGAGGAATCGAGGCTTCTCTCGATCCGGCCTCCTATCGCGCCTACGTTGGGTTCTGGAACAACGTATGTGATCTCCGCAACGGAGTAACACACAAGGGCGATAACCTCTTCCTTTTCAGAAAATAGGTTCAGGCGGGGATTACGGGTCTTCCGAAGTCGTCCCGGTCCCAACGCCTTAATTCTTCGACGTGGACTGTATAATTTTGAGGGATGAATTTCTTGGGAATAAAACAGCAATTATCTTCAAACCGTTCCGTGAGAGAGTAATCACTTTTCCCTATCACTTCCCTACACTTTTTCTTCTTATTGACTGCTGGTTTTGCACTTTTTCCCGAACTAATCCCGAAGGATTCCCGAACGAATTGCAAGAAAACTCGTTTACTGAGCTACCCCTGAGCTATACGCGAAAGTGAGCCGCGCCATTTGCGCGCCTGCGCAACTCAATTACATCAATTTGTACTATCACTCTCTCACGGTTTTCTCAATAATTTATTTTGTATAAGACATACATTTATACAATTTACTTATAAAGATAGCACAAAAAATATCTTTACTATACGTTACATTCTCATATCACAAAAAACCTTTTATTTATTTAACAAAATATGCCTATTTTACTCACATGTTCAAAGTTGAAATTTCTTAAATATTTAACATAGAAAGTTAAAACAATGTTTCCCACTTGAAATTATACATATCTTAACCAATACAATAGTTTAATTTACATTTTCTCTATACATTTCACTATTAAAACACTTAAATGTATTATACAAAACTATCATTATTTCACTTATTCACAGGAATTTTCACATAAAATAACACAGAATTAACCTCTTTTGCACGTACAATCAATCTGAAATGTTTTACAAGTCATTACATACATAAATCGCTGAAATTGCAAATATTTAAAGAGACTACAGACTTCCATCGCGCGTCGCCAACAATGCTACATTGTGTTCATAAACATTCCGCGCTACAACTTTTACCCTTGGATAAAGCCCAGTAAGAATGTCTGACATTGCTCGTGCGCTATCACTACTCAATCCCACACACTTCTTCCATTCAATGTTATTTTTGTTGATATAATCATTAATCAAGTTAAATATTTCTTCGGCTATCGTTCGTGTTGGCAAAAATTTAAAAACTCTTCATACCTAGTATTCCTAAAATCATATCGTACATACACAGATATGTGTCTAAGCCCATTTATATCCGAGAGCAGTTTTGGGAGATGGTAAGGATGGTGTTAATTAAATGTAAGGCAAATGAAATGTTTGTTATGTTAGGAGATTTCAATGGAAGGGTTGGGGTGAAGAGGCTTGGTTATGAAAGGATATTGGGTACGTTTGGCGATGAAAGTATAAATGAGAATGGTGAAAGCCAAGCGAAAGTGTTCGTCATAAGAAGATTCACATGTATACATGGGCAGGAGGTGATGACAGAAGGATGATAGATTTCATAATTGTGGATGAAAAAATGAGAAGCGCAGTGGAACAAGGGATTACCGATAGTCTAACGTGGGGACGGATCAATACTTGGTCTTATGCCGAATTAATGGTCTTTACCGGCGTTGGCGGCATCGTACATCTGTGCCTACCACTGCATTACAGCGTATTAGAACAGAGAGGTTACAAGATGAAGATGTGAAAAACAAGTACAAATGTAGAAAGAAAGAAAATATAAGTGATTTGGATGAATTGTGTATGAATGAGTTAGACTTGGAGAATGTGTAGCATAATGTTAAGAAAGGTTTGGTGGGTGCAGCTACCGAAGTATGTGGTGTTAGTAAGAGAACGAATGAAAGGATTAATAATACGGTATGGTGGGATGATGAGGTACGTATGGAAGTTGAAGCAAAGAAGAGAGCGTGGCTAGATTTGTTAGCAATCAAGTCTGGTAATTCTGGCGGTACGAATGATGATATTGAAAAAAAGCCAGAGTTTAAACGTCTAAATAAGAGAGTAAAAGAAGTAGTTGAAAGAAAACAACAAGAAAGAACTGAAAAGAATGATAGAAGAATATCGGATAACTTCCAGGCAAATATTAAAATGTTCTGGAAACTTCTAAGAACTGCCAGGGGAAATTCAAAATAGCCTCGATTGAATGTTATACGAGACGAGAATGGCTGTATTCCGAATGATGAAGTTTTGAGTTTAAAAAGATGGAAGGAATATTTTGAAAGAAGAGGTAAGAGAATATAGAGAGATTAGTATAGATGAAATAATGAAAGCAATGAAAAGCATGAAAGCAGGTAAGGCAGCCGGATATGATAGGGTTTCACTCGAAATGCTAAGGACTGGAGAGGAAGTGGTGGTAGGCCTACTGTAGACCTTGTTTAATTTATGCTGGTAACAAAAGCGGGTAACAGAAGACTGGTGCAAAGTCGTGACAGTCCGTATATAAGGAAAAGGGGTCGCAGCAGGACTGTAAAAACTACCGCGGTATCAGCCCTCTTAGTATTGTGAGAAAATTGTATGCTAAGGTACTAATTGAAAGAGTAATGAAAGAAACTGATGGAAAAATTTGGGATGTGCAAGCAGGATTTAGAAAGAGAATGGGTGTACAGATCAAGTCTTTTCCATACGCATGATCACGGAGAAGTTTTTGGCTAAAAACCTAAAAGTTTTTTGTGTGTTCATTGACTTGGAAAAGGCTTATGACAGAGTGAACAGGGATATGTTACGGCAAACACTGAACTCATTTGAGTTGAGCGCTGGGTTGATACAGGCATTGAAGTATCTTTATAGGGACTCCAGTGCCTGTGTTAGGATCAACGGGGTCTAATCGAACTGGTTTTGGCATCCATAAAGGTGTCGGGCAGGGTTGTGTGGCTTCCCTGTGGCTGTTCAACCTATTTATGGGCAGTTGTTTGCAAACCTTGAAAGTTGAAGAATGCGGGTTAAGAATGGGTGAGGTAACCGTCAAATACCTTTTGTCCGCCGATGATCAAGTTATATTTGCATTGTCGGCGGCCGATTTGCAAATGATGGTTACATTAATGAATAGGTCGTTAAAAGAAAGGGGAATGAAAATGAACGCAAGTAAGTCGAAAGTTATGATTTTCAAAGAGAAGAAAGTAAAACGATATGTGAAATAAGAATAGAAGGAGAAATGGTCGAGCAAGTAGATAAATTTGTATATTTGGGATGCGTATTTATTACGATTGCGGATTACGGATGCATATTATTGCGAGTACAGGGATGGGAGATATGATAATGATATAGAAGAGTGAACGCAGGAAATAGAGTTAATGGGGCTCTACACTCTATTGTGTCAAAAAAAGGCACGTTTGGCAATCCACAATGCTGTGTTAGTCCCTAATTTAACCTATGGTAGTAAAAGTTGGGTATGGCAGAAGAAGAACGACAGTAGAATACATGCAGTGAAAATGCGGTCGTTAAGGAGTATGTTAGGAAGAAATCTGAGTGACAAGTTGAGAAATTGTGTAATAAGAGAAGAATTATGAAAGAAACTGATGGAAAAATTTGGGATGTGCAAGCGGGTTTTAGAAAGGGAATGGGGTGTACAGATCAAGTCTTTTCCATGCGCATGATTGCGGAGAAGTTTTTGGCTAAAAACCAGAAGGTTTTTTGTGCATTCATGGACTTGGAAAAGGCTTATGACAGAGTGGACAGGAATGTGTTATGGCAAACACTGAACTCATATGGGTTGAGCGCTGGTTTGATACAGGCATTAAGGTCTATTTATAGGGACTCTAGTGCTTGTGTCAGGATCAATGGGACCTACTCGGACTGGTTTGGCATCCAAAAAGGTGTCAGACAGGGCTGTGTAGCTTCCCCTTGGCTGTTCAACCTATTTATGGACCGGTGTTTGCAAACTTTGAAAGATGAAGAATGTGGGTTAAGAATGGGCGAGTTAACCGTCAAATGCCTTTTGTATGCCGATGATCAAGTCATATTTGCGTCATCGGAGGCTGAGTTGCAAATGATGGTTACGTTAATGAACTGGGAATTAAAAGAAAGGGGAATGAGAGTGAACGCATGCAAGACGAAAGTGATGGTTTTTGAAAGAGAAGAAAGCAAAACGGTATGTGAAATAAGAATAGAAGGAGAGTTAATTGAGCAAGTGGATGAGTTTGTGTATTTGGGATGTGTATTTAGCAGGGATGGTAGATATGATAGGGATATAGAACGACGAGTAAATGCAGGGAATAGAGTGAATGGGGCACTACACTCTATTATGAAGAACCAGAATGTGTCAAAGCAGGCACGTATGGTAATTCATAATGCTGTGTTAGTCCCTACTTTAATGTATGGTAGTGAAAGCTGGGTGTGGCAGAAGAAGCACGAAAGTAGAATAAATGCTGTAGAAATGCGGTCTTTAAGGAATATGCTAGGGTTGAATCTGAATGACAGGGTAAGAAATTGCGTGATAAGAGATGAATGTGGTATGCAAGATGATGTTGTGACCAGGATTAAGAAAGGAATGCTTCGGTGGTTTGGTCATGTGGTTTGGTCATGTGGAAAGAATGAATGAGGAAAGAGTGACAAAGCAAATTTATATGGCAGATGTAAACGGCCGAGTCGGGAAGGGACGCCCTAGGAAAAAGTTTATCGACCAAATTGGCGTAATTTTGAAAATGGGCCACGTTAGAAGTACCCTTAACCGACGAGCATGTATGCGTAGATATATGGATGTAAAGGAGGCGAAAGAGGTATGTCAGGATCGTGCCAAATGGAAGTCCGTAGTCTCTGTGTCAGTGACAAAGCAAATTTATATGGCAGATGTAAACGGCCGAGTCGGGAAGGGACGCCCTAGGAAAAAGTTTATCGACCAAATTGGCGTAATTTTGAAAATGGGCCACGTTAGAAGTACCCTTAACCGACGAGCATGTATGCGTAGATATATGGATGTAAAGGAGGCGAAAGAGGTATGTCAGGATCGTGCCAAATGGAAGTCCGTAGTCTCTGGGTGACAGGCGTGAGTGTTTATGTTATGTAAGAGAAGAATGAGGTATGCAAGATGATGTTGTGACGAGAATTAAGAAAGGAATGCTTCGGTGGTTTGGTCATGTAGAAAGAATGAGTGAGGAAAGAGTGACAAAGCAAATTTATGTTGCAGAAGTGAATGGAAAAGTCGGTAAGGGACGCCCTAGGCGAAAGTTTGCCGACCAAATTGGCGATCTATTGAAAAGTGGCCAAATTAAGAGTACCCTTAACCGACGAGCATGTATGCGTAGGTATACGGATGTGGAAGAGGCGAGAGAGGTGTGTCAGGATCGCGCCAAATGGAAGTCTGTAGTCTCTGCCTATACCTCTGTGTCAGGCGTGAGTGCTTATGCATGCATATCGTACAAAGCATATCAGATTGTCATTGTCGGATATGTCTGTACTTTCATCGATTTGCAAGGAAAAATATTGACATGATTTCAGATGGCTTACGTCTATTTTTTCAATGTCATCTGCTATATCCACAATCCTACGGTTTACCGTCTTATTCGAGAAGGCTAACTGACTTACTTGGCTTTACTGATGTGGCGGCGCTGTCGTCGCGCCGCAAACGAAACACACCGAAGCCTAAATCACGCTATCAAAATTCCGAATCATAAACAGTATACATAGAACATCTCCGAACCATCGCACGGAGTGTTGGCCGCTCCCCGGGCACCGACCACGAATACCTTGCCCGGCGGGAGATCTCCCCTTTTCCTTCTACGGCCACAGTGGTGACCCCGACGTGATTTGATCACGCAACCAACAACCTTCGGAAACTTCAAGCTTCATCATCGTCATAGAATACCCCACCCATTCGCTCCCGAGCAGATATCGTCTGCAGTCTTCATATCCTGCAAGCCAGCTAGCTTCACAAGGTTCATCGCAGCACTGGAATAATAATGCTTTCTGTTCCTTCAAGCTACTCTCTGCGCTATACAGTGTTCGGGACGGCTCTGAGCCTTACTGCTCGCCTCTGCTTCTTGGCACTCTCGCAGATTACTTGCCTTCTTCTCGACTCACCGCCGACTACAAAGCAAATCCACTGGCACTTGCACAGGCTACACTATCGACCTCCGGTCTGAGCAGGAGGGGATGATGTGGCGGCGCTGTCGTCGCGCCGCAAGCGAAACGCACCGAAGCCTAAATCACGCTATCAAAATTCCGAATCATAAACAGTATATATAGAACATCTCCGAACTATCGCACGGAGTGTTGACCGCTCCCCGGGCAGAACACCTTGCCCGGCTGGAGATCTCCCCTTTTCCTTCTACGGCTCTTTCTTTTTTTTAACAATTGAGAAGATGCAATTTTTAGCGACGGAAGTATTATCTTCTCTCCAATAACATGTGGATAGCCGGCTTTGGCTATTAATTGTGAAATTTCATAAGAAACTAGAACAAGCTTGACTTCCTTGTGAATAAATAGTCTCCTTCTTTTTTTATTGTTAAATCTCTCTTCTTATTTGAGAAAAAATCTTTTAGCTTTTCTTTGTAGTCAGGATGTATCAACTTTGAAGGTTTCATTGATTCGTTGGATAGTTCGACATTGCAACTTACACATAATGGTTTGCTATCCGTGCCCTCTATAAAGCCGAATTGAATGTAATCTTCAAGATATTGTCGGATCGATGACTCCGTTTTCTTTTTTGAAGATTAATTTACCCGTTAATCGTGCGCCCGTTTGTTGGAATCAATATTAGAACTTGTACTTGGCTGTACTAACTCACTATCACTTAACCATTTTCTTGTACTGCTCCCGGAACTAGTACTTTGTTTAATTACCCACTTGTTCATTGTTATTATTGACAACAACCGTTTTAATAAGTAAAATACGTAATTCAAATCACAGTACAAAAACTCGTTTAAACTGTCCGAGCGGAATGTCTGTGATTGGTGGAGCGGCGGCGTGGCGAGTCGGCGTGCGGGTGCACTCCACTGACTCAACGCACGAATATTTACGATGCGTCGATCGATATTAGGTATTATTTTTAAATAAGGCGGGAATGTTGCGACCCGGTATTTAATTTCGATGGGCCGGTACCAGATCGTGACCCGGTAAAAGGGAAAATGGTGGTCTATGTCATAAAATAAACCTACTGTCAAAATTTCAAGTTTCTAACTTCGGTGGTATAGGCTGTTCGTTGATAGATCAGTCAGTCAGGACAAGTTGTTTATAAGTATAGAATAGATGACAGCATGCAAAAACCAGCTTCTTTACAGCTTTAATGATAAAATCAAATTCTAGTGTTACAAAATGTTCACAGTTTTATACTATTTTTCATATTCTGCTTGTGAACCCTAAGCTTACTTAGATATCATGATGCAGACTGTACGGCTTGAGTTGTATAACTCGTAACCAACTCTTATAAGGATATAAGCAATGTACGTAAAAAAGCTTTTGTAACAGATTAAAAAAATATTTATTTCAGTTTCATAATGCTATTACACAGATATATTTGTATACCTAATTTTTATCTTCTTGAGAGGCTAATTGTACAAAAAAAAACTATGGTGGGTGTTTTGGCGGTGCTTGACCTCCGTCGGATTGGTGCGCGTGTTTTATCGTAAAAACGATAGTTAAAAGTGTAACTTGATACGTAAAATTGATACGATTTTGTATATTAAATGTCTGCGCATGTGACCTATTAGTGGAAACGATGCGATGAAACAACAAACAAGTAGTGTTACGATGGTAATGTGAACTTCAGTTTAATGTGTCTGCTTAGGCGCCTTGACATATGCATATAGGTCGTTATCGACTGTCTGTTAACTCAAATTACCGTCAAAATCTCCCAAAACTTCGAAATGTATCGCATCATCATTTTGTGAAGAAGTTTTTACATAAATATATATAATTTCTTATTACACGACAGTGGCAAAAGTACAACAGTACGAGTCCATTCAAAGAAATTAATCTATGGCGAATTTTGTCTATGACAGCCATTTTGTCTTGGATTTGTCTTCTATATTATCGTACTTTTACAAAATAATTTGTTGATTGGAAGAATTTTATAATTTTCCATTTGAATTCAAAATTATTTTTGGTATTGTTTTCTACGTTTAAGTATGGGTAAACCATCGTCGACTCATCTACCTGTTAGTTAATATTTAAATTGAGTTTCGAAAACATCACTTGTTGACAAGGGAAAGGGAGTATGTTGAAAATTTGATTTACAGCATGATATAGTCATCGCAATCGCACAAATATGCTGGGTTACTGGACCTTGAAGTGTTCATAATGCTTTACTAAAATGTTTTTTTTTTTTGCTTTTTATTCAATGTTTACACTTCACAATAATATTTTTACCTTGTATATAGTATAATGGCGCATTATATTTTCAAAGGTCAATTTTTTCAGCGAATTTTTTCAAAGGTTACATGTACTATTTTACCTTTTTACTATAGATTCACTATAAATTTTTTGTTATATAACCATAAGATTGTTTGACTCTAAAACAGCTTATCTATTTAACTAAACTATTTATATGCGAGTAGCATTTAATACAGTGCGGTATACGAATGGATCGTCGACATATTTACAGTAGACAAAACGAGTCTGTTTATCGTCAACGATAAACTAGTTTATAAAACGGTTTTCTTTTCAACTACTTGTCGTTCTACATTGATTCGCTAATTGATAAACGACGACTAGAATAAACTGTTAGATAAATAATAAGACTGATATTATGTGATGTGATCAATGAGAGATGTTGATCGGCAAGCGACAAAATTAGTCTTAGTTAACTATTTTTGATAAAAATAAACTTCCCTTCATACTCTTTCTAGTATGGAGACTGCCAGGCTAGTTATACATAATCGTATAATCAGAATGAAATTGGTGGTGGATGACTTAATACATCTTTACATTCATTACACATTGCTTTTAAAGTTTTATTGTCTTTTTCAAAACGGTGCCAAATCACACTACTGCTTTTACAGGCCGTCGCTGACATAATTCATATTCGCACTATTTGACCACTTACTTACTTACTTACTTACTTATCGTCACGCACAATCCCTAACGGGGTAGCCAGAGAGAACAGATCGCCAAGTGTCACGATCCTTACATACCTCTTTCGCTTCTTTCAGGTTCATTAACTTCTTCATACATGCACGTCTAGGTATCCGAGTACTCTTGACCCTCCCCTCTTCAAGCAATTTGCTCACATGGTCTTCGAAAGTTAGTCTCGGTCTACCTCGACACCTTTTAATATTTACTTTCGCTCTATATATTTTCTTCACCATTCGGTCTTCACTCATTCGTTCAACGTGCCCAAACCATTGGAGTACGCCCCTATCAATTTTTGTGATAAGGTCATCTTTCAATCCTGCCATATTGCGAATCTCTTCGTTTCACTTTCGGTCGGCTATGGTAACGCCACACATTTTACGAAGAGATCGCATCTCCACTGCATTCAACTTGCTTTTATGCTTCTTCTGGCATACCCAGGTTTCGCTGCCATATAACAAAGTCGGTACCAAAACTGCGTTATGTATTGCAAGGCGTGCACTCTTCACCACGCCTTGCCTTTTGACTAATGCATTCAGGGCACCATTGACTTTGTTTCCGGCAGCGACACGCCTATCCACATCTAAATCACATCTTCCATCCCGGCTGAAAGCACTCCCCAAGTATACAATTTCATTTACCTGTTCTAGACATTCCTGATTTACCCATATTTCACATTTCGTTCTCTCTTCGTCCTTTTCAAATACCAGAATCTTAGTTTTATTAGCATTCAAACGGAGACCTTTAATTTCACATTCCTCTTTCATACACGTGACTAATGCCTGCAGTTCTGCTTCTGATGGTGCAATAAGCACTGCATCATCAGCATACAGCAGACAATTAACTTTTATGTCACTCAATTTCACACCCAAACAGCTATCTTTCAGCTTCTGTAAACAGCTGTCGAGATACAGTATGAACAGCCAGGAAGACATGACACAACCCTGTTTTACGCCCGCTTGGACGCTAAACATGGGTGACAGGTCATGCCCTACCCGCACACAGGCTTTACAGTCATAGTAAAGTGACTGCACAGCCCTTAACAATCGACCATCCACACCATATCCCGGCAACAGTTCCCACATTTTATTCCTTATAACCTTATCAAATGCTTTCTCCAGATCCACAAAAGCACAGAAAATCCTCTGGTTAACACTCAGAAGCTTCTCCGTGATCATGCGGAGAGAAAACATTTGATCCGTGCATCCTCTTCCAGGTCTAAATCCGCATTGTGCCTCCCATAAGAATCTTTCCGATTTCTCTTGCATCCTGCGTGTCAAAACCTTCGAATAAACTTTACTTGCTAAACTGGTCAAGCTGATCGCCCGATAGCTCCCGCAGTCCAAATGTGAACCTTTACCTTTATATAAAGGCACAATGACCGCGGATCGCCAATCATCCGGGACATCTCCCGTCCGCCAGCACAAATTGCACAGCAGATGAAAGCTGTCCCAGACGCGAGGCCCACCGTACTTGACCATTTCAGCAGTAACTCTGTCTAGTCCCGCAGCCTTTGATTTGACCACTTAAATAACATTATTACTATTTACACTATTTACTTTTAGCACTAGAACTTAATACTATGAATAATTATTTACATTTTGGTCAATCTCTTCAATAAGAAAAGTACTAATTAGGTTTAACCTTGCGCTTGGCGTTTATTCTATAAAAAATATTTTTTATCGAATAAGGGTGACAAACAAGCACATAGTCCACCTGAAGGTTAGTGCATGCTGTGGCCCATAGACATATACATTTATTCTCGATTAAGAATCAAAACATAGATGCATTGGCACCCCTGAGGACTATGGTGGTTTGGCTCGTTTCCAGACAAAAGGGTATCCAGATCTCTACACTCACCATATGAAATACAGCAGTATTAAGCTGCTATTTTTGCTAGTATTCTGTGAGAGCGTGTTCCTTCCCCTGTCGAGCCGACCCATTCGCCTACAACGATAAAACAGCTGCAGCGTGGCTCTACCACATATAAAAACAAAATTCAAAAATCTGCCTATGCCTTATATTGACATGTATGTTTCATATCTATCTGCATAGTAATAGAGCTTATTTTAACAAAACACTGACCACTCAATGGTTTGAGAGTCGAGCATGTAGAAAAAGAGTAGTCGAAGAAACAAGCAGGTGTGAAGAGAACGGAATGCTTGATCGACGAGTGGCTGGTGAAACAGTTTCGGAAAACGCTCGACAGTGTATGTGTACTGTGCTATGCAAAATGTCTATATTATATATTTGTATTATGTATATATATCCTCTCAACTGTCCCGGCCAAAATGGCCGCTTTGGCGTATCTGTCCAACCTTGAAGTTTATAAGTAAATAGCAACCTTCTAAGGGTTGTGGACAGACGCGTACTTTTTTAATAGCGACCTTTAGAAGGTTTTGGACGGACGAGAGGATAATGAGCTCAGTAATATAGCCATAAACAATACAAAAGAACTGTTGCTATTGTACTTACATAGTTGTTTTTAAGTTTGGTTATTGAATTCCTTGCTTTTCTTTGTGATTACATTGAATATTTTTTGGTCAGCACCTTTTATATACATTTGGTGCTAGTCTAGCCATGGACTATCCACAGGGTGATGGAGTAGGCTTTTTATTTTTCTCAACAAAACTAATACTGTTATTTCACAGTGAATGAAAGTTTTCTAAAATTCTTCATAATAATTGATTAACTTTATTTGGCTTAACATTCTTTATTGTATTTCAGAAAGAGGATTCAAATTCAAAACATAAAATGAATGCCCAGAAATTAAGTATAAAAAAGAAAAAATATAAAAGGAAAACACTGAACAGTGTTCAGAAAGTATTAGATCAGTTAAAAAATGAAAATATTTATGGAAACAACTCCATTAGCAGCATAAGTTCAGGGCATATATCAGTTATAGATTTAGATGCTACGATAAATTCACCAGTTAGGAGTAATCCAAATGTAAATCAACAAAATAATAATTCAGTAGTGATATGTGATGATGATGAACTCATAACAAACACAAGGCCTTGTGGAACAATTAATTCACAGTTAAAATCCCCAATCCACTGCTCAACACCAATTAGAAAAACAAGCATTTTTAAGGAATCACTCGGCAACAATCTGAATAATAGCAATTGCTCAACCACTCAAAATCTTAATGATCAAATTGTCAACTTAACAAAGGAAATAAATAGAGATTCTTATGTAACAATAGACTTAACAGAAGATAGTAACATGCTTACAAGTTGTAGCATAAACAATAACACTGTAATAGATTTAGTGAATACATCAGAGGGTAAAGACTTAATGTTAACATCTGTAAGCAACACAAGCCTGTCCGTAAGCGGAGATTCAGATGTTACAGTAATTAATGTTGGACATGGTAAAAATCAACCGAGCAAACAAATGCGTAAATTTGCCAAAGGAATATCAAAATTAGATTCTATAGAAAAAGGAAAGCTGCTCAAGTTGATAACAGAAACTGTATTTACCGGTTGCAATATTAATAATAATCGAAGTAAAATTAGCCTTGGAGTCAAGGTAAGATCATGTTCAGTATTGCTGTTATTTTGTTTCATTAATTCTAATAGAGCATATTCAGTTTTACGACCCTTACAAGTATGCTGAAAATAGAATAAGCATCCATTAATTACCTGTAGTCACGTAACTGACCCCTTTCCTTACCAAATGCACCTTGAAAATCAATTTATTATTATTTTACCAAGTACTTCCTCATTGTTATTCATTCATTCCTATGTTAGTAACCAATTTAAAAAAATAATCTTGTTGTTTTCTATTTGCTGCATTAATACTCAAAATTAAAGTTTATTGACTATTCCTTTGTTTCATAATTTATCTATAGTATGTGCCATATCGATTGAGAAAAGCGGACAATGACCTCAGATTTGAGCTGAGTGTCAAAGGGCGTAACTTACAAAATCTCAATTTAGATGTAATAACAATATTTAAATATTGATATTATTCACACTTCTAGGTCAGCACATATGTTTTGTTTTTTGTTTCTTAAATATTGTCTGTGATTCCTATAAACATTGTAAAATCATACAGTACATCGCGAAAAATGTGATATATTTTATATTTCAAGTTATGGTAAGTAACGCAGCAATTCATTTAATAACAGTTTCATATTAAAAAAATATTTTAAGCAATATAATCACCATATTGAGCTGTTGCAAATTCATCCCTTTAAAATTCCTTCAAAACGCGCGTTACGTCAGTTTGTTCTCAAAAAAACGTGACAATGGCAGCCAGAGATGCGTCACTTTTTTTGGGCTGGTCCGCATGCACCGAATAAAGTTCTTATATGATATTGAAAATAAAATTTTATGTTTTGAACAAATACGTGTATATGTGTTATAAATTAATGCTTTTTGTTGTTAAATGAATAAAGTACTTTATAACAACAGATGATTTTTCTTCTACAGCGATCTTTTACATAACTTTTTAATAATAGTTAATAAATGTATATTATATCATTACAAAAATAATTATAAATAAAGAAAGTACTACATATAAAAAGTGCCTATATATTGAAGGTTTGTAGCCCCTGGTTAAACGACCGAAAGGTCAATGTCCGTTTTTCTTAATCGATTTGGCACATACTATAGTGTAGTTATTTCTTGGACAGAGATTAATTTGGTGTTGGAATAATTTTCTCAGGGTAAAACATTATATAAATATAAAATCTTATTTGAGAAGCTGATCACATTCACGTCCAAGCTTTGTAATAAAGTTAAAGTTACACCCTATATACATCTGGGCTATATACATCTACATACACTGCTGGGCACAGATCTCCCATTTCTGAGAGGGTTTTAGGTCAAGAAAATGTCTGCCGCACTGCCGCACCGCATATTGGGGAACTTCAACATCTTTGAATTTTTTTTTTCTTATTTCTTAGATATGCAGGTTTCCTCACCATCTTTTCCTTTACCTCTGAGCATGTGGTAAGTCAGCACTTAAAATTGCAATTAACAATTTCATTGGTGCCGGCGGGGATTGAACCCGTGTTGCTTGTATTCTGTGAAATTCTCAGCGAGAACTTAGCCGCTCAGCTACCACAGCACGGCATAGGCTGTAATGATTGTTATTAATATGAACTATTTCATCTCAATAGGAACAAAACAATATTGCAACTGAAACTGTAGAAGATACTTATATAAAAGAAGTGATACTCGGACAAGTGAATTCAAGAAATAGTATTGGAAGCAACATATATAACCCAGAAAGGGACATTAAAAACCGGACTGGTCTTCGAATGGTGGTTATTGATGGAAGTAATGTAGCTATGCAGTAAGTCTATTTGTTACTTTGTTTATTTATAAAATAAATAATAAAAAACTTTGCTAATAATTTTTTTTAATAATTACTTAATTATAAAATATTCTTGGCTTAGTTTGAGATACCAGCAATATTTCACAGTCATGATATAATAATAATAATAAAAATATTTTGTTCAGTAAATGATCATACATAAGTTATAACCGGGGATGGGGTCTCCTTTAGGACATAAAACCTTGTGTTAGGAGACCCCACTCTTCCATAGCACATTCCATACTATTTGCATGATCTTTACATAATAATTAACTATAAAAATTAAAATAAAAAACTAATAATATTCATGCCAAAGGTGCGTGTGTGTGTGTGTGTGTGTGTTACAAATAAGTTACATTATTTCATATTGCTTAAAAGAGCCTCTGTATCATCATAGCCCTTATGAAATAGCAATTTGGTTAGAACATATTTGCAATTATGGTAGTTAAGGTGATGAATTGTTATGCTTTTATATATGATAATATGCTAGACATAAATTAACCGTAACATTTCCATCGAAATGCCACAAACTATGTGCCATAGGCACAGCGTATCAGCCAACTACTAAACACTATTTGCCAAATATCACACTCATTTATTTATTTATTACAATTGCCTAAAGCTGGAAAAATGGAATTGGGCGGGAAGTTGATGGATTCAGGTGGTTCGGAACTACTGCAGGACTTGTTCAGTAATAGACTTATGATGAAACATAGTAGAAGTAGGAGTAAAGGTTGCAAAATGGTCACCATAGTAGAGCTGGAGTAAGAAAATCTTCAACCCTATGTCAACTTATGGATGTTGTTAGAGGCTGTGCTATGCCTCTATGAAGCAATCTGTGGAAGGCCTATGTCTACCGAGGGACTTTTGATTTTGATCAACTGTAATGATGAATGATGATGAAAGTAAGGGTTTAACCCCTCAGTCCCCTTAAAATTCTCATGCAGTCACATGCGCCTGGCAAATCCCGAGCGGTCGCATTCGACTGCACCCACCCGCAGCACTTAAAATCATTAAAACTTATATTCCGAGACTACTTTTCCATCAGGAAGTTTGGCATTATAAAATCTATACAGAATTCTCTATATAAAAGTCAGGTTTTGTTTCATTACAAAAAGACTTGTATTTTGATAACAAAAACAAAACATACCAAGCGAATGTCGGCAGTGTGAAAATCACAATTATTTCAATTATATTACTCGAAATTATTTACGTAAAAAGATAAATTATATTCACACAAAAACTTAATTACAATTTAGTAATAAAGCACTAATAAAACACTAGAAAAATCCAAAATCAACACAATAACATTCACACGAAAATGGCGTAGGAAATGAACGTAGATTATAAATATATATCCATAGCATAAATATTTTTTATTGCACTAGAGGATAGAAAATTTCATATTGATTCTATAATGCCAAACTTCTTCATAGAAAAGTAGCCTCTAAATATAAGTGTTAATGGCTTAAAGTGCTGTGGGTGTGCGCGATCGAATTCGACTGCTTAGGGGTTGAAGGGTTAATAGGGATCATTAACATTATTGAAGAGACCTGGTGGTTGGTGAAATAAACAATAACATACAATCCATCTTCTATGAAATTTCTCATATATTGAATTTTAATATCTTCTAGGCACAGAATGGGCAGAGAATTTTCAGTCAAAGGTCTAAAAATATGCATAGATTATTTCCTTAGACGGGGACATGTAGTGAAAGCTTTTGTACCAAGATTCAGGTGAGTGTGACCATTCTTTTTTAATACACAAAAATAAACACATTTTTATACAAATATAAAGACTACAAGCTCTGTAACCACTAAAAAGATTCAGATTCAATCTCACAATTCATCCATATTTTTAACCAATAGGCTACTGTCACTTTGAATAATAAAAATGGTATTTAAGTAATAGAAAATAATAAGTTTTGTGACAAATTACTCTGCTTATACGGTCTTTATTGTATACTAGTGATCTGCCCCAGCTTTGCATGGTTGATTTCTGGATCTCGACAACAGCGTCACCTACTTCAGCTAATTATGAAAGTAAGGCATTCAGGAAATGTGTAGCCATTTATGAGTTCTGTAACACTAACACACAGAAATTGATTTTTATATAAGAAATTTGATTGTTTTTATCTGGCAGCCAGTGAACCCTATATCCATATAAAATATGTATCTTGTGATAGTTATATCAGGCAATAGATGTCATAATGTGTTAACACAGTAAGAGTGAATAAAGACATGTTTCATAAACTATTTTTACCTGCGCGCAAAAGTGTACCTTAATAGCAAGTTGTACATACTCATCATCATTACAGCCCTTCACAAGTCCACTGCTGAACATAGGCCTCCCCCAAGTAACGCCACAAAGCACTGTCCTGAGCCACCTGCATACATCGACTTCCTGCATGTCTTACCAGGTCGTCACTCCATCTAGTGAGGGGGTCGCCCTACACTACGCCTACCGGTACGAGGCTGCCACTCGAGAACCTTTCTTCCCCATCGGTTACGGGTTCTTCGAGCTATATGGCCGGCCCATTGCCACTTCAGCTTACTAATCCGACATTGTTTCGACGTTGTACATACTGAATTATATAAATTAATATTGATTGACTCATAGCGCATTGTCTGTCCAAACGCCATATTCTGGCGTCTCAAATAATATGCGCATCTGTCAAACGCCATAATATGGCGTCGAGTGATAGAAAACGATTTGTAACATATACATGATATATATAAAATACATATATATATATATATATATATACACTCACCGGCACGGAAACTTGGCCACTCGTGAATTTGCTGATTATTTGCACTGAAACGTTTTTTTAACAGTAAATTAAGGGTAGATGCATTCAATAAGTGTCTCTAATGGTTTTAGAACATAGAAATTTAATGTTTACTTCACCGAAATTTTTCTTTTCAAGATAACATGTTTTCACTAAAATTAACATCTTTCCATTGTCACTTTAAAAACACTACAAAGTTAAAAATTAAGTCTGTTTCTTTATTGTCTATCAGTTTTAATATCGGGTGTTTCCTCCTCTAGCCCTGATAACCGCTTGCATTCGATCTGGCATGCTTTGAATGATGTTTCTGACATCAACTTGCGGTATGCTGTTCCAAGCGGCCAGCGCTGCATTTCGGAGCTCATTTAGAGTTTGTGGCGGTTTGGAGCTGGACTTTATCTTTCTTTTGAGCATACCCCATACATGCTCAATTGGATTTAAGTCCGGGCTACGAGCTGGCCACTGTAATTTTTGTATTCCAACCTCTTACAGATATTCCTCTACACAATGTGCGACGTGCGGGCGTGCATTATCGTGCATGAGGAGGAATTGGTCGTGTCCAATGAATCCCGAATAAGGCATTACGTGCTCCTGAAGAACTTCCTCGATGTATCGAGTAGCTGTAAGCCGATTATCGACGATGACCAACTCTGTACGTGCGTCGGAACTTACACCTCCCCATACCATTATTGAGCCTCCATGGAAACTCACAGTTTGGGTGGTGGTAATGGGTAGAAACCTCTCTCCTCTTTTTCTCCACACTCGTTCTCGACCGTCTGGAGCACGTAAAGCTATTCGACACTCATCTGTGAACAACACTCTAGCCCATTGCTGGTGGGTCCAATTGACATGTTCTCTTGCGAGCTGAAGTCGGGCTACTCGGTGCTGTCTGAGAAGTTCTGGACCTCGTGCTGGTCTACGAGCTTTTAAATTCACTTCCTCCATTCGTCTTCTCACCGTACGCTCACTAACATTAACGCCTCTTGCGATTTGGAGCCGCTGGCGTATCTCAACAGCGGTCAGGTAGCGGTTTCTCAAAATCTCCATAACAATAAAACGATCGTCCCGGGCCGATGTGCACCTTACGCCCCCACTGCCTGGTCTGCGGGTGTAGCGGCCTGTCTCCTGGTATCGTTTCAGTGAATACTGCATTGAGGACCGTGGTACGTTAAGCACAATAGCAACTTCACGCTGTGTCAGCCCTTGGTCAATTAATGCTACTGCTTGTGCAACTTGTGCTGGTGTTAACGGCATTTTTATTGGCTTTAAAGCACCTTTAGTTATTTAATTAAGACACAAGATCACAATAATTGAATAACCTTACAGTAAACTTTTCACAACACACAAATTTAAAATGTGAACTTAGTCGCTCAAATGACCCGATTCAACTAAAAATTAAAGAATTCGTCATGGTGCACTTAAACATAATGAATTACCCTCTTGAACTTGAGGGTAAACATTTTTTGACATACTTGCATAACAAACATTCATCAGAAACACTTAAAGCTTTTGCTATCGCGAGATAACCGCTTGGCCAAGTTTCCGTGCCGGTGAGTGTATATATATATATATATATATAACATATATATGTGTTATGCATAATCTGATAGCTTATTTAATAACGTTTCCATTGATATATTATTTTAATATACTTAGTATATATATATATATATATATATATATATATATATATATATATATATATATATACATACACATCGTATGGAAAAATGTGTCAGGTTTCGAGTAGAATACTTCAAAAAGCAATAAACTCACCGGCACGGAAACTTGGCCACTCGTGAATTTGCTGATTATTTGCACTGAAACGTTTTCTTAACAGTAAATTAAGGGTAGATGCATTCAATAAGTGTCTCTAATGGTTTTAGAACATAGAAATTTAATGTTTACTTCACCGATATTTTTCTTTTCAAGATAACATGTTTTCACTAAAATTAACATCTTTCCATTGTCACTTTAAAAACACTACAAAGTTAAAAATTAAGTCTGTTTCTTTATTGTCTATCAGTTTTAATATCGGGTGTTTCCTCCTCTAGCCCTGATAACCGCTTGCATTCGATCTGGCATGCTTTGAATGATGTTTCTGACATCAACTTGCGGTATACTGTCCCAAGCGGTCAGCGCTGCATTTCGGAGCTCATTTAGAGTTTGTGGCGGTTTGGAGCTGGACTTTATCTTTCTTTTGAGCATACCCCATACATGCTCAATTGGATTTAAGTCCGGGCTACGAGCTGGCCACTGTAATTTTTGTATTCCAACCTCTTCCAGATATTCCTCTACACAATGTGCGACGTGCGGGCGTGCATTATCGTGCATGAGGAGGAATTGGTCGTGTCCAATGAATCCCGAATAAGGCATTACGTGCTCCTGAAGAACTTCCTCGATGTATCGAGTAGCTGTAAGCCGATTATCGACGATGACCAACTCTGTACGTGCGTCGGAACTTACACCTCCCCATACCATTATTGAGCCTCCATGGAAACTCACAGTTTGGGTGGTGGTAATGGGTAGAAACCTCTCTCCTCTTTTTCTCCACACTCGTTCTCGACCGTCTGGAGCACGTAAAGCTATTCGACACTCATCTGTGAACAACACTCTAGCCCATTGCTCGTGGGTCCAATTGACATGTTCTCTTGCGAACTGAAGTCGGGCTACTCGGTGCTGTCTGAGAAGTTCTGGACCTCGTGCTGGTCTACGAGCTTTTAAATTCACTTCCTCCATTCGTCTTCTCACCGTACGCTCACTAACATTAACGCCTCTTGCGATTTGGAGCCGCTGGCGTATCTCAACAGCGGTCAGGTAGCGGTTTCTCAAAATCTCCATAACAATAAAACGATCGTCCCGGGCCGATGTGCACCTTACGCCCCCACTGCCTGGCCTGCGGGTGTAGCGGCCTGTCTCCTGGTATCGTTTCAGTGAATACTGCATTGAGGACCGTGGTACGTTAAGCACAATAGCAACTTCACGCTGTGTCAGCCCTTGGTCAATTAATGCTACTGCTTGTGCAACTTGTGCTGGTGTTAATGGCATTTTTATTGGCTTTAAAGCACCTTTAGTTATTTAATTAAGACACAAGATCACAATAATTGAATAACCTTACAGTAAACTTTTCACAACACACAAATTTAAAATGTGAACTTAGTCGCCCAAATGACCCGATTCAACTAAAAATTAAAGAATTCGTCATGGTGCACTTAAACATAATGAATTACCCTCTTGAACTTGAGGGTAAACATTTTTTGACATACCTGCATAACAAACATTCATCAGAAACACTTAAAGCTTTTGCTATCGCGAGATAACCGCTTGGCCAAGTTTCCGTGCCGGTGAGTGTACATTTTTAAATAGTAATGTCGTGTCACTTCCTTGATTCACGAAATTTTCAGTGCCGCCCTCGTACTTAGTAAGTCTTCGAAATATTTTTTTTCTCATTCCTCAGACATGCAGGTTTCCTCACGATGTTTTTCTTCACCGCCGAGCACGTGGTAAATCAGTACTTAAAATTGCAATTAACAATTTCATTGGTGCCGTAGGGATCGAACCTGGGTCACTCGCGTTCTGGTATATTTACGGCGAGCGTTAACCATCTGAGCTACCACGGCTCTCATCAATATAGTCGAAGTAAATTAAATAAGTATTATCAAGGATACCTAAAAATACTGGTCAGATCTTGATCTAATTTACGGGATCACATGAGAAGCATCAGCTTACAAAATAAAAAAATCATCTTAATCGGTTCACCTAGAAAAACGTTCTGAGGAACATACATAAAAAATACAGTCGAATTGAGTATCTTCCTTTTTTAAAGGCGGTTAAAAAAGAAAATAGCATCAAGGACTTATAAAAGTCATATTGAATGCAAGTAAGTGGATGCTGTGGCCCATAGACATCCACATTTATCCTCAATTAAGAATCAAAATGCAAATGCGTTGTCACCCCTGAGGATAAGATAGAATGCCTCGATTCCAGTCAAAAGGGTCTCCGGTTCTCTACACTCACCATACGAAACACAGCAGCATTAAGCTGCTATTTTGCGCTGGTGTTCTGTGAGAGCGTGGTCCTGTCCTGCCCCGGTCAAGCCGACTCATTCGTGCTACAAGTTTACGATTGTAATTTATGATTGTAATTTACCAAATACCTTACTTCTTCTTCTTTAGCTAACTGTTAAAGACCACTCTAAACATGGGTCTCTCCCAATGTAATGAGAATTTGCCTTGATCACCATGTTTAGTACATGCAAATTAGTGATCAAAATACGAAAATTTGTTGCGCCTTCAATGTTTAATGTTGTCTACGTAGCTGGTGTGGGTATTTTACGTCTGATATAAACAAGATGGTTATATTATGACATCTATCGCATGTCATAGCATGGCTCTTACGTCACTCACGGGGCGAAATGGAATCAGAAATTCTCTTACGCCTACACTACTAGTTCCTCGCTTAGTAAGACTCCTTTTAACTTTGTATATTTACGTACACATATAAACACCTGCTGTCACTCAAAGAAGCCAGAGATTACGGACTTACATTTTGTATGATACATGCCTGTACGTTTGTTTATTTCAGGTGTAAATTTGGAAAGAGCACGGAACCAAGACTGTTGGATAAGTTGGAGCGCCAAGGCCTTGTAGTATATACGCCGTCTAGGGAGATCCAGGGCAAAATGGTCACTTCTTATGATGACAGGTGAATATAAACCTTTTGCACGCCTCATAACGCGAAGTGTTTGAGGTAGCTTTATTTTCGACACGTCAATGTCAAGCATTTTTGTGGTCTTAAAATGCCTCTTTCATAACCAAATTGCGCTAATACAATATAATGACTAGCCGTATATCAAGAAAACATTAATCGATCCATGTTATATTTTCTAAAAAATCATTTTATGTTGCTAGATACTTTGAAAAAAAAAAAAACGTTTTAGAATTTTTTTACGTTTAGGTCCGGAAGTCTTGGTAATTACGATAACTCCAGAAAATTGACGTATCGAGACGGTTTTTTTTTAATTACCTTTAACTGGTTCCCTATTTCGTTTCCATAGCCTAGTTTGTTAATTATAAATAAAAAATAATTTTATTAACAAACGCGTAGTTTGTTAATAAAATGATTTTTTTTATAAATGTACATTCTACCTAATTTTCATTTGATTTTTTTAGCATTTGATATATAAAGGACAAATGTACCATACAGCCTGTATCGAAATTATACTTTGTGTAATCGATTTATTTTGGTAATTTATTTTTTTCATCAAAATTAAATGGAACGCTCATGTGGCGTGCACTTTTTGATTTTCTAAATTTACTTATTAAATTGAAATGACAAACGATTTGTCGGTCGGTAACTGCATATTGTGGTCTATAGACTATCCACATCTATTCTCGATTTAGAATCAAAATGCGGTTGCGTTGTTACCCTGGGGACTAAAGGTTGACTTACGCTAGACCGGTCGGGTCCGAGCCGAGTGTCCGCCGTAGCACGGTCACCGAGCCGGTCCCGTGCCTGGAATTACAAACACCGGCCTCGACCGAGCAATTACTGTTGCGTCGTGATGCAGTATACTCGTCCGAGCAAAAATAGTGTTATAACTAGACTATAATCATGTTGAAGTTTCACGATCTGGAATTAGCGGCTATTGCGATCGCTCTGGACGATGAGGAATCTGATAAATCTTCAACTACAAGCCGGGACCGAGTTGTTGCCGAGTGTTGTTCGTTACTCGGCCGTCACTCGGTTGCCGCTCGGTATAACGTGAGTGTGTCCATACAAAATATATGTAACATTAGTTGACCGTGCTACGGCCGACACGACACTCGGCTCAGACCCGACACGATCTACCGTGAGTCATACTTTAGATGATATGCCTCATTTCCAGTAAAAAGGTTCACCCTTATAATGTAAAAAACATGAGAAAATTAAGTTCTTGAAATGTTGTCGATTTGTACGGTGAAGGCCACATATTATTTCACATATATTTTCGTAATTCTTTTGCGTTTTTGAGCGCCAGTCACATATACTTGACCAGCACTTGCGGATCCTGTGCGCCAACGACATCTATAGTCGACAAAATGACCACAGATTATTAAGTGTTTGACAATATCCTTATAGTAATAACTTACATGTGCTAAGTACATAAGTATGTAAGACACATGAGTATGTAAGACATACTCTGAGACATTGGTAAATTGAAGACGTCACAAACGAAATAATTTATTCAAGCGACAATTATGAGCTTGACACTGGCAATATGAAAGTAAACAATATAATCTGGTTTATTTTATTTTATTATTTTGTATTAGCTTCTTGCATTCCTTCTCCATATTAACTTGCGAGACCTGGTACTCCTAAGTACGTGTGGTATATATAGCTATACGCTTAAAAAGGGGCACTAAGTTTTCGATTCACGTATTAATAATAATCTATAGATAAAGAACACTTTATGTCGATCTTGTTCATTCGAACATTCCGCTTTAAATAAGAACATAACGCTTAACAATATGTTTAAAGAAGAAAAGATTTTTTACTTGTCGAAATAAGGTTCCGTTTATATTGCACAAATAAATTAGAGATTTAACAAGATTACTGGTATTTTAAATCTACATTCCTCTATATAGAATATTCCAACAATATTGAGTTTAAAAATCAAACCTCTAAGAGCCAGAAGCACTGAAAAATATAGAACTAAAAACACGGATTTTTATCTAAGCAAATATTATGTCCAGCTTGCCAGTCATCTATAGTTGACCGCTACTGTTGTAATGCAGGAGGCATAAATTTCTTGAAGAACTAATCAAAATTTAACTTTACAATTATTTCAAAGTTTAAAAATACAATTTATAGTTGATTAGCTGTGATCTGTGTATTTCATAGTTGTATAAGTTAATATATATTCAAAATTAATTCTATTTAAAAGAAATGTCTTGCTGGGTTTCATGCTGGTTCTTCCCAAGACAGAGGTTTTCTCCGAACTAGTGATCGTAGTACTATATTGAATAACAGAAATTCTACGCTAAAACTTTTTCATGTAACCTCACATTTAATATTTCCGACAACAGTATGTTAACATCACAAACACGTACACCTTTATAGCCGCATTGTTATCATCCTGCCTGACTTCCTACATTCTCATTGGCCACCATTGTAAATAATTAATTATTCATTACACCTCGTTAACTGCCTCGTTGGTCTAGTGGTTGTGGTAGTGCGACTGCTGATCATGAGGTCCTGGGTTTGAATCCCGGGTCAGGCCAAATAATTAATTATTGAGTTTTTCCATCAAGAAATTCTCAGAGTTAGTTGCCCGGAGTCAGGAAGTTGGCGGTGTCTCACCCCGTGCCTCGGAAAGCACGTAAAGCCGTTGGTCCTGCGCCTGATCTCTCTCCGGTCGTGTCGGTTTACCGTCCCATCGGATTATGAGAGTGAGGGAATAGAAGATGCACTTGTGCTTGCGCATACACTTGGGCACTATAATCCTCTCCTGCGCCGATAGCTAGCACCCGTTGAGGCAGGCCGCCGTGGCCGGAATTCTGTCTGGAGGACATTATTATTATTTTTATTATTATTCATTACACCCTTACCACAGAATAAATAATAGTACTACGTACAGAAGTTGCACTCCTTTGATGTCGACTGATTACTGACGTTTAATAGCCTACATAATTATTATTAATCAGATAAATCGCACACGCAAGCTAAATAAAACTTTATCGCTGCGCGCTAGTGTCCATATTACTTTGCATCTTTTTTGTCACGGCGGACTTTCCGTGGTTATTAAGGGATGTCAATAGAAAGTAAAAAAATACATTGCGAAATGTTACTTAGGTGAAGTACTAACTAATACTCTGACTATGATTGACTAACCGTACTTTCGCCCATATGTGAGTTCTGCGATGCCTAACGCATGCAAATTGCAAGGTCATTCGTCGGGAATCGTAACGCTTGGGAGAAATAGGTAGATAGTGTAAACAACAAATAAACCTGAAATACGATTTCTAACAGAAATGTGATCTATTCTATTTAGTTAAAAATATTGTTAGTATACAAAGTTTTAATTTCAGTATTTTGTGTTATTATAACTCAAAATATTTTAATTACAAAAGACAAGTATAGGTATGTAAGTAAATACTTGGATAGTGAAGTAAATTTTAACTAATTTTTGTAATGAAGTACTTAGCTGTGAGTACCTATCTAACAAAAAAAAAATTCACCTTTCATATCTTCCTTCTAAAATTCTTCGGTAACTTAAAGAATAATATGAAACCTTTTGTTGGTCATTTCATTTATTATCCATCTAAGCAACAGTTATAGTAGGAACGACGTTTTGCTATTATAATTTATCAAATAGGTAATATACATATTATATAATTTTTAAAATACATTAAAACTTTTACAACTATTTTTACCTACAATTAAATGTACTAAACACTAAACAAAAACTATTTCAACAAGTATTTACATAAAACTATTTACGTAAACAGCGTTAAAAAAACTCTAACATTCAATTGCCTCCAACGCGCTAGCCCTGATTGCGCTATTTCGCCCGGGCGCGTCGCGATTTTAGGTAATTATTTCACGCAGGTAGCAAGAGTGGTAAAGGCCTGCCCTTACAAAATCCCTTCCCCATGGGATGCTTCATAGGGAGGCTATTTACCATAGCTTCCGCACTTGTCAAGTAGGTTGGCAACCGCAGCTTTTATTCTTTTTAGTTTTTATCAGCAAGATATTGTTGCAAATCAGTTTAATTTCCCTCTGTGGCCCACTGACCTCTATATGTACAAGTACGCTGGACTGGCTATACCGTACAAAATGACTGTGCCAATTTGAAGCGCCGCTAAAGGATGTCTTGAAAAATAAAATTGACATAATATGCCAAAGTATGTCGTCTTATTCATATTGTCGTATTTAATAAGTCTGTATTTTGAACTTTTAAACTAAAAAATTAAAGTATTTTATGTTGTTTCATTATAATATTAATTACATAATAAGAATTATTTTTATTAATTATGAGAGGCTGCGTAATCTGTAAAACTCGTTACCAAAAGGGAAGCGGTATAACATTTCACAAGTAGGTGAATTTGCAGTAAATATTAAACAAATTGAAACTATTTGATAATATAAGTACTTATAAATTTGTTACTAATCTTAATATCATATATACCAACATGTTTAGCTGTATATTACTGAGTTTGATAAACAATAAAATTCAATAGGGTTGTCGAGTTCCTTATCTATAATATAACTTATCGATGTTCTTTCCTACCCATATCTGTTAACAAAGTCACCAACAATAGATGATTATCAAATGTTTATTAACAGGTTTCAAACCGAACCTAGACTAAAATTATGGCTTAAAATCATAAATATTGTGAATTGGCGTCTGAAACAAAATGATTATATTTGTTTCAAACATTTCACAGACGACTGTTTTATTAGACATGAGAACTGCACCACTTTGAAAAAGTGCAGTATACTGACAATATTTTCTGGTAGTACCAGTACCATGCACTACCAACTACCAGGTACTAAATATGAGATTATTGTTTCGAATGTTTTTTATTTCTTCTTTCCTCATTTTCCACCAAACTCAAGGGCCATAGCCAAGTGTCGAAAAGTCGTCTGATGTCGAGCCACGTTAGATGTGTGTTAGTGGGCTGAGGCTAGAGGAGATTCTTCTCCCTGTACCGCTGTAGTCGAGGTGGAGTCGTAAGGGAAGAGGAGTGTTGGTATGGCGATTGGCGATGCGCTACTCGACTGTCTTTCGGGACTTTGGTGAGGCTGCACCACTTGATGCTTCCAAGTGCTCGTTTTTCCCTGGCTCCATTCACATATCGGGCTCGGTAATTGATAATTTCAGTTATTTTTTTTAATATTGTTATTTTAATTTCGAAAATGACTGTAAATAACTGATAACTATGTAAATCAAATTTTTAGATTTTTTTATATTATCTTGCTAGCTTGCGCATTGCTGCCGCAGAGGAAGTAATTGTGAAAATATCGTTAAAAATGTGGAACAGTTATATTGTATAATTAGGAATGATAATACAATCATTGAAATAGAGTGATATATAACTTTCTATAACTTTCAAATAAATAGTCAGTATTATACTGACTATTTATTTCACACGCATTACACGCCACCTAGTGTCAATTAATTGTACCATGCGTATAACCTTCGCACAAGTGCAACCAATAAGTTGACTAAGTTTTACCGCAATCTGATAAACGGTAATGCATCGTAGAAAGTACGAACAAACATAAATTTTTATATAGTAGAAAATATTTTACTGTCTGTACAGACCTGTAGTTGATTAGAACAGGCGTTATTATAGCAGCTGATTTGTTTTATAATACTAAAACTAAATGAACGGTTGACAATAAATTATTCTAGAAGTTATGTTTTTATTTTTATTTTGTGTACTAAGTTTAATTTTTTTAGTTGAATGGTTAAGGGCTATGATGGCTATCCGAGTACAGAATCATAGTACAAAACTAATCCAACTGTAGAGATGTGTAAGACAGGGTGACGTAATATCCCCGAAATACTTTACCACTGCATTGGAAAACATTTTCAACCTACTAGACTGGAAAGGATACGGTATTAACGTCAATGTCGTGTACGTCATTCACCTTCGATTTGCCGACAATATAGTCCTTATGGGATAATCTCTGGAGGACCCACGCACTGTGTTCAATGACCTCAATAGTGTCTCCCAACGGATAGGTCTTAAGATGAACATGGACAAAACAAAAGTCATGTGTAATGTCCATGTCACACCTATGCCGGTGGTTTTTGAGAGCACTTAGTTAAAGTTGTTGATGAGTATTTTTATTGGGACAAATAGTCCGACTAGGTAAGTTCAACTTCGAACGACAGGTCAATCACGCCGAATGGCTCGGTTCACGTTTAACCGATCATGCGGGGAAATCTGTTCATGATTTTGCCTTGGCATATGGTCTGACACAACTGGTTACTTCGCCTACGCGGATTCCAGATGTGGAGGATCATGCACCTTCCCTGTTGGACCTTCTGCTGACCTCTCACCCGGACGGATATCAAATTTCCGTCGACGCCCCTTTAGGCTCCTCGGACCATTGTCTGATCCGGAGTGTTGTGCCACTCACGCTGAAATCGCGGTTGCATTCTGCAGGCTGCCGCCGTGTTTGGCACTATAGGTCAGCCGATTAGGATGGGATGCGGTCTTTCTTTGCATCCTACCCTTGGGGGCGGGTTTGCTTCTCGCCGGATGATCCCAACGTTGTTGCGGATTCTGTTACTGATGTGGTACTTCAGGGTATGGAACTTTTTATTCCTTCCTCTGTGGTGCCCATTGGAGGCAAATCTCAGCCATGGTTTGGTCGCTCCTGTAAAATAGCATCATGCTATAAGCAGGAGTGCTACCAAGCCTGGGTTGATGCATCAGCGTTCCGGGATGTAAACACCAGCGCTCTAAAAAAGAAGTATAATTCCGCCTCTAGGTCCTTCAAAAGAGTCATTGCCAAGGCAAAGTCAGAGCACATAGGCAGAATTGGCGAGAAACTAGTTCGCCTTCCTTCTGGAACCCGTGCATTCTGGTCTCTCGCCAAGGCTGTCCAGGGGAATTTCTGTCAGCCATCTCTTCCATCTCTGCACAGGGAGGACGACTCACTGGCCCATACTGCAAAGGAGAAAGCCGATCTTCTAGGCTCTTTCTTTGCGTCTAACTCGACTCTCGATGACGGGGGGAGTACGCCGCCGACCATCCCGCGGTGTGAGTGCTCCATGCCGGAAGTGCAGTTCACACAGCGCTCGGTTCGCAAAGCACTCCTCTCCCTGGACATCCACAAGTCGAGTGGGCCTGACGGAATCCCCCCAATTGTGCTGAGGACGTGTGCTCCAGAGTTGGCACCGGTTTTAACGCGTCTTTTCCGGTACTCCTACTCCCTAGGCGTAGTTCCAAAATCGTGGAGGACGGCTTTCGTCCACCCGATCCCTAAAAAAGGCGACCGCTCAGACCCGTCCAACTACCGGCCAATCGCCATCACCTCCTTGTTCTCCAAAACCATTGTAAACTGCCAGCTCATGAGGTACCTTGAGGATCACCAGCTGATTAGTGACCGCCAATACGGTTTTCGCCGTGGTCGGTCAGCTGGTGATCTTCTGGTCTACCTCACTCACAGATGGGCGGAGGCAGTAGAGTTCAAGGGGGAGGCATTGGCCGTTAGTTTGGACATTGCGAAGGCCTTCGATCGGGTTTGGCACAAAGCGCTTCTTTCGAAGCTCCCTTCCTATGGGCTTCCCGAGAAATTGTGCAATTGGATCACCAGCTTTCTTGCAGATCGGAGCATCAAGGTCGTTGTAGACGGTGCAAGCTCCGATTGCAAGCCTATTAATGCTGGTGTTCCACAGGGCTGCGTGCTATCGCCAACGCTGTTTCTTCTGCATATCAATATGTTGCAAACCCGTAACATTCATTGCTATGCGGATGACAGCACTGGTGATGCTCTTTACACCGGCCGAGCCAATATTTCTCGGGAAAACGTCTCCGAGTGCCGGGACAAACTTGTGTCTGAAGTCGAGTCTTTGCTGAACAGAGTCTCGGATTGGGGACGACTAAATCTAGTCCAGTTTAACCCCCCAGAAGACACAAGTTTGCGCGTTAACCGCTAAAAAGAACCCCTTTGTCGTATCCCCTCAGTTTCAAGGCACTCCCCTTGTTGCCTCAGCCAGTATCGGAATCCTTGGCGTCGACATATCAAGTGACGTGCAGTTTCGTGGTCACTTGGAAGGGAAGGCCAAATTGGCCTCTAAAAAGCTTGGCGTGCTCAGCAGAGCGGGACAGTATTTCATGCCGGCACACCGCCTGCAACTTTACAAGACGCAGGTTCGGCCGCACATGGAATAGTGTTCACATCTCTGGGCTGGGGCTCCCCAGTACCAGCTCCTTCCACTTGACCGCATCCAGCGCAGAGCGGCTCGAATCGTCGACGACCGAGTGCTTTCCGATCGGCTCGATTCACTGGCGTTGCGAAGAGATGTTGCATCTCTTTGCGTATTTTATCGCATCTATCACGGGGAGTGCTCTGAGGAATTGTTCGGATTAATCCCAGCCGCCAAATTTCGTGAACGCACGACACGGCAAACGTCCCGATACCATCCACACCATCTGGATGCTTGGCGGTCCACCACTGTACGTTTCACAAGGAGTTTTCTTCCACGTACAACCTCTCTGTGGAATAGTTTATCACCGGCGATTTTTCCGGACCGATACGACCTGGGGACCTTCAAGAAAAGAGCTTACTCCTTTCTAAAGGGCCGGCAACGCACCCGCAATTCTCCTGGTGTTGCGGTTGATCATGGGCGGCGGTAGTCACTTAACATCAGGTGAGCCGCATGCTCGTTTGCCCCCTCTTCTATAAAAAAAAAAAAAATCGACGGATTCAACTTGGCTGGGCAGCGTTCGGGAGATTACAACACATCTTCTCGTCAG
The DNA here is from genome assembly GCA_036936625.1 of Parnassius smintheus behrii. Lineage (NCBI taxonomy): Eukaryota > Metazoa > Arthropoda > Insecta > Lepidoptera > Papilionidae > Parnassius > Parnassius smintheus. The sequence goes on from JAUPFT010000022.1 coordinate 35,204,100, forward strand.
GAATACCTCAAAACTAGATTGTACAACCAATGCGTGTTGCCAGTGATGATATATGGATCTGAGACGAGGTCTTTCACTGCTGGCTGTAGGAGGAAGCTCGAAGTCGCTCAACGAGCTATGGAGAGAGCTATGCTCAGGGGTTCAAACTTAGGAATGAGGATATCTGCAGCAGAACCAGAGTGACCGACATCGCCCAATGGATTAGTAAGCTGAAGTGGCAATTGACCGGCCATATAGCTCGAAGAACCGAATACCGATGGGAAAAAAAGGTTCTCGAGTGGCAGCCTCGTACTGGCAGGTAAAGTGTAGGACATTCCCCACTAGATGGAGTCAAAACCTGGTAAGACATGTAGGAAGTTGATGGATGCAGGTAGCTCGGGACCGTGCTTTGTGGCATTCCTTGGGGGTGGCCTATGTTCAGCAGTGGACTTGTGAAGGGTTTTAATGATGATGAATGATAATGGCATTATATTAATATGATACATAAATAGAATGTATGTTACGGGAAGAGTCCATTTATCCATAGAGCCCATTCTATTTATTTAGGTATAGGTAGGGTATAGAATTTTTATCGATTGGTACACTGTCTTATCCCTAGTATTAGTTCCGTGGACGTGCACGTCTGCTGTCAGCGCCAAAATGGCGGAAATCAAATCGCTTCATCATGTCACAATGTATAGCCAGTCCAGCGTACTTGTATATATAGAGGTCAGTGCTGTGGCCTCATATTACGACCATATGGGCTTAACCGGTTGGTGTCCACAATTATACATAAAATAACAAACAAATCTATAATAATGTTACGAGCTTGGGGTTCGAGACAATCAAAACTGCCGATTGAATTACCAAAATTGAAACTAATTACCAACCTGTGGCTACTACGCGTACGCAGACGCCTGGATACGCTACGGTGTGGTACTTTGGGGTAACAGCACAGACGCTAACAAAGTATTTCTAATTCAGAAAAGATGTATTCGCATACTTGCAAATATCGACTCCATAACAAGTTGTAGAAATTACTTTATCAATTATAATATCCTGACATTAACATCCCTATATATATCCGAAATATGCTCACTAGTTAGAAATAATATCGACTGGTTCCCAACCAAACCAAAAATTTAAGACCAAAGTTATCCACAGTTACATCAAAATTACAAATCGTAAACACCGGTCCCTATGCCATGTCAATAAAAATATATAATAACATTCCAGAACAAATCAGAAGCATTAAAAAATTTAAAAGGAAGTTAATACATATTTAAGGAAAAAATGTTATTACACGTTGCAGGAGTTTTTTAGTGATTGAGTAGGAAATAGGAAATTGAAACAAATAAATAATATAATATGATCCAATTTATATTTTAGTTAATTGTAAATATTCATTAAATGATAATTTTATAATACTATAATGGGAATGTAATAATAATATTAATAATTGCCTATATTTGCAGTGCCCTTGCAGGGTTCTTGTTTTGAACATTTTTTTTTAAATATAAGACCAAATGTACAACAAGAATAGCAAATAAATTGAATTGAATTACAGAATACTAATTACAACTTAAAACTAATAATAAAACACAATTGTACTACTGAAGTATTCACTTATATTGCCTATTCAATACTGACCCGTGTCGTGGTCTATACAGGTTTATACAGGGCCTCAGATAGTTCCAAAAATTTCTTCTGTAGATACATCTAGAATGTTCGAGTACATACCGGTCCCGACTGACTATGTGACGATAGTTCTAAAAGTTCTTCCATGGAAATTTCTGGAAGGATCTTGACTTCTTGTTCTGCTACTCGAAACTATATTCATATAAAAAAACTGTCAATTTAATTGAAACGCGTTTTGTTTATTTTTATTTTTTATTTTTTTATCCACAGATACATCGTCCAGTGTGCCGCTGAGTTTGATGGAGTCATAGTTTCGGGCGATAATTACAGGGACTTGTTACTCGAGAATCCAAGATGGCGTTTTGTTATAGAAAACCGTTTGTTGCAGTTCACATGGGTGGGAGATATGATTATGTTCCCCAAGGATCCTTTAGGGAGAAGTGGACCGACACTGGATCAGTTTTTAAGGCATACATAAATACCTAAAATACTTAATATTCCTGTTCAAGTAAGCTATATTAGCTACTATCATAGTGTCTGTTTATTGTCAAAAATAAAAATAAGTTATCTAGTTATATTGCTCTAGAAAATTAACAGCCATTGAATATTAATTAACTGTTTTATATTAAATTCATCTAAAAAAAATTAACAAAATTAAGAATAACTCAAATGTCAAAATATATTATTGGATCTACAGTGAAATTTTTACGCTTACGGAGTATAATATGTGTAACTTTTGAATGCTTTTGAATCATTTTTTTTAAATACTTTTGAACCAAAAAAATTAGTTGTATAAAAACTTATGATACTTTGAATATAACATTTTTGTTATAGAACTGTTATAAACGGTTCGGTATCGGTAATGTTTATATTATAATATAACAGTACCAAGTTCAGGTCTTAGAAAATATCAATGTTCACAAGTGAATGTTGTTCATATTCTGTGCTGTATAAAGCTAAAACTAGAACTGGCAATAATTGTGAATCAAGTGAAAATATACATGAAAGCATTGTTTTCATAAATATGTATCCTGTATCATAATATTTCCTTTGCCCATAAGAAAACAATAATTCATAATTATTGGAAATCCAGATAAAATGACTACAATTCCTAGCCTTAAATTCATTATCGCATTATCTATGGTTACCAAAATCTATGGTAGATAACCAAAGAAATTTACATTCCCACTTACCTCCGTATTTTTTATACGATAAAAATGTTTGTTAAATATTTGGTTGAATGTTCAACAACATGTCATATGCTCAAATCCTCTAACGTGAATCAATTTTAAGAAGGCATTAAGGCAGGCCCGCACACTACATACGGAATTCCGAAACGGAACGAACTAGTTGGCCACACATACTGAACCTCGTTTTGCCCGCAAAATTCCGTACGGAAAACTACCGTAGGTGTGACGGGTCATTGATTTTATATGGACTTGCTGCGTTCATAATCCAGATTCGGAATTACAAAACGGAATCCCGAAACAATTCCGTAAGTATGTGGCATACCTAAGTCTCGTGCCGATTCTATCACTTTCAAGCAAGCACAAGACTTAACGACATTTTAAAATTCAGATAAGTTTGATTGTTTTGCCAATATTAGCTTCATTATTTGATTTATTATTCTAAAATACTCTAAAAATATATTCTCGAATGTTAAATTAATTTTTAGCATCATATTAAAATAAAAAACTAAATGTCTATCAAGGATAAAGCTCGTGTGAAGAGCGCGATTATATGAATGAATTTGTACTTACTCTTAGTGATAATTATTTTAAATTTTTTGTTAACATTTGGCATTAACATCGTTGGCTTTGGAATGATATTTATTATGATGCTCAAAAATAGACTGAACGAACTTGTGACAAGATTCATTTTTGTGAAAAGCTTTTTGGAGGTTTCGGTTTATTCATTATGATTTTTTTAAAGATTTCACAAATTAACAATAATTATATTCTTTAATATTTATTTTAATTGAAATTTTACTTTGAATTGATGTTCAGAGTAAAATTTAATTCGGAGATATGTTTATTTATAAAAGCGATATAAATTGTCGCACAAATTACTGTTTTCTAAGAATATTTACTTACCAGCGAGGCTTTCTCGTGACACTAACGTTCGCGTGGTTAGAGATTGCATTCCATCTTTAAACTTAGTTGGCTTTTTAATTGAATGTGTATTTTGCATTAAAATTAAAAGAAAATCTAATTTTTATTTCCATTGGTGTAAAAATGTAAATCTTTCGGTCTATAGGTATATGCCTACTTTCGATACAACTTCGTACATGAAGAAAATGTCTAAAGTTACTTACATCGATGTAGATATATTTCGTGCCAAATCGATTGAGAAAAACGGACATTGACCTTTCGGTCGTTTAACCAGGGGCTACAAACCTTCAATATATAGCCACTTTTTATATGTAGTACTTTCTTTATTTATAATTATTTTTTATTATTTTTTTATAATGATATAATATTTATTAACTATTATTAAAAAGTTATGTAAAAGATTGCTTTAGAAGAAAATTCATCTGTTGTTATAAAGTACTTTATTCATTTAACAACAAAAAGCATTAATTTATAACACATATACACGTATTTGTTCAAGAGATAAAACTTTATTTTCAATATTGTATAAGAACTTTATTCGGTGCATGCGGACCGACCCAAAAAAAGTGACGCATCTCTGGCTGCCATTGTCACGTTTCTTTTAGAACGAACTGACGTACTGCGCGTTTTGTTTCATTTTAAAGGGATAAATTTGCAAAAGCTCAATATGGTGATTATATTGCTTCAAATATTTTTTTTAATATGAAACTGTTAAATGAATTGCTTCGTTACTTACCATAAATTGAAATATAAAATATAACACATTTTTCACGATGTACCGTAAGATTTTACGATGTTTGAAAGAAACAAAATAAAAACATATGTGCTGACCTAGAAGTGTGAATAATATCAATATTTAAATATTGTTATCACATCTGTATTGAGATTTTGTAAGTTGCGCCTTTTGACACTCAGCTCATATCTGAGGTCATCGTCCGTTTTTCTCAATCGGTTTGGTACTAACTATATACATGTATATTGTAAATAAAAAATCGCCCGAAATGGCATATTATGATTGTTTTATATAAAACAAATAAAAGAATTTAGTTGATTTTTTCTAATGGTTTTAATTTGTTAAAAGTGCATTGTGAACAACCCAATTTCATAACCTCGCACCAATAATTTTAAAGTATAGTTAGTACCTCAATTGAGGATGTATTGAATGTAATACCGTATTTAAATTTATATACAGTTCCGTCCAACGTAAAAAATTTCGTTAGGTAACATTGGTTCGCAAAAAAGCCTCTGTCCTGGGAAGAACCAGCAACAAACCCAGCAGAACTATTTTATTTTTCCAATAATAGCTTACGATCATGTTTACAATTAACAACACAAGACAAATTAGAAATAGCTTGGCAGCGATCACCCTTCCCAGGGGTTATTATCATCCATAAATTCTTTAATATTTTAATAACCCTTTTTATACAAACTTATTTTAATAAAGTTTTTGAACTTTGTGTATGTCAAATGTGTATGTCTTACGCAACAAGGATTATCCCTTGAAAAAAAAAGAGATATGACATAGGATTTCTTTAAAGCGGTAAACATTGACGACGGGATATACTTAGTAGTCGATCCCAATCAGAGACTGTTTAACTAAAATTCTAATAACTCTACTTCAGAAACAAACTTTTTCGAGCACTGTTTCCGAGAAATGTACTCACGAACGGTGCTGATGCGTTGCTAATGCTGTCATCAGCTTATCAATAAATGTTACCAATTTGCAACAAAAATCTGTTATTACACAAAGAAAACTGAGTGGGCAAGAGCACGCAATCTTGTGGAACATTGGCATCCTTATGTTAGAGCATGCAGGACAGGAGTCAATCAGGGCTTCGCCAGCCGAAGTAGTCGCTGCTTCTTCTCAGTGGCAGGCTATATCGCATACAGCCAACGAACTCTATTACCCGATGCAGTGGAAATGTTTAGTTTAGTTTAGTTTTAGTATACGATGAGCTGTTTACCGCAACTCGTGTGGGCAGGAATAATGTGATTATTCGAGCCATGAAATCTCCCCGAAGAAGTTCGACAGTCCTATGATGTTGCAAGCAACTTCGTGGAGCGATCCCGGCGTGCCGAGATGTTTAACCTTGTATGACGCTTCATACAGGGTTAAACATCTCCCGGACATGTCAGCAACACATTAGCCGCAGTTTCTTCCTCCCCCATGCATGCCCTGCACAGGGGGCTATCAGTAACACCTGTGGTAAACAAATGTTTGTTAAAAGAGCCATGTCCTGTTATAGCACTTGTTACTATCCTGATCTGTGGCTTGTTCAGTCTCATTAGAGTCTTGGTTAGGCGACTGTTTAGTTCAGGCAGAGCCTCACAAGCTTGTCTACAGTCTACTAAAGTTTTCTAAAGTTGAGCGTGTAAATTATTAAAGTTTCTACGTACCAGTGAACGAACGTAGCCAAAGGTGATTGGTATTATTGGTTCCGGCCCTATAGTGGCCAGAGCCTATCCCCTTCTGGCCTGTTCATCTACTGCATCGTTGTCTCTCGTTGCCCATCGACAGTGTCCCTTAATCCATTGCAGTCACATTGTTGTGCTAACATAACTCATTTAATCGTTGATGGCACTCATATTTTAGTCCTAAGTTCGCCATATTACAACTCAGAGCTTGTAGTACCGCCATACTGTCGGTCAGTATTCTTTTTTTTTTATAGAATAGGCTGACAAACGAGCACACAGTCCACCTGATGGTAAGTGGTTGCTGCGGCCCATAGACATCTACATCTATCTTCCATTACAAATCAAAATGCAGATGCGTTGTCACCCGTGAGGACTGAGATGGAATGCCTCATTTCCAGCAAAAAGGGTCTCCGGTTCTCTACACTCACCATACGAAATACAGCAGCATTAAGCTACTGTTTCACGCTTGTATTCTGTGAGAGCGTGGTCCTTCCCCGGTCGAGCCGACCCATTCGTGCTACAACTATACTACTAATATAACTGCAGCATGGCTCTACCACGTAAAACTTCTGGTGGAGAAGTCTTTTACCTTCCTAGCATCTATTGCTATGGCCGCTTGGATGATACCCATACATTCAGCCTGGAAGACTGTGTTATGGGTACCCAACGGTGAGCATATGTAGATATTAAGGTCTTTAGAAAAAGTTCCAGATCCTACACCTTCATTTGTCTTAGAATCATCCGTGAAAACTCGTAAACTCTTTTGGGTCCAATCCTTCCGGCTGGTCAGTTTTATTTAATTGTATCTTATACTTCTTATCGAACACAAATTGTTTTGGGATCCTATCGTACTTGGCTTGTAAGACAGGAATTTTTGCGTAAATTCTATCAATTATACCTGTATGTGGAGGACTCTACTCTTACTTAAAAGACTCAGGGTCTTGAGTCTAATGGCAGCTAAAGTTGCTTCTTGTTGTATATGTAGATGAAGCGGGGTTAACCACAGTATAGCCTCGAAAGCTGCTGTTGGTGTAGTTCTTAAGCAGCCCGTGGCAGTCATATATTCCAATCTTTGGTGACGCTGAAGCTTTTTTATAGTGGTGTCTTCATTAGTTTTGGTCCACCAGTAGAAATGTTATATTACTTCCTAAATAAATATGAATTAATTTGTAATTATTATATAGCGTAGAGCGTATATTATTATATTCAAATATTGCGCATATTTGAATAGTATAGTCAAAATCTACGCGATTGCTCTAGAATGGCGTAAGGTTGACGCACACTACAATGTTCTTTCTGTGTGCTTAACTGAACGCAAGGCTAATTGCCCTTAGTTGCACTAACCATTTTGGTACTATTGGAACTAAAATAATTTCCACATAATAGCTTGAGGTCACAAGGTCAAGGTAATGACTAGAAAGGGGTAAATAATGTCCTCCAAACCGAATTTCGGCCACAGCGGCCTGCATCAACGGAGGCTAGCCATCAGCGCAGGACAGGATTATAGTGCCCGAGTGTATGCGCAAGCACAGATGCACTCTCTATTCCCTCACTCTTATAACCCGATGGGACGATATAAACCGACACAACCGGAGAGAGATCAGGCGCAGGAACAACGGCTTTACGTGCTATCCGTGAGACACCGCAAACTTCCTGACTTCGGGCAGGTACTGAGAAGTTCTTGACAGAAAACTCAATAATTGATTTTTTGGCCCGACCCGGGATTCGAACCCAGGACCAGTGTTGGGAAATAGTTGGGGCGAAATTATGGTGTTGCCAAGCTAGAAAATATTGTATTTTGGGTAGAATTATTGTATTTTTTGCTAAAGATTTTTTTATTTATTTAAGCTGTCTAAATCCAAATTTAACAGGTTTTTGTTATTTCTTTATAGTACCCGGATGACCGGTGTTTTTTTAAATTACATTTAGATACAAATTACATACTGATGAATAATATTTTTTGATCTTATTGACATAATAGAAAAAACTAAACTGTTTATTTGAATAAAAAATCATGAGTGCTATAAGTTTAACTAAAATTTTCATATTTTTAAAAATACTAATAAAAGGGCTCGAAATAATAAATGTTTCACAAAAAAAGGGAACTTGAAAAAAAAGAAAAAAAAATCGCACCAAAGACTGGACGCGAATCAAGGCATTACGATTTCGCGACCGCTCGATATCTATTTGAGCTATTACGATCATTAAAAATATGTCAAAATTTACATTCTTATATTGTAGCAGTTTTTCATTGCTTGAAAACACGGACAAAAAGACATTTTCTAAAAATAAATCCTAGCTAGATCGATTTATTGCCCCCGAAACTCCCTGGACACTAAATTTTATGAAAATCGTTGGAGCCGTTTCCGAGATTCCGATTATATATACACATATATATATATATATATATATATATATATATATATATATATATATATATATATATATATACAAGAATTGCTCGTTTAAATATATAGGATTTGCATAAACTAAAAACATGTTATTAATTGTTTTTATATTAAAATAATAAAACTTAGAATTAAACAATGTGAACAGGAATGGAAAATCCGAAGTCGTCTTCTTCTTCGAGTTCGAAATCTCGACGTGTAGATCAAATTGGAGACAATTTGATTTGCCAATTGTTTCGTGGGTTCAAATGATATACATCCCTATTCAAGACGTTTTGCGCTTTTAGAAGCGATAACTACATTATTTGGTATAAGTACGTGATGCGTTCGTTCATACATTTTAAAGTTGCGTGTGTCCAGTATTAGATAGATAGAAAATTCTTTATTGCACTCAAAGAAAACAATTTTGTACAAAGGCGAACTGAATGCCGAAAAGGCATTCTCTGCCAGCTAACCTTTAGTAGTGTGGTGAGAGCTATGGGTAGAGCCGCGAGAGAAAGAAAATCTAACTTATTTATTTATACTATTCAAAACGCATTATATAATATTATGTATATGTTATTCTATACATATATACACTTTTACAGATACATATATATACATACGTACATATATATTTAAATAAAATATATACTAAACCAATAAAGCATACAATATAGTATACGAAATTATAATAAACATAATCAATAAAATTAATCAAGTAATTTTAAATAATATGCCTCAAGCTTACGTTTAAATGTATTTATTGAAGGAGCATCTTTTAAATCTCGTGGAAGGTTATTCCAATGTGTAATTGATGATACCGTGAAGGAATCCGAGTAGTATGCAGATTTATGCATCGGGATAGTTAGAGTTTTGTTGGTCATCGAACGGGATAAGCTTAAATATGAAAAACAATCTTTTAGATAAACTGGAGAACAAGGATTGTGAAGAATACCATACACAGTGGTTAGAAGGTGTGTGTTCCGGCGAAAACAGATGTCGAGCCATAAGTCTTGAGCGACATTGTGATATATGATCAAACTTGCGCAGGCCAAAAATATAGCGTATGCACAGATTGAGCAGACGGTCGAGTTTACTAAGCAGCTCCTCAGTTATATCTGGATAGGCAATATCGGCATAATCAAAAATAGGGAAGCAACAGAGAGTTGACTAGCGTAACCTTGGCCGTCTGAGGAATAAATTTTTGCCAGAGCTTTAATGAATGCATAGTTCCAAAAATACGTCTCCTGACCTCATTAACCTGTAGCACCCAACTTAGATCGTCAGCCAAAATTAAGCCAAGTTTCTTAACCTGCCTAATATATTCTAAATCTACACCGTTTAGAGTGACCTTAGGTAGATATTGATAGTCAAGTCGACATCTGCTCCCTATGATTATAACCTGTGTTTTGGCAGGATTTAATATTAGCCCATGGCATCTTGACCACTGATGAACTGCAGCAAGATCAGAATTCATTCTGTCAACAGATGAATTTAGGTCATTTAAACTAAAATGCTGATACAGCTGGACATCATCTGCGTACAGGTGATACTTGCTGAAATTTATTACGGAAACAAGTGCATTGATAAACACAGAAAAAAGCAACGGAGTTAAAATACCGCCTTGAGGAACACCAGCATCAACGTTACACCAATCGGAGAACTTATCATCAATACGTATGTGTTGCCGGCGTCCCCGAAGATAGGAACTGAACCATTGTAGAACTGACGATGTTAAATTCAGGGATTTCATAATTGCTAACAGGATGTCATAGTCAACACAGTTAAAGGCGTTACTGAAGTCCAGAAGGACAAGAAGAGTGAGTTGACGATTATCCATCGCGAAGCGGATATCATCAGTTATTTTAATTAAGGCCGTGGAAGTACTGTGCAGAGATCGGAAACCAGACTGAAAAGGATTAAAGAGGTTGTGTTTGTTTAGAAATTTTGAGTGTTGGCCATGAAAAACCTTTTCAAGAATTTTGGAGAAGAAGGAGAGGATAGATATTGGCCTATATTGGCTGAAATTAGCAGGAGAGCTATTTTTGGGGACAGGAATCAGGAACGCTTCTTTCCACTTGGTAGGGAAGGTACTGGAGGCAAAGGAGAAATTTATTAGGTGAGTGATATGGGAAACTATTTGGTCCAAAATCGGCAAAACCATGTCACGTTTAATATTATCTGGGCTGACAGCTTTGCTGGATATGACGGATGCAATATTTTTTACTTCATTATCTGTCACTGGTTCAAAACAGAAAGGAGTACAACATGGTAAAGGGAAAGAAGTGATATCTTTAATAGTATCGCTTTTGACTGTTGAGTCCAACGAAACTGGTAAAGAGCAAAAGTGTTTGTTGAGCGCTGTTAAATCAAGGGACTGACTAACATTCTGTTTGCTTTTACCAAAGCCTGCGCAAAAACTTCCATAAATTCTGGGTTGTGCAAGTCTCAATAGTATTGTGAATATGTCGGCGTTTGGCATTTCGTATCACCTGGTTGCAGCTATTTCTTGTTTTTTTTTTAATCTTTCCCAGTTCTCATCACTGGGCGAACGTTTATGTTTGTATTGTAATTGTGTATTGAACTTATATTGTGTAAAAATAGGAAAATATTGTATCATCATCATCATCATTACAGCCCTTTACAAGTCCACTGCTGAACATAGGCCTCCCCCAAGGTATGCCACAAAGCACGGTCCTGAGCCACTTGCATCCATCGACTTCCTGCATGTCTTTCCATTGTAGTCATTCCATCTAGTGGGGGGTCGCCCTACACTTCGTCTACCGGTACGAGGCTGCCACTCGAGAACCTTTTTTCCCCAACGGTTGTTGGTTCTTCGAGCTATATGGCCGGCCCATTGCCATTTCAGCTTACTAATCCGTTGGGCTATGTCGGTCACTCTGGTTCTACTGCGGATATCCTCATTTTCCAAATATTGTATAAAAGCGTACAATAATGAGAAAGCTTTGCTTTATGGTACAATTTAGTTTCGTTTAACAAATTATTGTAAGAATCCAATAATTATTGTACATTTCCCAACTGCCCAGGACCTCATGATCAGTAGTCGCACTACTACAACTACTAGACCAACCAGGCAGTCAAAATAAAGAGGTGAATAATATATGTTCGAATTGAAAAATATATGTCGGTCTATAAAATACTGGTTAGATCGGGGGTAAAGAGGTTTTACTCCAGCGAAGCGTCGTCATATCGTTGGTAACGTGGCAACCGTTGTTGTTTACATGTTTCTTGATAAAAACAGAAACGTACTATATATTTGCGACGAATTGCTAAGATCTTCTTATTGTATTTTCTAGTATTTGATATTGTGACGCACGCATATTTGCGCCATCCATCATGAGTGAATCTGAAGATAATCCCCTTTCGCCTACATGTATTATATAAAATAGGTATCGTTTGATATACTTTTATTCCCATATGAGGTAATTTATGCGGGAGGCGTATATCAGCCATTGAAGTTTTGATAGTATTTTGTAACGGATGAAATAATTAATTAGTTTATATATTTGTAACTTAAGGGTACACTAGTCGCTCATTCTTTAATACAAACATAGTCTGGCGATTACTCCACTGTTTGAAGTTGTACGTTCAAATAAAAAATGATTTCAATTTGTCTCATCATTATCTAGCCCTGTATGGAAACAAAAAAGTAAAAAATAATATATTTAAAAGTACTAATATTAACATATTTGGAAAAAAATACAATAAGAAGAACGAAAATTGCAAAACAGTTACCATAAAGGGATAGATTAGGTGTTCAAAAGTGCGAATAATTTTATTTTGAACAGTTACATTCAATAGATTTTTCATGATATCCAGATTCCCAAAGGTCTTTTTATAAAATTTCGTGCGTTCGTTTTGTTGTAAATCATCATGCCTTTCGCTATCGCACGTGATGTCGCCTGAGATAACATGAATTTTAACACCGCCCACCACTTAGTGCCATCGACTAGGGCCACCTGAAGACAACAAAATGAAAACATAACAATTAAAAATTTTAATAGATGGCGCTGTTTTAAACAATGTAGATTTGTCGGCGCAATTAAGAGCATATTATTCAAATATGCGCAAGTCAAAAACTACGCGATCGCTCTAGGCGCTGCGTAGATTCTTTAAAAAGAAAGCTAGCTACGAAATAAAACAACGAGAAATTGAAAAATGTATTTAATACCAATAACTACTAAAGACGACGCTTTAACGATTTTTCATATTTCATTGGACGAACATTTTTAAATTACATTGGATAAAACAGCAAAATTGTAAATTCTAAGTACGACGCTGATATAAAGGCAAATTTAGAGCCAAATATTTGGACGCTACGTAATAATATTTAAAGTGCACTTTATAATATAATGGATACACACATTCAACTGAGTAACATTTAGATGACTAAAATAAAAACCTTTAAACATTATTTTACCGATATATGTATACAATAAAATACAATTTATTACACGATAAATTTTTGGCTTGGATCCAAATGCTACGTGTAATATATATTTATTGAATCGCAAATATAAAAAATTACACCTATCAAAAATCTCACTTTCCATTACACAAGCTCTTTCTCTTACTTACCCTACGCACAGTCTTTCAAATGTTTATGCATACTTTCAAATAATATATTATAAATAACAAAAAATTATTTCGGGGAAATAATAAGAAATTTTTTATCTATTACTTTTGATTGGAATGTATCCCTGTTATTATTACAAGATCTTACACAATATTTAGAAAAGTTATTTCTTTTTAAAGAAAGTTTGTGATTAGACACATACAAGCAGAGATATTTATATTAGCGTTTTCTTTTTTATATAAATAAAAACATTAACATGCAATTAACTGTTCAAAACAAATTTTTATCATAAAAAAATTACCATTTTACTTATGTAATTATAGTTTACGTTTTACTTAAATATTTTTAAACTTAGAGCTGATTTTTTAATCATCGGATAAAAATTATCCATCGAATAAAATAAACCTTACTAAATAGAAAAGTGAAACTATCTATTTTATTTTTACAACTGTAGTTTTTAATTTATTTTTATGCATTTATCTAATGAATAATTTTTATCCGATGATTAAAAAAGTTTATTATTTTATTTAAAAAGACTATTTAAAAACATAATTAAAAAACGAAAATAGTTATTAAAATAGTATGTACCCTAAGTTTTATTATCACATATTTTAAAAAATCTTTTTTCTGCATATATATAACATCCGTACGTAATATTAAAAAATTACGTGATAATACATAAAAAGTAACATTGTCACGATGTATCTATAGAAACAGTAGAAAAGTAAATTAAGAAAGTATCTCAAAAAATTGAATGCGAATTGACAGGTGACATCAGGAAGAAGTTTTTGGCACCACAAACTTTACGAAATTTTTATTTCCATGAAATAGTAACAAAATAAAATGCAAAATTGAACTATTCTAACGCTACTTCACATTCAAGCAACCGTATTACCGTTCGAAGTTCGAACTTCGAACCATAGATTACTATATATATACTAAAGTTCGAACCATAAGCCTTGAATAAACGACGAAGGCAAATTAAAATTCTTGGTATAATGGATGGATAATATAATGTAAAATCTTACGAATCTTCCAACACTGAATTTGAAGAGATGTGATTCGAGCGAGTTGTAATGTTCTGTCGAGTTTTTCACCGGCTCTATTATGTTAAATTAATCTACGTCGATGTATAAAGTGCGTTTCAACAAATAGTGCCTATGCTGTTGTGTTGGATCCCCTGTCTGTCAACGACATCGACAAGCAGAGACGTTCCTTTCTGCAGATTTTATTCATTTTCATTTGATTTGTGGTTAAAAATGCCCAAAACTTTTCCTTAATGATTTGTTCAGGCTCGTGTCGACGCTATCACAATCATAAACACTCACGCCTGTCACCCAGAGGGGTAGGCAGAGACTACAGACTTCCATTTGGCACGATCCTGACACACCTCTCTCGCCTCCTTCACATCCATACACCTACGCATACATGCTCGTCGGTTAAGGGTACTCCTAATTTGGCCCGTTTTTAATAAATCGCCAATTTGGTCGATAAATTTTCGCCTAGGACGTCCCTTTCCGACTCTGCCATTCACTTCTGCAACATAAATTTTCTTTGTCAGTCTTTCCTCATCCATTCTTTCCACATGACCAAAATATCACGCTATCACAGGTTAGTAAAAAACGGTAACTAGTGGCAGATAATAATTTCCCCACAAATAATCCCGTCAAAATATATATTTTATAATTATAATGTGATGATAATTAGTAAGACTGGTGTACTGCGACTAATGTTGGTATAATCGTAAAACTTTAAAAATAGATAATTATGTAAATGGAGTATTTGTTTGAGGTAAATCCGAAAAAACTGTGGCTATAATCACTAAAAAAATTGAGGCGTCAGCACGTCGACAAAGGTTCCAACACCACCAAAAGCGGTCCCTGGCATAAGAGAATTGATAAAAAAGCACAAACAGCCGTATACGAAGCAGATAAGATGATGGAAGAGCATGGGCCTTTACCACATTACCACTGTAATTTAAACCCCATAAAGCTCATATGAAGTCTCTTAAAAAATGAATTGCTGAAAAATGTGGGTGAAAAAGTAAACAAAATTGTTCAAATAACAGAAGAAGCTTTTGCAACTATTACCTAAGAGGAATGGCGGAAAGAATGCGAGTACGTCAGAAGAATTGAAGAAAATACAACGCCGGTGGTCCAGCTATTGATAGCGAAATCGATCGGTTTCGACGAGTGTCTCCGGTATAAATCCGTTGGATGAGTATAATTATTTCAAGTATTAGGTACCTTTGAAATAGCCATTACAAAGCAAATGTTTCACTTGATCATTGACTTATAATAAAAAGGATTCAATTATTTTTGCATAATGTATTTTCTCTACCGTTTTAGTTCACAAAAAGTAAAAACACAATCACCCTAACTATGAGGTAAGTCATTAAAAGTAATGTGGCAACACAACACAAAGCATTACTGCCAACATAACGGCAAATGAACTATTTGATGAAACGCACTCTAGATAACGTGCACCATATTCGGTTCGGTACTGAGGTTTCTTTTTTACGTTAGCGACGTTCATACGGTGGTTGAGTTGGTGGTGAATACTAGTTCGCACAGGTTCGGACCAGCGTTCGCATTTCGGAAGATAGTATAAAGTAAAAGGATCATAAGGAGCACGGCCAAGCTGTATTGCCATTACAAAAAAAATATTATCCCAGCAGTCAGAGTTGTTATATTAACATTTAACACTCGCTACCCGCGGTGCCATAAATCATGGGTGCCCTAAGAACAGACGCATCCGGTGCGTGAAGAATAGTGAAGAATAGTGTACGCTGGCGCGCGGTTGTATTTAATAAGTGCGGGTATTTTAATAATTACTCTGCAAGAGTAATTTAATATAATTATTAATACGTTTATAGGGTACATATAACGGGTGTTTATCTTTTTATATGCTTCATTAGTCATTTGACATGTGCACGTACTGATTATTGATTTAACATAGGTTTTTAAAAAATCATCATAAAAATTGACACTTTTTTGGAAACCAGTATTAAACGTGTTGGAACAAATATTTAACCTCAAGCCCGAATCTTTATTAACAATGTGCTTATGTTTTTAACGGAAGTTAAGATCCCGAAAAATGAAAGAGTATAATTTGTATAACTATTTTAAATTTACCTTTCTTAATATACACATAGACACGACAGTAATGCGTCACTATGCCTGCCGCAAAGCACGTAAGTGCGACAGAGAGTAAGGTGGCGTCCAGTTTCCCCATTTCATTGCACGGCGGACAGCGATTGTTCAACATTAGTATAGTCATAGTTACCGAAATATTCACTCAATAAAAATATTAATTAATTCGCAAACTTCCGCCAACTAAATACACATCATTAGTATTTAGTTGGCGGAAGTTTGAAGTTTTTATATTCACTCAAGTCAACTTTATACGGAATGTAAGAGATAGATTATCAAAACACCGATTTTTTTTATCAAAATAGTTTGTATCATTTCTCTTACTGAAGGGAAAATATATTTATTACATAAAAAACAATATTAAGAAAAATTATAAAAAATTGTTTTTAATTTGTGCAATTAAACATAAAATATAAGCAATATTACACCACAATTCATTCAATTTCTATTTAAATAAGCATTGACAAAAGATAAAACATTAAAAAGTATTTGCTAACAAATAACATTAAGTTATTTAATTATTTAAACATTCTCATTATAAAATAATACATAAAACACAACATGCTTTTAAAGCCGACCAGGAAATTAAAAACCTCTACAAAATTGCGAATATTCACAAAACTATTATTTGTTATATTAATTATGTGGCAATGGTAATGCCGAAATACTACATTTAGTACGCCACTACTCAACTTGTCAAGAGCTGCGAATATGGTAGAGATGATTTATTTCACGAAGTCGGGCGAGCCTTCTCAGCTAGTTGTAGTTGTGATGTGATGATACACGCGTGTTTGTATGCGTAAATAAAATAATCATAGAACAACGCGGGTCAGCGGCGGATCGGAGGAGAGTAGCCATAGCGTTTTTCCTCGATACCATGAAGGTTAGAGAACAGAAGAACGATCGCCGTAGAAAATAGTGTCCAGAAATATGGACACCATAAGTGAGCCGCTGAGGTCGCTAAGTTCGCTCAATAAAGGTCATTTTCAGTCTATTTTTCCGATCAGATTCTAAACCACTTCCACGCACAATAAAATATTTCTCCATTTTTTAATGTTTCTTATTGTCAAAAATTACAAAATTACGGAGCATGAAAATTTTCCCATTAAAAATGAAATGAAAACTTGTACAATATTCAACTAACTTCATCTACTTGTACTCATAAACAGCTAACTTCGCAGTCACTACCCACCGACGTCAGCGCCGCTATACATTCTACAATTTTCTGGGACAGGCGGGCTATGCTTTAGTACGTAGTGATCGTTCTCCTGTTCTCTAACCTTCATGCTCGATACAAAAATGTCTGACATTCTTGCGGGGAAAATCTGACACAAAAACAATCGTCTGTCACTAAGAAACTCACACATAACAAAACAATAAACTAACAATTTCATACACATAGATAAATTAAAACAGTATCGCACGGTGACAGCGACCACTCGGATAAAAACTTTGATCAGTTGCTCGATCGATCTGCATATTGTATTAGGACAATTGGCCTGTGTTGTCAAAGAAATCCGGCACAACACGACAGTTTTTTAAGTTTAACAAGAAGTAAATAGTAATAATGTGATTGGAAATTACTCATATGACGCCTCGTTGATCTAGTGGCTATAATAGTGCGACTGCTGATCACGAGGTCCTGGGGTTTGATTCTCGGGTCGGGCCAAAAAATAGTTTTTGAGTTTATTCGTCAAGAAATTCTCAGTAGCTGCCCGGAGTCAGGAAGTTGGCGGTGTCTCACCCCTATGCCTCGGAAAGCACGTAAAGCCTTTGGTCCTGCACCTGATCTCTCTGCGGTCGTGTCGGTTTACCGTCCCATCGGTTTTTTCTAACCGTGACCAAAATTCGGTCTGGAGGACATTATTATTATGAAAGGTAACAATTTCACATTTCTGTAGGAAATCGAATCAGCCACGTAAATAGATTTAGTCTAGTGAGTGGTACGCCCGCAACTGGTTTTTTTGTACGCGAAACGCCTGCATATGGCTACTCCCCTCCGATTGGCTGGTGGACCGTGTTTTTCTGTGACAATAATAGTTAAAGTTATTTTGACTTTAGAGCTTACGCACACAAAACAATGTGAAATAAAATACTACAAATTCTAAGACAAGAATTACGCTTAATGCTGGGTTTTTACTTTTCTGGTCAAACTATACATAATATATAAAATCTTAATTAAAAAATTGTTAACGTGCAATAAAATAATTTAAGACAAAACTTAGTAACTAATAACGAACTGAATACCTTTGGCATTAGTATTATATTAACTCACTTTACGTTCTTAAGTAAAGCAAATAATTAACATTCGCATAAACATACTTATAAATATTAAATTAAATTAAAAATTCCATATTATAGTGAAATTAAAATAATAACAATTATGGATAGAGTTTGCATTTTATAAAATTACAAGATAATTTTTTTACAGTAAGTAATTTTTTAAAACCTCTTTTATTTAAAAACAAAACTCAGGTAAAAATACACTGCCAGTTATGTGCCAAAATTGTTTTTTTTATTAATGATTTTGGTGAGGAACGGTTTTTAATATAGAGTGTCGAAGTAAGGAGTACGGACTGTGTATTAAAAAGTGTCCATAAGAAAACTGTTAAATAAGGGTCACTATATCTTCGGGCTAAATTTTAAAGAACGTGCCGAAAAATATTAGTGGGATAGAAGACTTTTTCGAGGTTATATTTACAAAATAAAATTATTTTAGATTTTAGAGCTGCTGAGCAGTTTAGCAGCACACTTCAAACCGTCGACAACTGCCAAGTTCATTTCATCCCAGTAGCTACTCCAGCGCTGTTGTGGAGTTTTTGAACTGTTATTTACTGCTTACAGATGGACACTTTTTCAACTATTCTACTATGGGAATTGGTCATCCATACTTCGACACTCCATAATTTTTAAATATTATGCTTGTGTTACTTGTCAGGGAAATTTTATGCCACTTAATTTAACGCAGGAAAAACCAGATAGAGTTACAAGGCTAACAATTCTTCTTTATTTCAGTCAAGCGTCGATTAGTATATAAAACAATGCCTTATACTGCACTACAATGTTTATTCAGTTACAAGATTAATATATTCCTGGAAGTTTCTAAAGGATGCTAAATTCTACTTTGAGGCTACTGCAAGAACTGCAGCCTGACCTTAGTAATAGTTAAACAGACAGTTGTAGAAGTATTTTAAATATTATGTTGAACTCATTCAATACTTTATTATTAATATTATTTCATAAGTCTAAAATAATCGTAAAGATAGCAATAACATTAAGGATGTGTTCCGAAATAGAACTCGGTATACTAACCAATGCAAATGACGTCATAAATCGACGCCATACTGGTGATTCGCTTCAAAACATTGCATGCGCCATATTGGAAACGTGCTGGCGATTATTTTAAGTCAATTTATGCTCCAAAAGTTATTATATCTTGATTCAATTTATTTGTGAAGAATGGAGATACCAGCAATAATTCTATAGTTTTTTGTATTTGAATAAATAAAAACAAATTTTGACATGCTTCATTCAGCGTACGCACAATGAAAAATTGTTCTAATATAGCGGGATATCCGACACATTGGGTGCGTTTGGCAGAAAAAAGCGCTAGCAAGCGCTTACTAGCGCTAAAATAGTTTTCGGCCAGGACACGATTGCTACTTCAGTAGCGCTGGCACAATCCGCCATTTTGCTTATTTAATTTGTTTGTTTTGAAGTAGAGTTTGTAAGTTGTTTTTTGCAATATTAATTTTAAGTAATATATAATACGGCCGACGTATCTTGGCGAGTCCGACCTTCGCGCAGAAGGTTGCGCAATAGCTTTTTTAAGGAACAAAATGGTGGCATGAGGCGACGTACGGGGGGCGGTGGTCTAGGCTAGAGATTGACCATAAGTAAACACAATCGACCCTTTAGTCATAAAATATCGCAATCGATTAGTTTTATTTAGAAGTTATTGATTTTTGTTTATATAAGATATTAAACGAAATAGATTTACAAATATAGTGAATTTTGTTGATAATAAACAAGATTTCGACTTAAATAAAAAAAAAAAACTAAAAACATATTATTTTCTCAGCTGAAAGACATAATGTACTTAAATATCAATTATCTATTAACGTCTTCTTGAGTAACGACTATTTGAGAAAATTTAGAACCTCCTTATAAATTGCAAATAAATATATTTTTATGTCTTAATTTTAATCGATTTGAATAAAAATCGATTAAACAACACCCTCAGGCACGCGTGTTGGACATCCCTTTCTGGTTACTTCGTAAAGCTTCGTGCTTATTCGGCAATGCTCGGTACACGGTAATATTTCTCAGTCACACGTTAGCATTGGTGTCGTGTTCGTGTCGCTATCTCTGTCTTGAGCACAGTCGGTTACAAAAGTTTTCGTTGTTATTGTTGTTTGTTTTTATTAATAGTGTTAAGTTTGTTTTGTTTGTTTTATTTGTTTTATTTGCAAGTGTCAGTTAGCACTTATATTATTCGCCAAACATGCCACCAAAACATAACAGTGTGTTAAATCGCCAGGCGAGAAAAATTATTTACGATTTAACGCAATATATGAAAAAAGAAAAAGAAGAAGGCGTAAAAGATGTCGATAAAGTTTATTTAAGAGTTGCTAACGCAACTGGTGTGTCCCAACGCACAGTACAGCGGATCGCAACTGAAGGCAATATTTCGGGCTTACTTTCAGTATTCCGCACGCCTGGTAAAAAAAGGTCTAGATCAAAACCTATTACTGATATGGATAATTTTGACCAGGGAGTAGTAAAAAGATGCATACACAACTTCCACAAAACTGAAAAAGAAATGCCGACGATAAACAAATTACTAGCGAAACTCAAACGGGATATAAATTTTCAAGGTGGTAAAACGAGCTTAAAGACAATTATCAAAAACTTGGGTTTCAAGTGGCGAAAGACCGAAACCAATAGAATGGTTCTTATAGAGAAGACCGACATTCGCCTGAAAAGGATCTTGTACTTGAAGGCAATGAAAAAATACAGGGACGAAGGGCGACCAATTGTATTCACTGACGAGTCGTATGCCCACTCATCACATACAAAAGGTAAGGCGTGGTCAGATGGTTCCGCTCAAGGACTAAAGCGCCCGATATCAAAAGGTCAGCGGATAGTGATGGTACACGCTGGGTCAGAAGCAGGGTTTGTTCCGAACGCGCTACTAATGTTCAAATCTGGCAGCAAAACCGGAGACTATCATGATGACATGAATTTCAAAAATTATGAGAAATGGTTACGGACCCAACTGATTCCAAATTTGAGCCCTAACTCGGTGGTGGTTATCGATAATGCTCCGTACCACAACAAATTAATGGATCCTGCCCCTACATCTAATGACAAGAAGGCAAAAATGGAATCGTGGTTATTAGAAAAGGGTATACCATATGAAAAGGACATGCGTAAACCACAACTTTACGATCTAATAAAAAAAAACAAAGACGTGAATAAAAAATACGTAATAGATGAAATGTTTAAACAAAACAACCACGATGTCCTTCGTTTACCCCCATATCATCCCGATTTAAACCCCATCGAGATGGTGTGGGCTGCCATTAAAGGGCACGTAGCCGCTAAAAACGTCGACTGGAACGTAACCCGGACAATGGAGCTCATACAAGAAAAAGTAAATTTAATGGGTCAGAATGAATGGAGTGCTTTATGCAGAAAAGTGCAAGAGGTCGAACATGACTATAGGAAGAGCGACCATATTATTGACGAAATGACGGATCAATTATTCATCATTAATACAGCTTCAGATTCAGAAAGTGAGTCTGAAAGTGAGAGCGACGATTACGAAGATGAACCTATGCCAAGTACCTCACATGGTACACAAGGGGCCGACGACTTTATGTTAGGAATTTCCCCCCTCAGCAACAGTGATTAAATAATAATAAGTGTAAATAAATAAAAAGTATTAAATGTAAATAATATTGTATGTGTTTGTGATAAAATCTGCCCCTATCGAAAGGTGAGGTATCAAAATTGAATCTTTAATTTATAATGTCTCCAAAGTGTTTTGATATTTTTGGTCACTGTATTAGGGAAATTTTATTTGTACATTGGTATATATAAAAAAATGACAATAACAGTTTTCTTCACGAGTGTTCATGCGCTAAACTTCGCAGAGCCTATATTCAGACTCGCCAAGATACGTCGGCCGTATTGTACATATGTACATGTTATTAAAAATTCATGATTGGTAAGTTTTTAATATGAATACTTTACAAACATATATTTAAATTAGGTTAGGTTCCCCGGTTAAAACTAACATCATGTCCTAGAGGAAAATAGCTACTTACGATTTGACAGCGCTTACCGCTTACGATCGCCATTTTGCTTACAAGCGCTTGCTAGCGCTTTTTTCTGCCAAACGCACCCATTATGGCGACGGCACGTCAGTACAATATGACGTCAATTAATGACGTCATTTGCATTCGCCAATATACTGGGAAACATTTCGTAACAAAGCCTAAGTAACGTAATGAGGGCAAATAATCTTTCAACCACCAGATGTCGCTAGTAGATACTGAGGTTAAGATTTTTGCTACACAATATAATTTATATAATTGAGAAGTTGGTTTTAA
Organism: Parnassius smintheus behrii; assembly: GCA_036936625.1. Lineage (NCBI taxonomy): Eukaryota > Metazoa > Arthropoda > Insecta > Lepidoptera > Papilionidae > Parnassius > Parnassius smintheus. The sequence goes on from JAUPFT010000022.1 coordinate 35,226,999, forward strand.
ATAAAAGTTTATCCGTTTCTAGAGTATTATATTAATACATAAAACAATGCAACAGTGGTTTGGTCATTAAGTGTACTGCACATTTTTCATTGTTTTTTTTTAATTTTTCTACTATTATATCTGTGGTTTGGTTTATTTATTTTTAATTTACTTAATATAAAAATATAACTAATAGTACGGTGGCAGATAAAATCGTGAATGCCCTCATTGAGTTACGTTACTTTCATTTATAGTACGACTTATAAATGGACTTTTTAATAATATAAGCTGTGTTATTAAATAATTACAATTACTCAGTGTTCAAAAAATGTCACTCAATAATTGTAATTAACGTTTGTAGTAATTTTTTTAATTACAAATACAATAAGTTTGTGATCGTTTCTAAGAGTCTGTTTATTAGGCCTATGGAAGGAATTATTTTATATTATTTGCGTCATTTCAATTTCGTTCTATATAATTTCAAAGCATTCCGATATATGATGTTTAAGTTACGTACCTAAGTGAACTAATTCAAAAAGATGCGCCCAACTATTTTATAAAAGCTAAAACGAGTTAAAACAAAATTTCTCATCTCTCAAGTCTCAACAGCTATCAACAACACATAGTTAAGAGAATGTTTTTCAAACGAGCACAGTCCTCAGTAAGTGGATGCTGTGTATCATAGACATCTAGATTTATCCGCGATTACGAATCAAAATTCAGATGTGTTGTCACCCCTGAGGACTAAGATGGAATTACATTCACCATACGAAACACAGAAGCACTTAGCTGCTATATTATGCTAGTATTCTTTGAGAGCGTGGTTTTTCCTCTTTAAATGCTTCATAAAACAAATTCCTCACAGTTTGTACAATATCGCGCTTATAAGGATGCAGTTTATCAATTCCACTGACATTTCGTCTCCCACCAATCTTGGATATTTAGGCAAGTCTTTTCTGCTACAGTAGACTCATGTCAAGACTTTAACGGGCTTGACAGTGATGAAGACTTACATTTAAAATAAATGTTTCGCAATATAATAGTTATTATGCGGATAGCACCATTGTTTAAAAACTGTAAACCTATTTCTATATATTTAAAAAAGAAACAAAATCCGTAATTGAAAATAATTGAAATAACATTTCTGTCACCCGACAAATAACGCCGAACTTTTCTTAAATGCCTCTTCTTCAGCCTTTTGCGATCTTAAATACCAATTTCCCTACGAAAATGACGCAAACAACAGAATAGTCACACCCCATCATCCTTCGGGACCATATTATCCAGTTTCAACTGTTCCAACTGTAGTTGCCTCCTGATGGAACCTAACTGGGTCAATATGTTCACATTCTTCCCCTCTTCATTTGGCAAAGTCTTTAATATGTTTCTTTGCACGGCCGGTACTTTCCATTTACAGTCAACCGTTTGCATTGCTTCGCTTAAATCTGTATTTTCGTTCATATCTTTCGCAATATTAATAGGGGAATGCCTCAAAACCGGAATCGGTAACGTGTCCTCTTTATCGATTTTTATGTTGCGTTTCTCTTTAGACTGCGTATGAATTAATGCCTTCTCCACTATGACGTTTTTGTTTTTTTCGTCATTTCTAACATTATCTGTGTATTTTTTATTGCTGTCTTCCATTTGAATTCTGCTTTGAGATTCTCTATGCAGGTTGTTTGACATTAAACTGTCTCTGCTCGGATTAAGGTTCTTTCTTAGATAACTTTCTACATCGTAGTTTTTGGAAAAGATTGAGTTATCGGGGATATTGATCGAGTAAGGTGGTTTTGTTTGGGGGTTAGTTTTATTTTGGTTGTAAAAGGGTAGCTTTGAGGGGTTTTTATCGCTGTGAGACGTTTGGGTGATTTTTCGAGTGACAGGTTGGTATTGAGAAGTTGCCCGCATTAGAGTTTTCTTTTCTTCCTCGATCTCTTTTTGTAGAGCGTTGCGTTTCTTCTCGTATTCAGTCGCGTGCTCCCTCAGCTGAAATTCGGGAATATTTATTATATAACACCTTGACTCTGCTACCCCCATCACTGTTTGGGTATTTTACATTTAATATAGCGTCATTAATTATTGGCATATTAAATTACCGTAACATTTGATGCCTTTATATTAAAAGAATAAAATATTGATATTAAACATACCAATGTTAAAATACCGAATCACTAGAGATGCTGACATATTAAAGTATCAGATCAATACCAATATATTATATATTAGAGTACCGGGTTCTTAAAGATGCCGGTATATTAATGTTTTTTTTTTATAGAAGAGGGGGCAAACGAGCATGCGGCTCACCTGATGTTAGGTGACTACCGCCGCCCATGATCAACCGCAACACCAGGGGAATTGCGGGTGCGTTGCCGGCCCTTTAGAAAGGAGTAAGCTCTTTTCTTGAAGGTCACCAGGTCGTATCGGTCCGGAAAAATCGCTAGTGGTAAACTATTCCGCAGAGAGGTTGTACGCTTGTTTGTTTGTTGTTGTGGTATGTACCGGGTCATTAAAGATGGTATATTAAAGTACCGGGTCACTGGAGATGCCGGTATGGGTCACTGGAGATGCCGGTATAGGTCACTGGGGATGCCGATTTGGGTCACTGGAGATGAAATAAAAGCATCGGGTCACTGCAGATGGTGGCATATTAAAGCATCCGGTCATTCTAGATACCCGCATATAAAAGTATAGGGTAACTGGTGATGCCGGCATATTAAAGTACCGGGTCACTGGAGATGCCGGGATATTAAAGTATCGGGTCAGTGTAAATGCCGGTATATTAAAGTATTGGGTCTCTGGAGATGCCGGTATATTAAAGTATCGAGTCATTGGAGCTGCCGGTATATTAAAGTATCGGGTCACTGGAGATGCCGGTATATTAAAGTATCGGGTCACTGGAGATGCCGGTATATTAAAGTATCGGGTCACTGGAGATGCCGGTATATTAAAGTATCGGGTCACTGGAGATGCCGGTATATTAAAGTATCGAGTCACTGGAGATGCCGGTATATTAAAGTATCGGGTCACTGGAGATGCCGGTATATTAAAGTATCGGGTCACTGGAGATGCCGGTATATTTTTTATAGTATTGAGTGACAAACGAGCACACAATTCACCTGATGGTAAGTGAATGCTGTGGCCCATAGACATCCACATTTGTCTTCAACTAAGTATCATAATGCAAATGCGTTGTCACCCTGACGACTAAGATGGAATGCCTCGATTCCAGTAAAGCGGGTCTCCGGTTCTCTACACTCGCCACACGAAATAAAGGCAGCATTACGCTGCTATTCTGTGAGTGCGTTGTCCTGCATCGGTTGAGCCGACCCATTCATGCTACAACTATAATACAGCTGCAGCGTGGCTCTACCACGTAATATAAAAGTATAGAGTGTATTATAATACTGGACCACTAGACTCAGAAAGAAATATTACGTACAGATTCGTCAGCGTTAATCTGTCTGTAAGTTTCGTGTTGCTGGGCCACTTTCAACGCACGTAGCTGTTCTTCTAGTCGGCGCATTTCTGCCTGCTCGAGCATTCTAGAAAAAAAAAATTAAATCACGGTATAAGTTACAATTTATCGATTGCAGTCATGTTACGTTAACAGTAGTATATAGCGTGCAAAGTATAATTTCAAACTGTTCATAAAACGTTATTCTACTGCTATCTAAAAATCTTTTGAGTCATAAAAGCTTAATACATAATGATATTTTTTAGGTATACTGTTAGCAGTTCATAAATGTGTGACCCGCGTGAAAAAACATACCGCTGATGTGAAGCACCCACGCTTCGGGACGTTTGCAGTATGTCAACATGTTCAGGATCGTCCCAACCATTATATCAGATTTGATAGATCACAAATCCTCTCAAAAGAATATTGATTCCTACCAACGATGATACGCGAAGCTATTGAAATAAAAATAAAAAACGTCCTAATTTAAATAGAGAAGATGGCTGGATGCTAACATCTGCTTGGGATACCATAATTAATAAAATTAAATACAAAACTAAACCTACTACTGCAAGACTATAAGCTCGTTCTGTGTAAACGCGTTAGAATCCGTGAACTTAGCTTTATTCAATCTATTTTTATTATACAATAATCTATCTCGCTTGCACACTATTTTTAACTACTTTATTCAATATTTCTCTTTCGTACCTACATATTATATACTTCCGTATCCTTTCACGTTAACTTTGGTTCCTTTAAATCATGTTTTTACTAAGTCACTTCTTTGTTCGTTTGTCTCTGTCTGGCGTACTGGGTTGAATCTTGCAACTCAAATTTCGAGCACTTCCAAATGAACTAAACATTAACAATTTTGAACATGGCTCAAACATTTCATCTTAAGAATCTATTATAGTTTAAAACATAGAATACTATAATACACAATAGAATGGCTGTAAACCTTATTTTGTACGAGAATTAGCGTCGCCAAACCTAATTCGCTGTGTTGACAGACTGAGTAAATTTACACATTTTAGACTTTTAATTAATGTTCAAGATCATCATTAAAAAAATCGTTTAAATTTTAATACAAATTTGTTTACAAATTTGGCATTTTCTAAATAATTTGCATGCGGAATTTGGAAACGATTGTAACGTCAAAATACATCTTGTGTTGACAGTTATACGCGTGAATTGTGAAAAGTGACATTTTAGTGACTATGCGGGCTCCGCCCACTCCCCGTTCTATTATGTATGTATTATAGTAGGTATTCTATGGTTTAAAACTTACCATAATTTCTGCCGCTAAATAGGCACTCTATGGGTGAGGTCTTTTCAGCAGTGGACTTATTATAGACAGTTACGATAACGGTAACAGTAATAAAAGTAAATTCAAATAATATAGTGATTTATTAATTATAGTGTTAAATATCCAATTATACTGACTATCTTAACTATGCAAAATGGACCACGGCAGAAACAAGTCTATAAAAAAAGGAAAGGTTTGAAACCTAGACGGAAACCCTTTTCTAAAAAGTGTGACAACATCTTACTTCTCCCTAGTTTGTCTTTCTTCTCGAATCCTCTGCTGTTCCAAGATCTGATTTTTCAACTCCTGCTGGTAAAATTGACGCCTCTCCGCCGCTTCCTTTTAAATAAGAAAAATATTACACAAATAATCATTAAACAATTGTTATTACAGCAAATATTTGTACTATATTGAGTTATGATCTGATCTGATGAGTTATGAAGAAACTGCTGTCCATTTCCTGTGCATTTCCATCTGTCGCCTCTAAAGCTGGCGGCTAAAGTCAGTACGGCCAGAAGAGCAGCGCGATCACGAGCGCCGAGCACCCGGCTGTCGGTTTTTTTGGCGATTCCCTTTTTTATATAGGATACAGCGACAAACGAGCACAGTCTACCTGGTGGTAAGTGGTTGCTGTGGCCCATAGACATCTACATCTATCCTTGATTACGAATCAAAATGCAGATGAGTTGTCACCCGTGAGGACTAAGATGGAATGCCTCGTTTCCAGTAAAAAGAGTCTCCGGTTCTCTACACTCACCATACGAAACACAGCAGCATTAAGCTACTATTTCACGCTGGTATTCTGTGAGAGCGTGGTCTTTCCCCGGTCGACCCGACCCACTCGTACTACAACTATACTTCAATAACTGCAGCGTGGCTCTACCACATATAGGTATGTTTGAATGTTACAATACAAATCCCTTTGAATATTAAATTACAAGTCGGTCAGTAACACGAACACAGCCGAGAGCCTTGCTCTGTTTGTGTTTTGTTATTTTTGCGTATGGCAAAATGCAGTGAAGTCAGAAAAAAAACAATTTTTGTTCAATCTGTCAGCTTTATTTCTAATTTTGAACAAATTTGTTGTCCAAATACGGCTTTCTTTTCGTCTTTAAATAGCAATAACGGATTAAAAGGAACGCAGCACACTAACTTACCTCTACATCCGCCATTTTGAATACAACTACTAGAGCACAGTTAAGCATATTTATATTCGTCGCAAAGATTCACGTGTCATAAGCATTTGCTCACAATGAACAAATACTCCTTGCGAATATGCACTTCGAGCAAATACTCATGACAGTTGCAACCTTTACACACTTATGACATCCTGTGAATATACAGGATGATATAAAGTAGTGGATATTCGTACACCGCCACTATATGGTGTGAAAAATTGCGGTTCGCAAGCCGTCTGCCAAACGTTGCAACTTTGCCAAATCCCCTATGAAGCAATCTATGGGAGAACCCTATATTCAGTAGTGAACTTTTTACTTTCTAGGCTCTAATGGTAATGGTCTATAAACTTACAATCAGGTGGCTGTAAGTTGCAAGTACGTTAGTCACTTCAGTTTTATTTAAAAAAATATATCCAATAGTTGACTCATTGAGTGTAAGGTAAGGAGAACCATCTCACATAGTAGAATAGTTGAAAGAGCGTCCATCTGTAAACAGTAAATAACAGTTCAAAAACTCTCCGCAACAGCGCTGGAGTAGCTAGAGGGTATGAAATGAACTTAGCAGTTGTCAACGGAGTGAAATGTACTGAGTTGAGGAATTTAATATTTGTGGTGAGGTAATTTTTAAAATAAAAATTTTGAAATAAAAATTTAAATTATTAATATAAAAAAGAATTATGGTAAGGCTGTGCAATAAAATTATAAAAAGTTTTTTAAATTTTACCCTCTTTCCTACAGACTTTGAAAGTTAGAGCTGTTCTCTAACTTTGTATCGAGCATGAAGGTTAGAGAACAGGAGAACGATCGCTACGTACTAAAGCATAGCCCGCCTGTCCTAGAAAATTGTAGAATGTATAGCGGCGCTGAAGTCGGTGAGTAGTGACTGCGAAGTTAGCTGTTTATGAGTACAAGTAGATGAAGTTAGTTGAATAATGTACAACTTTTAATTTCATTTTTAATGAGAAAATTTTCATGCTCCGTAGTTTTGCAATTTTTGATAAAAAGAAACATTAAAAAATGGAGAAATATTTTATTGTGCGTGGATGTGCAAGTGGTTTAGCATCTGATCGTAAAAATAGACTCAAAATGACTTTTATTGACCGAACCTCGAGCGATCGCAGCGCCTCACTTATGGTGTCCATATTTCTCGACACTATTTTCTACGGTGATCGTTCTCCTGTTCTCTAACCTTCATGCTGCGGACACTTTTTAATACAGAGACGGTTCTCCTTACCTCTACACTCCATGAGTTGACTGTTCACGGGTTGGTGGGCTTGTAACAAGTTAATTTACCTTTTCAGCTTGCAGATTTCTCATCTGTATAGCCTCTGCATCGAATATGGACGGCATGTATGAGTGTCGCAGATCAGCCGTCAGCTTATCTTTATTAGACTTATTAACCACGCTTGAAGAACGTTCTGGAAATCAAAACAATTGGAAGTATTTGAAATTTAAAACTTGTTATTTCAGGTCTCAGATATCCAACGTAACACCATCAAAATCTCCGTCACCTTCTATGTCATCTAAATCTGCTAAGCGAGCGATACAGTTAGATCCGGACATAATGGAAACTCCCAGAAAACGAAAAATGCAACGTATTATAAACGAAAAGGAAAATGTTATAAAAACTCAACGATCGAAAATAAGCCAAACTAGAATTGAATAATTCTGAACGGGGTGATTGCATGGCACTCGAAAATATTTCAATGTTGACTTGTTCTTCATCAGTGGAAAAAATGAATAAATCTACTTTATCATCAATGATTGAAGAAGAAATGGAAAATGAAGAATATATTAAAGAATTTGATGAAGTTTTCAAAACGGAAAATATTATGACAGAATTTAGTTTGGAAGTAGTAAGCTACATAGCAGGAAATGTGGTACATTTTTTATTAAACAAAATTAAATGCGAAACTTGCATTTCGGCTCTTTTGAATTCCAGTGCTATTAAAGTCAATTTTAAATCGATACGGTTGAAAGACAACGGTGGTCTTATTTTTCCTAGCGCTGATGTGACGATTTGTAAAAAAATTGAATCAATTCTTAAAACTTTTACTGTAGATGCTCAATTAGTCAAAATTTTGAAAAGTTTAAAGAGCAGATAACATCCAGAGCCTTACGTCATTTCATTGGCATTGAAGTATTTAGAGAAATCGATTTTCATCAATTTGATCAGGGACCAATGGAAAACCATGTAATATTGTTAACAAAATGTATTATAGAAAGGTATACAGATATTCGTCTTCACCATTTGATGAAAACTTCAGCACAAAAAGTATCAAAAAGACAACTTTTAAATAAATATTTGCATTTTACAGGACAATAAATAAATAAATATTTTGTTTTTGAAATGATGAAAATGTCTTCATTTTTTTTTCTATTTTACTGTATAAGTTTTACTCCTTGTAATTAATTATTTTTTCTACTTTACGTTTTTATAGCATTAAGTTTATTTCATTAAATTTACGTTTCATATTATATCATTATACTGTTTTATTTTATCACATATTTATTACCTACATTATTCCGTGTCGATATTTTATCGATAGTTTTTTGTCAAGCACTAGCGTATATGAGTTGAGTGTGTTAACTACCTGCAAGGAGTGGGGAGACTAGTGGCGGCAGTGGTACCGCAAGTAAATTGAAACAAAGGCATTTCTATTCCGCTATATTAGGTGTTCTGTGATGATTATGATCGAAATTGTCGAATTATAGAGTACTGCCTAAGACTCCTATAGTCCGGAATTTTTTGCAAAAGATTACCTTGTAATCCAATGATAAGATTCTATATGTTATGTACATGTACTCTGAAGTACGAATCATACTTCAAGTGAAGATTGTTAAAAATATATTCAATCATAAATAATAGACCATGTCGGATTACAGAGGGTGCCGGATTAAACAGGGGCAGGATTACCGGGGGTCCACTGTATAAGAATATCAACTACCCCATATCATCCCATGGGTGTCAAACCCGCTTGCCAGGCATGGCAACTGTCCCCCCCGAACGGATTCCCGCCTTGTCGTGGCGGGGGGGCTTAGTAGCCGTGGCTTGGTCTCCCACGGTGAACAAAGAGGAACCCACGTGGCTGGCCCGAGGTGAAGGGCCGGCCTGAGGTGGCCACTCCGAGTGGGCTTGGGGAGCCCACTTCGGATGTGTGCTGGTGGACTGCAGCGAGTGGGGACTCCGCACCCTCTACCGCTGCAGCCGAGGTGGAGTCGCGGAGGAAGAGGAGTGTTGGTATGGCGATTGCGCCACTCGCCCTATCCTCCGCGACTCAAACGGGGCCGCACCGTTGATGCGGTGGTGGTGGGGCTGCGGGGGGAGAGGATTGTCGGTATTGCGAGGCGCCGCTCTCCCTATCCTCCGCAGCCGAATCTTGGTTGGCGGCGGAGCCATAGACCAGATCCGCCGCTGGGGTCGGGAAGGCTAGTACTTCTAAGTGCTCGTTTCTCCTGGCCCCATGGCCTTCGCGCATCGGACGCGGGGGCGTCTGGTGCGCAGATGTAATTGGAAGCCGTGGAGGAAGGCGTGCCATGTGTTCTGGTGCGCCTTACTTGGGAAGGAGAACGGGGAGGAATATTCCTCTCCCGAGGAGGTGCTGCCATGGGGCGGCAGTCGCTGGTAGGGCCGCGGATGTGTGCGAAAGCGTTCCCGTAGCCCTGCCAATATGCGACGAAGGTGGAACGCCATGGGGTTTTAGTCGGTGCGAGTCCGACATAACCCGTCCTTGCCCCCGCGAGGCGGGTATGCGTAGGCATTGCCCCATGTAAAAAAAAAGCATGGCAACTGTGGCAAATATGCAAATCTAGGGGGAGGCCTATGTTCAGTGGACTTATAAATAGGATGTAACATTATCATCAAATTCAGTACCGCCGAAACTGAAAATCGAATTCGCCTATCGTAGGTACCTTGATTTCTTTAAGTAAGCCTGTGGTCCTCACCCTCCAATTCTATTAAGTATATCTTATTTGATTTGACTGTCTCATTAGTCTAGTGGTCATAGCGCGACTGCGGATCATGGGGTCCCGAGTTCGAATCCCTGGTTGGGCCAAAAGAGTATATTCTGTTAAGAAATTCTTACTTACAATCCGGAGTCGGGAAGTTGGGCGATATTTCACCCTCGTGCCTCGGAAAGCACGTAAAACCGTAAATCTTGCGCCTAATCTCCCCCTTTACTATTTCTCCACAACATGACACTGTATGACAGCCACGGAGATGTGTATGCGTAATATGCTGACAGAGCGCTGGGGACATCTGTGGTTTTCTTTATTTCTCGTAACACGTAAGTGAATTTTGATAGCCTATTTTTTACTTTATATGGGCTTTCCAGTTTATATGGCAGTCGATTTCCAAGCCTAACAAGTCGAAGTTGTCAACAGTTCCTATAGGTATATTATTATAAGTAAAAGCGATATTTAGTGGTGAATTTTGAACTGGTCGAAATTGCATAATTTTGGTTTTATTAAAACTAATCTCTAGGTTGTGATGTGTCAGCCAATTTATATTCTGGTTCAATACTTGATTCAATGTATTATTTAAATTCTGGTCTTTTGTATGCGGAATAAGAATGGAAATGTCATCAGCAAATATAATAGAAGTTTCAGTCAATACCCTAGGTAGTTTATATATATAATAAATAGCAAACATCCTAAAACCCTGCCCTGGGGAATGGAGCAAGTAGTGTGAATTGCTTCAGATCTAACGTTGCATATTTCGCCAGTGTCATGGTTATAATGCACTATCTCTACGTATTGTTTACGGTTTTCTAGGTAAGATTTAAACCATTTGTACGCCGTATCTCGTATACCAATGTCATACAGCTTCTGTAAACAGTATTGGGTATTGTACTCTATCGTAGGCTTTGGACATGTCCAATAATATACCTGTATTTCTTTATTTTTTCTTTATTTTTTCTGTATTTCTTTTCATTTAAAACATCAAGTATGTTTTGTATATATTAGTATACTGCCAGTGTAGTTGATCGTTTCTAAAACCATTTTGTGAATTATCAAATAGTTAAAATTTTTCACAGAAAGCGTAAACTCTATTTGACATTGCCTTTTCGAATATTTTCGAGGATGTAGGTAACATTGCAATCAGTCTATAATTTGTAGTGTTTGCTTTTGTATGCTTTTAATGTATAGAAATAGAAACTTTGAAATAGAAACTTTTTTATTCAATGTAGATTATAAAAATACTTATTGAAAGTCACTTTTTTCATTTACCACTGGTTCGCAAAAAAAAACCTCTGTCCTGGAAAGAACCAGCAAGAAACCCAGCGGGACTATTTTTTTTAATAATAGCTTACAATCATGTTTACAATCAACAACACAAGACAAATTAGAAATAGCTTGGCAGCGATCACCCTCCCCAGGGGTTATTATCATCCATAAATTCTTTAATATTTTAATAACCCTTTTTATACAAACTATAAATATAAATATGGGTTTTACTATAGCAGTTTTAATAAATCTGGAAACGTTCCTTCCGTAAAAGTTGGTTGATTAAAATACTAAATGAAAGAGATAATGAATCAACACATTCTTTTGTTAATTTAGGTCGTAATTCATCTATTCCATAACTATTTTTATTTTTTAATTATGTTACTAGTTTCTTCCAAATTTATAGGACATAAAAACATAATATTTAGTGTACTGGTATTTTTAAATGATTGTGTTTGTTGAGATTATTTGCTTGTGGCACGTGGCCGACTGATGCAAAGAAATTATTAAATATATTAGCTACCCTTTTCGGTTCTGATACTTGTTCTTTGTCCACTAAAATCTCAATATTTTCTTTTATTTTATTCATTGTTTTATTAGTACGTTCCTTTTTAATGGCCCACATACATTTTACCTCATTATCAGATTTTTTTATTCTGTTTGCATAATCTATTCGTTTGGATTTATTTACGGCTTTTTTCAGTATTTTTGCAAATATTTTATAGTGTTTTTTTTTTAAATACGGGTTCTTTGTATATGGAGTTAGGACTTTTAAAGCTCTTTTATTTTGATTTATTTTGACATGAAATTTTGAGGCCTTTCGTTAACACTTTTAGTAAAGTAAAGGTTATTTTAGGAATGCATACATTTAGCAAATTTTGTAATATTTCATAAAATATATTATAGTTTTCGTTAAGGCTTCTTTCGACGTTTAGAAGAGTACGCCAGTCTATAAGTGAAAGCTGAGATTGAAATTCATTAATGTTTTTCTCGTTAAAAAATCGTTTTGTAATTACCCAAGGAATTGTTTTTAGTATTCTATTTTCGGTTTTTAAATTAATTATAGTTCCTTTGTGACCAGAAAAAACTAAATTTGCAACATAATCTTTTAACTCATCTAAAGGGAAGTTAATAAAGATAAGATCTAAGCATGTGGCAGAATGGAATGTGACACGAGTGAGTTCCTTTATTATTTGAATAAAGTTATATTCTAGCATGAAATTTAACAGAAAGTTTGATTGTTGTGATTCCTCTAAAGTGTTCACGTTGAAATCACTTCCAATTATAATTCCTTTTTTATCATGTTTTCTATTTAAATATTCTAATAACATTTTCATTTGTGTATAGAAAACCTCGCTCTCTCTATTATTCCAGTACAGACTAACAATAATAATATTTAATTTAGTGATTTCCACTGAAAAAATTCCGTTACATACTCAATTGAGAAACTGCTTACATCTTTTAGTTCTATATAATCTAAATCAGTTTTTAGTATGATACATACACCACCTCCTGATATCTCGATAGTTCGACACTGCCCTGCAAAATGTTTGTCGGATTACCGGGGGTCCACTGTAATTATATTTCCAGTCATATATCTTTGCCCGTCCATAAATGCAAGGAACTTGCGGATAACAATGGAAAGCTGGAAAGTACTAGATTTCGCCTCAAAATTTATGTCAAAAAGCTTACCGTCAAAGTCTCCATAGCTCCTTCTCCTCTCATGCATCTTCCACTGACTCCAGTTGTCCTCCGTCCATTTTTGTTCACCAGCTAAACGAGGCGATAGTTCCCTTTCTGCTTGCGTTAGTTTTTGTTGATTTGACGGCACCTGAAATTATAGCGTTTTAACTTGCCTGAGAAAAAATATTTTACTAAAATTATTGTATTATTGTAATAAAATATGATGAATATTTTAGTAATAAATAGCATAGCTGATCGTTGAAATTCAAACAATTACATTACGGGGTTTACAGCCAGGAACTTGATGAAAAACAATGAATGTTAACTGTTACTGAACTCCACACAGTCAGTGATTTATTTATGAGTGATCCCCGCCGGCACCAATGAAATTGTTAATTGCAATTTTAAATGCTGATTTACCACGTGCTCGGCGGTGAAGGAAAACATCTAAGAAAACCTGAATGTCTGAGGAAGAAGAAAAAATATTTCGAAGACATGTGAAGTTCGCCAAACACGCATTGAGGCAGCGAGGCGGACACTTCCTTGCCGTAACACCTTGTCAGAAAATAGCGGAGGCTTGTGCCCAGCAGTGGGACGTATATAGGCTGTAACTATACTTTCATACGGGATTTTTGGACAAATAAAGTCCACCAACCAGAAATAAAAACGTAATATGAGACAGTATTTTTCTGTTATCATATCAATATAATTAAAAACTGCGGTTACCAAGGCGGGTCCTTTTAAGCGTGGCAGCTATAGCAAAATCCCCCTATGAAGCAATATATGGGCGAGGACTTGGTTAAGCAGTGGACTTTTATATGCTGTAACAAATGGATGAATGAAAAGTCCATCAATAGAAGACAGCGCTGTTCTGTTTTCTGCTTCAAAACTTTCTTAGACCTATGGTCATAAAACTAATCAAAGAATTGTGTTTCGCCAGCCACCGGGAGAGTATTTATTTGGCAATCCAAGCGAATACTTCTAAGCGTAACAACTGCGCACTAAAGTGATCTGTAGTAAAATTGTGTTTTATTATTAGTGTTTTTTAAATTGTAATTGGTAATTAAAGTGTCAATTTTGGTAATTCAATCGGCAGTTTTTATTGTCACGAACCCCAAGCTCATAACAATAGCAAGGATTTAAGTGCTAAATAAGTGCTGAAAGATTACTGAGGTCGGATGTATATTATAGATAAGATAGGTCGAAATTTAAGAACACCTGATTTTTGAACTTTAACACCTAATTAGCATCTAAAAAGACTCTAAGGGTTGACATATTAAACAAGCGAGTTAAAGGGGTCATGATCATCATCATCATCATTACAGCCTTCACGAGTCCACTGCTGAACATATGCCTCCCCCAAGGTATGCCACAAAGCACGGTCCTAAGCCACCTGCATCCATCGACTTCCTGCATGTCTTACCAGGTCGTCACTCCATCTAGTCGGGGACTGCCCTACACTACGCCTACCGGTACGAGACTGCCACTTGAGGGGTAAATCATAATACTCGTAAAATGAAAATGACGGATGATGAAAACACTGAAAAAAAAAACATAACTTACCGCATACAATTCGACGTCGTCGGTTTGAACAGCAACGGATAGTGGCCTACCCAAACTGTTCACTTGGACACCAGTGTCCACCTTGCTGTAAGTTTTTAGAGATAACCTGGTATATTTTTATTGATAAATGGTTAGGGTCTCAGAGTCACTGGCCATGGATGTGAATTCTAGCTTGCTTGAAGAATTATTTTTGCGGAACAAGTTATTAGCTAAGATGACTGAACGAATTGCTGTTAATATATCATCTCAGATACTACCCAAACCTACCTCCGATCATATACACATTCCTAATGGTAAGTGGATGCTAATGCCCACAGACGCCCACATCTGTCTTCGATTAAGAATCAAAATACAGATACGTTGTCACCCCTGAGGACTAAGATGGAATACTTCGTTACCAGAAAAAGATCTCCGTTTTTCGTCTGTCGCCATACGAAACACGGCAGCTATTTGTCGCTGGTATTCTGTGCGAACGTGGTGGTAGAGGTGTCTGTGGGTTATAGATGCTACTTAGCATCAGTCGTTATCTAGTTTGTCACTTACATATTTTAAGGGGTATCTTTTTTGGTATTATTAAAATTACGGATCTCTGAAACGAAATCGTAGGCAATATAACCAAAATAATGATGATGTGGCGGCGCTGTCATCGCGCCACAAGCGAAATACACCGAAGCCTAAATCGCGCTATCAAAGTTCTGAAGTTACCGCGCTATATATAGAACAACTCCGAATGATCACACGGAGCGTTGGCCGCTACCCGGCCCATCTCTTTGTCCGGCGGGAGAGCTCCTGTTTTCCTTCTACGGCCAAAATGTGGTACAGCTTGATTTTCGGCCATCTGCACAGGACATGATTGTAGTGCTCGAGTGTATTTATGGGCAACCACAGGTGCACTCTCTATTCCCTCACTCTCATAGCTCAATAGGACAAAATAGAGTAATCCGACACGACCGGAGGGAGATCAGTTGCAAGACTAACGGCTTTAAGTATTTTCCAAGGTCCGGAATTGAAACACCGGCAGTTTTCCGACTCCAGGCTGCTACTGAAAATTTCTTGACAGAGAAACCCAAATACTGTTTTTGACTGGATTTAAGATTCAAGCCTGGGACAACATGATCAGTTGTCGCGATTACGAGAACAGACCGAGAAGGCATCAGAGTGCCTTATAATAAAGATGAAGTGAACAGTATCTTTGGTACAATATTTATGGTGCTTTAAAACGAAATCCTGTGCCATTAACCCAAAAGCGATTATCAATGTAGTAATTCATATGGAGATGAAAATCTCATTAGCATTTATGAAATTTTTAAAAATTTAATACGACCTAGGGACCTTCAAGAAAAGAGCTTACTCCTTTCTAAAAGGCCGGCAACGCACCTGCAACTCCCCTGGTGTTGCGGTTGATCATGGGCGGCGGTAGTCACTTAACATCAGGTGAACCATATGCCAATTGCCCCCTCTCCTATAAAAAATAATTGAAATTAGCATTGGTATTGTTTCAGTATAGTAGAATACTTACGTTATAAATGTATTACTACTCCCGTTGGACACACCCTGCCCGTAATTGAAACTGGCTCTGCGTCTAATCGGACTATGGTTCTCCTGTTCCAACTGTCTCCTCTCTAGTTCCTTTTCTTCTTCCCGCGCTTTTTCCTTCTCCTCGCGCTCGCGACGTTCCCTTTCTGCTTTTTCTTTCGCGTCCTGTTTTAACTTCGCTTGCTGCAGAAATTGGTAATACATAATGTAGTTAGCATGAATTTGAATTTAGCATTTTATCTGCATATTGATTCGTAATCTAGGATAGATGTAGATGTCTACGGACCACAGAAACCACTTACCATCAGGTGGACTGCGTGCTCGTTTGTCACCCTTATACTCTAAAAAAAGATACGACGTGGTAGGGCTCCTTTACTTTATAGCAGTCTGTCCAGTAAACTAACTAACTAACTAACCTGTTCTGCCGCTAATTGAACCCACCCGCCAAGTGTGGCAACTATGATAAATAACCCCCTATGAAGCAATACGAGGTGTGTTCAAAAAGTAAGGTCACTTTTTGAATTTCGCGGGCAACGCACATTCGATTTTCGATTTTTGTATTTTGTTGCGTTGGTACACATGTCCTGAGCATATGTTTCAAGTTTGAAGTGTATAGCATGTTTAGTTTATTTTTGACAGTTACAAAGGTCAGACGTACTTTGGTGTGCTCGGCGATTTTCTTCTATCAAAAAAAAAATGGATCAAAGAATTTGCATCAAATTTTGTGTAAAAAATGGAATTACGTGCTCCAAAACACTTGAAATGTTGACAGTGGCGTACGGTGAGTCTACTCTTAGTAAAAAAAAACGTTTATAAGTGGTACAAGCTCCTTCAAGATGGCCGAGAAGATGCCAATGACGAACCTCGCTCTGGACGCCCCAGCACGTCAACAACCGATGAAAAAGTTGAAATAGTGAAGAAAATTGTTTTGGAAAATCGTCGAATCACTATCAGAGAAGTTGCGGAGGATGTTGGCATATCGGTTGGCTCTTGCCATGAAATTTTTTCGGATATTTTGGGCATGAAACATGTGTCAGCGAAATTTGTTCCAAAATTGCTCAATTTCGACCAAAAGAACCGTCGCATGACAATCGCTCAAGAGCTATTGGATGATGTCAACAACGACCCAGATTTGCTCAAAAGGGTCATAGCAGGTGACGAAACATGGGTATACGGTTATGACGTCGAAACTAAGACTCAATCGTCCCAGTGGAAGCACACTGAATCACCAAGACCAAAAAAAGCACGCCAAGTTCGATCAAATGTGAAGGTTTTGCTTACAGTTTTCTTCGACTGTAGGGGTGTGGTGCATCATGAGTTCTTGCCACAAGGTCGTACGGTCAATAAGGAGTATTACCTTGAAGTTATGCGCCATTTGCGAGAAGCAATACGTAAGAAATGTCCCGAATTGTGGGTAAACAATTCATGGTTTTTGCATCACGATAATGGTGCATTATGATCACTCATCGTTGCTTGTGAGAGGTTTTTTGACCAAAAACAACACTACAATCATGCCTCAGCCACCATATTCACCGGATTTGGCCCCATGTGACTTTTTCCTGTTCCCAAAACTGAAGAGACCTATGAAAGGAGGAAGATTTGCAACGATTGAAGAGATAAAAACTGCATCGCTGAAAGAGCTGAAGGCTATACCAGAAAGTGATTATCAGAAATGCTTTAACGATTGGAAAAAGCGTTGGCACAAGTGTATTATATCTGAGGGGGATTACTTTGAAGGGGACAACATAAATATTGATGAATAAATAAATAGTTTTTTTCATAAAAATATAAAGTCACCTTACTTTTTGAACACACCTCGTATATGGGAGAGGATGTTCGGGTGTGGGCGTTTGACTGTACACTAGATGGTTATAACGCCAGCTATAAAATGCGATGAGATCTTTTGGCATTTTCCATAGTCTCCTTTTAGGACACCCACAGGAATATATGAGGTACTCGTACGCCGCCAACACAGGGGTAGCAAAACGTTTACATATAATTTATTTTTAATATGTAGTCAAAAAAAGTCCAAATCTAAATAAGTCTAAATTGGTGCCGGTTGGGGGAGTGGGGTGTCGAACTGCATTTGCTCACACGTGTGAGCAGCACCTAATGCATAGTTGCTATAATTAAAAATGTTTAGTTTTCGCTTATAACTCGTTATACAGGGCAGTGTTCAGCAGTTTACTGTCGGCTAGGCTGAATGGTTTGCTAATAGAGAAGGTGAAACTTGGCGGTTGGAATAATATCAAACGATTCCTCGGAGCTCCTCGAGGTAACAAATAAAAATAAATATCCAACCTCCTTTTAACCGACTTCAAAAAGGAGGAGTTTCTAAATTGGAGTGCATTTTCTCTTTTTTTTGTATGTATGTTACGCGACATCTTCACAGACTGTTAACCCATTTTGATAAGTCCTTCTTTTATTAAATAGACTTTACCTTAAGGGTGATCCCATAAAATTTTGAAGAAAACATTCCACACCCAAGAGTGGAAAATAGGGCAAAAGTTTCATACTGGACTATTGTTTAAGGAACTTCGTGATATCTTCGTAGATAAAGAACCGATTTTAATTTAATTTTGTTTATTTCTTTTTATATATTGTCATAAATTATTGTGACAAGCGAGTACACAGTAAACCTGATAGTAACCACTTACCCACAGAATAAGTAATCTTAACTACTCACACTAATCCACATGCTGTAGCCCATAGAGATCTACATTTATCCTCGATTAAGAATCAAAACGCAGATGCGTTCTCCCTGAGGACTAAGATGGAATGCCTCGTTTACAGTAAAATAGGGTCTCCGGATCTCTACACTCACCGTACGAAATACAGCAGTATTAAGCTGCTATTTTACGCCTGTGAGAGCGTGGTCCTTCCACGATCGAGCCGACCCATTCGTGCTACAACCATAATATAGCTGCAACGTGGTTTTAACAGGTATAAAAATGTGACTATATAGAAATGTTTTTTTTTTCTTAAATAGGTTTTACTTCAAGGGTGGTCTCATATAATTTTGAAGAAAAAATTCCGCCTCAAGGGTGAAAAATAAGGAAAATAGGGGGAAAAGTTTCATAGTGGACTATTGTTTAATGAATTTCATATGATATCTTCGCAGATAAAGAACCGATTTTAATGATTTTTTTCTTAAATAGGGTTTACTTCAAGGGTGGTCCCATACAAATTTGGAGAAGAGATTCCATCCCTAAGAGTTGAAATAAATAACTTCTTTTTTAGCAATTAGAATATCACGTACCTGATCGAGATATTCTCTGTACTGTTGCTGTCGAAGTTTCCGCAGTGTATTTCTTCTCCGCTCATATTCCCCTAGTCCGAGCAACGCGTCCCCTGTTGTTCTCTCCCCTCTTAACAGTGGATTATTGGGCGAGTATTCCCCTGCTTTCAGCATCACTGGTAAACCTGTGCAGCGCTGAAATATAAAATATCATTGGCAAAAACACTTCCACTCAACGAAACGACTATCTGAAGAGGCATGACTACGGACGTAGGTCCTGAGACACCTCTGGACCACGGTTATCTTTTTTTATAGAATAAGGGTGACAAACGAGCACACAATCTACCTGATAGTAAGTGGATGCTGTGACTCATAGACATCTACATTTATCCTCGATTAAGAACCAAAACGCACACGCGTTGTCACCCCTGAGGATTAAGATGGAATGCCTCGTTTTCGGTAAAAAAGGGTCTCTCACCATACGAAACACACCAGTATTAAGCTGCTATTTAACGCTGGTATTCTGTGAGAGCGTGATCCTTTTGCTGTCGAGCCGACCCATTCGTGCTACAACCATAATATAACTACAGCGTCGCCCGTAATTTAGTAGCAGTGCTTTCCTTCGGCCGGGGGGGGGGGGGGGTGGAGGCTTGTTTAATAATGTAACTTAAAGAAAGTTAAGTTTCATAGGAGTCGGATTCCAAACTTCAGTCTGACGGTAGCTCAACAACTAAAACGAAAAAAAGCAGTGCTAATTTACGACTTATATGGTTATTAATAACGTCAAAATATAAAAACAATATTTTGAGGGCATGTGAAGTACACGAAATACACACTGGAACAGCGAGTTGGGTTTTCGCTGCCCCATGTCACTTTAAAATAAGATCTACCTTCAGCGCAATGAAGATCTTGACAAAAGTCTCTCTTGCAAAAATGAGAAATTTCGGTCCGATATTCTAGAATAAGCATTACGTCGCGTACGGGGTCTTCAGACTTTTTTTACTAGCCCGTAAGGCCCGGTTTACATTGAGAGAAGCGACAAGTGCGAGTGGCAAGTGCAATTGACAAATGGCAAGTACCTGTGCGTTCAATGCTGTTTATGGGCCTCTTGCGGAAATTGCCTTTCTTCGTCGTATTATTTCACGCTATGCAGGCTCATTGGCAATCGTAGTACCAGAAAACTGAATATTTATGCCGAATAGTAACTAGTATATTAGAAAGATATACATACCGTCATCTACCGCAAACCCTTAAATTTTTCTAACATTTCTTACGGTCGTCTCATACGACACCATTTATACATTTATATTTATACGTCAGAGCCACGCTACAGCTATATAATGGTTGTAGCACGAATGCGTCGGCTCGACCGAGGTAGTACCATGCTCTCACACAATACCAGAGTAAAATAGCAGCTTAATGCTGCTGTGTTACATATGGTGAGTGTAAAGAATGGGAGACCCTTTTTAATAGAGTGCGTCGCGTATTCCAGGAAAGGTGGAAAGGTTTTTTCTCGGGAAAACGTCTCCGAGTGCCGGGACAAACTTGTGTCTGAAGTCGAGTCTTTGCTGAACAGAGTCTCGAATTGGGAACGACTAAATCTAGTCCAGTTTAACCCCCAGAAGACACAAGTTTGCGCGTTAACCGCTAAAAAGAACCCCTTTGTCGTATCCCCTCAGTTTCAAGGCACTCCCCTTGTTGCCTCAGCCAGTATCGGAATCCTCGGCGTCGACATATCGAGTGACGTGCAGTTTCGTGGTCACTTGGAAGGGAAGGCCAAATTGGCCTCTAAAAAGCTTGGCGTGCTCAGCAGAGCGGGACAGTATTTCATGCCGGCACACCGCCTGCAACTTCACAAGGCGCAGGTTCGGCCGCACATGGAATACTGTTCCCATCCCTGGGCTGGGGCTCCCCAGTACCAGCTCCTTCCACTTGACCGCATCCAGCGCAGAGCGGCTCGAATCGTCGACGACCGAGTGCTTTCCGATCGGCTCGATTCACTGGCGTTGCGAAGACATGTTGCATCTCTTTGCGTATTTTATCGCATCTATCACGGGGAGTGCTCTGAGGAATTGTTCGGATTAATCCCAGCCGCCAAATTTCGTGAACGCACGACACGGCACACGTCCCGATACCATCCACACCATCTGGATGCTTGGCGGTCCACCACTGTACGTTTCACAAGGAGTTTTCTTCCACGTACAACCTCTCTGTGGAATAGTTTATCACCGGCGATTTTTCCGGACCGATACGACCTGGGGACCTTCAAGAAAAGAGCTTACTCCTTTCTAAAGGGCCGGCAACGCACCCGCAATTCTCCTGGTGTTGCGGTTGATCATGGGCGGCGGTAGTCACTTAACATCAGGTGAGCCGCATGCTCGTTTGCCCCCTCTTCTATAAAAAAAAAAAAAAAAGTGACTTTCAATAAGTATTATTTATAACTTAATATTGAACAAAAAAGTTTCTGTTTCTGTTTATACGAGGGTGGATTGAAAAGTACTCGGCCTAACCAAGAAAATAAACACATACTAAATCAGTTATATTTATATTTTTCTACATAATCACCATCAAGTTCAATACACTTTTGCCACCTCCCCTTCCAAGCATTTAGACCGTTGAAAAAAAATGATTCTTCCTTAGAGTCAAAATATGCGTCTACAGCTGCTTTGACTTCGTCGTTTGTCAAAAATCTTTGACCTCACAAGTGCTTTTTTAGGTTAGGGAACAGAAAGAAGTCTGATGGTGCCAGATCAGGTGAATACGGCGGATGCGGTAACAGTTCAAAGCCACAGTTGTGAATTTCAGCCATTGACTGTACTGACGTGTGAACACGGGCGTTATCTTGATGAAACAGGACTTTTCTTCTGAGCATTCCTCGACGTTTTTCTTTTATTTCCTCTCGTAAACGACGTAGTAAGGTGCAGTAGTAATCAGAGTTTATAGTCTGACCCCTTTCAAGATAATCAATCATAATCACACCTTTCGAGTCCCAGAATACTGAAGCCATCACCTTATTTGCCGACAAAATCGACTTAGCCTTTTTAGGGGTGGTGAACCAGGTCTTCTCCACTGTTTTGATTGTTGTTTTGTTTCCGGTGTACAGTAATGAACCCATGTTTCGTCCATAGTAACAAAACGATTCAAAAAATCATCTGCATCGGCTTCAAATAACTCCAAACAGTCGCGTGAAATAGTCAATCGCGTCCTTTTTTGTTCAACTGAAAGCAGTCGCGGAACCCACCTCGCAGACACCTTGTGGAAACCCAACTCGTTGACAATGATGTTTTGAGTTCGTTCATAAGAGATGCCTATAATCTCGGCTATCTCTCTAATTTTTAATCTGCGGTCTCCCATTATTAAATCAAGTACTTTTTTAATATTTTCGTGGGTTGGGTTTACAATTCGGTCGCCTGAATTTGAAGATTCTGTCAATGTGGGGGAGTCAAAGGGGTTTATCTGAAGCACCCCCACTCAATTTTTTCTGCCGGAGCAGCGTCGAAGTATTTTTAATTATTTTTTAAAAATATTGGTAAATGACTAATTTAATTACGTTTTTGACATTTCATCTGTCAATGTCATATCGATATATAGTACTGAATCGATCTAGGATTTTCGATTACGATGTGCACCCAGGTCACTCACCGCCCTGACCCGCACCTGGACACGAGGATCCGAGAGGAAGTGAGAGATACAACTGTCGTGCCTTTTTTGCTTAAAATTTATTATTAATAAATTTATAGTGTTGTTGAGTTACTATAGTAAATTTTTCTGTCTTGGTGGAGGTTTTAATATCTGTAAATTAGTAAGTGTTTGTAGTTGTGCCGTTTTTATGTAATTTTTTGTTGTAGTAATATAATGGAGGACGAACCTCCCGATCCCGGAAGGGGTCGCAATGATTCCTTTTCCTTACCCATTAACATTGATAACGTAGAACTAATTAACCGTAAACGTGCCCAAGTAAGTAACGAGTCTGCCCATCCACAAAAAATAGTTATTACTGATCCAAAACAACAGTTTCCTTCAATACAATCCTCATATACCCATCCTGATTTTATTAATAAAAAAGTTAAGTACTCTCAAGATGATGCCGCTCCTTTTCTAGTTCACGTAAGTAAAATCTCAAATGATCAGCTGTCTGGAGTAACTCTTAAACCAATTAAATTCGGTCACTTTCTGTATCATAACAATATTAAAAATATAGTCCATGATGGAGTCAAAAAAGTTGGACGAAATAGAATATCAGTGGAGTTTAAAACAGCTGCAGATGCAAACACCTTTATCGATCACCCAGCTCTCCAAATTTCTAAATATGAAGCAACCATCCCCTCATATAGTATCACTCGTATGGGGCTAGTTAGACAAGTTCCCATAGAGTGGACACTAGAAGAATTAATAGCAGCTATAGAAATTCCCTCTGGCTACGGTTCTATAATTAAAGCACGGCGACTTAATAGACGATCAGTGAGTGACAGCAATAGCATTTCATGGGTTCCAACTCAGACGGTTGTTCTAACTTTTTCTGGACAAAAACTTCCTCCCCATATTTACTGTTTTTACACTTCAATGCCAGTAGAAAAATATATTTTGCCACTAATTCAGTGTCATAAATGTTGTAGATTTGGCCATGTTACTTCCCAGTGCCGATCATCCCCTCGCTGCTTTGTGTGTGCACAGAATCATGAAGGTTTAGCTTGTTCTCGACAAACTCCTACTTGTCTATTCTGCTCAGGTCCCCACACCGCAAAAGACCCTACTTGTCCTGAACATCTAAGGCAAAAATCTATTAAACTTGTTATGTCACAAGAAAATATCTCATATTTAGAAGCTTCAGCTAGATTCCCTCAGACAAAAAGATCCTTTGCTGATACAACAAGAATCCAGCCTCGTAATTGTTCTCAACAGACCCCTTATACCATAACTGACAGTCTTTCAACCCCTTCGGCTCAGCTCTCACAAACTGCATCATACAAAAAAACAATTTTTATCCCTCAACGTACCTATAGCCAATCATTAAATTCTGGATATGATATGGCAGCCCATCAGGCAATTGTTGAGAATCCTAATTCTTCCCTTCCTAATGGGTGTGCTCTACTGGGAAATGACAACAACTCTTCTAGTAATGATAATTTCTGCGAACTTATGATATCAATTCTAATTAACATGATCTCCCGTTTTAATGACACGGAACTTCCTCTCAGCTTACATCAAAAACTTACTCAGCTTTCCTCCTTAGCCCGTAACATTCGCAGTCCCGCCAATTCTTCAATGGAATTGTCGGAGCATTAGAAATAAAAAAAATGAACTCATTTACCTCATTAATAAATTTCATCCCTTCATTCTTGCCATCCAGGAGACATGGCTTAGACCTGAGTCTCATTTTAGGGTTTCAGGCTATGCATGCCTCCGGGATGATAGGAGTGATGGTCGTGCTGGCACCTCTATTTTAATTTCAAGAACAGTTACATTTTCACAAATTCCTCTCCCTTCTCATAGTCCAGCAGTAAATGCTGTTGCTATTAAGACCCTTGATGTCTCTATTCTCTCTGTTTACATTCCTAATCCTGATGCAAATGTTTTAACAGAACTTGCAACACTTATTTCTTCTCTGTCACCTCCTATGGTTATTTTGGGAGATTTTAATATGCATCATACTGTTTGGGGCTCCCATCTGTGTGATTCACTGGCTCCCTTATTTTTAGACCTTATTGATAATTTTAATCTCTGTATTCTAAATGACGGGTCTCCTACCCGTCGAGTATCCCCATTACAAAATGTTAGAAGTGCCGTTGACCTAACTCTCTGCTCCCCAGATATTGCTTCCCTTCTTTTGTGGCAAATATTACCTTCTAGCTATGGCAGTGACCATTTTCCTATATTCATTCGTCCTCCTACTTCACCTAGAATAAATTTTACATTTTGCCCAAGACTAAAGTATAATCTATCCAAAGCTAATTGGCAATTATATTCTACAGTTTTGGAACAAGAGGTTTCAACTCTTCCCCCAATTAACAATGATAATATTGCTCCTGTATATATAGAGTTCAGAAATGCAATTATTTCTGCTGCTAATAAGTCAATCCCCTTAAAAAACCCTTTCAAAAATAAGTATCCTTCCCCTCCTTGGTGGGACCAAAATTGTTCAGCAGCTTGTAGGAGAAGAAAGGAGGCTGAATTAATATACTCCCGTTCTATGACTGCAGAGAATTATATCTCCTATAAAAAAAATGCTGCAGAAACCTTAAAATTACTGTCAGACAAAAAGCGAACTGGTTGGTTTAAATTCTGTGAGTCACTGTCACCTAGGACTCCCCCATCTTTGGTCTGGAGAAATGTTAAAAAATATCGCTGTGCAGTTTCTAGTGAAAATATAATTTCTAATGATCCTTCCCCGTGGATAGATGAATTCTCTAATAAACTTGCACCACAAACAGTCCCATCTTATGATGAATGCCTAGTTTTTAATTCTGCTTTTTTAAAAACAAATGATAAATTTGATTCCCCCTTTTCTTCTCAGGAATTGTTTACTGTACTCAATGGCCTTAAAGACTCCTTACCAGGTATTGATGGGATTCCTTATTCATTTATAATTAATAGTAGTGAGAACACTAAAACTGTCTTACTATCCATTTTAAATTTTATTTATATTACTGGTGATCCTCCTGCTGAATGGAAAACCCAAATTATATTGCCCATTCTCAAACCAGGTAAGTCTAGCAATGACCCTTCCAGTTACCGACCTATTGCCCTTTCTTGTACTTTGGCAAAAATCTTGGAACATTTAATAAAAAATCGCTTGGAGTGGTTTTTGGAAAGGAATAATCTCTTACCTAAAAGCCAATTCGGTTTCCGAAAAGGTTTAAGTACCATGGATAGCCTAAGTACTTTGGTCACAGATATTCATATTGCTTTTTCAAAACATGAATTTATCATAGGAGTTTTCTTGGATATTTCTTCTGCATATGATAATGTGCTACTTCCTGTGCTCAGGCAGAAAATGCTTAATCTGAGCATTCCAGTGAGGATAGTCAATTACGTCTCTAACTTTCTCTCTTCTAGATCAATATCTATAAATGTTAAAAATCTCCTGCTTCCCCCAAAAACTATATGGAAAGGACTTCCACAAGGCTCAGTTCTTAGTCCTCTCCTTTATTCTATATATACTCACGATTTAGAACTTTCAGTAAATTCTTTTTGTAATGTTCTTCAATATGCAGACGATCTAGCTCTATACATCTCCTCAAACAACTTCACAGTGGCATGTTCCCGTCTAAACTCATCCATGGATTATTTACAAGAATGGTTAACTAATCATGGCCTCTCTTTATCTGTGGCCAAGAGTAGTGTGGTGATCTTTTCCCGCCAAAGGCGAGTTCCCGATATATCCGTTGTATATGATAAGCAACCTTTTACAGTTAGAGGCAATGTTAAATTTTTGGGAGTTATCCTTGATTCGAAATTGGCCTTTGGTCCATACATTGAATATATAACACAAAAATGCGAAAAAAACATAAATATTCTTCGGTCTTTGTCAGGTGTTTGGTGGGGGTCCCATCCTTTTTCTCAGAAATTACTGTACAATGCTTTAATACGAAGCCACCTTGACTATGGATGTTTTCTGTTGGAGCCTTGCAATAAATCATCCCTAAAAGTAATGGACAAAATTCAATCGAAATGCCTTCGCATTATTACAGGGGCAATGAAATCCTCACCAATAAATGTTCTTCAGGTTGAGTGCGTAGATCCTCCTTTAAGATTAAGAAGGCAATACCTTTCAGACAGATTCTTATTTAAGATATGCCAGCTTTCAGATCATCCCCTAATTCCTAAATTGCACCTTCTTTCAGAGTATATCTCATCTGACCGATACTGGACCCATAAGGACTCTCCCTGCTTGTTTAAAAGTTTTGTAATTTTTCTTCAGCTTCCTTACCCAATCTTTCAATATAAAATAAATCCACTCTTTGATGTTCCTTACGAGGCTATTGTTTTCCAACCCGACATTCATCTAGATCTAGGTATAGAAAAGGATTCTCCAATGGCAAATTTGAAATTAAAAGAAATTATAGAAAACACCTTTAAAGATTGGCTTGTCATGTACACAGACGCTTCAAAACAGTCTGATGAAGACTATACTGGAGCTGCTGTTTGGATTCCTAAGTTCAAAATCATTCTTAACTTTAAATGCCCCTCACTATCCTCCACTTTTACCGGTGAAGCAACTGCAATCAGTGAAGCTTTGTTATATGTAGAGTCACATAATCTTAATAAAACAGTTATTTTCACAGATTCAAAAAGTTGTTTGTTAGCTATTTTGTCCAATCAATTCCATAACAAACATAAATTTCCACTAATTCTTAAAATAAAAAATACCCTATTCAGATGCCATCTTAAAGGAATCCATGTTTCAGTGGCCTGGATTCCAGGCCACAGTGGTATCCATGGTAACGAAACAGCTGATGTACTCGCTAAAAATGCAATTGCTAATGGCATTCTACAAAATTTAATTTACTCACATGACCTAATTTTGCTAGCTAAAAGGAAACTGAATGAAAATTGGAATAAATTATGGGAAGTTTCCAAAAATGTTAAAGGTAAGCACTATGCTGCCATCCAAGAGGTTATTCCTCCCAAGCCTTGGTTCTTTAAATTTAACAAAGCAAATAAACATGCAACTTCAATCATTTGTAGATTAAGAATTGGACACGCCTGTACACATGCACATCTGGCAAAAATCAGAGTAAGGGATAGCTCATTGTGTGAATGTGGCTTAGATGAAGGTTCCACAAACCATATTTTTTTCAACTGTCCCAAATTATCCTCCTCCCTTTATGATTACCTTCCTCCTTATATTCCTCGACCTATAGATTTTAATTCTCTTTTAACATATACCAGTACTCCTTTTGTGTATATTTTATGTGATTTTATTAATACTAATAATATGAAACTTTAAATCCTTGTCACTTTTAACATACGGGTAAGAGTCTAACACCTGTGTTTGTCATATCTGTTCTAGGTAACTCAACAAATAGATTTGTCAAAATTCTCGGAGGAAAACTGAATCCTTGTATAATCACAGACTCTTATTTTAATTAAACTCATAAGCTTTCATTTTCTACTCAATACGTCATTGGCGAATTTTATCAAACCGCCACAAAAGAAAGAAGAAAAAGAAGAAGAATCGATCTAGTGAATCGATATTTCACCCTAGAGAATCGAGATCGAATCTTTTTCTGTTTTATTAAGATTTGCAAAATTATTTACAATTGGTTGAATGTACCCCAACTCGTAAAGAATGACAGTTTTTAATTTAATTATTCAATGTTATCTGTACTTTATTGTATCTTTTGATATCGTAAATATAAACTTTTAACGCAAATAAAAAAAAAAACGATTTTTGCGAAATCGATCTTTAAGATTTCGATTTTTTGTGAATCGATTCATCTAATTTCGATTTGAATCGATTTAAAAATATGTAAAATTAAATCGCTATGCCGGCCATTTTGTTGACAGCTTTTCGTCATGGTGTTGCTTCCGAGTTTCAGAATTTTGGTGATTAGTGAAATATTTGTGGCGGCGGAATACTGCTAAATATCGCAAAGATCTTTTCTTACAAATGGTGGCAGCCATAAATTATGTTTATAAATTAAAGTAGTTACGAAAGTTAATAATTTGGTGTTATATCGAGTGCAATAGCGAGCGAAGCGAGCCTGGGACGTGGAGCACCCCGACTCGGACAGGTTAGGTTAGAAGAGGATGACCGTCGACCGGACTTCCCTCGACTGCACCACGTTAAGTGGCGTGGGGCTTCCATCCTCCAACTCTCTCTACCCAAAAATCAGGTTAAAATTGTCATAAAAATTACGAAACATAACCTCAAAATGAGATTTTTAAAAATAAATAAAAAAAAACTAAGCACGTCCGGCAGAAAGTGGAAGTAGGGGGTGACTCTACAACTCCTCCCCCTTCCCCCTACGCCACCCCTCACCCCCAAATTCAGGCGACCGAATTGTAAACCTTACCCATTTTCGTCAGTAGTTGACGTCGAAGGCCTTCCAGAGCGGGGTTCATCTTTCACACTCTCTCTACCACGCTTAAATTCTGCTATCCATTTTTTGACGGATGAATATGACAGAGCACAATCGCCTAATGTACTGACCATGTCATCATGGATGGCTTTTGATGATAGCCCCTTCTTATGGAGGTACTTAATGACGGCACGCTGCTCGATTTGCTCCATTCGCGGAAATTATGTCCGATTACTTTGTTAATAAATTTATAATATCACAACTAATTATCGCACACGTTTCGAACTTCACACAATGAACTAGTCTGAACTGAACTAAATAATGTGGGTAGATTTGATTTTTAGAATTGAATGGATCTGTGTTAGGCCGAGTACTTTTAAATCCACCCTCGTATCTTGGTCGTCACGACTGTAACACATCTATCTGCAGTATTGATTCTTGATCGAGAATGGATGTGGATGTCTGTAAGCCACAGCATTCACTTACCATCAAGTAGACTGTGTGCCCGCTTGTCGCCCTCATTATATAAAATAATGCGGCATTAGATTTCCTTTTATCGCCATCACGTCTTATAAAATACATAGGCTACAGATACTGACCGCAAGGTCGAAAACCCAAGCAAACATATTCATTCAAATCAGAGAAGCACACACAGCGTCACCGCCGTAATCACTAGACACGCGCGACCGCCTCTCACGCGATCGTACAGCTCAATTAATTGCACTAGACTGATTCAACGCTTCGTTTCACTTGCAAACGACTTAAGCGTTCTGTAATTTTAACAAATCACGACAGTTGTTTTCAGAATAGTTAGACCATTTGATATATGGTCCTTATTGTAGACTATATAACAAACGATTTAACTTTAGAACGAACGTCGTGTGTTCTTCCAGAGAATACTTAACTTGTATTATAGAATCTGGAACACTTTTTTTATGCTTTGGGATATTTTCGTGAGAATAGTATAATCGACTTTCCAGGAGGATCTTGTAGCATATCACTAATAACAGTATAATTTCATCTATACCAGTCCTAAAATTCAAGCGAAAGGGAGGCGAAGGGGAGAATCGTGAACCGTCTGCGAGGAGAGCTTATAGAGAAAAAAAAAAGAAATTAAATACCATGTTAATATTGCATAGTGTTAACGTATCCAATAAAAAAATGACATATAAATAATACTAGTTTTTTCGGATTTTATCGCGTGTATTTAACTTTTTAAATACCCGACGTTTCGAGCACTTTAATCTATGATAACCGCGGTTAAATATGACATCTGGACGTTGAACATCTCAGTCCCCCCGTGATCATGGGTGCTGCAAAGTGCTCGAAACGTCGGGAATTTAAAAAGTTAAATATACGCGATAAAATCCGTAAAAATTATCATTATTTAAATGTGTAGTGTTCGCGTAAATTTAAGAAATCTAAATGAGCGATATTGTTGTCCTATATAATATTTTTGCTATATACTAGCTGATACCTGCTTTCTTCGCTGGCCGCACGATAGTATTTTATTTCGGAATATACATCTAAAATAGCAAGATTTTTTTGATGGAACTATAGTAAGATCCGTTCTTTGTGAGCGTCTACATCGCGAAATGAGTAACTATCTAAATTTCAAGTCAATCGGGTGTATAGTTTTAGAGATCTCGTGATAAGTCAGTCAGTCAGTGGTACATATATATATATATATATATATATATATATATATATATATATATATATATATATATATATATATATATATATATATATTAGAGTTGGGCCGATTAGCCGCCGACTAATCGGTGAAGCAGATTAATCGGCCTATTTGTAGTCACCGATTAATCGGTGATTAATCGGCTAAAACTGCCGATAAATCGGCTTTTTATTTTATTAATTTCAGCAAAGGTTTTTCGTGATTTTCTGCGTCCTATGCTTAAACTCACGTCAGATTTATATATAGATAAATGAAATAAATAATAAAACAAGTAGGTTAAATTAAGAGTAGGTTAAGTAGGTAGGATACGTAACTTATTGAAAAATCTCAGTCTCACATTACACACAATTACAATAAATAATTGTTTTTTCCTGTAATGTTATTAAATAAAGAATCTATAATCATCTAATAATTTGTTAAAAAGAAATACCTACTCAATTTGAAAAAGTATTGAAGGCTTTTTAAAAAGTATTTAATTTATTTGTTATTTTTAACCAGTGACAAATTGTGATGCAAAAAGGCCAAAATCTCAGCCTTTTCTGGTTGAAGTCGATTTCTTTTTGTTTTGTAGATACTAGATACTACTCCCTGCCTCAGAAAAAGGTCTCCCACTATACACAGAGCTGGCGGGGCAGCAAAGGAAAGCTTTGGCTAAACGGGACATTTCTGGATATCTGGAAGAATTTTTGTTCCACCATTTGAATTTATCATCGGATAGGGATCGCCTGGGCCGATTAATCGGCCATTTCTTAACCGACTAATCGGCCCAACTCTAATATATACATATATATATATATATATATATATATATATATATATATATATATATATATATATAATATTAAAACTTAGAACTCCGCAGCTATTGTAAATACACTGCAGCCGTAACGTAAAGCCAACCTACGTCAACAAGAATGAAAAATTTTGTCAATATAGTTGAACTTAATGTCTACATTTTTAAATAGAATAACAGTGACAAACAAGCATATAGTCCTCCATCTGATGGTAAGTGGTTGCTGTGGCCCAGACATCCACATTTATCCCTGAATTAAGAATCAAAATGCAGATGAGTTATAAGTAGGACAAAAATGGAATGTCTCGTTTCCAGTAAAAGGGTATCCGGTTCTCACTATACGACAAACAGAAGCATTAACCCGTTATTTTACGCTGATATTATGTGAGAGCGTGGCCCTTCCCCGGTAGATCTGACCAATTAGTGCTACAACCATAATATAGCTGCAGCACGGCTCTACCACGTATAAATCGTATATACAGCCTAACACGTTCCACCGCTAGCATAGGGTACATGAGTAAAAGACTCATTTGTGTAGAGAATAGACATGTGTCAATCATACATTTCTAGCGACCGAATCATTCTAGTACATTTCGTCACGCGTACTGGTACTGGTACATTCGGATTGATCATTCAAACGGATCATTTCAGGCTCCAGTACTTTGTGAGATCCATTGAGAACCGAAAATTTTTACATTTATTTGCTTCAAAATTTAACATTCCCTATTTTATACTTATATAAAATGGTTGGAAATTATCATTAAATAAATCTTTTGTAGTGTTACTTTTAGTAAACTCTACGAAATGATATTTTAACTCATAGATTTAACAAATAAATATAATAAAATGTAAAATGATTTTTAACTTAGGTAACAATATTATAATACAAAACCCTTAAATAATAAATATTCCTGATACTCTGCAGTCAGCATTGTTAAATACGATTCGCCTGTTTATTCAGATCATTCGGGATTTGGTCAGTTTGCGGCTCGTTCACAATTCAAACAAATCGCGGGTTAAAAAGGTACCGTCAGTTGTTTGTGATTGGTTGTACTGGTTCATTCAAAAACAAATGAATGAACCATCAACTTTTAAGTGTACCAGCTCAAACGAACGAATCATGCATAATTGACACATGTCTAGTAAGGAACACTAGGTCCACCGTCCTGCTCTAATGACTACATGACTCCGAAATATTTTTAATTTATTTCATATGGAAGTTTCCTCGCGATGTTTACCTTCGTCGTCGGGCAAATGGCAAAGCCGCTCTTAGAATTGCAATTTACTATTTCATTGGCGCCGGGTAGGATCGAAACGGAGAGCGCTTATATGACTATATTTTAGACTACATACTGGAAAACCTTTTTTACCGTTTGTAAAAAACAGGTTTAACATGTGAACGGAGTAGAAGCCTATGGCACTGGTATTTAACAAAAAATAAAAGCAAAAACTTTGAATTAATTAAATAAATAAATTCAAATCTATCGAAATTCAAATCATATCCACGCTAATTTACAAACGGCAATAAAACAATAAATTTAGTAGGTATCTTTGACCTTGTCACTTCGCAGGGTCACAGGCTGAAGGGCAATGGGTAAAGTAATTGTTCAAAAAAAATTCTAATGCTTAATTCAAAATTTTGGTCTTTATTTTTTGTTAAATATCAGTGCCATAGGCTTCTACTCCGTTCACAGGTTACACCCTATTTTTATCCAGACTGTAAAAAAGATTCATCCAGTATAATTATACTTAAATAAATTCCTCAAATAGAAAAACCCATATATAAAAGGAGACTCTTAGGACTTATGACAAAAAAAATGAAGAAGATACCCAAGTTCAAATATAAATAGATATTTTCTGATAAGATAAGGGTGACTAACAAACTCACAGAACACAGTTAGTTTCTGTGCTGTACGTAGATGATGTGGCCCATAGACTCTATAATCTAACCTCCATTAAGAATCAAAATGAAGATCCGTTGTCTCCCCTATGGACTAACATGAAATGCCTCGTTACCAGTGAAAGGGTCTCCGTTCCTCTACTCACCATACGAAATAAAGCAGCCTTGATGTTATTTCACGCTGATATGCTATAAGAGCGCAGTTCTTCTCCGGTCGAGCAGTTGTACATGTATACTGTAGAACGAGCACAACCTGCAGTACTGAAAGTGTTATTGTGCGCATGGGAGAAGCCAATGGCTCCTCAAAAACAGTTTAACACTAGTTTTTGAGCCTATGGATTCAATGAAACATTTATTGTAATATTTTTAAGTAAAATACTTTTTCGTATAGTATTGTATTGATTTTGAGTTAATTTGTACCTTCGCTAGGTATTCAGAGCCTCGTCTGTCAGCCAGCCCCCTTCTGCAAGTTTTTGCTTTTTAATCTTCTATATGACTTAGAATGTGTGACAAAAAACAATTTTGGCACCAGTTCAAGTGCGATATACTTGGACCTATCCAAAAAAAGCACTAATTGAAACTGGAAATGGTTTGCTTTTGGCATGGACTTTTGTACAAGCCATTGACATGTGCCAATATTATAAACATCGAAATTGTACGATTCTATGTATGTAAGCCCTTATATTATTATATGTCTCTTTTTTTAAAGAAGAGAGTGCAAACGAGCATGCGCCTCACCAGATGGTGACTACCGCCGCCCATGAACCACCGCAACAACAAGGGAATTGCAGATGCGTTGCCGGCCTTTTAGAAAGGAGTAAGCTCTTTTCTTGAAGGTCCCTAAGTCGTATCCGTCCGGAAAAGTCGCCGGTGGTAAAAAATTCCACAGAGAAATTGTACGAGGAAGAAAACTCCTAGTAAAACGCACAGTAGTGGACCGCCAAGCATCTATCTGGATAGTATCGGGAATTTTGACGCGATGTGCGTTCGTGAAATGTACCAGGATGGTCTGAAAAGTTTCCGACCTCAACGTTAAGATGGCAGCACTCGTCAATAAACGCTAGTGAACGTAGTTGTGCATCTTTTGCAGTTACGCGCACCAAATTTCAGCCATTTTGGATGCGTAGTTATTTGACAGTCGTCTGAGTGAGTCGATGTATTTTTGTGAAAATGGAAAAAAAAATTGTATCGAGCTGTCATAAAATTTTTGATGTTGCAAGGCAATACGCATACGCAAATAAAAGATGAGTTGAACTCTGTGTGTCTACACCATCATTTACCACAGTGGTAATTTTTGTCAGCTGAATTTAAACGTGGCTGTGAACGCTTGGAAGACGATGAACGTTCGGGACGATAACATCGCTAAGGTTCACCAAATACTGCAAGACTGCCGCATTAAAGTGGAGAGATAGCAGAGGCTACGAAAATCTCCAATGAACGTGTTTGTCACATATTAAATTTAGATTTAGGCATGAGAAAGCTATCAGCGTGTTGGGTGCCGTGTTTGCTCACGTTAGACCAAAACAGTCTTCGAATGTAAATTTACAATGCTAGTTGGCTCAGTTCAAATGCAATAAATCAGAGTTTTGGCGCCGATTAACTACCGTAGATGAAGCTTAGATACACTATTATACGCCCAAAACAAAAATACAGCAAGAAAAAACATAAAATAAACAATTAACATCACAAGAAACAGACTGACTCCCGTGGCCATGGGACACCGTATATAGCTCAGTTGGTTAAAGCATCGGCACGGATCGCTTAGGTCGTGGGTTCAAACCCCACCCGGTGTCAGTTGATTTTTAGAATTTCTCATTAAATGTTTAGACATTTATTAATTTTGTTCGTATTTGCTATGGCTATGTTAATTCAAGCTCAAAATGTACCTACTCTGTTAAGTTGTTCTTAGACCTAAAGTAACGTTTAATAAATAGCACTAGACTAATAGGTAATTGCGAGACTTGCGAGACTCTTGCTGCAAGACCAATACCCAGACTGGGAGCGTAAAACCAAGACCATGACCAGGTTTATTGGCGCAAGACCAAGACCAAGACTGGTTAAGTCTCGTCTGGTTCTTGCATTTGGGCAACATTATCGTTAACAGACTATAATAGCGCTATGTTAGCAGTCTGTGAACATGTTCAAGATCGTCCCCGTCATTACATCAGATTTGATAAACCACAAATCCTCGCAAAAAAGGAACCACGAAACCTACCATGGATGATTCGCGGGACTACAACATTTAAAAATACATCCAAATTTTAACAGAGAAGATGGTTGGGTGCTACCATCTGCTTGGTCTCCTAAAATTAATAAAATTAAATCCACACTCAAGTATAACGCTGCAAGACTAAGATAATGTAAGCTCGTTATGCGTAGATCGGACTAAAATTTAATATTCAAAAACTGAAGGTAGCTCTGGCTAACTATGACACCGGGACGTCAAAGACCTCAGTCTCCTGTGACCACAGTTTCTACAAAACACCGGAAATGTCAAAATAAAAAAAGTAAAATAAAGTATTAGCGATAAAATAAGAAATAATTATAATTCTTAAGACCCTCTAGACATTTAACGATAACAACCGTGTATAACTATAATATTAAAGTTATAAGATGTTAAAAGCAGTTCAGAAAACGTTAAAGTTTTCTGCAACAACTCATTACGTCTTCAACAGCGTATTAATATTAAAATAACTTCACTCCTCACAGTCTATCACTAACCGCCGCTGTCACAAGTGAGTATTCCCATACTGAGTGAAACAAACAACCACTCCCTAAGCTTCTATTGGGTGTGTTTTAGTACTAAAATAAAGCTAGCAATTCTGTCAGTCGTAAATTTTCGATGTTTTAGGGTACCGTTAGATTATAAAAGAAAACTCTTGAACAATCGCTAAGTAGAATGGCTATGTAAATCAAATCAGAATACATATTATTCGATTTAACGGTCAACAAG
Source organism: Parnassius smintheus behrii (assembly GCA_036936625.1). Taxonomy (NCBI): domain Eukaryota; kingdom Metazoa; phylum Arthropoda; class Insecta; order Lepidoptera; family Papilionidae; genus Parnassius; species Parnassius smintheus. Next base: position 35,263,529 of record JAUPFT010000022.1, read on the forward strand.
TCGAATACAACATGGGCCAGTCAGTGGCGGATCTATAAAAGGGTTTTTTGGGATATAGCATAAAGGGAGCCAGCCATTGAAGACAGTTGCTATCAAAGCTTTAAAAAAATTACGATGATATGAAAATTTCATAAGTTTTAGTGATATTGAGAATGAGAAAGTGAATTATCGAAAAGAGATACGTAGGCGGTCCCATAATGAATTGGCCTAACTATGAACCAATGAAGGAAATGAAACGAAACCAATTTTATTTTTCAATATAATCACCACGAATACTAACACACTTCTGACATCTGTGAATCAACATCTCTAAACCTTTATAAAAATAATCACATTTTTTATCCTCAAAATGACTGAAGACGGCCGCCTGCAACTCTTCAACGCTTGAAAATTTTCTTCCTCTTAAGTCCCGCTTTAAATTTGGAAATAAATAATAGTCGGACGGGGCCATGTCTGGACTGTAAGGTGGATGTTGAACTTCTGTGAACCAGCATTGACGAACTGCATCCTTCGAAACACCAGCGGTATGAACAGGGGCGTTGTCATGGAGCAACAGGACACCTTTAGACAGCTTGCCTCTTCGTTTTCCCTTTATCTTGTCTCGTAATTTATATATTAAAGAAGCATAATATTCGCCGTTCACGACTGTATTACGTTCTTTAAAATCCACCATCAAAATGCCTTGAAAATCCCAAAATATTGTGCACATCAGTTTTTTAGTCGATTGTTGCACCTTTGCCTTTCTAGGGGTCTTTTCACCCTTATAACGCCATTCCATTGACTCGCGCTTGCTTTGTGGATCATAATACAAGATCATAGTTTCATCACCAGTCACTAGCCGCTCGATCACAGTCTTTGGATTTTCGCCACAAAGATCCAAAAACTCCGAAGCGCAGCGCACTCTTTCCCGTCTCTGTACCGCTGAAAGAAGTTTCGGTACCCATCTTGCACTCACTTTTTTCATGTGAAGATGTTCATGGATCGCGCGATGAACGGTACTCTTAGAGAGCCCAAGCCTTGCTGCAATTTCTCTAATCTTCAAACGGCGGTCACTCAGAACCTCCTCTTCAATAAGGGCAATCGTTTCGGGAGTGAGCACTTCCACAGGTTGACCGTCGTGGCCAAAGTCTTCGACGGTTTCTCTCCCGAGGCGAAACTCTTTCACCCAGTTTTTCACTGTGCTATAGGAGGGGGCAGACTCCTTATACACGCCATCCAATCGTTCTTTTATTTGGGCAGGGGATAAACCTTCTTTAAACAGAAACTTTATGACACTTCGATACTCAGTTTTCGACATTTTGAAAAAATACGCGACTCTCGTTATTCAAATGCCTGTTAAACTAAGACTAAGCATTTCATGTCGATGCATGTTTCTTATATTAAGTGCACGATAAGCGTACTATTTAATGCAACACAACATGTAGCGACATGTCGCGTTGAACTATATCAGGCCAGTTCATTATGGGACCGCCTGGTACATCAGTATACAACGGTATAGAAAATAGTTTTTTAGCCTAAGTATTCCTCAAGTACCTTGGTGCCTTAAATTAGTGGATTAGTGGTCCGCACCTGGGTCCAGTCAATAAGTTTTTCTTTACGTCCTCCGTAAGAATTCAATGTCGGTAATGGGCTACTCCGTTCCCCATTATAGGAAAGATATACCTTTGTCATAGGTGTTAGGATGGTAATTTTGAATGGAATTAAGTTATATGACCTTTTGAATACGTTATGACCTTTTGAATACGTTTATTATGGCTTAAAGTCACTCATCAAATAATGTTACTTTAGGATCTTTTAAGTTATTCCCCAAAACGCAATTTTTATCTATTAAGTTTTTTTTTAAAGACTATAAACGGTTATGAGCTTTTTATACGTAGACCACGCTGCAGCTATATTATGTTCGGAGCATAAATGAGTCGGCTCGACCGGGTAAGGACACCGCTCTCACACAACACCAGCGTAGCATATACTGCTGTGTTTCGTATGGTGAGTGTAGAGATCCGGAGCCTTTTTTACTGGAAACGAGGCATTCCATCTTAGTCATCAAGGGGTGAAAACGAATCTGCGTTTTGATTCTTAAAGGACAAATGTAGACGTCTATGGGCCACAGTATTCACTTACTATCAGGCGGATTGTATTGTGTTCATTTGTCACCTTTATTCTATAAAAAATTACAAATACTAACAAGTAACACTTTTTACATAAAACTGAAGAACAAACCAACTTACAGCCCAGCTGATGGTAAGTGGCTACCGGTATCCATGGACATCAACAAATAATTTCAAACAAAAAAGACTACCGATGCGTTGCTACATCCGAGGACTAATATGGAATACCCCACAGCCTTTAATAATACTGTATCTAATCGTACTGTTTTTAAGTCGTTTATTTCTCAAAAGAATTAAAACATTCACTTACATGAGAAAGTCACATTGCTACAAAGTTTATACACTTTATCCAGTGGTCGTAAAATGTACTAAGCTATTATAATTCTCTCTACATACAATACACTACAATAAAACCACCTCGTTGGTCTAGTGGTCGTAGTAGTGCGACTGCTGATCGTGAGGTCCTGGGTTCGAATCCCCGGTCGTGCCAAAAAATTAATTATTGAGTTTTTCCTTTAAGAAATTCTCTGTAGTTGCTCGGAGTCAGGAAGTTGGCGGTGTCTCACCCCCGTGCCTCGGAAAGCATGTAAAGCCGTTGGTCATGCGCCTGATCTCTCTCTGGTCGTGTCGGTTTACCGTCCCATCGGATTATGAAAGTGAGGGAATAGAGAGTGCACCTGCGCTTGCGCATATACTTGGGCACTATAATCCTGTCCTGCGCCGATGGCTAGCCTCCACTGAGGCAGGCCGCCGTGGCCGAAGTTCGGTCTGGAGGACATTAATTCTAACACTTATAATGTACTAACACTAATACAAAGGTTTTTTTCTTAAACTTATAACTACTCCATATTTGATATTCCCTACATTACAATGTACTTTTGCAATGTACATAGGCGTCATTATCTTCGTAATATAAAGGGCAGGACGTTGAATAAAATTAATTTTTTCTTTAATTTTAACTTAGTTACAAGTTAAATTTGTTAAAATTAAACGCGAACAAAGCCATAAAATTGTTTTATTCCATGCGTAGTTAAGTTAAGTGTTAAAGTTACAGCCTATTAACGTCCCACTCCTGGTCACATCCTGGCCTTCGCTCATTTCTTTAAGGGTTTTAGGGCAAGGAATTGTCCGCGACGTCCAAATGTGTTTTGGCGAACTTCACATGTCTTCGAAATATGTTTTTTCTTATTTCTCAGACATTTTTTTTATAAGATAGGGTTACAAACGAGCACACAGTCCACCTGATGGTAAGTGGTTGCTGTGGCCCATAGACATCTACATTTATCTTCGATTACGAATCAAAATACAGATGCGTCGTTACCCGTGAGGTCTAAGATGGAATGCCTCATTTCCAGTAAAAAGGATCTCCGGTTCTATACACTCACCATACGAAACACAGCAGCATCAAGCTATCATTTCACGCTGGTATTCTGTGAGAGTGTCGTCCTTATCCGGTCGAGCCCACCCATTCGTGCTACAACTATACTACTATAGACATGTACATGTAGGCTTTCTCACGATGTTCTCCTTCACCGCCAAGCACGTGGTAAGTTAGTGCTAAAATTAACAATTTCATAGGTGCCGGCGGGGATCGAACTCAGTTGTGTAGTTATACGCGTAAATTTAAAATATCCTTAATTGGGACAGAGCTTATAGTGCTAACGCCAAGGTTTTTTTTATAGAAGAGGGAACAAGCGGGCATGGTGCAATTTGGACGCTTATAAAAAATGAATAGCAAATTTTTACTGGCATTTTGCATTTGCTACAAATGTGTAATTACTTAATTACCCCACGCACGACATGAATGAGGTAAATTTTCGCATTTAATTTACAACAACGAAATATAACGTCACATTAGGGAGCGGTACAGAAAGAAGGCGCGTCAAGGGGCGGCGGAAGGGAACGCATTACATAAATGGGCTGCGGTCGAATTTTTGTCTATCACGCAATCTAATGACTGCTAAAACTTCAGTGCGGATCTTCCGAAGTTTGGCTTATGATAAAATACCTCTATATATATATATGGCTCTATATATAATTGATACTATCAGGCGTTACTTTGCGGAAATCCATTATAATAAAAAATAAAAATATAAATTTCTTCGCAACCTTCCGCTAAACAAATACAATGATGTGTCTTACCTGGATCGAAGAGCACCTCCCGCCCTCCCTCAATTGTATGCACTAACTCCGTCACCACTAGTCCCAACACCACTACTCCCAACACCACTATTCCAGGCAAGACACACCATCGACGATAATACGACACGTGTTTCGCATCTACACGAGGCATCTTCAGGTAATGTAGACTACGGCGGCTGACCGCTAAGGCTCTATATATATATATATATATATATATATATATATATATATATATATATATATATATGTAGGAATGGAACGTAATTAATGGAGTGGAAACGGAACGTAAGTGTGTGAGAAGGAGGACGTGAGGTGAGAGAGGGAGAGGGAGGAAGGTGGCCTTTTCTTTTTGGAACGAGGAAGGGAAGCGTGCGTGACTTAAACTAAAAAAGGTGTTAAAAAGTGAAATTAAAACAATATATTGATTATTCTCGATTTTGTTAAGAGTTCTTCCAAAATCCCACATATATATATATATATATATATATATATATATATATATATATATATATATATATATATATATATATATATAGAGAGAGAGAGAGAGAGGTACATATGGCTCGACCGGGGAAACACCACGCTCTCACAAAATACCAGCGTGAAATAACTGCTTAATGCCGCTATATTTAGCATGGTGTGTGAAGGGATCCGGAGACCCTTTTCTGTGAACGTGGCATTCTATCTTAGTCCTCAAGGGTGAGAACGCATCTGTATTGTGATTCTTTATCGACGATAGATGTAGATATCTATGGGCCATATTTACCATCAGATGGACTGTTTGCTCGTTTGTCACCATTATTTTGAAAAAAATATTTATACATCCATTACGTAATTCAAAAAAAAATTCTACTTCCTGTCAATTCCAAAGGCAAATATAACAGAGAGCCCGCTTCGCTAGCCATGTTGCTCCATTTAGGATTGTAAATTCACGTATTCTCGAACCATATTTGTAAGCTAGTATAAAATATGTCATAAACCAAAATATTGTGATACATTGAACCGCGCTCCCCGTACAGTTAAGGAATCTTACAGTTTTTCAACAATGTTTTTCTTCAAATCTTTACTGAAATTTGTGTGTATCGCTGTTGATCCACCTTTAGAAAACCTTCAAAAATTCATAAACATTAGCTCGATGAATCGCTTCTAAACACAATAATAAACTGATTGTGCTAAATCAAACAATAACGACCCTTGTGTTTATAATCTGTGATGACGACAGTGTCTGCCTGTAGCATTGTGTTCAACCAACCTGGGCAATGACTCATACGTGCCTAACTGAATACTTAATGGCGCTAACAAAGATCCTGATATGATCGAAGAGATTTCAATAATGAAATGACAGCTCCATGGCGCAGTAGCTTTGGCAGCAATGAGTTGCAGCGATGAGAGCCGCGGGTTCGAATCCAGCACGGAATAAGTATTTGTATTATGTTGTATAGGATAGGCTACAATTGATTGTACCTTGTCTGCACGTTATGCTTGTGAAATGTATGTATGTAAACTGCCTCCACGATACAGGAGAAAATCCTAGTGTGGGGGGTTACGTTTTATAAAAAATAATAAGATCATCATGGAAATAATTATATTGAAAAGAGTGGATTCTTGGACAAGAGTTTTCCCAAAGACTGTCACAAAGCACAGACATAAGCCAATTGCATCCATCGTCTCTCTGCAATTCTCGAGTCGTTACTGGATCTAGTTGATTTAAGCCAAAAATGGCTTTTGAATAAATAAATAAATATTTGAAGACTTCGACAGATATGTAGCTACCATTACAATAACACTTTATATTATACACGTATTTTTTATTATAGAATAAGGGTGACAAACGAGAAACAGTCCATCTGATGGTAAGTGGATGCTGTGGCCCATAGATATCTATATTATTTATCCTCGATTAAGAATCAAAACGCAGATGCGTTGTCACCCCTGAGGACAAAGATGGAATGCCTCGTTTCCAGTAAAAAAGGATCTCCGGATCTCTACATTCACCATACGAAACACAGCAGTATTAAGCTGCTATTTTACGCTGGTATTCTGTGAGAGCGTGGTCCTGCCCTGTGCTACAACCATAATATAGCCGCAGCGTGGTTCTACCACGTATAAACCAATCTTCCAATATAATAATAGTCTTACTAAGCAGTACATAAGTTATGGCTAAAAGCTGAAATGCGGTTTAGCAAGCTACAACTAGGTTCAGCTAATTGAGGATGATTAAACTTAGGTGTTGAAGACATGAAAGTGATCATGAAATAGCTAGACGATTCAAGGCGAAAAGATATGCCTAATTTTACAAGTGGTATAATAAAAAAAATTCTACAACCGACTTCAATATAAATGAAATGAGAACATCCTCAATGTATTCGAAGTCAATCAAATACGCAATATTAAAGTTAACTCAAAAACTACTGGTCACCACATTAGAAGCACAAGCTTTCAAATAAAAAAAAGAATCATCAAAATCGATCGAAGCTCTGAAGTAACGCACATAAAAAATACAATCCAATTGAGAACCTCCTCCTTTTTTGAAGTTGGTTGAAAAATCTTATTATACTGGACTGTAACAACGTTCACCGATTCAGCGTAAGCTTCACTGCAAAATTAATATATTGTGCACTCTTTGTAATTCTATTGTGGCGTATTGTGTTATGGCCATGAATAAATTTTATTTATTGCATTAGTTATATGGTAGTTATTACAAAAATGGGTCGGCTCGATCAGTGAAGGACCACGTTCTCACGGAATTCCAGCGTAAGCAGCAGCAGCAGCTTAATATTGCTGTGTTTCGTATGGTGAGATGTAGACGTCTGTAGGCTATATCGTCGGCAAATCGAAGGTGAGTGGTGTACTCCCCATTGATTTTAATACCGTATCCTTTCTTGCCCATTAGCTTGAAAACGTCTTGCAATGCAGCAGTGTAGAGTTTCGGGGATATAACGTCACCCTGTCTTACACCTCTCTGCAGTTGGATAGGTTTCGTACTCTGGTGCTGTATTTGGATAGCCAACCGTAGCCCTACTGTACACACTTCAGTACCTCGTTATACCGACAGTCAACTTGGCGTAGCTGAAGGAACTACAGGTCAACCCAAATTTCGACGGAATCTAAGGCTTTTTCACAGTCCACATACGCAAGACAAAGTGGCAGATGGTACTCTACGGTCTTGTGTACAATTTGCCGAAGAATATGTATGTCACCATATTTATTTTTACCTTATTTGTATATTCTAACCATATTCTATTAAAAATAAATACTATCCTAATCCTTAGGGGCTATAATTACAACTTTTAACAAAAAGTAAAAAGCGACTTCAAATTGCTACAAAGGAAGTTATTTGTTTAATACCCTTAGGGTGAGATTTTTTCTCCAAATTTATATGGGATCACCCTTGTATTAAGACCTAATTAATAAAAAAGAATCATCAAAATTTGGTTAAAAATCTGCGAAGATATCGCGTAACATACTTACAAAAAACATACACTCGAATTGAGAACGGTTATTTTTTGAAGTCGGTTATAAACTAACAACGCATCCGTATAACGGACGATAGATTTAGGTGTCCACTTCGTACTGTACGTTCTTGTCACCCTTACTTTTATATAAAGGCACATAGAATTTCGGTGACGTTCTTTATCGTAAACTCTATAGAGACATTTAATTAGTCCAAATGCAAAGGTGCCATTAATCACTATAGTACTGTATCAGATGCAATACTTGCGCCTAATCGATTATTAAGTAATGGTTTTTTAAGTAATGGTTTTTTAAGTAATGGTTTTTTAAGGAACCGTGTAATGGAGGTGTATGGCGACATAGGGAACTGGAACAAGAGATGGGCATCGGGATCTTCCTTACTAAAATTCCCCCCAAGTAATCTATAGGGGAGGCCTATGTTCAGCGTGGGACTTTTATAGGTCGTAATGGTATGGTTTTTAAGGAAGATTATTAAATATTTACTATTAGCACTCCTTTGGCATTATAATTTATAACAGCGTGGAAACATTTGAATTTAAAAGTTGTTTGTAGTTCTACAGTTATTTGTAAATCTACGCGAGTTTTCGAAATTAGATAATTAGTTTCGTGAGAAATATTTTTAAATTTTTGTATAATTTTTTTTTGTTAACCGTAATATTTAATTTTTTAGCAATTCAAAAAAAACACTAGTATTATCTCTTGTACTGTGAAGGCATCTTACATACATATAAATTCAACATGAGCAAACATAGAAACAAAAATTTGTAAGTTATAAAATATGTATGGGCTTCGAATACGTGGCCTGAAAACGACCAACCAGGCACTAACCACTGCGCTACGGCGCCGCAATTTTTTTATAGGATTGGGTGACAAACGATTCCAGTCCACCTGATGGTAAGTGGTTGCTGTGGCCCATAGATCCTCACTTACAAATCAAAATGCAGATGCGTTGTCACCCGTGAGGTTTAAGATGGAATACCTCGTTGCCAGTAAAAAGGGTCACCGGTTCTCTACACTCACAATGCGAAACACAGCAGCATTAAGCTATTTTACGCTGGTATACAATCCTATATGTAATTTTTATATATATATATATATATATATATATATATATATATATATATATATATATATATATATATATATATATATATAAAGATTTGCTTACGGGCTACGCTAAAATATTTAGCCGTGTAATAGCGATATTAAAAAATTGACTACCCCATTCATATTCACGTGGGTTTCGTAAGAGACAGATGGAAAATAAACAGATGCGCAGCAGCATCCTCCTAATGACAATTCAAAATAAGAAAACTGCGGTTGCCAACTCGCTTGCCAAGCGTGCCAACTACGACAAAATATCCCCCTCCGAAGTAATCAATGGTCCATAACACTAGTGGACTTTTGATGTGCTCTTGTGAACGCTAAAATAATGCAAATGTCCTCATCGTTATAATTATATAAGAAATACAATTTTTCAAAAGGGGCATGTATGTATGTGTGTATTATATTATATTTATGTACTATATACATATATATTTTTATAGAATAAGGGTGACAAACGAGCACACAGTCCACCTGATGGTAAGTGGATGCTGTGGCCCATAGACATCTACATTTATCCTCGATTAAGAATCAAAACGTAGATGCGTTATCACCCCTGACGACTAAATTAGAATGCCTCGTTTCCAGTAAGAAAGGGTCTTTGGATCCGTCACTCACCATACGAAACACAGCACTATTAAGCTGCTATTTTACGCTGGTATTATGAGAGCGTGATCGTTCCCCGGTCGAGCCGACCTATTCGTGCTACAACCATAATATAGCTGTAGCGTGGCTCTGCCACGTAAAATAATATATATAATTACACTTACAAAATGCACACCCACTCTTCTACTACAAAATAACACAAATGACAAATTATTACACGCTAACACTGCATAGAACACTGTACACGTGAGTCCGAACCTAGATTCCAAGTGCTTAGTTATTATAAAAAACGTGCGGCGGGCACGGAATTTGCATTGTTTCTGACGCCCAAGCAAATGTTACAATTTGTTGAATCTCAAGGTACATTCGAGGCAAAAACTCGCCAAGTTTATTTACAAAATTGACTAGTGTCAAATTGGGCGTTTAATTATAATATTTTATACGTGGTAGAGCCATGTTGCAGTCATATTAGTAGTATAGTTGTAGCACGAATGGGTCGGCTCGACCGGGGAAGAACCACGTTCTCACAGAATACCAGCGTGAAATAGTAGCTTAATGCTGCTGTGTTTCGTATGTTGAGTCTAGAGAACCGGCAACCCTTTTTACTGGAAACGAGTCATTCCATCTTAGTTCTCATGGGTGACAACGCATCTGCATTTTGATTTGTAATCGAGGATAGATGTAGATGTCTATGGGCCGCAACAACCACTTACCATCAGGTGGACTGTGTGCTCGTTTGTCACCCTATCCTATAAAAAATAGTGTTAAAGAAACAAGCCGACTTTAAATTCACGTTACAGCTAGCTATGTTATGACTGCATCACGACGGCAAAACTTTTTGTGTAATCAGATATTGGCCTACAAAATATATCAGTTATAAAGTTTTTCCAATAAGAAATTTTCAGTAGCTGCCCAGAGTCAGGAATTTGGCGGTGTCTCACCCCCGTGCCTCGGAAAGCACGTAAAGCCGTTGGTCCTCCGCCTGATCTCTGTCCGATCGTGTCGTTTTACCTTCCCATCGCATTATGAGAGTTAGGGAATAAAGAGTGCACATGTGCTTGCACAAGAGGATCGCCTCGACCGGGTTACCACGCTCTTACAGAATATCTGGTTACATGTTCTAATAAAATTAAAACATACAGTCCTTAGAGTATTCACGTAGCTGGGTTATGAATAGTCTAAAATACGGTCTAATTAAGTATCTCTTGCTAAGTCGTGTAAAAAGCTAGAAAATATCTTATAACTCCTTACACGAACAAGTGAGAATTCTGAAAGAGGCACTATCATAATAATTTAATATTTTTTTTAGTATGTGCGTTTTTAGCCGATTTCAAAAAGGCGTTGGTTTAATACGAATGTTTTTTACGTTTGAGTTAATTTATTTAAAATTTTGTGACAAATTAAAATTTCTTATCGGAAAATTTGAGGTCGATTTACATATTTTTGAAATAATCCCATTATTAATTTAATAATCATTTGATTTCCTTGAAACTTGTTTATTAAATAAAGATTAATATCTAAAAAATGGTTTATAATTATAAATAAATGAAAAATAGAACATCTGCCATGGCGCTTGAGTTGCCACTCTTAATTTATTACTTGGAAACAGTTCGATGTGCTAACCGTTGAGATATGTTACTGTAATTAATATCTGTCAAAAAATTAAAACACTTTTTACGGCGACTGTACGTGGGGTCGATTTATATAATATGTATGCACAAGCGCGCAGGAATCTGCAATCAAAATTTATTTAAGACGTGTGTGGGAGCACTGGCGTTTTATTACTTTTATATTACGATCTCCATGCGACGATCGTTACTTAGATCTTAGTGTTTTGTGCGCTGGTCACGAATCCAAAGACTTATCGGAATGATTATTTCAAGTATAGGTATTGTAACAAATCTTTATCACTTCATATTTCTTAGAATGTTTACTTAAAATTTCAACTAAAACTTGTTAACATAACGTTTAAACAAGTGGTAAAATTAAAAACTTTACACAACCGACTTCAATATAGGTAAATAAACGAGAACATCATCAATGTAGTCGAAGTCAAAAAATACGCATTATTAAGGATAACTCAAAAACTACTGATCAGATCTTGATCAAATTATTATATAGGACCAACAGCTTTTAAATAAGAAAAGAATCATCGAAATCGGTTACACCACAAAAATACAGTCGAACTAACAACCTCTTCCCTTTTTGGAAGTCGGTTGAAAAGGAGTATAAGTTATTAAAAATTTTGAGCGTTAAGTACTGTTGAATAAAACTATTATTTACGGATTTTATCGCGTCTAATTACTTTAATTTATGTTTATTATTATCCCGACGTTCGGGACTCGGTTACTGTGAAGGATGATGGTGAGATTCACCATTTAGATATCGGTTGGTATGGGTCTTTTTCCTATACCATCCCATACCAACCGATATCTAAATGGTGAATCTCACCATCATCCTTCACAGTTAGCTACCGTGGGTAAATCTTTGTTTCAGAGAGCACGAGGGATCTGTGACAGAAAACATCTGGCCACGGAGCTTCAGCACGTCAAGCAAGTATTGCAAGACAACAAGCTTCGGGTCCCGCGCCTACGTCACAGTGAACGAGTGAAGCCGGCCACAGTCGAGCGCGCGCCTGCTCTACTACCATATGTTAGAGGAGTCACGGACAAGATTGGCTACATCTTGAAGCGAGCGTCCATTAAGACATACTACAAGCCGCTGAAGAAGATTAGTCAATTTTTACCATCCATCAAATGTAATATTCCTCTACAAGATGCAGGTGTGTACAAGCTAGATTGTGAATGTGGTCTCTCTTACATAGGTCAAACAAAGAGATCTATAAAAACCCGCGTGAAGGAACATATAGCTGATGTGAAGCACCGACGCTCCGGGAAGTCTGCAGTCTGCGAACATGTTCAAGATCGTCCCCACCATTACATTATATTTGATAAACCACAAATTCTCGCAAAAGAACACCGATTCCTACCAAGGATGATACGCGAGGCTATTGAAATTAAAAAACATCCAAATTTCAATAGAGAAGATGGTTGGGTGCTACCATCTGCTTGGGATCCTATAATTAACAAAATTAAACCCAAACCCAAGCATACCACTACAAGACTTCATGATACTATAAGCTCGTTTTGCGTAAATCGGACCAAAAATTAATATTAAAAAACTGAAGGTAGCCGGACTAACTATGACATTGGGACGTCAAACATCTCAGTCCCCCCCGTGACCATGGGCGCTGTAAAGCACCCGAAACGTCGGGATAATAATAAACATAAATTAAAGTAATTAAACGCGATAAAATCCGTAAATAATAGTTTTATTCAATGTGTAGTGTTCGCGTAAATTTAAGAAATCATTATGTTAAGTACTGTTACAAAAATATAGTTTAATGAGCTTATTTTTGGCCACTGCAAATTTTACAATTCGACTCTATGGTTTTTGTATGTACATGTGCTAAGCGATACATTCGTCAATTGTTTGAAACTGATTTTGATGATTATTGTTGTATTAATTAGGTTTCTTTTCAGGAGAAATTCAGGTGGAAATTTATATGGTACAACCATGTAAATTAGAAATGGGACGAGTACTCGGTTTGGATTCGGTATTCGGCGGATTCGGCCTTTTTGGGCCGAGCACAGAGTATCAACTGGTATCAACGGCCGAGTACCGAGTACTCGACCTTAATTATATTCCAGATAAAAATACAGACAAAAAGCCAGTTTTTATCATTATTATAATATTAGACACATTAAAATATCAGGAACATGAGGAACAGCAGAATAGAAATTATTATTGCTAATATTAAAAATGTAAGAGAGGAAGATTATGATGCAAAAACACTAGTTTTCGGCACTATTTGGGTCTAGTTTGCTACTTTTGCTTCATTTGTACATTATATCGAAAGAAAGGTATCGAGTAAATACTTGTATTTTACTCGAATCGTTTCATCCGTAACTTTGTGTGAGGGAAATAACCGCGCGCCGCCCGCTACCGCGTTTTTTTTAAAGCCGAATATTCGGCCGAGTACTCGGCGAATCACTACTTGTTCCATGTCTAATACAAATTTGGAAAAAAAATTCACCCCAAAGGTGACAAAATAGGGAATGCGGTAGACACTGAGATTGTGAAATTTTTGGTGACTCGAAAAATTAAAAACTGACTTTTAAGAACTAAAAAGAACAAAATAATTTCACTATCTGAAGGGCTTTAAATTATCTAAGCACTAACTTATGTTAAACTTCCATTAAAAGTTGATGGATGCTTTTGGCTCAGGACCGTGCTTCGTGGCATTATTCTGAGTAGCTTATATTCAACAGTAAATTTATAAAGGGATGTAATGATTAGGATATCCACCTTTCTGTTGAACAAATATAGTATGTTTCTCAAAAAAGATTTAAAAATATAATAGTACTTTTGAGAAATTCACGAAAAAATGTACACATTTATTTTTAATCTTTATGTATTTTTTCATATATATTTGTTATTGCTCTTTGCTTTGGCCATCAATGATTTATTAAGATTAAAATAATTATAGGAATCTGAGCAATTTATATTTATATTAAAATAAATTAACAATTCATTTTTAATAGGATTAATACATGGTCTACTTCTTTCTTTAAGTTGGTGCAAAGGCATAATGTATGGGAGAATTGTGGAGTGGGTTAAGGAATATTCACCAATAACGAGGATATCCCGTGACACTTCAGAAAAAAGAAAAGAACACAAAAATTAACTAATAATAAAAAGTAAAAGACAATTATTTACGGATTCTATCGCGTTTAATTAAACTTTAATTTATTTTTATTATCCCGACGTTTCAGCTGACGTTACAGCATCCGAACCACCCAGCACCCGAAACGTCGGGATAATAAAAATAAATTAATTTCAGCACCCGAAACGTCGTGATAATAAAAATAAATTAAAGTTTAATTAAACGCGTTAGAATCCGTAAATAATAGTTTTATTCAATGTGTAGTGTTCGCGTAAATTTAAGAAATCATTAAGTAAAAGACAATTTCAAAGACTTCAAAGAACTAAAAAATTTCACAATCCCAAGTTAGTGCAAATGCATAATGTGCGGAAGAATTGTGGAGTGGGTTAAGGGAATATTCACCATTAACGAGGATATCGCGTAAACAAGCGAAAAAAGAAATGAAAAGAACACAAAACAGAACTAATAATAAAAATTTATAGCTGTATTCATAAAACTAAAAAGAATAAATAAAAATTCTAAAAATGTTTTATCAGGTCATCACTTCACCTAGATAAGGCGTCCTTCCAAGGAACTTTAAACACTACGTCCTTCACTCGAGAACAATGCGAGGCTGCTATGAAATAAACACAATACAATCGAAGAGACGATGAAGGAGTTAAATATGGATGCAGTTCGATACTCGTATATCATACACTCACAACTTTCGGCTGGATTAAGAACTGGACTACTACCGACCTTGTACGAGTAACAAGCCAACTATTACACCAATCGCAACATAAAAAATTATGCAATTATACACAACAAATGCAATTGTAGCCTCGAAACGCACAATGGGTGACTAATTACAGGTAGTTCTATTTCACGGCGCTGGCAAGTAACTTTAAAACTAAGATATTAACACCATTTCTGTAATGCAATGTAACGTTTAGATACTCTGAGAATAGGCTAATTTTCTTCCTCGTACAACTTCTATGTGGAATTGTTTACACCGGTGATTTTTCAGGACCGATACGACTTAGGGACTTTCAAGAATAAATAGCTTACTCCTTTCTAAAATGCCGGCAATGCACCTGCAATTCCCCTGGTGTTGCAGATGCAGTTGTTAATGGGCGGCGGTAGTCACCAGTCACTTCCATCAGGTGAGCCGCACGCTCGTTTGCTCTCTCTACTACAAAAAAAAATCAGTTGAACCGTAAACTTTGTCGCAAATGGTTATTATTTTTCTTATAAAATAATATAAAAAGATTAATATATATATAATATTAAATAATAAAAATATCTACCCACTGTGATGGATTGGAGTAACGAATCCACTAATAAATTTATAGAACTTTATCAAGGAGAACACGTGATATAGTATCATCGGTTTCAAATAAATATTAATAACAACGAATATTCGTAAGTCTATAAATATTAAGTAGACAAAATCGTAGCAACGAGACGCACGTCATCCATGTTTAAAAGAAAATAAGACTATTATAGATAAGCGAGTATAATAATCCCACTTACTGCTAATAATAGTAATAGCAGTAGTAATAGCAGGTAACCATTGTTTTATCGACTGTACACAGTTAAGTCATACATAAGTGAGCAACATGGGTTTTACGAAACGAGTAAAGACCCGGCATAATACGTAACATTTCATAAGATCGAAGATTAAAGAGATAATATAAGAAAGCCTAATATTTAATGAGCATATTTAGTTATATTCTCACCTAAACGTGGCAATTACGGCCTCTACGATTACGAGGCCTGCAACAATGGGTGGTTTAGTTATTTATTTATTATCTTATAAGTGTTATTAAGAGGTTTATTTTGTATAAAATAACGGTGACAAATGAGCGCACAGTCCATCTGATAGTAAATGGATGCTGTGGCCCATATACATCTATCCTCGATTAAGAATCAAAATTCAGATGTGTTGTCAACCCTGAGGGCAGCTTATTTCTCAGCTGCTATCTAACGCTGGTATTCTGAGAGCGTGGTCCTACCCCGGTCGAGCCGCTCAATTCGTGCTACAACCATAATATAGCTGCACATGGTTCTACCACGTAATAGATTGGTCTACGTCCATCAATGGACTATTACAAATAATAAAAAAATCGTAGTTAGATACATGCGGACACTTTCACATCCTTATGAATTATGATGTGAATAAGGATAACCTTTACTGGATGACCTTTTTTACCGTCTGGAAAAACAGGGTGTAACATCTGAACGGAGTAGAAGCCTATTTTACTGATATTTATCAAGAAATAAAAACAAAAATTTTGAATTAAATTAAGTATCCGGTTGACCGAGCTTTGCTCGGTATTTTTCGCTCGGTTTTTTTTAATTCGTGTGTTTTGGAAATTATATTTAGATACAAATTACATACTGATGAAATACGAATAATATTTTTTGATCTTAGCGACATAATAGAAAAAACTGAACTGGTTATTTGAATAAAAAATCATGAGTGCAATTAGTTTAATTTAAATTTTCGTGTTTTTAAAAAATACTAAAAAAGGGCTCGAAAAAATAGATTTTCTCAAAAAAGAAAGGAACTTGAAAAAAAAATTAAAAAAAGTCGGTCGGTCGGTCTGGGCTCGAACCATGGCATTACGATTTTGTGACCGCTCAATATACCAATTAAGCTATTTGTAATCATTAACAAACTGTCAAAATTTACCTTCTTATACTAACGATATTGAAGCAGTTTTTCATTGCCTAAAAACATGGACAAAAAGACATTTTCTAAAAATAAATCCTAGCTAGATCAATTTATTGGCCCCGAAACTCCCTGCACACAAAATTTTATGAAAATCGTTGGAGCCGTTTCCGAGATTCCGATTATATATATACATATATACAAGAATTGCTCGTTTAAAGGTATAGGATTAATTAATTAAAGCATAAGCTTTTAAATGAAGAGAGTATATCGTAAGCAAAATTCCAAATGCTCGAGAAACCTGGATAAACGTGAGTGAGAATTTTATCAAAAAATCAAGAAAAGGAAAATTATTCACTGCATAATATACCGCACAACGGCTTTACTAAAGAACATGAAGACTAAGTAATATATTAATAGGTAGGAATATAATTGAAATTGTTACTGAATTCGAAACGGCCAATAAAACCTGCAAGAAGACCAAATAGTAAAGAAAATATTACGTTATTTAACTTCAGTCAATGTTATGTAATCTTTGGTGCACTGTTCGATTAGCCTACGGTCAGAAAATGTATGTAGGTGCACAAGACAATCTTACACAAAGTGATGTAGATTGGCTGGCTTGTTGGATTAGGTTTATCATTCCCAATGCCAAATCAACTACTACAGTGTGGTCCAGTGTGGTATATAGTAGTTTCGTATGTTGTTATATTTATATATTCACACAATAAAGTAACAAACGAGCGCTTAAAGTCCACCTGTTTTAGTTATTTACAAATATGATTTGCAACATTTTATTCTATGTCTCACAATTTCTCCCTCCCTCCCCCCTAACCAAACCAAACTTTCAGCGCATAAATGTTAGATTTAGGTACCGTAAACGCTACACCTGGGCCGGATTACGTTGGACCAGGCGACGTCGATTTTAAACATATAAAAATATTTAATTTTAGTTACTTTCAAATATGTATAATTGATTTATTTAATTCTATATCTTAATCTTAATTCCTTGTCCCCACTAACCAATCCCAACGTCCAGCGCATAAATGGTGACCTCTTTCGCAGTATTAGTTTTGCCGTAAACGCTACACTTGGGCCGGATTACATTGGACCAGTCGACGCCGACGTATCGAAAGTGGATATTGTACTTGTCAGGTCATAAGTTCTGTCAAAAAAAATTATTATACTTAACTTATAAAATTAATGCCAAACTTTTTGATAATTACATAGAAATTATATATGAAATAAAATGTAATTTAAGTTAGAATAAAATTTTATTTACATTATTCAAAAGGCCCTCACCTGTTTTAAATACATGCCCTTATCACTTAATCGACGCGGCCAATCGTCAATCGCAGCACGCACCACACTCATATCTATTTCTGCCGCTGGTTTAGCCAAAAATGCTCGGAGAGATTACAAATTCTGTAGAGGTTTAGCCCAGACTTTCTCCTCCAAATGTTGCCATATCTTATAATCCAGTGGGTTTAAATCTGGACTAGAAGAGAGCCAGTCTTCATGTCCGATAAAATCAATTCCATACTTATATATATATATATATATATATATATATATACTACCAATACCATAATTCCATGAGCGGTCAACCAGTTTTGCGTGCTTCGTGCCCTATGAGCTGGTGCAGTCCTGTTGGAATATCCAATGTCTGTTTTTGAACATAGTATGAGAAAGAGGTTCCACTATGTTTGTTAGGACGATATTTTGATACACCTGCGCAATGGTTTTTACACCTTTTTCACAGAAAAACACCACAGTTAAGCCTGAATATGAGACTCCAAGCCAAACCATGAATGACGAAGGATAATGTGCTCGTTGACCCCTCAGAATAATGCACCTTATTATTTTATTATTAAAAAATATTTAACATCGAAAAGTTATATATTGAATTTTTTTAACAACGAATAAATAACTTTATTCGATGTTAAAAAAAAATTTCATCCGAAAACAAAATTGCGCGGTATTTTTTCCTGCGTTCCGCCATAACAAAGCGGGATCTATCTATCCAGCCTAAAAAAACTTCAAATGCTCGTTCAAAAAATGTCCGGTCTTCTTACGCTAAGCTCGTAGTTCTAGCTCTTCATTGATCACTCTTGACCGTGGTTCTGCAAATAGGCCCCTCTGAAGAGCTAAGGTTTTTTGTTTACGAACAGTAAGATTTTTTGTTTTCGTTAGATTCGCGCCTTCACTGCTTTGATGATCGCGGGTGTCCTAACTGTACGAGGTCGGCCGGTCCCCTTACGATCTTCGATTCTTGAAACTTCAGTGAATCGTTTGATGGTGCGATAAACAAATCGTGGGGTTATTTTCAATTTTTGTAGAATATTGAAAATCTCTTTTGGCGCGTAACCACAGCGGTGCAACGCGATAACCGCTACTCTATCATCTTTCTTCGACTTTTTTATTTTCAGCAAGCGCAAACGTTATATTTTTAAAATTGGTGAAGTTCATCTAGCCAGTATTCAAAACTTTTAAATAATAAGGTTTTGACAGAACTTATGACCCAACTAAGTATATCCTACCATATTATTATATGACATCGTTACATAGTCGTCTATTACCATATATTCATTAATTTCACTAGAACACTGTACGTGAAATTCACGCCGTAATAGAAATCAATCAAAAGACGACACCATTGCCATAATATTAAGTGCATGCTATTGGAATCCATTTTTTATTTCTAGGTTTAGTGATAGCCTTAGTGGCATCATTGAATACGAATAAAATCGATTGTCTCTTGGGCAGCATTAATGTAATAAATAGACCAGCAAAGCGTGGCGATAAAGGCAAATTCTACCCTCAGTGGAAGAGGCCTTAGTTATAGAGTAAACTATAGAGTGCCTATCATAGACTTGTTATACTATCGCGTATGGACCGAGTCATTGAACAAACAAAACAGCACCGACTCATTGGTGCTAAAATGATTATGGAGCACCATCGCGAGCTCTTAATATACGTGCCGTGCGTCCGTGCAGTATTTCCACTCTTAGATATTTTGCACTATTTTATGGAAATCTACTAATATAGGTAGGGCTTTAGGCGTTTCTTCAAGTTGACAGTGTTTGGGATAATTTGCGGTGAAATCGTACTTCAGGTTACCTGTTTTCTAGACCCAACCAATGCAGTTTTTCCTAAAAATGAGAACGTCTTCTCATCAGAAAATAAAAAAAAATATCATGAAAAACTTGCAATGATGTTGTTCTTTAAAATATTCAAAATTAAGTGTAATAAGGCTATTTAGATTTTTTACGATAATTTAGTGAATATTTCTACAGGTTCTAGGATAACACCAAAATCATAAGTGGAAACACTAGTTCCGTGGTAGTTCATGAGTATTTAAGAGATGGCGCTGATTTATTCTATGCTTAAACCGTGAAAAAAATTTGTATGCACGACCATAATATCATGTTATTTATATCGATGGTGCTTATGAAAGAAGTTCTGTGTTTTTTAATGCCCATAAAATACGTAAGCAATTGGCATCAAAATAATCCCAAATTCATATTCTACAATTTATATATTAATACGTAAGATGAAACTTTGTACTCCTTTTTAAGCATTTTCGCTGGGAGAGTGTGAAATTTCGTATAGTAAAAGTTCAGATTAGATTTATATATAAATTAAATCAATCTTTCGTTGTTTACACTTATTAGCTGTGGTTAAACAGCCGCACAGAGTAGATATTTATATACCTATATTAATTTTCAGTTAAAAGCATAGATAATATACTGAGATTTGAAAGAGAAATAAGCTTGCTTCATATACAAACTTAAATTTTTTATGAATTATGGTCGGAATTCGGCCACTGGACAATCATTAGTAAAATATAAATATATATTATTACCTATCAACGCAATATTTGTATGGTGCTTAGCACTAATAGGATTTCTCACCAAAAATGACTCAGGACTTACAAACAGCCGACGTAAATAATGTGCTTAGACTAAGCCAATACAGCAGATTTTGCTGGTGTTGACGTTTTGTGTCCGAAATCCTATAACAGTAATCTACCTACGATTTACTAGTACACTTACGCTACGAAACAGCTTATGCTGTAGAACTATCAGGAATTTCTGTGACGTCGATTTTCCATACTTTCTTCGCATTTTTCAATAGCGTGATACAATTATTAGTAAAGGTTAGGTTAGGTTAGTAACAGGCTACAACATATTCGTCCAACTGCTAGGCATAGGTACATGACAATTCTGAGAAAAATACGACGTTCTCCTTAATATATAGGTAACTATAACATGCAATATAACATTTATAATTTATAAATTTGTACATCATATGTACGTGAGTCGGCCACTGGATTCCAATATAAAATTTCATAAGTGCCGACCACCGGGATCAACCCAAGTTGCAAGTAGAAATGCTATATAGAAAATCCCAAAAAATTTGGAGAAAATTTAAAAATGTCGGGATTTTTGGGTTGTTGAAAAAATGTAAAATTAAAAGTTTATATTTTAAATCAATACTACCGCTACAAAAAGAAAATACTGTTGACACATAACTAATTTGAGTACACTTAATTTTTAGGTTGCCACATGTAGTTGGCATAGGATTTTACTGAGTTCACCAATTTCTTAAACCTTTGTAACCTTTTGAAGTATTCAGAGGAGATTTAAAATTCAAACAATTTGCTTCAAAATCCAATCTAATTACTAACTCAGCTTTTATTAAACTAAAGGTAGCTGTAATGTGTGTGAAGAAAAGCTGTTTATCTGGAGATTTTGAGTTTTGTCGGGAGTCTGGAGATCATTTAAAATGACGGCGGAATTCAGACGAACGCCGACGTTGTTGTAGTCGTTGTAGTTGCACGCGAACTGTGAAATTTACGGTGAGCGCTTACGATCGCCACACACGGTTAGTTCAGCTGATCATTCCAACTGATCAGTTCAAACTAAAACTGTTCATATTTTTTTTTAATAAGTATAGGATTTTCGATATATCGATAAATAAACTTATACATAAAACTCCGATATTGATACCTATATTTACAATTATCAATAAGTCAAATATTCAATATTTAAAAAAAAATTAAATTTTTTTTTAATTAAAATAAGGATGACAAACCAGCACACAGTCCACCTGATAGTAGATACTGGGCCCATAGACAGTTTTTTTTTTCATAACCGGCTAAATTTGCAAAGAAAGGTTCAGAATAAGTAATATGAAGTGGTGAAGAAAACTTAATTAAATTCAAAACGCGTGATAATGCATTATTTTAACTGATTTTACTGCGCACGCACACATTAGTAAGGGTCGATCGGTAGGCAAAAACGTTGTCGCCCATAAAATCACGTTCATTTTGGGATAATTTCAAATAAAAGTAGAAGCCTTATTTACTCGTATTTTCAAAAACTGCAATATTGGTATAATATTATTTATATATTTGAAACTATGTTAAAAATTTGGCTACTCTTTGAAAAATAACCCTGTTTAAACATCTCTTCTCATATTAAGCTCTTTACGGCTATCGGAGTACAATTTCTATAAAACCTGATATCCGTGCTGGGCACAGGTCTCCCCTCTCAGAAATGAGGGGAGGCCTGTGCCCAGTAATGGGACATATATAGGCTGTAACTTTACTTTTACTTTACTTTACTGATATCCGTAACCAGAATATGAAATCTATAGGAGAAGTGAGTAAATTTAGGAATATCTCGGTCACATGACAAAAAAGAGCTTGTATCAGTTTTTTTACAACAGTATGCAAACAAGCAGGCGGCAACATTTTTGTTATATATTTTTGTTTGCTGCCTCGTGGGTTTACTGACCGTAAGCGCAACTTACTGCTAGCTGAGCTGCAAAATGAGGTATTGGGTATCTGTCAAAAAATTCTTAGTAGAGCAGCTTGGGCCTGAACTATATCACGCCCGTACCTGGGAAAACGCGTAAAGCCGTTGGTCCTGCGTCTGATCTTTCTGGTCGTCTTGGATTGCTGTCCCATCTGAATATAAATGATAAAGTAGAGCGTGCACCCGTGCTTGCGCACACGATACAGATGCTCAGATGGCTAATCTCAGTTGTAACTGGCCACCATGATCGAAATCTTGAGTTCATTTTATTTTTGTTAAAATTATATCGCGTCTCAAAATTTAAAGTTAAGCGGGCACCAGGGCGTGAAGAAATAGATGTGCGAAAAAAACCCGACTCCTTTTTTTTAAGTTAAAATAACTTTTTTTAAATACTTTATAATTTGACACTCAATACAATATTTTTAAGTACTATGACTAGAAAATTTGCAAATATCACTGTAATCTCTAAAAAAAAAATAGAATTAGGTTAATTCTTTCTCGCAATATTTGAAAATTTTAACTTTTAATCAACTCTCACTCGTAACGGTATAAAAAATGTATCAACACTACTATGGCAAGTTATTATAAAAGTCATCACAACTAATCAAGATTCTAAAAGACTCTAGTGACACTTAGCACAAAAAAGTCGTATTTTTCTGTATTTTCTGAATAGACAGTTGTATACGACAATGGTTTGCATAGGCTGCAACTAAAATATTACAGAATTATCAGTCACTAAACAGTACGCTGCTAGTCATAGGCCGGTAGCTACCATGGAAAAGGCAGATTGGGAGGCCGATTAGCGATCGAAGTATCAGAGTCTCACATCTTTAAATCTTTCCAAACCCTGTCTGGATATTCTACGTGAAGTGATCTGATTACGTGATTTGAAGTGTTTTATATTTAGTAACTTAAATCGCAAGTTCACTTTTAAAAAAGGTGATAAAAAGACCAAGAGCTTTTTCTTCCGGATTTTTCCTTAAAAGTGATTTTTTTTATAGTATTGGGTGACAAACGAGCACACAGTCCACCTGATGGTAAGTGAATGTTGTGGCCCATAGACATACACATTTATCTTCAACATGCAAATGCGGTGTCAACTCCCAAGACTTAGATGGAATGCCTCGATTCCAGTAAAAATGGTAATCGTCACCAGTTCTCTCCACTAACCATACGAAACATAGCAGCATTACGCTGCTATTTTACGCAGGTATTTTGTAAAAGCCTGCCCCGGTTGAGCCGACCCATTCGTGCTACAACTATAATATACCTGCAGCGTGGCTCTACCACGTAATAAAATTATGATAATGACGTTTAATTAGTATTTAGACCGGTATTAATTTAATATTACGTTTTATTACATTTTTCATACACCTACTTACAATATCATACACATAATTTTAAATTATGACAGCATTTAATTATATTTTTCATATAGATTGAAATAAAAATTAACATGAAAATTGAGAGCTGTTCTAACAACTAAGTAAAGACATACAATTTGCTAGTAATTACCATGAGTTCTATACCATTATAGTATATCTTAGTGTATACTTTCAAAAGCATAGCAAGTAGTACATATTGACCTATTTATGTCCTAAAATTAAGTAATATGCGCATAGCACAGTACTTAATTTTAATAATGTACCAAAAGCGTTATTAGAATGAAGCTATTAATGTAGGTGCGGACAGTATAGAAGCGCTAGTTTCTTCTAGTTATCAACCCGAGTTAACGCGTACGTAATAATAATAAAAGCGAACAATCACGAACCCAAAATGTCTTTTTAAAAGATTATTGCGGTTTTTAGCAAGCAAATTAGTAAATTAATTTAATAAGAAGTCATCCATCCGTCCATTACAGCCTATGAAAAGTCCACTACTGACCACAGGCCTCCCTCATAGATTGCCTCATAGGGGAGATATTTGCCATAAATGTTACTGTTGATTTGATAATTTCACCTCTCAGTGGGTCATGTGCTCTGACTGGTAGATTATCCATCCATTACAGCCTATTAAAGTCCTCTCCTGAACATAGGCCGCCACCATATATTACCTCATAGAGGAAATAATACTTGCCTTAGTTGTAATGTTACTTGTTGATTTAATAATTTCACCTCTCAGTGAGTCATGTGCCCCTGGTAGACTATCCATCCATTACAGCCAATTAAAGTCCGCTCCTGAACATAGACCTCGCTCTGAACACGCTTGGCAAGCGGTTTGGCAGCCGCAGATTTTCTGTTGCCATCTCCTGTTTCTCTCTGTCGCCTCTTACGACACCCATGGGATGAAATGCGGTAGTGGATATTTTCTATAGAATATCGTTAGGATACGTGTTTATTTGGCTTAATTTCACTAAATAAATGATATTAAAAAGTCGCTAGTCCGTGTATTTTTATAGAATAATAGGCCTTCTACACGGTCGGGACCAACCACCAACCGTCGTGACCTTGGTCGAGTTGATGTAAAAATGGACAGTGTAGACATCGGTTGTCTGACCAATATTTTGGTTGAGTCCAACGGACTTGGTCGCGAGCGCATCCCTCACGACACGTCGGGTACGTGGTTGACGCCGACCATGTGGAACGCTGTCGGCCGACGAGAGCGCCTCAGTGGTGCGCGCTTAGAAGTCGTCGCAGGCAGATGTTTAACGGCACTATGGATACGAACGAAAGCAAAGAACGTGAGGTCCTGACCGAATTCTTGTCACTGTACTATGATTTACCATGTCTTAAAGTACCATGTCATGTTTGTTTAAGGTAATGCGCTCTTTCAGCCACAATTTTATGCATTTTATTTTTTTTCTTTTTTTTCCATCTTCATTCAAGCATAGAAACGTTAAAGCTAAACCTATTTTTTGTTGTATAGAAAAGCAAGAAGCAATTTTTAAAAGTAACTACCTTACGTCTTTATTCTTTAAATACCAGAGACAACTGACAAGTTGAGTCAACCACCCGACCGTGTAGAACGAATACAAAAATCGTCTGACCCGACCAAGGTCACGACGGTTGGTGGTTGGTCCCGACCGTGCAGAAGCGCTTTTATAGAACAAGCGAACACACAGTCCACCTACATCTATCTACATCTGTCCTCGATTAACAATTAAAATGCAGATGCGTTATCACACCTGAGGACTAACATGGAATGCCTCGTTTTAAGTAAAAGAGGGTCTCCGGATCTCTACACTCACCATACGAAACACAGCAAGCAGTATTAAGCTGCTATTTTACGCTGGTATTCTGTGAGAGCGTGGTCCTTCCCCGGTCGAGCCGACCCCATACATGCTACAACTGTAACATAGCCGTAGCATGGCTCTACCGCGTATAAAACGATTCTGCCTCTGTGTGTACCTAGGCTGCACTAAAAGTATCGGAAATTGAATATTTCCACTGTTCCTGTCATATTAAAATCTTTTTAATTGAAAACTCCTTGGTTTTAAAAATCGGATACCATTTATTTACTTAAAAAAAGAAACTCGGTCTTGTTACAAGGTTTTGTCAAACTTGTTTGGTCGTTGAGAAAATGGAATTGACTTGAGAAAATTCAAGAGCGATGATTTATTATGACTTTCGAAGTGATGTAACACAAAAACAATGTGTTGATCGGATGATTTCTGCATTTGGTGATTAAGCCCCATCTAAAACCACAATTTATCGCTCGTTTGCTGAATTTCAACGTGGACTTGTCAAGCTCAGTGATGATCCCCGTCAAGGTCGTCCAAAAACTGCAGTCACCCAAGAAAACGTTGATGCTGTGCGTAAACTGATTGAGGAAGATCGACATGTGACATACCGCGAAATTCAGGCAACTTTACACATTGGCATGAGTCAAATACAAACAATCTTGCATGAACTATTATGTGTAAAAAAGTTGTTTTCCCGATAGATACCGCATTCGCTCTGTGAAGAGCAAAAAGCGGCTTGCGTTACTTGGTGCGTCAGAACTCTCGAAAGATTCCACGCAGGATCCTCAAATGCTGTATACAACATCGTATCAGGTGACGAATCCTGGATATACGCGTAAGAACTCGAAACAAAAGACCAGTCACGAGTTTGGGTGCTCGAAAATGAGTTAAAGCTAACAAAAATTGTTCGTTCACGGAGTGTTGCAAAAAAAATGGTGGCCACGTTTGTCTCCAAAACCGGCCATGTTACGACTATTCCTCTTGAGGGACAAAGAACGGTTAATGCAGAGTGGTATGCTAGCATTTGTTTGCCACAGGTCGTTTATGAACTCCGTAAAGAGAACTGCAACCGCCGCATCATCCTCCATCACGACAATGCGAGTTCTCACACCGCACACAGAACAAAAGAGTTTTTAAAGCAAGAAAACATAGAACTATTAGACCATCCGCCGTACAGCCCCGACCTAAGCACTAATGATTTCTATACTTTCCCTAAAATAAAGAATAAATTGCGTGGACAGAGATTTTCATCACCTGAAGAAGCTGTGGACGCCTACAAAACGGTCATTTTGGAGACCCCAACTTCCGAATGGAATGGTTGCTTCAATGGTTGGTACCATCGTATGGAAAAATGTGTCAAATTTCGCGGAGAATACTTCGAAAAGCAGTAAATACATTTTTAAATAGTAATGTTGTGTCACTTCCTTGATTCCCGAAAATTTCAGTGCCGCCCTCGTATTCGCGTAAAACTTTAAAAGTTGTGAGTTCTCGTGCATTACACGTGCATGTTTTATATAAAGTTACTAGAAAAATAAGCACGCTTTGTACAACACCTCACTAATGAAACCTGCCTACCTGTGAGAGTCGATACTCCCTAATTCAAATTAAAAATATTAATTTAAAAATTATATAATTTATTGTGAGTAGTCAGCGTGATCTCAATTTTGTCGTAATTGGGTCAGCTTGACAGGGGAAGGATCACGCTCTCACAGAATACCAGCGTAA
Source organism: Parnassius smintheus behrii (assembly GCA_036936625.1). Classification (NCBI taxonomy): domain Eukaryota; kingdom Metazoa; phylum Arthropoda; class Insecta; order Lepidoptera; family Papilionidae; genus Parnassius; species Parnassius smintheus. The sequence goes on from JAUPFT010000022.1 coordinate 35,291,070, forward strand.
TATAGCTGCTATATGCTGCTGTATTTCGTATAGTGTTTGTAGAGAACCGAAGTCCTTATGTGTATGGGCCATGACAACCACTTATCATCAGGCGGACTTTATGCTCGTTTGTCACCTTTATTTATAAAAATTGAAAATGATACAACGCTTTAGACTCTTTTTTTATATTTCATCTTAGTCTCAGGGCTGACAACGCATTTTATACGTGGTAGGGCCACGCTGCAGTTATATTAGTAGTATATAGTTGTAGCCCGAATGGGTCGGCTCGACTGGAGAAGGACCACGCTCTCACAGAACACCAGCGTAAAATAGTAGCTTAACGCTGCTGTGTTTCGTATGGTAGGTGTAGAGAACTGAAGACCCTTTTTAATGGAATCGGGGTACTTCTTAGACCTCACGGGTGACAACGCATCTGCATTTTGATTCGTAATCGAGGATAGATGTAGATGTCTATGTGCCCATAGCATCCACTTACCAACAGGTGGACTGTGTACTCGTTTGTCACCCCATCCCATATAAAAAACATCTATTTTATATGGATTTATGTAGGTAATTAAGGATTAATGAAGGTTTCTTATATTTACGCGAACACTACACATTGAAATAATACTAGTTTTTACGGAATTTATCGCGTATATTTAACTTTTTTACCCGACGTTTCGAGAGCTTTACAGCACCCATGGTCACGGGAAGGACTGAGATGTTCAACGTCCAGCTGTCATAGTTAACCGCGGTTACCATAGATTAAAATTTAACTTTTGTTCCGATCTACACAGTATGAACTTATGGTATCATGGAGTCTTGCAGTTGTATGCTTGGGTTGGGATTTAATTTTGTTAACTATAGGATCCCAAGCAGATGGTAGCACCCAGCCATCTTCTCTATTGAAATTAGGATGTTTTTTGATTTCAATAGCCTCGCGAATCATCCTTGGAAGGAATCGGTGTTCTTTAGCGAGGATTTGTGGTCTATCAAATCTGATGTAGTGACGGGGGCGATCCTGTACATGTTCACAGGCTGCAGACTTCCCTGTGACTGTGAACATGTACAGGATCGCCCCCGTCACTACATCAGATTTGATAGACCACAAATCCTCGCTAAAGAACACCGATTCCTTCCAAGGATGATTCGCGAGGCTATTGAAATCAAAAAACATCCTAATTTCAATAGAGAAGATGGCTGGGTGCTACCATCTGCTTGGGATCCTATAGTTAACAAAATTAAATCCCAACCCAAGCATACAACTGCAAGACTCCATGATACCATAAGTTCATACTGTGTAGATCGGAACAAAAGTTAAATTTTAATCTATGGTAACCGTGGTTAACTATGACAGCTGGACGTTGAACATCTCAGTCCTTCCCGTGACCATGGGTGCTGTAATGCTCTCGAAACGTCGGGTAAAAAAATTAAATATACGCGATAAATTCCGTAAAAACTAGTATTATTTCAATTAATGAAGGTGTTTATGGACCACAGTATTCACCTAACATGGGGTGAACTACATGCGCGTGTGTTGCAATTACTTGCAGAAAATAAAAGACAAGACCTCACTAGAGATGCACGACTCAAACAAAATCACTTTCGTATTTCCCCCGGTGTGCCTACATCTTTATAAACAGACAGACATCAGACTTCGATAATAACAGCGAGCTGATTGCTCGGAAACGATTACCGGCACGCGAGTCGAGACAAATTGCTCCATACTTTAGGTACTTCGTAACTTAGGCTGCTTACGCGAAGCAATCTTTAACAGTATTACCTGCTTTGAATGACGTGTTTTTTTATACAAGGGTGAGAAAATAGCACAATACTGCCCACCTGATATTAATTCCAGAAATATCTACGTAATAATATTATATCTTTGATTGAAAATCAAAATGCCGTCACCATTTGAATTCTAGAATATCTTCATGATACGAGACATTCTATAGCAAGATATTGGTTATAGAATAAGAAGAGGCTACACGATATGATATTTGTAATGATTTCTTATCTTTACGCGAACACTAGTCGTCGTAGAACGTCGAATATTTAAAAAGTTAAATATACGCGATAAAATCCGTAAAAACTAGTACTATATAAATGATATTTGTAATTTAAAAAAAAAGAGTACAATAGACGAATTTTTTTATATAGAATTAGGATGACACAGTCCACCTGATGGTAAGTGGATCCTGTGGCCCATATATCTATATTTAACCTCGATTAAAAATCATAATGCCGATGCCTCAATTCCAGTAAAACGGGTCTCCGGTCCTCTACACTCACCATACGTAACACAGAAACATCAAGCTGCTATTTTACGCTGGTATTCCGTGAGAGCAAGGTCTTTCCCTGATTTAATTTTTGACGAATTCCTGCTTTATTCAGAAAGATGTTAATGTTCAACAGGGGATTGTTCATGGGCTGATGAGGGGGGGCAATACAGTGACTTTTTTTTACGTGGTAGAGCTATGTTGCAGCTATTTTAGTAGTATAATTATAGCACGAATGGGACGGCTCGATCGGGGAAGGACCGCGCTCTCACAGAATACCAGCGTAAAATGGCAACTCAACGTTGCTGTGTTTCGTATGGTGAGTGTAGAGAACCGGAGACCCTTCTTACTAGAAATGAGGCATTCCATCTTAGTCCTCACGGGCGGCAGCGCATCTGCGTTTTGATTTGTAATAGAGGATGGATGTAGATGTCTATGGTCCACGGCGTCCACTTACCATCAGGTGGACTGTGTGCTCGTTTGTCACCCTTATCCTATATAAAAAAGCAATTTACCATTGGATACATGTTGTAGCTGTTAATTACTTAAAAAAAACCTCACTCACACAGTTTTCACTTCACTTTTAACGTGCTATAACCTCAAAAAACTTGGCTACTGACTTGCCTCCCATGACGTGTCAGAAGCCATAAAATTAAAATAATAAAAACCGGCCAAGAGCGTGTCGGGCCACGCTCAGTGTAGGGTTCCGTAGTTTCCCGTCCGTCACAATAAGTGTTCCCACTTATGAGTTTAAAGGTGAGTATCCATTATGTTCGCGCTCCAGCAGCGCTCCGCGCTCTTTCAACTGCTCCCGGTAGTTGTTTCCATCCAAGTTCAAAATGATTTTCCTAGAAAGTCCTTATAAAGTTCTACTTTCAGATTTTTTTCATATTTTCTAAACTTATGGTTCAAAAGTTAGAGGGGGGGGACACATTGTTTTTTACTTTTGGAGCGATTATTTCCGAAATTATTCACATTATCAAAAAACGATCTTAGTAAACCCCTATTCATTTTTAAATACCTTTCCAACAATATATCATTCGTTAGGGTTGAAGTTAAAAAAATCACTTCCCACTTTACATATAGGGGGGCTACCCTAATAAAACATTTTTTTTCCAATTTTTATTTTACCACTTTGTCGGCGTGATTGATACACATATTGGTACCAAATTTCAGCTTTCTAGTGCTAACGGTCACAGAGATTAAGCGAGGACGGACAGACGGACAGACAGACATGGCGAAACTATAAGGGTTCCTAGTTGACTACGGAACCCTAATAAAGACTTAGCTAACTCTCTTACTCTTAGTTTTAGCGTTACTGGAATGGTCAACCATTATTATATTTAAATTCCACCTAGACATGACAAATATGATTGCTGATAACAATGGTGATAGACATGTATGTTTACTTTCGAACAAATATTTCAATTTCGATATTTTATTATTATAAACCTCGTTAGAAGTAGTGTGTTTAATTGACGTGGAAAGTATTAAGGCACGGTACACACTCCGCGAAAAACCGCTCGAAATCTATCCCAGAATAAACGAAAAAGAATTCAATAGAAAAGATGGCTGGGTGCTACTATATGCTTGGGATTCCATAATTAATTCATAGAATCAGGTTATTTTGCGGAAATCCATTATAATAAAAATAGAAATATAAATTTCTTCGCAACCTTCCGCTAAATAAATACAATGATGTGTCTTACCTGGATTGAAGAGCACCTCCCGCCCTCCTCTAGTCCCAGCACCACTACTCTCAACACCACGAGGCGAAACACGTGTCGTATTATCGTCGATGGTGTGTCTTACCTGGAATAGTGGTGTTGGGAGTAGTGGTGCTGGGACTAGTGGAGGGCGGGAGGTGCTCTTCAATCCAGGTAAGACACATCATTGTATTTATTTAGCGGAAGGTTGCGAAGAAATTTATATTTCTACTTTTTATCCTATTTATTAATAAAATTTAAAATAATCCAAATCCAAGCATATAACTGTAAGGCTTCAAGATACTATAAGTTCGTACTGCGTAGATCGGAACAAAAATTTATAATTTTAATCTGTGGTAATCGCGGTTAACTACGACTTCTGGACGTTGAACATCTCAGTCCCCCCGTGACCATGGGTGCTGTGAAGTGCTCTAAACGTCGGGTATATAAAAAAGTTATTATACGCGAAAAAATCAGTAAAAACTAGTATTATTTAAAGAATAAATGAATATGAAATTTTACCGTTACTAAAGTTAACCAACGTAATGGTTACACAGCCTATCAAAGGTCACAGCTGAACAAAGGCCTCCCCCATAGATAGCCTCATAGATACAAGGTTGTTACACGTTGGCAAACATAGTTTTTATTTTTATTTCTATTCACCTGTTTTCAGGAAGATGCCGCTTCACATCATCAGCTTCGCTCTGTCACCTCTTACAAAACCGTTACCGTTATCTTCGCAGCCAATAGTCAACTGCTGAACATAGGCCTCCCCTATTGATTGCTTCATAGGAGGCATTTTGCTATAGTTCCCGCTTTACAAGCGGGTTGGCATCTGCAGTTTTTTTTATTCATCAGGACAATGTAGGGATGTGCATGAGAAAAAAATATCGATATTTTTAAATGATAGTGATAAATATTGATTATATCGTCATGTTTTTCATAATGTTGTAGGACAAGGCCCAAAATGGTATTACTGGATGGTTGGACGACAAAAAAAATAACGACAACAGCACATGAATGCTTTTGTTGCTTAGTTTTTTGTCGATTGATACAAATATTTCAAAACATATCGAAATTGATACGAAATCGATACTCTCTTGGTTCAACTTCTCTCCGTCGCCTCTTACAAATACGACACACTTGGGTGCGATATAAGCAATGAATATTCTTACACCGCCACCATATGGTGATTACAACTACATATTAACTCTTCAATCTCTTAGCGGTCTAATTCGACCGCGGCGCTATTCCGTCAAAATTTAAGCGGACGGATTCGACCACGCACACCCACAGCACTTTAAACCATCACTTATATTTAGGGACTACTTTTCGAATCAATATAAAATTTTCTATCCTCTAGTGCAATAAAAAACAGTTATCCTATGGATATTTATTTATAATCTACGTTAATTACGTACACCATTTTCGCGTGAATGTTATTGTGTTGATTTTTGGATTTTTCTAGTGTTTTGTTAGTGTTTTAGTATAGAATTTTATTATAAAACTGTAATTAAAGTTTTTGTGTGAATATAATTTATCTTTTTAAGTAAGTAATTTCGAGTAATATATATTGAAATAATTGTGGTTTTCACGCTGCCGACATTCGCTTGGTATGTTTTTTTTCTTGTGATCAAAATTCAATTGTCTTTTTGTAATGAAGTAGTACCTGACTTTTATATGATAGTTTTGTATAGATTTTATAATGCTAAACTTCTTCATAGAAAAGTAGTCTCTAAATATAAGTTTTAATGGTTTTAAATGCCAATCGCATGCGACCGCTCGGGATTTGCCGGGCGCATGCGACTGCATGGGAATTTTATAGGGATTGAAGGGTTCTACTAGGGACTAGGGAACTACTAGGTACGATCATTCCTAACGAGACATCTGCCGCATTGTGCATCTCCAATTTTCTCTATCAAATGAAAGTGACGAACGAACTTAGAGTCCACCTGATCTTCAGTGGCCATTACATTCCATGAACATCTGCAACTAACTTCAAACAAAGAAAAGTATACTGGATGACCTTTTTTACTGTCTGGAAAAAATAGGGTGTAACATGTGAACGGAGTAGAAGCTTATGGCACTGATATTTTACAAAAAGTAAAAAACATTTTGAATAAAATAAATTACTTAATTGAAATCTATCGAAATTCCAATATCCACCCTACTTTACGAATGGCAATAAAACAATTTTAGTAAGCATCTTTGACATTATCACTTCTCAGGGTCCCAGGCTCAAGGGTAAAGCAATTGTGCAAAAAAATTTTTTTTCAAACAGTAAATTAAAAAATTTTGTTTTTATTTTTTTTAAATATCAGTGCCATAGGCTTCTACTCCGTTCACATGTTACACCTTATTTTTTCCAGACGGTAAAAAAGGTTATCCAGTATAGGTGTTGTCACATCTGTGGCATAAGGCTGAATGCCTCACAGCTTGTAATTGTACTGCTTCTTTATTCCCTGCAGGAGAAGAAGGACAGGGACATAGCAGTGCATAAGAGTATGGTACCTAAACGGACGAAGTCCTCGCCAGAAACAAAGTACTATCACCTAGAAGGGACCTACATATTTATTTAGAGTACTGTATGCAAATTACATTACGTGGTTTCAAACAATTCGTAGGCGCTACGTAGTCTGCCTCATACAGCGTCAATCCATATCTAATAATCGCTCGTTAAAACTAAACGAAGGCGGTCTGCTGGCATTACGTCATTTTGCTGTCGGCTTTCACGCGAGCTTAATTGAATATTTCATTATCACCGAAGTTAATATGGGTTTCAATCAAAAAACGTTAATTTTTTAATAACTCGATCAAGTTAAGCACTGAAAAATCAGCGATACCTTTGTGTTTGGCTTTTATATTAGAAATACGTTTTTACATGGTAGAGCCTCGCTGCAGCTATAGTTGTAGAACGAATGGGTCGGCTCGACCGGGGAAGGACCACGACCTCACAGAATACCGGCGTGAAGTGGAAGCTCTGCTTCCGCGTTTCGTCTGGTGAGTGCAGGTGGCCTGAGGCCCAAATCCCCCCCCCCCCCATCAACATGGTAGCGGAACTCAATGATAAGACTACCCCAGGAGGGTACCAGCACCCCTGGAGAATCCCTCGCTGAGCATCCACAACCATGTTTCTCCACTTCTGAGCGTGGGTGCTCAGGCTGCCCCGCGTATTCTGGGGGGGGGGGGGGGCAAAATTCCGCTCAAGACTAAAACTGTTCGGGGCAAACGGAGCAACAAGACCAAGGCGACCCCTGCCACGCTATCCGTGAATTTCTGCAATATCAGGGGACTTCACTCTAACTTAAACGCCGTCCACTACCATCTCGAGACGGCGAGGCCGGCTCTGCTCTTTCTGACCGAGACGCAGGTGTCCTCTCCGGCTGATGTCTCGTATCTCTCCTACCCGGGGTACAAACTGGAACACTCCTTTGTGCCTCGGGCTGGAGTTTGCGTTTACGTCAGAGAGGACATCTGTTCTCGACGCCTCAGCAGACTTGAAGGTTCGGACCTGTCCATCCTTTGGCTACGCGTAGACAGCGACGACCATCCGCGCGTCTACGGGTGCCTCTATAGGTCCCATAGCGGTGATGCCGAAACAGACCGACTCTTCGACCACGTCCAAATGGCTGCAGATTCGTTGCTACAGCAGATCCCCTCCGCAGAGATCGTGATCCTCGGCGACTTTAACGCCCATCACGCCGAATGACTCGGTTCACGTTTAACCGATCATGCGGGGAGATCTGTTCATGATTTTGCCTTGGCATATCGTCTGACACAACTGGTTACTTCGCCTACGCGGATTCCAGATGTTGAGGATCATGCACCTTCCCTGTTGGACCTTCTGCTGACCTCTCACCCCGACGGATATCAGATTTCCGTCGACGCCCCTTTAGGCTCCTCGGACCATTGTCTTGTCCGGAGTGTGGTGCCACTCACGCTGAAATCGCGGTTGCATTCTGCAGGCTGCCGCCGTGTTTGGCACTATAGGTCAGCCGATTGGGATGGGATGCGGTATTTCTTTGCATCCTACCCTTGGGGGCGGGTTTGCTTTTCGCCGGACGATCCCAACGTTGTTGCGGATTCTGTCGCTGATGTGGTACTTCAGGGTATAGAACTTTTTATTCCTTCCTCTGTGGTGCCCATTGGAGGCAAATCTCAGCCATGGTTTGGTCGCTCCTATAAAATAGCATCATGCTATAAGCAGGAGTGCTACCAAGCCTGGGCTGACGCATCAGCGTCCAGGGATGTAAACACCAGCGCTCTAAAAAAGAAGTATAATTCCGCCTCTAGGTCCTTCAAAAGAGTCATTGCCAAGGCAAAGTCAGAGCACATAGGCAGAATTGGCGAGAAACTAGTTCGTCTTCCTTCTGGAACCCGTGCATTCTGGTCTCTCGCCAAGGCTGTCCAGAGGAATTTCTGTCAGCCATCTCTTCCATCTCTGCACAGGGAGGACGACTCACTGGCCCACACCGCAAAGGAGAAAGCCGATCTTCTAGGCTCTTTCTTTGCGTCTAACTCGACTCTCGATGACGGGGGGAGTACGCCACCGACCATCCCGCGGTGTGAGTGCTCCATGCCGGAAGTGCAGTTCACTCAGCGCTCGGTTCGCAAAGCACTCCTCTCCCTGGACATCCACAAGTCGAGTGGGCCCGACAGAATCCCCCCAATTGTGCTGAGGACGTGTGCTGCAGAGTTGGCACCGGTTTTAACGCGTCTTTTCCGGTACTCCTACTCCCTAGGCGTAGTCCCAAAATCATGGAAGACGGCTTTCGTCCACCCGATCCATAAAAAAGGCGACCGCTCAGACCCGTCCAACTACCGGCCTATCGCCATCACCTCCTTGTTCTCCAAAACAATGGAGTCCATTGTAAACTGCCAGCTCATACCTCATGAGGATCACCAGATGATTAGTGACCGCCAATACGGTTTTCGCCGTGGTCGGTCAGCTGGTGATCTTCTGGTCTACCTCACTCACAGATGGGCGGAGGCAGTAGAGTTCAAGGGGGAGGCATTGGCCGTTAGTTTGGACATTGCGAAGGCCTTCGATCGAGTTTGGCACAAAGCGCTTCTTTCGAAGCTCCCTTCCTATGGGCTTCCCGAGAAATTGTGCGATTCGATCACCAGCTTTCTTGCAGATCGGAGCATCAAGGTCGTTGTAGACGGTGCAAGCTCCGATTGCAAGCCTATTAATGCTGGTGTTCCAGGCTGCGTGCTATCGCCAACGCTGTTTCTTCTGCATATCAATGATATGTTGCAGACCCGTAACATTCATTGCTATGCAGACGACAGCACTGGTGATGCTCTTTACACCGGCCGAGCCAATATTTCTCGGGAAAACGTCTCTGCGTGCCGGGACAAACTTGTGTCTGAAGTCGAGTCTCTGCTGGACAGAGTCTCGGATTGGGGGCGACTAAATCTAGTCCAGTTTAACCCCCAGAAAACACAAGTCTGCGCGTTAACCGCTAAAAAGAACCCCTTTGTCGTATCCCCTCAGTTTCAAGGCACTCCCCTTGTTGCCTCAGCCAGTATCGGAATCCTCGGCGTCGACATATCGAGTGACGTGCAGTTTCGTGTTCACTTGGAAGGGAAGGCCAAATTGGCCTCTAAAAAGCTTGGCGTGCTCAGCAGAGCGGGACAGTATTTCATGCCGGCACACCGCCTGCAACTTTACAAGGCGCAGGTTCGGCCGCACAAGGAATACTGTTCCCATCTCTGGGCTGGGGCTCCCCAGTACCAGCTCCTTCCACTTGACCGCATCCAGCGCAGAGCGCCTCAAATCGTCGACGACCGAGTGCTTTCCGATCGGCTCGATTCACTGGCACTGCGAAGAGATGTTGCATCCCTTTGTATTTTCTTTCGCATATACCATGGAGAGTGCTCTGAGGAATTGTTCGGATTAATCCCAGCCGCCAAATTTCGTGAACGCACTACGCGGCAAACGTCCCGATACCATCCACACCATCTGGATGCTTGGCGGTCCACCACTGTACGTTTCAAAAGGAGTTTTCTTCCGCGTACAACCTCTCTGTGGAATAATTTACCACCGGCGATATTTCCGGACCGATACGACCTGGGGACCTTCAAGAAAAGAGCTTACTCCTTTCTAAAGGGCCGGCAACGCATCTGCAATTCCCCTGGTGTTGCAGTTGATCATGGGCGGCGGTAGTCACTTAACATCAGGTGAGCCACATGCTCGTTTGCCCCCTCTTCTATAAAAAAAAAACGATCTCACACAATACCAGCGTAATACTGCTGTGTTTCGTATAGTGAATCTAAAGAACCGGAGACCCTTTTTACTCGAATCGAGGCATTTCATCTTAGTCCTCAGGAGTGACAAGGCATTTGCATTTTCAAATTCAAATTAAATTTTTTTATTTGTGAATACAGGTAATGAGACAGAATAGATCTTTTTTTGAAAATATGTTCGCTGCATTCAAGCCTTAGGTATAGAAATATTACAGTTACAATGAAATATATTACATTTACACAATTATTTCATTTTATTATTTACATTATAATTATATAAGAAAATTCAACAATAGAATGGGATATTTACAATAATACTAGTTTGCCAGGCAGACGTTGTTCTGCCCTTTTCGACGACCCTTTGTCTTGTCCTATTAAAAATCCTTGAATTCGCAATAAAAAACATTGTGGGTCACATGTGGCATTTGCATGGGCAAAATAAAGTATCCTATCTCTCAAGTTTGACCAAACTACACACAGTGTGCAAATTTGACAAAAATCGGTTAAGTAGTTTAGGAGTCCATCGCGGACGAACAACGTGACACGTAATTTATATATAATAAGATATAGTCTAATCGAATGTCAAATGTATTATATTTTATGCAATGTCATTATAATATGCCTACTGATGCGTCACTTAAATATTCGTCGATTGAGTAGTAGCATTTCTCAATTAGAAATGTTTTAAATTCTTTTTAAATTTATGAATATTTACCATTTCATGAAACATAGATGAAAATTTATTATAGATTTTAGATAATATACCGAAAACGCTTGTTCTAAGTAAAGCTGCCTTTCATGAAATTGTATAAATTTTGATTCTTAATTGAGAATAGGTCTATGGGCCAAAGCATCCATTTACCATCAGGTGGACTGTGTGTTCGTTTGTCAACCAATGCTATGAAAAAATAGAAACTTTTTTTTATACAATATAGAATATAAATAATAATTATTGAAAATCATTCTTGTGTTTAATTTACCACTAGTTCAGAAAATATCTCTGTCGGGAAAGACCAGTAATAAATTTAGTGGGACTTTTAAAAAAAAATAACAGTTTATAATTACATTGTTACAAATTAACTACACAAACGTTAACGCCTAAAATCCACTCAAAGGCTTCTCCCATATATTGCCTCACAGGGGGAGATTTGCCACGGTTACCACGCTTAGCAAGCGAGTAGGAAACCGTAGTTATTTTTTTACCGTTATTAGAGATACGCTGCTGTCTGTCGCGACATACGACAACCACGGGATGATATGCGGGTATTAGATAATAGTACCCGGATGACCGAGCTTTGCTCGGTTTTTTTTTTTTTTTGAAATTACATTTATAAATTACATACTGATGAAACTTAAATAATATTTTTTGATCTTATTGACAGAATAGAAAAACTGAACTGACCATTTGAATAAAAAATCATGAGTGCAATTAGTTTTATTAAAATTTTCGTATTTTTAAAAATTACTAAAAAGAAAGGGAGTGAAATAATAGATTGTCTCACGAAAGAAGAGAACTTAAAAAAAAAGGAAAAAAGCTAGACCAGAGACAGGACGCGAACCTCGGAACTCTGATATCACGCCCGACCGTCATCCCACCTGAGCTATAACGATCGCTAGTGATCTGTCGAAATTTATCTTCTTATATTGTAGCAGTTTTTTTATTGTCTGAAAACACGGACAGAAGGACTTAATGCCCCCGAAACTCCCTGGACACTAAATTTTATGAAAATCGTTGGAGCCGTTTCCGAGATTCCGATTATATATATATATATATATATATATATATATATATATATATATATATATATATATATATATATATATATATATATGTATTTAAATATGTTTACTTGTATGTATCTCCATTTATTTATATATTTGTATATTTGTAAGGATAGATCATATATGTATAGTTTATTTATTAGTAGTTTGTATTTATTGTGTAGTTAATTATCATTTGTATTGTTTTAGATTATTCTATATTGCCACACCTACGTCAAACTCTCACCACTCCATGGGTTGACTGGTAGAGAATGCCTCAAGGCATTAAGTCCGCCCTTTGTATTCTTTTGTTAAGGATGCAATAAAGAATAAAAATAAATAAATAAATAAATAAATATATATACAGGGTCATTTTTAATTTACTGAAGACCTTTGGGGAATATATTATTTACACCATTTTTATATTTCTGTATTTCTTCAATTTTTATTTTCATACAAAAATAATTTTAATTGGAGCTTCTAAACGGTAATAGCACGGTAATATTATCTATACAGTATTCCAACTTCATACAAACGCACGTAGCGAGAGCTATGCCTACGCGCCTCGATCTCGGCATGCGCTCGGCATGCAGACAGTCGAGACTTTTTTTTTTTTTTTTTTTATAGAATAGGGTGACAAACGAGCACACAGCCCACCTGATGGTAAGTGGTTGCTGCGGCCCATAGACATCTACATCTATCTTCCATTACAAATCAAAATGCAGATGCGTTGTCACCCGTGAGGACCGAGATGGAATGCCTCATTTCCAGTAAAATGGGTCTCCGGTTCTCTACACTCACCATACGAAATACAGCAGCATTAAGCTACTTCAGAGACTGTGCTGCAGTGATGATTTTGTGAAATATATAAAAAATGGAGGAAATAAATAATAGAATAGAAATAAAGAAATAATAAATCTGAACTTCATTTAAAAACAAACATATAAATTGTAAAGTAGCTGTAGGTATCTATAACCAATTAAAAGATATTCCTTTTCTCCACGTTGTCCATGTTTCCCAAAATAATTTTTAATTTATATTATTTTTAGCTTTATATTAGAAAGCGGATTTTTTATATTTAAAAATCTAATAATAAAGCATTTCGTAAGTCTCAGCCGAGGCGCAAATATTTTTCGGTCGCAAATTTATTTAACCGATTTGTTATTCAAACATAAACATGGTTTTTTTAATTAAATCTACCAATCAAAAATAATAATAATAATAATAATCATTTATTGACAGACAACAAAGGCCCGTAAAAAAGAAACATAATTACTTATAATCAACAAACATAAAAAATTGAAATAAACTGAAATACAAAAATAAATATAAATTAAATATATGCCATCAAACAATTTAAAACTTACATCTTAACATACTAGACCAATATTTAAATATTTCACTACAATTTTGTGTTAAAATTAGTATAATCGTGTTTCCAGATTTGAGAAGATTACTTCTAAATCTGGCCACACGATGTCTTATCAAAGCATCGAGCGTCGGTACGCGAGCCTCAGCGAACATTGTAGATGCACTACAGTACCTCGGAAAACGAAATAATATTCGGAACGAATCGTTATATTGAACCTTAAAAATTCGATAGTTTTCCTTTCTAAATTTAGTCCAGAGATGCGGTGTGTAAAGCGATTGGCAATAGGTTTTAAATAGTAATATTTTAGCATCTCGCTCGCATTTATTAAATTTCCTGCCAATCATATTTGCACGTACAGCAAGGTACCGCCTTTCTCTGTCCATGTCCTGATCATCCTTCAGGTCACTCGATACGATATGTCCTAAATATCGAAAGCTCGTCACAAACTTCAATTTTTTGCCGTTCAGGTATAACGGTAAACAAACATCTTTACTATGCGCTCCAAAGACCATTGCCACAGACTTGTCTGCATTATAAACTAAATCGTGGCTTGCAGCGTATCTCTCACAAATAGAAATTAACTTCCTTAAGGCTCCGATTGAGGGGCTCAATAAAACCATATCGTCTGCGTAACTAAGGTTGTTTAGACATTTCCCACCTACATGACAGCCGATACACGTTTCATTGAGCTCCTCAATTAGAGCATTAACGTAAAGGTTAAACAGCAGAGGAGAAGTCAGCCCACCCTGCCTAACCCCCTTAGTCAGCACAAACTCGTCTGAAAGCGAGCCATCCCAGTTCACTACATTAACCTGCGTATTATACCAATTAATAAGGATTCTAATTATGTCGGAAGGAACACCCACCAGTTTTAACTTATCCCACAGGATGCTATAGTTTACCCTATCGAAGGCGCGACTCAAGTCCAAAAAACAAGCGTATACTTTTGTTCTTCGTGACACGTAATACGTTACTATTTGTTTTAAGGAAAAAATTGCCAACTCAGTAGAGCTACCTTTTTTAAAACCAAACTGAGCGTCACTTATAAAAATAAATTTCGATAAAATATCCAGAATAATAGACTCAAATAGTTTCGCACAGGTTGTAGCGATTGAGATAGGCCTATAATTGGAACAAAAAACGACACGCATTTTTATTGAACACTTCCTATTCAATTCACAAAGTACCTATTTTATTTGTTTATATAAAAAGTATATTTACAATCATAAAACTAAATGGAAACACAAAGTAGGCAAATGTAAAGATGCTGGAGGCAGGCAGCCCTATCGCATGTTTACGTGCCGCACTGCTGTAGGCATTTATTTGAAAGATACGGCCGAGTTACAATACTGTATAGATAATATTACCGTGGTAATAGTCCTAGTTAGGCAGTTAACAATAAAAAGCGCGTGGCGTGGAAGGGGTGGAGGGGTGTAGGAGGCGACGATAGTCATAAACTTGACCTAATTAGTAACATGTGTCGTCAGTCGCCTTTGATGCGCCCGCGACGCTTGTCTTTTCGTTGTGAGATTTTTGTGAACGTTACCTTGTTACGATGGCATACCGATACTCAAATGTCGAGTATACCGAAATGGTGCGAATTTTAGCAATTTGCAATGATAACGTTAGTGAAGCCTGCCGTGAATATTCAAGGTGATTTCCCAACTCACGTACACCGTGCTACGCTACGATGCTAGGCGCTACACAGCGATTGCGAGATTACGGGCAATTCCAGCCTGTATCAATCGATCGTGGTCGTCCACCGCGGCGCACAGTACGTGAGCAGGAAGACATACTGCAGTTTTTTGAAGAAAATCCAGCAGCGAGCACATATGAAGCAGCCCGACAGTTCAATGTGTCACAATATTACGCATGGAGTGTCATACACAATGAAGGGAAGTACCCCTTTCACCTGCACCGTGTTCATGAACTCAGCGAAGCTGACAAACCTGCGCGAGTTACATTTTTTAACTGGTTACTAGCTGCTGAACGAGCTAACATTTTATGGACTGATGAAGCAACATTTGGCAGAATAGGGCTATTTAATACGCACAATGAACACTTGTGGTGCTATGAAAATCCACATGAACCAAGACCACATAGCTTTCAACACCGGTTTAGTGTCAATGTGTGGGCAGGCCTTATTAATACAACGTTACTGGGCCCTGTTTTCATAAAGATTAAATGGTGAAAGCTATCACAAATTTCTCACCGACACGCTGTCGGAATTATTAGAGGATATACCACTTGCATCTCTACGCAATATTTATTATCAACTTGACGGGGCACCGGCGCATTATGCTCGTCAAGTTAAGGATTATTTAAACAGAGAATACCCTAGACGCTGGCTCGGACGTGGCGGGCCTTGTGCATGGCCTCCCAGATCGCCAGATATCACACCAATGGATTTTCATTTGT
The DNA here is from genome assembly GCA_036936625.1 of Parnassius smintheus behrii. NCBI lineage: Eukaryota > Metazoa > Arthropoda > Insecta > Lepidoptera > Papilionidae > Parnassius > Parnassius smintheus. The sequence goes on from JAUPFT010000022.1 coordinate 35,306,834, forward strand.
GGGGGCATGTAAAGACATTAGTGTATACTGGTCGCACACTCGAAACCCGCGACATGTTGAAAGAAAAAATAATTTGGGCATTCGATCAAATCAAAATGAATACTCAACTTTTATCTCGTGTCGGTGAACAGTTAACTTTTAGGTGTATGCATAGAATGTGCATACACCTAAAAGTTAACTGAATATGTTTATTTTGAACGCTATGTGCGCGATACTCACCGCCATCCGCGGACGAGTACCTCTAATTCTAATGTATAAATTTGTATTTTAATATTTTTATTGAACCCTTTTTACCTAAATATTTTCATTCAATTACTGTTGTAAAATGTGTGTTAATATCTGTATTTAATCATTATAACTATTTTACTGTAATATTTGTAATTATTTTAACCCGCATCCATTTTTTAAATAAGACTTGCATTTAATAAATAAAAAATAGCTAATAATAATCGACATTTAATTTGCACGTGCTGCGAACCGAAAAGGGCAGGCGGCGCCTTTGATGACGTCTGTATCGACGTCAATGTATACCTTTGGCTTGGCCTTGGGCAGTGATCGTAACAAACTACCTAATTGTTTATTAAAAATGTCTACAAATTCGTAAAAAAATTAATAAAATAATCAGTCAATCAAATTGCTTTATGCAAAAAATTAGTATATGAAAAGTTAATGTAAAATTGGCATTTGGAGTGGCGCCCTGGTACCATAGGCACAGTGGTGAATAGTTTAGTAGGCAGTATAAAAAAGTACTCTGTGGGCAGTAGGCACTCACGACACAATCAGCTGAGCGCGAGCGTCGACCGGCGCGGCGGCGCGTCGAAGAGGTTACCTCATTTTAATATTTGTGATTTTTTTAATGTTATTTGCCTATCTAATTATGTATATTGATTTTTCAAAATGATGTGTGATACTGATATCAAGTGTAAAATAAAAAAGGCATTTTATGTGACTATGTATTCTGAAATTGTTTAGGTACTACAAAATACAGACTTAAAAGGAGTTAGACATGACAATAAAAACTTAAAAGTAGCTTTTATGTAAATGTATTACATTCTGTAAAGAGTGATCTCGCTAAAATCGTTTGTAATTATGCCACCATTATATTCCCAAAGGGCCTTTGGTAAATTAAAAATGACCCTGTATATATATATATATATATATATATATATATATATATATATATATATATATATATATATATATACACAAGAATTGCTCGTTTGAAGGTATAGGATTACATCGCTTAACTACACAAAACAAATAAATAGCTTGGTAGCGATCACCTCATTCCCCTGGGTTATCTTTTTTTGTTAAACGTGACATACATAAATTGCACAAGGACAAACATTTTCGTTATACTAAAACCGCAAAATACATAATATTCATTAATTTTAGTTACAGGGTAGGTACTTTTAGCAAGTTTCGAGTCAATCGCTCCGTAGCTTAAAAAGATTCATTAAAACTGTAACACGCTATTTGACCCTGTTAGTTTGAATTTTAAAAAATCCTATCTTCTTGGATGCCTCGTAATACAACCGATTGGGATGTAATTCTTATAATAAATTTTTTATACAAACTTTGCACCCTTGTTTTGAAACATTTAAGTTTACTTTGAAAAAAGTAAAAATACTTAATTTATTATTTTAATTCAAGAGTATTTGCACCAATTGTCAAGATAAAAAAACCAAATTTGAATAGTCTATGCCACCGCGTCCCCGCTCCGGAAACAGGTTATTTTTTAAAAAAAAATCGTTACTTATGTGTTTACTTATACATTTTATTTACAGAGAATTGTTTTTATGTATGTATAGTTTTTTATCGTTTGGAAAAAAATAGGGTGTAACATGTGAAAGGAGTAGAAAGCCTATGGCACTGATATTTTACAAAAAAATAAAAACAAATTTTGAATTTAATAAATTAATTAATTAAAATCTATCGAAGTTTAAATCATATCCAACCTACTTTACGAACGGTAATAAATGGATAAACTTAGTAGGCATCTTCGACCTTGTCACTTCGCAGGGTGATCGCTCAAGGACAAAGGGAAATAAATGTTAAAAAAAATTTTCAAACTTTTAATTCAATTTTTTTTTATTTTTTTGTAAAATATCAGTGCCATGCTCCGTTCACTTCACATGTTACACCATATTTTTCCAGACAGTAAAAAAGGTTATCTAATTTTGTACCACGTAAAACGTCATAATAATATGCACAGAGTTGAGAAAGAACTAAAGAATGTTGTTCTTATTTGACGATTCCCTGTATAATAAATACTATTCAGGGTACGGTTTCGGTGAGGTTCCGCAACGAACTTTCTAAAACCGGAAAAAAATTGAGGTGCTCTTCCAGGCCACACTAAAGAAACAGTGAAGAGGACAATCGTCCACAGGATAAACACCAAAGTAGACAGTCGACATAACAGTTATAACTGAAGCTACTAAAATCATGCAAGGAGATCGCTTACCCGTATATATCGCTCCAAATCCGGAGGTATTTCTTCATCAAACTCGGTGAAAGTTCTCTGCGGGTTTTCTTGAAACTTCTCATTCGGTTTCACTGGACGCTCCGGTAAAACCTCATTCGAAAAGTTCACTGTCTTCTCCGTCCGTGTGTTATTATTCTCTTTGTTTTCTTCTACATTCTGGAACAAAAATTAGTAGCCATAAAGAAGTAAAACTACAATTGATTATAAACATGTTCCATACTGTGTAGGGGCGGTGTAAGAATATCCACTAGCCCATTTCATCTCGTGGGTGTTGTAAGAGGCGACAGAGGGAAACAAACTAGGAGAGCAGCAGCGTCTTTCCAATAACTACTTAAAATAATAAAAAACTGCGACAAATATCCCCCTATAAGTCTACGTGGGTACTTCAATAGGCTGTAATGGATGGATGTATAGAAGACCATCTACCAGGAGCACATGATCCACTGAGAGCTGAAATTATTAAGTCAACAGAAACATTACAACTATGGCAAATATCCCTTCCTATGAGACAATCTATGGGAGAGACCTATGTTCAGCAGTGGGCTATATAATAATCTGTAATGGATGAATGTATAGAAGTTAATCTAGCAGGAGCACATGATCCACTGAGAGCTGAAATTATTAAGTCAACAGAAACATTACAACTATGGCAAATATCCCTTCCTATGAGACAATCTATGGGAGAGACCTATGTTCAGCAGTGGGCTATATAAAATAATCTGTAATGGATGAATGTATAGAAGTTAATCTACCAGGAGCACATGATCCACTGAGAGCTGAAATTATTAAGTCAACAGAAACATTACAACTATGGCAAATATCCCTTCCTATGAGACAATCTATGGGAGAGAATGTTCAGCAGTGGGCTACAATAACCTGTAATGGATGAATGTATAGAAGATAATCTACCAGGAGCACATGATCCACTGAGAGGTGAAATTATTAAATCGACAGTAACATTACAACTATTGCAAATATCCCTCCTATGAGGCAATCTATGTGGGAGGCCTATGTTCAGCAATGAACTTTAAGATGCTGTAACGATAACGGTATGTTCCATTTTGGTTTGGGACTTATAGCTCTCAAGTTTAAATGGAACTTAAAACAAAATCCTTGATCATGTGATCAACAATCACGCTTACGACCACAGACCAACGAGGCAGTATCTCGGAACCCTGGGGAGGGCCAAAATCAGTTGTTAGGTTTTTCTTTTAAGAAATTTCTCTTATAAGTCCGGATTACGAATGTTGGCGGTATTACATCCACTAGCCTCGAAGAGCACGTAAAGCCGTTGGTCCTGCGACTGATCTCTTAACGTCTGTTCTACGCTTTGTTGACATCACATTGATAGTCACTATGTATAGGAGTACTGAGTAGTAAGATATATGAAAAGCTTTAATAAGATTATATTATAATAACATTTGACAGGCCTGTTGGTCTAGTGGTTAGTGACCCTGACTGCTAAGCCGGAGGTCGTGGGTTCGATTCCCACCCAGGACAAATTTTTGTGTGATGAGCACGATCATTTGTTCTGTGTCTGGGTGTAATTTATCTATAATCTTTATGTGTTTAGAAATATATATAAGTATGTTTATCAGATGTCTAGTACCCATAACACAAGCTCTGCTTAGCTTGGGACTAGATGGCGTTGTGTGATAGTTGTGGAATATTATTATTATTATTGTTAGGGGTATCAATATAGTTTTCTCATCTGGTAGGGTTCTATAAATATATAATTATAAATGGAAATGAAAAGATAAATATACATAAATATCAATAACATAAAATAAATATAAAAATACATATATAAATAAAAGCCCAACCAGATGGAGGCCCTCGGCAGGGGAGACCAAACGGCCGAGGGTTAGGGGAAAAGGGAAAGAAACCGGCGGACGATGCGGGCGGTATCGAGGAGCACCGCCTTCTGCATTTGAGCCTGGAGCGGTCCGCCACGTAGTCCCAGCCGCCTCAGATGACCCGAGAGGCTGACTGGGATTAGCCCGTTTGCAGAGACGACTACAGGAATAATTTTGGTCGGCAGACCACCCCACATGTCGGTCACCTCGTGAGCCAGGTCCAGATATTTTGTTTGCTTATCTGTTTCGGCTTTCACGAGGTTCTCGTCACACGGAATTGTAATGTCGACCAATAATATCCTCGACTGTGCCCGGTCCACCAGCACAATATCAGGCTTATTCGCAAGAATAAGGCAAGTACTTGTAATACGGCAATTTCCGATCCACGAAACCGTATTTCAGAGCGAGCTCCTGGTGTAGAATTCTGGCTACTAGGTTGTGCCTGTGCAAGTACTCAGAGTTAGAAAGCGCCGAACAACCGGAGATGACATGCCTAAGTGACTCACCGGGATGGCGACAAGCTCGACAGATGTCGATGGTGCCATCCTTTAGGATGTATCTCCGATAGTTGTTGGTCTTAATAACCTGATCCTGTATTGCACAGACAAAACCCTCGGTTTCCCCGAAGAGGTCTCCAAAGCGTAGCCAGTGGAGGGAGGTTACTGTGTCTACGAAAGACCCATGTAGAGACTTGTAGAACCTCCCGTGGAGCTCCTTCTCCTTTCATACGGTCTCCCGGTCGGAAATTGTCTGCACTGCCACACTGTCTGTCTTGCCACTGCTCGTTGGCTAAGGATAGAGGGGTAAGTCCTTTATCACAAGAAATGACGTCCTTATAGAATGGATCATCCGATCTCGCCAGGAAGTAATTACGGAGGCTGCACACTTCGCGATTATGCATGGTGAGCGCGCTCAAGAAGCCACGCCCACCATGCTTTCGCGGCAAGTACAGCCTCATTACCGACGATCTCGGATGATGCATCCTGTGGGACGTCATGGTAGTTCGGACTTTTCTATCTAGGGCGTTAAGTTCAGTCAGAGCTCACCTGAGTATGCCAAAGGTATACATGAGGACAGGCATGACCCAGCCGTTATATGCTTGTGTCTTATTCACACCGGACAAAAGGCTGTTAAGCACTTTGATCAAGCGTGCATAAAACACGTCGCAAACTGACTGTTTCATACCAGCCTCATCGATACCAATGTTCTGTGACATACCCAGGTATCAGTATGTTTCAGCCTCGGAAAGGGTCCTTAAGTTGACGGGCATAGATAAGTATATGCCCTCAGAGTTAGCAACCCTACCCTTCTCAACATGGAGTACCGCACACTTATCCGTCCCCAGCTCCATTCCAATGGAATTGCTAAATTCACAAGTGATGTTTAGCAATTCCATAAGATGGGAGCGACTGGAGGCGAATAACTTGAGGTCATCCATATAGAAAAGGTGGGTCACTTTTGTCCCTCCTTTTCGTAGCTGAAATCCCCTCCCGGAGCCCTCCAGTAAGGTACTGAGAGGGTTCAGAGAGAGGCAGAACCGTATTGGACTCAGACAATCGCCCTGGAAGATACCCCTTCCTATCCTTATGTGGTTCTCCGCAGCCATCATCCGCTCGCCCAGATGACAAAGGATCGTACTCCACTGCCCCATACACTGCTCGAGGAAGTCACTAACTGTACAGTCTATCTTGTACAGTTCGAGGACTCTCTTTAGCCATGTATGGGGCACCGAGTCGAATACCTTTCTGTAGTCTATTCAGGCGGCGGAGAAGTTCCGACGGTTGCGTTTCACCACTTTGCCAATGACCGCGTCAATGAGGAGTGGTTCCTTGGTTCCACGACCACCGCCCCGACATCCATTTTGAGCGCGCGACATCACCTGATTTGAGTCCAGGTGACGAGTGATTCTCGCGCTCAAAATGGATGTTAGTGTCTTGTATATGGTCGGTAGACACGTTATGGGGCGGTATTTGCTCGGGTCTGTGGTACCCTGGCCTTTAGGAACCAAATGGGTGATCCCAGTAGTGAAGAGGCTCGGGAGCGACTTCTGGTTGAGAACCTCTTGAAACTGTCGGGCGAGCACAGTGTGACACACCACGAACCCCTTCAGCCAGTAGTGATGCAGCCCGTCGAGTCCCGGACTTTTCCAGTTCAGGGCCCTACGGACCGCCTCAGCTACGTCATCCGGCGTTATGATGACGGGGTCCACGGGCGTAATACCCGCACACTAACTCGCCACAACTTCCGTCCAATGGCCCTCGTTGTGGTTTACGGGCTCTGACCACAGGCTGCGCCAGAATGCGACCGTGTCGGCCTGATTCGGAAATGGGCCCGTTCCACTTACCATTGGTCGCTCCAATGATTTATAGAGCCTCTTCTGATCACTCTGGAAGAGACGATTCTGGTTGAACCGTGTCGACTTCTCGGTATATCGCCGAATTCGCTTTCCCCAAGCAGCGATTCTCTGCTTCTGGTCGTCTATGCGCTCCGTCAGTTTTTGCATTATATCCGGCTGGGACAAACTAACATTTGTCCCAGCAAACGCCATCCTGACGGTGCGCACAATCCTTGGCCTGCCTTGGCCTATTATCCTATTGCCTGGCCTGAAGCATATCAGTCTGCCGATGAGGGCCCTAGCCTTTGCGATACGTTGTTCAATTCTTGTTCTCCAGGCTGGGATAGCACTACTTTGTCCAGTAGTGCGTCCAGCCGTGGAAAGTTTGGCGCCTATAATACGGCAGACTGCCAGTGCGGCGCCAAAGAGAATTGAGTCCGTCTCGCAAAGGTCCCGGCTGGCTTCCAAATAGGTCACCAGCATTGGGTTCAGAGCCCTCACGACAGCTCGATTCCGCTTGCTTAGGGCTATGCGGGGAAGTCGCGGTCGATTTTCGAGAGGCGTACTGCGCGTTTCCATAATCGCCTCTTCCAATGTACTCCTCATTTGCTCTATTTCTAGTTCCTGGGTGAATGTTCCATCATCATTTGAATCAGCAACCACTGGGGTATTCACGGCGGCATCCACGTGTGCGGGTTGTTCTGCAACTTGTGGCACCGCACCCTCAGTCGTAGCGTTTTCATTTGATGAGGGAACAGCCTCACGTCGTAGCCGTTCGAGTTCGGCGCCATCAAATATATTTGAGCGTAAGATATACCGAACTCGGTCTGCCAGGTTTTGCTCGGTGACAGGAAAAGATAGCTCCAGCTCAGTAAAAAGACGATGCATCCTAGCCCGATACGCGAAACCTCCAATTTCTCCCCCTTTCGCCCTAAAATACGCCCGCAATGCGTTTGTATTCATATTGATGATCCATCACATGCGTCGTACTTCACCAGTGGCGGGTGCCGATTGCTGGGTGTGCGAAGACCCTGCCGACACCAAGCAAGCTGGTGGAGATGATGGATGCGAGGGGCTGCTGGGTGGTCTGCAGCACCTCGCGCTCGGCTGGCGGTTCGCATGCTGTCGCGTCCAGCACCAGCTCCAGACGCGCCCTGGCGACCTCCAGGCAGCGGCCCTTTGCGCAATCTTCTGTGTTCCATCATCCATACAGGGCGTCATTTAACGGGAGACGCCCAGACCCGGCGCCGTTTCATGGTGAGGCCATATGCACAAGCGGGCCCTTGCACCGTCAATTTTTGCCGAGGCACGGCTCACACCTCTTGGCAAGGTACTGACTGACCGCGCAGACGTAGCGGTTTTGTCACATAACCGTCACGTCAGCGGGCGATGGGGTCGTCACTTCCCTACGCCATTTTATTATTATTATTATTAACATTTCAATGTACAACAAATTGATTATGATTTTGATGTCAACAAGTTAGGAAACAAAGCCATAGTTTAAGGATACAGTGTTTGCGCACAATATAAAATATATAATTCCGTCTTGCCCAAATGGTTAGTCTCCGTTGAGACTTATGGAATAAAAAGACAACAGACTTTAACCGATAAAACTGTGACCTTAAATGAAATAATAAAGACACAAGGGTAGACTATTATATGTATTATATTATTAATTATTAAAGACAATGTTCATTTTATTAACCTGCTTTTTATTGAGCACAATTAATCACAGAAGTAAGAACTTCCTAAATTCAGAAAAAGATAATTGATAGAATCAGGCGTTAGTTTGCGTAAATCCATTATAATAAAAAAATATTACTTCGCAACCTTCCGCTAACTAAATACAACGATGTGTCTTACCTGGATTGAGGAGTACCTCCCGCCCTCCTTCAATTGCATGCACTAACTCCGTCACCACTAGTCCCAGCACCACTACTCCCAACACCACTACTCCCGGTACCACTATTTCCAACACCACTATTCCAGGTAAGACACGCCATCGACGACAATACGACACGTGTTTCGCCTCTACACGAGGCATCCTCAGTTGATGTAGACTCTACGGCGACTGACCGCTAAGTCTTCTTGCCTGGAATAGTGGTGTTGGAAATAGTGGTGCCGGGAGTAGTGGTGTTGGGAGTAGTGGTGTTGGGAGTAGTGGTGTTGGGAGTAGTGGTGTTGGGAGTAGTGGTGCTGGGACTAGTGGTGACGGAGTTATGCATGCAATTTAGGGAGGGCGGGATGTGCTCTTTAATCCAGGTAAGACACATCATTGTATTTAGTTAGCGGAAGGTTGCGAAGTAATAATTTTTTTTATTATTCAGAAAAAGAGAACGAAAAAAGGATTATTATAAAACCAGCTGTATATACCTTCATATCCCTAACAGTTATTTTTAGGCAAGTAATTTAACTATCGAAAAAGAACTTTAAACTTAGTTTTTTTACTATTATCACGAAAACTATGTGCGTGGGAAAATATTTAGATCTATTAATTTTACGTATAATATATTTGTAAATATTTTTTGTATTGTCTTGTAGTTATTTAGTGTTGAAATAAAACAATGTTAAAATATCGATTTTACCAAAAGATAAAGTGCGAAGACACTTTTTTGTAAAATTGGAAGCAAAACAAGCTTTATTCGAAACATTTTTTTATATTTATTAAAGTTTGTGAGATATTACTCAATAAGTATTCTTGAATCGTGAGGAAATAACATGAGGGGCTGAAAAATTTTAAACGTCCTTTTACCGAATCTAAAAGGACGTTTAAAGCTTTTCAGCAGACGGATTGGGAGTCACTTTATAGGGATTAAGTTTAGTGCGGTATTCTGAGACATGGTATCATTATGAAGTCCATATGTGAACAGCACAGTACAAATTATGGAATCGCTCTTGTTAAGTTGCTTCTCGGTTACATCAAGGTAACAAATGTCAGGATAGTAGAAGATATATATATATATATATATATATATATATATATATATATATATATATATATATATATATATATATATATATATATATATATATATATATCTTCTACTATCCTGACATTTGAAAGGAGTTGTCTCCGAAGTTGACTGACTATATGCAGCATGTATTTTACGCCTTACTAGGTACATTAATTTCAGAAATGCAAGAAAGCAGCAAAGTAAAACGTAAATTAGCAGTATTCTGGTGCTGTCTTTGGTATGATGAGGGACGCGAACTTGAGACCCATTTCAATAGTAACGGCGCATTCCAACTAAGTACTGAAGTGTGACAACGGCTCTGCATTTTGATTCTTAATCGAGTATACTCGTAGATGTAGGTGTTAATGGGCCAATTCGTCCACATGCCATCAGGTGGACTCTCCGCTCATTAGTGACCCTTGTTTTATACTAAAAAGCCAGACTTATCAAAACGTCATTTACCTTTATACGACCTCATTTGAACCCCTAATTACTTCACGTTAACTTAAAAACGCATTACTTTATTTATGTTAAAATCTAAACGAATGACCTAAATTTAGTACACGACGGTAGCCTGAGTGTTGATGTGTTTTCATGAGAAATTTCATAAAAGGAACAGTGGCCTTTAATGCTAAATCAATACGTCATGACATTTGATTTTAGGCTAAGCATGAACATAGCATTTTTGAAAGTAATGCACGTTGAAGGGAATCATTTGCGTCAATCTCATATCGCACGTGCCATATGTTTATTAACTCATGTGCACGTGCTGTAAAAGTAAGGAAATTGACATGAAGATATTAAGGCTTATTTTTTAACATAGATTATAAATAAAATTTAGTGAGCCTTTTTTTATGTTTAACAGGATTTTTTTATAAAGTATGAAGTTGAAGTGACATAGGAAACACCACTTACATCATCATCATCATTACATCTCTTCACAAGTCCACTGGTGAGCACAGACCTCTTCCGAGGAATGCCATAAAGCACAGTTCTCAGCCACATTTTATACGTGGTAGAGCCACGCTGCAGCTATAATATGGTTGTAGCACGAATGGGTCGGCTCGACCGGGGAAGGACCACGTTCTCACAGAATACCAGCGTAAAATAGCAGCTTAATACTGCTGTGTTTCGTATGGTGAGTGTAGAGATCCGGAGACTGTTGACTTTTTTACTGGAAACGAGGCATTTCATCTTAGTCCTCAGTGGTGGTGACATCGCATCTGCATTTTGATTCTTAATAGAGGATGGCGAGGGGCCACAGCATCCACTTACCATCAGGTGGACTGTGTGCTCGTTTGTCATCCTTATCCTGTAAAAAAAAATCTGCATCCATCGACTTCCTGCATGTCAAGATATTTGCCTACCACTATCACTATGTCATAACTCCACTGCTGAATACAGGCCTGCCCGTGATTGCCACCAGTTACGGTCCTGGGCCACCTGGGTCCATCGATTTCCCGTCCGTTTCACCTGATCGTCACTCCATATAGTGGGGCACCGCAACCAACACTGCACTTTCCAGTACGAGCCTACTCTCGTGAACCTAGTTAAAAATAAAGATACCAGGCGGTCCCATAATGAACTGGCCTGATATAGTTAAACGCGACATGTCGCTACATGTTGTGTTGCATTAAATAGAACGTTTATCGTGCACTTAATATAAGAAACATGCATCGACATGAAATGCTTAGTCTTAGTTTAACAGGCATTTGAATAACGAGAGTCGCGTATTTTTTCAAAATGTCAAAAACTGAGTATCGAAGTGTCATAAAGTTTCTGTTTAAAGAAGGTTTATCCCCTGCCCAAATAAAAGAGCGATTGGATGGCGTGTATAAGGAGTCTGCCCCCTCCTATAGCACAGTGAAAAATTGGGTGAAAGATTTTCGCCTCGGGAGAGAAACCGTCGAAGACTTTGGCCACGACGGTCGACCTGTGGAAGTGCTCAGTCCCGAAACTCTTATCGAAGAGGAGGTTCTGAGTGACCGCCGTTTGAAGATTAGAGAAATTGCAGCAAGGCTTGGGCTCTCTAAGAGTACCGTTCATCGCGCGATCCATGAACATCTTCACATGAAAAAAGTGAGTGCAAGATGGGTACCGAAACTTCTTTCAGCGGTACAGAGACAGGAAAGAGTGCGCTGCGCTTCGGAGTTTTTGGATCTTTGTGGCGAAAATCCAGAGACTGTGATCGAGCGGCTAGTGACTGGTGATGAAAGTATGATCTTGTATTATGATCCACAAAGCAAGCGCGAGTCAAGGAATGGCGTTATAAGGGTGAAAAGCCCCCTAGAAAGACAAAGGTGCAACAATCGACTAAAAAACTGATGTGCACAATACTTTGGGATTTTCAAGGCATTTTGATGGTGGATTTTAAAGAACGTAATACAGTCGTGAACGGCGAATATTATGCTTCTTTAATATATAAATTACGAGACAAGATAAAGGAAAAACGAAGAGGCAAGCTGTCTAAAGGTGTCCTGTTGCTCCATGACAACGCCCTGTTCATACCGCTGGTGTTTCGAAGGATGCAGTTCGTCAATGCGGGTTCACAGAAGTTCAACATCCACCTTACAGTCCAGGCATGGCCCCGTCCGACTATTATTTATTTCCAAATTTAAAGCGGGACTTAAGAGGAAGAAAATTTTCAAGCGATGAAGAGTTGCAGGCGGCCGTCTTCAGTCATTTTGAGGATAAAAAATGTGATTATTTTTATAAAGGTTTAGAGATGTTGATTCACAGATGTCAGAAGTGTGTTAGTATTCATGGTGATTATATTGAAAAATAAAATTGGTTTCGTTTCATTTCCTTCATTGGTTCATAGTTAGGCCAATTCATTATGGGACCGCCTACGTATGCCAAACCTATTTAAGACACTGCCTAATCACGTTGGTAGTCTTTTTTACCTATTGCGTCCTTTATCGATGAACCCATTAATATTTTAAAGTTTATCGTTGCTGGTTAGTCGTTACGAACAGACTGATTAATTAATTAAAACTATTTCTGTTAGTGAAAAAAACTACTTTTACAGATTTTATCGCGTTTTATTCTACTTATTCTTATTTATTATTACTTATAAAATAAGTAAGTAGAATAAAACGCGATAAATTTTACAAAAGTGGTTTGAAATGTGTAGTGTTCGAGTGAATATAAGAAATCATTATTTCCGTTAGGTCACAATAAACTAATGAAATTATGTTTTACGATACCTAGGCTGCACTAAAAGTATCGGGAATGGAATATTTCCACTGTTCCTGTCACATTAAAATCTTTTTAATGAAAAACTCCTTGGTTTTAAAAATCGAATACCATTTATTAATTAAAAAAAAGATTCTCGGTCTTGTCACAAGGTTTTGTCAAACTTGTTTAGTCGTTGAGAAAATGGAATTGACTCGAGAAAATTCAAGAGCGATGATTTATTATGACTCGAAGTGGTTTAACACAAAAACAGTGTGTTGACCGGATGATTACCGCATTTGGTGATGAAGCCCCATCCAAAACCACAATTTATCGCTGGTTTCCTGAATTTCAACGTGGACGTGTCAAGCTCAGTGATGATCCCCGTCAAGGTCGTCAAAAACTGCAGTCACCCAAGAAAACGTTGATGCTGTGCGTAAGCTGATTGAGGAAGATAGACATGCGACATACCGCAAAATTCAGGCAACTTTATACATTGGCATGAGTCAAATACAAATAATCTTGCATGAACAATTAGGTGTAAAAAAGTTGTTTTCCCGATGGATACTGCATTCGCTCTGTGAAGAGCAAAAAGCGGCTCGCGTTGCTTGGTGCATCAGAACTCTCGAAAGATTCCAAGCATGATCCTCAAATGCTGTATACAACATCGTATCAGGTCACGAATACTGGATATACGCGTATGAACCCGAAATAAAAAACCAATCACGAGTTTGGGTATTCAAAAATGAGTTAAAGCCAACAAAAATTGTTCGTTCACGGAGTGTTGCAAAAAAAATGGTGGCCACGTTTGTTTCCAAAACCGGCCATGTTACGACTATTCCTCTTGAGGGACAAAGAACGGTTAATGCAGAATGGTATGCTAGCATTTGTTTGCCACAGGTCGTTTCTGAACTCCGTAAAGAGAACTGCAACCGCCGTATCATCCTCCATCACGACAATGCGAGTTCTCACACCGCACACAGAACAAAAGAGTTTTTAGAGCAAGAAAACAGAGAATTATTAGACCATCCGCCGTACAGCCCCGACCTAAGCCCTAATGATTTCTATGCTTTCCCTAAAATAAAGAATAAATTGCGTGGACAGAGATTTTCATCACCTGAAGAAGCTGTGGACGTCTACAAAAAGGCCATTTTGGAGACCCCAACTTCCGAATGGAATGGTTGCTTCAATGATTGGTTCCATCGTATGGAAAAAATGTGTCAAATTTCGCGGAGAATACTTCGAAAAGCAATAAATACATTTTTAAACAGTAATGATGTGTCACTTCCTTGATTCCCGAAATTTTCAGTGCCGCCCTCGTAAATTACAAACAATGTGGTAAAATATACTATATTTCCTACTTTTCTTCACGTCTATAATTTCTTTGTAAATAAGAATTAAGAACTCCATATATTCGAATCCGACCCCTAGTTATATTTTTTATAGAACAACGAGCACACAGTCCTGATGGTAAGTGGATACCATCAGGTGAACTGTGTGGGCCATAGATACCTACATTTATCATCAATTAAGAAGCAAAATGCAGATGCGTTGTCACTCCTGAGGACTAAGATTGAATGCCTCATTTCCATTAAAAAGGGTATCCGGTTCTATTCTACACTTACCATAGGCAAAACACATCAGCATTAAGCTGCTGTTTAACGCTGGTATTCTGTGAGAGTGTGGTCTCCTACCCCGGTTGAGCCGAGCCATTCTCTCCTACAACCATAATACGTGTAACTGCAGCGTGGCTCTACGTACAAATTATATATAATATAAATGCAAATTATAAAATATTTAACGTTTTTTTTATTTTACAATAAGTCATCATTCCGTGGGTTTCCTAGCGATAGAGAGAAATAATAAGAAGAGATGGGGAGGAGTATATTTCTGATAACATCTCAAGACAATAAAAAACCTGCGGTTGTCGTGTGTGTAATGTGTATATGAGTTCAGTAGGTGACAGTGCCGATATAAACTGAATACGCAGCAAATCAAAATTGATTCTTCTGTGAGATAATAATAAAAAAGTCGCGAATGGTAGTCACAGTTAAATAATACTAGTTTTAACGGATTTTATCACGTATATTTAACTTTTTAAATACCCGACGTTTCGAGCACTTTACAGCACCCATTTAACGGATTTTATCACGTATATTTAACTTTTTAAATACCCGACGTTTCGAGCACTTTACAGCACCCATGGTCACTGGGGGACTCAGATGTTCAACGTCCAGATGTCATAGCGCGGTTACCCTATAGACTACTAACTATGACATCTGGACGTTGAACATCTCAGTCCCCCCGTGAACAGTCAATATACGTGATATAATCCGTAAAAACTAGTATTATTAAAATGTGTAGCGTTCGCGTAAATATAAGGAAGTCACAGTGTTTTTCGGGGCCAAAATTGTCCGTATAATGTTGGAGATCTCGATTTAGTAAGAACATGAGGATAGCCATCTGCCAGTGAAAGTTCCGTCAAAATCGGTCCAGCCGTACCAGAGATTCGCCAGAACAAACAGACAGACCGACAGACCGACATATCGATTGACAAATTGATTAAAAATTATGTTTTTGTTATAAGTACCGTATATACGTTCATATGAATTTAGTAAAAAGCCGTTATTTTGACATTACAAGCAGACATTTCAATTTTATTTATTTGTAGAGATAGAAATCCACAGACGGAATTCCTCGTTGCCATTAAAAAAGGTCTTAGACTCTTGTCATTACTTAGAAGACAGTAAATAACAGTAGCATTATACCTAGTTTATACGTAGACAGTAAATATAATACGTTTATAGGTGGACAGTTAATATTTTATATGTGGTAGAGCAACGCTACAGCTATATTATAGTTATAGCACGAATGGGTCGGCTCGACCGCGGGAAAGGACCACATTCTCGCAGAAAACCAGCGTAAAATAGAAGCTTAATACTGCTGTGTTTCGTATGGCAAGTGTATATCCGAAGACCATTTTTTTAATGGAAACGCGGTATTCTATATTAGTCCTCAGGGGTGACAACGCATCTGCATTTTGATTCTTCATCGTGGATAAATGTACCTACATAGATGTCTATGGACCACAGCATTCACTTACCATAAGGTGAATGTGTGCTCCATTGTCTTCCCTATTCTACAAAAAAAAAAAGACCCAATGTACCTCAGAATTTCGACGTCAGTCACTGGGTACATATAAAAGGTTTGACTTTGTAAGTCAGCTGGCTATTATTTTAGAAACTGGACAATGAGTTCAAAGACGTAAAATGAAAGTCAAAAAAGCCTTATTTTTAGTTAATTTAAGTGACGTGTTTGTGTCAAAACGTAAAGGGTAAACTGAAGAACAAACTGGAAGTGACTGCCCAAGCATGTGCAAACAATGCCAGTAGCACTGGACTGACTTGAGCGGCGTAGTGGAGTTGGAGGAAGCCACTGGTATTTGCCTTGCAAGTACGAAGTCAGAACTGAACTGGGTTCAATATAATAATAAAAGTCCTTCAAACCGAATTGTGGTCACAGTGGTGAGTTTCAACGAGGACTAACCAACTTACAGGATTATAGTGCCCGGGTGTATGCAAAAGCACAGGTGCACTCTATTCCCTCACTCATAGTGAGCGGCAATCCGACACAACTGGAGAGAGATCAGGCACAGGCACTAACGGCTTTACGTACTTTCCGAGGCTAAAGATTGTAGCACTGCCAACTTCCTGACTCCTACTACAAATTTCTAACCTCAATAACTGATTTTAGTCCAACACGGTATTAGAACCCGTGACATGATCACAAGTTAGTGTGTAAACGCCACACAACAAATAATCTTTTCAACAACGGCGATAATGCAAAGAGTTATTTTGCTTATAGCATTCGAAGCTAAATTAATGCTGCACTTCCAGCGCGATCTTAACATACTTTACTTAACGATGAAATGAACTTCCTTTCAGACTCTTCCTGGCTTAGGACTGGCTACGGAAGACAGCATTACCATATAACATTAGTGACTAACATTGTGCAACGAAGACTGTTTGACTCCAAGATGTAAAACGGTTTCATCGTCGCAGAATCCAAAATGGTCTTTGTAAATGTTTCGTCATTGCAATGCCCACCCTAACCATTACCGTTGCCAGTGGACTTTAACAGGTTACAACAGTAACAGTATAATGATAGGAATTATCAAAATAAGTGAGCCCAAACTCATACAAGTTTACTCGAAGACACTGTTTATCCTTAAACATTATCTGTCTCAATTATCAGATGAACCAATATAAGACCTACCAACATTGATATACTAACTGTATATCAATGCCAACCTACTAGAAAGTTAAATATAAGAAAGTAAAAGTACCATAACTTATAAAGATCGAGATGAAATAAATATTTAGTTCACTACACTGCCCCAGTACTTTTTAAGAGCTTGTAGCTTTCCTTACAATGATACCCTCTACTGCCATGCATATAGTAAATAAGCTCAATCAACCAATAAGCCTTTTATTCTGAACATTTCTAGACTGATGTTAAAATTATTGTAATATTTATAGAATGACTTATAGTTTAGTGTACCTCCTACCATCTTCCATTGCTTTCTACATGTAGCAGCTACCAAGCTACTGTAAAAAACTCTTGCGTACCTGCTTGCCAAGCATGGTGACTATGTCAAAGATTATCATGAGGCGATCTATGGGGGAGGCCTATGTTCAGCACAGGACTTTAATAGACTGTAACAGAAACAGTCTAGCAGCTAATCAGAGCTAGTGTGGATCAGATGAAGAAAAATGTATATTTATATCAATATATCACTTATTTTTAAAGAACAAACAGAATAAGTGAAAGAGAAGCTAGATTTAAAGCCCCCACCTGGAAATTAATTAAACCCTTTACAACTACAATAATAGATAAGAATATGAACATTCATTGTTTCATTTGTCATCAGGCCGCAACTTGGAACCATGCTTTGTGGCACTCTTTAGGGAGGCCTATGTTCAGCAGTGGACTAGTAAAGTAAGCATTTTTCAAAACAGTTACTAATATTCACCATGTTATATAGACAGGTGAGTGTAGCATTGAAATCTTCTCACTGGTATCTCTCACTTTTGGGATAATATAAGAGAATAAGAAAGTTTAGGCAATTAAGGTTGTCATTCGGAGAAAAAGTTAGATTTCAATCGATCAGTAGTTATATATTCACATAAAATTAAATTTTAAAGGATTTCCAGAGTATATTATAATGGACTAGAGCTAGACTAACAAAAATGAGATCTATCTGTCATGAAAGTTTAACATTCAAGCAGAACTTCATTATGTTACAAAAAAAAAAAAACCAGTGAATTTTCCACTCTCAGTCCACGACTGGAAATAGGCCTCTCCTGAGGTGTTCCACTTGCCCAGTCTTGAGCTAACCACATTTAGTTCCTACCAGTCATCAAGGCAAAATTCGACGTAATTATAATACAGTAATTTCAGCACATACACAGACAAGTACAAGAGATACTTGTCTGTGTATGTATTTACAATATGATCTGCACACAAGTAAAGGGAAATGGCATGCATTATTGGCATTTTTAATATGAGGCAATGAGACTACTTCATATAAAGTCTAAGGGTATAAGAAAAGCCTAGTGAAATAAATAATATTCCTAGTAAGTATACAAATTATAAATAAAATTGATGCTTAACACATACTCACAAAATAAAATAAAACCCATTAAAATCATCTTTTAAAAACAGTACAAACCTTAAATATTTCAATGATAGCCTATTTTAAATACTTCGCCATACCGGCAATAACACATTAAGCACAATTAAAAAATAAATTAATAACACAATTTTAAAAAATTAAGATTTATAACTGCGCTTTATTTATTTACATAACGAATACAGTTTTAAGACGAACTAAACCGATGCCTATGTTCTCTGATAACTGAGACTGACTAGGAGCTGGGACTGCGGCTAAAAATCGATAAGATCATAAGGCGGTAAATGCAACAAGTATCATTTTACTTACGTTATATGATAAAGACGGCATCAAACCCAAAACAGTTTTCTCCTTCTCTATTTCAAGTTTTTTCTCTGTAATTAGCCTTTCTAAATCTAATGAAGATAACATTGTTCACTGGTGCGAAAGTTTGAACTAGTAAACAAATGTACAATGGCGGGAAACTGATGTAAAAATTGCTAAACGTACGTATTTACGTAAGTTACCTCTAATATTAAAATAATAAACTGTTTAAATTTAACACAGTTAACCATCTGATTTACGGTTTATATTGGAATATATTAATCAAAAAGTTAGATATAATTTTATGTGAAAGTTGCCGTTATTTTTTTTAAATTTACTTGACATGACAGTTATAGTTGACATTGACTTTAACACAATTATTTCAATTATTGAGAGGCAAAAAGATCTATGGTCATACAGGTTAGTCTAACGGGTATTTTGTTATGATGTATATTGAAAGTATACAATAACAGTACGCACAGGTCGGGACTCGGGACCGATCGCCTATAGTTTCAATTTGTTATGAGCAAAGCTATTTTTAGAAACTATACACGGTTATTACGCTTTTATCGCGTATACTTTCCAATAAGGTACGCTTATATTTGAGCGAAAAAAATTCTGAACTAGTTAAAAACATACATCGAGCATAAACGCGATAGAGTGTATGTTATTGCGTGTAGAATTTATTTGTATGTTATACAAAATAAAACTAATATTATAATTTAACTTATAATTAATTCCTGTTCACCTTACAATTCCATGATAAAAATAAAAAAATAAAGGAAATGTACTATGTAGATTATATAACATATATTGACTAATTTTGACCCTTGAAGTTACTTCTAACAGCTTCGGTGCTGCGAAAAGTGCAGCCACTTCGCCCTTGCGTAGCAAATTGCAGGTACCCGTGCGGGCGACTTATAAGCCGAAGTTGCGAAGGTGAGCATCTCCCTCCGTGTCTTCGGATTTACAAAAACACTAGGGGTAGAGCAGACAAGAATACATGGAGTCGGGGCGTGCTGATTCAGTTTTAAAATCTGTCGAAATTATTATCGACCAATCATCTAATTAGCCGTGTTTTCGTAATCACCTTAGATTTTTTCCGAAAATTCGGTTTATCTTATTACTATCCTACGACATATATAAAGTACACATAATTATATTTAATTATGACAATGAATGCCGTAAAAAAGTATGCGTCAAATTAACAATTAATTGTATTTCTTGTTGAAGGTAATTTGATGAATGAAGATAAATAAGATTTAAGTGCCTCGTCGCGGCTTTTTTTACGGTCCGATCACGACCAATTCGACTAAAACGGTTAACACGAAGAAAGTTCTTTACATATGTCAGAATAAAACACACACAGAAAGCTGATGAAATGCAGAACTCAATGTTTTTTGAACTTACCCAATTGAAGTGCAACGGGTAAAACAAATGATTGATTTTAGAAATCTAGCTGAAAACCCCCAATATTTTATATTTTATTAAATAATATCGCAAAATCATTTTATTGCAATATATTCATAGTACAATAATTAAAAAACATGATCTAACCTATCCAATAATACCAATAACTCTACATAAATATTAATTATTTTTATGCAAAAATCTCTAAAATATCGACATACTCTGTTCTAGTCTGATCTCCCGGGCGGCTATAAAATGTGGCAAAATATTATTATTTTTAAATTTATATCTATAACAATTTATTTTTAATTTGTATTTATTATGTTTATATTTATAAGAAATATTTTATTAAAATATATAATATATATTAGAATAACTTAACGAAAAACCGACACACAAAGGCGAAATTTTCGTATGTCGACTTCATCACATATAAAAACATTATTACAGACTTTGTATTCATAAAACTTGTGAATATAAGAAGAGAAAGCATGTTGAGGATTATTTCAATATATAATACTAGTACAAAAGTATAATACATTATCATTTACATTTTAAATACAAAATTCACAGTACTAGGTTACTGACCACTACACAAAACTTGACACAACGCTCGTTTCTTTTTTTTTTCTCAATAATATTTGTTACCTGGCATAGACCTTTTAGTAAACCGATAGACGCATTTTTAATATAGATCCATCTAATGCAACATTTGTTAAGCTTTTTGTTACTTTCCATGGATAAGGCCACTCTAGTCACCCTAACGTTCAACCGGAAAAAGTTATAGGCGACTATGGTCGCCCGGACGTTTGAGTGGATAACAAAAATAATTTTGTCTTTCACAAAGGTCTTCAAAGTAATAACTACATGATTAGTTGATAACCAATTGTTGCATATTTTTTAATATAATGTCTTACTTAGTAAATTTCTGAGCTTGTATACTTTATTAATACTTGTTACGCGTTAACATCCTAAATGTCGGAACATGTCGGTTCTAGCCTTGTATTATCTCTTAACTAATTTACTGAATCAGCGTTAGAAAGTATACGCCGCTAGTACGCAGAAATTGTGTATATTTTCTGAAAAAATTATTTGCTACACATTCTGAAAACATACAGTGTAAGAACACTATAGATGCGGTCGGCGCTTGTATACTTTCAATATACGCTATTTTGTCATATATCTATATGACAAAATAGCGTATATTGAAAAAAATAACTGTGACCGCCGTTCCGGCTACCAAAAATTCACAGTGAAGAATTATAGTGACTGTCAGTTGTGTCTCGCTAGCAACGCAAAGTGAGCAGTTTGCATTCAGAAAAAGCCAAAATTAGGAGCTTTTTAGGTGCCATGTTAAACAATTATAGATGCTCTAAAATTTTACGCCGCAACGAACGGTTAAAATTTGCGTTTCTCGCAAAACGTATCGCTAACAATGCAGTGACGATAATAGATATACGATAAATATTAATAGCAAGGAGTTAAGTGCTAATTAGGTGCTCTAAGGAATTGCATAGGCAATGACAAGGACTAATAAAAATAAAGTCGTTATTTAAAACAAAGCCGATGCAAAAATCAGGTTTTCTGAAAATCAGCGCAAAGTAAGAAAATGCATTTAGAAAAAGCCTAAATTAGTGGCTTTTTAAGCACCTATTGCTATGTTTCAAAATTTGTTGCTCTAAAATTCTATTTATTTTAACTATTAATAAAAGCTTCAAATAGTTTTTGGAAGTATATTCATGAAACAACAATTATCCGTAAAAAAATACGGAAGTAAAATATTTTTCGACAAAGCGTAACTCCGCGAATAATAATTTACTTGGACGTGCAAACTACAAAACAACTTTGCAAGATGTTTTGTAGTTTGCACGTGTTGAACGCATTCGTACCTTTAAGGAAATTAAATGCCATTATTATTTTTACGAAAACACCGATCATATCGCACGCGCAAACTAAGTTAGGTTGCTAACGATTATAATTGATAACTTGTAATAATAATATATAGGTAGCACTGTTTACGTACCTAATTTTTTATGTTAATATGTACATGTTTGGATAGCTTTTGCTCATTGTTTAGTATATTTAGTTTTATGACGAAATAATTGTATAAGTTTTATTTAAAGTATTTTATATGTATAATATGAAAAATACATTCACTAACAATTTTGAAAACATAATGAAAAAAAAAACACAAAATAATCGGATAACTAATGTCCTCGTTATTCTTACTGCCTCGTTCCTGCTGCGCTACCTCTAAAAGTCAATTGCTATTGCTAATTGCTGGGTGTAGGGTTCGAATCCAAGATAAGTTAATTTTTTTATTATTATAGTTTTACTTTATAGTTTTTGCATATTTATTGATTTATTTTTGTATATTTGTCAGTTGCATCAATTGTTTTTTATTATTATTTGGTTACTTCATAATATGCACCAAGATCAGAATGGAAACCAATTAGGTCCATGGTGAAAATAAGAAGCATCTTTGATATTTTTTCAATCGAGAATTTTATTCTATAATGTTTTAACCAATGACATTCCTCGCTATCCATATTAATATTTGTTACTTTGTACTTGATTTAGCTATGTAAAAATCCTTTCTATGATTGGCAATATGTGGTGGTATGCGCTCTTAACTTCTCAGGTCCTGATATTTTAATGGACCAACTTAGTCAGACCCATGGAGTGTAGAGGTAAGGAAAACTGTCTTTGTGTATGAAAACGTGTACGTAGGTTAGCGTTAAATAAGGGTGGCGCCACTGTAGCTACAGGGTAAACTTTTTAAAACTTTTATAATTTTTTATTGCACAAACTTTCACCGTATTTTTTTATAGTAATTATTTTATTGTTTTAAAATTTTTATTTTCAAAATTACTCTTAACGTCACGTAAATTTCACGGCGACTTTTTCTAGGCTATATTTACTAAATTATTTTAGACAACGTGAGTAGTTGACGTTTTTAATACTGAAATTTCATCAACTACTTACTCTAGTCATCACAAATATTAAATTCCTCAACACGGCACAAGTCACTCCTTCGACAACTGCTAAGTTCATTTCGTACCCTACTCTGGCGCTGTTGTGTAGTTTTTGAACAGTTATTTAATGCTTACAGATGAATACTTTTTTTAACTATTCTCCATGTGAGACGGTTCTTCTTTCTTGGACCTTACCTCTACACTCCATGGTCAGACACATGGTTAGGCCAAGGACAATATTTTTTTAATAAAGATTAATAAAAGATAGTCATTATGCCAATTAATTTTACTGTTCTTATCCAAAAATAAAAAAATCAACCATTAAAATATAGTATTATTTGTATGAATGTCAAGTAACCGCTATAGGAACGATTGATTGCAAGATGTCGATGAACAAAAATTTTTTTTTTTATTTTATTTTATTTTATTTTTTTTTTTATTTCAAACAAAATCCACAGCTCTTTGTTATATCGTACGTACATCTTATGATCTTAAATTATAGCCAAAAACGGATTTACATTATTTAAATAGTATTTTCAATTTATAACGGACATGTTGAAGACAAAGTAGTTAGGACTAAAAATACGTATTTTTAAACATCTAGAAAACATTACAAAAAAATTAAAAGATTTTCAACATACATAATGCTCGTATGCGCCTCCCTCGCACGCGGGCATGTGTGTGTGTGTGTGTATGCGTGCGTGCATGCGTGCGTACGTGTGTGTGTGTGTGCGTGTGTGTGTGTGTGTGTGTGTGTGTGCGCGCGCGCGTGTGTGTGTGTGTGTGTGTGTGTGTGTGAGCTAATGAGTTACCTAAACTCACTACATCAGAAGTTTCAAGACATCCTTCTTAAACTTATCCTTACTGGAATGGAAAATATCAACTGAGTGGAATCTTTTATTATAAACTTTTTGTAAACGATTCACCAGAGAGTTTTGTGCATAGTTTGTCGTTGTCTTAACAACCGCAAACAAAGGTGTATGTCTCGTTCTACGTTTCGGAGTACAAAAGCAGAGAACTCTATCAGCTAAAGTTACACAGTCAATACTTCCATTACATAAACCATGCAAAAATGCCATGTCCATTAGAGTACGTCTATCCTCAAGGCTTATTATATTGAAATATCTACAAGACTCTTCATAGTTATTAGTGTAAATAAAATTTCTATACCTTAAATGTCTCAGGAATTTGTGCTGAATTTGTTCTAAGTTATTTATATGAACAGTGTAATGCGGGTTCCATACAGTACTGCAATATTCAAGGACGCTTCTAACATATGAAAAGTAAAGTAATTTAATACAGTTAATATCAGTAAAGGGTCTGCTTACGCGTAGGATGAAGCCAAGGCTTTTGTAGGCCGAGTGCGTTATTGTATCAATATGTTCTGAGAAGCTTAACTTGCAATCCAGTAATATCCCCAGATCCTTCACTAATTCTTTCTTAGTTATATTAAGGTGATTTATTTGGTAGTTGAAATTTGTAGGTTCTCTTTTCCTTGTGAAAGAAATGTAAAGACACTTGCTGACATTAACTCCTATACGATTTACTACATAATAGTTACCAAGTCGCACAAGATCATCTTGAAGTTTCATGCAGTCTACATAATCAGTGATTTTCATATATACTTTAGTGTCATCAGCGTACATCAGAAACTTAGCATTATGAAAACACTTGCCCACATCATATAGATAGCACACGTACAGTAGAGGACCCAAAATAGAACCTTGTGGAACTCCGGATGTTATTTCCACGAAGTCAGAACGGAACCCTCCTAAGACTACTGCCTGAGATCGTTTCCACAGATATGATTCCATCCACCTGAAAAGGTTACCTCGTATGCCCAGCTCAAAAAGCTTACGTAGTAATATGATGTGATCTACGCGATCAAAGGCTTTCTCAAAGTCAGTGTAAATGACATCTACTTGCGACCCTCCATCCATATTTGAGGTAGTGTAATCAATAAATGCACCCAAGTTAGTTGCTGTAGAGCGCCCTTTCACAAAGCCATGTTGTTCTGGGGGTATTGAAGGTAATATGATGGGGTATATGTGCATATGAACGATTCTTTCTAGCAACTTACTTAATACATTGAGTATTGATATTGGCCGGTAATTCTCAATTATTGTCTTCAGCCCTTTCTTGTGTATAGGTACAACATGGGCTTCCTTCCAAATACTTGGAAAGTAGCCATCGCGAAGACACCTATTGAATAATAGTGCTATAGGAATAGATAAGGATTTTGCACATTTTACAAATAATACAGGAGGCAATTTATCGCTACCGGCACCTTTCGTAATGTCAAGCTTACAAATTAAATTCTTAACTTTCTCTGGATTTATATCAATATCTTGGATTACATTTAAATTTAAATTATCAGACCGTATGGTCAAATTATTGTCACTAGATTTAGTAAAATTGCTTTTAAAAAAATCATTAAATGACGAGCAGATTGCTATTGGGTTATTCACTTTAGTGTCTCCGTATGTCATTTCTTGAGGATAATCAGAATGGTTTTTACGCCTAGACTTTACATAACTCCAGAAAGCTTTGGGAAATATTTTGAGAAGTTATCAGTTACCGTGTAGTGGCAGTGTATCAATATCCATATTATCCCGTGTTTGTCGTAAGAGGCAACTAGACTTGGGAAAAAGTGTTATGTTTAAATAACCGTGAACAACGTTCCGGTTACCAAAAAGTCACGGTGAAAAATCATCGTGACTTGATAACGTTGATAAAATTATATAACTACTTGAAACATTAGAATAACTTGTAACGTGACTTCATATATACGTTTTAGATTTAGTATTAGCTTTTATTTCAGTAGTAGATTTTTGATTAGATTCCTTACCCAAGCTACATAATCATTCTCATTATTATTTTTGAAATTTACGAACTTCACCTAACATAGGTGATAAGTCGATGCACCGTTCCAGTACACGGTACACGTACGTTATTTCACAGTAACAAGGTACATGTAAGTTAGATGCATATCTAATATTATTAGACCTAGAAAATTGTATTCATATCCAACGCCCTTGACAGCAAAATAATACATACTCGTGTATAAAAGAATTTAAACTGTCAGTTTAAATTCATTCATACCCGATTCTATAACTTACAGACTTCTATTTTTTTGTGTTTAGGCCATTTAGCGTCTCTAGTACACGTACGCCACCTTGAAAGTCCATAGATTTTGGTTCGATAAAATGACTAGAACTTTAGAATGATGTAGTGTATATTTTTTGATTTAGTACTTTAGGTAAATTTAGGCTTTACGTGTGTAAAAAATAAGGAATGTAACATTTATTTGCTATAAAATTAAACTTTTGTCTTATATTATATGCTGCACTTATATATGCATAGAAAATTATATTAAATAGCTAATTTTAGATATATTTAATCGGTTAAAGAAAAAAATGCCGTTTTTTAGGGTTCCGTAGTCAACTCGGAACCCTTATAGTTTCGCCATGTCTGTCTGTCCGTCTGCCCGTCCTCGCTTAATCTCTGTGACCGTTGGCACTAGAAAGCTGAAATTTGGTACCAATATGTGTATCAATCACGCCGACAAAGTGGTAAAATAAAAATTGGAAAAAAATGCTTTATTAGGGTAGCCCCCCTATATGTAAAGTGGGAAGTGATTTTCGGAAATAATCGCTCCAAAAGTAAAAAACAATGTGTCCCCCCCTCAAACCTTTGAACCATAAGTTTAGAAAATATGAAAAAAATCTGAAAAGTAGAACTTTATAAGGACTTTCTAGGAAAATCATTTTGAACTTGGATGGAAACAACAGTACCCACTACCGGGATCAGTTGCAGGAGCACGGAGCGCGAACATAATGGATACCCACCTTTAAACTCATAAGTGGAAACACTTATTGTGACGGACGGGAAACTACAGAACCCTACACTGAGCGTGGCCCGACACGCACTTGGCCGGTTTTACATACCTTATAGTAGGGTAATGGTGGTCATGGACCCTATAATTCCCACAATAATATCATAATCTGCATGTGGTCTTGATAATCGCTCAGCACTTAATTAGTACTTAATTACTTGCTATTAATATTTATCGTATATCTATTATCGTCACTGCGTTATTAGCGATACATATTGCCAGCAACGCAAATTATAACAGTTCGTTGCGGTGAAAATTTTAGAGCACCTAATTTAAAACATACCTAATTAGCACCTAAAAAGCCCTTAACTTTGGCCTATTCTAAATGCATATTCCTGACTTTGCGTAGATTTTCAGAAAACCTGATTTTTGCACCTGCTTTGTTCTGAATAGTGACTTTATTTTTATTAGGGGCGCCTCGTCATTGCCAATACTTACAGCACCTAATTATCACCTAATTCCTTGCTATTAATATTTATCGTACATCTATTATCCTCATTGCGTTGTTAGTGATACGTTTTGCCAGCAACGTAAATTTTAACAGTTGTTGCGGTGAAAATTTTAGATCACCTAGTTTTTAACTAGCACCTATAAAGTCCCTAATTTTGGTATTTTCTAATATTAGGTTTTATAACTGTAGTCGATTTTTATTGCCTCTCTTACTTAAGCTTCGTGGCTATGTAATAAGTTCCATTCTAATTATTATTTTTGGAATATACGAATTTCACTTCATCATCATCATCATCATTACAGCCCTTCACAAGTCCACTGCTGAACATAGGCCTCCCCCAAGTAATGCCACAAAGCACGGTCCTGAGCTACCTGCATCCATCGACTTCCTGCATGTCTTACCAGGTCGTCACTCCATCTAGTGGGGGGTCGCCCTACACTACGCCTACCAGTACGAGGCTGCCACTCGAGAACCTTTCTTCCCATCGGTTATCGGTTCTTCGAGCTATATGGCCGGCCCATTGCCACTTCAGCTTACTAATCCGTTGGGCTATGTCGGCCACTCTGGTTTTACTGCGGATATCCTCATTTCTGAGTCTATCACGCAGAGAAACTCCGAGCATAGCCCTCTCCTAGCTCGCTGAGCGACCTTGAGCATCCTTGAGCGTCCTCATACGTCCAACAGTGAAGGACCACGTCTCAAATCCGTAAGTCATCACTGGCAACACGCACTGCTACAATCTAGTTTTTAGGGATTGAGGTATACCTGACGAGAAGATATGTCGTAATTTCCCGAACGCTTCCCAGCCGAGTTGAATCCGTCGATTGACCTCTCGGTCGAAGTTGGACTTACCTAGTCGGACTATTTGTCCCAGGTAAACGTACTCGTCAACAACTTCGAGCATAGTACAACAACAACCGGCATAGGTGTGACATGGTCATTAAACATGATCTTTGTTTTGTCCATGTTCATCTTAAGACCTATGCGTTGGGAGACACCATTGAGGTCATTGAGCATAGTGCTAAGGTCCACCAGCGATTCTGCCATAAGGACTATATCGTCGGCAAATCGAAGATGAGTGATGTACTTGCCATTGATGTTAATACCGTATCCTTTCCAGTCCAGTAGCTTGAAAACGTCTTCCAACGCAGCGGTGAAGAGTTTCGGGGATATAAAGTCCCCTGTCTTAACACCTCTCCGCAGTTGGATAGGTTTCGAACTCTGGTTCTGTACTCGGATAGCCATCGTAGCCCTACTGTACAAACACTTCAGCACTTCGATATACCGACAGTCAACTTGGCTTCGCTGAAGGGACTGTAGCACCGCCCAAATTTCGGCGGAATCAAAGGCTTTCCCATAGTCCACATACGCTAGGCAAAGTGGCAGATTGTACTCTTCAGTCTTCTGTACAATCTGCCGCAGGGTATGTATGTGGTCTATGGTACTGAAGCCTTTTCGGAAACCGGCTTGTTCGGGAGGCTGGAAGTCGTCGAGTCTGCGTGCGAGGCGATTCGTAAAGACTCTCGAAAACAGCACGTAGACGCAGCTCGGAAGGGAAATCTGTCTGTAGTTTTTCAAGAGAGCGTTGTCGTCTTTGTTAAAGAACAAGACCACCGCACTTCTGCTCCACGCCTCTGGAGTAGTGCCACCATGGAGGACTGAATTGAAGAGCTTCTGAAGGACTTCAAGTACCGGTGTTCCACCCGCTTTCAGAAGCTCCGCTGTAATTCCATCCTCGCCTGGGATTATCTATATAATAACTTTTGTAGCTAAAGTATCGTGATTAAGATACAGAGATTTAGAATATATATTATATATATGGGGTTGTGGATAGTTTTGCGCCGCCTCCACACAATATATAACTGTTATATAAAGAAATAGACCACAACTATACTATCATTTATAATAATTATATAATAATATATTTAATACCTTGAAACAAATCGCGTGACTTCACATCACTTCTTGTCGATTCCCGTATCCAATGCTTGATACGATAATAGCAATAAATACTAGTAAAATAAAAATAAAACGTTTTATGATTATTTCACTTCGTATTTTTTGCCGTTTTTAAGGTGCTGGAGAGCCATTCTAATCTCGCTTAGACTGATGTCCGGGATATCATCGGAATAGTGTCGGATAAGACTTTCTCTTGGATCGTTACTCACACTTGCATGTGGCTCTATAGCTCTCTATAGCTCTCTAGTATATAGCATGAAGCTATAGATAAATTCCTTATCTATAACTTCATGGTATATAGTCAGTAATCTATGGGTATGGTTAATAGCGTAGACAGAGAAACCTATAGAGAAATTGACGCCTTCTTTCGCATTCGCACACGAAAAAGATAGATTTATGCATACGTCTTGCATAGAAATGAGATAGAGCGGTGTGATTGTTTGTCCCTTTCTCCGTGCCGGTTTTTTTGTTTAGCAAACTCTACAGTTTGCTGAACAACTTTGATAGCGTAGCGATTTAAGAAGTTTACAAGTTGGTTTAAGTGAGAAAAAAGTGTTTTGTGAGCTTAAGATTGGTGAATCTTGTTCAGTTCAGTTCTTAGAACAATTAAAATTTTTATATAGATGTGTTTAAAAGTCATAAAGATTATTCTATAACCTAAAAATTCGTTTTCGTCCTTTCTCACTCGAGGCCACGCCGATCATTAGTCTATAGGTTTCTCTGTCTACGGTTAATAGTGTTCTGTGGCTGTGGTATAAACAAGTTGAGTAGGTATTTCAGAGGTTATTTTGAAAAGTAAAAAAATAAATATTTAGGTAATTCGGTTAGATAATCTTCTAAACTTTCATGAAAGTTTAATAATAAGACACGTGTAAGACTGTAAGACCATATCATTATTTAATTTAATTACAACGCACAAATTAAAATAAAAGTTTTATTAAAACTTTGTGCTATAATGGAACCTGATTTCGATAAGAAAGTCGCAGAACTTAAAAGTAAAATTAAAAGTTTTCCCGACTTTCCTAAACCAGGAATATTATTTTGGTAAAATATATTTATTTCTTCATATTATAATAATTTACAACAACTCATATATAGTATATATGATATATATATATATATATATATATGATATATATATATATATATATATATATATATATATATATATATATATATATATATGATATATATATATATATATATATATATATATATATATATATATATATATATATATATATATATATATATATATATATAAGTACATAAGAATTACAATCACGACTCTCTCGGTACTTATTAAGTTCATTAAATTTTGTTCAATTTATCATCTCGCCTGCATGACGATAATAGCAATATCTCCCCACAAAGCCCATTTTTTAAGAAGGTCTAGAGACCAGTATCACTGCGACTTAAAAGATCTATTGTGATCGCTGCTATGGCTTTAGTTCACTGCTAAGCTCTATTTCAGTTCTTCTGGTGGAGTACATAGTTTCCCAGATGAGTGTTACGTTTGCGCATTAAGGGTCCACAATCAGTTAGGATGTGCAGATGTGTTTCTTCCATTAAGGAACAGAAGCGACACATCCTTGAGTTGCTTAGTACCAGGATGTACATATGCTTTTTAAGACCACAGTGTCCAGTCAGTGCAAGGCCCATGCCCTGTAATTTATTATTGCAAGCTGATGCAGTAGTTAAATCTGATTTTGGTTTTTAGGGACATATTTTCAGCCGTATCAGATGGTCCAACATGTAAACTTTTGCAAAGTCTACTTATACAAATGGTTAAACATAATTTTCCGGATATAGAAGCAGTAATAGGATTAGAAGCTAGAGGTTTTCTCTTCTCATTCTCACTCGCTGCCGAGCTTGGCATTGGATGTTTACCAGTTCGAAAGAAAGGGAAGCTACCTGGCGAAGTTGAGGCTTATAAATATGATTTGGAATATGGTTCAGTAAGTTTTTCTTTTAATAATTGGTTTCTGGCCAATGACAATCATTTGAGACCTTAGAATATTTAAAGTGAATCACACTACGCAGATACAATAAGATGACTTTATCTGAGCTCTCTATGAATTTCAATGCACAAACACAGTGCAGATCATTTCTATTTTATCATTAAGTCTCTGTAAACACCAACATGTATTGAAAGATGATGGCAATATTATCTGCTCATACAAATATGACATGAGATTTTACCTGCAGTGTGTAAAATGTGCTTAAATTTGCCTCTTTGAGCTTTATAGGACGTTCAATCAAAATTCTTGGCCTTTTAGTAAATGCTAATGCAACACATGCATCACAATCAAAATCTTAATTCTATTTTGACGAGCTGTCTAGCATATCTAGAAGCAATGTACATCAACTCATTGAAGGTAAAAATGTACAAACAATTGCCTCCCAAAACCACGTCCATTAAGTTTGAAGGATTTCAAGTGAATGTATCATTTCATATATTATTGTATCTGCGTAGTAGTTAAAGTATCACACTTTCAGATAATTAAGTTTTTATACTAATTATTTACTATAATTTTGGTAAATTGTTTTTTATTGTTGTGTGGTAAGCCTTACATCATAAAATTCTATTTGTATCTTATGTTCTATTGTATCATAACTATTTTTTCAAGCTAAAATTATGACTACCAAAGAAGACATCACTTGTAATTGAATGTATTATGTCAAATTCCAATATTTTTATTTAAAATTGTCTTTTACAAAGCAATTTTTTTAAGTTAAATGCTATGCTGTCACTTAAACAAGTCCCTACTGTCGGTAGACCTTATGAAAAGAAGTGGCTAAAAGCTTGCAAGTAGACTATTTTTCTCTCAACAATCAATTCCTTATAATATATTACATACATAAGTAAAAAAATAAAAAGTCTAAGGAGCTCACTATGGCCACTTGACTTGGTTACAAAATACAACCCATCATAAATAAAATACTGAGGAGTATTGCATGGTCAACAAAGCATGGTCTTGAACCACCTGCATTACTAATTCAATGCATCAGATTGTCACTCCATATAATGTCACTCATGAAACATTATTTAACATTATTGTTTATGTAAATAGAATATATATTGCGATTTGATGCTGGTTAAGTTAAGGGCATGCTGTTCAAAACCAATTCCACTTGTAGCTGAGTGATAGAGGGAATAGACTAATAGAAACTTTTATAAATGTACACTGAAAAGTTGTTGTTGACCCAAAGTAAGTTTAACTTAAAACACAGTGTAGCCAAAGTGGGCAGTTGATTTCTACTTGAGTAAACTTTCTTTTTTTTAAATGGGGAAATGCCTATGCATACCCGCCTTGCGTGGGTACTGATGGCTTATGTCATACATTACAACCAGCATTCTTACCGTAGAGGCAAATCTACAGAAACAGCCCTGATCAGTGTTATTGACAGGGTCGAAAAAGCATTGGAGGATAAAGAAATAGCTCTTTGTGCCTTTCTAGATACTGAGGGCGCCTTCGACAGTAGCCCCACATCACTGCTGAGTGGGGGTCTGATATCTAAAAATGTTGACCTCACAACCATCAGATGGGTGAAGTCGATGCTCTCAAACAGAAAGGCAAAAATAGCGCTGTTTCAAACTTCAATTGAGGTTGCAACTACAAGAGGCTGCCCGCAAGGAGGTGTTTTGTCACTCCTTTGAACTTTTGCGTTTGCTCAACTATTGTACAAAATGGCAGACCTACGCATTGACACACTGGGTTATGCTGATGCCCTTGTGATCATTGCGAGGGGCTTTTGCCAAATCTTTTGCCAGTCGTTTGGTCGGGAACAACTGGGGCTTGCGTCCCAGTATGGTCCTATAGCTGTACAGCAGCATGAGGTCGATTCTCACCTACGCCTCTATTGTTTGGTGTAACAAGGCCAACCAAAAGACGACTGCGGGCAGACTAAATAGTCTACAAAGGACTGCCTGCTTAATGGCAACTGGAGCTATGCAATCATCGCCTGGAGCGGCTCTTAATGCACTTCTATGCCTAACGCCCCTTGATCTTTATGTAGACAAGGAGACGAGGGCTAGTTTGTATAGGATTAATGCCCAGGGCGGTCTGTGCTTGCTCTCCTACAGATTGAGATCCATGCTCGACTCAATTAAGGAATCACCGGTCTTATGCATGATCTCAGATTTCAAGCGTCCACTACACACTTTTGATAAAAAGTATACAGTGGAATTACCCCCCAGAGAAGACTGGCTGAATGGCCACGTTATCTGTGAGGTCAGTAGCCTCATATGGTATACTGAATACCGATGGGTCTAAAATGAGCCTCGACGTTGGCTTTGGAATTTACGGGGAACGCCCCAAATTCAAACTTAGCATGAAATTGGGTAGATACACCTCTATCTTCCAGGCAGAAATTTTCGCCATACTTCGGTGTGCGGAAATCAATCTGCAAAAACACTATGTCAACCATATAATTTACATAAACTCTGATAGTCAAGCAGCACTGCTAGTGCTGAAGTCAAACTTAGTGAATTCGAAGCTAGTTGGAGACTGCGTGAATCGTTTAAACGCCCTGGGATGTAACAACAGGGTGGTTTTGAGATGGGTTCCGGGTCACGAGGGTATTGTAGGCAACAAATTTGCCGACAAACTTGCACGGGAGAGCTCAAAGTGCACACAATTTGGACCTGAGCCATTTTGTGGAATCTCAAGAAGCCTAGCCCGATTGACCCTTGAAACTTTTATCACAACAAATCACTTAAGATCTGCTCTGACACACTAGGCTTAAAACATTCTAAAACCTTAATCCGGGCTTTAGATCGTAAATTCGCTTCAGAAGCCCTGGGATTAAGTAAAAATAAATTGCGCATTCTGGCAAGAGGCCTAACTGGATACTGTTGTCTTAAAAGGCGCATGTCCATCCTGGGACTAAGCAACTCAAGGATGTGTCGGTTCTGTTCCATAACGGAAGAAACGCCTCTACACATCCTAACTGATTGCGGACCCTTAATGCGCAAATGTAACACTCATCTGGGAAACTATGAAGTGAAATTGCTCACGGCTAAGCAACTCCTTCTATTCATTGAAGACGTAGGGCTTAGCCGTGAACTATAGCCATAGCTGCGATCACAATAGATCTTATAGGTCGCAGTGATACTGGTCTCTTTCCCTGGACCTGCATAGCTGCTCGCACATAAAAAAAATGGCTTTTGTCAGGGTCGCACCAACTAAAACCTCATGGTGTTCCACCTTCGTCGCATATTGGCAGGGCCACGGAAACGCTTTCGCACACATCCGCGGGCCGCCCCATAGTGGCTCCTCTTCAGGAGAGGACTACTCCTCCTCATCTCCTCAAGTAAGGAGCACCAGGACACATGGCGCGCCTTCCTATATGGCCTTCAACTATACCTGCGTAACAGACGCCCGCGTGTCCGATGCGTGAAGGCCAGGGGGCCAAGAATAACGAGCACTCAGGAGCACTAGCCTTCCTGACCCTAGCGGCGAATCTGGTCTATGGATCCGCTACCTACCAACCAAAATTCGGATGCGGAGGGTATGGAGCGCATCGCCTCGCAATATCGACACTCTTCGCCTCCCGCAGCCACATCACCACCGCGTGAACCGCGCAGCCCCGTCAGAGTCGCGGAGCATAGGGCGAGTGGTGCATCGCAATAACTCTTCCTCTCCACCTTGGCTGCAGCTGTAGGGGGAGAGGACATTCCTCTCGCCGCAGCCCACCAACGGCGGAAGCGGGCTCGCCAAGCCCACTCGGAGTGGCTACCTCAGGCAAGCCATATGGATTTCTCTATGTTCACTGTGGGTGAACAAACAACTATAAAGCCCCCCAAAACCTGTTCGGGGGCCCACTTGAATTGACTAGTGATACATTGGTTGTTTTTTTTTTGAGTATAACTTATTATTTGTTTTTTTTTTTTCAGGATGTACTAGAAATTCAAAAGAATACTGTACATGCAGGCTTAAAGTGTGTCATTGTAGATGATCTAATAGCAACTGGTGGATCAATTACTGCTGCCGTAAATTTACTGCGGAGGTGCGGTGCTAACATTGTCGGTTGTGTCGCTGTCATGGAAATAGTTAAACTCAACGGACGCAAAAACATTCCAGAAGATGTACCTGTTTATTCGTTAATAAAGTATGATTAGTATTTCATATTTGATATTACATAAAATGTATAATCAAATTTATTTTCTGAAGATTTAAAAGATTCAGTTTTATTTTAATTTTTGTTGTTATTATGGTGATAAATAAAAATTCAAGTTTTATGGTTTCTAGGACTCTTTCTTTGTCTTAAAGTCTGTCTTGGGTTTTATTTTTATAGAATAAGGGTCACAAACGAGCACACAGTCCACCTGATGGTAAGTGCATGCTGTGACCCATAGACATCTACATTTATCCTCGATTAAGAATCAAAACGTGCATTGTCACTACTAAGAACTAAGATGGAGTGCCTCGTTTCTAGTAAAAAAGGGTCTCCGGGTCCTTACACTCACCATACAAAAGACAGCAGTATTAAGCTTCTATTCTATGCTGGTATTCTGTGAGAGCATGGTCCTTCCCCGGTCGAGCTTCTTTTTATAGAAAAAGTGTGACAAATGAGCACACAGTCCACCTGATGGTAAGTGATTGCTGTGGCCCATAGACATCTACATCTATCCTCGTATGTGAATCAAAATGAAGATGCGTTGTCAGCCTTGAGGACTAAGATGGAATGCCTCTTTTCCAGTAAAAAGGGTCCTTCCCTGGTCGAGCTAATTCATTCGTGCTACAACCATAATATAGCTGCAGTGTGGCTCTACCACGTACAAAAAGTACAATCCTCTTACCTATTGCAGCCACCAAATAGCAGTGCTTGCATTGTTGTGTTCCGGTTTAAAGAGTGTAGACAGCCAGTATAATTACAGGTTGTGGGGCATTTCAACTTAGTCTGCAGAGGTGACAACGCATCTGTTGCCTTCTTTGTTTAAAGTTGGCAGCATGAACCATTAGATGGACTGTGTATTTGCCACTTCACAAAAAAAGTAAATACAACAGAGAGAATACCTCTCTCACACCTTCCAACACCTGATCTTTTAAGTAAGCAGTAATACGCAGTAGAGCAATGTTGCAGCTATATTATGGTTGTAGTACGAATGGTTTGACTCGACTGGAGAAGGACCACCCTCTCACAGAATACCAGCGTAAAACAGCAGCTTAATACTGCTGTGTTTTGTATGGTGAGTGTAGAGAACCAGAGACCCGTTTTTTTTTTAATAGGATAGGGTGACAAACGAGCACACAGTTCACCTGATGGTAAGTGGTTGATGTGGCCCATAGACATCCACATCTATCTTCGATTACGAATCAAAATGCAGATGCGTTGTCACCCGTGAGGACTAAGATGGAATGCCTCGTTTCCAGTAAAAAGGGTCTCCGGTTCCCTACACTCACCATACGAAATACAGCAGCATTAAGCTACTATTTCACGCTGGTATTCTGTGAGAGCGTGGTCCCGCCCCGGTCGAGCCGACCCATTCGTGCCACAACTATACTTCTAATATAACTGCAGCATGGCTCTACCACGTATAACTTTTACTGCAATTGAGGCATTCCATCTTAGTAATCATGGGTGACAACGCATTTGCATTTTGATTCTTAAACGTATGGAGTGTAGAAGTAAGGAGTACAGACTGTGTATTAAAAAGTGTCCGTAGAAAACCGTTAAATAAGGGTGACGCCACTATAGCTATGGGCTAAATTTTAAAGAATGTGCCGAAAAGTATCAGTGGAATAGACGACTTTTTTGAGGTTATATTTACCATTTTGTATACCATATTTACCAAATTATATTTACTAAATAAAATTATTTTAAATTTTAGAGCTACTGAGCAGTTAGCAGCACACTTCACACCGTCGACAACTGCTAAGTTCATTTCATACTACTCGAAAGCTGTAGTGGAGAGTTTTTTAACTGTTTTATTTACTGCTTACAGATGGACACTTTTTCAACTATTCTACTATGGGAGTTGGTACTCTTTACTTTTACACTCCATACTCAAACGAGGATAAATGTAGATGTCTATGGGCCACAGCATCCACTTACTATCGGGTGGAATGTGTGCTCGTTTGTCACTCTATTCTATATAAAAAAACTCAGTTCTGCTACCTAGATGTAAAAAAATTTAAGATGGTTTCTTTTTCCAAAAAACTTCCCTTACATTAGTCGTCAGTTGATAAAGTCAGTGTCGTAAGAGATCACAGAGGGAAACTGAAACGGGGTGCAGCATCTTCCTGATAACAACTAAAGGCAATAAAAAAAACACCGCATTTGCCAACCCGCCTGTCAAGAGCGGCGGCAATTATCGCAAATATCACCCAATAAATCTATGGGGGTGGCCTATGTTCAGCATTGCCTTAGATTAGCTGTAATGATGATGATGAATTAAACTAAACACTCCGTCAATGTACGCCTTTTTGATACATGGCGCTGATATTTATGTAAATTATATCACTGTTTAAATAACACCAAGCAAAGTTTTTAAAACAATTTATGCATAAAAGTATCTATAAAGTTCTAATTTCTGTATCAATATCGTAAGAGGCGACAGAGCGAAATTAAACATGAGATGGGTGCAGTTTCTTCGTGATAACAATTAAAAATAAGCTGGCAAATATCCTCCTATGAGGTATTATTTGGTAAACTATTTATTAATCTGTGGTAATATATGGAGGAGACTTATAATATCTGTGGTTACGTACGTATAAAATCTGTGGTAATATAGGAGTTTTGGCGGGAACTTGGCCGTAGACGGATTGTCGCTCCTGTTTTGTCGCTTGAATAATGGTTTGAAGTGGATTTTTATTCGTAAAAGTGATGCGATTTTGTGAATTAAATGTCCGCGCGTGTGAAATATCACAGAAAACGACAAAACAAGTTCTTTGATATCGGTATAAACCTCGTTATTTTGGTCGCTAGGGCGCCTTATGAACTTGAGTGGCTGTCGTCATCAACTGTCCGCTGGGTTGAGCTGTCTTCAAAATCTCCCAAGGGCTTCGCAATGTGACGTATTAGCATATTGTGAAGAAAAAGAATATAAAAATGAAGATTCCGAAAGAAATTATAGGCTCAGAAGGGCTAGAACCCAGAACCGTAAAGCCAGTTAACAAAAAAAAGACTTATGTTCAGCATTGAACTTTCGATTGCCTGTAACAAATGAAATAATTTATCTAAAGTGAATGTGCAATGTAAATAATTGTCGGCACAACCTTTGATAATACTTCATAAACTTAATAGTTAATAATAATAGTGTAATAAGCGATTATCACAGAATAAATAATTTTATTCTGTGATAATCGCTTACGACTAATGGAATCAAAGGCAATTATGAAACTATTCAATCAATCAAAGGCTATTTAAGGAAAGTAAAGACAAAAGTAAAATAAAATGTTGCCTATAATATAGTTTTTGCAAACATTAAAAAAACCGATTGACAACCCGTCTATCGAGCGTGGCGACTATAGCATATCCTATGATTCATTACAGAATGAATTTTGTTTTGAAGATTGATTGATGATTGATTTGAATGATTGAAGATTGTTTTTGAAAGTTGCAATATTATATTTTATTATGATATAATATCCTCCAGACCGAATTTCGGTCACGGCGGTTAGTCTCAACGGAGACTAGCAGTACAGGATTACAGTGCCCAAGTGTTTGCGCAAGCACAGGTGTACTCTACTCTATTCCTTCACTCTCATAACCCGATGGGACGGTAAACCGACACGACGGGAGAGAGATCAGGCGCAGAACCAACGGCTTTACGTGCTTTCCGAGGTACGGGGGTGAGACACCGCCAACTTTCAGACTCCGGGCAACTACTGAGAATTTCTTGACGGAAAAACTCAATAATTAATTTTTTGACCCGACTCGGGATTCAAACCCAGGACCTCAGGATGTAGTCGCACTACCACAACCACTAGACCAACGGGGCAGTCACACACACATATAAATATAATTGGAGAGTCTGCATGTAATATTAAAATATCCGGCAACTATTAAGCACAAGGAGTTATTTGCATGCTTTTTAAGGCATAAATAATATTTTTTTTTTAATTTTCGTCCGTCTGTCAGCCTATCTGTCCGCGTTAATCTTCGGAGTGGCCGAACCGATTGTGATGACACTTTATGTTCAGATAGAGGGCAGTGCCAGGAGGGATCAAGCGTATATCCGAAAAACTTTGAGATTTAAAATAAAAAGAAAAATTGACAAAATATAACCTACCTGGACGAAGCGACGGGTCAGTAGTGTTTAATAATTTTTAAAGTAATAAAAATAATAGAAAGAATTAAAAATTGTTTTATATAAGTATAATAATATACTTTGTTATTTCACATAAATAAATCTTATTACTTTATTTAAAATTACAGTCACTCAAAATTAAAAGGAAAACTACAGAAGTTACTTAATCTAAGAAAGATATTTGTGAATATTTAATTGTACCACCCATTTTTTATAGTATAATGTTAGTTTAAAAAAGTGCCGCTGGGTTGCTTGCTGGTTTTTCCTAGGCCAGAGGTTTTTCCGAACCATTGGTAAAAGTAAAAAATATACTTTCAATAAGAATTGTTCATAAATTATATTGAAAATCAGGTAGTCGCTCCATCTAGTGAGACACGACTAAACACGCAGATAGTCGATGGATGCAGGACTTTGTGGCAGTCTATTGCGGAGGCCTATCTTTAGATAGTAGGTATCTAGGCAATCTAATCTTGTATTATCTGGACTTTTCTGTAGATTCATTCGTATTGTTTTCAAACATTTTTGCTTGTTCTTTATTGACTCCTGTTGGTGTCTCAATATAATCTGTGGAGCTAACTTTGATGTCTTAGTGACATACCGCTTTTAAGCTCTTCTATAGATGAACTGTTTCGGTCTACTTTATCAGTTTCCTTGACATCTCGAGGGATTTTCGGAGACTGGCTGTTTTCTTTTACTGAAACGTTTGTGTTAAATTGTTGAGGAATATTTTTCATTTCAAATTTGGGATTAATCCGACTTTCAGTGGTTTTTGGATCAGTGGCCACTATAATTG
Source organism: Parnassius smintheus behrii (assembly GCA_036936625.1). Taxonomy (NCBI): domain Eukaryota; kingdom Metazoa; phylum Arthropoda; class Insecta; order Lepidoptera; family Papilionidae; genus Parnassius; species Parnassius smintheus. Next base: position 35,347,374 of record JAUPFT010000022.1, read on the forward strand.
GAAGTCGTTGCTGAAGTTTCTCGTCTTTATAAGTAATTGTTTTCTCGGCCTCGGTCGTTAATGTTATAGCAGATTTGCTATCTTTATTATCAGTGTTACCTTTCTGAGTGCTGGTACCTATTTCTCCACTTATAGCCATGCTGATATTTGGAGAAAGTTTTTCGTTATTGTTTTTATCCGTTTTATTAACATCCTTGGTATCTCGAGTTTTCCTTTCACTTTGTTTACAATTTTCATTAGCGTCTGTTGTTAAATTAATAGGATGTGCAGAATCTGAAACCCCAGATTTGAATTCAACTGGCACCTCAATATTTTCCTGCGGTTCAATAGTAGTTTCGCCTGTCACTTCACCAGGTTTGACACCCTTTAGATTTGTTGTTACTTCAAATTTGTTTTGATTTGAATTGATGTTATTATTAGCAGTGTGTTTCAAAATGTTAGTAGAAGATAACGTTTCGTTTTTAGTATCACTCGCTGTAGCCCTGGAATTTCTTTCCATATTTTCAGTGTCTAATGAAACCACTGGTGTATTACCGTCATTTACACTGACATCAGTATCGAAATGAAGTACAGTAGGTATTTTTAAATTACTTTGTGAGATCATGTGGCTACCACTGATATTTTGTGCTTTTTGCTGATCTGTTTCGGACTTTTCGGACGTGGCTATAGTCGTTGTATAAGTAGTTGGATTTTTTGAGTCATTAAGAATATCAATGGGTGATAATGAGGTTTCCTTTTTGTCATTTGTATTAACCATTGCTGTATCTCGAATATTTCTCTGGTTCCCTTCAATTGATTTAGATAGGCTTGCAGAATTATCTGGTTTAACACTGTCAGTTACTTTCGAATCAATTTCGAGATTACCTTGCTTTTCAGTTATACTTTCTGATTTTGTAGTAGATGGATTTGTAGATTGTTTAGGTATATTTGTGATACTAGATTGTTGGTTTCTTATTTGAGAGTGCTGATGAATATAAACGCTATCTTCTTGTTTTGCGGATTCAGCGGGCATCTGCGACGAAGATGTTGAAAGTTTGTTAATATCTGTCAAGGATGCATCTCTATGCGTACCTAAATTAGGCACATTAAATTTTAATCCGTCAGGAATATAACGTCCTTTGAATGAATCATTTTCGTTTTGATCTTTTCTCTCTGGTACGTTGTGTACATGCACATGATCGTTGTGACCGAAACTTCCAAGGTTTGTTTTGGGGTAATATGGACTAATGTTTATATCAATATTTTTGTGAAATTGGCCATTGTCTTGATGATGTTGCTGTGTTTTACTGTTTGGTTTATTAATTTCAGAAGTATTATCATCGTTAGTAAATCTTTTGGAAGATGTTAGACCTTCTTTGTTACTAATTATAGGATTATGTTGCTCATGGCCCATGTCACGCTTCTTACGCAAATTTTTATTTTTATTTTCTATAGTAGGCATTTCAGTGTTTACTGTAGATGGTACTGGCGTTTTATTGTTATCATTGATGTTAAATTGAGGATAGTCAACCCGTGTATATCTCTTATTATCCCCATAAATATTTTGATCGGGTTCTCTATGACCTTCTCGATGATAATTCGTGCCTTCCATAACTTTTAAGTCACTTATAGGAACATTTCTTGCCGTTGATTCTGGCATTCTACTGAACTCATGCAATTGAATTTTTGGTACATGAAAGTCATGTAATTGTTCAGATACTTGAGTTGATGCATATTTATTTTCAAGCGTATGTGATTCAATGCCCTCTGGGGCGACTGTAGTGCTTGTATCTGTAAATAACTGTACAGGATTTGTTTGTTGAGTAAATTTCTCTATATTTCTCGTGTCACGATTTTGCCTCTGATTATTTGTTTTTGCCTTATTTGTGATTAATTCTAAAGAACTTTCCGAAGACGAAGATGTTTGAGTTTTGGCTAAATTAATAGGTATACTTGCGTCTGTATTTAAACTTGTTTCTGCTTTTGAATTTTCAGTAGATTTATCTGATTCAACTGTTCTAATTTCTTGTTCGGTAGATTTCTGTTGATTTTTAGAAACGGCATAAGCTTCAATATGGAAGTCGAACCCTCTCAGTACAGCAGGGCTTTTTAGTTCAATGGTAACGTTGTTCTGTCCTTCTCCACCTTCCACTATTTTAGCATCTCCATCCTTCTCTTCTCTTAAATCTGTGACAATAATTCCACCAATTGTTTCGCTTTCGTTTGCCGTAATCGTTACATTCTCCATCCGCCGCCATAACGCCGGACTTGCTTGTTTGTTTTCGTCAAATATTTTATGGCCACCGTTAATCGAACCTACGATTATATCGCGACATTGAACTGTAATTGCAATGGCTAGTAATACCCAGATCTTAGCGTCCATCGTGTTTGGATAAGACTGTGCCGATTATGCACATTTTTAAAGCTTATATAGGACAAACAGATTGAGGAAAATCTTTTGAATGAATTCATAACATTACGAGTTGCCTTCGTAATATTTTTTTATTGGCATGAATTAACCTCTTCCTACAGGAAAATCGTTGTCTTGTACTGTCATTGACAGAAGTGCATTAAGTGACTGATGTGTTGTGGCGATAAGTAAAGTTTTGTTTAAACTTTGTTGTATACAACTGTGCTATAAATAAGTTGAGTTTATTAATACGCTATAGTAAACAATTTTTTTTATATTAAAACGAGAAACAAGCTCAAAATCCACCTGATGGTAAATGGCTGTCGTAACCCATGGACAGTCCAATCTAATAAAAAAACTACAATTGCGTTATCACCTCTAAGAAATAAGATAGATGCATACAACTTTTAATTAACTCGTGGTGCAGTAACTTAGCAATAAGTTGCAGCGCTGTGGGCTGTTGGTTCGAATCCCGCACAGAACAAGTATTTGTATATTTGTGAAATTTGTGTATGTAAACTATCCCCACGATACAGGGGAAATTCCTAGTTAAAAAAATTATACTGTCTCTCTTGTCTTTCTAATTTATATACAATATGTAACGTAATTAACGCACTCCCTCAGACACCCCAATTAGTATATTATGTTATAATCATAATACACTGAATTTTTAGTTAAACATTTTTATACACTGATTATTTATTAAATTAGTTATACTAATTCCGGAAGAATGTTGTGGTCACAGTATAAATCCACCTGAAAAAAAGTTTATTTTTCTTTATTTTTATTGAATGACAATTTGTAATAATACAAATAAAACTGCACTCTTAAAAATCTTATTGCGTTAAGTTACGGTCCATTTCAGTTTGTTTTGACTGTACAGATTTAGTTTGACTGTAATTTACGTAGTTTTAATTATTTTTGGGATAAAAAATTACCTATATTAAAAATGATAGGAATCGATTCAGTAAACGATTCTGAACAAACTACTTCCAGGATGTGCGTTAATTACGTTACGTGTTGTATAATTCTAATCGGGACACAACACTGAATGCACTGCTGTCCATTGACAGCAGAAGTACCTGTCCAGACTGACTGCTGTAGAAAAAGAGGTCTTTACTACCACTACCACTTATAAGTACTAAAAATAAGCATGAGGCTGAGGCACAACTATCTTTTTTACGGCTCTATCATGTTACTAAAATGGAAACAGACCTGGGGATGACCCTAACAAAATCCACGATGAATACGAAATGTATATTTTTTTCAAAAATTTTACACGCAAATTGAATTTCTTTAAAAACCAATTATTTATTTTATAATAAAATAATAATTTGAGTGTTTAATAATATCTTTCTTTTTCTTTTGCAAAAGTCTATTATTTAGAGCTTTTAGATACGAATCTGAAAAAGTAGATAACATATTTGTTCACAACTATACCTACTGTACATGAGACATATCGATAAGTAAATCAGCCAAAACAGCACGCACAAAGCATTAAAATTTGGTACTTGAATCAGTCACGTACACAATTTTCCGAGAAGTTGTCAAATCTGATGTGAATCCTAACATCAATGTGAATGATGTCAGAGGGTGTCTGATGTATTCCAAACTTACCAGTTGACATAAAATATGTACACAACTGATCGGTAAGACACATTATTATTATTATTATTATTATTATTTATTTACTCTGAACAATACACATTGTGTTGAATAATTCATGCAAAAAGTACAATTGAAAATATTAACTACTAAATTTACAACTATACAAAATTACAATAAAAATATGAGATTACAATAATTAGTATACAATTAAATTATATAAAATGTCAGTAACTATGAAATTACAATAAAAATTACAAGTCGAATCTCACTACTATCAATAAAATTTAAAGTTTTAAATATCACGCAAAAATAATAACTACATTTGTTACAGAAAAAAAAAATTCAATTATTTCTTAAAATGTTATCAAAAGTTCAAAACACATTGAACTTTATGTAATAGCGTTAGCATGTAGAAACTCGTCAACACTATAATAACATTTATCCAGTAGGAACTTTTTTAAAGTATTTTTGAAGCTACTCTTGTATAACATATTTTTTTAAATCAATAGGTAATCTATTAAACAGAAGCACTGATTGATAATGAGAAGAGTGTCTAGTCATAACCATACGAGGGATGATTTTATTATGAAAGTTTTTTCTCCTGGTGTTTTCCCTTATGGTTTTTTGGTCTATAGTCTCATAATCGCCAATAACTTTAGCAAATTGTGTAAGTAAAACCAGTATATACAGGCATGGAACAGTCAAGATTCCAAGTCTTTTGAAATGCATGCGACATGATTCTTGCTGTTTTATCCGGACCATGGTTCTGATTGCCCTTTTTTGCAGAACAAAGGCTTTGTGTACATTATATTTAAAGCTCCCTCCCCAGAATAAAATACTGTAACGTAGTCTTGACTCCACAAATGCGTAATAAACCAGTTTCAGCTGTTTAAGATCCGCTTCATCCCGTAAGCTTCTTAGTACGTAACAAGCTGAGCTTATTTTACTTTCAATCTCGTCTAATTCATATTTCCACTTTAACTTACTGTCTATCCTGACGCCTAAGAATTTAGCCACTTCTACAGATTGTACTGTTTTATCACCTAGTGTGACCTGCAGAGATGTGTTATTACTGACGTTATTGCGGAATAACATCACATTTGTTTTATTGGTGTTGATCGACAAGCCGTTGACAGTAAACCATATTCTAAAGGATTCCAATATTTGGTTTATTTTAATTTCCAGTGCCGCTATTTCGGAGGCTGAGATAACAGCATTACATCGGACTGTGTATGATACCATTATAAGATTACAACCACCTTTAATACGTGGTAGAGTCACGCTGTAGCTATATTATGGTTGTAGCACGAATGGGTCGGCTCGACCGGGGCAGGACCACGCTCTCACAGAATATCTGTAAAATAGCAGCTTAACGCTTCTGTGTTTCGTATGGTAATTGTAGAGAATCTGATATCCTTTTTACTGGAAACGAGGCATTCTATCTTAGCCCTCACGACAATGCATCTGTATTTTGATTCGTAATTGAGGATAGATGTGGATGTCTAGGGCCACAGCAACCACTTACCTCACATGGACTGTGTGCTCGTTTGTCAGCCGTATTCTATAAAAAAGTTATTAACCGCATTTAAATAAGGTTATTGCATAGGTAGTGCCAAGTCGCAGTGCATGTTGGTTGGTTCGACTAAGGATGGACCAGACTTTTTAGACTACTAGCGTAAAATAGCAGCATTTTAATAGTACGCTATAATTTGTATGTATGCGGGGATGTAGTATGAGTCATAGTTACTTGATTAACCCATTATTATTTAGTAGCGATCCGCCCCGGCTTCGTCTTAGTAAGATCTATTAATCAAAGACCATTTTTGTTATCTAATTTTCGATATTACACATTCGATATTAGACACTTCAACTATATTTATATATATGGGTAATGCTTTTGTTTCAATCGCTGTGAGTAACAAGTACCAAGGACCCTATATTACTGATAATGCATTTCTTTTTCGTCCTCAGCGTTGAAAAAGGTGTCTGCATTTTGTTTCCTAATCGAAAACTGATGTATGCTCTATGGGCCACAGCATTCACTTACCATCAGATTACAGCCCACCATAAGTCCACTGCTGAACATAGGCCTGCCCCAAAGAATGCCACAAAGCACGGTTCTGAGCCACCTGCATCTACTTCCTGCATGTTTACCAGGTCAATACTCCATCTAGTGGGGGTCGCCCTACACTTCGCCTACCGGTACGAGGCTAACTGGCTGGCTGAAGCTAAGAAACAAACACACGAACATTGTTTGCTCGTTTCTCATTCTGAACTCTATAATAATTATAACTTTTAACAAAAAGTAAAAATCGACTTCAAATTGCTAAAAAAGAAGTTATTTATTTGCAAACCCTTAGGGTTGGAATTTTCTCTCCAAATTAATTTGGGACCACTCTTGAAATATAACGTATTTAAGAAAAAGAAATATTAAAACTGGTTCAGAATCTGCGAAGATATCGCGTTAAATACAAAAAAAAACAAGAACATACGCTTAAGTGAGAACCTCTTCCTTTTTGAAGTCGGTTGAAAAAGTAGCAGTGGACTTAAAAAAGCTGTTGTTAAGTGATATAGAATATAATTTGTTTATGTTCTACCATGTTACGTATGATTCCGCATGACATTTGATTATAATGAAATGAAAATGGGCGTAACCCGGGAGAACCACACTAAAAAATTCAATATAATTAATAATTAAAAATAATTTGCTACAGCGGGCAGGGCTGCTCTCCCTCCGCGCCCTACGACTTTACAAAAACACTCTAGTGGTAGGGCAGACAAGACTACGTGGAGTCGGGACGTTCTGATTCAATTTTAGTACAAATTCGACTCATCTATAATAATCGCTCATTCTCAGGCCTGGTGAGCAATCCAAAGTAACGCAATCAAATCAAATCCAGAACTGAAGCCAAAGGTCAAGGTCATTAGTACCTGATTGCTGAAATAAAGTCTGACTAAAACTAAATAAAGAAACCTTAAAACTACAACGAACGTCAACATTATAACAATTGAACGAGTTGCCTATATTACATAACTACGGGCATTTTTAACTGAAGACGGCGTATGTAAACGGCGGAATCGTACAAATTGCATGGGATATATACATGTTACATCATTATAGTCACGTTTTATTCAAAGGTTAATTAATATAAATAAAAACGGTTTATATGGCAACACAAAATACTTAATAAAGTTACAAATATTTTTTTAAATATCATTTACAATAATCACTCTTGGAACATGGACACTTCTCTTTCATTTTCAGCCCCTTGGCCATTTGCCTCATAAAAGGATGAACTTCCTCGCTGAAAAATGGCCTGAAAGATTTAAATAAAAACGCATTAATGAAACAGAAGTACGTATTAACAATTGTTAAATATATTAACGATTGACTGCCTCGTTAATGTAGTGGTAGTAATCGGGACTGCTGATGATGAAGTCCTGGGGTCGATTCCCGGATCTGTTTAAAATTATAAAATTATTAGGTTATTCAGTCAAGACATTTTCAGTAGCAGCTTATAGTCGGCAAATTAGTGGTGTTTGTCCTCCACCTTATCGCGCTCCGGTCGTCTCAGATTGTTCTGCCATCGGACTATGAGAGTGCGGGAATAGAGAGTGCATCTAAAAAAAAAGTAAAGTTACAGCCTATATACGTCCCACTGCTGGGCACAGGCCTCCCCTCATTTCTGAGGGGGTTTTAGGGCAAGGAAGTTTCACCGTCACCATACGAAACACAGCAGCATTAAGCTACTATTTCACGCTGGTATTCTGTGAGAGCATGGTCCTTCCCCGGTCGAGCCGACCCATTCGTGCTACAACTATACTACTAATATAACTGCAGCATGGCTCTACCACGTTAAATGTAATGTAATGTAATTAAGGTCCCTTCACATATAAATAAAATGTTCGTAATCACTTTATGAATTTATTTATTACGGACACACAATTCTTTACACTTTGCGACTGATAATTTTTTTCTTATTCCTCAGTCATGCAGGTTTCCTCACGATGTTTTCCTTCACCGCCGGGCACGTGGTAAATCAGCACTTAAAATTGCAATTTGCAATTTCATTGGTGCCGGTTCGAGAGTACATCTGTTTTTGTTAATATACTCTCCTGTCCTGTAGATGGCTAGTCTAAGTTGAGACAGGCCTGCGTGAGAGAAATTCAGTAAATTAATGACCTAAAAATAATATCGGTTACTAGTTGGCCTGGCAGAAAATTTTCTACCATGGTCTTTTCTGTAAGTGTATTTAATTCCAGAGTTTCTACAGAGTCAATATAAAATAACACAGTACCAATTATTTCGTTCAGATTTTGTGATTTGTTTATATTTTAAATGTATTTCAAAGAGTTGTATGAAGCATTATTAGTCAAGTTATTTCGTAGATTTCCAAAATTCAGCTCGGACCAATAATTATGGGCCTGAGTAATCCAGTCTGCTTGTCATAAATTATATACAACCTCTGCGTCATTGCACTTTAACATTGTTGTAAGAATATCTCGTTTGCCGGAAGTCAATGAGACCATCAATTTGTTTCGAAAACCGGAACTGGATTGAAACTCTCGCAAAGTTGTTTTGACTCAGACATTACATGTTTAGGGTTGCCAGGTGTTTGCTAACTGGACATTCCTTTTTAACCGACTTCAAAAAGGAGGAGGTTCTCAATTAGTGTGTACGTTTTTTTTGTACGTATGTTATGCGATATCTTCGCAGATTGTCAATCGATTTTGATGATTCTTGTTTTTGTATAATAGGTTATACTTCAAGCTTAGTATAAATTTGGACAGTAAAAGATTTCCACCCCTAAGGGTTGCAAATAAATAACTTCTTTTTTAGCAATTTAAAGTCGGTTATTACTTTTGTTAAAAGTTATAATATATATATATATATATATATATATATATATATATATATATATATATATATATATATATATAGCAGGTTGTGTCGAATTGTACTCCCAATGGACTATGAAGGTGAGAGAATAGAGAGTGCATCTGTGCTTGCGCGTACACTCGTGCTCTGTAATCTTGTCATGCGCACAAGGCAGACACGGCTGAGTGCATCAACGATGTAGTATAAAAACATGTTCAATTTAGCATTTTCTTTAATACTTTAATATTTCCTTTGTGAAGCTTTGAAACGACTTCTTTATTAAATTTTTATTGTTTATATAGTATAAGCGAAATACCACTGAATAAAAACTGAAAAAAAAAACTAAAACAAAAAACACTATACACCCTATTGACTTAAAATTGAGTACAGTTATTCATTTCGCTACGTAGACGCTCACTAAGAACGATAGTCCCATAAAAAAAATCATGATATTTTATATCTACGTTATATTATCGTCTATTATCGTGCGTCCAGTGAAGCTAGCGAGTTTTAGCTAGTACCTTAAAAAAGGGGATTATAAATGGCGGACTTAATTCACTTATGCATTTTCTCCCAGTCAACTCTGAGTCAACTATGTATAGGTACAAATAATGTCGATCTATGTGTCCCGAATAGAAAAATATGTTTAAATTTATGGCATATTAAGACCACGTTGTCCTCTCTACGATCGATCAACTCGACTGGATAAGATTTAGCTCACACAGCGTTTTGATCCTGTCCTCAAAGAAAAGGCATCTGCGATTTTAGTGAAGAATAAATATATAGTTGCATAATATATGGGCCACAGCAACCACTTACCATCAGGTTTATCTTTACGTCTAAAAAAACATTATGTGTGTAATTTCGAAATGTGTCGTAAAAACTCTGGTAAATTTAAGTGCAATCTGGCAGCCCCGCTATCCTTGCGAGCGTTCAAAAGGTCAAAAATGACATTATTCTGATAATTTGTAACAAGGTAAGCGGCCAGATCTACTTGCATATTAAGCAAGGCGTATCCATTGAAAGTACGAGACAATCAAACTCTATTACGGTTTTCATTAATTATAAGACGATGTAATCTAATAGAGATATTGCATAAATGCTTATTATTCCGTTCACCTAACGCCGTCACGCGCCTACTAATATAGCTTTAAATTTAAATACAATGGGCTATCAATCAATGATTTTTAATCCACGACTTTTTCTGCCACCAGGGTAGCCCCACTTAAACATGATGTAATATTTGACAGATTTCATAGCGGCGAATTAAATTTCTTCGAAAAATTGAAAGGTTAATGTTTCTTTCTGTATAGTACGTGAGGGTAATATAGTCATTCGTTTAGTATGGTCACTTTTTTATAACTCACAAACTACAGCCGTGTTTGCATAGATAGCTCTGTGATGTGATAGCTCTTCATCTGTGAACCTAATAATAAAGGCTCTAAAATGTCCTGCTTTATCGACGCCATTTTGACAGACTACATTATAGTAAATATTTTAGTCGATATTAGTATTGTATGGTGTCGTTAGTTATTTTAAGTTGATTTTTCGAAGTGTTCCTGAGTATTGCCAAAGCTTGTTTGCTATTATTTTCTTAATATATTAGTTATAGTACACGACTTTGTGTTTTTGTCTCTGTCTTCGTCCTAGTTTTGGTGTTATAGGGCGGCAAAGTTTATGGTGACCGTATTACCCTCACGTACCATACTATTAGTAATATTTTATATTATTTAGATTAAAAACAGATATTCATAAAAGGAGATAATGAAAGAGTTCAAAATGTGCAAAAAATTAACGAGCAAGCCACTGAGACACTTGAGAACCGTGGTAGCTCAGATGATTAGCGCTCGCTGTAAATTTCACAGTACGCGAGCAAACCGGGTTCGATCCCCGCTGGCACCAATGAAATTGTTAATTGCAATTTTAAGTGCTGATTTACCACGTACTCGGCGGTGAAGGAAAACATCGTGAGGAAACCTGCATGTCTGAGCAATAAGAAAAAAATATTTCGAAGACATGTGAAGTTCGCCAACACGGGCAGCGCGGCGGACACTTCCTTGCCCTAAAACCCTCTCAGAAATGAGGGGAGGCCTGTGCCCAGCAGTGGGACATATATAGGCTGTAACTTCACTTTACTTTACCACTGAGACACTGTTCTGTGTAGATATTAATATAATACTTTAGAAACTGATAAACTTATATTTAAAACTTTATTTTATAATATATATATATATCTACTATATATACTTTTATGAAATGACATTGTGTACCAAAAAACTTAACCTCAGTGTCAACTAGCGACATCACTGAGCGAAAAATTATTTAATTACCACGGGCCCCCACAGATCGCCGCATAGGAGGGACATTTTTATAGAATATGGGTGACAAATGAGCACCTGACGGTATTTTTTTATTTTCATGGGTGAGGGGCCAAACGAGCATACAGCTCTCCTGAAGGCTCACCTGACTACCGCCGCCCATGAACAACTGCAACACCAGAGGAATCGCAGATGCGTTGCAAAAAGAGTAGGCCCCCTTCTTGAAGGTCCCTATGTCGTATCGGTCCAGAAAAATCTCTGGTTGTAGTCGATTCAACAAGGAAGTTGTGCGAAGAAGAAAACTTCTAAGTCGCACAGTGGTGGATAGGGTGGTGGTGGTGGATAGGGTGGTGGTGGTGGATAGGGTTTGGGTCCTGGTAAGTCCCGGGACTTCGAGACACGAGACGTCCCGGGACCTACCAGGACTTTTCGTAACTTTAGTTGTCTCGAGTCCCGGAACTTTCGGGTCGAGACTCGAGACGAGACAAGATGTTATGATATCATCATTTTTATTTTCAAATAATTGAAGGAGCCTAGCGCCATCTGTTAGTTAAATTACAAAAGGAGTTTCAGTTGTTTGAAGCAACCGGAAAACGCACAGAAAGTTTGGAACTACTGTACATACATATACATAAACACTCACGCCTGTCACCCAGAGGGGTAGGCAGAGACTACAGACTTCCATTTGGCACGATCCTGACACACCTCTCTCGCCTCCTTCACATCCATACACCTACGCATATATGCTCGTCGGTTAAGGGTACTCCTAATTTGGCCCGTTTTCAATAAATCGCCAATTTGGTCGATAAATTTTCGCCTAGGACGTCCCTTTCCGACTCTGCCATTCACTTCTGCAACATAAATTTTCTTTGTCACTCTTTCCTCATTCATTCTTTCCACATGACCAAACCACCGAAGCATTCCTTTCTTAATCCTGGTCACAACATCATCTTGCAAACCACACTCTTCTCTTATTACACAATTTCTTACCCTGTCATTCAGATTCAGCCCTAACAGACTCCTTAACGACCGCATTTCTACTGCGTTTATTCTACATTCGTGCTTCTTCTGCCACACCCAACTTTCACTACCATACGTTAAAGTAGGGACCAACACAGCATTGTGAATTGCCATACGTGCCTTTTTCGACACATTTTGAATCTTCGCAATAGAGTGCAAGGCGCCATTTACTCTATTTCCCGCATTCACTCGTCGTTCTATATCCTTATCATATCTCCCATCCCCGCTAAATACGCAGCCCAAATATACAAACTCATCTACTTGCTCGATCAACTCCCCTTCTATTCTTATTTCACAAATCGTTTTACTTTCTTCTCTTTCAAAAACCATAACCTTCGTCTTACTTGCGTTCACTTTCATACCCCTTTCTTTTAATGATCCGTTCATTAATGTAACCATCATTTGCAACTCGGCCGCCGACGACGCAAGAATAACTTGATCATCGGCGTACAAAAGGCATTTGACGGTTAACTCACCCATTCTTAATCCGCATTCTTCAACTTTCAAATTTTGCAAACAACTGTCCATAAATAGGTTGAACAGCCACGGGGAAGCCACACAGCCCTGTCTGACACCTTTATGGATGTCAAACCAGTCCGAGTAGACCCCGTTGATCCTAACACAAGCACTAGAGTTCCTATAAAGAGACTCCAATGCCTGTATCAAGCCAGCGCTCAACCCAAATGAGTTCAGTGTTTGCCATAGCAAATCCCTATCCACTCTGTCAGGCCTTTTCCAAGTCCATGAACGCACAAAAAACCTTTTGGTTTTTGGCCAGAAACTTCTCCGCGATCATGCGCATGGAAAAGACTTGATCTGTACATCCCATTCCCTTTCTAAATCCCGCTTGCACATCCCAAATTTTTCCATCAGTTTCTTTCATGACCCTTTCAATCAGTACCTTAGCGTACAGTTTTCCCACAATGCTAAGAAGGCTGATGCCACGGTAGTTTTTACAGTCCTGCTGCAACCCTTTTCCTTTATATACTGGGACTATCACGGCTTTGCACCAGTCTACCGGTACCCGCTTCAGTTCCCAGCATAAATTAAACAAGGTGTGCAGCAGGCCTGCCACCACTTCCTCTCCAGCCCTTAGCATTTCGAGTGAAACTGTATCATATCCGGGCGCCTTACCCGCTTTCATGCTTTTCAATGCTTTCATTATTTCATCTATACTTATCTCGCTACCTCTTTCCTCTTCTTTCGGAGTTTCTAATTCACTTAGTATACATGTCTCCTCACTCATAAACACGCTTTCAAAATATTCCTTCCATCTCTTTAAACTCAAAACTTCATCATTCAGAATATAGCCATTCTCGTCTCTTATAGCATTAATCATAGGTTGTTTTGAATGTCCCCTGGCAGTTCTTACAAGTTTCCAGAACATTTTAATATTTGCCTGGAAGTTATCCGATATTCTTCTATCATTCTTATCCGTTCTTTCTTGCTTTTTTCTTTCAACTACTTCTTTTACTCTCTTATTAAGATTTTATAAAGACTGCCTTTTTTCTTTCAATATCATCATTCGTACCGCTAGAATTACTAGCCTTTGTTGCTAGTAAATCTAGCCATGCTCTCTTCTTTGCTTCAACTTCCATACGTATCTCATCATCCCACCATAACGTATTATTTTTCCTTTCATTCTTTCTCTTACTAACACCACATACTTCGGTAGCTGCATGCACTAAACCTTTCTTTACGTTTTGCCATACATTCTCCAAGTCTAACTCCTTCATACATAATTCATCCAAACCACTTATATTTTCTTTCAGTCTACATTTGAACTTGTTTCTCTCACCTTCATCTTGCAACCTTTCTGTTCTAATACGCTGTAACGCAGTGGTAGACACAGATGACCGATGGCGTCAACGCCTGAATAGACCATTAATTCGGCATAAAACCAAATAATGATCCGTTCCTACGTTAGAACCCCGGTAAACCCTTGTATCTACCACTGCGCCCCTCAATCTTTCATTCACAATTATGAAATCTATCATGCTTCTATCGTCACCTCTTTGCCAAGTATACATGTGAATCCTCTTGTGGCGAAAGCAAGTGTTCGTCACAAAAAGATTCTTTTCCATACATACGGTGAGGAGACTTTCACCATTCTCATTTATACTTTCATCACCAAACGTTCCCAATATCCTTTCATAACCAAGCCTCCTCACCCCAACCCTTCCATTAAAATCTCCTAGCATAATAATATTTTCATTTCCCTTACACTTCATTAACACCATCCTTACCATTTCCCAAAACTGCTCTCGGATATAAGTGGGCTTAGACATGTCTGGGCCGTAGACCCCTAACACGAACAACTTCTTTAAGCCCACTTTCATTCGTATCCATAGCAGTCTTGGGCTTACACATTCTCTTTCACACATTGGCCCATTCTTTCTGAAAGGATGATACCTACTCCCTGGCATGCCCGCTCGATCTCGTCTACACCAGACCAGTATGCGGTATACATGCCATGTGCAGTGACATCCTTCCCCTTCCTTTTCGTCTCATTTACGCATAACACATCTATTCCTCTATTATACATCAAATCGCATACTTCATCCATTTTATCATTCATTGCCCCACATACATTCAACGTAGCCAGACGGGCCTCTGCAATCCACTTTTCGCCTCTCCGGGAGACAGAACGTGACGGGTGGCGAACCTCGTCGCCGGTTTTCCTCCCGGAGATTCTTCCCACCCCTGCCCCATTAAAGGGGCGCCGGGAACTCGGGGCCATTTCCTTTATTTGGTTAGTCATGGTGCGAAATATGGGGTAGTATATTTTACGCCGCTACCACGGCATGGAGCCGAGTCTGTGTTGGACCGCCAAACATCCAGATGGTATGGATGGTATTGCGAGTTTTATCGCGATGTGCGATGGTGATATCGAGAAGCTGGATCGGCTTTGAGTAAAATAGGTCTCCTATTTTCTGCATTCTCCATCAAAACCCAGTAGCATTAAGCTGCTATTTGTTATAGGGCCACGTTGTAACGATGTTATAGTCGTAGCAGGTATGGGTCGGCTCGACCGGGGTAGGACCACGCTCTCACACGATACCAGCGTAAAATAGCGGCTTAATGCTGCTGTGTATCGTATGATGAGTGTGAAGAGAATCGGAGACCCTTTTTACTAGGTACGAGGCATTTCATCGTAATCCTCAGGGTTGACAGCGCTTCTGCATTTTGATTCTTAATTGAGGATAAATGTGTATGTGTATGGGCCACAGCATCCACTTACCATCAGGTGGACTGTGTGCTCGTTTGTCATCCAATGCTAAAAAAATGTATCAGAATCTTTATAACAGCTTAAAATAACAACAAACTGCGGCTCTACCCGGTTTTTTTTTATAGAATAAGGATGACAAACGATCTCACATTCGACCTTTAACACACTTAACCTCGATTAAGAATCAAAATGCAAATGCGTTGTCACCCCTGAGGACTAAGATGGAATGCCTCGATTTCAGTAAAAAGGGTCTCCGGTTCTCTACACTATACACTACGAAACACAGCAGCATAGAGCTGCTATTTTACGTTAGTATTCTGTGAGAGCGTGGCCTTTCCCCGGTCGGGCCGACCCATTCGTGCTAGAACCATAATATAGCTGCAGCGTGGCTCTACTACGACACCAACGGGATGATATGGGATAGAGGATTCTTTATTCCGCCACTACAAGGCGATGACAATGTCACTGGACTTATGGTTATGGCGATTATGGGTAGTTAAAAAAAAACTCAGCGCGATTCAGTAATTATTCCTTTTAAGTCATAATCACAAGAAAACGAGTGTGCTTATGACACGACCGAAGTAAAACTTATATATATATATATATATATATAATATACAGCTCATTCAGTCCAACCTTTGACTAATAAGTGTTTCACAATAAACTATTACAGTTTTGAACATAAACAATTAGTGTTTTATTTTATTTGAAAACATATTTGTAATACATATTTTAAATGAATTTAAGCTGTTTGCACTCCTTTACCATATAAACCATACCACTTTCTTTTCCGTGCGCGCAATATGGTTAAAATAATGTAAAAAGGATGTTTTCGCCCCGTAATAATATAAAAGATATATAAAAGATATAAAAAGGACACTAAATACTTTAGTTAATAAGTAAAGTATTTAGTATCCTTGATTATTGTAGAAAAGGAGTTGATGGAAATGTTTTTGGACGTGTCTGCCACGTATGTGTGTAAACACAATATTTTCCTTGATTTCCTCAATAAATTGCTGAGTCAACTTATTTCTTTATTAAGTTAAAAATTTCATTGAGTAAAACTGTATTTAATGTCACTATTTTTTTTAATAACCAGTGAAAGAATTGATAAGCAGTATTAAATTAAAATATATGTCAGGCCATACAATTTTAGAATTGCAGAGGTTTATTCTAATAAATTAAAAATGTGGCACATTAAGTTGAATCACGTATATTTTATATTATTTAATTTGACAAGACCAGACGTTGGTGTTTAACCTTAAATAAATTTTGTTTTAAATAGCTCAATATCTTAAAAATATGAGAAAAATCACCTAGAAGGCTTATACAATCGTTTAGTAGAGCGTGAAATATATCATGTAGATAATCGTTTTGATTGACGTTGTGTTCTTTTTGCTGTAATATAAAGTATTAGCTCACAGCGTGTTCGAGGGTACAGAAAAATAAAAGTGAAAACCTAGCTCATCTGACGAATATTGCGTCTCCAACTCCTCAAAAGAAAACTTACAACGGTGTTTAGTAGTTCATGAACAGGTTAAGGCGAACCCTAAAAAGAAGATAGTTACGCCCATGCATAGAAAAGTTTTTTTTATATCTTTATTCACATTTATAACAAATGAAAAAAATATATTTTCGATTGTCCATTGATTTGTTTTATTGGTTAACTATTGCAATGATATGATCAATATTTGCTACTAGAGTTAATGTCGTACGGTCACGTACGGTCAAATAATACAGTAGGTGGATATTATTTACAGTTGAATACTAAACTGAGGCGTCGGCCGTTAGTTTGGACATAGCGAAGGCCTTCGTTCGGGTTTGGCACAAAGCGCTTCTTACGAAGCTTTCTTTCTATGGGCTTCCCGAGAAATTATGCAATTGGATCACCAGTTTTCTTGCAGATCGGAGCATCAAGGTCGTAGTAGACGGTGATGCTCCGTTTACAAGCCCATTAACGCTGGTGTTCCACAAGGCTGCATGCTATCACCAACGCTGTTTCTTCTGCATATCAATGACATGTTGAAAACCGGTAACGGACAGATACGACTTAGGGACCTTCAGGAAAAGAGCCTACTCCTTTTTAAAAGGCCTGCAACACATCTGCAATTCCCCTGGTGTTGCAGTT
Source organism: Parnassius smintheus behrii (assembly GCA_036936625.1). NCBI lineage: Eukaryota > Metazoa > Arthropoda > Insecta > Lepidoptera > Papilionidae > Parnassius > Parnassius smintheus. The sequence continues at coordinate 35,364,945 of JAUPFT010000022.1, forward strand.
GTTCATGGGCGGCTGTAATCACTGATCTTGATCTCACTGAGAAGCAACTTGATAAACTTGAGCGTCTTCAAAACTTTTGTATAAGATTCATATGTGGTTTGCGCAAATATGATCACGTATCTTGTTTTCGTAATAAGCTCAAGTGGCTTCCTATCCGTCTTCGCCAGAATGCTCATATTCTGTCACTTCTTTACAATGTCCTCTTTAATCCTTCCTATCCTTCTTATCTTAAGGATCGTTTTGAATTCCTTCACTAATCCCATTCGAAAGTTTTGAGATCATCGGAGAATTTTAAATTAAAAATGCCTGCCCATAATAGCAAATTTATGGACAGGTCGTTTAGTAATTAGTATCCAAGCAGTCCGTCTATGGAATGCCCTACCTCTGTCAGTGAGACGCGCCCAGTCTTTACCTGTTTTTCAGAAACTTGTACACAGTCACTATCTTAATCGACGAGTTCGTGCCATTCATTTTTGTAGCATACATTCGTATTTTTTGTATTTATTTGTTGTTTATTTCTAATTATATTATATAAAATATGGATATATTTATAAATATTGTTTCTGCGTCACCAAATCACACAATTTACTACTTTTTGCGATCCTGTCCATCCAAAGGTTATCTGGAAGAAATCGCTTTTAGCGATAAGACCGCCCATTGTGACACTATTTTTTTTCTTCTTCTTTCGTTTAAGTATTGATTTGGTGTACAATAAAGAATTATCTATCTATCTATCTATCTATCACTTACCATTAGGTGAGCCGTATGCTCGTTTGCTAAAAAACTCTCCTATAAAAAAGATAATTTGTTTGAGCACTACTCTGTCTTGCTTATACCCCCCCTCAACTCCCGTTCGCTTCGACCGATCACACTTTTCGTAACGCTTTCGTCACGCGTTCCCCAGCTTACTCCCCAAGTCAAGCGCGCGAATTAAGTTGACGACGACGACTTTATTTATAAAAATAATTTATTTATACAAAATTACAGAGTTACAGCTTATAATTACTTCCAAAACTAAATCCGTCTTACAATTAACTTAGCCTAGTATTTATATTAAAATATCCCTTACTAAGCAGCCCGTGCTATGACGCACGGCCTAATTCTTATGAGTGCTTGTGAAGCAGATATTAGAGGGGTCATCACACTTAACCTCTCCCTCCCCAAGAGAAAAATTATCCGAAGGAGATGAAGTTGACTTCGGAGAATTTTGTCTCTGACTTAATCTATGAAATTTCCATTTAAATATGATAACAATTATAATTAAAAGTGCTACAACATAAAGACTTAAAGTCCATATACTTATTTTACTCGTCACTAGGGTTTCCACCACCATTTCACTATTACTATTTCTAACACTATTCATAATTTCTTTTACGTCACTAAAATCTACGTTTGTTAAGTCCAACTTCTTTACTTCTTTCGTCACGTCGTAATGCACCTCCGGAATCTTCACAAGTGGTGTCTGTAGACTGGCTTCCGACATGTTGCTCGATAGGCCAATAGTTATTTTTCCCATTTGTATGCTGCAACCTATGCTTGGCGTCAAAATGTATGTTCCTTGTAGATTAAATCTGTGGGTATCATCTTTGCACTGCTCCGTCAGTATAACATCGTCTTCTGCATAGAGTATCCAGTGGTCAAAAGTTATTTTCTGTATTTTCAAATTCTCTATTTTTATTTGATGTTGATGGCAATTACTGAGGCTATTTTTAATCAGCATTATTTCTTCGATGCATGTTTCTTCATCAACTGGTGCCATATTTTCCTCCGAACATAAGTGTTTGTTTGGTTCTATTTGGGTACACGGGCTTACCACGTTTCTGTATTTCAAACCATTCACTAATAGGTAGGGGTATTTAGGAATTATGGTATAGGTGTTGGTCAATTTCTTTATAGGGATAGGAATAATCTTGTAATAGTTATACGTTTCTTTTTCTATTAATGGTATTTCTAAGATAAAAACTAATTTGTCTTTGTCTATATAACTTTTTAGAATAATGTTACGTTCTAATTTTAATAGGTTATTTTTAGTTACTTGGTAAATAGTTTGTGCATTTTGTCTTATTGTTTTGAAAACATTTAGTAATATCGTGTTTTCGAAATAGATATAATATTTGTGTTTAAAATCGATATATTCTTTAAAAAAATCTTTGACAAGTTTTTCATTACTTAGTAAAGGCATGTGAACTTTTGGTATACGTTGTCTTTTATTTGAAATGTCTTTAACAGATATTTTATCGCTAAACCATCCAGAAACTAAAATTTGGCGTGGTTTAGTATCTATAGCTTTTTTCAGGATAGGAATCCCTTCATGTTCCCTGTTTGATACTGAGTTAGCTGTGTCACCATCGACTGATAATTCCATCAGTTCCATCGGTGGCTCCGCTTCGGTATCAGAAACAACTATAGATTTCTCGCTTTCCGTGTCGGAAATTGACGGTGTTTTAAGTATCTTTTCTGTTATTGTTGAGGCTATTATAAAAAAATTTCCTATGTGTTCATCTCCTTCGACCGAATGAGAGTTAAAATCACCTTGGTTTTGCGAGGTATTAGATTGAATTCTATTTTCTGTATCGATATAATTTACGCGTCTTGAACTAACTGTCCTCATTGTGACATCAGTATTAGAGTTCGACGGCACTTGTGACGCACGGTATTGCGCATTGTTTCGCGATAAATGCTGACGGTGTTGCGCCGATGACGGTCGTACTGGTGACCCAGTTTCAAAGTTCGCATTTCTGTTGTTCGTTGTGTGATTACTTACGAAGTGGGGAGAAATATTATTTGAGTTAAATGAATTATTTTGGTTATTCGACGAATGGCCGTTCGTTTGATATTGAAAACTTGGGCCTTTATATTTATTATTATGATTAAAATTGGGATGATTTTGGAAATGGCTTGGTCTAAAATTTTGATTAGACCTTGGGTTCCTATTTTCGTAAACTGTTTGGAAGTTCTGTTCCTCTAATACAATTTTTAATGCGTCTTCTAAGGTGGTAACATTACGTAGTCGTACTAGTCTCACTAAGTAAGCAGGTAAATTGTATAAAAAAACGTTTAATGCTGTGTTATCGTATATCGTTTGTTTAGCTTGCCGTAAGTCCCGATTATTAATGGTTTCGTTAATTTTTGAAAATAAAATGCTTTTTAAATGTTGCACCCGGTGACAAAATTCTTGATAACTTTCGTTTCTATGTTTCCTAAGGCTCTCTAGCTCCATAGCTAAGCATTCTTCAGACCTTGGGTCGCCAAAGTGTTGGTTTAACAGCGACTTGAGGTCTGCCCAAGAGTCTATCTGCTCCCTTTCTCCCACTAAACTAGCAGCTTCCCCTGACAAGCGACTGGTAATGACGTGAAATAAATATTCATTTTGTAAGTTACCCCCTTGGAATGTTTGTAAAATATATTCGCATTTTTTTATGAATAAGGGTAATAACCTAGCATCTCCATCAAAAATTGGAATAATTTTCGTCATTTCTACGGGAATTCTTTCAATGTTTTCCATTTTAAAATAAAAAAAAATAAATAAATATCAAAGTTTTTAAATATAAAGAATAAAATTGATTCAGCTAAGATCTACTAACAAAATTTTGATTGTTTAGTAGAAGAGTATTGTTATGGCGTTTTCTAATCCAAGACAATACCCACGTATAACTAATACAAGAGGGAACGAAAGGAAGGTTACGGGAAGTGAAAAGTTTTACTCACAGTCTCGCAGATCTGCCCATGTCCCTCTGGGATAGTTCTGGAGTCTCGGCTGTTTCTGCTGAAGTCGCGAAGTCCTTAATTTATTTATTTGTTCGGTGATATTCGTCCAAGCGTTGAAACGCACGTTGTCAGGATACTGTTGCTGGATCACGATGATAACCGACGATACAGACTCTTCCTAGACAACTACGAATATCCTACCGGCTGCGCCAATTAAGTTGACGACGACGACTTTATTTATAAAAATAATTTATTTATACAAAATTACAGAGTTACAGCTTATAATTACTTCCAAAACTAAATCCGTCTTACAATTAACTTAGCCTAGTATTTATATTAAAATATCCCTTACTAAGCAGCCCGTGCTATGACGCACGGCCTAATTCTTATGAGTGCTTGTGAAGCAGATATTAGAGGGGTCATCACACTTAACCCGCGCAAAAAGTTTTACTTTAAAAACACTCACGCCTGTCACCCAGAGGAGTAGGCAGAGACTGAGATAAGTTGGCGCTTTGTGATTGTTGTAAAATAGTGACACCACACTGGTAAATTACAACCAGGCGAAGCCGTGGCGATTAGTTATTATTTATTGGAACCACAAATCGCTCTGTCATATGTCATGCGGTACGCCGAGTGTCAAACCGACAAAGAGTGATAGACTGAGCGCATTTAGATGTTTCAAGTGACGTTCAAACCGTGCTCAACTTCTTGACACGCACTTACACACACATCATTCTTCTTTTCAACCGACTTCAAAAAAGGAGGAGTTTCTCGATTCGACTCGTATTTTTCTGTGTGTCGTCACATCATAATTTCTTTATTGGTAAACTGATTTTGATGATTCTTTTTTATTTGAAAGCTAGTGCTGCTGGTGCTGCAGCTGGATCTGACCAGTAGTTTTTGAGTTAGTTTTTGAGTTTAGAGAGAGCTGTAATGATGATACATGTATATGTATATATACACATATATATATATATATATATATATATATATATATATATATATATATATATATATATATATATATATATATATCTAGCAAGCAAAATCATGTGTCAAGATAAAACTGAGTCATCACAGATAACTTTCCGCAATAAACGAAAATTAGAAAATGAAAACGACGATTCAAAGAATGAATTTGCAGAAATGAGAAAACAAATGACATCAATGCAAAACCAAATGAGTGAAACTATGACATATCTAACAACAACCACTAATATGCAAGTCGAAAATTTCAAAAAAATCAACGAGGATGTCTCGACTATAAAACAACAAATAAGCGATATTAAATTAACCACTGAAATATTAACTGAAGAACAAACAAAACTAAAAATTGAAGTGGAAAATCTAAAAAAATAGCAATATTACGGAAAAGAAAATAGAATCAATTCAATCTAATTTTCTACTTCAAGATACTACTCCATCATCCTCGTCCTCAGTATTGAATGCGCAAGAAGAGATAGTGGCCGAACTCAACGAACGTACTATCAGGAGCAAAAATATAATAATTGCTGGTGTGCCAGAGTCAAAATCTACCAACCTAAATGCGAGATACGAAGAAGATAAAACTGCAGTTCTAAAAATCATCAATACTGTATTGTCTGGTGGCTTCACTGAGCCACAGAAAATGTATCGACTCGGAAAATATCAATCAGGTAAGGATAGACACCTAAAAGTTTGTTTTGCATCTCAAGAAACATCAAAATTAATACTTAAGAATAATCAAAACTTAAAAGAGGATAAATTTAAGATTTTTTCCGACCAAACACCACAACAACAGAAGTATATGATTACTTTAAAACAAAAACTCGAGCAGCGCACGGCAAACGGTGAACAGAATCTTTGCATCAAATATATAAAAGGCGTACCCAAAATAGTAAAAAAGACGTCAAAAAACCTCCATCAACAGCATTCATAAACAAAATCATTGAGAATGTAAAGTCCAACAGAGTATCGTACCAAACTAGTTGTAAATATACTGATATAATAACTGATAAAAATTCACTTAAGTGTCTTTATGCCAATGCTCGTAGTATTGTCAGGCCTGGTAAATTCGATGAACTTGCGTGTGTTATACAGTCATTTCCTTATCAAATACATATTATTATACTGATCGAAACATGGCTGAAATCAGAGGAGGAGGCTAAAAGATTCCAACTAACGGACTACACTCACTACTTTAATATCAGATATAATAGCAAAGGCGGTGGTGTATCAATTTTTGCTCATAACTCACTTAAGCACAATTTAATAGAAGAAAGCTCACATTGCGATAACCATTTTCTCTGGGTTCACATAAACAAGTTTTCTCTAGACATAGGTGCCGTCTACAAACCAGAACGCACTAACAACAAAAATTTATTGGAATATTTCTCAGCACAGTTAGAACAGAAAAAAAGAGGCTTGGTATTTGGGGATTTCAATGTGGATCTCCTAAGCTCTGATTGATCAGTCGTTGAATATAAAGAAACAGTAAAAGAATGCGGTTACCATTTCTTAAATAAAATAGATAAACGCTACAGTACTCGTGAAACAAGCAAAACCAATACATTAATAGACCATGTCTGCACAAATCTGAAACAAAATCTCTTTCACTTAGCCGTCATAGAATCCAATATGTCTGATCATGTGCAAATATATTTGGAAGTTATAAATTGTAAGCCTGAACCTATAAAATCAACTGTGTATCAAGCAATTGACTATGTAAATTTATACAAAACTGTGGAAAAAGTAAATAGTTATAATAACTCAAACTTAGACTATAATGTCTTCGAACAAAATGTTATATCATCTATACAAAAAAATAAAATTACAAAAACAAAAAAGAATAATCTGCTGAAACAAGACTGGATACAAAACGAAATTATTAAAGCAATAGAAAAAAGAAATACGTTAAGGCTTAAATTCATAAGAAATCCCTCAAACAAAGAAATAGAAGAGGAATTTTTAAAAGAAAAACAAAATTTAGTACGAAATATACAAAAAACAAAAAATCAGTACTACTACAAATTATTTATGAATTGCGAAAACAAATCAGCAAAATATGGACCTTAATAAATAAACTTTCGTACAACAAAATAAAGGTAACTACGTCTCCAGCTAAACTCTAGACAGAAACCACCGTGCTGACAGATCCTTTAGAAATATGTGAACATTTTAACCAGTACTTTTCAACCATCGGTGAATCCTTGGCAAGTAAAATACCGTCTTCCTTTCATCACGATAATATCTTCACTGCTAATAAACACACGGTGCTATCGGAAGACCAGATGTTGTCACAACTGAACCCTACCACAGAGGAAGTCCTCAAAATCATCAACACCATAAGTCTTAACACAGCGTCAGGTATAGATGGAATCAATACTAAATCTGTCCAGTGTGTTAAAAACCTAATTGCCCCAGCACTTACAAAATGTATAAATAAATGTTTGCAATCAGGTATCTTCCCATGTAGTCTGAAAATAGCCAAAGTCACTCCAATCTTTAAATCTGGAAATAGATCCAACCCTAGTAACTATCGACCTATATCAGTTCTTCCTGTGATCTCAAAGGTATTTGAGAAAATCTTATACAACCGTCTACAAACATTTTTAGAATCAAACAATTTCTTATATGACAAACAGTATGGCTTTAGGCGAAAATCAAACACTCTATCAGCAACCATAGATCTTACTACAAAAATAAAACTTAATATTGATCAAAAACATATTGCATTAGGCATATTTATAGATTTAAAAAAGGCTTTTGATACCGTTAGTCATGATTTACTACTTAAAAAGTTAAAACACATTGGTATCACAGGTGTAGCCTATAATATGTTAAAATCTTACTTAACAAATCGCAAACAAGTAGTCAGAATAGGCAATTTTCAAAGTAAATCTAAAACTGTGACATACGGCGTGCCACAAGGATCTATACTAGGGCCGTTATTATTCTTAATTTATATAAATAACTTAAAAGATATTGGCCTAAAAGGAGACATAACGTTGTATGCTGACGACACAAGCATATTCTATTTCGGCCACTCAATAAATACTATTATCTTTGACGCGCAAAATGACCTTAACTTAATACATAAATGGTTCCAGTACAATCTTCTAACAATAAACATCTCCAAAACTAATTATATCATATTCAAAGCAAAAAATAAGAAAATATTAGACTTTGAACCTCTAAAAATAAATAATCAAATTATCAAACGATCAAATTGCGAAAAATACCTAGGCTTATTTTTAGATGATAAACTTACATGGAAACCTCAGATAGATAAAATTAAATGCAAACTATCATCGATAACGGGTACCCTTCGAAGTATAGCTCGTTGTTTCCCGCGTAAAATACATTATCTTAATTACAATTTCTAGTCAAACCACATATCGATTATCTGATAGAAATATGGGGCTCAGCTGCAAAGAATAACTTGAACCTAATACAAAGAGCTCAAAATAAAGTTATAAAAGTTCTATTCAACTATAACTATCTGACACCAACTCACAAAATATATAATGATAATAAGCTGTTAAATATAAATCAATCGTACGTTTATCATACATGCATTCTGATTCGTAAAATAATAAATAAAGATATCCACACTTATTTAAGTTTCACTAAAAAGAGACAAATTCAAAAAATTCAGCTAAGAAATGCAAATGATCTCATTTTACGTGCACCAAGAACTAGTTATGGTAAAAGAAACCTAGTGTTTGAAGGAGCACAATTATATAATAAACTGCCTAAAGACATTAAGGAATCGCAGTCAAATGTAAGCTTCAAAAAATTACTAAAATATCATATTATAAAATCTATAAAATAACGGTCTTACTATTAAGTTAAAAATATTAATAATAATTAATAAGCATTTTAAATATGTTTAAAAAGGTGCAAATAAGGTATAAAGTTTTTTTTTATTGTTCATTACTAATTCGAATTAGAATAAAATAATACTAAATATGTATCTCAAGCCACTTCTTGTAAATTGTTGAGCGTAGTGCAACTATATATCTGTTCTCTGATTGTATCTCTCTCTGACGCTGTGACTGTTTTTAACTGTATGTATTTGTAATGTACCCCCAACTTCTGTGTTTCTCCAGACATTGTTATAACTTATAAATTTTTATGTTCTCATGATAAGTGAATGTTGTATTCTTAATGAGAATAAAGTTCTTAAACCATATATATATATATATATATATATATATATATATATATATATATATATATATATATATATATATATATATATATATATATATATATATATCATTACAGCCTTTCACAAGTCCACTGCTGAACATAGGCCTTCCTCAGATTTGCCACAAAGCACGGTCCTGAGCCACCTGCATCTGGCTACCACTCGAGAACCTTTTTTCCCCAACGGTTGTCGGTTCTTCGAGCTATATGGCCGGCCCATTGCCACTTCAGCTTACTAATCCGTTGGGCTATGTCGGCCACTCTGGTTCTACTGCGGATATCCTCATTTCTTAGTTTATCACGTAGAGAAACCCCGAGCTTAGCCCTCTCCATAGCTCGCTGAGCGACTTTGAGCGTCCTCATACAGGCCACTGGCGACACGCACTGGTTGTACACTTTAGTCTTCAGGTTTTGAGGTATATATATATATATATATATATATATATATATATATATATATATATATATATATATATCTCAAAAACATAGCAAAATATATATACATATTTAATTGACTTCAACTACATATATGATGTTCTCATTTTAAGGCATCTTTGACCTTGTTACTTCGCAGGGTCACAGGCTGGGGTGGATTTTAATTATTTAATTTATTTAATTTGTGGCGGCGTTGTCGTCGCGCCGCAAGCGAAACACACGCGAGGCCTAAATCACGCTATCAAAATTCCGAATCATAAACAGTATATATAGAACATCTCCAAACTATCACACGGAGCGTTGACCGCTCCCCGGGCAGAACACCTTGCCCGGCGGGAGATCTCCCCTTTTCCTTTCACGGCCACAAATTCAAATTTTGTTTTATTTTTCGTAAAATATCAGTGCCATTAGGCTTCCGCTTCGTTCACAATTCTCATGTTACGCCCTTTTTTTCCAGACGGTAGATACAGTCATCCAGTATAACAGCTCGTAACATCCTCTGCTAAAACATATCCACACTAAACCGTGTGGATATGTGTGCGCCTTGCAATTGATTTTAGATTCATTTGTGTTACGCACGCAGTGTACGTGTTTTTACAATGAGTAAGCTTGGTTTTGGATTGGTTTCAACGTTTATATTTATTTTGTACATTGACATATTTCAAAGCTCCTAGTATGATGTTGCGGTGAAACCACACTCCTGATTTACAGCGTCTTTACGTTTTACTTTTACGTTTACCCTAGCGAACAACCTTGAACGTTCGGTCCTATACAATTCACGCGCTCTCGCTACAATATATCGCGTAAAAATACGCCCGAATTTTTGGAATTATTTCAATTAAAAAAGAAAAGTGAACTTAAGAAATTAAATAAAACGTGGATAAAATAGATTTTTAAATTATCTATCCATTGGTGTAATCCTCAAATGATTAGAGCATTTCCTTTAGCAACAGATGCATGTAATCAATAATTTTAGTCAAATTTTAAAACTAGATTTTAAATGTATTCATAACACATAAAAACAAATTGGAACGTGGAATGTGATGATAGGATATCGAACACTAATAATGTGCTTTTAGATGTAGCTTATTTCTCATAATTAGTTATGAGATAATAGTCTCTGAAAAACGCACTTTTGCGAGATTTTGGTCGGGGTACCGCCTTTTCTATCACAAAAAACTCCAATATTTTATTTAAGCTACTTAGCAACTTACCTGCACAACATCTTGTTCATCTCTTGCTCATATTCTTCCGTAGCGATGCGATATTTTTTTATTTGATCGAGTTCTTCTTGTCGTGCTCGCTCCTATAAAGTTTTTGGGAAAATTAAAAAAAGTATAAACTATGTATTGTGATTATGTCTGTCTATTATATCACAATAACTGCCTTTCATTGAAGGTGGGTTATTATGTTTAAAAAAATATCTGTCAGAATTATATGTCAGTAAAATCTGTCTGTCAGAGCATAGCCTTCGGAATCGCTGAACTGATTGCTAAACTTGACAGACGGATAAGAGAGCAATGTTAGGAACCATTTAGGCTATATTTTATCCGAAAAAACTGGAAGATTATTTTTTGTATAAATCGAAAATTGATACAATAAATGGTCTTTGTTGATTGTAGGATTGCCAAATGGTCGGGATTCGTCTTGATTCCCCTAACATTTTAGATCTCCAGACTCCCGACAAAACTCAAAATCTCCAGACAAACAGCTATACTTCACATCACAGCTGCTTTTGACTTAATAAAAGCTGAATTAGTAATAAGACTGAATACTGAAGTAAATTGTTTGAATTTTAAATCTACTGAATACAAATTAAGGATCCAAATTGGTGGACTCAGTAAAGTACATGAGGCAACCTAAAAATTAAGTGTACTTAAATTAGTTCAACGATGTTGTCCTTTTGTAGAGCCTATTCATTCAAAAAATAAACTTTTTGTTAAAACATTTTTATTTTTTAATATTTATTTCTCAGGACACCAACCCCAAAATCCCGATTTTCAAATTATGTCCAGATATTTTGGTTTCCGATCTGGTATTCCTAGTTGACTGCGTTAAATCTAAAAAAATGCCACATTAATAGATCTTACCCAGGCGCAGCCGGGGCGGGTCGATGGTCTATTATAAAAATGTAAAATTTTTGATTTCTTATATTTACGCGAACATTACACACGATTAAAACTACTTTTACGGATTTTATCGCGTTTATTTTTGCTTTTAATTACTTTTATTTTTAATTCCCGACGTTTCGGTCTCGGTGTTCTTTCGCGAGGATTTATGGTCTATCAAATCTGATGTAATGGTTGGAGCCGTCTAGGATATGATCACAAACTGCAGACTTCCCGGAACGTTGATGCTTCACATCAGCTATATGTTCTTTTACGCGGGTTCTATTTGATCTTTTTGTTTGTCCTATATAGAGCATCTTGTAGAGGAATATGACACTTGACGGATGGTAGGAACTGACTAATCTTCTTTGGCGGCTTGTAGAATGTTCTAATAGAAGCTCGCTTCAAGATATAGCCAATCTTGTCTGTGACACCTCTGACATATGGTAGTACAGCAGGCACACGCTCGACTGTGGCCGGCTTCACTCGGTCACTGTGACGTAGGCGCGGGACCCGAAGCTTGTTGTCGTGCAGAACTTGCTTGACGTGCTGAAGCTCGGCGGGTTAAAAATAAAAGTAATTAAAAGCAAAAATAAACGCCATAAAATCCGTAAAAGTAGTTTTAATCATGTTAAATTTTTCTGAACAAAGGTTGGTACCAACATCTGTAAACGACGAAATAATTTTATACCTGGTAGAGCCACGCTGCAGCTATACTATAGTTGTAGCACGGATAGGTCGGCTCGACCAAGGCAGAACTACGCTCTCACAGAATATCAGCGTATATAAATAATATAGCAGCTTAATACTGCTGTGTTTCGTATAGTGACTGTAGAGAACCGGATACCGGTTTATTTTATATGTGCGATTTATTTTATACGTGGTAGAGCCATGCTGCAGTTATATTAGTAGTATAGTTGTAGCACGAATGGGTCGGCTCGACCGGGGAAGGACCACGCTCCCACAAAATATCAGCGTGAAATAGTAGCTTAACGCTGCTGTGTCTCGTATGGTGAGTGCAGAGACCGAAGACCCTTTTTACTGGAAACGAGGCATTCCATCTTAGTCCTCAGGGATGACAATGCATCTGCGTTTTGATCCTTAATCAAGGATAAATGTGTCTACTTATCATCAAGTGGACTGTGTGCTCGTTTGTCCCCTTATTCTATAAAAAGAATCAATATTTCATTTTAGTTGAAAATTACCTTCAATAAATTGTTATACTCCATCTGCTCCAGTAAGTTCCTCTGATGCTGCTTCTTCGCCTCTGCATCGGTTTTATTTTTGTGTTCGACCAGCTGTTGTAGCTGAGCTGAGAGTTGTCTGTAGTATTCGTTTTCTTCTGCCATCTTTTGTTTGAGTAATTCCTTGGCCTCCTGACGCTCTTTAATCTGATCTTTCATTGCTTGACGAACTTCCTATTGGTGTAATAAATTAATGATTTTTTTCCCATCAAAAGTCTATTGCGGACCACTTGCCTCTCATATATACACACATGTGTCACACATGTGGTATGAATTAGTCGACTTCGATCGATAGTTTCTACCACATTGATTGATCGATGGCATCAATCAATGGTGGCATGAATTTGTCGACGTTGATCGATAGTTTCTACCACATCGATTGTTTGTTGACATCGATCCATGGTGGCATGAATTAGTCGACGTTGATCGATAGTTTCTACCACATCGATTGATCGATGGCATCGATTGATAGTGAAATGGCTTAGTTGACGTCGATCGAGCTTCTTTATTATTCGAAAACCCGACATGCTCCACCGACCGCTACCTATTGTCCTCTTCAGAATACATTTTGAACGATAGGTGCTCATGATGAGCCTACAACCACATCATCAATTGCCGATCGACGTCGATCGATGATTGAACAAAATTTTATTGACCAGTATCCGTCGATTAGCTAAAGCTACCTCACCAATTGGTCTCCACAATAATGGCATCGGTGAACTATCGATTTTTGATATTATCGATCGATGTGGTAGCACCCTAATAGGTAACGTCCGAAAATTTACAATATGGGGCGAGATTAAGTAATGCACGTGAGCTGTGAGTAACTACCTATAAAAAACTAAAAAAAACTGTCACACAGTAAAACCATAACTTCATATTTATTTTCTACAAGTTATTGGGCAAAAAGATCACCATCATCGTTCAAATGGAAAGTTAATCAAAAATGGCAACATATCCCTACCTCGTTGGTCCTTCGAGACCATTTCAAATATTCGCATCGAGTTAGATCCATCACGTCTTGATTCCGCTGCGCTTGTTCTCTTCTGTGTGCATCATCTTGAGCTTCCATCGCCGTCAACTGCTTCTTTAGCTCTATAAGCTTCTTATTGCATTCATCTAATTCTTTCTATAAAGAAGATGATAATGTGAAATTATGGCATGGAATGGAAATGTATTGGTCTGACATGTTTCTATATCAAATTAAGAGGGATGTATGAGCCTATAGCTTCTTTGAAAAATTGTATTGAAAAACTTATGGTCCCAATGATGGTTATGCCTCATTTACACTCAGCCTTGTTGGGCTGTCACTCCCCATGCCGCTACCACTGCCCGACGCCCCCTCGATTGTCGGTTTTTTTACGGAAGTCAAAGGCCCGCCCTTTGACAGTGCGAGCGGGAGCGAGTGTTTACATTCTCGCTCACTCACTTGCCACCGAAGTTCGACCGAGAAAGAACGTGGTACGTTTAAAAACGGCAATTCGTTTATTAATATGTCCTGTGTTTTAGTGATATCAAGTAATGATAAAATAATAAAATTTTTAGAACTTTATGAAATTGAGCGGGTAATATGGGATCATTTCCATTTTTATGTGGTAGAGCCATGCTGCAGCTATATTCCGATTACAGCAAGAATGGGTCGGCTGACCGGGGTAGGAACACGCTTTCACAGAATACCAGCGTAAAATAGCAGCTCAATGCGGCTGTGTTTCTTATGGTGAGTGTAGAGAACCGAAGACCCTTTTTACTGAAAACGAGGCATTCCATCTCAGTCCTCAAGGTTGGCAACGCATCTGATTTTGATTCTTAATTGAAGATAAATGTAGTTGTCTATGGGCCACAGCATTCACTTACCATCAGGTGGACTGTGTGATCGTTTGTCACCCATATTCTTTAAAAAAATCCTCGTGGTAAAAACTATAAATTGCACGTAGTAGCTACTTATACTGAGCAGACATAATACTGTCACACCAGCAAACTTGACGTCAGTCATTGTTGCGAGTTGATCAATAAAAGAAGTATGAAGGCTGAGTGTAAACACCCACTCGCATCGTTGTTGCCGCGGAAGTATTAAAGGAAATATTTCCGGCAGTGACAGGAGCAGTAGCAGTCGCTGAGTGTAAATGGGGCATTAGTATATACTGCAGTCCATTGACACTTGTAGCTAAGTTTAAAAAAGAAAGGCTAGAGATGCGTTGTCACTTCTGAGTCAAATTTGAATGGATATGAATGTACAATGGAGGAATGTCACAGCCTGTAATTATAGAGGCTTGCTATACCATTTAGACCAGAACACAGAAGTGCAGGCACTGCTTTTGGTGGCAGAAATAAGTAAAAATAGAATAAAACAGAATCGAATAGAATCAATTTTAATCAAAACTAATTACATGTAATTCTTATTGAAAGTAATTTTGCACGCCGCACAACGTGCGAGCGTGTGGGAGTGCTCTACTCTTGACATTCCTTACTTATAAAGAGGGATGTTTCACTTATAAAGAGGGATGTTTTCAAAACTACATATATTTTATTATAAAGTCGGCGTATTTTTAAGCTATTGCATAGCTTTTATCGCGAGCTTTGAGCGCGGCGACCGAATCATGAAATTCCATAAGGAAAAGACCTAAGACCTAACATCGTTTAACGTCGTTTAAGTTCGGCAGACTTCGGCACGGTGTTTGTGTGCGTGCTACTAGAGTCTAGCACTAGTAGTTTTTTTAAATTCATTTGTTAAGTTTTGTTTACAAAAAATGTAGTTTATAATTTTTTAGAACGGTTGTCAGTTAGTCTGTGCGCACATGTTTGTCTTCGCGTTTCATAAAAATATACGTAATAATACGTAATGAAATAAATCTTTTTGAATATGTTGCCATTTATCGTCAGGATGATTGATATTGCTGGTTGGTAGTTAGGTATCAGTCTCATAGACGTTTAAAATATATTTTTTTTCATCAAATTTTCATTTAATTCAAAAAACGCTCATGAGACGTACAGTTTTGGATTTTCCAAACTATTTTACTTTTACCACTGGTTCGGGAAAAATCTCTGTCCAGGGAAGAACCAGCAAGAAACCCAGCGGAATCTTTTTTTTTAAAGCAAAAGAATCTATGAACACCGAATCATCTCCCCTACCATAATCCTTATAAATGAAAGATTATGTCAGATTCGCACCGACTAAAATCTCATGGTATTCCACCGTCGCCGCATATTGGCTTGGGATAGATTACGGACACGCTTTCGCGCACATCCGCGGCCTCATGACTATCCCTCCTCGGGAGAGAACAACTTCTCCTTTTCAGGTAAGGCGTTTTGTTAGTGCAATCTTTGTAGATGCTTAACGTAAGGCGCGCCTACCCCGCGGTCTCTCCATCCACCTACGCAACATTTTTTATGTAGGGTAGGGTGGCAAACGAGCACACAGTCCACCTGATGGTAAGCGGTTACTGCGGCCCATAGACATCTACATCTATCCTCGATTACAAATCCAAATGCAGATGCGTTGTCACACGTGAGGAATAAGATGGAATGCCTCGTTTCCAGTAAAAAGGGTCTCCGGTTCTCTACACTCACCATACGAAATACAGCAGCATTAAGCTACCATTTCACGCTGGTATTCTGTGAGAGCGTGGTCCTTCCCCGGTCGAGCCGACCCATTCATGCTACAACTATACTACTAATATAACTGCAGCATGGCTCTACCACGTAAGAGTATAAACAAAATTTAAATTTTTTCTAGTTATTGATTTACCTCTTTTCTTTTTCTAAGTTCCATCATAGCCTTTTCATCTGCAAGCCCTTGCCCAGCGATGGAATCCCACGCATCCGACACTAACTTCTCCTCTGCTTGCTGTTTAGCGAGCTTCTCCTGTTTCTCCTCAATCATTCTTTTACGTTCCTCTGCTAATTCTAATGTTTTTTCTTTTCGCGCTTGTTCATCTAGAAAATAAATGTTGGATTTCATTCTATTCATAAACTCAAACGAACTTGCTTTCTGTTTTTGAATTTTTTATTAAAATCGCAAAGGAACAAAATCAGTAAAAATTAAATTAGTATAAGGCGTCCCCCACTAGATGGAGTGACGACCCGGCAAGAAATGCAGGAAATCGATGTATGCAGGTGACTCAGGACCGTGCTTTATGGCATTCCTTGATTCCATTCAATGATGATGATGATGTAGAATGGACTAGGTTTGTATCACAGGCTTTAAATTTTAAGCCATGTATCCTCAGTAGTTACGATGTACCAGTTCTGGCTCACTTGTAGACTTGTAGTACCAGTTCTGGCGCACTGAGTCAGAAGTTGTACAAGTACGACGTTCGTCGATTCACAATCCTAAAAAAAAAAAAAAAAAAAAAAAAAAAAAAAAAAAAAAAAAAAAAAAAAAAAGGTTTTGGCATGCTCTGATCACGAATCTGCGGTCCATTTTTGCGTAGGATGTACGGTTCCGGAGATGTGCAGATCAATTAACTCTTATCTAATTGATATCCGCTTCGAGCCTCAACCGTCATTAGCGCTCCATTGTCCTTATCTACTTATCTATTGTTGATTGACTACCGTCATTATCTATTATTCGTCGGCGTGTGGGTCGGCTTATGCTATTGTATTATAGTCCTTTGTTCCTATCTACACTAATCTGACTCATTAATAAAACACATTACCCAATTTTGTTAAAAGTTTTATTTATAAAATACAAAATCTTATTACTTATTATCTATAAAATAGGAGCGAAACATCTCATCCACTAAAATATCGTTGTACAATGTGTTCCCTGTAAATATACTCGTAAAACTATGCATTGAACATCCCTGAAACTTATATAGCAAATACATTAAGCAATATTCGCCACAAACTGAAGTCCACTCATTCTGAATCCTATCAACATTCCAGTTCCATCCTTTACAATTTCTTTTAAAAAACTCTAGATGATATCGTACAGGTGCCCGTCCGAATGAATCAAAATATTGACCGACGTCATTCGTATCGATATATAAAGCTACCCAATGTGACCCTGGTTTATCATCTGTATCCAAATTGCATATTATATACGTTGGTACGTGGGTGTACATGGGTAGTTTATTGGCAGCATAAACATTATTTTCTAGAGTGGGGTGAATCTTTTTCAGATGTTGTTGTACATCTAGTGTATCCATAATATTACTGCTATTAGTAGATTATTACAGTACCAATCTACTCAATGACTAATATAGGAGTGATCAATTATAGTGATTTCTAAATATTAAATTGCATTCTTTGTGTTATACAAATCGTATTTGAGTCACCAATACACTGAACAAGACACGACAGGAAGGACGTAGGAATGTAGAGATAAGCAACAGAATGTAAGGTAAGCTTGTTGACGCATAAAGATACTATCAATTCTACTGCAGAAATTCTTTAGATTAGAATTATTACTCACTGGTACTATATAAGACCAAGCAACTGCAGTCATGGAGTTAGTGTATGGTCGTTTGACCGCAGTGGATCTATCAATACTACGTTTGTGTTACTTCAACGCATCAAAGGCCATGGATGTAAGTGTTTATTCTATTGACAAACTTACTTTTCTTTCTGTTATTTTCTTACGTGTGTATGATTTAGTGTTAACAAATTATATTTAAATATTATGTGTGTGTATATGGTTAAGCCGTGGTAGCTCAGATGGTTAGCGCAAAATGTAAAATTCACAGTACGCGACCCGGGTTCGATCCCCGCCGGCACCAATTAAATTGTTAATTACAATTTTAAGTGCTGATTTACCACGTGCTCAGCGTAGCCCTAAAACCCTCTCAGAAATGAGAGGAGGCCTATGTTCAGCAGTGGACTTTAATAGGTTGTAACTTTAGCTTTTTTAACTTTTATGATTAAGTGTTAACAAATTGATATTAACATGATAACTGTGTTGTTGCAGAAATCATTGAGCTTCGATGAAAATACCTATAAACAGTATTACTACTCGCCACTCTCCCCTCAAGAAGAGAGTGATGACATCGTCATTAATAATAACACATGCGATGGTGGAAAAAGAAAATCGCAATCGATTGATCATTTTTTTGAAGCTGAATCAAAAATAAAAAAGAGGAAGCTGTTATCATCAACCGTAGCACGAGCCGCTAGAGATGGTGTATCATACATTTCTACTAATTCTGACGACGGAGACCAAGCGACGCATCTCATCAAAATTGAAATGTACGATATGAAGAAGCTATCCAAGATTCCAACTACTTATCATTGGAAACATGCTTCCACGAGGATTAAATATTACGTAAAGACTAATAAGGATAGCATCTACGACAACACAAACGCCCTCGTATACAATATTACAAAGACAATAGCAGAAAGTGAAAAAGTTAAAAAATACTTTTTTAACAATGACAGTCATTAGCTGATCATTAGTGAATGTGATTCTGTTTACTTAAATTACTTCCGTGTACTCATTATATTGTATTTCTAATCCTTTGTTAGACTTAAATATCGGACATTATTTGAAATTTGGGTATCAGTTGGTCTACCAACACTGAACTGTTACTTACTCTGCTACCTATTTTCTTCTTTACTATAAGGATGGCAAACTTCAGTGAAGTGTGCACCAGTGCTTTCTTCTCCACAACCATGGAAGAGAATACGGAACTATTCAACAGTGAATTAAATCAGGAGTTGTCTAAAGTTTGTGATGAAATGGAGAAGGATCAACTGTTCGATTCATCGTATGATGATGAGTTGTATAATCACTGTGCGATGGTTGAAACACAGTTTAAGTAAGTAAAATAAACATTCATTTCGATCATAATTTACACAATGTCTTGTACAGTTTTTAATAAATTTAAACATTTTAGTAGTCAACCACTACAACTTGGAAGAGGAACGAAGCGAACGAGCAGCAAAGAACCCAAGATCATCAAAAAACCAACAACGGAAGCAGAAGCGCCTACCTCTGCAGGGAACAGTATCAGTAACGATGATCAAGTGGAATGTCTAACGTGTCATATATTTATCAAGAAACGGTATTTAGCTAATCATTTTAAAAGTAATGTTCACAAAAATAATCTTTTAAATTCACATAATTCTTTATCAAACGTTAGTGTTATTGAATCTGCTTTTGGAAATAGGATTTTAACTTATAAAATCAAGAGTAGAGTAGATAGTTCGACATTGGTAAATTTTGAAACTCCTGAACTATTTTTAAATTCTATTAAAGATGATATTTTATTTTTAATACAAGAGTGTATTCATCAACACATAATTTTTAAAGTAAACTTCATATTGCATGCTGATTTTGTTCAACAAACTAAAGATATTCATGATACGTTCGATTTTCAAACGCTTAACTATATTATTTGTCAAGGAGATGACTTAAATATTTTTTTTTTCATCTTTAAATGATACAATTACTACTAAAATTAGTGCATTTGAAAAAAAAGATAGTGGATGGAGTCTAAAAAACATAAAATCTATAGACATGAATGTTAATAAATTTAACCCCCTACGCGGTACTTCATACATAGATCTTCCTCGTGACATAAAATTAAAAAAGGCTGTTATAAATGTAAAAAGCAAGGATTATTTTTGTTTTAAATGGGCGTTACTCTCGGCGTTATATCCCGTAAACAAAGACGCGGATCGTGTATCATCGTACGTTAAACATGCAAATAAACTTAAATTTGATGGTATTTCCTTTCCAGTTAAAATTTCTGACATAGCAAAAGTAGAGAAATTAAATGATATTAGTATTAATGTTTTTGGGTTAGAATATAATAAAGAAAAACGATGTAATTCTATAGTAGGTCCATTATTTTTAACAAAGTGTCGTAAAGATAGACATATCAATTTATTATTTTTTTCCAAGGATACAAAAAATCATTATTGTTACATAAAAAATTTATCGCGGTTAGTTAGTAAACAAATTTCAAAAGACGGTCACATCATGTACATTTGCGAAGCATGTCTACTTCACTTTCCATCTAAGGAAAGTTTAAATAACCATGAACAATACGATTGTGCCCACATTTGTACAGAATTACCAAACAGTGAAACTTTTAAAAAAAAAGAATTGGTTTGGTCAACCTATTTCAAATGATAAAATTAAATTTGATAGTTATGAAAAAAAGTTGAAGATACCATTCGTAGTTTATGCTGATTTTGAAGCATTTTTAATACCAATAGAATCATGTTCTAACGATCCTTCCAAACCTTTCACACACAATATTCAGAAACATGAAGTACATAGTTTTGGTTATTATATTAAATGTTCATATGATGATAAATTATCAAAATATGTAACGTATTGCGGACCCAACTGTGCACAAGTGTTTATGGAAAGTTTATCTAACAATCTCAAAGAAATAAATAGACTTCAAAAATATCCTCCACTTCCGCTAACAAATGAAGACAAAAACCAAATTTCAAATGCAACCATTTGTCATATTTGTGAAACAGAGTTAGCAGAACATTTTTATGATTTTGATTGGTACACCGGTAGTTTTATAGGTGTTGCTCACGAATCATGTAGCTCGAAGTTCAGAAAACCTCGTTATATACCAATATTTTTACACAACCTTAGTCACTATGATGCTCATTTTATTGTTCACGCGTTAAACTTTTGTGATGGTGAAGTCGAAGTTATCCCTCAAAATAAAGAAAAATATATATCCTTTTCCAAAAAATTAAAAATGAATAACCACGAAATTATATTAAGATTCATAGATTCATTTAAGTTTTTATCATGTAAATTAGAAGAATTGGCCAAAAATCTCAGTAATGATCAATTTCAAGAATTACGTAGAAATTATCCTAATGATGAAGATTTCTTTCGTTTAAAACGGAAAGGCGTTTATCCATATGAACTTATGACTAATTATGATAGTTTAAGCCTAACATCGCTCCCCGAACAAAAATTTTTTTATAGCTCGCTCACAGATTCCCATATTTCAAATGATGATTACAATCATGCTAAAGATGTTTGGAAACACTTTGGGTGTTGTAATATGCTAGATTATTCAAACCTGTATTTAAAAACAGACGTTTTACTTTTAACCGATGTATTTGAAAACTTTAGAAAGTTATGTATTAATACTTATGATTTAGACCCTGCCCATTATTACACAGCACCCGGTTTAAGTTGGGAAGCAATGTTAAAATATACAAAAATAGAATTAGAACTTTTAACAGATTATGAGAAAATTGCATTTATTAGATCAGGTATCAGGGGTGGTGTATCTCAATGTAGTAATCGTTATGCTAGAGCTAATAACAAATATATGGGGGATTATGATGCAGGGAAACCAAATTCATATATCACATATTTTGATGCCAACAATTTATATGGTTGGGCTATGTCTCAATGTCTTCCTACTGGTGGATTCGAATGGGTAAATCCGAATACAGAATTTAATGTGTCTGAGACATCGAACTTCGGTTTTATTTTAGAAGTTGATTTGGAATATCCAGATGAACTTCATGATTTACATTCGGACTTTCCTTTATGCCCCGAAAACATTTGTGCAGACAATATTAATGAAAATAAACTAGTCCCAAATTTAAATAATAAAGATAAATATGTAATTCATTACAGAAATTTAAAGCAGTGCATAGAAATGGGGGTTAAATTAACTAAAATTCATAGAGTTTTTAAATTTAAACAGTCTCGCTGGTTGAAGATGTACATAGATCTAAACACAAAATTAAGAACGTTAGCAATATCAGATTTCGAAAAAGATTTTTATAAATTAATGAATAATTCAGTCTTCGGAAAGACTATGGAGAATATTGAAAAAAGGGTTAACATAAAATTAGTTACACACTGGGAGAACCAGGGCAAAGCTTTAGGTGCTCAAGATCTAATCGCTAAACCACAATTTCATAGTCTTTCAGTATTTTCGGAAAACCTAGTTGCGGTTCAGTTGCGAAAAACAAAGTTAATATATAACAAACCAATTTATTTAGGGTTTTGCATTTTAGATATTTCAAAAACATTAATGTATGATTTTCATTATAACTATATGGTTAAAAAGTTTAGTAAAATCAAATTATTGTATACAGATACGGATAGTTTAATATATCATATATTTACAGATGATTTTTACTCTGATATAAAACCTGACCTTTCATCATACTTTGATACCTCAGCTTATGATGCAAATAATATTTTTGAATATCCAAAATTAAATAAAAAGAAATTAGGTTTTTTTAAAGATGAAAATAATGGTAAAATCATGAAAGAATTTGTGGGTTTACGATCCAAAATGTACGCTTTTAACTTAGAGAATAAGACTATAGCCAAGGCAAAAGGCGTAAATAAATGTATCACTAAAAAGATGACCATGGATAATTATAAGTCTTCTCTTTTATAGTATGCTTAGGTTTAAATCAATTAAACACACAATTTTTACACAAAAAATAAATAAGATTGGTTTATCATATAATGACACAAAGAGGCATATTTTAGATAATAATATTGAAACATTAGCTTGGGGTCATTATAAACTGCGTTATGTAAGTGTTGATAGTTTTTAATTTTATGTCTGCATGTAAATAAAATTTGTATTGATTGTAAAATAATGATAATAGTATAATATGACGTAGAGTTTATTACATATTTAATCGTTGTTTTATTGTAAATAATTTAAGTTAATTGTTGTTTATATTTGCGTGTGTGTGTGTGTGTGTGCATTTATTTGAGATTGAGTTGATTGTAAAATTATGATGTACTAATTGTGTTAGAAATAGTATACAGATCATTCTGTTTTATATAATGTTTGCAATATATATTAATTGTTAACATCAACACTTTCATTTTTTATTTCACCCCTTAGAACTTTAGACGTGTATAATGTTTCACTTTATCCATCCGTTTACTGCTATTGTGGCGGGGCCAAGTGGATGTGGGAAGTCAAATTTTGTAACAAATTTCATAAAATCAGTTACAGAAATATGTAATTGTGATTTTAATCAGATCACATGGTGCTTTGATGAAATGCAACCTTTATATAATTTACCAAATGTTAACTACCATCAAGGAATTCCAAATGTTAATATGTTTGACGGTGAAAACCCACATCTTGTTATTATTGATGATCTAATGAGAGAGTCCGATGGAAGAATTGTGGATATATTTACAAAAGGTAGTCATCACAGGAATCTTAGTGTATTTTATTTAACACAAAATTTATTTCATCAGGGTAAAGGGCAAAGAGACATATCCTTAAACTCAAGTTATATAATATATTTTAAAAACCCTCGAGATAAAACTCAAATAAGATATTTAGCACGACAAGTGTCACCAGATAACCCAAAATGTATTGAAGATGCCTACAGGGATGCAACTCTAGAGGCGCATGGATATTTAATGGTAGATTCAAAACAGAATACCAATGATTTTTGTCGTATCAAGACAAATGTCTTCCCATTTAATGGTTTCTGCACAGTCTACGTCCCCACAAAAGAGTTTAAATACACCAAGAATCAAACATTTCAAATCATTGCTAAATGATGCATCGTCGACTCACAACGCATAAACATTTGCTAAACGCTTTGCATACGCTTAAACCAAAATATAAAAGAGCATTACTTAAAACGTGTGATGAAGAAGAAATTAACTGTATTTGTGAGTGTATTCATAACGTTTTACAAGGAAAAGTACCTCTTAAAGATCAAGATAAACAAAAATTGAATAAACACAAAAATATACTCCGTCAACTAGTGCGTAAGTGTAAACATAAACTAAGAAAAAATATAATTATACAAAAAGGAGGGGCTTTCTTACCAATAATATTAGGTGCAATATTGAGTGGATTAGTGAGTGGACTAGCCAGTTAACATGGAAAATGCAAAGAAAATGATACTTATCGAACCTGGATTGATTGAAAAATTAAAACAAGAAAATAAGGTTAATACGAGTAGTAGTTTATCTCGATTAGATATTGAAATGCAAAATATTATGAATAGTAAGACGGAAGACCGAAAGAAATGGATGTTATATTTACAAACACTGCAAAGATACCTTCATTTTACCGAAGAGGATCGTCAACCACTCAGATTACCAATTTATTCTGATACATCTAATGAAGATTCAAACGAGTCTAAAATTGGTTTTAAAAATAAAGATAGAGATCTAAAAACTTCAGTTGATGCTGAATCTTTGTTGGAGGAGAATCGATCCATCAAAAGTAAAGAAAATGTTGAAAATCCACTTTACACACCAGCTCAAATACTCAGTTTAATACCAAAAACTTATAATAAAAAAGGACAGTTATTATTAAACTTAGTTGAAACAAGTAAAAGGTAAAATACATTGGGATAATGAAGGTACAGTCATAATTGATAATGAAAAAATTCCTGGAAGTAATATTGTTGATTTAATAAATGATTCACTAAGACCCTTAAAAAGAAGTGATCCAGTAGGTTGGGATAGATTTGCTGAAGCATTAAAAGATATTAAAGTACCACTTACTTATATTGGAAATCCAAAGAGATGTGAGTTTATTAACCAACTTCAAGCAAAAGATCTGAACAAACCCTCTGAGATTGAATTTCAAGAGTTTTCTACACCGAGCAGTAGAGATAAAAAGTCTACAACTAAAATACGTAAAAGGCTTGAGTGGGAAAAATGGACCCCGTACTAGAAGAAATTAACAGGATTTATTATGATCCATCTAATCCCGCTGGTTTTGGTAGTATTGATAAATTATCAAAAGCCATGAAGGGTAAAATGAATAAAAAGCAAGTAAAGGAATGGTTAAAATCACAAGAAACATACACATTACATAAACCCATTCGAAAAAAATTCCCGCGTAATAGGTACATTCTATCAAATATTAATGAACTGTGGCAAGCTGATTTAAGTGATATGCGAACTTATTCTCAATATAATGATGGTTTCAAGTATATACTTTGTGTTATTGATGTATTTAGTAAATATGCTTTTGCAAGACCAATGAAAAGGAAAAACTCAGAAACAACTAAAGAATGTTTTGAAAGTATATTTACTGAAAGTAATTTAACACCTACTCACATACAATCTGATAAAGGTACAGAATTTGTTTCAAAAGATGTACAAAAATACTTTAAATCCAAAAAGATTAGAAGTTGGTTAATAAACTCACATCTCTTTGGATTTCCAATATAAGTAAGTGGTACTTTAATATCTTTTAATGCTTCAGCAAATCTATCCCAACCTACTGGATCACTTCTTTTTAAGGGTCTTAGTGAATCATTTATTAAATCAACAATATTACTTCCAGGAATTTTTTCATTATCAATTGTGACTGTACCTTCATTATCTCAATGTATTTTACCTCTACTTGTTTCAACTAAGTTTAATAATAACTGTCCTTTTTTATTATAAGTTTTTGGTATTAAACTGAGTATTTGAGCTGGTGTGTAAAGTGGATTTTCAACATTTTCTTTACTTTTGATGGATCGATTCTCCTCCAACAAAGATTCAGCATCAACTGAAGTTTTTAGATCTCTATCTTTATTTTTAAAACCAATTTTAGACTCGTTTGAATCTTCATTAGATGTATCAGAATAAATTGGTAATCTGAGTGGTTGACGATCCTCTTCGGTAAAATGAAGGTATCTTTGCAGTGTTTGTAAATATAACATCCATTTCTTTCGGTCTTCCGTCTTACTATTCATAATATTTTGCATTTCAATATCTAATCGAGATAAACTACTACTCGTATTAACCTTATTTTCTTGTTTTAATTTTTCAATCAATCCAGGTTCGATAAGTATCATTTTCTTTGCATTTTCCATGTTAACTGGCTAGTCCACTCACTAATCCACTCAATATTGCACCTAATATTATTGGTAAGAAAGCCCCTCCTTTTTGTATAATTATATTTTTTCTTAGTTTATGTTTACAATTACGCACTAGTTGACGGAGTATATTTTTGTGTTTATTCAATTTTTGTTTATCTTGATCTTTAAGAGGTACTTTTCCTTGTAAAACGTTATGAATACACTTACAAATACAGTTAATTTCTTCTTCATCACACGTTTTAAGTAATGCTCTTTGATATTTTGGTTTAAGCGTATGCAAAGCGTTTAGCAAATGTTTATGCGTTGTGAGTCGACGATGCATCATTTAGCAATGATTTGAAATGTTTGATTCTTGGTGTATTTAAACTCTTTTGTGGGGACGTAGACTGTGCAGAAACCATTAAATGGGAAGACATTTGTCTTGATACGACAAAAATCATTGGTATTCTGTTTTAAATCTACCAATAAATATCCATGCGCCTCTAGAGTTGCATCCCTGTAGGCATCTTCAATACATTTTGGGTTATCTGGTGACACTTGTCGTGCTAAATATCTTATTTGAGTTTTATCTCGAGGGTTTTTAAAATATATTATATAACTTGAGTTTAAGGATATGTCTCTTTGCCCTTTACCCTGATGAAATAAATTTTGTGTTAAATAAAATACAGTAAGATTCCTGTGATGACTACCTTTTGTAAATATATCCACAATTCTTCCATCGGACTCTCTCATTAGATCATCAATAATAACAAGATGTGGGTTTTCACCGTCAAACATATTAACATTTGGAATTCCTTGATGGTAGTTAACATTTGGTAAATTATATAAAGGTTGCATTTCATCAAAGCACCATGTGATCTGATTAAAATCACAATTACATATTTCTGTAACTGATTTTATGAAATTTGTTACAAAATTTGACTTCCCACATCCACTTGGCCCCGCCACAATAGCAGTAAACGGATGGATAAAGTGAAACATTATACACGTCTAAAGTTCTAAGGGGTGAAATAAAAAATGAAAGTGTTGGTGTTAACAATTAATATATATTGCAAACATTATATAAAACAGAATGATCTGTATACTATTTCTAACACAATTAGTACATCATAATTTTACAATCAACTCAATCTCAAATAAATGCACACACACACACACACACACGCAAATATAAACAACAATTAACTTAAATTATTTACAATAAAACAACGATTAAATATGTAATAAACTCTACGTCATATTATACTATTATCATTATTTTACAATCAATACAAATTTTATTTACATGCAGACATAAAATTAAAAACTATCAACACTTACATAACGCAGTTTATAATGACCCCAAGCTAATGTTTCAATATTATTATCTAAAATATGCCTCTTTGTGTCATTATATGATAAACCAATCTTATTTAATTTTTGTGTAAAAATTGTGTGTTTAATTGATTTAAATCTAAGCATACTATAATATTGCACTTTTTTATTAAATAGAGAAGACTTATAATTATCCATGGTCATCTTTTTAGTGATACATTTATTTACGCCTTTTGCCTTGGCTATAGTCTTATTCTCTAAGTTAAAAGCGTACATTTTGGATCGTAAACCCACAAATTCTTTCATGATTTTACCATTATTTTCATCTTTAAAAAAACCTAATTTCTTTTTATTTAATTTTGGATATTCAAAAATATTATTTGCATCATAAGCTGAGGTATCAAAGTATGATGAAAGGTCAGGTTTTATATCAGAGTAAAAATCATCTGTAAATATATGATATATTAAACTATCCGTATCTGTATACAATAATTTGATTTTACTAAACTTTTTAACCATATAGTTATAATGAAAATCATACATTAATGTTTTTGAAATATCTAAAATGCAAAACCCTAAATAAATTGGTTTGTTATATATTAACTTTGTTTTTCGCAACTGAACCGCAACTAGGTTTTCCGAAAATACTGAAAGACTATGAAATTGTGGTTTAGCGATTAGATCTTGAGCACCTAAAGCTTTGCCCTGGTTCTCCCAGTGTGTAACTAATTTTATGTTAACCCTTTTTTCAATATTCTCCATAGTCTTTCCGAAGACTGAATTATTCATTAATTTATAAAAATCTTTTTCGAAATCTGATTTTGCTAACGTTCTTAATTTTGTGTTTAGATCTATGTACATCTTCAACCAGCGAGACTGTTTAAATTTTAAAACTCTATGAATTTTAGTTAATTTAACCCCCATTTCTATGCACTGCTTTAAATTTCTGTAATGAATTACATATTTATCTTTATTATTTAAATTTGGGACTAGTTTATTTTCATTAATATTGTCTGCACAAATGTTTTCGGGGCATAAAGGAAAGTCCGAATGTAAATCATGAAGTTCATCTGGATATTCCAAATCAACTTCTAAAATAAAACCGAAGTTCGATGTCTCAGACACATTAAATTCTGTATTCGGATTTACCCATTCGAATCCACCAGTAGGAAGACATTGAGACATAGCCCAACCATATAAATTGTTGGCATCAAAATATGTGATATATGAATTTGGTTTCCCTGCATCATAATCCCCCATATATTTGTTATTAGCTCTAGCATAACGATTACTACATTGAGATACACCACCCCTGATACCTGATCTAATAAATGCAATTTTCTCATAATCTGTTAAAAGTTCTAATTCTATTTTTGTATATTTTAACATTGCTTCCCAACTTAAACCGGGTGCTGTGTAATAATGGGCAGGGTCTAAATCATAAGTATTAATACATAACTTTCTAAAGTTTTCAAATACATCGGTTAAAAGTAAAACGTCTGTTTTTAAATACAGGTTTGAATAATCTAGCATATTACAACACCCAAAGTGTTTCCAAACATCTTTAGCATGATTGTAATCATCATTTTAAATATGGGAATCTGTGAGCGAGCTATAAAAAAATTTTTGTTCGGGGAGCGATGTTAGGCTTAAACTATCATAATTAGTCATAAGTTCATATGGATAAACGCCTTTCCGTTTTAAACGAAAGAAATCTTCATCATTAGGATAATTTCTACGTAATTCTTGAAATTGATCATTACTGAGATTTTTGGCCAATTCTTCTAATTTACATGATAAAAACTTAAATGAATCTATGAATCTTAATATAATTTCGTGGTTATTCATTTTTAATTTTTTGGAAAAGGATATATATTTTTCTTTATTTTGAGGGATAACTTCGACTTCACCATCACAAAAGTTTAACGCGTGAACAATAAAATGAGCATCATAGTGACTAAGGTTGTGTAAAAATATTGGTATATAACGAGGTTTTCTGAACTTCGAGCTACATGATTCGTGAGCAACACCTATAAAACTACCGGTGTACCAATCAAAATCATAAAAATGTTCTGCTAACTCTGTTTCACAAATATGACAAATGGTTGCATTTGAAATTTGGTTTTTGTCTTCATTTGTTAGCGGAAGTGGAGGATATTTTTGAAGTCTATTTATTTCTTTGAGATTGTTAGATAAACTTTCCATAAACACTTGTGCACAGTTGGGTCCGCAATACGTTACATATTTTGATAATTTATCATCATATGAACATTTAATATAATAACCAAAACTATGTACTTCATGTTTCTGAATATTGTGTGTGAAAGGTTTGGAAGGATCGTTAGAACATGATTCTATTGGTTTTAAAAATGCTTCAAAATCAGCATAAACTACGAATGGTATCTTCAACTTTTTTTCATAACTATCAAATTTAATTTTATCATTTGAAATAGGTTGACCAAACCAATTCTTTTTTTTTTAAAGTTTCACTGTTTGGTAATTCTGTACAAATGTGGGCACAATCGTATTGTTCATGGTTATTTAAACTTTCCTTAGATGGAAAGTGAAGTAGACATGCTTCGCAAATGTACATGATGTGACCGTCTTTTGAAATTTGTTTACTAACTAACCGCGATAAATTTTTTATGTAACAATAATGATTTTTTGTATCCTTGGAAAAAAATAATAAATTGATATGTCTATCTTTACGACACTTTGTTAAAAATAATGGACCTACTATAGAATTACATCGTTTTTCTTTATTATATTCTAACCCAAAAACATTAATACTAATATCATTTAATTTCTCTACTTTTGCTATGTCAGAAATTTTAACTGGAAAGGAAATACCATCAAATTTAAGTTTATTTGCATGTTTAACGTACGATGATACACGATCCGCGTCTTTGTTTACGGGATATAACGCCGAGAGTAACGCCCATTTAAAACAAAAATAATCCTTGCTTTTTACATTTATAACAGCCTTTTTTAATTTTATGTCACGAGGAAGATCTATGTATGAAGTACCGCGTAGGGGGTTAAATTTATTAACATTCATGTCTATAGATTTTATGTTTTTTAGACTCCATCCACTATCTTTTTTTTCAAATGCACTAATTTTAGTAGTAATTGTATCATTTAAAGATGAAAAAAAAAATATTTAAGTCATCTCCTTGACAAATAATATAGTTAAGCGTTTGAAAATCGAACGTATCATGAATATCTTTAGTTTGTTGAACAAAATCAGCATGCAATATGAAGTTTACTTTAAAAATTATGTGTTGATGAATACACTCTTGTATTAAAAATAAAATATCATCTTTAATAGAATTTAAAAATAGTTCAGGAGTTTCAAAATTTACCAATGTCGAACTATCTACTCTACTCTTGATTTTATAAGTTAAAATCCTATTTCCAAAAGCAGATTCAATAACACTAACGTTTGATAAAGAATTATGTGAATTTAAAAGATTATTTTTGTGAACATTACTTTTAAAATGATTAGCTAAATACCGTTTCTTGATAAATATATGACACGTTAGACATTCCACTTGATCATCGTTACTGATACTGTTCCCTGCAGAGGTAGGCGCTTCTGCTTCCGTTGTTGGTTTTTTGATGATCTTGGGTTCTTTGCTGCTCGTTCGCTTCGTTCCTCTTCCAAGTTGTAGTGGTTGACTACTAAAATGTTTAAATTTATTAAAAACTGTACAAGACATTGTGTAAATTATGATCGAAATGAATGTTTATTTTACTTACTTAAACTGTGTTTCAACCATCGCACAGTGATTATACAACTCATCATCATACGATGAATCGAACAGTTGATCCTTCTCCATTTCATCACAAACTTTAGACAACTCCTGATTTAATTCACTGTTGAATAGTTCCGTATTCTCTTCCATGGTTGTGGAGAAGAAAGCACTGGTGCACACTTCACTGAAGTTTGCCATCCTTATAGTAAAGAAGAAAATAGGTAGCAGAGTAAGTAACAGTTCAGTGTTGGTAGACCAACTGATACCCAAATTTCAAATAATGTCCGATATTTAAGTCTAACAAAGGATTAGAAATACAATATAATGAGTACACGGAAGTAATTTAAGTAAACAGAATCACATTCACTAATGATCAGCTAATGACTGTCATTGTTAAAAAAGTATTTTTTAACTTTTTCACTTTCTGCTATTGTCTTTGTAATATTGTATACGAGGGCGTTTGTGTTGTCGTAGATGCTATCCTTATTAGTCTTTACGTAATATTTAATCCTCGTGGAAGCATGTTTCCAATGATAAGTAGTTGGAATCTTGGATAGCTTCTTCATATCGTACATTTCAATTTTGATGAGATGCGTCGCTTGGTCTCCGTCGTCAGAATTAGTAGAAATGTATGATACACCATCTCTAGCGGCTCGTGCTACGGTTGA
The DNA here is from genome assembly GCA_036936625.1 of Parnassius smintheus behrii. NCBI lineage: Eukaryota > Metazoa > Arthropoda > Insecta > Lepidoptera > Papilionidae > Parnassius > Parnassius smintheus. The sequence goes on from JAUPFT010000022.1 coordinate 35,397,122, forward strand.
TGATAACAGCTTCCTCTTTTTTATTTTTGATTCAGCTTCAAAAAAATGATCAATCGATTGCGATTTTCTTTTTCCACCATCGCATGTGTTATTATTAATGACGATGTCATCACTCTCTTCTTGAGGGGAGAGTGGCGAGTAGTAATACTGTTTATAGGTATTTTCATCGAAGCTCAATGATTTCTGCAACAACACAGTTATCATGTTAATATCAATTTGTTAACACTTAATCATAAAAGTTAAAAAAGCTAAAGTTACAACCTATTAAAGTCCACTGCTGAACATAGGCCTCCTCTCATTTCTGAGAGGGTTTTAGGGCTACGCTGAGCACGTGGTAAATCAGCACTTAAAATTGTAATTAACAATTTAATTGGTGCCGGCGGGGATCGAACCCGGGTCGCGTACTGTGAATTTTACATTTTGCGCTAACCATCTGAGCTACCACGGCTTAACCATATACACACACATAATATTTAAATATAATTTGTTAACACTAAATCATACACACGTAAGAAAATAACAGAAAGAAAAGTAAGTTTGTCAATAGAATAAACACTTACATCCATGGCCTTTGATGCGTTGAAGTAACACAAACGTAGTATTGATAGATCCACTGCGGTCAAACGACCATACACTAACTCCATGACTGCAGTTGCTTGGTCTTATATAGTACCAGTGAGTAATAATTCTAATCTAAAGAATTTCTGCAGTAGAATTGATAGTATCTTTATGCGTCAACAAGCTTACCTTACATTCTGTTGCTTATCTCTACATTCCTACGTCCTTCCTGTCGTGTCTTGTTCAGTGTATTGGTGACTCAAATACGATTTGTATAACACAAAGAATGCAATTTAATATTTAGAAATCACTATAATTGATCACTCCTATATTAGTCATTGAGTAGATTGGTACTGTAATAATCTACTAATAGCAGTAATATTATGGATACACTAGATGTACAACAACATCTGAAAAAGATTCACCCCACTCTAGAAAATAATGTTTATGCTGCCAATAAACTACCCATGTACACCCACGTACCAACGTATATAATATGCAATTTGGATACAGATGATAAACCAGGGTCACATTGGGTAGCTTTATATATCGATACGAATGACGTCGGTCAATATTTTGATTCATTCGGACGGGCACCTGTACGATATCATCTAGAGTTTTTTAAAAGAAATTGTAAAAGATGGAACTGGAATGTTGATAGGATTCAGAATGAGTGGACTTCAGTTTGTGGCGAATATTGCTTAATGTATTTGCTATATAAGTTTCAGGGATGTTCAATGCATAGTTTTACGAGTATATTTACAGGGAACACATTGTACAACGATATTTTAGTGGATGAGATGTTTCGCTCCTATTTTATAGATAATAAGTAATAAGATTTTGTATTTTATAAATAAAACTTTTAACAAAATTGGGTAATGTGTTTTATTAATGAGTCAGATTAGTGTAGATAGGAACAAAGGACTATAATACAATAGCATAAGCCGACCCACACGCCGACGAATAATAGATAATGACGGTAGTCAATCAACAATAGATAAGTAGATAAGGACAATGGAGCGCTAATGACGGTTGAGGCTCGAAGCGGATATCAATTAGATAAGAGTTAATTGATCTGCACATCTCCGGAACCGTACATCCTACGCAAAAATGGACCGCAGATTCGAGAATTTTTTTTTTTTTTTTTTTTTTTTTTTTTTTTTTTTTTTTTTAGGATTGTGAATCGACGAACGTCGTACTTGTACAACTTCTGACTCAGTGCGCCAGAACTGGTACTACAAGTGAGCCAGAACTGGTACATCGTAACTACTATCCTCTCCTTCTCCCTAAATCATGAGATGCCCATACACAGCCGTGGATTTTTGGAGACCGATAAAGAAAACAAAAAATACATTGTGGTCTTGAACGGCCACGACTAGAAAAGTTTCGATGGAATTCTAAGCTAAGCGTGGAAAGCGAAATTGAGTTTAATAAAACTCTCTTATTTATACTTATATATAAAATTCTGCTATTGATATATAAATATATCAATAGCGGAATTTTATATATAAGTATATTTATCGATATATCGAAAATCCGATATTTTAAAAAAATATCAACAGACTAGTTAGACAGAATAGTTGGGACAGAATAGTTGATCAGTTGGAATGATCAGTTGAACTGAACATGTGTGTCGTATGATTAAAACTACTTTTACGGATTTTATCGCGTTTATTTTTACTTTTTATTTTTAATTCCCGACGTTTCGGGCGCTTTCCAGCACCCATGGTCACGGGGGACTGAGATGACTGACGTCCCGATGTCATTGTTAAACCCGGAGTACCTTCAGCTTTTTTTTTAATTATTGTTTATTGCATAGATCGGACCATAAACAATAATTAAAAAAGCTGAAGGTACTCCGGGTTTAACAATGACATCGGGACGTCAGTCATCTCAGTCCCCCGTGACCATGGGTGCTGGAAAGCGCCCGAAACGTCGGGAATTAAAAATAAAAAGTAAAAATAAACGCGATAAAATCCGTAAAAGTAGTTTTAATCATGTGTAGTGTTCGCGTAAATATAAGAAATCATTATGTGTGTCGTACATTAGATTAATAAGGTGTTAGAGATAAGGATTTAGTATTATTTTAGAGTATCTTGGTAAGCCTAATATTTCGTTTCTTAGTTTACTTCTATAAAAAGGAAAGGGAAGGATTTAGCCATAGTTGCCATGCTTGGCAAACGGGTTGGAACCGCAGCCAGTCAGTACATCTGAGTTGTTATCAGAAAGGTGCTACTGCCCATCTCCTTCCTGTTTCAGTATCGACGACACCTACGGGATGAAATGGGGTAGTGAATATTCTTACACTGCACCTACTCGGTTAACAAGACTTATGGAACTTGTTACTGTAGGCAATGTCCTTCCAGCTCTATAAAGATAGCAGTGTAAAGTCAGCAGAAACCTAAAAATTGTATCCAGGAATTTGTAGCTAATATGTTGCTCAGTAGTTGCCGAAATTGCGAATTTGTTGCTCCAACCGGTTTAGAAAAAATTGATTTACTGCTATCTTTACGTTAAGATAACAGTAAAAATATTTAAAGTTATAATGAATAATGAAAAATATTAGTTACAATATTCCTGAATACAATTTTTAGGTTTCTGCTGACTTTTCACTGCTATCTTTATAGAGCTTGTCCTTCCTACCTTTTTATTTTTATTGCTAATTACTTCATACGTGGTAATGCCACGCTGCAGCTATATTATGGTTGTAGCACGAATGGTTCGGCTCGACCGGGGAAATGCCACGCTCTCACATAATACCAGCGTAAAATAGCAGCTTATTACTGCTGTGTTTTGTACGGTGGGTGTAGATATCCAGAGATACTTTTTTTTACTGTAAACGAGGTATTCCATCTTAGTCCTCAGGGGTGGCTACGCATCTGCGTTTTGATTCTTAATCGAGGATAAATGTAGATGTCTATGGGTCACAGGATCCACTTACCATCGGGTGGACTGTGTGCTCGTTTGTCACCATTAATCTATAAAATAAACTTCGTATTTGTACATGTGATTTAGACGCTCCCATACGAACTGAACACATGGATGATACGTGTACGCAGCATTGATTATTATTTATTATTACTATTACAAACCTTCTGCTTCCTTTCTCTTGTCCTCTTCCCACATGGACTTCAACCTCAAGGTTTCCTGTTTCAACAACTCTTTCTCCTTCTCCCTTTTAATACGTTTCTGCTCCAGTTGGTAATCTGTGTACTCTTTACACTCTCTGTCTTTGCGGAAGCGTTCAATAGCATCATACTCCATTCTTGCTGTCTAAAAAAGGGTAAATGGAAAAATGACGTCACTATCTGTGGGATTACATTGAGAAATGCTTGACAAACTACCCAATCCTCATGCACTGGGTAGTTTGTCAAGCATACAGTGGAATATTTTTAAAGATCTAACTTATTAGTGGCAGTAGTAATTAGCAGCTGAGGCTCAATGAGGGAGGCAGCGGAAGTGAAAATCAACATTTGTGTTTTAAACGAAAATGTTTTCTCTGTTTGGGACTCGTGACTTGCAATTTCAATACCAGTAGAATCAGTTGACTCGTTGGTCTAGTGGTTGAATTAGTGCAACTGCTGATCATCAGGTCCTGGGTTCGAATCCCGGGTCGGGTCGAAAAATCGATTGAGTTTTTCCGTCAAAAAATTCACGGTATCTGCCCGGAGTCAGGAAGTTGGCGGTGTCTCACTCCCGTGCCTCGGAAAGCACGTCCAGATATTTTATATCTAGCGCATACGAGATGGATAAATCTATGGCGGCGCTATCGTCACGGCACAAGCAAAGCGTCGAAGTAAAACAGTATATACAGGGTGTTAGTGTAAACACCGTTAGCCTTAAAACCAATGGTTTGGTTTCACTTATAGAACGTAAATTCAATGAATTTAAGAAAAAAACCCTATTTTCTTTCATAAAATTTAAAAAGTTTCTGTCCGACACCGTCCGTAAATTCACGGATACCCTATGCGCCAGAGTGATGTAATCACTCTAAAGATCACCGCCCGCGCTAGCTACCTACACAAAATTCCAATAAAAACACAATAGGTACACATAACCAGTGATTTAACTTTTCCTTCATACTTTCATCCTGGCTTAGGACAGCCAAAAATTGAGAAATTAAGGAAAAATTGAGATTTTACTTTAAAAAATGTTGTTATTTTTCATTGAATTTACGTTCTGTAAGTGAAACCAAACCACTGGTTTCAAGAATAACGGTGCTTACACCAACATCCTGTATAGAACAGCTCCGAAATATCACTTGGAGCGTTGGCCGCTGCCCGGGCAGAACCTTGCCCGTCGGGAGATCTCCCCTTTTCCTTCACGGCCAAAAATCTTCTTCTCCGGCTAAGTTGCGCAGTGGCGTAGCTGAGATGCGGCGCTGAGAGCAGCGGGTTCGAACCCCGCACGTTCACCGCAGCAGGAACGAACAAAAATTTGTATAGCCTTGTAGCAGCCAGGCTAATCGGCAATAAATAATATATACCCTGCTACTACCATAACACAGAAGGCGAAGTAAACATTTATTTCCTAACTATCCCCGGCTACTGAGATACTGTGGGCTGCATATTGATGCGAGATAATTTGACGTATATATTTAACGTTCTAATAAAGAAACAAGAAACAGCCGCAAATATCATTCAGCGCCACATCGTCTTCACACGCCGCTATCGTTATGTATCCGTCGACCATTTTTAAGCCGTTTCTTCAACGCCGCACCTCGCTTCTCCTTGCTGTTCCGGAGCTGTGTCCCACGCCGCCGCCGCTCGCCGACTACGCGCGCGCGTTTTTTTTTTGCGCCCGAAGCAAATATGGGCAACCCTCCGGAAAGCGAGGGAGGGAGGTTGAGAATGCTCATAGCATACCACGCTCGTACGTGACTTTTACCCACTAAACTCAACCTTTTAGGAATTGGCTTAACGATCTGACTAGAGATCTCTAAGCCGTATACGAACGCTACCCTCCTTGGCAGAAAGGAGGGTACGCGCGCGCGCCGGCCTGCACAACTTTTATAGCCCAGTCTAGCGACGTAGATACGAGAAGATAACACGAGTCTCACGCCGGCAAATGGAACGTACATAATGCTGCGGCTACACTAAGGATCAACGTCAATGCCCATAAACGCAACAATTATTGCCTTAAATTTAACGCGATAAAATGTGTGGCTACACTTGAACGGTCAACGTCGTTTCCCGTTGAACCCATTAAATTTGCCGTTGAACCCATTAAATTTGCCGTTGAGCGGCGTTAAATTTGCCGTTGTTAAATGTTTCGACCGGGGAAGGACCACGCTCTCACAAAATACCAGCGTAAAATAGTAGCTTAATGCTGCTGTGTTTCGTACGGTGAGTGTAGAGAACCGGAGACTCTTTTTACTGGAAAAGAGGCATTCCATCCTAGTCCTCACGGGTGACAACGCATCTGCATTTTGATTCGTAATCGAAGATAGATGTAGATGTCTATGGGCTACAGCATCCACATACCATCAGGTGCACTGTGTGCTTGTTTGTCACCCTGTCCTATAAAATAAAAAAATAAACAAAGAAAAAGAAGATGGTGGATGCTACTGCACAGAAAACGTACACTATAAATCTATTTATGTTTTATTTTGTTTTCCCGCACCCAAATTGCACATATTTTAATGAAATAATAACTAATAAGCCAATCATAAATACTGATCAAGTGCGAATTAGATACACGTACCCAGGGTTTCGTACCACTGTAGACTATGAATTTTGACCTGCAAAAATTGTTTTTTTTCTCCTATTTATTTTTCTTAGTTTCATACCGTAAATTAAAGTACTTTTGAAGTAATTTTAAACTCATTCAATCTCGAAAAGCTTTTTCATTACTCCACTCCATCGCAGCCATATAACTCGTACGAATTAACTTGAGACCCGGGCCGATGACGTAATTGTCAATGTACGGTGTGCAAAATAATGTGTCGTAATATTTTTTTATTTGAAATTTTTGAGATTTGCATGAGATTATTAATAAAAACAAAATAAAATGTTCTGGCAAGGGGTGAAGTAATAAGTGATATACTGTTGCCATTTTTATATATTTTAAATATTTATTTTTTATAATATATATAATATTATTTTTAGTTAACGCATCAAGGAAGGACAAAGAAATAAACATACACACTTTCTCATTTATAATATTATTAATTTATTTATTATACACTTTATTGCACTATAAAAAGTGTTACAGATTCGTACACAATAAAATTTTTCGCCTCGTTTTTCATTTTTAGTAGTGTTAGGCCTTTGATATGCCTGTTGCTGCACAAGCCCTCTTTAAAGCTTGGTCCACAGGAATAAGAAACTTTTTATTTGATTTTTCATCTTCGAAAAATTTTAAAACTTTTAGAGCAAGTGTCCGTGCTTGGCTATGTATTGTCTTTCCTCCCATCTTTTTTTAAAAATAAAAAAGGCGGAGTAACTCCTAAGTGTCACAAGAAAACGGCACAACACAACGTACAAACTTAACAATAAACAACGCAATTAACAACAAACAGATAAAATAACGTTCAAGTATAACAAAAACAAACAAAAGTCCAAACCAAACAACAAACAATTATCAAAAATATCGAACTAGAGTCGAGACGCGTATCCGTAACAAAAATGCTATCGGCACTAAGCGCGCACGGCCAGCGCGGGACGCGGTGCGGGGAGTCGGGAAGGGGGTCGCATTCCAGCGGAGTCTCAAGTTAATTCGTACGTATTGTACGTGCAACACCGTGGCACTCACCGTGCACAATGAGACAAACGTAGTGTGGCTGCTTCAACGCTATAATTCGCGCGTTAATCCATTGATGTACCGCCACTCGAGTTATCGGCAAACGGGAAACGGCATTATTAATGTCGTTGTCAAATTATCGCGATAATTCGTGGCCACACCTACATTCAACGTCCATCAACGCGATAATTAACGGCATTTCTCCTTAGTGTGGCCGGGCCATAATAATCTTTATTGGTCATAATGTATGTAGTGTAATTGGCTAGGCAAATAAAAATTGTTACTATTGGTTAACTAACGACGTAGCCGGACGTATAAATATAGGCTGGGTCGACGTAAAATTCATTCCATATTCCATATTCCGTATTCCATATTCCATATTCAATACTTGATACACCAGTCGTTTGCACATAAATAGTAGTTTCATTTCTCCGCCACTAGACCACTCGGAGTCTGTTAATAGTGGACCGCTTATCCCCACTATCATAGCCAGAGGCGGCGTAAGGCGTGGACGACGTGGGCAACCGCCTACGGCCTCGCGATCCAGGGAGCCTCGCGCCCTAGAGATTTATGCATTCCTTAAAACCGTAAACGGGCCGAAAAAATTTCATTGTCATGAATCGATATTATTGACCCAACTAAATATGTTTTTATTCAGTCTAGCAATGTTAGTTTGCGTTGCTACTGCGGGGAATCCCCGCTGCAGAGCAACCAGTATATATACAGTAATCTATGGGGGCGACAAAGGCTGAGGATTCCCCGTTCCGTTTGTTAGACATAGAACACTGTCTTTATTTAATGGTGGGCGCGTGGAAATCGAGTAAAGATGCGGTACAGCAGTCCACGTGGTTGCTGTACGTATATTTTCGCGCTATACGCACATGAGTAGATAAACGGAACAGACACAAAGCTTCTAGAACTTGCAAAATTGTTACCTATTTTGGTAGGGTTGTCACTAAAGGTGAAGACAAATTAAATCTCTTGAACGTTTACGTACCTTTTGTGACTGGATTAAAGAATATCGATAAACTTGTTTCGAAAAATGATTGTCTGGTATTTAACTGGTTGTTATGATCTGCCAAAAGACTTTAAAAATAAAAGAGTAGCCAAAAACAAAAAGATGTTGGATTATGAAGGCAAGGATTAACCTATATAGTCTCCTAAAAGTCGGTATTAAACAGATTTTTTCAAGACCATGCTTATACAATAATAAACAATTTGGATTTGATCTATCGCTTTAAACCCACATTATGAAAATTTTGGTTTACTTTATGATTTAAACAAGTGAAAGCAGTGACTTTTGACCCTACGAATTATATGAAGAATTACAATTAATGATCTCTAATTTACCAACTTCGTAACAGATGTGAAACAGCTTCTCCAATAAGTCATTTAACAATACTGATAAGTACAGCCTCCGCTGAAGGAAGCTTCTTAAAATTACTACTCATTAAAAATTATCTTAAGAATTCAATGTCACAGAAAAGACTTTCAGCGTTGAAAGCTTTATCTATCGAGGCAGATATAGCATCCAAGCTGGATTGTGAGGCTATAACTAAAAAATTCAGCAGGATAAAAAGCAGAATGTCTATTTCTTCATTTTTCTTTGAAATTGTTTGGTGTTGGTACTTAAAGAGTTTGTAAAAATAAAAATTTCATAATGTCAAGTGTTTTTTATTTTATATAATCCGTCTTCTTGCGCAGGCAGAGGGCCTCGCAAAATTTATTTTGCCCACATAAAATTTAGGTCTTGCGCCGCCACTGATTATAGCCTGGATTTTTATAGGTACTTGTGAAATTTATGTATGTAAACTACGTCTATAATGCAGTAGAAAATCCTAATGTAAGGGGGTAACATTAAAACAGCATTTTTTAAATAAAATAACACAAATAAGAATGAGAAAAAACCGCATTCTGTCGGAAGCAAGAAAATCTTTTTAACGTTATAACTTATAATAGAATACAATTTTTTTATTCATTGTAGATTATAAATAATTTTTATTGAAAGTAATTTTTACTCTTGCTATTGGTTTGGAAAACACCTCTCTCACCACCATACGGCACTTTCTAAGATATTGTCATGAAGTACACTGGGCGACAGTCATCAACAATTATTTTTGAAATCTGTGCCACTAACCAGAGCGTCAGCTTCCTTCATGGCGACCTCGTGCCACATTTTGTCGAACTCCAATTCCGCCATCTTGCGCGCTTGCTTCTCTTTCATCTGGTACAACTGGATTTCCTGCGCTTCCTTAGCTCGCATCTTGTAAATGCACGGCAGAACATGAACACATTTTGACCTATAAAACAATTTCTTTTATGTAAAACCAAAGAGACAAACTTACAGCTTCCCTGATGGTGAATACTGCAGTCCATGGCGCCTGTAACCAATTTCAAACAAAGAAAAGGATACACCGGCGATTTTCCGGACCGATACGGTTTAGGGACCTCCAAGAAAAGAGCTTACTTCTTTCTAAAAGTCTGGCAACCTATCTGCGATTCCCCTGGTGATGCGGTTGTTCATGGGCGGCGGTGTTCACTTACCATCAGGTGAGCCGCATGCTCTTGTGCCCCCTCTTCTATAAAAAATACAAATGCGTTGTCACCTCAGAAGACTAACTAAGAAGGGATATGCCTCTCAGCCTGATTCTCTATGACCTTGAGACTGGACACACACAGTGCACACACCTCTTTGCGTCAATAGTAATGTCCTCCAGAAGGAGTTTCGGTCACGGCAGCCATTCACAACGTTTATTAGCCATCTGCACAGGACAGGGTTACAGTGCCCGAGCGCATGCGCAAGCACAAGTGCATTGTATATTTCCTCGCTCTCACAGTCCAATGGGACGATTATCCAACCCGACCGGAAGTTCAGGCGCAGGAGCAACGGCTTTACGTGCTTTCCGAGGTGCTCCTGGCTAGTTACTGAGAATTTTTGATAGAAAAGCCAATAACTGATTTTCGCTCGACCCGGGATTAGAATCCAGGATCTCATGATCACCAACCGTATTTACAACCACTAGACTAACGAGACAGTGAATAGTCGATAGGAGACAATAATAAATAAGAGGGTGGTACATAATCAGACGGCCACATAGGCAGAAAACGAGTCTAAAAACTAGTTTCATTTAAAGACGAGTTATCTGATGACTGACGATGACTTTTGTTGGGTTGTTGATTGATGATGAGGTTAAACATTTCTTCTCCTTTTTCCCATGAACTTTTATTTATTTTAATAGATAGTTGTTAAAATATACTGGATGACCTTTTTTTTACAAAAAAATATAAAATGTAACATGTAAACGGAGTACGACACTGATATTTTACAAAAAATAAAATATTAGTTAAGTAAATAAATTGATTAAAATCTATGGAAATTTAAATCATATCCACCCTACTTTACGAACGACAATAAAACATAAATTTGGTAGGCATCTTTGACCTTGTCACTTCGCAGGGTTATAGGCTCTAGGGAAAAGGGCAAAGTAATTGTTCAAAGATGTTTTTCAAACATTTAATTCAAAATTTTTGTTTTTATATCTTATAAAATATTAGCGCCATAAGCTTCTACACCGTTCACACACACTACACGTACACTGTTAAATATAGGTCTCTTACAAGGAATGCCACAAAACATGATCCGGTGCCACCCGCATCCATCGAAAGTCGCGTCCGGACCGCGTTCGCCGCCGGCCACGTCCGCCGGTCGTCGGCTTCCGCCTGGGAGGGAGGAGTACAGCGCGTCGCTTCGCAGTGAGTGTACGTGCCGTTGGAGGGATCTTGGCTTGCGTCGAGCTTCGAGATCGCCCCTGACCCCTCCTCGAATGATATTTCCCAACACTGCGCTTAACCTAACTTAACCCAACATGCTAGAAAGCGAGCTCCGGGGGCCCAGTGTGCTACTGTCAGGAGAGCGCACACTGTTGGTGACATCGGACCTACGTCGAGACCCGTCTCCGTGGGACCTTGAAGTCGCTGACCCTTCGGCAGATCCCTTTCCAGAGGCGCGAGATACGCCACTACTGTCTAGAACTAGGCCATAACCTACACACTAGGAAGGAGTACCTGAAGCCCGGCGTGCTGCTATTCAGGAGCGCACGTCTGTCGGTGGAATTGGCTCTACGTCGAGACCCGTCCTCTGCGAGTCACCGTGGGGCTTAGAGACCGCTGACCCTTCGGCAGATCCTTCCTAGGGGTGCGAAATACGGCAAAGCCAAGATAGCCAACAATGCCGTTCCTGAACGGCTCCCAGAACCGGTCCATAACAGTGGGCCGTGAGGATTATCCGGGTAATGGGGAATGCCCCGAGGCCCGAAACCTGCTGGGCAGAAAGCCCATGCAGATGACAACGATCGATCCATCGAATAGCTACATCTCTTTTCTCTTATCATCTCATCTAGAGGGAATGATGTCCTCATTTCACCCCGATAATTCCAAAAGATCGAAAGAGACTAGAGAAACATAACGTAAAATTTACTTACAGCGGAGTATCTTTATACTTCTCCTCGTGTTCTTTCTTCCTCTTATCGAGCAGATATTGGAGTCTATTCTTCTTCTCTTGCCAAAGCGCTTCTGCTCCTGCTTGCGCTTGTTCAACAAGCTTCCGTATGTTCTCTTCTTCTTCACGAGCGAATAGATCTCTCAATCTGTTATTAAATAAATTTAAAATAAAGCAAGTAAAGTAACAGTCAATACGACGTTTAGTGACTGTTCCTTAGCCGAAAACTAACACCGAAGCCTTTCTGAAGCAGGAAAGACTCTCACCCAGGTCAGTCTTCACCCCTTCATAGTTTACTTCATTGTGCGTCATGCGTACAGCAAAGGAGTGGAATATATATTCCACTCCTGCTAAAAACACATGCTGGCAATATTGCCAGCATGTGTTTTTCAATGTGCGCGTCTTCAAGGCAAGAAGGAATAGGCTTTTTGTTAAGCTACGTCAGCGCGCATCACTACTTAGCATCAGATGGAATTTTAGTTTTTTTTTTAATTTTGTAAGCATTTAATAGTAATAGCACGACGCACAGGCTCCATAAGAGTGCAGTCATAGTTTAAGTTGAGGTAAAACGACACATCGGCGAAGTGTACTCTCCACATTTATAAACTTTGTCAGCGACCCTTTACACTGAACTGATTAAAAAAACGTCGGGTTGCACTCCGGGAGTGCCGGCAGAAGTGAAAACTTAAATATTAACGTTGTGGAACTGAGCCTTGTTGATACCACCATTTTTCTTGGAATCACACTGGACGCAAAGTTTCAATGGCTCCCCCATATATCAAAACTAGCTAGCAGACTTAGTTCTGCAGCATATGCTGTAAAAAAGATTAGAACTCCTACCAGTGTTGAAACAGCTAGAATAGTTTACTTTAGTTATTACCATAGCATTATGTCGTATAGTGTTTAGCTATGGGGACACGCGACTGACACTGAAATTATATTTATTTTGCAGAAGAGGGCCATTAGAGCAATATATAATTTAAAACCAAAAGAGTCGCTGAGACAAAAATTTAAGGAAATTATTATATTAACTCTGGCCTCTCAATACATTTATGAAAATGTAATGTACATACACAAAAATAAAAGGAGTTTTGCGAAAATAAGTGATATTCATTCTGTAAATACTAGGAGCAGACACAAGCTGGTAGTACCAGTTACTCGACTCCACCGAGTCAGTAATTCATTCTTGGGGCGATGTATACGCTTTTACAACAAAATCCCAAAAAATATACAAAATTTGTCATACACAAAGTTCAAAAATGTTATTAAACTAAGTTTGTATGAAAAGGGTTATTTATTTATTTAACTGTTTATGTACACACATACTTTGACAGGAAAATGCTAAAAAAACAAAATTATGTACAAAGGCACTGCTTATTCCATAAAGAAATTTCTTCCAGCAGGCCTATTGAAGGATAGTTGAAGGAAATAGAAGTAGTCAAAGTGTGCACTTTATTAACATTAACATATACAATAAAATACAAATTTATAAACCTACATATATATTATACACATACGTACATACATACACATATATATATATATATATATATATATATATATATATATATATATATATATATATATATACGTATACTTACACATATATATCTATATAAATAAATATAAAATACAAATATAATATATTATAAGAAAAAAGATAATATAATTCAATATATTATATTTTTAATATTACGTATATGAATATCTACACATCACGAATTAATCATTATGGTGTGAATGATAATGCTCTTTAACAAGTCTTTTAAACATAGACACCGACTTAGCGTCACGAATCCTAAAGGGAAGTGAATTCCACAATCGAACTGCATTAACAGTAAAAGAATGAGAATAGAGCATTGTATTGAAAGATGGAAATCTTAACAGTGTTCTAGTATTTGATCTACATGGGACATCTGGAGCATGAACAAAAGTAAAGCGATTTTTTAGATATAGCGGAGTATCAGGGTTATGTAGAATATTGAAAAGAAGACAGAGGATTCGAGTGTTCCGGCGAAGGCGGATGGGGAGCCATTTAAGCTGCTTGCGATAAACAGAGACGTGATCGAACTTCTTTAAGCCAAAAATGTATCGGATACATAAATTTTGCAAGCGCTCGAGTTTATTAATTTGCTCCTCTGTAGCATCCAAATAGCAGACATCAGCGTAATCTAAAATTGGCAATATAAGAGTCTGGACTATAGATATCTTAGTAGACAAAGGTAGAAAGCTTTGAAGGCGTTTTAGAGAATGAAAGGCGTGAAATATTTTCCTGCTTACATCCGTAACATGTGCGCCCCAAGTCAAATTGCAGTCGAAAATAACACCTAGGTTCTTGGCAGTATCTGAGTAGGGAATAGTGGCACCATCGATTCGTAGAGTTTGGAGAGAGGAGAAATCAAGCGTGCCACGCGCATGTCTTTTACCTATTATCAAGGCTTGGGATTTAGTTGGGTTTAATGTGAGACCAAATGATCTCGACCATTTGCTAATCTTATTTAAGTCGTCATTCATAGCTTCAATCGCCATGTTGGCTTCGGATGCCACAAAATTACGATATAACTGCAAATCGTCAGCATATAGGTGGTAATTAGCTGATATGACCTTAGTGATACAATTAATAAAAATGGCGAAAAGCAGAGGAGAGAGGACTCCACCTTGAGGTACACCCGCAGTTACATTATACCATTGGGAGTATATTTCACCTGAACGAACACATTGTGACCGATCACATAGGTAAGAGTCAAACCATTGAATAACAGATTTGGACACATTAATCGTCTTAAGGATACTTATAAGGATATCAAAATCAACAGAGTTGAATGCACTGCTGAAATCTAGTAAAACCAGAACTGTTAAGTATCCATGGTCCATATTCCAACGGATATCGTCAGTAACTTTAAGAAGGGCAGTTGTAGTACTATGTCCGGGTCGGAAACCAGATTGATATGGACATAAGATATTATTTCTGTTGAGAAATGCTGAAAATTGCTTGTGGACAATGTGTTCAAAAACTTTAGAAAGAAATGGCAAGATTGAGATAGGACGAAAGTGAGAGGGAGATGAAGGATTGGATATCTTAGGGATAGGGATAATGTGTGCTAATTTCCATGACGATGGAAAACAACAAGAAGATAAAGAGAAATTAAAAATGTGTGTAAGAACAGGAAGAAGAAAAGAGAGGATAGGTATTATCATATTGGAGCATATGCCGTCATTTCCAGTGGCCGTTGATGATATAGCTAGAATTGATCGGTTGATATCGTCTTCAGTGACTACAGCAAAATCAAATGTATCACACTGCAGAACTGGGTGCTTATCCAATTCTAAAATTGACCCAGCTTTATCACGCGTAGAGATGGAGACAGGAGGGCAAGAAAAATGTTGGTTAAGAATATTTAAGTCTATATCTCCACTTAAAAGTGTTCGTGACTTACCAACACCAACAGTTTTAAGAAATCTCCATGCTTTTGCGGGATCACTTTTAGTTAGAGAAAAGTAACGTCTTTTTGCATCTCTGCACAAACGGTTGCACCGATTGCGTAGGTTCTTATAATTTGTTAAATTACTCTCCAGCGGAAATCGCTTGTATCTTCTTTTAGCCTTGTCTCTACGTGCCATGAACGCCTTTAAAGCCGAAGTTATCCAAGGGGCAGGATTATGTTTTATTTTAACACGTTTAACCGGTGCATGAATATCATATAAGCTAAGAATGACATTGTTAAAGCTGTTTACTTTGTCATCTACTGTTTGGCTAACAAATAACGGCGTCCAGTTTATTAAACTAGCGTCACGTCTTAAAGCCTCCAAGTTAATGCTCCTGAAACTTCGAAGGAGTCGAAAGTTTGACTTACGTTTAGGAGGTCGAACACGATAAAACAAATAGATAAGGTCATGGTATGAGAAAGAGGCGGTCAGTTGTCCATGACTGGCAACATTATTTGGAGAAGAGACTATAATTAGGTCGAGAAGAGATGGAGTACAGTTTGGGAAGTGGTGAGTGGCTGAAAGAGGTAGTATCTGAAGATTAAAAGAGGACAATAGTGATTGCAGCTTATTCGCACGGTGGTCATTTCTGATAAGGCACGTATTGAAATCACCCATCAAGATAACGTGATTATATAAGAGATTGAACTCACTAAGTAATTTTTCAAATGCGTCGAAATAATTAACATTAAGGTTAGGACTATAAAGAACTCCTAGTAATATTTGTGTGTGATTAAGAGTAATTTCCAAAAACAGGTGTTCAGCAGAGTTAGAATATATTTGTGGAGATGTACTGATCACCTTAAAAGGTATTTCAGCACGCAGATAAATAGAAACACCTCCACCGCCCTTGCCCACTCGGTCATTGCGTATTAATACATAACCAGGAAGTGAGTATAGAGTGGAAGGAAGAGTAGGTTTAAGGAAAGTTTCAGAAATCAAAAGAGCATCGAGATGAGTACTGCTAATGGATGCCAGAAGGTCAGAATAGTGGCCAGGAACACTTTGCGCATTGATGTGGGCAATATTTAAGTTTACAGGGTATTGAGAAAATACAGAAGAAATGTGATCGAGCAGAGTAATAGGTTCAGATGAAGATTCGGTGTCTACGCTTACAAAACTGTTAGTAGACGACGAGCAAGAGAAAAAGCTTTCATTGAGGTCTGATTGATTATTCATAGTTTATGTTGATAATAACGAATATAATAAAGTAAAATAACAAATATATATATTTAACTAAAAAGTAAAAAAAAATAATAATAATAAAATAATATTAAAAAAAAAAAAACAATAAATTATAATATTAAGGAATTTATGGATGATAATAACCCCTGGGAAGGGTGATCGCTACCAAGCTATTTCTTATTTGTCTTGTGTTGTTAATTGTAAACGTGATTGTAAGCTATTATTGGAAAAAAAAAGTCCCGCTGGGTTTCTTGCTGGTTCTTCCCAGGACAGAGGCTTTTTTTGCGAACCAGTGGTAAATTAAAAAAGTGGCTTTCAATAAGTATTGTTATGATCTACATTTCCGTTTCTGTTTCATCAGTGGGCTTGTGAAGGGTTGTAATGGTGATGATGATGATTAACAATAATACTTTTTCTGTATTCAATAATACAATTTCTTACTTATCTCGCTTCCGATTTAGATCTTCTTGGTACGAGGCCATGCAGAGATCGACGCGATGTGCTACATCGTTGATAAGAGATCTGTAAACAACATATACCACCACTTGAAGGAGTCGTTAGAGGGACGACTAAGTGAAATATTACATGGTTAAATTCTTTCCACAAGTTTTCTCATACTTTATATTAGATGTAATTATTAAGACCAGGACTAAAAATGTTTTGACGCTCGAGAATTCATACTTCTTGAAATATTTTCGCAATCCGATGACCTGTTAAGGAGATATCGGCGGACATAGAAACATAACCAAACCCCGACAATAATATTACTTCCTTTTGGTATACGTCGCAGTCGTGTAAAAATTTCGCTACTAGGATATAACGGATATATCTGAAGTATTTTTTTTTCACTTGATGGTAAGTGGATGCTGAGGCCCAAGGACATCTACTTCTATCTGATTAACAATCTAAATGCAGATGTGTTGTCATTAGATAGAACGCCCCGTTTCCGGTACAAAAGGGTCTCCGGTTATCTATACTCATTACACGAAATACGGCAGCATCCAATTGTTATTTCACGCTTGTAATCTGCATTTTCTTTCGCTTAAAGTTAGTAAGTAAGGTTACAGCCTATATTACACGTCCCACTGCTGGGCACAGGCCTCCACTCATTTCTGAGAGGGTTTTAGGGCAAGGAAGGGTCCGCCACGCTGCCCTCATGCGTGTTGGCGAACTTCACATGTCTTCGAAATATTTTTTTTCTTATTCCTCAGATATGCAGGTTTCCTCACGATGTTTTCCTTCACCGCCGAGCACGTGGTAAATCAGCACTTAAAATTGCAATTAACAATTTCATTGGTGCCGGCGGGGATCGAACCCGGGTTACTCGCGTTCTGTTTTATATTTACAGCGAGCGTTAACCATCTGAGCTACCACGGCTCACTAACGAGTAAACAACGTGGCAAACCATCATGGAATACCTGCGGTCACAGCGAAGAAAGAAGTCATTGATCTGATTATCTTTGATCTCTTTGGCCTTATTCACCGCACCCTTCCGCTGCTCCTCTTCTTCAGCGCGTAGCTTACGGACGAACCTCGCGTAGCGAAACGTTGAGTTCAGCACCCGTGATGTCTAAATACATAGATAAATTATTTCGTTTCAAATATTTTAATACTTAAGTCAAGATCATCACAATCATTGGAGCCTATTATAAGTCCACTGTTGAGCAAAGGCCTACCCCTCGATCTTCTCATAAGGGGGAAATTTTGAGGTAAAACTTCTTTACGCACGCTTGACTTGCGATGTAAACTGGCGAACGCGTGACGAAAGCGTAAAGTGTGATCGGGCGAGGTAAGCAAGAGAGAGCGGTGGGCGCGCACATTTTCTTTTTCTCTTTCTCTCATAGCCAGTTACGTTCCGTATTTTATGAATTAATATTTTGTTCAATACATTAAATATTCTACGTTTGAAGCGAATGAAATTGTAAATTCACTAGTCCTCAAGGGTGACAACGTATCTGCATTTTGATTCTTAATCGAGATTAAATGTAGATGACTGTGGGCCACAGCATCAACTTACCATCAGGTGGACTGTGTGCTCGTTTGTCACCCTTATACTATGAAAAAAAAAATCATTTTAAATTTCATGTTTTGTGAATTTTCGGGTAACAAATTATGGAAGGAAGACGATAATAAATTTAAATATTTGTAGAAAATTATTATACAATGTATATGTATACATGGATATATTATACATATATGCGTATAAAACATATAATTTATACACACATGTATATATATATATATATATATATATATATATATATATATATATATATATATATATATATATATATACAGGTTGTTAGTGTTAACACCGTTGTCCTTGAAACCTGTGGTTTGGTTTCACTTATAGAACGTAAATTCAATGAATTAAAAAAAAACTCTATTTCCTTTCATAAAATTTAAAAAGTTTCTGTCCGACACTGTCCGTAAATTCATGGATACCCTATGCGCCCGAGTGACGTAATCACTGTAAAGATCACCGCCCGTGCTAGCTATCTACAACTACATTCCAATAAAAACACAATAAGTAGACATAACCCGTGATGTAACTTTTCCTTCATACTTTCATCCTGGCTTAGGACAAGCAAAAATTGAGGAATTACGGAAAAACTGAGATTTTATTAAAAAAAATGTTATTATTTTTCATTGAATTTACGTTCTATAAGTGAAACCAAACCACTGGTTTTAAGGACAACGGTGTTTACACTAACACCCTGTATATATATATATATATATATATGGGGTACAAACTGGAACACTCCTTTGGCCCTCGGGCTTGAGTTTGCGTTTACGTCAGAGAGGACATCTGTTCGCCTCACGCCTCAGCAGTCTTGAAGGTTCGTACCTGTCCATCCTTCGGCTACGCGTAGACAGCGACGACCATCGGCACGTCTAAGGGTGCCTCTATAGGTCCCATAGCGGTAATGCCGAAACAGACCGACTCTTCAAGCACGTCCAAATGGCTACAGATTCGTTGCTACAGCAGATCCCCTCCGCAGAGATCGTGATCCTCGGTAACTTTAACGCCCATCACGCCGAATGGCTCGGTTACGTTTAACCGATCATGCGGGGAGATCCGTTCATGATTTTGCCTTGGCATATGGTCTGACACAACCGGTTACTTCACCTACGCGAATTCCAGATGTGGAGGATCATGCACCTCAGCTGTTGGACCTTCTACTGACCTCTCACCCGGACGGATATCAGATTTCCGTAGACGCCCCTTTAGGCTCCTCGGACCATTCACTTGTCCGGAGTGTGGTGCCACTCAAGCTGAAATCGCAGTTGCGTTCTGCAGGCGGCCGCCGTTTTTGGCACTATAGGTCAGCCGATTGGGATGGGATGCGGTCTTTCATTGCATCCTACCCTTGGGGGCGGGTTTGCTTCTCGCCGGACGATCCCAACGTTGTTGCGGATTCTGTCGCTGATGTGGTACTTCAGGGTATGGAACTTTTTATTCCTTCCTCTGTGGTGCCCATTGGAGGCAAATCTCAGCCATGGTTTGGTCGATCCTGTAAAATAGCATCATGCTATAAGCAGGAGTGCTACCAAGCCTGTGCTGACGCATCAACGTCCCGGGATGTAAACACTAGCGCTCTAAAAAAGAAGTATAATTCCGCCTCTAGGTCCTTCAAAAGAGTCATTGCCAAGGCAAAGTCAGAGCACATAGGTAGAATTGGCGAGAAACTAGTTCGCCTTCCTTCTGGAACCCATGCGTTCTGGTCTCTCGCCAAGGCTGTCCAGGGGAATTTCTGTCAGCCATCTCTTCCATCTCTGCACAGGGAGGACGACTCACTGGCCCATACCGCAAAGGAGAAAGCCGATCTGCTAGGCTCTTTCTTTGCGTCCAACTCGACTCTCGATGACGGGGGGAGTACGCCGCCGACCATCCCGCGGTGTGAGTGCTCCATGCCGGAAGTGCAGTTCACACAGCGCTCGGTTCGCAAAGCACTCCTCTCCTTGGACATCCACAAGTCGAGTGGGCAGTGGCGGCGCAAGACCCAAATTTTATGTGGGCAAGATACATTTTGCGAGGCCCTCTGCCTGCGCAAGAAGACGGAGTATATAAAATGAAAAACAAAACACTTGACATTATGAAATTTTTATTCATACAAAATCATTAAGTACCAACACCAAACAATTTCAAAGAAAAATGAAGAAATAGATATTTTGCTTTTTATCCTTAATTATAGCCTCATAATCCAGCTTGGATGCTGTATCTGCCGCAATAGATAAAACTTTCAACCCTGAAAGTCTTTTCTATGACGTTGCATTCCTGAGATAATTTTTAATGAGTTTTAATTTTAAGAAGCTTCCTTCAGCGGAGGCTGTACTGATCGCTACTTTTAGATGACGATGTAAATGTTTGGGTATATTTTTTTAACGTATTGGAGAAGCTATTTCACATCTGTTACAAGTTAGGTAAATTAGGGATCATGAATTGTAATTCTTTATATAATTCGTAAGGTTGAAAGTCACTACTTTTACCCACTCGCGGGGCTGTGTGTAAATCTTGACAGTTATTTTAATATAAGATGGTCTGGAATATTTTATAACTTGTTTAAACATAAAGGAAAACAACATTTTCATAATTTTGGTTTAAAGCCATAAATCTCAAATCCATATTTGTTATAACAAGCACGGTGTTGAAAAACTCTGTTTCATACTGACTTTTAGGAGACTGTATAGGTTAATCATTGCCTTCATAATCTAACATATTTTTCTTTATTTTACTACTCTTTTATTTTTAAAATCTTTTGGCAGATCATAACAGTTTTTTTCATTAAACTGTTGAGCACCAGACAAGCATTTTTCGAAACAAGTTTGTCGATATTCTTTAATCCAGTCACAAAAGGTACATAAACGTTCTAGAGCTTTAATTTGTCTTCACCTCTAGTGACAACCCTACCAAAATAAGTAACAATTTTGCGAGTTCTTAGGAAGCTTTGTGTCTGTTCCGTTTATCTATTCATATGCGTACAGCGCGAAAATATACCCACAGCAGCCAACTGGGCTCGATTGCCACGCGTGACGCGCCCACGATTAAATAAAGTCAGTATTCTATATCTAACAAACAGAACGGGGAATCCTCAGCCTTTGTCGCCCCCATAGATTACTGTATATATACTGGTTGCTCTGCAGCGGGGATTCCCCGCAATAGCAACGCAAACTAATGTTGCTAGACTGAATAAAAACATATTTAGTTACGTCAGGAATATTGATTCATGACAATGAAATTTTTCCGGTGCGTTTACGGTTTTAAGTAATGCATAAACATCCAGGGCGCGAGGCCCACTGTATCGCGAGGTCGTAGGCGGTTGCCCACGTCGCCCACGCCTTACGCCGCCTCTGAGTGGGCCTGACGGAATCCTCCCAATTATGCTGAGGACGTGTGCTCCAGAGTTGGCACCGGTTTTAACGCGTCTTTTCCGGTACTCTTACTCCCTAGGCGTAGTCCCAAAATCATGGAAGACGGCTTTCGGCCACCCGATCCCTAAAAAAGGCGACCGCTCAGACACGTCCAACTACCGGCCTATCGCCATCACCTCCTTGTTCTTAAAAACAATTGAGTCTATTGTTAACTGCCAGCTCATGAGGATCACCAGCTGATTAGTGATCGCCGATACGGTTTTTGCCATGGTCGGTCAGCTGGTGATCTTCTGGTCTACCTAACTCACAGATGAGCGCAGGCAGTAGAGTCCAAGGGGGAGACATTGGCCGTTAGTTTGGACATTGCGGAGGCCTTCGTTCGGGTTTGGCACAAAGCGCTTCTTTCGAAGCTTCCTTCCTATGGGCTTCCCGAGAAATTGTACGATTGGATCACCAGCTTTCTTGCAGATCGGAGTATCAAGATCGTTGTAGACGGTGCAAGCTCCGATTACAAGCCTATTAATGCTGGTGTTCGCTATT
Organism: Parnassius smintheus behrii; assembly: GCA_036936625.1. Taxonomy (NCBI): domain Eukaryota; kingdom Metazoa; phylum Arthropoda; class Insecta; order Lepidoptera; family Papilionidae; genus Parnassius; species Parnassius smintheus. Next base: position 35,419,503 of record JAUPFT010000022.1, read on the forward strand.
GCCAACAAACAATATCAATGATATGTTGCAAACCCGTAACATTCATTGCTATGCAGATGACAGCACTGGTGATGCTCTTTACACCGGCCGTGCCAATATTTCTCGGGAAAACGTCTCAGAGTACCGGAACAAACTTGTGTCTGAAGTCGAGTCTTTGCTGAACAGAGTCTCGGATTGGGGGCGATTAAATCTAGTCCAGTTTAACCCCCAGAAGACACAAGTTTGCGCGTTAACACATTCAGTGCCACCGACTCGCCCGGAGAGTTCACGTAAATCTTATTCCAGTGCAGACGACTCGTCTGGCGAGTTCAGTGTTTTTCACTAATATTTTTAAAATGCATCCGTATTTTCTGCTTAAAATTATAGTTTAGACTGAATATATGCTAAACTAAAGATTTACGTGGTGGGCCGGGTGTGCAGACCCCGTTTAAATTTGAAAGGAAACAAACTATTCTCCAATGCCTTGAACTCGCTAGGCGAGTTCCCTGACATAGATCCTCAACCTTTGACATGTTATACAACGACGTGAACATAGTAGCATGGACTACCTACATACTTGTGATATGGAACTAATATACAACAAACTAGTTTCATTAGAATAATTAGGATCGTGCCAAATGGAAGTCCGTAGTCTCTGCCTACCTCTCTGGGTGACAGGCGTGAGTGTTTATGTGTTACTTATCGAAAGTCACTCTTGTTTGATTACGTATTGATATACCACCAGTTTGGAATAAAGCCTCTGTCCTAGGAAGAACTATCAAGACATTATTTTTTTTAAAAACAAGCTTTAGAAATACAAAGTTATCGTAATATTTGAGATAACATATCTAGCAGCCATATTATAAATCTTGTATCTTTGTAATAGGGTTAAAAATAAATAAAAAAAGGGGCGGCATTGATAAAACAGCCGACAAAAAAACACCGGCGCGCCGTTGTATTTGAAGAACAAAAGCACTGATAACATTGTTTTTTACAAAGCTCTCATTGGCTAATGTTAAATCGCACTTCAAGAATGCACTTGCAACTAAATATTTCGTCTTGTATTCCTATTTGTGACGTCGTTGCCTACTCTAGTAAACTTCTGTAAACTTTGTTTTCAATATCGACCCTTTCGTCATCGCATGCGTTTATCCGTTCTCTACCTTTGTGACCTGGCTTACGTTTACTGGACTCCCGTGTTTTGATGACCTTGACTGCTCTCCATTGCAACTCAATTTGTTGCATATAAGTCCCATCTCCAGCCACAAATGGATTGTTTGGGTCTGAGTGATTAACTTTTTTATGAGTGTATCTGTGTTAAAAAAACAAACTGACATAATATTTGCGTTTCGTTATATGTAATTTAATTAATCAAAATCAAGTACCGGATGTCTAGCCAACTCGATATAACCTCAAAACTTTAACTATCGATATCTCGAAAAATAAAGATTTCCGGCATAAAAAGCAGTTAAATGGTAATCAGTAGCATCATTGCCTGTCAACTAAAGCTAAAATAATCACTTAAATCGTGCAGCAGATTACTAAAGCCGACCCAAAATAATACATTTTAATCTGATACCATATTCTTAAAACTGAAAACCCGTATTAAATGATTTCAGGGTAAAATTGTCTATTCACAAGTATTAGAAATTCAAAATATAACCTTAACAATAACCACAATTTAAAAGGTTGACAACCACTGCTCAAATTACGAAACAAACTTACTTTTTATTTTATCCAAAGAGTTTTTTGCCATTTTTAGAAGCCGAATAGTCCGGAAACACTTTTTAATTGCGTAAACACGTTAAGTACATTGTGACGGCCACAAAAATTACAAAACATAGAATTTACCCTTACGTAGTGCCAGTGAACTCGCGTGGCGAGTCGATCAATTTATATTGTAGTGCCGGCGACTCGTCTGGCGAGTCAACAGTAAAATGTAGGCGGCATCCGAAAAGACATCGTGAAAATCGTAGGGGTGATGAATGTGTTAACCGCTTAAAAGAACCCCTTTGTCGTATCTCCTCAGTTTCAAAGCACTCCCCTTGTTGCTCCAGCCAGTATCGGAATCCTCGGCGTCGAAATATCGAGTGACGTGCAGTTACGTGGTCACTTGGAAGAGAAGGCCAAATTGGCCTCTAAAAAGCTTGGCGTGCTCAGCACAGCGGGACAGTATTTCATGACGGCACACCGCCTGTAACTTTACAGGGTGCGGGTTCGGCCGCATATGGAATACTGTTCCCATCTCTGGGCTGGGGCTCCTCAGTACCAGCTCCTTCCACTTGACCGCATCCAGCGCAGAGCGGCTCGAATCGTCGACGATCGAGTGCTTTCCGATCGGCTCGATTCACTGGAGCTGCGAAGAGATGTTGCATCTCTTTGCATTTTCTTTCGCACATACCATGGGGAGTGCTCTGAGGAATTGTTCGGATTAATCGCAGCCGCCAAATTTCGTGAACGCACTACGCGGCAAACGTCCCGATACCATCCATACCATCTGGATGCTTGGCGGTCCACCACTGTATGTTTCACAAAAGGAGTTTTCTTCCGCGCTCAACCTCTGTGGAATAGTTTACCACCGGCGATTTTTCCGGACCGATAAGACCTGGGGACCTTCAAGAAAAGAGCTTACTCCTTTCTAAAAGGCCGGCAACGCACCTGCAATTCCCCTGGTGTTGCGGTTGATCATGGGCGGCGGTAGTCACTTAACATCAGGTGAGCCGCATGCTCGTTTGTCCCCTCTTCTATAAAAAAATTACCATATTACCCACTCACGTACTTACTATATTTTTTTAACATCCTTTCTACAACTATTTTTTTCTTCTTCTGAAAGTGTCTTCCGAAAGACATGAACACGTTATAAGTTACCAGTTTAGAGTGTATGCATGAGCGAGGACTTTCGAGCAATTGTATGCTATGCTACGTTAATTCTGCCAGCAGTCATCTAGCACACCAGCCCCTGCTATTGAGGAGTGTTGCTCAATGTTATTCAAGGGCCCCTCAGAAGAACTTACAAACCACGGCTTGAACCACTATAAAAGACGAGTAATCTAACAACGCTCCGTATCACATCCGTTGAACCTCGTGTAAAGCGTGAAGCTATTACATCTAAATAAACGAAGTGATTTATGTACTATTTAGTTAATAATACCAAGTAATACCATGGGTCACTTCTTGATAATTAATATAATAAACTATGTACATCCTCACCCATGGACATAAATCCAGACAAACAAAAATATTTTTTTAAAAGTTGCATTGAAATTACCCATAAAATAATACTTAGGTAATTATTTACATAATAACAATCTGGCGCTCCTCTGGGTCCGAAGCCATCTTTAGGTATTTTTTGGCGCGGTGCGGGTTCGTCACACATTTATATTTGTATAATTAACCGAAATTAATAATTTATAAAATATTTACATCGGTTTTAGATTTGCCAAAATCAAAACATTTCAAAATTGACACACGTTATCAAAGAGAATCTTTTGAAGATTGAAGTACGTCAGATTGACGTCAATTTATTTTTCCTTTTTTTTAAGATTATTATCGAAGATTGGCAAAAGCAGTTTTCGATACGCGGTAGAGGAATTTTGCAGCAAAAATAGGTCCCATCGAACACGGAAGGACCACAACCTCTCAAAAATAGCCTTATCAGTGAAGAACCTGTTGTCAGTCAGTCCCTCCAAAACCAATTCCTTAAAATCATCGTCCCATTGCTGCTCTGTAGTCTGTTTAGTATAGTATAGTATATAGTATATTATGTAGTATCTCTATGGTCTCTCTCTCTCTCCCTTTCTGCTCTGTGCTCTCTGTCTCTCTCATTTACTACAGATATCTAAAATAAAAGTTGGATTCCATTAAGCAAACTAACTCTGAGTTAGCTGTGCATACAACTCCCTCGGCTACTTCGACATTTCCCCTTGGCCGCCCACCAGTCTTGGACCAAGAGTCTCTACTAACAAAACACATAGCTTAATATACACCTTTGTTTTTAAGTTTTTAGCGATATTTCTTGAGAAAAAATTGATGTCCGACCACATCAATTTTTTGACACTTCCTTGGAGAACAAAAATGTCTCAAGACCTGTCTGTTGGTAGACATATTAAGCCAAAGGTTCGTTGAAAACATAGTTACATTGTAAATAAGGAATATTTTTTGGAATAGAGCAATGATACATTAAAGCTGTTTAGTGAGAAAGACAGATTGTAGCCAGCGTGCGTGAAAATTTACATTACGGGGTAAACGCCAATCCAAGTTACGGGCGTACAGCCTATAAAAGTTCTCCTGAATTGTCAGGCCGAACATAGCCTTCCCTATGTTGAGCTTGACACTTCAGGAAGTCGTAAGCTAAAGGCGCACTGTTAAAAAAGGTAGGTTTTTGTATATAAGTAGTTACGATGTACCAGTTCTGGCGCACATGTAGAGAGGTTGTACCAGTTCTGGCGCACTGAGTCAGAAGTTGTACAAGTACGACGTTCGTCGATTCACGATCCTAAAAAAAAAAAAAAAAAAAAAAAAAAAAAAAAAAAAAAAAAAAAAAAAAAAAAGTTTTGGCATGCTCTGATCACGAATCTGCGGTCCATTTTTGCGTAGGATGCACGGTTCCGGAGATGTGCAGATCAATTAACTCTTATCTAATTGATATCCGCTTCGAGCCTCAACCGTCATTAGCGCTCCATTGTCCTTATCTACTTATCTATTGTTGATTGACTACCGTCATTATCTATTATTCGTCGGCGTGCGGCGTGTGGGTCGGCTTATGCTATTGTATTATACTCCTTTGTTCCTATCTACACTAATCTGACTCATTAATAAAACACATTACCCAATTTTGCTAAAAGTTTTATTTATAAAATACAAAATCTTATTACTTATTATCTATAAAATAGGAGCGAAACATCTCATCCACTAAAATATCGTTGTACAATGTGTTCCCTGTAAATATACTCGTAAAACTATGCATTGAACATCCCTGAAACTTATATAGCAAATACATTAAGCAATATTCGCCACAAACTGAAGTCCACTCATTCTGAATCCTATCAACATTCCAGTTCCATCTTTTACAATTTCTTTTAAAAAACTCTAGATGATATCGTACAGGTGCCCGTCCGAATGAATCAAAATATTGACCGACGTCATTCGTATCGATATATAAAGCTACCCAATGTGACCCTGGTTTATCATCTGTATCCAAATTGCATATTATATACGTTGGTACGTGGGTGTACATGGGTAGTTTATTGGCAGCATAAACATTATTTTCTAGAGTGGGGTGAATCTTTTTCAGATGTTGTTGTACATCTAGTGTATCCATAATATTACTGCTATTAGTAGATTATTACAGTACCAATCTACTCAATGACTAATATAGGAGTTATCAATTATAGTGATTTCTAAATATTAAATTGCATTCTTTGTGTTATACAAATCGTATTTGAGTCACCAATACACTGAACAAGACACGACAGGAAGGACGTAGGAATGTAGAGATAAGCAACAGAATGTAAGGTAAGCTTGTTGACGCATAAAGATACTATCAATTCTACTGCAGAAATTCTTTAGATTAGAATTATTACTCACTGGTACTATATAAGACCAAGCAACTGCAGTCATGGAGTTAGTGTATGGTCGTTTGACCGCAGTGGATCTATCAATACTACGTTTGTGTTACTTCAACGCATCAAAGGCCATGGATGTAAGTGTTTATTCTATTGACAAACTTACTTTTCTTTCTGTTATTTTCTTACGTGTGTATGATTTAGTGTTAACAAATTATATTTAAATATTATGTGTGTGTATATGGTTAAGCCGTGGTAGCTCAGATGGTTAGCGCAAAATGTAAAATTCACAGTACGCGACCCGGGTTCGATCCCCGCCGGCACCAATTAAATTGTTAATTACAATTTTAAGTGCTGATTTACCACGTGCTCAGCGTAGCCCTAAAACCCTCTCAGAAATGAGAGGAGGCCTATGTTCAGCAGTGGACTTTAATAGGTTGTAACTTTAGCTTTTTTAACTTTTATGATTAAGTGTTAACAAATTGATATTAACATGATAACTGTGTTGTTGCAGAAATCATTGAGCTTCGATGAAAATACCTATAAACAGTATTACTACTCGCCACTCTCCCCTCAAGAAGAGAGTGATGACATCGTCATTAATAATAACACATGCGATGGTGGAAAAAGAAAATCGCAATCGATTGATCATTTTTTTGAAGCTGAATCAAAAATAAAAAAGAGGAAGCTGTTATCATCAACCGTAGCACGAGCCGCTAGAGATGGTGTATCATACATTTCTACTAATTCTGACGACGGAGACCAAGCGACGCATCTCATCAAAATTGAAATGTACGATATGAAGAAGCTATCCAAGATTCCAACTACTGATCATTGGAAACATGCTTCCACGAGGATTAAATATTACGTAAAGACTAATAAGGATAGCATCTACGACAACACAAACGCCCTCGTATACAATATTACAAAGACAATAGCAGAAAGTGAAAAAGTTAAAAAATACTTTTTTAACAATGACAGTCATTAGCTGATCATTAGTGAATGTGATTCTGTTTACTTAAATTACTTCCGTGTACTCATTATATTGTATTTCTAATCCTTTGTTAGACTTAAATATCGGACATTATTTGAAATTTGGGTATCAGTTGGTCTACCAACACTGAACTGTTACTTACTCTGCTACCTATTTTCTTCTTTACTATAAGGATGGCAAACTTCAGTGAAGTGTGCACCAGTGCTTTCTTCTCCACAACCATGGAAGAGAATACGGAACTATTCAACAGCGAATTAAATCAGGAGTTGTCTAAAGTTTGTGATGAAATGGAGAAGGATCAACTGTTCGATTCATCGTATGATGATGAGTTGTATAATCACTGTGCGATGGTTGAAACACAGTTTAAGTAAGTAAAATAAACATTCATTTCGATCATAATTTACACAATGTCTTGTACAGTTTTTAATAAATTTAAACATTTTAGTAGTCAACCACTACAACTTGGAAGAGGAACGAAGCGAACGAGCAGCAAAGAACCCAAGATCATCAAAAAACCAACAACGGAAGCAGAAGCGCCTACCTCTGCAGGGAACAGTATCAGTAACGATGATCAAGTGGAATGTCTAACGTGTCATATATTTATCAAGAAACGGTATTTAGCTAATCATTTTAAAAGTAATGTTCACAAAAATAATCTTTTAAATTCACATAATTCTTTATCAAACGTTAGTGTTATTGAATCTGCTTTTGGAAATAGGATTTTAACTTATAAAATCAAGAGTAGAGTAGATAGTTCGACATTGGTAAATTTTGAAACTCCTGAACTATTTTTAAATTCTATTAAAGATGATATTTTATTTTTAATACAAGAGTGTATTCATCAACACATAATTTTTAAAGTAAACTTCATATTGCATGCTGATTTTGTTCAACAAACTAAAGATATTCATGATACGTTCGATTTTCAAACGCTTAACTATATTATTTGTCAAGGAGATGACTTAAATATTTTTTTTTTCATCTTTAAATGATACAATTACTACTAAAATTAGTGCATTTGAAAAAAAAGATAGTGGATGGAGTCTAAAAAACATAAAATCTATAGACATGAATGTTAATAAATTTAACCCCCTACGCGGTACTTCATACATAGATCTTCCTCGTGACATAAAATTAAAAAAGGCTGTTATAAATGTAAAAAGCAAGGATTATTTTTGTTTTAAATGGGCGTTACTCTCGGCGTTATATCCCGTAAACAAAGACGCGGATCGTGTATCATCGTACGTTAAACATGCAAATAAACTTAAATTTGATGGTATTTCCTTTCCAGTTAAAATTTCTGACATAGCAAAAGTAGAGAAATTAAATGATATTAGTATTAATGTTTTTGGGTTAGAATATAATAAAGAAAAACGATGTAATTCTATAGTAGGTCCATTATTTTTAACAAAGTGTCGTAAAGATAGACATATCAATTTATTATTTTTTTCCAAGGATACAAAAAATCATTATTGTTACATAAAAAATTTATCGCGGTTAGTTAGTAAACAAATTTCAAAAGACGGTCACATCATGTACATTTGCGAAGCATGTCTACTTCACTTTCCATCTAAGGAAAGTTTAAATAACCATGAACAATACGATTGTGCCCACATTTGTACAGAATTACCAAACAGTGAAACTTTTAAAAAAAAGAATTGGTTTGGTCAACCTATTTCAAATGATAAAATTAAATTTGATAGTTATGAAAAAAAGTTGAAGATACCATTCGTAGTTTATGCTGATTTTGAAGCATTTTTAATACCAATAGAATCATGTTCTAACGATCCTTCCAAACCTTTCACACACAATATTCAGAAACATGAAGTACATAGTTTTGGTTATTATATTAAATGTTCATATGATGATAAATTATCAAAATATGTAACGTATTGCGGACCCAACTGTGCACAAGTGTTTATGGAAAGTTTATCTAACAATCTCAAAGAAATAAATAGACTTCAAAAATATCCTCCACTTCCGCTAACAAATGAAGACAAAAACCAAATTTCAAATGCAACCATTTGTCATATTTGTGAAACAGAGTTAGCAGAACATTTTTATGATTTTGATTGGTACACCGGTAGTTTTATAGGTGTTGCTCACGAATCATGTAGCTCGAAGTTCAGAAAACCTCGTTATATACCAATATTTTTACACAACCTTAGTCACTATGATGCTCATTTTATTGTTCACGCGTTAAACTTTTGTGATGGTGAAGTCGAAGTTATCCCTCAAAATAAAGAAAAATATATATCCTTTTCCAAAAAATTAAAAATGAATAACCACGAAATTATATTAAGATTCATAGATTCATTTAAGTTTTTATCATGTAAATTAGAAGAATTGGCCAAAAATCTCAGTAATGATCAATTTCAAGAATTACGTAGAAATTATCCTAATGATGAAGATTTCTTTCGTTTAAAACGGAAAGGCGTTTATCCATATGAACTTATGACTAATTATGATAGTTTAAGCCTAACATCGCTCCCCGAACAAAAATTTTTTTATAGCTCGCTCACAGATTCCCATATTTCAAATGATGATTACAATCATGCTAAAGATGTTTGGAAACACTTTGGGTGTTGTAATATGCTAGATTATTCAAACCTGTATTTAAAAACAGACGTTTTACTTTTAACCGATGTATTTGAAAACTTTAGAAAGTTATGTATTAATACTTATGATTTAGACCCTGCCCATTATTACACAGCACCCGGTTTAAGTTGGGAAGCAATGTTAAAATATACAAAAATAGAATTAGAACTTTTAACAGATTATGAGAAAATTGCATTTATTAGATCAGGTATCAGGGGTGGTGTATCTCAATGTAGTAATCGTTATGCTAGAGCTAATAACAAATATATGGGGGATTATGATGCAGGGAAACCAAATTCATATATCACATATTTTGATGCCAACAATTTATATGGTTGGGCTATGTCTCAATGTCTTCCTACTGGTGGATTCGAATGGGTAAATCCGAATACAGAATTTAATGTGTCTGAGACATCGAACTTCGGTTTTATTTTAGAAGTTGATTTGGAATATCCAGATGAACTTCATGATTTACATTCGGACTTTCCTTTATGCCCCGAAAACATTTGTGCAGACAATATTAATGAAAATAAACTAGTCCCAAATTTAAATAATAAAGATAAATATGTAATTCATTACAGAAATTTAAAGCAGTGCATAGAAATGGGGGTTAAATTAACTAAAATTCATAGAGTTTTTAAATTTAAACAGTCTCGCTGGTTTAAGATGTACATAGATCTAAACACAAAATTAAGAACGTTAGCAATATCAGATTTCGAAAAAGATTTTTATAAATTAATGAATAATTCAGTCTTCGGAAAGACTATGGAGAATATTAAAAAAAGGGTTAACATAAAATTAGTTACACACTGGGAGAACCAGGGCAAAGCTTTAGGTGCTCAAGATCTAATCGCTAAACCACAATTTCATAGTCTTTCAGTATTTTCGGAAAACCTAGTTGCGGTTCAGTTGCGAAAAACAAAGTTAATATATAACAAACCAATTTATTTAGGGTTTTGCATTTTAGATATTTCAAAAACATTAATGTATGATTTTCATTATAACTATATGGTTAAAAAGTTTAGTAAAATCAAATTATTGTATACAGATACGGATAGTTTAATATATCATATATTTACAGATGATTTTTACTCTGATATAAAACCTGACCTTTCATCATACTTTGATACCTCAGCTTATGATGCAAATAATATTTTTGAATATCCAAAATTAAATAAAAAGAAATTAGGTTTTTTTAAAGATGAAAATAATGGTAAAATCATGAAAGAATTTGTGGGTTTACGATCCAAAATGTACGCTTTTAACTTAGAGAATAAGACTATAGCCAAGGCAAAAGGCGTAAATAAATGTATCACTAAAAAGATGACCATGGATAATTATAAGTCTTCTCTATTTAATAAAAAAGTGCAATATTATAGTATGCTTAGGTTTAAATCAATTAAACACACAATTTTTACACAAAAATTAAATAAGATTGGTTTATCATATAATGACACAAAGAGGCATATTTTAGATAATAATATTGAAACATTAGCTTGGGGTCATTATAAACTGCGTTATGTAAGTGTTGATAGTTTTTAATTTTATGTCTGCATGTAAATAAAATTTGTATTGATTGTAAAATAATGATAATAGTATAATATGACGTAGAGTTTATTACATATTTAATCGTTGTTTTATTGTAAATAATTTAAGTTAATTGTTGTTTATATTTGCGTGTGTGTGTGTGTGTGTGCATTTATTTGAGATTGAGTTGATTGTAAAATTATGATGTACTAATTGTGTTAGAAATAGTATACAGATCATTCTGTTTTATATAATGTTTGCAATATATATTAATTGTTAACATCAACACTTTCATTTTTTATTTCACCCCTTAGAACTTTAGACGTGTATAATGTTTCACTTTATCCATCCGTTTACTGCTATTGTGGCGGGGCCAAGTGGATGTGGGAAGTCAAATTTTGTAACAAATTTCATAAAATCAGTTACAGAAATATGTAATTGTGATTTTAATCAGATCACATGGTGCTTTGATGAAATGCAACCTTTATATAATTTACCAAATGTTAACTACCATCAAGGAATTCCAAATGTTAATATGTTTGACGGTGAAAACCCACATCATGTTATTATTGATGATCTAATGAGAGAGTCCGATGGAAGAATATTGGATATATTTACAAAAGGTAGTCATCACAGGAATCTTAGTGTATTTTATTTAACACAAAATTTATTTCATCAGGGTAAAGGGCAAAGAGACATATCCTTAAACTCAAGTTATATAATATATTTTAAAAACCCTCGAGATAAAACTCAAATAAGATATTTAGCACGACAAGTGTCACCAGATAACCCAAAATTTATTGAAGATGCCTACAGGGATGCAACTCTAGAGGCGCATGGATATTTAATGGTAGATTTAAAACAGAATACCAATGATTTTTGTCGTATCAAGACAAATGTCTTCCCATTTAATGGTTTCTGCACAGTCTACGTCCCCACAAAAGAGTTTAAATACACCAAGAATCAAACATTTCAAATCATTGCTAAATGATGCATCGTCGACTCACAACGCATAAACATTTGCTAAACGCTTTGCATACGCTTAAACCAAAATATCAAAGAGCATTACTTAAAACGTGTGATGAAGAAGAAATTAACTGTATTTGTGAGTGTATTCATAACGTTTTACAAGGAAAAGTACCTCTTAAAGATCAAGATAAACAAAAATTGAATAAACACAAAAATATACTCCGTCAACTAGTGCGTAAGTGTAAACATAAACTAAGAAAAAATATAATTATACAAAAAGGAGGGGCTTTCTTACCAATAATATTAGGTGCAATATTGAGTGGATTAGTGAGTGGACTAGCCAGTTAACATGGAAAATGCAAAGAAAATGATACTTATCGAACCTGGATTGATTGAAAAATTAAAACAAGAAAATAAGGTTAATACGAGTAGTAGTTTATCTCGATTAGATATTGAAATGCAAAATATTATGAATAGTAAGACGGAAGACCGAAAGAAATGGATGTTATATTTACAAACACTGCAAAGATACCTTCATTTTACCGAAAAGGATCGTCAACCACTCAGATTACCAATTTATTCTGATACATCTAATGAAGATTCAAACGAGTCTAAAATTGGTTTTAAAAATAAAGATAGAGATCTAAAAACTTCAGTTGATGCTGAATCTTTGTTGGAGGAGAATCGATCCATCAAAAGTAAAGAAAATGTTGAAAATCCACTTTACACACCAGCTCAAATACTCAGTTTAATACCAAAAACTTATAATAAAAAAGGACAGTTATTATTAAACTTAGTTGAAACAAGTAAAGGTAAAATACATTGGGATAATGAAGGTACAGTCATGATTGATAATGAAAAAATTCCTGGAAGTAATATTGTTGATTTAATAAATGATTCACTAAGACCCTTAAAAAGAAGTGATCCAGTAGGTTGGGATAGATTTGCTGAAGCATTAAAAGATATTAAAGTACCACTTACTTATATTGGAAATCCAAAGAGATGTGAGTTTATTAACCAACTTCAAGCAAAAGATCTGAACAAACCCTCTGAGATTGAATTTCAAGAGTTTTCTACACCGAGCAGTAGAGATAAAAAGTCTACAACTAAAATACGTAAAAGGCTTGAGTGGGAAAAATGGACCCCGTACTAGAAGAAATTAACAGGATTTATTATGATCCATCTAATCCCGCTGGTTTTGGTAGTATTGATAAATTATCAAAAGCCATGAAGGGTAAAATGAATAAAAAGCAAGTAAAGGAATGGTTAAAATCACAAGAAACATACACATTACATAAACCCATTCGAAAAAAATTCCCGCGTAATAGGTACATTTTATCAAATATTAATGAACTGTGGCAAGCTGATTTAAGTGATATGCGAACTTATTCTCAATATAATGATGGTTTCAAGTATATACTTTGTGTTATTGATGTATTTAGTAAATATGCTTTTGCAAGACCAATGAAAAGGAAAAACTCAGAAACAACTAAAGAATGTTTTGAAAGTATATTTACTGAAAGTAATTTAACACCTACTCACATACAATCTGATAAAGGTACAGAATTTGTTTCAAAAGATGTACAAAAATACTTTAAATCCAAAAAGATTAATTACTATACCACTAACAATCCTGACATTAAGGCCAGTATTGTTGAACGATTTCAAAGAACACTAAAAATGAAAATGTGGCGTTATTTCACTCATAATAATACTTATAGATATATAGATGTTTTACAAGATTTAATATACTCTTACAATCACAGCTTTCACTCTAGTATTAAGATGTGCCCATGTGATGTAAATTCCAACAATATTATGACAGTTTGGACTAATCTTTATGATAGACGGTCAAACAAACTTTCTTTAGAAAATCCTAAACCAAATTTCAATGTGGGTGATTATGTTCGAATAACTAAATATAAACATGCTTTCCAAAAAGGATATGAATCAAATTGGAGTGATGAAATATTTATTATATCTTCAATAATTGATAGATCTCCATGGGTTGTTTATACAATAACAGATTTACAAAATGAACCAATAGTTGGTACTTTTTATGAAAGAGAATTACAGAAAATCACTTACAACCCCACCTCACAATATAAAATAGATAAAATAATTGACACTCGTTACTCAGGTAACAGAAAAGAAGTATTAGTGAAGTGGAAAGGTTATCCAGATAAATTTAACAGTTGGATTTTAGCTTCTAGTTTAAAAGAAATATGAATAAAGAAAGTTTTTATTTAACTTTGCTCAGCAATAGTTCAATGGAATATTTTCCTGATAACAAGACCACAAATTTTTCAACGAAATTACCGAAAGCTATTAAATTAGAAGGTGAATGGTCGGTTGGAGTTGTCGAGTTTCAATATCCATGTACCATGTTTACTGTTCAAGATCATGAAAATGTTATATACATTACAAAATCTATGTTAATGCCTAATGAAGATAAACCATCCACAGTGTACTACAAAAAACATATTCCAGCTACCAACTATGATAACGTTGAGCATATTTTAAGAGTGTTAAATGGTATCGGAGAGAACTTGAAATTTCGCTATGATGAAATAACAAAATTTGTGTCTATTTCTGTTTTGGATAAAAATATAACATCCGTAACATTATCACCCAAATTAAGTTTACAACTAGGTTATGAACCAAATAAAAATCTCCTAGAGAGAAATTTTGGAGTGTCCTGCTAATTTACACTTAGGGTTACCATCTCAACACTTTCTATATTGTGACATTATCGATCCTCAGATTGTGGGTGATGTTATGACTCCTTTACTAAGAGTCATTTCATTAGATCCTACAAAATACATTTATGGTGCAAATAAAATGCACGTTTTCTCTCAACCTCACTACTTACCTGTTATGCGAAGAGAGTTCGATACGCTGGAAATAGTTATAAGATCGAGCACAGGACAAAAAATACCATTCCAGTTTGGAACCGTGTGTATTAAACTACATTTCCGAAAATTATAATAATGAATTCCCTTCGTGATCATCATAAATGTCCATATGAAAATTATTATACACATCAAGCTGGGTCAGGAGTTGGAGTAATTTATAAGGGTGCACCATACCAACGCGGTCATGGTATTGGGAGCTTCTTAGGGGGGTTATTTAGATCAGTTTTACCTTTACTTTCAAGTGGTGCTCGAGTGATTGGTAAGGAGGCATTAAGCGCTGGAGTAGGACTTTTATCGGATATGGTTCAAGCGCGTCCTATGGAAGCCTCAATAAAAGATCGTCTAAAGCAAGTTAGTACGAATTTAAAACGAAAGGCTGATGAGAAAATTGATCAATTTAACATGACAGGATCTGGGTATAAAACTAAAAGAAAACGATTGACCTCGTTCATTCCACCATTAACTGCTAAAGTGAAAGCTGCGAAAAAACTTGGTCTAAAACCAAAAAATAACAAAGATATATTTTCAAATTAAATATGTCTTTCCTTCATAATCATTCTTGCGAGTGCGTTAAGTCAGAATTGGATTTGTTTGCACTACCGTCTACACAAACTAGCATTGAAAATGGATTGTGGATTCATTATAAACCAATTTCATCTCTTGGTGATGATGGACCTATCGAGTTTCAAGTTCCTGGGACAGGCGATGACTACATAGATTTGTCTCATACATTACTCCACATAAAGGCAAAAGTATTAAATCAAGATTCAACTAACTTGATATCTACTACAATAGTAGCACCTGTAAATAATTGGCTGCATTCACTTTTTAGTCAACTTGATGTTTATTTAAACCAAAAACTTGTATCACCACCTAATAATACCTATGCATATCGAGCATACATGGAAACCCTTTTAAACTATGCTCCTGCTGCTAAACAATCTCATCTTACTTGTAATCTTTGGTATGATGATACAGCAGGAAAAATGGATTCTACGGATGGTAAAAACATAGGATTTGTTAAAAGACAGGAATTGATTAGTGAAAGTAAGGAAATAGAAATGATTGGTCATCTTCACGGTGACATTTTCAACCAAGATAAATTTTTAATTAATGGTGTTGAAATGAGTGTTAAATTGGTTCGATCTAGAGAGAGCTTTAATTTAATTGCTGGGTCAAACGATGTAAAGTTTAAAGTTTGCATTACGGATGCAACTCTTATTGTTCGACGAGCACGAATTAATCCAAGTGTATTACTCGCACATCAAAAAGTTTTAGCTTCTACCACTGCTAAATATCCTATTACTCGAGCTGAAGTAAAAGTTTTAACAATTCCATCGGGTGTTCAAGGAAAAACTCTTGATAATATATTTTTAGGGCAGGTACCCAAAAGATGTATAATTGGATTTGTGAACAATTCTGCATTTAATGGTTCCCTTACTAAAAATCCATTTAACTTTGAAAACTATGGTATTAATTCTTTCAGCTTATATATTGATGGTCAACAAATACCTTCAAAAGCTTTGCAACCATCCTTTAATAATAGCATATTTACATCAGCATATCATACTCTATTCTCGGGAACTGGTATTCACTTTCTTAATGAAGGAAATGGAATCTCTTGTGAACAGTATGCCAAAGGTTACTGTCTATTAGCATTTGACTTAACTCCTGATTTATCAGCCAACTCATCAGCTCATTGGAATCTCATAAAGCATGGTAGTGTAAGATTAGAAGTACGATTTGAATCCTCACTAATACAAACAATTAACTGTATAGTTTATGCTGAGTTTGATAATATTATTGAGATAGATAAAAACAGAAATGTTACTGTAGACTATAGTAGTTAAGGTTATAATATGTGTTGTGTGATAGATTTTATGAGTTATGTGTAATGCATTTTGTGTGTATGTAACTATGTGAAACATTATAAAATTAAATAAAACAAATTGTATGCAATATATTATTTTTTTATTTCTTTATAAATATTCTATTTAATGTAATACAAAACTCTGTTCGAGTTTAAATTTTACATAAGCACACTGACTAAACCACTGAACATGCTGCTGCCAAGGATCATCATCATCTTCCCAATCTTTTAAGCCACCACCACAATAGAAACACTTGGTCCTGTCTGCATGGCCAGTATAAAAGAAACCGGCTTCTGCAAGATCTTCAGGTTTCTGTCGCATAACGAGAGGCCAGTTTTCGAAACTGAGCAACCGGCTAGATTTTGAACTGAAGAATGGATATTCAGCTCTTGAGTACTGCATATTCTTCTCGTTTTCATCTCCACTCAGTGTTGTAGTTTTGTTCTTCAATGATGTGTTCTGTACACGTATGCCACACTCATCTCTTTCTTCTGCTCTTGTCTTCTTGTAATTTAAGTAAACAGAATCACATTCACTAATGATCAGCTAATGACTGTCATTGTTAAAAAAGTATTTTTTAACTTTTTCACTTTCTGCTATTGTCTTTGTAATATTGTATACGAGGGCGTTTGTGTTGTCGTAGATGCTATCCTTATTAGTCTTTACGTAATATTTAATCCTCGTGGAAGCATGTTTCCAATGATCAGTAGTTGGAATCTTGGATAGCTTCTTTATATCGTACATTTCAATTTTGATGAGATGCGTCGCTTGGTCTCCGTCGTCAGAATTAGTAGAAATGTATGATACACCATCTCTAGCGGCTCGTGCTACGGTTGATGATAACAGCTTCCTCTTTTTTATTTTTGATTCAGCTTCAAAAAAATGATCAATCGATTGCGATTTTCTTTTTCCACCATCGCATGTGTTATTATTAATGAAGATGTCATCACTCTCTTCTTGAGGGGAGAGTGGCGAGTAGTAATACTGTTTATAGGTATTTTCATCGAAGCTCAATGATTTCTGCAACAACACAGTTATCATGTTAATATCAATTTGTTAACACTTAATCATAAAAGTTAAAAAAGCTAAAGTTACAACCTATTAAAGTCCACTGCTGAACATAGGCCTCCTCTCATTTCTGAGAGGGTTTTAGGGCTACGCTGAGCACGTGGTAAATCAGCACTTAAAATTGTAATTAACAATTTAATTGGTGCCGGCGGGGATCGAACCCGGGTCGCGTACTGTGAATTTTACATTTTGCGCTAACCATCTGAGCTACCACGGCTTAACCATATACACACACATAATATTTAAATATAATTTGTTAACACTAAATCATACACACGTAAGAAAATAACAGAAAGAAAAGTAAGTTTGTCAATAGAATAAACACTTACATCCATGGCCTTTGATGCGTTGAAGTAACACAAACGTAGTATTGATAGATCCACTGCGGTCAAACGACCATACACTAACTCCATGACTGCAGTTGCTTGGTCTTATATAGTACCAGTGAGTAATAATTCTAATCTAAAGAATTTCTGCAGTAGAATTGATAGTATCTTTATGCGTCAACAAGCTTACCTTACATTCTGTTGCTTATCTCTACATTCCTACGTCCTTCCTGTCGTGTCTTGTTCAGTGTATTGGTGACTCAAATACGATTTGTATAACACAAAGAATGCAATTTAATATTTAGAAATCACTATAATTGATCACTCCTATATTAGTCATTGAGTAGATTGGTACTGTAATAATCTACTAATAGCAGTAATATTATGGATACACTAGATGTACAACAACATCTGAAAAAGATTCACCCCACTCTAGAAAATAATGTTTATGCTGCCAATAAACTACACATGTACACCCACGTACCAACGTATATAATATGCAATTTGGATACAGATGATAAACCAGGGTCACATTGGGTAGCTTTATATATCGATACGAATGACGTCGGTCAATATTTTGATTCATTCGGACGGGCACCTGTACGATATCATCTAGAGTTTTTTAAAAGAAATTGTAAAAGATGGAACTGGAATGTTGATAGGATTCAGAATGAGTGGACTTCAGTTTGTGGCGAATATTGCTTAATGTATTTGCTATATAAGTTTCAGGGATGTTCAATGCATAGTTTTACGAGTATATTTACAGGGAACACATTGTACAACGATATTTTAGTGGATGAGATGTTTTGCTCCTATTTTATAGATAAGGGTATTGGGTAATGTGTTTTATTAATGAGTCAGATTAGTGTAGATAGGAACAAAGGAGTATAATACAATAGCATAAGCCGACCCACACGCCGACGAATAATAGATAATGACGGTAGTCAATCAACAATAGATAAGTAGATAAGGACAATGGAGCGCTAATGACGGCCGACGAATAATAGATAATGACGGTAGTCAATCAACAATAGATAAGTAGATAAGGACAATGGAGCGCTAATGACGGTTGAGGCTCGAAGCGGATATCAATTAGATAAGAGTTAATTGATCTGCACATCTCCGGAACCGTGCATCCTACGCAAAAATGGACCGCAGATTCGTGATCAGAGCATGCCAAAACCTTTTTTTTTTTTTTTTTTTTTTTTTTTAGGATCGTGAATCGACGAACGTCGTACTTGTACAACTTAATATACATAACATAACACAAGCTCTGCTTAGCTTGGGACTAGACGGCGTTGTGTGATAGTTGTGAAATATTATTATTATTATTATTAACTTCTGACTCAGTGCGCCAGAACTGGTACAACCTCTCTACATGTGCGCCAGAACTGGTACATCGTAACTACTTATATAACTACCGTACGCACCGTACGGTAGTTATATACAAAAAAAGTCGCCTATTTTCGCCCTTATTCTCTCATCACATTTTTCATTCACGCCCAATTGTTAACAACAACTATTAAAAAAAGTTAAAGTTACAGCCTATGCGAGTATACGTCCCACTGTTGGGCTCAGGCATCATTATGCGTGTTGGCGAATTTTACATGTCTTTGACATTTTAATGGGCAACTGTTAAACTATCTTATAAATTATAATATAGTTTGATTAAAACTACTTTACGGATTTTATCGCGTTTATTTTTACTTTTTATTTTTAATTCCCGACGTTTCGGGCGCTTTCCAGCACCCATGGTCACGGGGGACTGAGATGACTGACGTCCCGATGTCATTGTTAAACCCGGAGTACCTTCAGCTTTTTTAATTATTGTTTATGGTCTATGGTCCGATCTATGCAAAATATAGTTTATTTGCAAAATTAGTATTTATAATTTATAACATCCTTTAGACTAGGGGGTGCCCGACGCGATGCAGACGCCGAAGAAATATTGTGGAAATACCGTTTTAAATTTGGAAGAGCTATATTATTTAATTAGGAATGATAATAGGTACATTCATTGAAGTTGAATGATATATAACTTTCAGATAAATTTGTCAGTACGATACATGCGCCATCTACTGTAAATTAATTGTACTATGTTTGAAAAGGAACCAGCGAGGGGATTAAGAAACAGAAGGGAGGAATCGAGGCTTCTCTCGATCCGGCCTCCTATAACGCCTACGTTGGGTTCGGGAACAACGTATGTGATCTCCACAACGGAGTAACACACAAGGGCGATAACCACTTCCTTTTCAGCAAATAGGTTCAGACGGGGATTACGGGTCTTCCGAAGTCGTCCCGGTCCCAACGCCTTAATTCTTCGATGTGGACTGTATAACTTAAGGGATGAATTTCTTGGGAATAAAACAGAAATTATCTTCAAACCGTTCCCTCTCTCTCTCTCTCTCTCTCTCAAGAGTAATCACTTTTCCCTATCACTTCCCTACGCTTTTTCTTCTTATTGACTGCTGGTCTTGCACTTTTTCCGAAGTTTCTCCGAACTTTCCCGAAACTTCCCCGAACGAATTGCAAGAAAACTCGTTTACTGAGCTACCCCTGAGCTATACGCGAAAGTGAGCCGAGCCATTCGCGCGCTTGCGCAACTCAATTACATTAATTTGTTCTATCACTCTCTCACGGTTTACTGCGATTTCTGCGATCCAAAAATGCCGATAAGAACCAAAGGCAAGGTCTATAAAACAGCTGTGAGGCTTGTTTTACTTTATGGTAGCGAAACGTGGGCTTCGACAAAAATCCATGAGCGAAAACTTCATGCCACTGAAATGCGCATGTTACGTTGGGCGGGTGGAGTCACTCTCAAAGACAAAGTGCGTAACGAACACGTAAGGGGGAGTTTCAAAGTAACGCCTATCACTGATAAGATTACAGAGTCCAGGCTAAGGTGGTACGGACATGTTATGCGTAGACCCGATGACCACGTCGTGAAAAAGTGCCTTTCCATGGCTACAAAAAGGAGAGGGAGAGGTAGACCGCAAACTACCTGGTTGACAAATGTCCGGAAGGACATGCTAAAGCTCGGCCTTACAGAAGATGATGCTTACCAGCGAATTGAATGGCGCCGAAGGATTAAGAAAGCCGACCTCGCGTAACGGGAAGAGGCGAGGGCAAAGAAGACCCTCTCACGGTTTACTTAATAATTTTATTTGGATAAGTCATACATTAACATAATTTACCTGTATAGGTAGCACAAAACAATATCTATTCTACGATATACGTTACATTTTCATATCACAAAAAACCTTTTATTTATTTAACAAAATATGCCTATTTTACTCACAAGTTCAAAGTCGAAATTTCTTAAATATTTAACATAGAAAGTTAAAACAATGTTTCCCACTTGAAATTATCATATGTTAACTAATACAATAGTTTAATTCACATTTTCTCTATTCATTTCACTATTTAAAACACTTTTAAATTTCTTATACAAAACTATCATTATATCACAGGAATTTTCACATAAAAATAACACAGAATTCACCTTTTTAGCACGTACAATCAACCTGAAATGTTTTACAAGTCATTTTTACATAAATTGCTGAAATCACAAATATTTAAATTTTTACATATTTGGCCTCCTAAGTACGTGGCTAGCGTGCGTCCGTGAACTCACACTATTTGAACAACTAACTTTTGCACGGCTATCGACTATCAGAAAAAATGAAAAGTCTAATATACACCAATCTCGACATACTAAGGTGAATCAATGCTTCTACACAATTTTCAAACATTTTAAAACAATATTTTCTACAAATAATAAAAAATACACATAACATACAATATAATTGTTAAACATTACTTACACAATAATATACATTAACTTATACATTAGAATAATTATATCTATCTACATAATAGCAATTGATAAATTCAAGTTAGCATATACATAATATAAACACTAAATAAGGAAATAGAGTAAATGGGGCCCTACACTCTATTGTGAAGAGTCAAAATGTGTCAAAAAAGGCACGTATGGCAATTCACAGTCCTGTGATGGTCCTTACTTTAACGTATGGTACTGAAAGTTGGGTGTGGCAGAAGAAGCACGAGAGGAGAATAAATGCAGTAGAAATGCGGTCGTTAAGGAGTATGTTAGGGCTGAATCTGAATGACAGGGTGAAAAATTGTGTGATAAGAGAAGAGTTGTTGTGAAGAAGGTTTGCAAGATGATGTTGTGACCAGGATTAAGAAAGGAATGCTTCGGTGGTTTGGTCATGTGGAAAGAATGAATGAGGAAAGAGTGACAAAGAAAATTTATGTTGCAGAAGTGAATGGCAGAGTCGGAAAGGGACGTCCGAGGCAAAAATTTATTGACCAAATTAGCGATTTATTAAAAACGGGCCAAATTAGGAGTACGCTTAACCGACGAGCATGTATGCGTAGGTGTATGGATGTGAAGGAGGCGAGAGAGGTGCGTCAGGATCGTGCCAAATGGAAGTCTGTAGTCTCTGCCTACCCCTCTGGGTGAAAGGCGTGAGTGTTTATGTATATGTTTATGTATAACAAATTTATCCACATACAAAAATACATAAAATACATATACATAATAAATATAAACTAACAACACTATATAATAATAATCACAAACAACACTTTATACCATACCTGTTATAAACGTCTTGCTAAAAGAAACATCCTGTAGAATAAAAAGTAGTAAAAAATGAAGATATTGCTGCATAGGAACGTCCACAAAAGGTTTTTACATAACCTTATCTTGTGATATACCCTCATTGTGTTTACAAAATGTGTAGCTGTCTTGTGATTATTATTTAAGTATGGATGTATGAAGTTTGTAGCAAATATGTTATAAATAGTCTTAATCTTTATTAATGTATAACGACGGCTTAGGGTGTACGGTAAAACTCAAAAGAGTTTATGTTTACACCTTATTATACTTTTTACTGTATGCGTATTGTTATACAATGTTGTTATATAAATTAAAAAAATATATATTTGATAAGATAACAGCTAAAGGGGCGCCGATCAGGTATTAATACTATTAGCATGAAGCGCTGTCAACTAGGGTTGCCACCCGTACTATAAAATATTATGTATTATCGTACTATATTTCAGTCCGTTGTAGGAACTATATATGATAGAAAAACAGTATAGTACGAAAAATACTATGTTTTTATCCCTAATTCAACTGTCACGCTTTTTTATATTATTGTTTGCTTGTGGACAGCTAAAAAAATACGTTTTGTGTGTGTGTGTGTGTGTGTGTGTGTGTGTGTCCGCTTTGTCTTATTCACTATTGAATTTCATTTCTGTTTTCTGTATGGATTGGTTGGTAGTTGGTAGTTCCAACACAAGTATTTTATAATTTACTGGAGCTACTTCAAATTCTGTAATGCGTGACTATGTACAGTTTACCCGCGGTAATCCGGCAAACGTTTTGCAAGGCGGTGTCTGACTATCGAATTTGTCGTACTATAGAGTACTGCCACAGCCCCCTGGTAGTCCGGAACTTTTTGAAAAAGAGTATCTTGTAATTAGACAGATTACATATCAAATATAAAAAAGAAAATAAAAATGTCATGTGACGCACAATGAATACCTAAACAGTAAATACTGAATGCCTGCTAGGCCGCTACCATAGTCTTATTTGAACTAAGACAATATGCGAACTAATTGCGACCTGTTTGTCTACGTTTTCGAGGATACCTCTTCCCGTGACGAATTCATAGTGCGACTCGAATCTACCTACAAGTAAAATATATGTCGGATTACCGGGGGTCTACTGTATTGAGAAACGATAAACAATTTAATTTATTATTCCTGATTGCTATTGAGTATTTGATATTAAATGCCAGTACCGCGATTAGTACCAGGCCAGCAGTTGCGATTACGAGCACTAGTTGGTCTAGTACCTAGTAGCTGGTCGGACAGATAGCATGGTAATAAAGACCTTTATAAAAAGGTGCAATGCGGGCAATGAAGGCTAATAATTTTTCGTTCACTAGATGTCGCTAGTTGAACCGACGTTAAGTTTTTTGTTACACAATGTCATTTAATTGAGATGTTGGTTTTAAATTGAAGTTTATAACTTTATAGAGTTTATGTGATACAAAAAACAATGCCGCTGTGATTTGCTCTATAATTTTTTCACATTTTAACTCTTGTTTTAATTTTCTACTTTTACGAATATCTGTGGTGTGGTTAATTTGTTTTTAATCTAATGAATATAAGATATAACATATAGTACCAACATAAACTTTGAAGTTTAGAATTTTGTTACAAATTAACTTCCTC
Organism: Parnassius smintheus behrii; assembly: GCA_036936625.1. NCBI lineage: Eukaryota > Metazoa > Arthropoda > Insecta > Lepidoptera > Papilionidae > Parnassius > Parnassius smintheus. Next base: position 35,443,587 of record JAUPFT010000022.1, read on the forward strand.
GCTATGTAATCTGTCGAATATTGCACCCCATTTTAGGTAGTGCCGCCCTGGTAGCAGAAATGTGCATGCTCTAATTGCGGGGTCACGCATGGAATCCACAATCCTACCGTTTAAAGCCTATTAAAGTCCACCGTTGAACATAGGCCTAACTCATAGCTTGCCTTATGGGTTATATTTTACCACACAATTTACTATTTTTTTGCGATCCTGTCCATCCAAAGGTTGTCTGGAAGAAATCGCTTTTAGCGATAAGACCGCCCATTGTGACACTATTTTTTTTCTTCTTCTTTCGTTTATGTATTGATTTGGTGTACAATAAAGAATTATCTATCTATCTATCTATCTACATATATTTGCCATAGTTGCCACGCTTGACAATCACAGTTTCTTTAGTCGTTATTAGGAAGATTCTGTCGCCCCTTACGTCACCCACAGTATGATATGGGGTAGTTGATTCTTACACCCCCACTACACACAATCCCGAATGCTTGAGCAATCCGCCAAAAACGATATTAGACCTTTTTATTCGAGTAGAGACAATACAAGAGAAACACAACTACAAGTGTCTATGAAAACTATGTAGTCATCGTTACAGCCCTTCACAAGGCCCACTGCTAAACATAAGCCTCCCCCAAAGAAGGCACGGTCTTGAGTACACGTCGTCATTAATTACACAAGGACAAACATCCAGACCCGGAACAATTATTTGTAGGCCATACAAATACGTGTTCCATGCGGGATTCGAACCCGCGATACATTTTTGGCGCTGCAACTATTTGTTAAGCTACTGCACCATTCTTTAAAAACCTGTTGTTACATCGGATTCTACGTATCACTAAAGGTGACTAGACGCTGAAATTAGGACTGTTAGATATGGGACCTTCATCAGTTTCCTCATACACGGAATAAAATTACACAAATTCAGCAAATAGCAATGTAAGCCAAATTTCACACTGAGAATTATCTAAGCGGACGACGTGAACGGACTACGGCAGAGTAACTGGGGCGGGTTATATTTGCCGAATTCATTTTCAAGTTTACTGACGTCGTGTACATTTTACCTAATGTCCGTACATTTAGGTTAATGGTTTTGTAACCAACTAACTCCATATAGTGGGTGGCGGGGGCGGCGGGGTATTACCTTTTGCTTACCGTTAAGACGCTACGGTTCTATGTCCGGTCCATGTTACAGAACCGTTGTACCATGTCGTTCAATCTGGTTCTACTGTGAATATCCTTATCGTTAAGTTTATCACTCAGAGAAACTCCGAGCATAACGCTCTCCATAGGTCGCTGAGCGACCTTGAGATTCCTCATACATCCTCAGAGCCTTATGTCTCTAGTATATATACAGTAATCTATGGCTTTTATCACTGGCACGCTCATGTTCACAAATAAGGGATTTGAAATAAGGGATGATTAAATAAAAAAATGTTTAATTTAGATTTTTTTAATCAACCTTAAATATATAAAATTTGAGATCAAAAACAGTAGTGTAATTTAACTGGAATACAAGATTATAAGCTAAATATAAAATATGGCACTGTTTATAGACAATCTGATATTTAACCATAGACTGAAAAAGCTTAAATTAAAAATTTAATAAAAAGAAATACAGAGAAACTTGCACTAAGGTTCTCTTATATTTTCGCGAACAAAAGCTTTACGGGTTTTATCGTGTTAAATTTTAACACATTTTAAAAACATCTCAGTACAACTGTATCGCGGGAACTGTAAATCACTAAAAACATAGGGAATTTGAAATAACACAATTAAACGCGATAAAATATGTTGTTTAATTCAAGTTGCATTGTAGAGTTATTTATAAAATGGCATCCTAATAAAATTTTATTTTTTACTGTAGAAAATGTTCCTCTTATGTAATCATTCAAAGTTAAAAAATCTTAAATTTGAAATCTAAAATCACTTTGGCGATGAAAGTTTTAAATTAATTTTATAGTGTGTGTGATGATCATATGTACGAATTAAGTCTTGTACATACATAATTTAGTTCACTAAATGACTAAACATTGCTGTCTTCTTTAGTTATAAAACATTAATACTTTCTTAAGGTATTCGATGAAAACAGTTTAATTAACCGGTTCATTAATAAAATCACGACTCATTTGGTTCTTATTAAGTGTTACACAACTTATTAACAAATAAACTATAGTTAATATATCTCAGTGCATTTGGCATTTGTAAAATAATCTCATTTATAGATGAGCTCAAGTATAAACAACATATTCGAATAAGTTTAATAACACTTATGTACTAATTCGTTTAAATGTACTAAAAACTCTGAACATTTGACTCGTGATCTCATATTACTTATGTTTGAAATACAAAGCAATGTAACGATTTATACACGATAACACATTTCAATTAAATTAAAAAGAAGAAACCGACTTAGATCTAAATCGATAAGATCGAATAACAAACTTAATTAATAGTAAAATATTTAGTAGAAAACAAAACAAATCCTATCATAGATGAATCTAAAAATAACAAAAACATAATACTGGTCACAGACAATAAACATGAGTAAAAAAACTAGACATTTCCGAAATGATACTGAAATCATTTCAGTTCACTTAACTAATCAACGAAAACAAAACTTCATAAATTTAACCTTACCTTTTGTTTCATTAAATAAAAAGTTTTAATTAGATCTAACGAAAGAATTAACACATAAAATTCCCCTGCATAACTTTTTGAGTTTTAATTTATACCGTATTTGAGTTAAAGAAAAATGTTCTATTATTTTACAAATAAATTATGTATGTCGCAGAATTTAAATAAAAGCACATTAAAACACGAGGCGCATAAGAGTTGTGTGTTATTGTTGTGTATACTTAACACTGTGTACTGTCTACTGTATTTAACAATGAAAGAACCGAGTAAAAATGACTAATATATAAACAAATAATGTTAGTTAGCTCTATATAAAGCTACGCTCTAAAAATATACGGTATTATTAAAACACTAAAAATATCATCATTATTTATAGCCATATAGCTATGGACGGGTACTTTTTAATCATACGGTACTATATAAAAACACCATTTATATAGTACCGTATATAACTATAAAAAAACACTATTTTATATATTACCTATATAACAAACAATACTGTTCTGAAGTAATGCGTATTCCATTCCATTACTCATCAATGGTACGAGAATATAAAAAAAAAACATGATTATATGTATTATATTGCTAGAAAACACTACACTACCAACCTGTTTACACTAAAAGTTCAGGAAAAAATAATATAATTATTTTTTTCTGAAGATACTTTGATGCTATTAAGAAAGCATTAAAATATAAAAAAGTCAGTCCGATAGTTTAATAAATAAAATAATATGTATATTGTTTAACTCTGGTTGCCCCACTACCACTTTGTTAGGGGCATTGATTACTAATTCACGATTTAGTAATTTTAGATTAGCGCTATTAGGTAAAAGGTCAAGTCTAGACAGTTCTAGTTTTAAGCAATGTAAATCGTTGTGATAGGGCAAGTTGGAGGGGAGTGGTTCTACAAAACCCTCCCATAAATACGGCTCGCCAGTGACTTTGTTGTACAATGTGATTGATCCAAATTTATGTATGGTTTGTTGTGTTGTTAACGTCTGAAAATGGAAACAAAAAATACTAATAGTGTAAAATTTAACACTTTCACTGTTCGGTTTCCAGGCACAATAGTAAGACAATAGCAATTACCTATATATAGTGCACGGGACGGCAAAAGGGTTAATATAAAGTTTTCACATAATATCATTGCAGATTCCCATTAGTGCAAAAATTAACATTATGTATACATCAATCCATTAATTACAGCCTATTGTTCATTGCCACGTTGGTTCAGTGGTTGTAGTAGTGCGACTGCTGATCATGATGTCCTGGGTTCGAATCCCGGGTGCCGGGTCAAAAAACCAATTATTGAGATTTTCCGTCAAGAAATTCTCAGTAGCTGCCCGGAGTCAGGAACTTCGCGGTGTCTCATCCCCGTGCCTCGGAAAGCACGTAAAGCCGTTGGTCCTGCGCCTGATCTCTCTCCGGTCGTGTCGGTTTACCGTCCCATCGGATTACGAGAGTGAGGGAATAGAGAGTGCACCTGTGCTTGCGCTCGGGCAGTATAATCCTGTCCTGCGCCGATGGCTAGTCTCCTTTGAGGCAGGCCGCCGTGGCGGAAATTCGGTCTGGAGGACATTATTACAGCCTATAAAAGTCCACCGCTAAACATAGGCCCTCCCCCCTCCATAGATTAATCCTCATAGGATTTTGAAATAGATGGCACGCTTCGGAAGCGGGTTGGCAACCGCAGTTTTTTATTACATCAAGTAGTTAGTAGGAACACGCTGCTGGCCATCACCTGTTTAAATTTTCCCCTGCCGCCTCTTACGACACCCACGGGACGTTCCGGGATAGTGGGTATTCTTACACCATAACAGTATACAGTATAGAAGACGATATGATCATTTGTCCATATTAGGAGTATTTACACAAGAAAGATCCACAAAAACAACTTCGTTAAAATTTGAATAGCTATTCAGCCATAACGAGTCGCTTGTCAATTGGAATTTTTATTTGAATTGTTTTTACTATATTGCTACAAGAGTCAGTTGCGTGTTGCATCACATTGCACGAGAATGTTCCCGAAGATAAAGGTCATTGCCCTCTGTTGATAAAATGTGTGGGCGTAATAGACACCGCTCAAACTGTTGCAAGCAAGACGCAACCTTATGGTTACGTGTATAAAGCCTTTCCTACATATTGTTATTCGCGAGTATTCCAGTATTTTCCTATGGAACGAGTTTGAATGACCCGGATTGACTTAGAATGTTCGATATTTCTCTTATTAGGAATAAAAGCGTGCGCCGGTGATCGGAGAATCAATTACATCGAAAACGCGGTAGTGAACTCTACTTCGGAAAGCAACTATGAGCCAACGACATGTGTTAAAGAATACATCACCCATTCTCCTCTTAATCGGCATTTTTGCTCTCCCTGCACGTAATAATATGAAAGGATTGGATATACATCCGCATCAAAGTCACACAGAAATATCCTTGCATCCCTTACCAGGTCGTCATTCCATCTAGTGGAAGTCGCCTAACATTACACTTGCCAGTATGAGCTTTTTTTATAGAATAGGGTGACAAACTAGCACACAGTCCACCTGATGATAAGTGGTTGCTGCGGCCCACAGACATCTACATTTATCCTCGATTATAAATCAAAATACAGATGCGTTGTCACCCGTGAGGACTAAGATGGAATGCCTCGTTTCCAGTAAAAACGGTATACGCTGCCACTCAAGAACCTATTTTCCTCATCGATTGTGGGGTTTAGTGTTGTATGGCTAGCCAATTGCCATTTCAGCTTGCTGATCCGTAAATTCATGTTCGCTTGCATTGTGTACTAGCATAACATAGCAGCGTAATGCTGCTGTGTTTCGAGTGGTTAATGACAAGAACTGGATACAATTTTACTAGTAACGAGGCATTTCATCTTAACCTCAAAGATGACAAGGCAATCCGCGTTTTAATTCTTAATCGAAAATAGATTTAGATGCATCCAAAGCATCCATTTACCATCAGATGGATTGCTGTAAGATCGTTTGTCTAGCCTGAATCTTAAAAAATATTCGTTCACAAACATAAACTATGGAGTGTAGAAGTAAGGAGCACCAACTCCCATAGTAGAATAGTTGAAAAAGTGTCCATCTGTAAGCAGTAAATAACAGTTCAAAAACTCTCCACAACAGCGCTAGAGTAGCTACTGGTATGAAATGAACTTAGCAGTTGTCGACGGTATGAAGTGTGCTGCTAAACTGCTCAGTAGCTCTAAAATCTAAAATAATTTTATTTAGTAAATATAACCTCGAAAATGTCATCTGTCCCACTAATATTTTTCGGTGCGTTCAAAGTATACCCCGTAGCTATAGTGGCGAATCCTTTATTTAACATTTTTCTATGGAAACTTTTTAATACACAGTCTGTACTCCTTACTTCTACACTCCATAACATAAGCACTGTCACTCAGAGAGGTATGCAGATAGAGAGAGAGAGAGAGAGAGAGAGAGAGACTTACATTTAACAGAAAGTTGACACACCTCTCTCGCTTCTTTTACATTCATATAACTAAGCATGTATGCATGTTGTTTAAGGGTACTCTTGATTTGGTCCATCTTCAATACAATATGTATAAAAATGTGGTTTGTGGTTTTGTGTATTTAAACGTATAGAATTTTTTTTTCAGAAAACTCGAGCATTATAAAGTTTCATTTTAATAAAAAAATAATAATTTGCAAATTATATGTGGTTTTGTTACATCTGCATTGCCCGGGGAGTAAGAGGATTGTCAAAGGCCCCGCTTTAACGATGCTCGTGTCAGTTAGAGGTAAAAAACAGGTAAAACCGTATACAATTTGTAACTAAAAAATTATTTAAATTAATTGATTAAAACTACTTTTAAGCATTTTATCCCATGGTTACGAGGGACTGAAGTGACTGACGTCCTGATGTCAGTGTTAACCCGGAGTACCTTCAGCTTCTTTAATTATTGTTTATGGTCCGATCTACGCAGATTGAACTTACTGTGTCTTGAAGTTCTGCAGCGGTGCACTTGGGTTTAGTTTTAATTTTATTAATTAGAGTGTGGCGCGACGACAGCGCCGCCACAAGCGGAGATCGAAGCCTAAATCACGCTATCAACATTCCGAATCATAAACAGCATATATAGAACATCTCCGAACTATCACATGGAGTGTCGGCCGCTCCCCGGGCAGAACACCTTGCCCGGAGGGAGATCTCCCCTTTTCCTTCCCCGGCCACAGTGGTGAACACCCGACGTGATCTGAACACGCAAGCAAATAACCTTCGGAAACTACAACTTCAAGCTTTCGTCATTATCCTCAAGAACTCCCACCATTCACTATTGAGAATCGTCTTCTGCAGTGTTCAGTACCTGCAAGCCAGTCCAACTTGTCTTCATCTCGACTCACCGCAGATTTATAAGGCAGACTTCTGGCACTTGCTCCGGCACATCGTTCTCACCGGCATCACTAGCCAGTGCGTAGTACGGCATGCATTACACATCGGCATATCATTCGCACCGGTGTCACTTGCCCTTACGCACACAGCATGCATTCCCCACCGGCATTAAAAGGACACACCGGCAATCGGACTGCACTATCGACCTCTGGTCTGAGCAGGGGGGTGATGTGGCGGCGCTGTCGTCGCGCCACACGTGAAACATATCGAAGCCTAAATCACGCTATCAACATTCCGAATCATAAACAGCATATATAGAACATCTCCGAACTATCACACGGAGCGTTGGCCGCTCCCCGGGCATAACACCTTGCCTGGCGGGATATCTCCCCTTTTCCTCGCACGGCCACAACAGGACCCCAGGCAGGGGGTAGTACTCAGCCTCCTTCTCTACTGAAATTAGGATGTTTTTTAATTTCAATAGCCTCACGTATTATCCTTGGCAGGAATCGATGTTCTTTCGCGAGGATTTGTGGTCTATCAAATCTGATGTAATGGTTGGAGCCGTCTAGAATATGATCACAAACTGCAGACTTCCCGAAACATTGGTGCTTCACGTCAGCTTTCAGGTGCTTCTTTTACGCGGGTGCAAATTTTTTTTGTTTTCTCTATATATGAGTGACCACATTCACAATCATTCACAAACGTCGGGAATTAAAAATCAATCAAATAAACGCGATAAAATCCGTAAAAGTAGTTTTAATCAATGTGTAGTGTTCGGCGTAAATATAAGAAATCATTATTTTAATTAAATAAAAATGTTATACATGGTAGAGCCTCGCTGCAGTTATGTTATGGTTGTAGCACGAATGGGTCGGCTCAACCGCGGCAGGACCACGCTGTCACAGAATACCAGCGTAAAATAGCAGCTTAATGCTGCGGTGTTTCGTACGGTGAGTGTAGAGATCCGGAGATCCTCTTTTACTGGAAACAAGGCATTCCATCTTAGTCCTCAGGTGTGACAACGCATCTGCGTTTTGATTCTTAATCGAGGATAAATGTAGATGTCTATGGGCCGCAGCATCCACTTACCATCAAGTGGACTGTGTGCTCGTTTGTCACCCTTGTTCACTACCACTCTACTACTATTAAAAAAAATGGTCGAGTTTTCTGGAAAAATTCTATACATTTGAATACTGATTCTGATAACGAACTTAACGGAAACCCCATGGTTTTTGTTACATGTTATATATCGCCAACTAGACTTATCGACCATAGTCTAGGGTGCGCCTTGCCGACTACATCACTTACTTTTGCAGTATAAATTTGCTGTAGCAAATTTACAGCAGTAGTAGACTGAGAGAAAATATGAGTGATTTGGATGAGTTGTGTGTGCATGAGTTAGACTTGGAGAATGTGTGGCATAATGTTAAGAAAGGTTTAGTGGATGCAGCTACCGAAGTATGTGGTGTTAGTAAGAGAACGAATGAAAGGAAAGACAATACGTTATGGTGGGATGATGAGGTACGTATGGAAGTTGAAGCAAAGAAGAGAGCATGGCTAGATTTACTAGCGACTAAAGCTGGTAATTCTGGCGGTAAGAATGATGAGATTGAAAGAAAAAAGGCGTAGTATCAGCCTTCTTAGCATTGTGGCAAAACTGTATGCTAAGGTACTAATTGAAAGAGTTATGAAAGAAACTGATGAAAAAATTTGGGATGTACAAGCGGGTTTTAGAAAGGGAATAGGGTGTACAGATCAAGTCTTTTTCATGCGCATGATCGCGCAGAAGTTTTTGGCAAAAAACTAAAAAGTTTTTTGTGCGTTCATGGACTTGGAAAAGGCTTATGACAGAGTGGACAGGGATGTGTTATGGCAAACGCTGAACGCATTTAGGTTGAGCGCTGGTTTAATATAGGCATTAAAGTCTCTGTATAGGGACTCGAGAGCTTGTGTTAGAATCAACGGGGTCTACTCGGACTGGTTTGGCATCCAAAGGTGACAGACAGGGCTGTGTAGCTTCCCCGTGGCTGTTCAACCTATTTATGGACAGTTGTTTGGAAAATTTGAAAGTTGAAGAATGCGGGTTAAGAATGGGTGAGTTAACCATCAAATGCCTTTTGTACGCTGATGATCAAGTCATACTTACGTCGTCGGTGGCCGAGTTGCAAATGATGGTTACATTAATGAACAGGTCATTAAAAGAAAGGGGAATGAAAGTGAACGCAAGTAAGACGAAAGGGATGGTTTTTGAAAGAGAAGAAAGCAAAACGGTATGTGAAATAAAAATTGAAGGAGAGTTAATTGAGCAAGTGGATGAGTTCGTATATTTGGGATGTGTATTCAGCAGGGATGGGAGATATGATAAGGATATTGAACGAGTGAATGCAGGAAATAAAGTAAATGGGGCTCTACACTCTATTGTGAAAAGTCAGAATGTGTCAAAAAAGGCACGTATGGCAATTCACAATGCTGTATTAGTCCCTACTTTAACGTATGGTAGTGAAAGTTGGGTGTGGTAGAAGAAGCACGAGAGTAGAATAAATGTAGTAGAAATGCGGTCGCTAAGCAGTATGTTAGGGCTGAATCTGAGTGACAGGGTGAGAAACTGTGTGATAAAAGAAGAGTGTGGTTTGCAAGATGATGCGGTGACCAGGATTAAGAAAGGAATGCTTCGGTGTTTTGGTCATGTAGAAAGAATGATTGCGGAAAGACTGACAAAGCAAATATATGTTGCAGAAGTGAATGGAAGAGTCGGAAAGGGACGTCCTAGGCGGAAGTTTGTCGACCAAATTGGCGATATACTAAAAATGGGCCAAATTAAGAGTACCCTTAACCGACGAGCATGTATGCGTAGGTATATGGAGGTGGAAGTGGCGAGAGAGTTATGTCAGGATCGTGCTAAATAAAAGTCTCTGCCTACCCCTCTGGGTGACAGGCGTGAGTGTTTATGTTTAATATTTTTGCGCGGAACCCTAATTCTTTTTCTAAAATAAAAGTAAATTTGTTACTCCTCATAACATAAGCTGTCTGCCAGTGAGTCTCATCGAAGTCAGTCCAGCCATTTAAGAGATTAGCCGGAACAAACAAACAGAAGGATACACAGACAAAAAATTATAAAATAGTGTTTTTGTTTATAAGTACCGTATACACTTTCATATGAATTTGGTAAAAAGCTGTGATTTTGACTTTACAAACACATACCTCAATTTTATATATTTGTGTAGTTGTATACAACACGTAACATAATTAACGCACTTTGAGAAAGTAGTTTGTTCAGAATCGTTTGCTGAATCGATTCCTATCATTTTTAATATAGGTAATTTTTTATCCCAAAAATAATTAAAACTACGTAAATTGCAGTCACACTAAATCTGTACAGTCAAAACAAACTGAAATGGACCGTGACTTAAGACTTTTAAGAGTGTAGTTTTATTTGTATTATTATTAATTCTGTCATTCTATAAAAATAAAGAAAAATAGACTTTATTTCAAGCACGTTAAAGTCTTTGCGTGCGTGGATTTGTACTGTGACAACATTCTTCCGAAATTAGTATAACTAATTTGATAAATAATCAGTGCATAAAAATTTTTAACTAAAAATTCAGTATATCTATTATGATTATAACATAATATACTAATTAGGGTGTCTGAGGGTGTGCGTTAATTATTACATATTGTAGATAACAAATTTTGTACCTGAGAGTGGGTTGGATCTTTTTTGCATCATTATTATAAAGTTATGGCTTAGTTAAGAACAAAAACGTTTAGGTCTATATAAAGACTAACAAAATCAAAGATACTTACAGATAAAGAGGCCATAAAACAATCAGGATCTTCGTACTTAGCGCTTAGAACATAAAGCGTAGAATCGTATTCTATAACTTGACTGAGCCAAAACTGGCATTGCACCAGGCTTCCTAAAGTGAATGTAATATTCCATTCGTTTTTACACTGTTTGTCGATTTGGCTTGAATGCTCCTGGAAGAAAAAAAATGAATTGTGTAATTTTTCTGCAAGATAAAGTCCGTTACAAGGTCACCCGCAAGATAGTAACTGACATAAACCAGCGGAATCAATAACCTCCCGATACCATCCACACCATCTGGATGCTCGGTCCACCACTGTATGTTTCACTAGGAGTTTTCTTCTTCGTACGACCTCTCTGTGGAATAGTTTACCATTTTTCGGACCGGTACGACCTGGGGACCTTCAAGAAAAGAGCTTGCTTACTCCTTTCTAAAGGGCTGGCAACGACCTGCAATTCCTCTGGTGTTGCAGATGTTCATGGGCGGCGGTATCCACTTAACATCAGGTGAACCGCATGCTCGTTTGCTCCCTCTTCTATAAAAAAAGCTGAAGTGGCAATGGGTCGGTCATATAGTTCGAAGAACTGATAACCGATGGGGTTCATCCCCATTGGTTCCCCCAGGTTCACGAGTGGCAGTCTCGTACTGGAAAGCACTCGTTTTGAACGAGCCCCCACTAGATGGAGTGACGAGCCAGTGCAAGGTTATTATGCAATAACCGGCCAGATTCGCAGAGAAGGTTCAGAATAAGTAAAATACGCAAAATGATGAAGTAAAATCTCAAACATTGTGTTCTTTTTATCTTTTAAATTCAAAATGTGTGGTTATGCATTACTTTAACCATAGAATACATACATAATAGAACGGTGGTGTGGGCGGAGCCCATGTAGCCACTAAAATGTCACTAGCACGTCAATTCACACGTATAAATGTCAACACGAGATGTGTTTTGACATTACAATCGTTTCCAAATTTCGCATGCAAATTATTTATAAAATGCCAAATTGCACGCTATTTACAAATAAATGTGTTAAAATCCATATGTCAACACAGCGAATCGGGTTGGTAGTAGTGATTAACTGATGATAATACGACGTAATTGCTTGTATGTGTGCTCTCAGCGACGCCTATCGTCGAACTACAAAATAAGGTTTACAGCCATTCTATTGTGTATTATAGTATTCTATGGTTTTAACTGATTTCACTACGCACGCACCGAATGTGTGCGTGCGTAGTGAAATCATAACCATAAGGGTCGATCGGTAGGCAAAAACGTTGTCGCCCATAAATAACATCCAATTTGGGATAATTTCAAATAAAATTAGAAGCCTTGTTTACTTGTATTTTCGAAAACTACAATAACGGTGTATCATTTATTTATATATTTGAACTTAAGTTTAAAATTTATGTATTAGATTTATTTAGATTAACTGCACTAGAAACTAATGTATTCTCAATTCTGACTCAATTTTATACTAAATTTCAATGTCTAACGTTCTATCTAAGCCTATTTTTCAAATCAGGTGTCTTTTTTTAAGATTGTACCAATTAATGTTTTCGATAGCAATTTTTTAGTTTTATTGTGTAACGCTTTTTAACGTTTAAAATGGTTTTTGAAACCGTGTAAAGTTTTTTATTTTGGAACCGTGTAAATAAATATAGAGCCGTGGTAGCTCAGGGGCTAATAACTCGCTGTAAATTTTACAATACGCGAGCAACCCCAAGGCAAGGCCCTAAAAATCTTTCAGCAATACACAATTTTTGTAATTTTAACTGTAAAGAAATGTTTAACTGTTTGAGTCGAAAATCCGAATTTTTAAGCTCATACTTACATTTTATAACTATGTTAAATTTATTCTACTTGAAATAGTCTTGGCAAGAAAAATCAGACAGACACTGAGATGGTTCCATTGTTAAGATTTTTCAGTTTGCATTTTTAGCCGCCCATAAGTATACTGTTGACCATGGTCCTCGACGTTGTACGAGTGATTTGCAGTAGGTTATGTTTACAGTTTAAAAAATGCATCCTAGTTGTGTCCTGATGTCTATTAGTTCATTATCAATATAGCATACTACAATGACATGCCTATGTTAGGCAATTGAAAATGAAATTAAATATTTGCATTTGGTTAAGGTACATTGAAGATGGTCATATTAACTAAACATCCGCTTAACATAGGCTACGTCTAAGAAGTAAAGAGAAGTTGGAGGACATGATGTGTAGTTCGCTAACAAGCATCCATGCAGTAGAACAAGTGTATTTTTTCATACATTTATAACAGTGTGTGCCTGCTGCATAGACCATAATCATATGTATTACCTCATAAGGGTAATATATATGATTATGGTCTATGCAGCATGCTATTTATACGTGGTAGAGCCACGCTGCAGTGCATATTAGTAGTATAGTTGTAGCACGAATGGGTCGGCTTGACCGGGGAAGGACCACGCTCTTACAGAATACCAGCGTGAAATAGCAGCTCAATGCTGCTGTCTTTCGTATGGTGAGTGTAGAGAACCGGATACCCTTTTTTACTGGAAACGAGGCATTCCATCTTAGTCCTCACGGGTGACAACGCATCTGCATTTTGATTTGTAATCCAGGATAGATGTAGATGTCTATGGGCCACAGCAACCACTTACCATCAGGTAGACTGTGTGCTCGTTTGTCACCCTATCCTTATGAATTCTAATATTTACGCGAACACAACGCATTTAAATGAAACAAATTTTTACGGATCTTATCGCGTATATTAACTTATTTTATATTCCCGACGTTTCGAGTACTTTACAGCACCCATGGTCAAATGGGGGGGGGGGGGTGAGAAAAGGCGACTGAGGTGGACGTCCCAGTTTAAAATTATTAATTCTTGTCCCGATCTACGCGGTATGAACTTATAGTATTTTGAAGTCTTGCAGTTGTATGCTTGGGTTGGAATTTTATTTTTTCAATTATAGGATCCCAAGCAGATGACAATATACGCGACATTAATAAGTTAAAATACGCGATTAAATTCGTAAAAACTAGTTTTATTTAAATTATGGTTTCTATTTAGACAGATAATTTAGTTTAGGAAACAAATACCTTTCTTATATGATTTTCCAGCATAATCTTGGGTCCAGCCCAAGAGCAAAGGATGCATTGTACTCTTATGTCCATTTCTATGCGCTCCATATAATCCTGAAATCAAGATAATATTGCAATAAATTGTTGTTTTTTGACAATGAACTATTGAATGAAACGCAATGAACTAAATATTTACCGCAAACATGTGGTCATGTGGGTTGCTATTCAATAAAATCGGAAAAAATTCTCAACTATAAAGAAAAATTTAACTTCCTTCCCTTATTTATATACAAATAAATAAAGTTGAAATGTCTGTTTGTAATGTCAAAGTAACAGCTTTTTACTCAATGCATATGAAAGTATATACGGTATTTATAACAAAAAACAATTTTTAAAATTTTTGTCTGCCTGTTCTGTTTCGGATGTTATCTCGGAAATGGCTAGATCGACTTTGACGGCACTTTCACAGCAGATAGCTGATTATATAAGGATTAACATAGGCAAATTTTATTTTAGAAAAATAATCAGAGTTTCGCGCAAATTTATCGTAATAAATTCCACGAGGACGGAAGTCGCGGGGAACAGCTAGTTTACACTTATATTTAATTCTTATATTCATCATAAGTAATTGCATAATTTCTTCCCATTGAAATTAACATTTTAATGGCCTTCCGACCTCGAATCGACCTTCGCAATTGTAAGGATCCTAAACAATTTATTTGGATACGTTTTAAAATAAACATCGAGAACTTTATATGCTAGAGACGTGAGATCCAAATTCAGTTGGTTCGCTCACTGAGAGGGGCGCTTGCGTATGCGTTGCCTCGCGAATGGTATAGGTCGCTCCAAGAAAATGAAATTAAATAGCGTCCACTGCGCATGTCCAATCAGAAAAATGAAAATTTTGCTAAGGAATTGTAATATGTAAAAAGGCGAGAGTCGACATTATAACTACACGTCAAAGTCTCCACGAAAACGGAACGATATATTTATATATCATCGTTAGGTTTTAACTGCTTCTAAATAATATTCAGTATTTTTTAAATAATTTCTGTATTTTATGTACACTTAGTTAAAGAAATAAAATATTTTGTATTTGTAATTGCTGTTTAAACTATACTATGTGATAGCCTTCGATTATAAGGATATTTTACATGAAATAATTTGCAAAAACAAAAAAATAATCTTGTAGAAAGTAACAAAATATTTACAACTTTATACAATATACTACGAATTACGCTATTTTAAATAGTCTCATAATAATTTACAAAGTAATAAATATTTGCACACTATTTGAAAATATTATAGAACAATATTTTTAAAAGTACAAAAACAATCGCAAATATTAAAAAAAAATATAACAGGTAGTCGCTAACACTTTCGATATCGATAGTACACAAGACGACACAAGAAGATGCGCGGGCGACGGGACGCAGGAAGAAACTACTTGGGAGTAGCGCGTCGCCCGTTGCTATGGTTTCGCTTACCCGTACCCGTACCTCACGTTAGCATCCACATTATCAGGATGCTTGGCGGTTTACTGCTGTGCGGTTACGTAGGACCTATTTTTTAAATGGTCGTCAACGCACCTGCAATTCCCCTAGTAATGCAGTTGTTCACGGCCGGCGGTAGTAGCTTAGCATCAAATGAGCCACATGCTCGAATGCTCCCTTCTTATATAAATAAGAAAAAAGTGTCAGTGATAGAGAGGTGCCAGTAACCACAGACTTTTGCTGTGTGAGTAACCTTAGGCCTGATGTAGTGATGGCGCGGCGAATTCGCTATCCCGAGTCATCCCTTGGGTGTGGTAATTGACGACAGAGGGAAAGGAAAATAGAAGATGGACAGCGGCATCTTTCTGATAACAATTTACACAATAATAAAAAGCTGCTGTTACCAAATTAAGAGTAACCTTAAGTGCCGACCATGTATGCGTGTATAGATAGATGTAAAGGAGACGAGAGGTGTGTCAGCATGGTGCCAAATGGAAGTCCGCAGTTTCTGCCTACTTCCCTGAATGCCGGCCGTGAGTGTTTATGTATGCTATTTTCAACCGACTTAAAAAAGGAGTATCATCAATTCGACTGTATTTTTTATGTGTGTTACATCAGAACTTTTTTCTATGTGAACCGCTTTTGATGATTCTTTTTTCATGTCTTATATAGCTCAAAAACTACTGCTCTAAAATTTGTCAAATAAAGGTTAGAACAGTAGTTTTTGAGTTATCCTTAATAATGCGTATTTAATTAACTTCGACTACATTAATAATGTTCTAATTTTATTGCTATTGAAGTCGGTTGTACAAAATGATTAATTTTACCACTTTGTTATGGAAAACTCTTCTTTATATATATATATATATATATATATATATATATATATATATACATATATATATATATATATATATATATATATATATATATATATATATATATATATATATATATATATATAAAACATTACCCCCACATTAGGATCTTGTCCTGTATCGTGGAGGCAGTTTACAAATATAACTTCCACAAGGGGACAAACATCCAGACCCCAGTATACTTGTACCGTGCGGGAACCGAACCCGCGGCCTCCAACGCTTCAACTCATTGCTAAGCCACTGCTGCCTAGCAGTACTCACCTGCTCCAGACATTTGACAACTTATATTATTCTCCCTAATTCTATGCAAACGAAGGGAAACACAAATTATTCTGATTAAAAAAAACACTTACGCCATCTTGGCTGATGATCTCAAGAGCATCTTCTACCATTTCGGGTATCGTCACACAAGCGCCTAGAACTTGCGATTGTGACGTGTCCATTGATGACGCTGAAGTACTAAGCTCTGAAAAGTGATACTTTTAATTATGATGATGTTGATAAAACTAGGGTTAGGTTTATTGACAAATTCGCTCTCTCATCATATTTGTTTTTTTTTTTAAATAAAATAAAAGTGTCACGCGGCCGGTAGGCTTTAGGCAGCCTAATTTGGGAGCGTAGGAGAATCTAGAGAAACCATTGTTGCTGTTATTAGAATACAGATGTTCCGATAGTGTCAGAATCTGTCACAGAGTACCTAAACACTGTATCCACTAAAAAAGTAATTTTTGCAATGAAAACAATGTATTGTCCTCTTGACTATATTTAAATATTAATTCCCTGTCTCTCTCCATACATAATCTTCATAGTGAGAAAATAAAAGCCAAAGGGCAACCAAAGAGATTAAGAAGATAGTGAAATGTCGATGATAACCGGCGCGAGTAAGTATTTTTTTAAATTTATCTGTTTCACATCGCTCGCTCCGTATCGTCGTCGTGCGGTAGAGAGTTGCAAATGTTGGAAGTAATTGCCTACATTTTCTTTATAAAATACTGTTTCGAGCGGTAACGTTTTCACGAACGAAAAATTAAAACAAATATTACCTTCGTTATACACGTAACCGTTTTGATGCGTGTTCTGTTCTGGAGATCCGAGGAGCTCAGTCAGACGCGGTAAATTCTCATCACTGTCATTTCTGTACTGACTATCCGCCGCTAGCGCTAAAAATATTAGTAACTAGTTATTTTTTTATTATGTGATGGTGGCTAAGAGAAGTTAACATTATCTACTTTAACCCTAACGTTCGTGAAAGCCGGTAGACTGTATCACGCACAAAATCTGATAAGTGGGAGAGAAACCACCTTAATAACGCCTCGATTTGACTCCATTGAAGTGTTTTACAAAAGAAACTAAACTAATAGTACTATTGGCCGTGTAGTGACTGCGAAAAATAATCCACTATCTCATATCATCATCCTGTTGGTGCTGCAACAGGCGACAGAGAGAAACTTAAGCAGAAGATGGGCAGTAGCATCGTCCAGATAACTTTTATACGTGGTGGAGCCACGCTGCAGCTATATTATGGTTGTAGCATGAATGGGTCGGCTCGACCGGGCCAGGACCACGCTCTCACAGAATACCAGCGTAAAATAGCAGCTTAATACTGCTGTGTTTCGTATGGTGAGTGTAGAGATCCGGAGACACTTTTTTTTACTGTAAACAAGGCATTCCATTTTAGTCCTCATGGGTGGCAACGCATCAGCATTTTGATTCTTCATCGAAGATAAATGTAGATGTCTATGGGCCACAGCATCCACTTACCATCAGGTGGACTGTGTGCTCGTTTGTCACCCTTATTCTATTAAAAAAAAACTCAAAATAATTTTAAAAAACTGCTATCAAGCCGCCATTCAAGCGTGGTTATGGCAAATGGATGAGCTGCCACAGCTTTCCGGCCATTGCCGGGAAGCCTATAATCAGCAGACGTGTATGACGTTTTGATAATTTGTAATGAACGCGTAATGAAAAGTAATATTGAATTTCCAATCTCCAGTAGAATAATATTTCCTGCAGCTGTGTTGGACGAAATTAAATCGTCGACCCAAATTTGATTAATAACTAAGGTCAAAATGTTTTTTTATAGGATAAGGTGACAAACGAGCACACAGTCCACCTGATGGTAAGTATATGCTATGGCCCATAGACATCTACATTTATACACGATTAAGAATAAAAATACGGATGCGTTGTCACCCTTGAGGACTAAGATGGCATGCCTCGATTCCAGTAAAACGGGTCTCCGGTTCTCTACACTCGCCATACGAAACACAGCATCATTAAGCTGCTATTTTACGCTGGTATTCTGTGAGAGCGTGGCCCGTCCCCGGTCGGGCCGGCCCATTCATGCTACAACCATAATAGCTACAGCATGGCTCTACCACGTATAAAAAAACTACCACGTATCAAATGTCTGGAATTGTGATCGGTGGCGATTAAGGTAAATCATCATAAATATCCTGTTGAACGAGCTGGACTGTGGATTGTTTATGGACAGATAAAGAAAATGGCTGAAGAATGACAATTTTATAGTTGTACGAAATAAACATTTTACTCTTTTAATTTGACAAATAGGCCATGTTGTGCCAGTGTTAGATAATCCATCACCCTATTTAGTACCGTGGTCAGTTACCCTATTCAGTATCGTAAGTAATGACTAAGGGGAAGGTCAAAAAGGATTCGTGACCACCGATAGTTGGCCTTATATCATATCGTATGTGACAGATGTAGATGCGACGGGGTGCAGCGTCAGAAGTGCGTGACGTTACTGCTCCGGTCATAATCCTTCCAAAAATGAGGGTCTCTATCCAGTATCCGGTCTCCGGTTCTCTACACTCACCATACGAAACACAACAGCCTTTAGCTGCTATTCTGTGAGAGCGTGGTCCTACCCCGGTTAAGCCGACCCATTCGTGCTACGACTAATACAGCTGCAGCGTGGCTCTATCAAGTGTGAGAAAGAGTGATAAAGACAGAGTAAGAGAGAGAGAACGCGTGATTGTGAATGAGTGAAAGAGATAGGGAGAGAGAGTGAGAGCAGGGTGAAATTATCTTATTGAAGTAAGGTACGAAGTCATTTGCTGAAGTCCATAGACGTCATAAACACTAATATCGCGGCATACAATTCACTCTCACATTAATAAATAAGATAATATATCAATATTAATTTGAACCTTAACACATTAATATTAAGATTCAAAACGTTCTTCGGCTTATTTTATTTGGTGTTTTGCACACTACGATGCTTATCACAAATGGGCAAGCGCAACTAAATTATGTTCTATTTCTAATGATTTATATTTGAATAAAAATTTGAGGGCGGGGAGGGGGGGGGGGATATTACCGAATTTTGTACCATTCACGTCTTAAGTCGACTCTAAAAACTTATTTAATTTAGAATACTCTTAGACCTAAGATAAAAACACACAAGCTGCTATCACTATACACTACTCACACCCATATCACTATCACTCATATTACTATACAATACACACTCTACACTATATCACTCAACAATTTTGCAAGGCATAGAAATTAGCGCGAATCCCCCCTCTCATATGTCGGATGATCCTTAGTGCAGCAGTGGACTGTTTAAGGCACGATCATGAAGTTGTGGTGGTGTCATGTTAGTAAGGAAAAAAAAGCATGAAACTTACAAGAAGAATATTGTTCGCTGGACACAACAGTGGAAGTCGGTACCGCCACTCTGAAAAGCCATGCGTAGCAAACAAACAAGCATGTGGATCAAGCGGTGCAAACGAAAAAGGGTTGTGAAATTTTTAGTACAGGCTTAAGGTGCGTTTACACTTGGGCTATAGGAGTGGGTAAAATGAAATGGCCAGTTTATTCAATGTGTCTAACAATGTGTTTTAAGTTTTGCGTATAAATTCTTTAGCTTTTTAATCAATGTTTTAATTAGTTATAATACTATATTATTCTTCGAGGTTCCATTAAATAGTAAAATATATCCGAGTGCTAACCTGCGTCATCTAGTTTCTTCTTTTATTATAGTATTTAACCAGTAATCAGATCGAGCTAAGCTATTCCATTTAAACAATTCAAACAATATTACCAAGTGACGTGTTAAGAAATAATCCTTTTTACAACTAATACCATACCAAAAAAGTTAAATAATGATTCAGTTATCAAGGCATCTTCCTAAATGGTATTTGACTAATTCATTTTAATTATATTAATTTATAATAAAATGTCTAACGTAACATTAAAATCATCACTAATATCCATTGGATATTGAAAACACAAAACATGCTCTATTGCTATTTACCGCGGCAATGAACATTACGCCCAAGTGTAATAGCACCCTAATAATAAAATTAAGACCAGATTACACCAAATGAGTGTGCAGCACGTGCGCATAGCGTGTTAAATTATATACATATATGTGTATATATGAAGCTATGTGGGAGACGTGGACATTATAAAACAACTGCGAGATTAGCCAAGATGACATTCTACTTAACGCTATAGAAAACTAAAAATAAATGGGAACATCCAGTCACGGGACTTAATACTTATTTATAGTTTTTTATAGCGTAAAAAAATTGTAATGTCATCCGGCTGGTGCCACAACGTTACGCGTACGTGCGTTTTAACCAATCCATTTGAATTTAAAGATGAAACTGTTAGCCATGAATCGTTATATGAAAGAGACATTTTGTGAAATAGGGGCACACGTTTCTTAAATTTTTAAATGAGCTTACCAGTGGCCCAAGACATAAGGGCAGTGATGTCAAACTTTTTTTATCTATGTGCCAATTTTCTATAAAAAAACCTATGATGGCCATGGCGTGCCAATGAACAACTTAAGCAGCATATATATTTATTTACTTTACATAAACGTAGTTACGCCAAAAGGATCTAACACATAAAAACTAGTATTTTATGTATATATGAAAATGAAAATAAAATGTTTATTTATACAGCTAAAATCTTACACATTATAATGTACAATATAAGATAATAACTTGGAAGTACAGTAGTCCCTATTTCTCTAGTATATAATTATAAAACTATCTATCACCAACTTAAGGTCGCTGCATACGTAACGTGTTTTAATATCGTTTCATAGAAAATTTATGTGATAATACATACGTTATGGATGCATGGACGGAACGGGTACGTGGTATCAACTGGACGGGAAAAATATCGTCGGCGACATGTTTACCCCGTCCCGCCCATGGTGCCGCTGCGTATGCACAGTAGCTCCGTTGGCAGTGATGCACGTGTCGTACAATGCAAATGTGTATGATCATATCCATGTTTGTATAATCTTGGACACAAAATATAAAAAAAAAAATTCTGTGGCGGAAAATAGCAGTTGAATTATCACTTACTGCAAACGGTTAGTATAAATTTTAATTTATATTGTCGTACGAAAATACATATAAAATTGAGCCAAGTGTTCTTTGTAGAATACATGTAGGATGTACATAAAATCTCCTTTTACTCTTGACGGTTGTAGCTTCTTCATCGTCTAAAGCAATAGCAATTAATGCCAATTCTTCGAATGAAAAATATATCTTTCACAACACTAGCACATTAGTTGCGAGTCACTGTCACTGTGCGGATGCGTATTAAACTTACGTCCATGTTGACATCCATCTGACGTCCGTCTCCGCCCCATGCACGTGCTGACTCCGTCCTGTATGTAGCGACCTTAAGCTGGAGTATAAAAACTGGGGTGTATAGTTCTGAGGTCACACTAGGCATGCATGTGCCGTGGAGGCCTGCTACGATTCTTTTCCACACATGGCATTCGTAAGCTTTTTTTTTTTTTGTAAAATAAAATATTATAATATATATTTATAACATAAAATAAATATTTATTTTAATAATGATTTCTTAAATTTACGCGAACACTACACATTGAATAAAGCTATTATTTACGGATTTTATCGCGTTTAATTACATTAATTTATTTTTATTATTATCCCGACGTTTCGGGTGCTTTACAGCGCCCATGGTCACGGGGGGGACTGAGATGTTTGACGTCCCAATGTCATAGTTATTCCGGCTACCTTCAGTTTTTTAATATTAATTTTTGGTCCGATTTACGCAAAACGAGCTTATAGTATCATGAAGTCTTGCAGTGGTATGCTTGGGTTTGGGTTTAATTTTGTTAATTATAGGATCCCAAGCAGATGGTAGCACCCAACCATCTTCTCTATTGAAATTTGGATGTTTTTTAATTTCAATAGCCTCGCGTATCATCCTTGGTAGGAATCGGTGTTCTTTTGCGAGAATTTGTTGTTTATCAAATCTAATGTAATGGTGGGGACGATCTTGAACATGTTCGCAGACTGCAGACTTCCTCGCTGTAAAGCACCCGAAACGTCGGGATAATAATAAAAATAAATTAATGTAATTAAACGCGATAAAATCCGTAAATAATAGTATTTATTTTAAGTTAATATTTATAAATACATATAATTATAGGTAAAATAATAAATAGTTAACAAATAAAATATTGTTATTCATAAATACTAAAATATAATAAAACATTATAAATTAGAAACCCCTACAAATAGCAATACTTAAAGATGGGAGTTGTAAATTAAGTCCTCACGAATTGTCCAAAATTTTCACAGAAAGCAGAGTTGATAAGCATTGGCAAGCGGAATACTCTTCAATGTAAATATGACAGGCTTCAAATTGTTTGTAATTTTGTTTTACAGTCAGCACGAAATTTTTTTAATCATACAAAATATAAACGAAGAGACAAACGATTTTATATTTAATACAGTATTATCATCTGGTCGGGCTGAATAAATAAATAAAAGGATATGATAAATATACATAAGTATATATTACATATACTAACATAAATAAATAAATAATACATAAAGAAAAACCTAACCAGATGCCCTCGGCAGAGGAGACCAAACGACTGAGGGTTGGGGGAAAGGGAATTAACAGTTTTATAATAATGATATCACGTTATATAATCAAACAACACAAGTTATTTGCTTTACAATACTATTTGGTATGATATGCATGAAAACAGTTGCGCTGTTCTACCAAATAAAGTCTTATTTTACATTTTTAACAATGAATTCGGGTTTGGCCTTTTGTGCAATTTTTGCACCAGCCTTTAGTTTCAAATACTGGCGTATGACCAACTTGGTCATATCGTGCAGCGTCAATGGGTCTCTCTGCAGCTGGTATTTTTATTAGGGATACATTATTGGTAAGTTTATTGGCAGAAACGCCATGTCAAACGAAAGTAGGCTTCGGTAAATTTCATATCTGAATTCTTTCAATGGCATTAATTTTGACCTATTTGATGCACCTCGCCGGTACATAAGCCAAGTGTTACTACGCATATATCAAGGATTTGCGAAAACAGAGGCAGATACCAGCGATGTCCCTTGAATTCTGACCTGTATAATGCAATAAGAATATCCGCTAAATCCACGCCACTCATATTGGAGTTGTACTCCTTTATCATTCGTGGTACAGGACGATGGAGATGCCTCCAGTGGATGTGAGTCTACGTATGTGCTTGCAACAGTGACGCATTTGTTGTCGTACCACTTGGTAACAACGATCTTATTTTTGCTACACACAACCTGAGCATGTGAACCTCTCCCTTTCTTTTTTATGTTTTTATCAGTAGGAAATCTCTCCTGTGCTCCACGATGTCGGTTGGATCTAACAGTTCCCAAAGAAAAAATACCGTATTAATTTCTCAGTTGGTGCATCAATTCAATTGAGGTAAAGAAGTTGTCAAGGCACAAGATTTTACAAGCAGGCTGGCAAATGGATTTGGTTAGAGCTATGACAACTTTTGCACCTAATCCCATGCTTTCTTCTTCTTCTGTAAACGAAGTGAACCGGAATGTATCTTCTCCTCCATATACCCAACAGTCATATACAATGCTCGAAACACCAGCGCGAACAAAAGTTTTAAAGCCCCATTTCTTAGATTTATTTTGTACATATTGCTTTCTGCTTCCTGCTCTAGTACCTTTGTAGGGCACCATCTGCTAAAAGTTCGTTCTTCTTCTATTTTAGGCAATTCTCTCGAACCTTTTGCAAAAGTGGTCTAATCTTGTAGTACTTATCTCCATCATCACGTACGTTATTGTTAAAATGTAGATATCTTCTAAGTAGTAAAATTTTTTTTGCGCCATGACATTCGCTACTTTTTCGTAGCGAAACTTTTGAGACCAGACATCCGTGTATGCTGGCATTTTAACGATATCTAGTAATATATTAATGCCCATAAAGTCTCGTACATCCCGTTCCGTGATATTAATAATAACGCCCTTGGTTGTGTACTGTAAATATTAGTTTGTGCTACTATTATTTCCACTAACTCGTCAGTAAGGAAGCGTTTAAAATATTTATTTGGGCTCTTGTTTTTTTGAAGAAATTCCAAAGAATTCTCAACTTCGGCCGAACCAGTGAATTTCTGACAACGCCAATTCATCTCTAACCTTTTTGGTTTTAGTACTTTCTTTTTTGTAACAACAGTAGGTTTTCGAGATCGAGTAGCCGCTGCGGGTGAAGGTGCACAGTATGATGATGTGGAAATTAGGGATTACGGGATTACGGGGATGGCACAAGTGACACCTTAGTGGATGAAGATGGTACCGTATTTGTGAAATGACATGCCCCTGGCTTTGATGAACTAATTTCAGCAGCTTGTAACAGCAAAATTGATGATGAATGCCTTGGTGACAAAATTGATGGCGAAGCTCTCTACACTCACCATACGACACACAGCAGCATTAAGCTACAATTTTACGCTGGTATTCTGTGAGAGCGTGGTCCTACCCCGATCGAGACGACCCATTCGTGCTGCAACCATATTATAGCTGCAGCGTGGCTCTACCATGTATGAATATAGGTGTGGTGTACACGGACTGCATCAGCCACTTACCAACAGGTGGACTCTAAGCTCCTTTGTCGCTTCAGTTTTATAAAAAAAGGCATATATAATTTATTTTACAACAAAGTGTGAGACGGATCCTTTTTTGCGTAATTACGCCTATTCATTAAATTAAATAAGGTATAAAATGTTTTGTTACTGACATTCTATTTTCATTAAACAATCTCATGTCAGTGTTATGGAAACTCCAGACATGTGTAAGATGTTTGCTACATTATAGAAAATCTGTCTTGGATACAGCTAGCTAGCTAGCTATTATATTCTTCGGTTGGTGTCAACATTTGTTTTTAGCAGATTAGCATTTATACATATACATATACAGGCTTATTTTGCAATTACCGGCCAAATTTGCAGAGAAGGTACAAAATAAGTAATATAGTAGGCAAATGGAGAAGAAAAATTAAGTAAATAAAACTGATACTTTCGGTCCTTTTTATCTTTTTAAATTAAAAATGCGTGGTAATGCGTTATTTTAACTCATTTGACTGCGCACGTTCGTAGAGATCGATCCGTTGGCAAAAATGTTGTTGCCCATAAATTACATTCAATTTCGGATATAAATTAAGTTTAAAATTAACTCAATTAAATTAACTTAAGTTTAAAATTTGGCTACTCCGAAAAATAACCCTGCATAAACACAAACAAAAAAAATTGTGTTTATGTATGTGCTTAGAATAGACAAAAATAGTAAACATTTATTGAACAATTGCAAGAAGTCAAAGCTGACAATTACCAAAGGAAATCTTAAACATTTAAGTAAACAGTAGCATCGATCATAAGGCGGTCATATGTCACAGTTAGAAACCCATGAAATTTTGTGTGTTTTGAATTTTGTGACATGTTTGGCTGTATGTATTACTGCATGGTGAATAATATATATAGAACAAAGAATAAAAAAAAAAAAGAATTTGTTAATCATATTTGTATTAAAATATTACATTTCTGGGATCACCTTTGAAAAATATCAGTGTGTGAATGTAATGCATTCTTGTAATGAAGAAAAGAAAATATTATAAAATATTGCTTATAAATTGCAAAAAAACAAATGGTAAAATTAAAAAACTTGTACAACCGACTTCAATTAACAAAATGAGAACATCGTCAATGTAGTCAAAGTTAATTAAATACGCATTATTAAGCATAACGCGAAAACTACTGGTCAGATATATAGAAAAAAGTTCTGAGGAGTTTCTGAGTGACCTCCTCCTTTTTTGAAGTCGGTTGAAAACACAATATTAGTGTTATTTAAATATAAATATTGTGCAGTTCATTATTTACAATGCAATAAATCCTAATAACATAATATGTAAGTAACAAATAAAGCTATAAGTTTAAAATTAAATACTTACGCAGAAGTCAGGATTGGTGTGCTGTAAACACACCTTGTGTTTGATGTTGTCGATACTTGCAACAACGGCTGATTGATGAGGAATTGACTTCGGATATTGTAAATATTTTCCAGCATCCCTGTGTTGGTAATAGTCCTTGGTACATTTACTGGGTTGTTGAGTACTGGAGAATAACAGATTTAATGCCAATTTCAGTGAGTGTTGCCAGGAATGCCAGTTTATACATTTTTTTTAATTCACAAATATAACTTTTTTTTATATAATAAGGGTGATAAAAGAACACGAAGTCCACGTGATGGTAAGTGGATGATGTGGTATTTATACTCAATTAAGAATAAAAATTCAGATGCGTTGTCACCCCTGAGGACTAAGATGGAATGCCTCGTTTCCAGTAAAAAAGGGTCTCCGGATCTCTACACTCACCATACGAAACATAGCAGTATTAAGCTGCTATTTTACGCTAATTTTACGCGTGTCTCTGCCATGTATGAAAAAATTAAATACTAAAAACTAATAATAATTGACATTTATTTATATTTTATTTATATAAACTTACTTTATAGTGCAATAAAGGTCGGACATAATACCTTTTGACACTCTTTATGAGCAAATCACTAACCTGGTGAAATTTTATGCTATCTGCCATAAAATCTCTTCGTTACATAGTATAAAACAATGTCGCTTCCCGCCGTCTGTACGCATAGATCTTTTAAACTACGCAATTGATTTTGATACGGTTTTAATCAATAGATAGAATGATACAAGAGGAAAGTTTATATGTATAATACATGCGTATTCTAATAACAATAATATTATTAATCGAGCTCCACACTGACACCTCATAAGTATACATTGCACCTGTGCGAAGCCGGAGCGGGTCGCTAATTTACACAGATATTTTAAAAATTATAGTGTTAGGAATGAGGATAAAAAAAAGTAAATACGAAAAAATGAGGGTAGAACGGTGTGGATTGCTAGTTTGTAAGATATTTTAAAAATTATAGTGTTATGTATGAGGGTAAAAATATAAGAGTGAATACGAAAAAATGAGGGCAGAACAGTGTGGGTTGCTAGTTTCAAAGATATTTTAAAAATTATAGTGTTATGTATGAGGGTAAAAATATAAGAGTAAATACGAAAAAATGAGCGCAGAACGGTGTGGATTGCTAGTTTGTAAGATATTTTAAAAATTATTGTGTTAGGAATGAGGGTAAAAAATAAAAGTAAATACGAAAAATGAGGGTAGAACGACGTGGGTTGCTAGTTTCAAAGATATTTTAAAAACTATTGTGTTACGAATGGGAGTAAAAATATAAGAGTAAATACGAAAAAATGAGCGCAGAACGGTGTGGGTTGCTAGTTTCAAAGATATTTTAAAAACTATTGTGTTAAGAATGAGGGTAAAAAAAATAAGAGTAAATACGAAAAAATGAGGGCAGAACAGTGTGGGTTGCTAGTTTCAAAGATATTTTAAAAATTATAGTGTTATGTATGAGGGTAAAAAAATAAAAGTAAATACGAAAAAATGAGGGTAGAACGGTGTGGGTTGTTAGTTTAAAACATATTTTAAAAATTATTGTTAGGAATGAGGGTAAAAAAAATAAAAGTAAATACGAAAAAATGAGGGTAGAACGGTACGGGTTGCTAGTTTCAAAGATATTTTAAAAATTATTGTGTTAGGAATGAGACTAAAAAATAAAAGTAAATACGAAAAAATTAGGGTAAAACGGAGCGGGTTGCTAGTTTCAACGATATTTTAAAAATTATTGTGTTAGGAATGAGGGTAAAAAATAAAATTAATGTTACACCGGTGTGTGTATTGTGACGGGAACATGTTACGGTTAGTCAAACAGTATTGCTCTATACAGAATGTATGGTACAATACGTTGTCTTATTCTTGATAATAATTCATTGCGTTTAGCAAGAGAGCAAGTTGAACATCCGCTCTCACACTTTTATTACTTTTAACAATTAACTTCCATAATAATTTGTAATAGTAAAGAAAGTTCGTTACGAAGTATTATTTTTATATTTTAAATAATTCTGAGATTTGTTTCTAACAATAGATATATTCTCGATTAAATATTAAAATGTAGATATGTTGTCACCCATAAGGACAACGATAGAATCGAGGCACAGTTACCTCGTCTAGTAGTTGACTTTTACGGACTGACACAAAAACCTCAGGGATGTTGTGTTGCATAACTCAAAATACAGCCGAACAACTGAAGTTTTAGGTATGTATGATAACCAGTTTATTAAGTTGGTTATTAGAATAATATAAAACTTACTTCTGTCAGACTCATTGCTAACTTGAACATACAAAGGTTGTGTGACATCTTTGAACTTTGTAAAGACCTCATTAATATTGGGCAATCTCTGATTTACAACCTGTTTACTGTTGCTTGCAAACCGACTACACCTCACTTGTTCTGCTCTAATTTTCTTACGATAACACACTGAGCGCATATCGTCAGACACATCCCTTCCAGTAAAATTCTGCTTGTTATTCAAATGTTTCGAATTTTGAGTTTCATTTTCCTGATTATCTAGATTAGATTGAGACGGACAAGGTAGTTGCAAATACTTATTGTTAATATTTGTATCTGCTAAAACGAACTCCATTAAGTTTGTACTAGCGAGATTCTGAGCATCTATCTTGCAATTAATTACATCTTGTAGATTAATTTCAGGGGTACGGATGTTTAGTACGTCGCAATTTTCTCTGTATGTTGAGCGTTTTTGTACTAACGCCTGTATTCTTGACATTTTCCCGTCTCTGCCTCTAAAACCAATACTCTGTAGGTAGCCACATCTGTTTGTAGTTTCTTCATGAACTAAAGGATATATCCCGCTAATTGATCTTTGTCTCTTAGCTGGTGGAGAAGTATTCTGTAATAAATACATATCATTGAAACAACAGCCATATGGTCGGTATGGTGGTATGATCCATATTGTTAAGTTCCATACACTTACTATGAGACTGACATTTTATAAACAAAATTGCAAACCATACTAGGTGACATACAAGATTATACATGGACATTAAGATCTAGAAAATTTTGACAAATTGTTGTTCCAGTACTCAAACGCATCTTAGATCAAATTAACTGAAGCATGGAACAAGCTGCCTTCAGAAGTGATATCTGCACAGACCATTAAGCGACTTGAAAACAGATTGGATAGAGAACTAAAATAGAATAATTACACATTTTAAACTGGTCTGTTAAATACTAATAATATGGGCGTAGGAAAGGGACGACCCTATCGCCCGCTGACGTAAAAGTTAAGTGTCAAAACTGCTATGTCGGCGCTGTCACTCAGCGCCTTGCCAAAAGGTGTAAGCGCCGTGCCTCGGCAGAATTGAGGGAGCAAAGACCCATTTGTGCTTACGATGAAACGGTGCCGGGCCTGGGTGTCTCCCGTTAATTGACGCCCATAAATGGATGATGGATAACCAAAGAAAGCATATAGGGCCGCTGCCTGGGGTCGCTAGGGCGTGTCTGGAGCTGGCGCTAGACGCGACAGCACGCGGGCCGCTAGAAGAGCGCGAGGTGCTGCACGACCATCTAGCAGCCCCCGTATCCATCATCCCCACCAGATGGCTTGGTGTCGGCAGAGTCCTCTCGGTCACGGCAAACGGCATTCGCCGCAGGTGTAGTCCACCGCTACTACGGCATGAGGCTATTCCCTCATGGAATGGCTGGGGATGCGGCTCCTCAGGCCATAGACCAGCATCCACATGTGTCAGCCGCCACGGATCTTCCCGTTCTGGTTGATTCAGACAATGATGGAAGGTTGAACCATGAACTAGAGCAGATGAGTAAATTGGAAGAGGCGATTGTGGAAACATGCTGTACTCCACTTGAAAATCAACTGAACACTCTCGATCAAGTCACCTTTTAACAACAACTAAATCTGTTCATCCATTTGGGAGCTACGATGCTATAGACAGCCACACAAATATGTGGATACACAGATAAACAGATTCATAATAAAACACCACTATTTTTTGTCGGGGTTTAAAAATAAATTACTTATTAAAGTACTTATAGTCAATTTTAATAATCTTGATACTATTTATGCACACTTCTATATTTTTATATGAAAAAGATCTCCCTCACCAAGGTTTGCCAGGAAGAGATCGCTATTTAACGATAAGGCCACTTAATTGTACATGAATTTATCAATTTAAGTTTGTTGTTCTTTGCATTATTTTGTGCGCAATAAAGAGTATTGTATTGTATACTTTCGTGGTTTAAAAATAAATTACTTATTAAAGTACCCACCAAAGCCTAAATCGCGCTATCAAAGTTCCAAATCATAAACAGTATATAATATATAACAGCTCCTTGCCCGGCGGGAGATCTCCCCTTTCCCAATCATGGCCACATACTTATAGTCAATTTTGATAATCTTGATACTTTTTACCAGCCTGTATAAGTCCACTGCTAGGGTTTTCGTATTACTGAGAGGATTTAACTTAAACATCACTCTTGGCAGAACTAAAAGATCATAGTATTTCCCATAGTTTAAGTGTACCATAGTTGCCGACAGAAGAAAATTCACTTACGCCAACACCACTAGGCAATCTTGAAACTTATTGACTTTAATAAAGCATTACCAATAGAATCAGAGTAACCGATATCAATAAGCTGAAGTGGCAAAGGGTGGGATAATTTTGTTTATAAGACTTTGTTCAAAGAACTG
The DNA here is from genome assembly GCA_036936625.1 of Parnassius smintheus behrii. Classification (NCBI taxonomy): domain Eukaryota; kingdom Metazoa; phylum Arthropoda; class Insecta; order Lepidoptera; family Papilionidae; genus Parnassius; species Parnassius smintheus. The sequence continues at coordinate 35,474,802 of JAUPFT010000022.1, forward strand.
ACAACTGATGGGGAAGAAAGGTTCTCAAGTGACAGCCTCAAACTGGCAAGCAAAGTAAGGCATACCAACTCTTGATGGAGTTGAAACTTCGTAAGACCATGCAAGAATTTGATGGATGCAGGTGGCTCAGGACTGTGTTTAGTGGCATTCCTTGGTGGAGGTCCATTTTCGGAAGTGGACTTGGGAAGGGCTTTGATGATGATAATAAAACTTTATAATTTAAACACACTTACCCCATTACAAACAGGCACCAATTGTCTGCTTTCATAAGTCTTAACAGCGCTCAAAGGACCGGAACTTAGTATGCTCGGCTTGTGTTTTTTCACCAAACATTTTGCAGTCACATTAAATTTTGGATGGTTTCCCTCACGGCTCACAATTTCAACGCGAGTTTCTTTTGGATTGATTCTTTGCTGAGTTTTAGTCATCTCAACTACGGTGTCATTTATGTTCATAAAGCCCGAATTTTTATTTAATCTTTTCAAATTGAAACTTCGTAACACTCTATCACTTCCATTTTGTGTTTTAGGAGAAGGATAAGTTCTATGTGGTATATGGTACAGACGTTCGTTTGGTTTGTATTTGATAACAGTTTGTTGTAAATCTGGACTGCAATGTAACAGCGATTTGCCAGGACGCTTTGGTGTTGTTGTTATAGGTGGAGATTGTGTTCCTTTACTTAGTAAAAATATTTCCGCTTTCTGTAATACAAAAATATTAAACTAAAATAAAATTGTTAACAGTAATAATGTAATTTAAATGATACCCCAATAAGAACATGTAAGTTCAAATCACTATTCACAAATTGGCTGTTCATAATTTCAGTATTCCTTTTTTAAGAAATCAGAAAGTTATTACTATCATAAATTATAGGCATACTACACATCAATCTATAATGTCTGTGTGTGGGTGTAGCCTATAATAATACCATTAGTATAGTGTGAATGTGTAATGAATGCACTGTGAAGAATTTCAATTTAATCTCTTAAATCCTTGCTTGACGGCCCATTTATTTGTGTTAATAGTTACTTCATCGATTTTTCAATATTCTTAAAAAAGTTAATTATGTGATTCATAATTTATTGTAGCCCATACTGCTTACATTTTAAATGAATACCCCGCCCATAGTGTAACATTACCCTTAGTCCTACCTTCAATTTAGCTTTGCAGCATCTCTTCCTAATTTGTGCCACTTGCTTTCGCTCCAATTTCACTCGTTGCACAATGCTCTTCACCTCGCTTGCAGAACTGAACTTTTTGGCCAATATGAGTTCAATCAGGTATACCTTCTATAGAATAACATAAAAACACTTAAATATTTGTGAATAGAACAGAATTGGATTGTTTAAGCATAACACAATTTCTAAATTTTGTGTTAAAACTTTTTTTAAATTCTTTATTGCACCAAAAATTCTGTACAAAAGGCGAGCTTAATGCTATATGGCATTCTCTACCAGTTAACCTTGGGTAGAAGAGAGAGTGAGTTATGGGCAGTAAAGTTGTAATGATTAAATTTTTTTCAAATATGTACATGCGACACATACACACAATATACACCACATATATATAAAACATATGATACACATAATATATAAATAAGTTGACATTTATACATAATATTTCAATAAATGTATATAACTATAAAAATATCAAGTAAGTTGACTCAACTATGTTGGCTATGGATAGATATATAGTTTCCTTTTCAAAACATTTTTGACAGGTATTATTCGCAGTTCAACAGGCAATTTATACCAGAGGGGAGATGGAAGTTACTGTGAAAGAATTTGACATAAACTCAGAATAGTGGAGAGGAGTAGACAGTAATAAATTGTGTGAAGAACGGAGATTAAGAATGTTGTTAAAGTATATGCTTACTTACTACATTAGTTACTGTATATATATATAGACTATACATTTCCATAAAGAGGGAAGGTTCCTCTGAACCAACCCCCCTCCCGCCTTATGCTAATACTGGATGTCTATACCTTTACCATTCACTACCATTAACTGGAGATCTCACATACTACCAACGCTAAATAGTAGCTTAATGCCACTGTGTTTCGTACGGTGAGTATAGAGAACCGGAGACCCTTTTTACTGGAAATGAGGCATTTCATCTTAGTCCTCACGGGCGACAACACATCTGCATTTTCATTCGTAATCGAGGATAAATGTGGATGTCTACGGGCCACAGCAACCACTTACCATCAGGTGGACTGTGTGCTCGTTTGTCACCCTCTCCTATAAAAAAAAAGATGGGCAGGTGCATCTTCCTGCTAACAACCAAATAATTAAAACCTTTGGTTGCTAATCTCCTCGTCAAGTGTGGCAAGTATCCCTCCTATAGTGCAATTTATGGGGAGGCTTTTCTTAAGCAGTTGACTTTGCACAGACTGTAATGAACAAATGAATCATGGTTTATTTCCCTCTGTCACAACAGTTAAATGATATCAAACTTATTTAAAAAAGGTACACAACTCCCAATTGTTTATTAATCTTATTTTTAATTACATTTTTTCTTACACAATTACACCAAGTTAATTAGACCAGCAAACATTTTACAATAAATGTTAAATAAAAAAGTTCGGTACTTATTTTTCTTAAATAGTTTTTAATTGTTTTTCTAAATAAGTAATTTTTTTTAAATAAATGGAAAGATTTTTACCTTAACATTACAAGGAAGGCTCATTGACTTCGCTATTTGCTGCAAATATCTGTATGAACATTCTTCTAAAGATTTCTTCGAATATGTTCCCTCGTCTTCCATGATTAAAGAGTGTTTTCAGAAAACTTTTAAATTAATACAATTTCTTATTGAGGAAAAGTACGCGTGTTAGTCATAATCGAGTAAAAATTAATTAGGTAATATTTTACCCACATGCGTAAAATAAACAAGGAATGTTTTTAACAAATGCCTGAAAGTTATGTAAATTGTAAACTATTCAAAAAAGTATTTTAAATAGATGCACTCTGTGATTTAAAATTCAAAACTGCTCAGGATAGATAAGCTAGTATAACTGCTCAGTGCTTAGCTTAGGAAGTAGGAACGTAGGAACTTATGAAGATTGAAGAACTAGAACCAGAACTACGTTCGCAACCACAGACTACTAAGAGGAGAGGATACTACGTTCGCAACCATCAAAATAAACCTGTGGAAGTTTATAAAATATAAATTTGATGTGCGACTTTAGATTAGGGATGTTCGATGATCATCGATGTTAGAAATTGAAACATCGATTTTACCACACGTTAAACATCGAAACATCGATGTTGCCACATGTCAAACATCGATGTCAATGAACCAATAATCGATAAATAAGAACTTGTGACAATGCGAACCAGCGAAATCAATATCACCTAAATATTTCATCTCCTATTAAAGGTTTAAAATTTTGAATAATTAAGGATTCCTAAATGCACCCATCACTTAAAAAACTATCACTATGTTGTGTCAAACTCCCCGTCGAGTGTGAACTGTAATGTCACTGTTGTAACTGCTTTCGCTTTGTTATTATGCTGTCGTTATCGGCTATCGCCTAATAACTATTCTACATAAATTGATATTGAAATTAATTGTTTTTCCCTTGCTGTCTATACACACATAATTTTGAAACAATATGTATCTACACAATTTAATTATATTAAGCTGTTTTTTTGAGCTTGGGATAACAAGTTTATATAGTAATAAATCACTGGGCAATCGTGAGCATAGACAATTTCACTGTAAAGTGCATTGTACAGTGCATTTTATTAACGGCTGTGGATACTTACTGCCTGGGCTGCCTGATTAAAAATTTTGTGAACAAAGGTGACGGAAAAATCTATAATTTTGTTTTTGTGAAGTTCCTCTATAATCATTTTTTTATTTCGCGATAGGAGTAGTTAATATAAAACCTATTTTTAAATCGTGAATTAGGATAGTAAATATTTTAATACCAGATTTATTATTGTATAGGAACATTTAAATATCAAAATAATAATACTCATCATTATCGGCAAAAAATATAACAAATTAACTAAATATTTGTTAAGTTTTTCCCATTTTTTAAATTACTGTTTCACACTGAATGTGTTATTGATTTCTTTAATTTCATAAATAATAAACCATAAACCACACTACAAATTTTGTACATCTAATTTTAACCAACTAGGGTTAGGTACAAGTGCTATAACATCGATAATGGCCAACATTGATGTTATGAGTAGGATAAACATCGAACATCGATGTTAAGCTATCGATATCAACATCGTTGTCATCATCGATGTTTCTGTAACATCGATCATAACTTTGAAACAATGTGTATCTACACAATTTAATTATATTTAGCTGTTTTTTCGAGCTCATACCTACTTTAGATTTGTTTTGGAATTAGGGATGTACGATGATCATCGATGTGAAAAATTAAAACATCAATGTCTTAACATCGATGTTTCGACATGTCTAACATCGAAACATCGATGCCAATGAACTCATAATCGATAATCAAGAACTTGGGAACAATGAGTACCCGCAAAGTCAATATCAAATAAATCTTGCATCTCCCATTAAAGGTTCAAAATTTTGAATAACTCAAAATTCCTAAATTTAACTGTCAAGTGTGAACTGTAATGTCACAGTTGTCACTGCTTTCGCTTTGTTATTCTTTGGTGTCGTTGTCAATTGTCGCTTAGTAGCTATTCTACGTAAATTGATATTCAAATTAATTTTTTTCCCTTGCTGTCTATACCCACATAATTTTGAAACAATATGAAAGTACCTAGTTATATCGCCTCAATCCGCCCCTGGCTCAATATTCACACACAACCACATCAGCATTTTCATAAGAAACCAAGTTAGATTTCTATGTATTGTAAGACAAACAACTCCCACACCTATCCGATGACGATATGATAATAGTTTGGACTTATTTTACTAACAAAAATTTTAATTCATTCTGTAACTAAGCACGTTCGTAAGAACTTTAAATCCTTTTATATTTTAAATTGTGTTTTTAAAAAGACTGTCGAGGTCCGTCGCAATTTAAGTGGCCGGTAGGATATCCGCATATATTCCGCTATCGTACTAATGCCCTCCGGACCCCAAAATTGATTTAAGCGTCGGTATAGCCGTCAGGATCGGATATCCTCGAACCAAACAAATACACTAACGGCGCGCGCTTAATCGTTTCCCAATCAATCGATTACGCGCACAGGACACATCGGCAGTATCGAAGTGGTTAGAATCCCCTGGAGGACATGGGATTGAACATACTGTGAGTAAACCTTTTCACTTCCTGTTTACATTTGTCCCATTATTTTCTGTATTTTCCGAACTAAAATCGTGAAGCCAAATTATTTGCATTTATCTGATTTTGTTGGCACAAAATAGGCTGATAAATATCCTTGTTAATAATTTGTGTTAGATTAAGTAAAATAGTTTAAATAAAATGTCAGTAACTGTTATTTCAGCACACATTTTAGATCTAATTCCTGGATATGACGGAGATGAAAAATTACTCAATTTATTTATTTCAAAATGTGAATACGTTTTATTAAATTCAGGAGGCGATAACGATCCGATTCAGAATTTATACAGATTTTGTGCTATAAGTAGTACCTAAGCTTAGTGGTAGAGCTGCGACTCTACTTAGTGATAATCCTAGTTTAAATAAATGGGAAGATTTGAAAGAAATTTTAACCCAACATTTCAGCGACCCTCCTCCTCTAAAAATTAAACAAGGAGAGTCATATATTCAGTTTTTTAGTAGAATACAAAATGTAAAAGTTCCCTGCTTGCCAAAGTGTAAAGACTTTCCAATGAAGGAATTAAAGCCGCTAAAATGATTATATATTATAATACCGCCTTAAACGTATTCTTGTACAATTTACCCGAAGACCTCATTAGAATTGTTCGACTCAAAGTTCGACACATTACAAATAAATTAATTGACAAAAAAATTACAGTAAGACAGAAACACGCAGGTTAATTTCAGTTCAATATAGATGTAGGTGATACTGTGTTCATAAAAGGTGTTAATACGAGACGGAGTAAGGATAAACCGCGTTACCAAAAGACTCGTGTCACCGGTGTTATAAAAAAATGTAGTTCCAGTTGAAACTAATAAACGTATCACAAATGTTCCTATTAAAGACATAAAACGTCCTTCACAGATTATTTTCACTGGTGTACTTTGGATTGACAAGAACCCGGGATTTTTACCTGTTGACGAAGGTCATGCATTTGTTAATTATGATAATTGGATAGTTATTAAGATATTAAATTTAAATTTCATTTACGAGGAATTAGAATCAAGTATGCATAGATATGGGTTTCTTAAAAAGCATGTTTAAAATTGTTTCGATATTAAATCGTTTGATTCACATTTTATAACCGTTCAATATCAAACCGATTATACTTTGAATGTTACCATTGACAAATTGAAACAATTAATTCCTTCGTTACGAATCAAAAGAGGTTTCCTCAATCCGATTGGCTCTTTGATAAAAACTATCACAGGTAACTTAGATAATGATGACGCTCTTAAATATGAAAGATTAATAAATAAGTTACATACGGAACAAAATGCAATTAAAAATAAAATGACAATAGTTGCCGAAATGGTGGGCTCCTTTACAAACGTGGCAAATTCTACTAAAAGCAATTTTATACGAATAGAAGATAGTATTCAAAATATTAATCAAGCTTTAAGCAGATCCAATTTTAGACAAACTATTATAAAGGTGTATAAATTACCAAAATTATACACCTTTATAATATCATTCTTGATAACTTTCATAATTTATATTCCCATTTAAATGAAATCGAAACAGCCATTGCTTTTAGTAAAATTAACATACTGCATTAATCAATTATTGATACGGAAGAACTTATAATATTGTTGAAGGAAATAGAACGAAGTGATAAATTAGTGTTTCCTGTTACTTACGAAAATATTGTAAAATTAGAAAGATGTATCGAGATAAAAGCCTCTATAAAACAAAATCGGATAAAATTCATTAAGAGTATTCCACTAATTAAAAACGAAATTTTTAACTATTATAAATTATTTCCTTACCTGTATCACATAATGGCCAGACGACTCTCATCCTACCTAAAAACTCTTACCTACTAGTGAAAGGGTTGAAAGCAACACCACTCTCTCAGTCATGCCGCGAGGTCGACGAACGTCGATTTCTGTGTTACGAGAACGACATACAACCCTTCACCGATGACAACTGTGTCATAGAAATCATGCAGTTTCACACAAATATCTCAAGTTGTCACCCGATCCCTGTCACGCTTGAAAATGTGAAGATCTACCGCATACAATCAAACCGCTGGATAGTTTACTCAAATACAGAAACAGCCATGACTAAATTCTGCGACAGTGAAGTAAGCCAGGAGATTCTACTAGGGACCTATCTCTTGTCTATGGATGATAACTGCAAGGTTAAAATCAAAGGATACGAACTGAAAAGACATCAGATTCAAGGTAAAGAAATAACTTACCTTAAACAGCCAATGATAAACTTACCAAAGATATTATTCGACCCGTCAAGTACTTTAAGAAGCCTATGAACCTCGATGGAATTAATACAGCAGACGTACAGTTTCTGAACCTATTACTGCATGAATGATGAAATTAGTAATAGTGAGTTAAGTGAAAATGAAAAAAAGTGAAATTATAATAAAAATGTTAGCTTAGTGAACATTATAATCTTAGTTATAATATTAATTATTTTAAGTATTATTTTTTAATATAAATTGACTAAAATCTGTAAAATTTGGAAAATTCGAGATAATCCCGACGATAATCCCGAACTTGGAGGGAGGAGTTATATCACCTCAATCCGCCCCTGGCTCAATATTCCAAACAACCACATCAGCATTTTCATAAGAAGCCAAGTTAGATTTCTATGTATTGTAAGACAAACAACTCCCACACCTATCCGGTGACGATATGATAATAGTTTGGACTTATTTTACTAACAAAAATTTTAATTCATTCTGTAACTAAGCACGTTCGTAAGAACTTTAAATCCTTTTATATTTTAAATTGTGTTTTTAAAAAGACTGTCGAGGTCCGTCGCAATTTAAGTGGCCGGTAGGATATCCGCATATATTCCGCTATCGTACTAATGCCCTCCGGACCCCAAAATTGATTTAAGCGTCGGTATAGCCGTCAGGATCGGATATCCTCGAACCAAACAAATACACTAACGGCGCGCGCTTAATCGTTTCCCAATCAATCGATTACGCGCACAGGACACATCGGCAGTATCGAAGTGGTTAGAATCCCCTGGAGGACATGGGATTGAACATACTGTGAGTAAACCTTTTCACTTCCTGTTTACATTTGTCCCATTATTTTCTGTATTTTCCGAACTAAAATCGTGAAGCCAAATTATTTGCATTTATCTGATTTTGTTGGCACAAAATAGGCTGATAAATATCCTTGTTAATAATTTGTGTTAGATTAAGTAAAATAGTTTAAATAAAATGTCAGTAACTGTTATTTCAGCACACATTTTAGATCTAATTCCTGGATATGACGGAGATGAAAAATTACTCAATTTATTTATTTCAAAATGTGAATACGTTTTATTAAATTCAGGAGGCGATAACGATCCGATTCAGAATTTATACAGATTTTGTGCTATAAGTAGTACCTAAGCTTAGTGGTAGAGCTGCGACTCTACTTAGTGATAATCCTAGTTTAAATAAATGGGAAGATTTGAAAGAAATTTTAACCCAACATTTCAGCGACCCTCCTCCTCTAAAAATTAAACAAGGAGAGTCATATATTCAGTTTTTTAGTAGAATACAAAATGTAAAAGTTCCCTGCTTGCCAAAGTGTAAAGACTTTCCAATGAAGGAATTAAAGCCGCTAAAATGATTATATATTATAATACCGCCTTAAACGTATTCTTGTACAATTTACCCGAAGACCTCATTAGAATTGTTCGACTCAAAGTTCGACACATTACAAATAAATTAATTGACAAAAAAATTACAGTAAGACAGAAACACGCAGGTTAATTTCAGTTCAATATAGATGTAGGTGATACTGTGTTCATAAAAGGTGTTAATACGAGACGGAGTAAGGATAAACCGCGTTACCAAAAGACTCGTGTCACCGGTGTTATAAAAAAATGTAGTTCCAGTTGAAACTAATAAACGTATCACAAATGTTCCTATTAAAGACATAAAACGTCCTTCACAGATTATTTTCACTGGTGTACTTTGGATTGACAAGAACCCGGGATTTTTACCTGTTGACGAAGGTCATGCATTTGTTAATTATGATAATTGGATAGTTATTAAGATATTAAATTTAAATTTCATTTACGAGGAATTAGAATCAAGTATGCATAGATATGGGTTTCTTAAAAAGCATGTTTAAAATTGTTTCGATATTAAATCGTTTGATTCACATTTTATAACCGTTCAATATCAAACCGATTATACTTTGAATGTTACCATTGACAAATTGAAACAATTAATTCCTTCGTTACGAATCAAAAGAGGTTTCCTCAATCCGATTGGCTCTTTGATAAAAACTATCACAGGTAACTTAGATAATGATGACGCTCTTAAATATGAAAGATTAATAAATAAGTTACATACGGAACAAAATGCAATTAAAAATAAAATGACAATAGTTGCCGAAATGGTGGGCTCCTTTACAAACGTGGCAAATTCTACTAAAAGCAATTTTATACGAATAGAAGATAGTATTCAAAATATTAATCAAGCTTTAAGCAGATCCAATTTTAGACAAACTATTATAAAGGTGTATAAATTACCAAAATTATACACCTTTATAATATCATTCTTGATAACTTTCATAATTTATATTCCCATTTAAATGAAATCGAAACAGCCATTGCTTTTAGTAAAATTAACATACTGCATTAATCAATTATTGATACGGAAGAACTTATAATATTGTTGAAGGAAATAGAACGAAGTGATAAATTAGTGTTTCCTGTTACTTACGAAAATATTGTAAAATTAGAAAGATGTATCGAGATAAAAGCCTCTATAAAACAAAATCGGATAAAATTCATTAAGAGTATTCCACTAATTAAAAACGAAATTTTTAACTATTATAAATTATTTCCTTACCTGTATCACATAATGGCCAGACGACTCTCATCCTACCTAAAAACTCTTACCTACTAGTGAAAGGGTTGAAAGCAACACCACTCTCTCAGTCATGCCGCGAGGTCGACGAACGTCGATTTCTGTGTTACGAGAACGACATACAACCCTTCACCGATGACAACTGTGTCATAGAAATCATGCAGTTTCACACAAATATCTCAAGTTGTCACCCGATCCCTGTCACGCTTGAAAATGTGAAGATCTACCGCATACAATCAAACCGCTGGATAGTTTACTCAAATACAGAAACAGCCATGACTAAATTCTGCGACAGTGAAGTAAGCCAGGAGATTCTACTAGGGACCTATCTCTTGTCTATGGATGATAACTGCAAGGTTAAAATCAAAGGATACGAACTGAAAAGACATCAGATTCAAGGTAAAGAAATAACTTACCTTAAACAGCCAATGATAAACTTACCAAAGATATTATTCGACCCGTCAAGTACTTTAAGAAGCCTATGAACCTCGATGGAATTAATACAGCAGACGTACAGTTTCTGAACCTATTACTGCATGAATGATGAAATTAGTAATAGTGAGTTAAGTGAAAATGAAAAAAAGTGAAATTATAATAAAAATGTTAGCTTAGTGAACATTATAATCTTAGTTATAATATTAATTATTTTAAGTATTATTTTTTAATATAAATTGACTAAAATCTGTAAAATTTGGAAAATTCGAGATAATCCCGACGATAATCCCGAACTTGGAGGGAGGAGTTATATCACCTCAATCCGCCCCTGGCTCAATATTCCAAACAACCACATCAGCATTTTCATAAGAAGCCAAGTTAGATTTCTATGTATTGTAAGACAAACAACTCCCACACCTATCCGGTGACGATATGATAATAGTTTAGACTTATTTTACTAACAAAAAATTTAATTCATTCTGTAACTAACCACTATAGTAAGACGCCACTATAGTAAATCATTTTATATTTTAAATTGTGTTTTTAAAGAGACTGTCGAGGTGCGTCGCAATTTAAGTATCTACACAATTCAATATTATTTAGCTGTTTTTTGAACTCTTTATAACGAGTTTATGAAAATAATTCACTGAGCGATCGTGAGCACAGACAATTTCACTGCAGAGTGCGTTTGACTGTTAATTTCATAAACGGCTCTGAAAACTTACTTGCTTGGGCTGCCTGATTAAAAACTGTGAAGTCTAATATTTCGTTCTTACGTAATTTGTTAATTTTCTCTATACTCAGAGAGTAGTTGATACAAAACCTACGTCTAAATCGTAAATTAGGTCCCGTAGTTAAGTTTTATACAGGACTTATGAGTGTATAGGAACATTTAGAGATCAAAATAATAACATTCATCATCATCGGCAAAAAATATAACAAATGAACTAGGTATTTGTTTACATCTTCCAATTTTTTTAATGACTGTTTGACATAAAATTTTTAATTAATTACTGTTAATTCATTAATAATCCATATCCATACTAATATTATAAATGCGAAAGTTTGTTTGTTTGTTTGTTTGTCCGTCTTTCACGTCGCAACAGAGCGTCGGCATGGCATGAATTTTGGTATGGGTTCGGTGGCTGTAGGGTGATATAGGCTACTTTCTCCCGGGGAAAAACATCTCATTCGCGTGGGAAAATCGAATATGTTGCAAAATTAAATTCAGCTAGGTGGCGCCACCGTGATTCTACAAGACGGACGACGGTACGATGGATGAACACAGAAGGTCAGAATATCTGGATTATTATGTCTTTTTTCCAAAATTAAGATAAAAAATGTATGGATCTGTATTTTTCCACGCAGAACCGGGAAGAGAGCGATAAAAAACATAAAATTCACCAGCAGATTTTCTTCAAACGTTTTGGCGCATTGTAATTCACAGAATAGGCGATAACCTCGCAGACGATATTAAGTAATCCGTTGATGCTCTGCCTACCCCGCAAGGGTTACAGGCGTGATTATAAGTATGGATCATAAATACTATCAACACCTGTCACGCTTTCTACCCTTAACTATTACTTAACTGTGATAGAAACAGTTCTTAGTAAGCCTTATTCATAAGCCTTAGTAATATTAGTAATAGTTCTTATATGTGGTTATGAATGAATCGGTATTACAATAAGAAAAATTGTGCAAAAGAATTAAAATTATAAGAAAAATATTTTTGAGAGTTCTTATTAACTAACGTATACATAGTTTAAATTGATTCCGCTAGATGTCGTTACTAAGTTTTTAAAACGCGGTAACGAAATGTTTCCTGACATGTACTTAACTCCCGCCGTTGAGCCGCGCGTCAACTTATAGTGCATACGGTACCTATACGCTTAAATTGTTTCTATTTCGTAGCTTATTCGATTACCTGCTTTCGATTTCGGTTGTTTGTTATTTGCTTTGTGATTTGGTTAAGGTTGAATGGATTTATATTGGCTTTCATTTTCGGATTTGTGTATTTTCTTGGATCGGTTTTGTTGATTTGGTTGGTATTCCTTTATACATATTTAGACTCTGGCTTTGATTTTGGGATTTGTTTATTTAGAATCGTGAATGGGTATTCGTTGTTTTAGGTTGTTTAACAATATTTCAAAGGAATATTAATAGTATAGATAGTGTATACGGTACCTATACACTTACTTTTTTTTCGTTGGTTATATTTATATTGACTACTGCTTTCGATTTCGGTTTTCTGCTATTTGTTTTGTGATTTGGTTTAAGTTGATTCGATTTTTTTGGCTATCGTTTTCGGATTCGTGTTGTGTCTTGAAATATTTTTGTTGTTTTGATTTTAAAAAATATTTAAAGGGAATATTTATTCCTTTTAGATATTTTGGATTTGCTTTTAAAAAAATATTTAAAAGGAAATTTAATTCCTTTTAGGTATTTTAACGTTTTTTTTATAAATAGGTTTTTTATTACTTCATAATGACTTGCAAACGTAAGTCCAGCCTTGCAAGAGTATCTTCTCAAAGACAAGCGAAAAGATTAGCTCGATCGCTAGAATCTTTAGAAGATGCTGAACTGAGAAGGCAAGAACAAGCAGAGCATCAGGCTGCTTTTAGAGCATCTGAGACACCCTCTCAGCGTCAGCAAAGGCGTCTTGAACAGATGGAGCGTCAGGCTGCTTTAAGAGCTTCTGAAACACATTCTCAAAGTCAGCGAAGGCGTCTTGAGCAGGCAGAGCGTCAAGCTACTTTAAGAGCTACTGAAACACCTGCTCAAAGTCAGCAAAGGCTATTCGAACAAGCGGAACACCAGGCCGCCTTAAGAGCCGCGGAAAAACCTGATGAAACTCAACACAGACTTATTGAGCAAGCTGAACGTCAATCTACTATAAGGGCATCTGAAACACCAGAACAGACACAGGCGCGAAGAGATGCAAATGCACAGCTCCAAGCTGAACGTCGACAAAATTTTCAAAGAAACAGTTGGTCGGTTTTTAATGACGCAGCATTGAATTATAATCCGTTGATTGATTATAAAAATCACAGGTTAGTTGTTATCGGATTGATGGACAAGGCGTGTCGATTTTGCAGCGCTTTAAAATGGAAAGATGAGACCGCAGGCACGTGCTGTTCCAATGGCAAAGTGTCTCTTCCGTTACTTGGGGAACCAGAGGAACCTTTGAAAACTCTCTTTTTATATGATGCTAATGAGTCATGGCGTTTTTTAAACAGGATCCGGAAATACAACTCATGCTTTAAAATGACGTCATTCGGAGTTGACCGGGAAATAATAATGCCGGGATTTTTGCCTACATTTACGGTGCAAGGGCTAATTTATCATAGAATAGGTTCACTTTTTCCAACTGAAAACGAACAGCATAAATTTTTACAAGTACATTTTATGGGTGACGAAGAAATTGACCGTCCTGCCAATTTATCCAGGGAGTTGAGAGAGACACAGTGTTCAAAATTCAAAGATTCTTGCATGAACGTAACATTTTAGTCAAAACATTTAAAACTGCTTTAGAAAACCTACCTGAAGAGGGTTATAAAGTCGTCATTCACGCAGATCGGACCCCTCGAGGAGAGCATGAAAGGCGCTACAATGCACCTTTGATAAACGAAATAGCAGCCGTAATTAGTGGTGATCAATTTTCTTCACGAGACATCGTCTTGCGAGCACGTGATGATACGTCGCAACGGGTAGCCGATATAACATAAGTTTTATGACGCTCTGCAATATCCATTGATTTATTGCAAAGGACAAGAGGTTTATCATTTTCAAATTCCACTCATTAACCCGATAACAAAGGAGCCTACTCCGAACAAAAAAGTATCATGTATGGATTTTTATGCGTATCATATGATGTTGCGAGAAAATGATTTTAACCTCTTAGCCCGGTGTAGACAATTATTTCATAAATTTTTAGTAGAAATGTATGTGAAGGTAGAAAGTGAACGTCTCCGTTATATATCTTTAAATAAAAAAAGCTGCGCGTTGAGAATTATATACATTTACAAGATGCAGTTTCTAGCGACGCCAATGTAAACCCCAGAGATTTAGGGAAAATGGTAATTCTGCCCTCATCATTCGTTAACAGTCCCCGCTACCTACATACACACAAGACGCATTCACTTATGTACGAACTTACGGAAGACCTGATCTTTTTGTTACTTTTACTTGCAATCCCACGTGGAAAGAAATAACCGAGGAGCTAATGCCGGGCCAAAAAAGTACTGACAGACACGATTTAGTTGCTAGAGTATTTAGATTAAAAGTACAAAAATTAATGTATGTAATTAACAAAAGGAAAATTTTCGGAGAGGTGCAGTGCTTCATGTATTCAATTGAATGGCAAAAAAGAGGATTACCGCATGCCCACATTCTGATATGGCTTAAAGAGTGGAGTTTTTGATGTGGTAGAGCCATGCTGCAGTTATATTGGTAGTATAGTTGTAGCACGAATGGGTCGGCTCGACCGGGGAAGGACCACGCTCTCACAGAATACCAGCGTAAAATAGTACCTTAATGCTGCTGTGTTTCGTATGGTGAGTGTAGAGAACCGGAGACCCTTTTTACGGGAAACGAGGCATTCCATCTTAGTCCTCACGGGTGACAACGCATCTGAATTTTGATTCTTGATCAAGGATAGATGTAGATGTCTATGGGCCACAGCAACCACTTACCATCAGGTGGACTGTGTGCTCGTTTGTCACCCCATACTAAAAAAAAAAGAGAAGTTGCAGCCCAGCCAAATAGACGACATAATTAGCACCGAGATTTCGGATCCTGAGCAAGATAAAGAATTGTATGATACTATCGTCCGAAATATGATTGACGGTACATGTGGAGAACGAAATTCAATATCGCCATGTATGAAAGAAGGAAAATGTACAAAGAAATTCCCTAAACAGCTATTAAAAGAAACAGTGTACAATGACAATGGCTATCCTTTATACAGACGCAGAGCTCCCGAAGATGGTGGCAGGAAAGTAACAATCAAATCTCGCTCTGGAGCGTTCGAAACCTTAGATAACAGCTGGATTATCCCGTATTCGCCCATTCTATGTAAAATGTTTAATGCCCACATTAATGTAGAAGCATGTAGCTCTGTCCGCGCAATCAAGTATATCTGTAAGTACATAAATAAAGGAAGCGACCAAGCAATATTTAATCTCAGGAGTGAAGGTGGGGCAAATCCCGTTAATGAAGTACAGACCTTTCAAGCAGGGTGTTATGTGAGCAGTAACGAGGCAGCGTGGCGACTCCCTGGCTTCCCTTTACATGAAAGGCACCCAACAGTTACTCACCTTGCTGTGCACTTAGAAAATGGAGAGCGTGTATATTTCACTGAAAGAAATTTCCAAGAAAGAATTGCATCACCGCCAAAAACTACACTAACAGCCTTCTTTCAAATTTGTCAAACCGACCCCTTCGCAAAAACGTCGTTATATTCTGAAGTCCCCCGCTATTATACTTGGAACACATCTAGGAAGGAGTGGAAACGCCGTATTCAAGGCACGCCTGTCGCAAATTGGCCCGGTGTAAGGTCATCAGATGCCCTTGGTCGTGTGTATACCGTCCATGTAACTAATTTTGAATATTTCTATTTACGATTGCTGCTGCACCATGTTCGGGGTCCTACAGCATATAAAGACCTTAAAACTGTCAACGGTCAGGAATGCGCAACTTATAGAGAAGCATGTGAAGACCTGCATCTTTTAGAAAACGATAATCACTGGGATGAAACCATGGAGGAAGCTGTGCAGTACCAGTCACCAGCCAAAATTAGGGATCTTTATGCAACTCTCATATCATCTTGCGGGCTATCTAATGCACATGAATTGTGGGACATATATAAAGAGTACATGGGGGAAGATATTTTGCGAAGATTACAGCAGACACACGCGAACATGACATACAATGAACACATTTATAATGAAGCACTTGGAAAAATTGAAGATAAAGTAATGACAATGGTAGGCAAAAAATTAAGCGACTTTGGAATGATAAGCCCTCAGAGAACAACCGAAAATCAACTAAGTAATGAAATTATACGTGAGACAAACTACGATATACCAGCTTTGCAGCAGCAAGTAGCCGAATTCGTACCCCGCTTGCTTCCCGAACAAAAACGAGTTTTTGACAAATTACTAGGGCAAATTGAACCTGGAAATGGTGCACTTTTCTTTTTAGATGCCCCTGGAGGAACTGGGAAGACATTTTTGTTAAATTTATTATTAGCGCAAGTACGGAAAGATAAAAACATTGCTGTGGCCGTAGCTTCGTCCGGTATAGCCGCCACGCTGCTAAGCGGGGGCCGCACTGCACATTCTGTTTTAAAACTCCCTCTAAATCTAGCCCAGGAAGAATCGCCGATCTGCAACTTTAGCAAAAATAGTGCACGAGGTATAATGTTACGACAATGCAAACTTTTAGTGTGGGAAAAAAGCTGTAGAAGCACTAAATCGAACGCTCCAGGATTTGTGCAGCAATACCGATGTAATGGGAGGAATGGTGGTTTTACTGGCTGGTGACTTTCGCCTAACTTTACCTGTCATTCAAAAGGGCACACCTGCTGATGAAATTAAAGCATGCCTCAAGTCGTCTATTTTATGGAACAAGGTGACAAAATTCAGTTTAACTACGAATATGAGAGTGCATTTGTATAAAGATATCAATGCTGGAAACTATGCTGACACATTATTAAAAATTGGCGATGGGCGGTTGGAAACGGATGCTGAGGGGTGCGTTAAATTGACGAGAGATTTTCGTAATTTAGTACAGAGTCATTCCGAATTAATTGCGAGCGTTTATTCATATTTAACGAACAACATGCATGAAGACAAATGGTTATGTGAAAGGGCGATTCTTGCACCAAAAAATGAGAGCGTTAACAAAATAAATTCAGATATATTAAGCGATGTAGCAGGAGAAATAACAGAGTATTTGTCAGTAGACACAGTTATGGACACAGAACAGAGCACTTCATATCCCGTAGAGTTTCTAAATTCTCTAAAGTTGTCAGATGTGCCCTCACATAAGCTTCAATTAAAATTAGGCGTCTCAGTCATGTTAATGCGAAATTTAGATGCTCCTCGGTTATGTAACGGGACAAGGCTGCGTGTGACATATCTTGGACGGAACATAATCGGTGCTACAATTTTGACAGGCGTAGGAAAAGGTGAAAATATTATTATACCACGGATCCCTATTATTCCCACAGATCTTCCGTTTCAATTCAAAAGGTTGCAGTTCCCTATTAAGCTCAATTTTGCAATGACAATTAAAAAAGCGCAAGGGCAAACGTTACAGGTAGCGGGGGTCAACTTAAAAAATCGTGCTCCTCTCATGGTCAGCTGTATGTAGCATGTTCGCGTGTGTCTAATGTCCAGAATCTCCACATTCTTTCCCCGAATGGAAAAACATATAACATTGTGTACAGTAGCAGTAGTTAGTTAGTACCAGTTCTGGCTCACTGAGTCAGAAGTGGTACAATTTTCGACTCACGACCCTTAAAAAAAAGGTTTTTGCATGCTCTGATCACGTAACTAGATTTATAACTAAGATTTATAAAGAAATAAAAAATAATATATTGCATACAGTTTGTTTTTTAATTTTATAACGATTTACATAGTTACATACACACAAAATTCATTACACATAACACATAAAATGTAATCTGTAGTATGTAACTATGTAAATCGTTATAAAATTAAATAAAACAAATTGCATGCTCTGATCACGTAACTAGATTTATAACTAAGATTTATAAAGAAATAAAAAATAATATGTTGCATACAGTTTGTTTTTTAATTTTATAACGATTTACATAGTTACATACACACAAAATTCATTACACATAACACATAAAATGTAATCTGTAGTATGTAACTATGTAAATCGTTATAAAATTAAATAAAACAAATTGCATGCTCTGATCACGTAACTAGATTTATAACTAAGATTTATAAAGAAATAAAAAATAATATATTGCATACAGTTTGTTTTATTTAATTTTATAACGATTTACATAGTTACATACACACAAAATTCATTACACATAACATATAAAATGTAATCTGTAGTATGTAACTATGTAAATCGTTATAAAATTAAATAAAACAAATTGTATGCAATACATTATTTTTTATTTCTTTATAAATCTTCTATTTAATGTAATAAAAAACACTGTTCGAGTTTAAAGTTACATCGGACTCTTTCATTAGATCATCAATAATAACGAGATGTGGGTTTTCACCATCAAACATATTAAGATTTGGAATTCCTTGATGATAGTTAACATTTGGTAAATTATATAAAGGTTGCATTTCATCAAAGCACCATGTGATCTGATTAAAACCACAATTACATATTTCTGTAACTGATTTTATGAAATTTGTTACAAAATTTGACTTCCCACATCCACTTGGTCCTGCCACAATAGCAGTAAACGGATGTATAAAGTGAAACATTACACACGTCTAAAGTTCTAAGGGGTGAAATAAAAAATGAAAGTGTTGGTGTAAACAATTAATATATATTGTGTACTATAACTAATGTTTTTGGGAAATCAAACAAAATTTATGATTAATTTAAAATTTATTTTCAAGCAATAACCACTTGTAAAAAACCCACACTTCGTCACAAGAACAATGTAAAATTTTGTGCTTATTTTTTGCAAATATATGATTATTACACACATAACGTTTGTTTAAATTTATGACATTTACCAAATCATTGTATTTTGGACATTTGTATTCCTCAATATTAAAAATTCTATCATTCGTTGAATAAAACTATTATTTACGGATTTTATCGCGTTTAATTACTTTAATTTATTTTTATTATTATCCCGACGTTTCGGGTGCTTTACAGCGCCCATGGTCACGGGGGGGGACTGAGATGTTTGACGTCCCAATGTCATAGCTAACTATGTTTTTACTATAAATTAAAGTAATTAAACGCGATAAAATCCGTAAATAATAGTTTTATTCAATGTGTAGTGTTCGCGTAAATTTAAGAAATCATTATCTATCATTCGTCGTCAACATTTTTAAAAATTGTTTTTCTGTTGAACCACCTTTGTATGCGATCACTTCGTCTTTGCACAAATTTCTAATATACCAATTTAATAATGGAATGATGTTCTCTTGTTTGTAGGCACATTTTAATTCTTCGGTCACATTAAAATATGGAATGCCGTGCACATGTGTTTCACAATAACGAACAGTTTTTTTGTCTTTTGGCGACAAATAATTGAAAGGATAACTTGGCCGAAACAAATAATGATCGATAAACGCATCATTTTTATTAGATAGTTTTACGTCTAGAATAGCCATTTCTCTACATTGAAAATGTTTATGAGGATATGTAATGTAAAATCCGTCCATGTCGATGATGTATCTAATATTTTTTAGATTTTGTGTCATTTTGAACCAAAATGTTAAAAGTGTTTACACGTGACTAAAAATATGTTTGTTCCAACAAACTTCACATAACAATGCTTCATTACTTCCCATCATTCCATTTCTTCCTTCTGCTCTTGTTTTCCTGTAATTTAAGTAAACAGAATCACATTCACTAATGATCAACTAATGACTGTCAATGTTAAAAAAGTATTTTTTAACTTTTTTACTTTCTGCTATTGTCTTTGTATTTATGGCTAGGAAATGTCCACGGCGCTGCCTCAATGCGTGTTGGCGAACTTCACAAGCCTTCGAAATTTTCTCAGACATGCAGGTTTCCTCACGATGTTTTCCTTCACCGCCGAGCACGTGGTAAATCAAATAACAATTTAATTGGTGCCGGCGGGGATCGAACCCGGGTCGCGTACTGTGAAATTTACAGCTTGCGCTAACCATCTGAGCTACCACGGCTTAATCATATACACACATAATATTTAAATATAATTTGTTAACACTAAATTATACACATGTAAGAAAATAACAGAAAAAAAGTAATTTTGTCAATAGAATAAACACTTAAAATTGCAATTAACAATTTAATTGGTGCCGGCGTGGATCGAACCCGGGTCGCGTACTGTGAAATTTACAGCTTGCGCTTACCATCTGAGCTACCACGGCTTAATCATATACATACACAATATTTAAATATAATTTGTTAACTTAATTAAATCATACACACGTAAGAAAATAACAGCAAGAAAAGTAAGTTTGTCAATAGAATAAACACTTACATCCATGGCCTTTGATGCGTTGAAGTAACACAAATGTAGTATTGATAGATCCACTGCGGTCAAACGACCATACACTAACTCCATGACTGCCGTCGCTTGGTTTTATATAGTACCAGTAAGTAATAATTCTAATCTAAAGAATTTCTGCAGTGGAATTGATAGTAACTTTATGCGTCAACAAGCTTATCTCACATTCTGTTGCTTATCTCAGCATTACTTTGTGTTGCATCTTTGTTAGTCATTGAGTAGATTGTACTGTAATAATCTACTATTAGCAGTAATATCATGGATACACTAGATGTACAACAACATCTGAAAAAGATTCACCCCAGTCTAGAAAATAATGTTTATGCTGCTAATAGACTGCCCATGTACACCCACGTACCAACGTATATAATATGCAATTTGGGTACAGATGATAAACCAGGGTCACATTGGGTAGCTTTATATATCGATACGAATGACGTCGGTCAATATTTTGATTCATACGGACGAGCACCAGTACGATATCATGTAGAGTTTTTGCATGCCAGAACTTGTTTTTTTTTAGGATCGTGAGTCGACGAACGTTGTACCACTTCTGACTCAGTGAGCCAGAACTGGTACTAACTAACTACTAGTAGCGTCTTAAAATAGTGTTCAGTTAGTTTTTTTTCCAAAATTCCCACAATCAATAAATCAGAATTCCCACAGATCTTCCCTTTCAATTCAAAATTTCCTACTTAGCTCAGTTACTTTTCAATTCCAAATGCTGCACCTCTGACTGACCTATTATGCTCAGTTTCCTTTCAACTCAAAAGGCTGCATCTCTGACGGATCTTTTATTTGGCTCAGTTTCCTTTCAATTCAGAAAACTGCATCTCTGACGAATCAATTTAGCTCAGTTTCTTTTCAAAAGTCTGCATCCCTGACGGATAATTATGCTCAGTTTCCTATAATTAAAAAATATCCCATTTCCATTTGGAATAAAAGGGCTATTTTCATGCTTTCCTATACGCTGCGTTTCAAAACATTTAAATAGGCTGACGAATCAATTTTGCTCAGTTTCCTTTTAATGGCTGCATCTCTGACAAATCTATAAAACTCAGTTTTCTTTCAATTCAAAAAGCAATGGATAGTTCATTTCCCAGTGACCATGCGGGCGAAGCCGCGGGTAACAGCTAGTATACCTTAAACAACATAACTATTTATTTACTCATCTAATTTAACCTATTAAATAGGTGCATGTGTATAAACATCGATAATGGCCAACATCGATGTTTTTAGTAGGATAAACATCGAACATCGATATTTCTGCAACATCGAGCATCCCTATTTGGAATAACGCATAATTTTTTATAATGCAGATTTATCTGACTTTGCGGCTCTGGGTTCTAGCTCTTCTGGGCCTATCATTTCTTTTGGAATCTTCGTTTTCATATATTTTTTCTTCACAATATGCCGATTCCCACATTGCGAAGCTTTTAGGACATTTTGACGACAGCTCAACCCAGCGGATAGTTGATGACTACAGTCACTCAAGTTCATAAGGCGCCCAAGCGACCAAAATAATTTAAGGTCTATATCAACATGGAAGCATTTGTTTCGTCGATGTCGATGTAGCCTTCGAGGATGTAGCAAATCGTATTTGCTGGAGTTTTGGCGGGAACCAGGAACTTGACCGACGACGGATTGTTGCGCCTGTTTTATCGCTTAAATAATGGTTTGAAGTGGATTTTGATACGTAAAAGTGACGTGATTTTGTATATTAAGTGTCTGCGAAGTCAACTGCTAAGCCGGCTACAAATATTGCCCGAGCGAAGGCGAGCACCAACGTCTAGACAGCCTATTGGTCCAGCCTCGCCATTGCTTGCAACGTGTACACGCTTCCTTGCCTTGCCGCCACTCGGGATCGCTCGCTATGATGCGTCCACTTCGGAACAGTGTCGGTTTATTTGCACAAATCAAAGGCGCTCGCCTGCACTTGGCAAGTGCCTCCATGTTAGTCGCCCATGGCAGTAACAGCTTGCATCTCATCTCTACAGCATCCGCCCCGGTGAGATATTGATTTAATGAATTTGCAACTTTAAAATAATTTCGATAATGTCGCTATACTAACGAGGACATATTTGAGTTTATTACCTTTACTGCGAAGTACACTAACATAATAATTATATGCACTCCTTAAATAAACAACAGAATCAGCAATAACTTTTACGTGCTCTATATCATTACCAATTCTCAATGACTTATTCATGTGGAAAGCTCCACAAAAACTCGTGAACATTGGCCTTGGAATTGGTCTCTTTCGTACTTGACCAACGTGTAGACTGTAGTACTCACCTTGTGATACAAGGTGAGTACTACAGTATTTGCCTACGTTCGCATTGGCTGAGGCTTGGCCAACATGTATTGCCGGGGTTAAGAGAAATGACGAAACAAGTGCTTTGATGTTGATATTGAGTCCTTACATATGAAACTAGCCTTTTGTCGTACTGACCACTTTGATCTGAAATATCTCCTCTTTGGTTAAGAATTCCAAATTCAAATTTATAAATTCATTTAGCTGGTACATTTGAGTTTTGAAAACAGTCATTCATTTGTTTTTTCCTCATTATTTTTTTCTTTTGCATCGCTTATTACCGCACAATGGAAAACATGAAATATCGGTATATTTATTAGTACGAGTTCTACCGTGGCACCAGTGCTCCAGAAACAGCTCGAAGGATTTATGATGTGTACGGCGCTGGTGTCGCAAAAGAAAACACGGTACGTTTTTGGTTTCAACGTTTTCGTTCTGGAAATTTCGACCGTCAGAACCAACCCCCTGGACGGCCGGAGACCAAAGTGGAAAATGAAGAAGAAGGCTATTCTGGAAGCGGATCTATCACAAAACACTTCAGAGATAGCTGCAGGCTTCGGAGTAAGTGGTAAAACTGTATCAATTCACTTGCAGCAAATCGGGAATCTAAAAAAACTTGAACGATGGGTACCTCATGAATTGTGTGAATGGAACTTGCAAACACGCGTTGCAAGTTCCATTCACAACTACTACTTTTCAGCCCAACCAATATATATATATATATTGGTTGGGCTGAAAAGTTCGTATCGTCTCTATGAGATGGCGCCACTAGAATAAAATCCATATCATTTTTAGGTAGTACCAACCTTCAAAAGAAACGTGTATAAATTTGACAGCTGTCTGATTATTAGTTTGTGAGATACAGCATTTTGAGTGAAGCAACTTTTGTTATTTTGAAAAAAATGGATAAAAAGGAATTTCGTGTTTTAATGAAACACTATTTTTTGATGAAAAAAAGTGCTGCTGATACCAAAAAGTGGCTTGATGAGTGTTATCCGGACTCTGCGCCGGGCGAAGCAACCATTCGTAAGTGGTTTGCCAAATTCCGTACAGGCCATATGAGCACCGAAGACGATGAACGCAGTGGACGTCCAAAAGAGGCTGTTACGGACGAAAACATAAAAAAAAATCCACAAAATGATTTTGGAAGATCGTAAATTGAGGTTGATTTGTATAGCTGGCACTCTAAAGATATCAAAGGAACGTGTTGGACATATCGTTCATGAATATTTGGATATGCGAAAGCTATGTGCAAAGTGGGTGCCGCGCGAGCTCACAATCGACCAAAAACAAGAACGTGTCGATGCTTCAGAGCAATGTTTGGAGCTGTTCAACCGCAATAGAAGTGAATTTTTGCGTCGATATGTGACAATCGATGAAACATGGATCCACCACTACACTCCGGAGTCCAGTCGGCAGTCATCTGAATGGACTGCACGCGATGAACCGAATCCAAAGCGTGGCAAACCTCAACAGTCGGCCGGTAAGGTTATGGCGTTTGTATTTTGGGATGCACATGGAATAATTTTCATCGACTATCTTGGAAAGGGAAATACCATCAACAGCGACTATTATATAGCGTTATTGGAGCGTTTGAAGGACGAAATCGCGAAAAAACGGCCCCATTTGAAGAAGAAGAAAGTGTTGTTTCATCAAGACAATGCGCCGTGTCACAAATCGATGAAAACGATGGCAAAATTGCATGAATTGGGCTTCGAATTGCTTCCGCATCCACCGTATTCTCCAGATTTGGCCCCCAGCGACTTTTTCCTGTTCTTAGATCTCAAGAGAATGCTCGCTGGAAAGAAATTTAAAGCCGATGAGGAAGTAATCGCCGAAACAGAGGTCTATTTTGAGGCTAAACACAAATCGTACTACAAAAATGGTATTGAAAAGTTGGAAGATCACTATAATCGGTGTATCGCCCTCGATGGAATATGTTGAATAATAAAATCGAATTTTGCCAAAAAATGTGTTTTTCTATAAAACGATACGAACTTTTCAGCCCAACTGTTATATATATATATATATATATATATATATATATATATATATATATATATATAT
The DNA here is from genome assembly GCA_036936625.1 of Parnassius smintheus behrii. Taxonomy (NCBI): domain Eukaryota; kingdom Metazoa; phylum Arthropoda; class Insecta; order Lepidoptera; family Papilionidae; genus Parnassius; species Parnassius smintheus. The sequence goes on from JAUPFT010000022.1 coordinate 35,499,975, forward strand.
ATATATATATATATATATATATATATATATATATATATATATAGTATAGTGCACTTACTATGAGGTGGACTGCGTGCTCGTTTGTTACCCTTAATCTATAAAAAAATTATGGATTTTTCCCACTACGTGTCTATTTTGTTACATACCGTTACAAATGGGAATGGTAGTACTAAAATAATACTCATAAAATAATAAAAGTCGATTGTTTTTTTATTTCGTGTAAATTTTTATATCCGGTAGTAATGGTTGTTCAAATTTTTGATGACACTGTATCACTTTTCTGAAGGGATGAACGGGATTTGTGCTGAAATCAAAAATAACTCTTAATTATTATGAAAGTAAAGAAAATAAAAAGAAGTTGAAGGCTTTGCAATAAGAAAAGAATGTTCACAAGCGTTTATCGCTTCCCAACTACGGAAAAGAGGAGAGCTTTCGACAGACACGGTATTCCGTGTCTGTCGAAAGCTCTCCTCTTTTCCGTCCCACACCCAAAGTATTATTAAGTAAAATTGCCTTAATAAACAAGCATAGGACATCCTTCCATTTCTGAGAGAGTTTTTGGACTAATTAGTCTGCCGCGCTCCTCTGGAGCAGGTTGGCGGACTTTGCTTGTCTTCGTAATATTTTATTCCCCATTTATGTAGGCCTCCTCGCGATGTTTGGTGCGTTTCACGGCAATCCAGGTCGTATTTTGAGTAGAAGAGCTGATTAAATTAAAGAATTGATCAAAATAAGGATATCGAAATATTTCCAAGAAAACTACTTTTTGAAAATTAAAAATAATACGAATTTTGGAGGTTTTCTCAAAATCTACCATGACGTTTTGGTCTAAATTCACAGAAAATCTAAGCTCAGCGAGGCTCTTTCAGATGCCGTAAATTGCTTTTCTATCGGGCGCTATAACTTCCCCATTTTTTTTTGAAAATCATTAATTTTAAAAGGGTGAAATTAAAAATTAAAAACTCTACAGCGAGAAAGAAATTGAAACCTATACAAAATTTATATCGTGTCAAAACTTTTAATGATATTACACGACCGTGTTATAATCTATTTCGCATACACCTCAATATCTCCCTCGCGACCCTCAATATCCTTATTTTTAGAATAAAAAATGTAATTAGTGTCACTTGTATCACCTCTCTCCATCTAAACGAATGTTGACTTTATCTCCCATGGCCTCTTTGAACGTAATAGCTTTCTTCGTAAAAGGGCGTTGTTTACATTCAACATTATTTAATCCAGTTTCCTGAAAAAGTAATCTTGTCAATTTCAATAATATTAAATAACTGCCTATTATGTCGCAGTAAGATCTTTAAAGCCGTGATATTATAGTTATAGTCCTAGGGATATAACTATATACTCGTACCGTAATATAATTGAAAGTCGTTTATAACTATCTTACTAGGAACATAACTATGATACGAGCAGGAGTTTAGTAATATAACTATCGTCATCATCATCATCATTACAGTAGCCCTTCACAAGTCCACTACTGAACATAGGTATCCCACCAAGGTACGCCACAAAGCACGGTCCTGAGCCACCTGCATCCATTAACTTCCTGCATATCTTACCAGGTCGTCACTCCATCTAGTGGGAGGTCGCCCTACACTTCGCCTACCAGTACGAGGCTGCCACTCGAGAACCTTTTTTCCCGAACGGTTGTTGCTTCTTTGAGCTATGTGGCCGGCCCAGCATTGCCACTTCAGCTTATTAATGCGTTGGGCTATGTCGATAACTCTGGTTCTAATGCGGATAGCCTCATTTCTCAGTTTATCACGCAGAGAAAACCTCCATAGCTCCATACTCCATAGCTCGCTGAGCGACCTTGAGCGTCCTCATACGGCCAGTAGTGAAGGAGTGCCAGTGAGGACATATAACTATCGTACTGGGAAATAATTATAAGTATATGTTGACCAAGAATGTTAATCAAAACCAATTTTGACTTATACTTTTTGAATTTTTTAAATTAAAAAGCTGAATTTTTCAATATTATATTTTACATCAATATAATGTATGCGAGCCGCACCTTAAATCTGCTATCAAAAAATTAGCATGAACAACAATACAACAGGATCTAAAGATCCAATGTCAATGTCGCAAAAGTAGAAGAGTCTGTTTTTAATTTTTTCAGCAGCTCTTTTCAAGTTGCCTAAGTTGAAAATTTTGCGTGTAGTAGCGGTCTAAGAATATCCACTACCTCATATCATCAAACCAGAAGATGGCGACAGTATCTTCGTGATAACAGATGAATAAAAATGAAAATTTCGGTTGCCAAGTCGCTTGCCAAGTTTGCAACTATGGTAAATTTCCTCCCTGTGAAGCAACCTGAAGGGGAGGCCTTTGTTCAGCAGTGGTATTTTGTTAGGATGTAATGGTCATTGTATTGGGTAAATTTTACTTGTGATTGGCAACACACTTTAAAAATGTCATAGAAGTTTGGCCATATGACGTAAGTACATAATATTTAGATTAGAGCCGTGGTAGCTCAGATGGTTAACGCTCGCTGTAAATATGACAATACGCGAGTAACCCGGGTGCGATCCCCGCCGGCACCAATTAAATTGTTAATTGCAATTTTAAGTGCTTATTTACCACGGGCTCGGCGGTGAAGGAAAACATCGTGAGGAAACCTGCGTGTCTGAGGAATAAGAAAAAAAATATTTCAAAAACATGTGAAGTTCGCCAACACGCATTGGGGCAGCGCGGCAGACACTTGTTTGCCCCAAAACCCTCTCAGGTATGAGGGGAGGCCTGTGCCCAGCTGTGGGACGTATATAGGCTGTAACTTTTTACATAATATTATCATAGTATTATATCACGCATACATGCACGTCAGTAGCCCGTTGCTTTTCAGGATATTTATCTCTATTTGTATATATACAAATTAATATTTGTTTGTTCGTATTTTATGCGCAGTCATACCGTCCATCAGATTGCGGTAAAACATTGTCAACTTATTGCTTGAACTTGTGCGGAGGTGATAGGCACAGTACAATTAAATTACAGTAGGCGGCGCGCGTATTTATTTGACAAATTTATTTGAAAGTTATATAATTTCATACAATTTCAATGAATGTATTATCATTCCTAATAAGCGGTTTTTCAATCACCGGCACGGCGTGTAGCCGGTACCAGGGCTTCATACTTTCACTGCGCCGGTGCCGGTGCCGTTCTAAGCTTGTGTTCGGTCTTTGGGCAGTACTAACACAGACATCAGTAAACACAGTATAAACAGACAACACGTAAAAATGGTCTCGTCAAGTCGTCGTATTTATTTGTTATGTCTATTACATTTAAGACGAAAATGGAATTACATTTTAGACGAGAAGGGAAATCAAATTTTGAATTCATTCAATCTTAAAGGTAAGATACGTAAAAATAACATATTATACCCTATTTTAAAAGTTGAAAATGGACTCCAAAAATATTTCAACTCCTTCCGCATGAATGAGGAGACATTTCAAAATTTCACAAGTCAATTTCGAGTCTCAATCTCAACGCACACGACTACAATACGTACACAATGCACATGCAGTTTTGCCGGCGGGCACTGAGTGAGAAGCTTGCTGTCCCGGCACCAGCGACAGCACCGGTAGGAGTCATCGCCGTGCCGGCACCGGCGCCGGTAAGTGGAAACACATGCCATATATTTCATACATTTTTGCTTCCCCGGCAGTCAGGCCGCTGCCGGCGCCAGTGTCCCTTTTTTTTCTTCTCTTTATTAGGTTCACCAATAGTTAATAACACTAACACATCAAATTAATACAATTACATAAAAGTATTAACACAAGTGCAACAATTACTTAAAGGTAAACTCCGCATGCATATAACTTTATAAAAAAAAACTGAAAAAAAAACAATAAGTTGTTCCTCAACTAAAATTAAATGCATATTTATTAGTAAGATTAGTGCTGCATAAACTAAAAAAAACTTAAAAAAAACCAAGAAATCTATTTTAATTTACGCTATTAACTTATACATTAACGGAGACACTTAGATAATGTTTTGGGTGAGTCAAAGTGAATGTCGATTTGATTGCTATATCCATTAATAACTTTGCAGAACCTGGCATAAGGAGAATTCTTTTCCAAGACAGTTCTTCTTAATGGTGGACTATGTGGTGCAATAGAGCTGCGAGGTAATCTCGAAGGTACACGAAACTTAAAAAGTTCCATTAAACTGGGGCAATTAAATGTAGAATCAAATATTTTGTCGTGTCTGTCTATGGAAAACCTATGGAAAATTTATTGGACAATAAAACAAGAACTCTTTTTTAAAATGATATTCCCACAAGTATTTTTCTGCGGTAGCAAGGCGTCGGGTACCAGCTAGTATGTATATAAAAATCAATTGCTGTCTACAGTGTAGACTAACGAGTCTCGCTAAAACTCGAAACTGGCTCGAACAATTCTGATCAAATTTTTTGTGTATTTTTGAATGCGTCCCTGAATGGTTTAGATTTACGATTGGATCCGGTAGGTGGCGCTGTTGTTGAAATCCAGAAATCACCCGTAATTGATAAAGAGTACTATGTACATTTGATTTGAAACTTTTTTATCTTACCAATATCTTCCGGTTATTTTTTATTTGGTTTGTTAGCGTATTTCTATATTCGATTTGTTTTTTTAATTCCTCATTAGCGCTGTTCAGTCTTCGCTGCAATTCCAAGTACGCTGTTTTTTTAACTCGTTCCATCTGCTCTTTTCTTTCAATTCGTTCTATATTATTCTGGCGCTTTAATTCGTCTAAATATTGCTTGTAATTTTGCAGAGCTTTCTGTAAATTCAAAAGGATTTAACGCATGATGTTAAAATTTAGGGTAAAATTTTCGAAGCGTATACAGCATGTGGAATAAAATATAGTTTTGCCTACCTCTCTTACCATTTTCTTGACAATTTCTTCTTGTATTGTACGTTCATCGTTTTCTTTTTCAGCGTTTGTTTTACATTCTCGAATAATATTGTCTGTTTCATTTTCTAAATCTGCAGCCATTTTCCTTTCAAGATGATAGTGGTCTACGAAAACTGATTCTTCTTGTTTCAACGCGCGCTAAAATACAACAAAGGTGCGTTAATGAATATTTATTTCATCATAGTGATCAAAAGAGCCCTAATAAATTATAAAAGCAAAATTGACTTGTCCCATTCTTAGCAGACTGTTTTTAGCTTAACATATTGTAATAATACTAGTTTTTACGAAATTTATCGCGTATATTTAACTTTTTTAATACCCGACGTTTCGAGAGCTTTACAGCACCCATGGTCACGGGAAGGACTGAGATGTTTAACGTCCAGATGTCATAGTTAACCGCGGTTACCATAGATTAAACAAAAGTTAAATTTTAATCTATGGTAACCGCGGTTAACTATGACATCTGGACGTTAAACATCTCAGTCCTTTCCGTGACCATGGGTGCTGTAAAGCTCTCGAAACGTCGGGTATTAAAAAAGTTAAATATACGCGATAAATTCCGTAAAAACTAGTATTATTTCAATGTGTAGTATTCGCGTAAATATAAGAAATCATTAACATATTGTGATTATATTTTTTTTGAACCTGTTCTTATGTACGAGTATGTACGAATGTAATGCATTTTTTATTCAGTTATGGTGCACTTCCGGACGACTGAATGATCTGAAATTTTCCAGACGTGTTTGGAACTGATGACAACACAATGATTTCATCACTATGACCAAGTGTTCTCACTGGGATCATTACAGCTCATGTTCAATGCGTATTGCTCTTTTTTTAAGTCTAGTAATATTCGTTACTTTGCGGAAATCCATTATAATAAAATTATTAATTATTTTGCAACTTTCCGCTAACTAAATACAGTGATGTGTCTTACCTGGATTGAAGAGCACCTCTCGCCCTCCCTCAATTGCATGCACTAACTCCGTCACCACTAGTCCCAGCACCACTACTCCCAACACCACTACTCCCGGCACCACTACTTCCAACACCGCTATTCCAGGTAAGACATGCCATCGACGATAATACATATCCAGGTAAGACACACCATCGACGATAATAGTATCGTGAATAGTGGTGTTGGAAGTAGTGGTGCCGGGAGTAGTGGTGTTGAGAGTAGTGGTGCTGGGACTAGTGGTGACGGAGTTAGTGCATGCAATTGAGGGAGGGCGGGAGGTGCTCTTCAATCCAGGTAAGACACATCATTGTATTTAGTTAGCGGAAGGTTGCAAAATAATTAATATTTTTACCTGCTATCTTTAAAAAAAAACATTGACTAGCAGTGAACTGTTATAGTCTATTCACTCTTGTTTTCATTTTTTTTTATAGAAGAGGAGGCAAACGAGCATGCGGATCACCTGATGTTAAGTGACTACCGTCGCCCATGATCAACCGCAACACCAGGGGAATTGCAGGTGCGTTGCCGGCCCTTTAGAAAGGAGTAAGCTCTTTTCTTGAAGGTCCCCAGGTCGTATCGGTTCGGAAAATCGCCGGTGGTAAACTATTCTACAGAGAGGTTGTACCCGGAAGAAAACTCCTTTTGAAACGTACTGTGGTGGACCGCCAAGCATCCAGATGGTGTTGATGGTATCGGGACGTTTGCCGCATTGTGCGTTCACGAAATTAGGCGGCTGGGATTAATCCGAACAATTCCTCAGAGCACTCTCCATGGTATATGCGAAATAAAATGCAAAGAGACGCAAAATCTCTTCGCAGTACCAGTGAATCGAGCCGATCGGAAAGCACTCGGTCGTCGACGATTCGAGCCGCTCTGCGATGGATGCGGTCAAGTGGAAGGAGCTGGTACTGGGGAGCCCCAGCCCAGAGATGGGAACAGTATTCCTGCACCTTGCAAAGTTGCAGGCGGTGTGCCGGTATGAAATACTGTCCCGCTCTGCTGAGCACACCAAGCTTTTTAGAGGCCAATTTGGCCTTCTCCTCCAAGTGACCATGAAACTGCACGTCACTCGATTGAGTGCCTTGAAACTGAGGAGATACGACAAAGGGGTCCTTTTTAGCGGTTAACGTGCAAACTTCTGTCTTCTGGGGGTTAAACTGGACTAGATTTAGTCGCCCCCAATCCGAGATTCTGTTCAGCAAAGACTCAATTTCAGACACAAGTTTGTCCCGGCACTCGGAGACGTTTTCCCGAGAAATTGCTATGCAGCTGACAGCACTGGTGATGCTCTTTACTCGGCCGGTGTAAAGAGCATCACCAGTGCTGTCAGCTGCATAGCAATGAATGTTACGGGTTTGCAACATTTCATTGATATGCAGAAGAAACAGCGTTGGCGATAGCACGCAGCCTTGTGGAACACCAGCATTAATAGGGTTGCAATCGGAGCTTGCACCGTCTACAACGACCTTGATGCTCCGATCTGCAAGAAAGCTGGTGATCCAATCGCACAATTTCACGGGAAGCCCATAGGAAGGGAGCTTCGAAAGAAGCGCTTTGTGCCAAACCCGATCGAAGGCCTTCGCAATGTCCAAACTAACGGCCAATGCCTCCTCCTTGGACTCTACTGCCTCCACCCATCTGTGAGTTAGGTAGACCAGAAGATCACCAGCTGACCGACCACGGTGAAAACCGTATTGGCGGTCACTAATCAGCCGGCGATCCTCAAGGTACCTCACGAGCTGGCAGTTTACAATGGACTCCATTGGTTTGGAGAACAAGGAGGTGATGGCGATAGGCCGGTAGTTGGACGGGTCTGAGCGGTCGCCTTTTTTAGGGATCGGGTGGACGAAAGCCGTCTTCCATGGTTTTGGGACTACGCCTAGGGAGTAGAAGTACCGGAAAAGACGCTATGTATAATTTATAATTATATATAAGACAATATATATATATATATATATATATATATATATATATATATATATATATATATATATATATATATATATATATATATATATAATTTATATTTGTGTTTTTTATCTTTAATATTCCGTCTATGTTTCAAGTAAATTTTTTTATAACATTATATTTTCATATCGTAATTCCATTCTGTTATACGTGTCTCCGAGTGTCATGCCATTTCGCACAGCTTACTCGGTATTATCTAAGAAAAGCTTCTTAGGAGATGTTTTCGTAAAATTGAGCTAAAATAAAGCAATTGCGTTAACCTAAAAGTACAAATAAAATATAAAAATACCTGCTTTGAGGAGATGAGACTTGCTGTTATAAAATTTACCTTAGCAGATTATATGGTACGGTTTGTTTTATAACTCTTACATACTGAGATAAACTTAATCCACCTAGAGAGGTGTCGACTTTTACGATATTCGAAGAAGAAACTTCGAGTGTCGTAAAAGTCGACTCTATCTATCGATTGTGTAACTTTGGTGGGAATCGTGGTTGGTTTCTAATATCAAAATTTGACATTAGGTTTCGTTGTATTGTGTGAATCCTATTGATCAGTATTGATTATAAGCCGATGTTTTTTTTTTTTTTACTTTAACATATTACATTAGGTTACTGTGTTTTCATAATAAAAATAAAAATACATTCGTGGAGCGATTTTCACCAGTACCGATTCCCACTAGATTTACTTCTACTAATGGTGCTGTTTACATAGAATGGTAGCTATTACAAATACTAAGTCTAATTTACTAAAAGTACTAAATCTAATTTTAAAACGAGTTGCAGGTTTTTGACGATTAAAGGAGGGGATATATATATATATATATATATATATATATATATATATATATATATATATATATATATATATATATATATATACCACTTAACTTACAGAACAGAAATACTCAAACTAACACATACATAAAACTAACACATTATCGGAACCATAGAATACTATAATATACAATAGAATGGCTGTTAACCTTATTTTGTACAACGATAGGCGTCGCCGGGAGCACACATACAAGCAATAACGTATTATCACTACTACAAACCCGATTCACTGTGTTGACAGACATATTTTAATCCTATACCTTTAAACGAGCAATTCTCATAAAGTAAAGTAAAGTTACAGCCTATATACGTCCCACTGCTGGGCACAGGCCTACTCTCATTTCTGAGAGGGTTTTAGGGCAGGGAATAGTCCGCCGCGCTGCCCCAATGCGTGTTGGCAAACTTTCACATGTCTTTGAAATATTTTTTTTCTTATTTCTCAGACATGCAGGTTTCCTCACGATGTTTTTCTTCACCGCCGAGCACGTGGTAAATAAGCACTTAAAATTGCAAATAACAATTTCATTGGTGCCGGCGGGGATCGAACCCGGTTTCCTCGCGTATTGTGAAATTTACAGCGAGCGCTAACCATCTGAAATGAAATGAAAATCTCGGAAACGGCTCCAACGATTTTCATAAAATTTTGTGTGCAGGGAGTTTCGGGGGCAATAAATCGATCTAGCTAGGATTTATTTTTAGAAAATGTCTTTTTGTCCGTGTTTTTAGGCAATGAAAAATACACGGTCAACCGTGTACTACATATTTATTTGTAAATAGCGTGCAATTTGGCATTTTCTAAATAATATGCGTGGGAAATTTGGAAACGGTTGTAACGTCAAAACACATCTCGTGTTGACATTTATACGTGTGAATTGACGTGTTAGTGACATTTTAGTGACTACACGGGCTCCGCCCACTCCCCCATTCTATTATGTATGTATTATAGTATTCTATGATCGGAACACAACAAAAGAACACAGCATGGTTTGAAAAAGCTCTACATGGAAGACATCGAGTCCACCTGACGCAGCCACATGTCGATGAAATTAAGTCGAAACCGAAGGTTTTATGCTTGTCATACAGAATCAAATAGTACCAACTCGTAATTACATAAAATACAACATAAAAGACCCCAATCGGACTACTGACATATGTAGACATTGCAACAATGCCTCTGAAACTATACAACATATTACAGGAGCATGTCAATCACTCACACAAAACGATTATAAACATCGTCACGACTAAAGACCATGACTGGCATGGCTGTTGTTGAGATCCCGAAATCACCCGTGCGAAGCAGAGGCGGATCGGTAGTAGTTCTCATTCGTTAGTCAGGCAAAACAAAACGTCAATTAATTGTTAAAATATATGAGAAAATATTTGTTACATACTATTTTATTTCTTTTCCTTTGTCTTTCTTTTCTTAGCGCTTCTTCAGCTACGCTTATATAGTTTGCATCGATTTCTCTTTCTTGGTTTTTCTCGTTTTTCAGTCTTGACAGTTTCATTTCATGACCCTTTATAAAATTTAATCTGTTGGCCATTTGCTGTTCCTTCTTGTGTTTTATAGCTGTAGTTAAAACGGATAAAGTTTGTTTTGAGATTCGCAAACAAGACGTTCGTTAAAAATAGCTGTTAAAGTTAATGTTGAAAATACACTTGCATGCTTTCGTGATAACTCCCAAGTTGTTACTTATTTAATTTATTTAAACTTTATTGAAACTTACATCAGTACAGGATCAAAAGGTGGACTTAATACTAAAAGCATTCTTGTTATGAAAGTGATACAACTACGAAGGCTGTTACAAATATAACACACACATACATATAAATATATACACAAATAAATAAAGATGTATAAAGTTACATAATATACTTATGAAACTAATATACAGAGATTAAAACTATAATGATGACACTGCTTAGCAGCTGTGAAGCAATTTTAGAAAATGAGCCCAACATTCGTCTTAAATGTTTATTTGCAGGTAGATTGTCTTAATTTTTCAGGCAGATTATTATTCCATAGGCGCGCGGCTTACACAGTAAACGATGAAGATACGAAACTCGAAAGGTAAAGTGGTATAAAGAGAGTAAGGGTTATTCTTTGACAATGATCGAGATCTTTATTAAGGTAGTATCAAGTTTTAAATTGATAAGAACGTTAGTATGAAGATTTTAAGGAGAAAAAATAGTTTGCTATATTTAGGGGAATATTAAGATTTCAACGGATTTTCTTAAATTTAATACTCATTTCTTCTCAAAATCTGATCTTTCGAGCGGCTTCTTGCCATTACCGTTACATCTTATTAAAGCCCACTGCTGAACACAGGCCTCCCCCATAGATTGCCCTGTAGGGGCATATTTGCCATAGTTGGCATGCTTGGCAAGCGGATTGGCAAACGCAGTTTTTAGTAGTTTTTAGTTTATTTTTAGTAGTTATTGGGAAGACGCTTCTGCCCATCTAGGGCATGGCATGGGTAGCAATGTCTTCCAGATAATTCTAAATAATAAAAACTGTAGTTGCCAACCAGCCAGCCAAGCATGCCAACTATTGCATAATTTTCCTCATGAAGCAGTCTATGGGGAGGTAGAGCAGTGGACTTTTGATTGGCTTTGATAACGGTGATGATGTATGGTAAGTACATTCTACCCTCATAATATTCTTGTTCAATCTTCAGTTTCATCTTTTCCAATCTTTTGTTTTCTTCATCCCTTTCATTTTTAAAAGTTTCTTGTCTCTCCTTTTTTGCACTGGCAATTTGTTCGTCGTACGCTTTCCTACGTTCAAGCATTTCTTGTCTTAACTTATTTGCTTCTCTTATTTCCCTTTCTTCCTAAAAACAAAGTAAAATAATTTTAATTTACATTAAATATAACTACTTATTTGGGATTCCCGACGTTTCGGGTGCTTTGCAGCACCAATGGTCACAGGAGACCATGTAAATAAAATAAGTAAAATTAAAAGCGATTAAATCCTTAAATGTAGATAGTGTTCAATGTGTAGTGTTCGCGTAAATATAAGAAATCATTAATTTAAATTTACAATTAACATAAAGTAAATTTACTATCTTGCAGTTTCTTAATATTGTCCCGTGAGTGTTGTTAGTGGCCACAGAATGAACCTGAAACAAGTGATGGCCAGAAACACCTTAATAACCCCTCGTCTGTCCAAGCGCCATATTCTGGCATCTCAAATAATATGCGCATTTGTCATACGCCATAATATGGCGTCGAGTGATAGCAAACTATTTGTAACATATATATGATATATAACATACACATATATATAACATATATATCTGTTATGCACAATCTGATAGCTTATTTAATAACGTTTCCATTGGTATATGATTTTAATATACTTACTTAGTATATATATATATATATATATATATATATATATATATATATATATATATATATACTTAAAATACTTGTTATATACTTACTTAGTACTTCGGAAAGTGCTCGACAGATGCGTCATATTGGCCAATATGATCCCCGCATTCGAGTGGATAATGATAATTCAATAAACATACATATAAAAATGCGGTGGCCGACCCGCCATCTTTCATCCATCTAGGTACCTATAAAAATCTATAGCTAAACATAGACTTCATCATAGATTTTTTATTACATAATGGTGAGTGGATGCTGTGGCCCATAGATATCTACATTTATCTTCGATTAAGAATCAAAACGCTGACGCGTTGTCACCCCTGAGGATTCCGATGGAATGCCTCGTTTCCAGTCAAAAGGGTATCTGGTTCTTTAAACTCACCATCGCTAGCATTAAGCTGCTACTTTACCCTGATATTCTGTGAGAGTGTGGTCCTTCGTCGGTCGACCCGACCCATTTGTGCTACAACCATAATATAGCTGCAGTGTGGTATACCACGTAAGATTACCTCATAGGGGGTATTTTGCAATAGTTGCCAAGCTGGTTGGCAAAAGCAGCTTTTTATTAATTTGAGTCGTTATCAGAAAGATGCTGCTGCCCATTTACTGTTTCAGTGTCTCCGTGTTACCTGTCACGACACCCACGGGACAGCATGCGGTATTGTACTCCGTTACGTCGCCTATACACGGCAACTACTGAACTAACATCACATTTTTAGCATAAATAATTTTACCTTCTTTCTAACATTATCTAGTAGAATTTGATGCCACATGTTTTCCATTTCTTCTTCCTCCTTTTCTTTATGTTTCTTTTCTTCCATTTGCAATTTTTGCATTGCTCTTAACTGAATTTCGTCTAGTTTTGTACATTGCATACCTTTAGCACTGAAAGTATTAAAAAAAAACTGCTTATTCAGATTTTATACCATTACTTCACCTGATGGTAAACGTATGCTGTGGTTCGTGGACATCTACATCTATCCTCGATTAAGAATCAAAACTGCAGATGCGTTGTCACTCGTGAGCACTAAGATGGAATGTCTCGTTTACAGTATAAAGGTTTTTAGGTTCTCCACACTCACCATATGAAACACAAAAGGATTATGCAGCTATTTTATTTTAATATTCTTTGTATCGCATCTTTGTTTTTAATGCCAAATCATTCGTGCTACAACCATAACATATAGTTGTAGCATGGTCAAGTATAAAAACCTACCACGTCAAGTATAAAAAACAAATATCTCTTTTTAATTTACGTAACTCACAGATTTAAAAAAATAATAAAATAAAATAATATTGAAAAATCAATGATCATTAGCCACCTATGTTAAATTACCGTAATTTTTCTAGACAAATTAGTATTTTGTACAAATCTAAAACATGACAAAATACCCACCTTATAAGTTGAGACCAAGTTGAGACGATGAAGAAATCCTGCTTTATCCACGATAATCTTTAATAATTTTGTATTTTTATTTATTCATATACAGGTGCAAAATGGTATGAAAACTACTTTTTACAGATTTGTTATATGTATAGATATTCCATCTATTTCAAAATATACTTTTGGATGCTTTACTACAAAATATACTGTTACGTAAATATATTATTATTTTCATAACAGTATAAATAGCATCATATAAAAATATACCAACCCTAGCCGTAGTGTAGAGTGAACCCCCACTAGATGGAGTGAATACCTGGTAGGATGTGCAGGAAGTCGATGGATGCAGGTCTCTCGGGACCGTGGTTTGTGGCATTCCTTGGTGGAGGACTATGTTCAGCAGTGGACTTGTGAAGGACTGTAATGATGATGATGATGAATGGATTATAATAAATTACCTTAGCTTTCTATTCAAATACTAAAACAAAACTCGTCAACTCGCAACAGAGCTGTCCATCCGAAGAAAGACACATACTTTATGCGCGTTTTATACGTGGTAGAGCCACTCTGCAGCTACATTATGGTTGTAGCACGAATGGATCGAATCGACCGGGGAAGGATCCAACTCTCGCAGAAACCAGCGTAAAATAGCAACTTAACACTGCTGTGTTTCGTATGGTGAGTTTAGAAATCCGGAGACCCTTTTTTTACTGGAAACGAAGCATTCCTTTCTTAGTCCTCAGGGGTGACAACGAATCTGCGTTTTGATTCTTAATCGAGGATGAATGAAGATGTCTGTGGGCCACAGCATTCACTTACAATCAGGTGGGTTGTGTGCTCGTTTGTCAGCCTTGTTCTATAAAAAAAAAACTCCTGGGGGCTAAAATGAAATGTATTTCATCCTTAACGCGTGTTATTATACTGAACTCCTTTAAGCCGGAATGAAGTAGTATTCATACTGCTGAACTATACCGCTGAATGGGTTCCTTAACAAAAGGAACACTATTAAAATGAACCTAAGACAGAATCACTATTTACTATCAGGTAGAATCATAGTTATAAGAGCCATTAACTTCTATTTTTGGTGTCAACTAGTTGGTATTCAGCGCTTTGCAGCCGCAGAAGAAATAATTGTGAAAATATCGTTTTAAATATGAAAGAGTTATATATGATTAAAACGACTTTTACGGATTTAATTCCCGACGTTTCGGGCGCTTTCCAGCACCCATGGTCACGGGGGACTATATAGACCACAAATCCTCGCGAAAGAACACCGATTCCTACCAAGGATGATACGTGAGGCTATTGAAATTAAAAAACATCCTAATTTCAATAGAGAAGGAGGCTGGGTACTACCACCTGCTTGGGATCCTATAATCAATAAAATTAAAACTAAACCCAAGCATACCACTGCAAGACCTCAAGACAGAGTTAGTTCATTTTGCATAGATCGGACCATAAACAATAATTAAAAACGCTGAAGGTACTCCGGGTTTAACAATGACATCGGGACGTCAGTCATCTCAGTCCCCCGTGACCATGGGTGCTGGAAAGCGCCCGAAACGTCGGGAATTAAAAATAAAAAGTAAAAATAAACGCGATAAAATCCGTAAAAGTAGTTTTAATCATGTGTAGTGTTCGCGTAAATATAAGAAATCAAGAGTTATATAGTTTAATAAGGGGTGATAATAAATTCATTGAAGTTGTATGATACAGCTTTCAAATAAATTTGACGGTACGATACGCGGGCCACCTAAAGTTACAGCCTATATACGTCCCACTGCTGGGCACAGGCCTCCCCTCATTTTCTGAGAGGGTTTTAGGGCAAGTAAGTGTCCGTCGCGCTGCTCCAAAGCGTGTTGGCGGACTTCACATGTTTTCTAACTATTTTTTTCTCTTATTCCTCAGACATGCAGGTTTCCTCACGATGTTTTCCCTCACCGCCGAGCACGTGGTTAATAAGCACTTAAAATTGCAATTCACAATTTTATTGGTGCCAGTGGGGATCGAACCCGGGTTACTCGCGTTTTGTTACCGCGACTAGCTGATATTCTGTTACCGCGGGCCAGCTACTGTAAGTTGATTGTACTATGTCTACAACCTTCGCGCAAGTGCAGGCAATAAGTTGACAAAGTTTTTCCGCGATCTGATGAACGCAGCGCATAAAATACGAACAAAAAAACATTAATTTTTATATATTAGATTATTAAGGAAAAACTTAAATAAGAGATGTTTTTTGTCGATATACTTACATTTTCTCTCTTTCAAACGCCTTTTTGCATTCTATCATCTGCTCTTTTTTAATTTCTTCGTCGTATTTCTGCACATTTCTTTCTCTTTCTTGACAATAGCCACAAACTGCCATGGACTGTTTCATCATTAGTTCTTGCAATAAGCATTCTTCTTCTTGTTCTAGAAGAAGCTTAAGCTTTTGCCTTCGTTGTCAAAGCCGCATGTCTTCTTGTTTCAACATCTCTCTCACTTTTGACTCAACTCTGTTTACTATAGCCCTGTAAAAGTAAAGTTACAGCGTTAATTTATAGACTATTTGGTCGCCTCTCGCATTACTGTTGAAGTTTAGGTTTCCGTTTAAATCATGATTTCATCTATCTGATGTATGTAGTTTTGTAAATGTTACTTAATAAATCAAATAATAAAGATATTAATATTTAATTCGCAATTATCCGCAATTTGTTGCGGATGGTTGCGAATTAAATATTAATATCTTTATTATAATGAATTTCCGCAAAGTAACGCCTGATTCTATCAATTATATTAAATTCAATTTAGTTAAATTACTGTGTGACGGTGTATTGATAGTGTTAGAACATCCATAAGGTACTCCATAAGCGTGCAGTGAGTGTCGTGTAAAGTAACAGAGAAGAACTGAAGCAGGGAATGGGCAGTAGCATCTTTCTGAAATAACACAAATTAAAAAAAAATTGCGATTGTCAACGTGGGTTGCCACCCGTACTATAATATATAGTTTCGTACTATATTTTCGTCAATTGTACTACCTATATATTATAGAATAACTTAGTAGAAGTCTGGAACAAGAAGTTTTACTTAAAGAATTTTTTCCATCGTGATTGTAAAATTGAAAGAAGAAAGAAAAAGAGCAAGTAGGTATTAATTTAATTAAAAATTAATTGTTAATTTATTTTAATATGTATCTAAATTGCACAGACACTCCGAGTCAGACTCCTATAGTTATTTTAAAGGTAAGGTGGTTAAATCATGATGACCAAAGCAAAGAGGAATAACAAATATATATGAAAAAATGCATAAAGATTAAAAATAGGTGAATGTGCAGTTTTTTTTTCTACTGAATGAAAAGTACTATATTTTTGCATCTTTTTTAAGAAAAAAAATATATGTATTAACTATATTTGTTCAAACAAAAGGTGGCAAACCTAATGTCAACCCATTTGTAAAGCGGGGGAGCTATGAAAATATTGCTCTTTTAAGGAAATCTTAAGCAGAGACTTACGTTACGTAGTATTATTATTTATCTGTGCTTACTAACATAATGGACTTACAATAAGCTGTAATGAATAAACTTACATTTGTGAGTGCATATTGTCATACTCGACGACATCCGACAATTTTTTCATGTCTTCTATATCAATTACAGTGTTGAGATCACACCGCTGCCGCATCTAGAAAATAAATATTTATATTGTTCTTAAAGTCTATAATCATTACGTGCAGTTATGATATGAATTGAAATAAAAAAAATAATTCTCAGACGTAAAACGACGTAAGATGTCTTTACCGTAAACTAATTATTCTTCTTAATTTTTTAAAAAAAAGTTTAAGAAATTAGGTTCTGATTACTGATGCAACGGAAGTGTCATAACGGACGCAGAAACGGAAATATAAGATTTTGGCAGAAACAGAAACGGTAACGGATGTAGAAGCGAAAGCGTAAATAATGTGTAAAAAGTACAGTTTACGACAAATATATTTTTTTAAATTAATATTTAAAATTAAGTAGCAGTAAGTTATATTTTAAGACCTAGAAAGGAGACGGTCCAAATTTCTATGAAGCGTAAGCTTGGTTTTGTACAAGTAGGGAAATAAATTAAAATAATATATTACACCACTTGTGGTCATTCAAATTCACGAATTTGCTTTTATTTCAGTGGTATTAATATTTTATTCTTACCAAAACAGGCAACACTAATGGTGAGTTGTTGACGTTTTCACGTTATCTGTCAACTGTCATGAGGTTACCGATGATTCAAAATGTGAGATTCTACAGATGTCCGATATCAATCAAATCAAAATCTCACGTAAATCATGAAGTCCATAAAACAAAGGCCTTGTCAAATAAGTAATAATAGATCCAAAGTCCAAATAAAAAAGAAAACAAATTGCCAAAGAAATCCAAAAGAAATATAATAAACGCATTCACGAGTTCACAACTACACGAACAAGCTCGGAATAAAAAAATATCACACTACCTACATTATTTCATGACTCAAGTCACTTTTCAGACATTACATATGACATATAGTTTTATGACTGGAAGGGCGCCATCTTGTAAAATCATCAAAAATTTGGATTGTATTTTTATTTTTAGCAAGTCATTTAGTAGCGTCATTTAGTAGTAGTTAGGGGGGTCATTGTAGAAGCGTGTTCGTCGCGACCCCTGCCAGCCTTTTTCAGGGCTGCAATTCTACACAGCTGCGCACTCATGGAAACGAGGGTTAGGGCGTCCCCCCAAGGCGACGCACACCAGCTCGTCCCCGTTGGTGTGGAGTGCAGCGCGCAAAGCGGCGATGGGGCCGCCACCCGTCACGCACAGCCCGACACGGCGGAAGGTGGAGGACGGAGTGCAGAGTTGGCACGTGGAATGTTAGAGGAGGCATAAGAGATAAGACGAATGAGTTGATCGAAATATTGAAAGAAAGAGAATTAGATGTCGTGTGTATGTCGGAGACCAAACGGAAAGGCAGTGGTACTGAGGAGCTCCCTGGCGGGACGTTAGCTATATGGTCCGGAGTCCCGGAAAGCGAGAGCGCCTGCCAGGGAGTTGGAGTGCTGTTGTCGTCCCGGTTGGTCGATCTTATGACTGAATACAAGGTTGTTTACTCAAGACTTCTCTGGGTTCGCTTCAAAATGGGACTGACGAAGTTATTCCTTTTGGCTGTTTATGCGCCGGTAGCTTCGTCGTCCAGGGCTGAGCTGGAGGAGTTTTGTTATAGATTTGGTTAAGGGAAACGAAAGAACTGTTGTATGTGGTGATTTGAATGGATGGGTAGGTATCGCTCGACCAGGATACGTGTCGGTGCTTGGAAAGTTTGGCGATAAAAGGGTTAATAATGCTGGCAAGCTTATACTGGCTGTATGCAAGGAAAAGGGTCTTCTTGTGACAAACACTATATTTAATCACAGGAAAATCCATATGTACACTAGAGAAAGAAAGAATCAGAGAAGTATGATTGATTTGTTCCTGGTGGATGACCGACTGCTGAAACAGGTGATGGATACACGAGTGTTCAGAGGTGCTGACCTGAGAACGAATCATTATCTAGTAATTACTAGATTTAGGGGTTTGTTCGCGGGTTGGCGCTATCGGACGGCAGTAACAGAACCACAGTCGGTCTGTCGGATCCGAAGCTAGAAGCTTCAGGAAGCGGATACTAGGGACAAATATCACACGAGGGTAGCCGAAAAGCTTGTCACCATCGATGGCAGGAAAGAATGTGTGGAGAGAACATGGCAGAACCTTAGGGTTGGAATGGTAAGTGCAGCGGAAGAAGTATGTGGAACGACAAAAAGAGGTAGTAGTAAAAGAAGAGTTGCATGGTGGAATGATGAAGTGAGAGAAGCTGTAAAAAAGAAGAAAAAAGCATGGTTAGACTACTTGGCCTCAATTAACGATGAGCATATGAGAGAGAAGATGAAAGAAAGATATAAGCTGCAGAAAGTTCATGCGAAAACATTGATTGAGGAAGTACGTGAAAGGTGTAGAATAGAAGCGGACGAGAGGTTGTCGCACAACTTTAGGGAAAATTCCATACTCTTCTGGAAAGAGGTTGGAAGGTCCGGAGTGGTGCGACAGCCTTAAGAATGAACAAAGTGCTTTCGAGAACCAATGACGTCCTCTCAGAAAAATCGGACGTCATGCAGCGATGGAGTGAATTTTTTAGAGAAATGTATGCGTGTCATGATCTTAGTGAAGGATCCGGGAGTGACGCCGTGACTGGCACGCCAGACACGGACCTCGATGACACTGAGGTCATCAGCATGAAAGAGATTGAACGTGCGATTCGAAGTTTGAAATGTGGTAAGGCTGCGGGACTAGACAGAGTTACTGCTGAAATGGTCAAGTACGGTGGGCCTCGCGTCCGGGACAGCTTTCATCTGCTGTGCAATTTGTGCTGGCGGACGGGAGATGTCCCGGATGGTTGGCGATCCGCGGTCATTGTGCCTTTATATAAAGGTAAAGGTTCACATTTTGACTGCGGGTGCTATCGGGCGATCAGCTTGACCAGTTTAGCAAGTAAAGTTTACTCGAAGGTTTTGACACGTAGGATGCAAGAGAAATCGTAAAGATTCTTATGGGAGGCACAATGCGGATTTAGACCTGGAAGAGGATGCACGGATCAAATGTTTTTTTTTTTTTTTTTTTTATAGAAGAGGGGGCAAACGAGCATGTGGCTCACCTGATGTTAAGTGACTACCGCCGCCCATGATCAACTGCAACACCAGGGGAATTGCAGATGCGTTGCCGGCCCTTTAGAAAGGAGTAAGCTCTTTTCTTGAAGGTCCCCAGGTCGTATCGGTCCGGAAAAATCGCCGGTGGTAAATTATTCCACAGAGAGGTTGTACGCGGAAGAAAACTCCTTTTGAAACGTACAGTGGTGGACCGCCAAGCATCCAGATGGTGTGGATGGTATCGGGACGTTTGCCGCGTAGTGCGTTCACGAAATTTGGCGGCTGGGATTAATCCGAACAATTCCTCAGAGCACTCTCCATGGTATATGCGAAAGAAAATGCAAAGGGATGCAACATCTCTTGGCAGTGCCAGAGAATCGAGCCGATCGGAAAGCACTCGGTCGTCGACGATTCGAGCCGCTCTGCGCTGGATGTGGTCAAGTGGAAGGAGCTGGTACTGGGGAGCCCCAGCCCAGAGATGGGAACAGTATTCCATGTGCGGCCGAACCTGCGCCTTGTAAAGTTGCAGGCGGTGTGCCGGCATGAAATACTGCCCCGCTCTGCTGAGCACGCCAAGCTTTTTAGAGGCCAATTTGGCCTTCCCTTCCAAGTGACCACGAAACTGCACGTCACTCGATATGACGACGCCGAGGATTCCGATACTGGCTGAGGCAACAAGGGGAGTGCCTTGAAACTGAGGGGATACGACAAAGGGGTTCTTTTTAGCGGTTAACGCGCAAACTTGTGTCTTCTGGGGGTTAAACTGGACTAGATTTAGTCGCCTCCAATCCGAGACTCTGTTCAGCAAAGATTCGACTTCAGACACAAGTTTGTCCCGGTACTCGGAGACGTTTTCCCGAGAAATATTGGCACGGCCGGTGTAAAGAGCATCACCAGTGCTGTCATCTGCATAGCAATGAATGTTACGAGTTTGCAACATATCATTGATATTGTTTGTTGGCAATAGCGAACACCAGCATTAATAGGCTTGTAATCGGAGCTTGCACCGTCTACAACGATCTTGATACTCCGATCTGCAAGAAAGCTGGTGATCCAATCGTACAATTTCTCGGGAAGCCCATAGGAAGGAAGCTTCGAAAGAAGCGCTTTGTGCCAAACCCGATCGAAGGCCTCCGCAATGTCCAAACTAACGGCCAATGTCTTCCCCTTGGACTCTACTGCCTGCGCTCATCTGTGAGTTAGGTAGACCAGAAGATCACCAGTTGACCGACCATGGCAAAAACCGTATCGGCGATCACTAATCAGCTGGTGATCCTCAAGGTACCTCATGAGCTGGCAGTTTACAATGGACTCCATTGTTTTGGAGAACAAGGAGGTGATGGCGATAGGCCGGTAGTTGGACGGGTCTGAGCGGTCGCCTTTTTTAGGGATCGGGTGGACGAAAGCCGTCTTCCATGATTTTGGGACTACGCCTAGGGAGTAGGAGTACCGGAAAAGACGCGTTAAAACCGGTGCCAACTCTGGAGCACAAGTCCTCAGCACAATTGGGGGGATTCCGTCAGGCCCACTCGACTTGTGGATGTCCAGGGAGAGGAGTGCTTTGCGAACCGAGCGCTGAGTGAACTGCACTTCCGGCATGGAGCACTCACACCGCGGGATGGTCGGCGGCGTACTCCCCCGTCATCGAGAGTCGAGTTAGACGCAAAGAAAGAGCCTAGAAGATCGGCTTTCTCCTTTGCGGTGTGGGCCAGTGAGTCTTCCTCCCTGTGCAGAGATGGAAGAGATGGCTGACGGAAATTCCCCTGGACAGCCTTGGCGAGAGACCAGAATGCACGGGTTCCAGAAGGAAGACGAACTAGTTTCTCGCCAATTCTGCCTATGTGCTCTGACTTTGCTTTGGCAATGACTCTTTTGAAGGACCTAGAGGCGGAATTATACTTCTTTTTTAGAGGGCTGGTGTTTACATCCCTGGACGCTGATGCGTCAGCCCAGGCTTGGTAGCACTCCTGCTTATAGCATGATGCTATTTTACAGGAGCGACCAAACCATGGCTGAGATTTGCCTCCAATGGGCACCACAGAGGAAGGAATAAAAAGTTCCATACCCTGAAGTACCACATCAGCGACAGAATCCGCAACAACGTTGGGATCGTCCGGCGAGAAGCAAACCCGCCCCCAAGGGTAGGATGCAAAGAAAGACCGCATCCCATCCCAATCGGCTGACCTATAGTGCCAAACACGGCGGCAGCCTGCAGAATGCAACCGCGATTTCAACGTGAGTGGCACCACACTCCGGACAAGACAACGGTCCGAGGAGCCTAAAGGGGCGTCGACGGAAATCTGATATCCGTCCGGGTGAGAGGTCAGCAGAAGGTCCAACAGGGAAGGTGCATGATCCTCCACATCTGGAATCCGCGTAGGCGAAGTAACCAGTTGTGTCAGACCATATGCCAAGGCAAAGCATGTTTTCTCTCCGCATGATCACGGAGAAGCTTCTCAGTGTTAACCAGAGGATTTTCTGTACTTTTGTGGATCTGGAGAAAGCATTTGATAAGGTTATAAGGAAGAAAATGTGGGAACGGTTGCCGGGATATGGTGTGGATGGTCGATTGTTAAGGGCTGTGCAGTCACTTTACTATGACTGTAAAGCCTGCGTGCGGGTAGGGCATGACCTGTCACCCATGTTTAGCGTCCAAGCGGGCGTAAAACAGGGTTGTGTCATGTCTTCCTGGCTGTTCATACTGTATCTCGACAGCTGTTTACAGAAGCTAAAAAATAGCTGTTTGGGTGTGAAATTGGGTGACATAAAAGTTAATTGTCTACTGTATGCTGATGATGCAGTGCTTATTGCACCATCAGAAGCAGAACTGCAGGCATTAGTCACGTGTATGAAAGAGGAATGTGAAATTAAAGGTCTCCGTTTTAATGCTAATAAAACTAAGGTTCTGGTATTTGAAAAGGACGAAGAGAGAACGAAATGTGAAATATGAGTAAATCAGGAATGTCTAGAACAGATAAATGAAATTGTATACTTGGGGAGTGCTTTCAGCCGGGATGGAAGATGTGATTTAGATGTGGAGAGGCGTGTCGCTGCCGGAAACAAAATCAATGGTGCCCTGAATGCATTAGTAAAAAGGCAAGGCGTGGTGAAGAGTGCACGCCTTGCAATACATAACGCAGTGTTGGTACCGACTTTGTTATATGGCAGCGAAACCTGGGTATGCCAGAAGAAGCATAAAAGCAAGTTGAATGCAGTGGAGATGCGATCTCTTCGTAAAATATATGGCGTTACCATAGCCGACCGAAAGCGAAACGAAGAGATTCGCAATATGGCAGGATTGAAAGATGACCTTATCACAAAAATTGATAGGGGCGTACTCCAATGGTTTGGGCACGTTGAACAAATGAGTGAAGACCGAATGGTGAAGAAAATATATAGAGCGAAAATAAATATTAAAAGGTGTCGAGGTAGACCGATACTAACTTTCGAAGACCATGTGAGCAAATTGCTCGAAGAGGGGAGGGTCAAGAGTACTCGGATACCTAGACGTGCATGTATGAAGAAGTTAATGAACCTGAAAGAAACGAAAGAGGTATGTAAGGATCGTGACACTTGGCGATCTGTTTTCTCTGGCTACCCCGTTAGGGATTGTGCGTGAAGATAAGCAAGCAAGCAAGCAAGTCATTTAGTTTGATTTATTCTCTGATATTATTGATTAAAACTACTTTTACGGATTTTATCGCGTTTTATTTATTTTTGATACCCGACGTTTCGGGTGCTTTCCAGCACCCATGGACGGGGGACTGAGGTGACTGACGTCCCGATGTCAAAGTCCCGGAGTACCTTCAGCTTTTTAATTATTGTCTTTGATCCGGTCTACGCGGACCAAAGACAATAATTAAATTATGGAAAGGCGCCATCTTGTAAAATCATCATAAATTATTGTCTTTAAAGACAATAATTAAATTATTGTCTCGCGGTAAAAGTAGTTTTGATCAATGTATAGTGTTCGCGTAAATATAAGAAATCATTCTTATATTATTTTTAACAAAATCCCTGAATTTTTTGCCTTTTTACGGTATAGTGTACATAGACTGGGCCTGAAATGGAGCGTCTCCTTTGTTTTAGTGTTCTTCATGTACGAGTATAAGAAGAGCTTCGCTAAATAATTGCTCACTGGTGACGCTGCTTGGAGGAACTGTTAATAAAAATAAAATAATAATGGCGAACTAACGGCAAAATATTACGATATTTTTTTTGCATTTATATAGAGAGTATTTTTGTGCATTTCATTTCCACCAGATACATACTCCTGGAGGTGGATTGCGTCTGTAAAAGAGATTATCACTCTTGTTACTGATGAAACATGGATTCTAGCAGTGTTTATTATTATATTTTAATTTATTATATTTTAATTGGCCTTTAGATAGCCCAACGGATTAGTAAGCTGAAGTGGCAATGGGCCGGCCATATAGCTCGAAGAACCGATGACCGATGGGGAAGAAAGGTTCTCGAGTGGCAGCCTCGTACCGGTAGGCGTAGTGTAGGGCGACCCTCCACTAGATGGAGTGACGACCTGGTAAGATATGCAGGAAGTCGATGGATGCAGGTGGCTCAGGACCGTGCTTTGTGGCATTACTTGGGGGAGGCCTATGTTCAGCAGTGGACTTGTGAAGGGCTGTAATGATGATGATGATGATGAATTGGCCTTTTAAAAGGGAGTAGGCTCTTTTCTTGAAGGTCTCTATCAGAGTATCAGTCCGGAAAAATCTCTGGTGGTAGTAGATTACACAAAGAAGTTGTGCGAGAAAGAAAAAATCTTTTAAATTCTGGATAAATAGACCGCCAGTCATCTAGAATGATTTTTATTATTCAATGTGTAGTGTTTGCTTAAGTTTAAGAAATCATTAAGTATGATGCATATTAAAATATACGTCTACACTAATTAAAGTATGAGTAAATGTTTAATGGTAAAGATTGCAAATCACTGAATTTTTAAACCCCTCCCTGAAGATAGCGCGGGATGAAATAAGTACGTTCAGCACCCCCCTCCTCCGTGAACATACTATGTGCGCAAATATTAGAAATCATCGAGTAGAACAATCAGTTTTGAATTTATTATCCGACTAAAAGAGGAGACTGGCCCCATTTAATAACATGAAAATAAAATCCACCTCTAAAAGTGAACAAATAGAGGTGAAGTTTGTAATTTTACTGTTAAGATGACATTTAAGATATTACCTAAAATAGCTAATAACTTGTGATGTTCCGTAATCCTTTAAAAAGGGACAAAAATTATCCATGTATGTCAAGAGCCAAAAGCTAGAGTGCGGAAGAATTTAAGATTACGGAAGTCCCCGATTTTAGAAGCTACTTACTAAGTGGAGTTATGTTATATTCTTTTTAATTCTTTGAAGTAAGTTTTTACCTTTAATAAATGTTTATTTAATTGGTTCAACAAAAAGTAATTTAGCAATTTAATAATTTAAATGTATATACGATATTAAAAAACTGTAATATAACAACTATAATAAAACAGTAAAACTAAAAACTTAAATTATCATACAGTATTACTCCCCTTGGTATCGTGCCAAGAATGCTGGCTGCTTTTCTCGCTGAATGTTTATAATTAGCCTTTGAGCGAGAAGAGAACCAGCCCTCTTATCACCAGGAGAAAACGATTAGTCGCGGATACAGTTCCTTTAGGAAATTCACCACACGTGGAACCCACGGACCGATGGTCTTTACAGCAAACGGCACGAGTATATTGATGTGGTTGTAGAGTTGTATGTGGTAAAGCCACGCTGCAGCTATATTATAGTTGTAGCGCGAATGCTGAATGTTGTTGCTGTGTTTCATATGGTGACTGTAGAAAACCGGAGATCCTTTTAATGGAATCGAGGCATTCCATCTTAGTCCTCAGGAGTGACAGCGCATTTGCATTTTGATTCTTAATAGAAGATAAATGTCTATGGGCCACAGCATCCACTTACCATCAGGTAGACTGTGTGGTCATTTGTCACCCAATGCTATTAAAAAAATTATAAAACGCTTAATATTACCGTGCAAAGCTTACAATTCTACGATAATGAAAAGACTCACTTTCCAAAACTGGAACGGATGTCCAAAGTAAACAGGCGTATGTTTAACTTTTCGCTTTGCTAAGCCAACCATGATGGTCTATATTGCCGTTATTTTATATAAGATTTGATACGTTTTCGCAAACAAAGCGCGTAACTTATTGCTCCGGCTATTGATTAAACTTTTGCTTGGAAACCAATCACAGAGAACGCGAACTTGAATATTAAATTTTTCTGTGTAAACAGTGAATTTAATTATAGAATAATATTATTAACTAGCTGATGGCCACTCATTTCGCTAGGCGCACGATAATATTTTATTGCGAAACCTAGATGCAAAAAAAGTTCATGGGATTGTTACAAGCTTGAGGTTGGAGACAACAAACACTGCCGATTGAATTACTAAATTTGACACTTTAATTACAGAATAGCAATTACAACTTAAAACCACACTAATAAAAAAACACAATAATTGTACTACTGATGACTTTAGTTCTCAGTTGTATAGCTTCGAAATATTAGCTTGTATTGCCAATGCAATACCGATCCGGGTCGCGGTCTATACCGGCTTTATATAAGGCCTTAGATAATTCCAGAACCTTCCACTGTAGAAACATCCCAGGCCCCGACTAACTAGGTGTCAATAGTTCTAGAAAGTACTTCCATGGAAATTTCTAGAAGGATCTTGTTTCTTCTAGTTCTGCTACAAGATACTAGAAGGCGCTAGTGGTAACTAGTGTCGCCATGTACAAGGCATCAATTGTCTCGCGCAACAAGATTATCGTAAAGTGCGTTCTTAGTGAGCGTCTACATTGCGAAATGAGTAAGTACACTGAATTTCAAGTCAATCCGGTGTATAGTTTCAGAGTTCTCGTGATGAGTCAGTCAGTCATGTGGTATTTCGCTTATATATACAATATGTAACGTAATTAACGCACACCCTCAGACACCCCAATTAGTATATAATGTTATAATCATAATACATACACTGAATTTTTAGTTCAACATTTTTATGTATTGATTATTTATCAAAATAGTTATACTAATTCCGGAAGAACGTTGTGGTCACAGTACAAATCCACGAACGCAAACACTTTAACGTGCTTGAAATAAAGTTCATTTTTCTTTATTTTTATTGAATGACAGAATTAGTAATAATACAAATAAAACTGTACTCTTAAAAGTCTTATTGCCTTAAGTTACGGTCCATTTCAGTTTTTTTTGACTGTATAGATTTAGTGTGACTGTAATTTACGTAGTTTTATTTTTGGGATAAAAAATAACCTATAATAAAAATGATAGGAATCGATTCAATAAACGATTCTGAACAAACTACTTTCTCAAAGTGCGTTAATTACGTTACATATTGTATAGAGAAGATAAGATTTGATATTGACGGTGGTCCTTTCTTGCGATTTTAGAATTCAAACGAATAGGCCGTCTATGTGATGGTATATCGAACCGTAACAGGCGATTAAAAGTCTGCTGCCGAACATAGTTTAGCTCTGCAATAGTTGCCACACTTGGCAGGTGGGTTGGCAACTGCCAACACATCTGCTTTTTTTTAAATTTCAAAAGTTATTTATTTTTAATTGTTTTTTGAATAGGGTTGGCAACTGCCAACACATCTGCTTTTTTTTTAAATTTCAAATGTTATTTATTTTTAATTGCTTTTTGAATAAAAAATTCATTGTTATTAGGATTAAGGAATGTGCTGCTGTCCATATCATGGCTTCTTTTAGTAGTGTATTCGTACACCGTCATTACACGGTCCTAATGGTATAGCTCCAAACAAATAAGACTGGCCGCATTGTTAGTTTGACATCTCAAAAAACCAACATGGAGCTTGTAAGCTTTGTGTCTTTTATGGGCTAGGATTTTATTGTCTAACCTTATTCAGTAAAGGCTTGCATAAAATTCTTATGGAATGTTTTATTTTTTCTAAAATAAAAGTATCCTGAGTTGCATAAAACATCAACTCTCTAGCAGTGAAAATTCCGTCACAAAATCAGTCCAGTCCTTTCGGAGATTAGCCAGAACAAGTATACAAACAGACAGACAATAATTTTAAAAATTGATTTTTTGTTATAAGTACCATATTTAGTTTCATATTTAGTAAAAAAGCTGTTATTTTGACATTACAAAATTCAATTTTATACATTTGATACGCATGTACTTAAAAACCTTTCTAGTTCTAGCCAGTCTAAATTTGGGAACCTTTACTACTACTATGTTCTTAGGAGTGAAACAAAACATCGTACGGAAAACTGTATGTCCAAATAAAATAAATTGAAAGTAAAGATCTGCTTGATAACTTTATAATAGTGGTAGAGGCACGCGGCAGCTTTGGCTTGGTTTGGTGGCACGGATGGGCTAACTCGAACCGGAGAAGTACCACGACCTCACAGAATACCTGCGTAAGGTAGAAGCTTTGCTTCTGCGTGCAGGTTACCAGCACCCATTTCCTTCCATGCGTGGGTGTTCAGACTGCCCAGAGCAGAGCAATAAAACTATGGCGACTCCTACCACGCTAGCCGTGGACTTCTGCAACATCAGGGGACTTTATTCAAACCTTAACGCCGTTCACTATCATCTGGTTCTTCTTACCTGTCCTACCCGATGTGCAAATAAGAACACTTCTTTGCTGAGTTTGCCTATAAGTCAGAGAAGATGTCTGTTCTCGATGCCTCGGCAGTCGTAAAGGTACGGATCTGTCCATCATTTCGCTGCGCGTAGACAGCGACGACCATCCGCGCGTCTACGGGTGCCTCTATAGGTCCCATAGCAGTAATACCGAAACAGACCGACTTAAGCCTGGTATACAGGGCAACGATAAAACTGCACAAACGAACTGCACAGTTCATTTGCGCAGTTTATCGAACGTCGGTAGTGCGTCCACACATCTACTATATCTGGGTCGATCGTCAGTTCTCGGCAGAAACTCAGAAGAAAACACGTCATTCACACACATAAATTTAGTAAAATAGCTGAAATTTTCCCAATGGACTGGCACAATTAATTGACTTACTTACACCTCCTCTTTTTAGTAACAGGTCGCTCGTACAAATCTATGAAGTTTCCTACGTTGATATCAAAACAGGCTCTCAGTCAAATCATTCCTGCAACTAACGAACTTGCGAACGAACTGAATGGTTGGTCAGACTTCCGTACACACACTACGATAAAACTGTACAAACGTGATCGACAACGATTTATCGAATAGATTTTAAACCTTGCTCCAATGGCTTGCACCAACCAAAAAATCTGCGTCGATTTTTGTATACACGTTCGATAAAACTGCACAAATGGTCTGCACAGTCAGTTTGCAACGATAAATCGTTTTCGTGTGTACCGACCATAATCGAACACGTCCAAATGGCTATAGACGTGAGCCGCATGCTTGTTTGCCCTCTCTCAAACAAAAAAATAAATAAATAGAAAAGAAAGAACACACCTTGTTTAATTTATGTTGGGAACTAAAGCAGGTATCGGGAGACTGGTGCAAAGTCGTGATAGTCCCAATATATAAGGGAAAAGGGTCACAGCAGGACTGTAAAAACTATCGTGGTATCAGCCTTCTTAGCATTGTGGGAAAACTGTATGATAAGGTACTAATTGAAAGAGTTATGAAAGAAACTGATGAAAAAATTTGGGATGTGCAAGCGGGATTTAGAAAGGAAATGGGGTGTACAGATCAAGTCTTTTCCATGCGCATGATCGCGGAGAAGTTTTTGGCGAAAAACCAGAAAGTTTTTTGTGCATTAATGGACTTGGAAAAGGCTTATGACAGAGTGGACAGGGAAGTGTTATGGCAAACACTGAACTCATTTAGGTTGAGTGCTGGTTTAATACAGGCATTAAAGTCTCTATATAGGGATTCCAGTGCTTGTGTTAAGATCAAAGGGACCGACTCGGACTGGTTTGGCATCCATAAAGGTGTCAGACAGGGCTGTGTAGCTTCCCCGTGGCTGTTCAACCTATTTATGAATGCGAGTTAAGAATGGGTGAGTTAACCATCAAATGTCTTTTGTACGCCGATGATCAAGTCATACTTGCGTCGTCGGCAGCCGAGTGGCAAATGATGGTTACATTAATGAACATGTCCTTAAAAGAAAGGGGAATGAAAGTGAACGCAAGTAAGACGAAAGTGATGGTTTTTGAAAGAGAAGAAAGCAAAACGATATGTGAAATAAGAATGGAAAGAGAGTTAATTGAGCAAGTGGATGCGTTCGTATATTTGGAATGTGTATTAAGCAGGGATGGGAGATATGATAAGGATAATGAACGACGAGTGAATGCAGGAAATAAAGTAAATGGGGCTCTACACTCTACTGTGAAAAGTCAGAATGTATCAAAAAAGGCACGTATGGCAATTCACAATGCTGTATTAGTCCCTACTTTAACGTATGGTAGGGAAAGTTGGGTGTGGCAGAAGAAGCACGAGAGTAGAATAAATGCAGTAGAAATGCGGTCGCTAAGGAGTATGTTAGGGCTGAATCTGAGTGACAGGGTGAGAAAATGTGTGATAAAAGAAGAGTGTGGTTTGCAAGATAGTGCGGTGACCAGGGTTAAGAAAGGAATGCTTCGGTGGTTTGGTCATGGAGAAAGAATGAATGAGGAAAGACTGACAAAGCAAATATATGTTGCAGAAGTGAATGGAAAAGTCGGAAAGGGACGTCCTAGGCGGAAGTTTGTCGACCAAATTGGCGATATACTAAAAATGGGCCAAATTAAGAGTACCCTTAACCGATGAGCATGTATGCGTAGGTGTATATGGATGTGGAAGAGGCGAGAGAGATCGTGCTAAATGGAAGTCTGTAGGGTAGGCAGAGCTACCCCTCTGGGTGACGGGCGTGAGTGTTTATGTTATGTTATATGTTAAATAGGAAAACAACGCTCTCAGAAATGAGGAAAGGTCCGTGTCTAGGTGTGGAATGTGTATATACTATTTTTTAAAGATATTGCCGTTAAATAAGTATTGGAATTAATCGACCAAATTGGTGATGTTTTGGCTAAATTAAGAATACCCGCTTTACGTGGCAGATCCATGCTGCGGCTATATTATGGCTGCATCACGAATGGGTCGGGTCAACCAGGGAAGGACCATGCTCTCACAGAATACCAGCGTAAAATAGTAATTTTATGATGCTGTATTTCGTGTGGTGAATATAGAAAACCGGAGACCCTTTTTACTGGAAACGAGCCATTCTATCTTAGATCTCAGGGGTGACAACGCATCTACATTTTAATTCTAATTTGAGGATCGATGTAGATGTGAAGATGGCGGGAGAGGTATGTCAACATCGTGAATAACGGAAGTCAGTGGTCTCTGCTTACCCCTCTAGGTGACAGGCGTGAGGTTTCATGGCTTGTACTTATGGATTTTTTTGCCTATTGTTATACGGGGGCGCGTTCAAACCAGCATATATCACAGTGGCTTCACCGCCGTTTAGAAATAAAAATGGTTCAGGATGTGGTTTGTTACATGCCGGACTCCTAGCAGTATAAGAAAACTGTCATGTGATAGGTTTTTCACTATTACCTATAAACATTTGCATGAATCGAATAGTTTATCAAACTTTTTATTTTATTTATGAGGGGGAGTGAGCACTCGGCTCACCTGGTGGTAAGTGACTACTGACGCCCATGAACAACTGCAATACCAGGGGATGCAAGTGGCTCAGGACCGTGCTTTGTGGCATTTAAAGGCCTATGTTCAAGAATGAGAAGTCTTATTTACTTAAGATCTTCTTTACGAAGTTCGTCTGGGATTGTTGGTTGGACGCTTTTGTATCGTTTTAATTTAAAATTGCTTACAGGTTTATAGACTGTGGAAGTCTCTTAACATTAGGAGCATTGTTAGCTCGTTTTCACCCTAATATTGTGGATAAATTATTAATAAAATAAATAAATAAAGATTTTTTTATAGGATAGGGTTACAAACGAGCACACAGTCCACCTGATGGTAAGTGGTTGCTGCGGCCCATAGACATCTACATCTATCTTCCATTACAAATCAAAATGCAGATGCGTTGTCACCCATGAGGACTGAGATGGAATGCCTCATTTCCAGTAAAAAGGGTCTCCGGTTCTCTACACTCACCATACGAAATACAGCAGCATTATGCTACTATTTCACGCTGGTATTCTGTGAGAGCGTGGTCCTTACCCGGTCGAGCTGACCCATTCGTGCTACAACTATACTACTAATATAACTGCAGCATGGCTCTACCACGTATAAACGATTATTGATTAATGATCAACTCATGATACTAGTGTAGTGGTGAGTGCCCAGCCCCCTCAATAATGGATCTTGTTACCATTAATTATGTACGGTAATGATTTTAAATAATTAAAACAAGAGTACAAAAGGACCTTGGTAATGAATGTTGTAACCATTGTAAAAAGAACATATGTGTAAAGTGGGAAGTGCTAATCTACCGGGGGAGCATAAATAAAGGAGGGGTCTAGTTTCAGAAGTTTATTGCACGTACCACGCGAAGTTCAACGCCCTCGGTTCACGAGTGCAAGCTTAGATTTATGACTTGCATTAGGGCTAATTTCGTTAAAAGATTACAGGGGGCAAAGGAACGTAACTGTCGAGGATGATCAGGATTAAGGTGAGGTCATACTAAAACTCCGGGTAAACGCGGAATGATTTTAAAATATTATAAAACACATACATTTTAAATTCAATGGTTAAATTATATTCGAGTGAATATGAATATATTATATAATGAAATATATATATATATATTTAGTACCCGGATGACCGAGCTTTTTTTAAGTTACATTTATATACAAATTACATGAATAATAGTTTTTGATCTTATTGACTATTATGTCAAAACTGAACTGGTTATTTGAATGAAAATCATGAGTGCAATTATGTAGTTTGATTAAAGTTTTTCTTATTTACTAACTACTAAAAAATGTTTAATAAAAATTTTCTTATTTTTAAAAATTGATAAAAAAGGGCTCGAAATAATAGATTTTCTCACAAAAGAAGGGAATTTGAAAATAAAAGGAAAGAAAAGTCGGACCCAAGACGGGACGCGAACCACGGAACTCCGATATCACGCCTGACCGACATCCCACCTGAGCTATTACGATCGTTAGTAGTCTGTCAAAATTTACCTTCTTATATTGTAGCAGTTTTTTATTGCCTTAAACACGGACAAAAGGACATTTTGCCCCCGGAACTCCCTGGACACTAAATTTTATGAAAATTGTTGGAGTCGTTTCCGAGATTCCGATTTTATATATATATATATATATATATATATATATATATATATATATATATAATAAGGGTGACAAACGAGCATACACTCCACTTGACACCTACTTTTCTCCCCAATTAATCAAAATGCAGATGTGCTGTCACCCGTACCCGTATCTTAAGGAATACCAGGGTAAAATAGTAGCTTAATAGTGCTGCTGTGTTTTGTATGAAGAGTACCGGAGACACTTTTTACTAAAAACGAGGTATTCCATCTTAGTCCTCAGGGGTGAACTACGAATCTGAATTTTGTTTTTTACTCGAAGATAGATATAGATGTCTACGGGCCACGGCGTCCACTGGCTGATGGAGTAAAGGAAAATGACAAGACTGACAATTTATAACAGTTTCAGAGTTCCATGACGTCCGGTAAATTGATCGGCAGTTATTTCGTCCTGTCCAGTCCTACCTTATCGCAATCATGGTTCTCCTGTCAGGCGAGGCGGTTAGGATAAATTTTTGATCCTAAGAATCCTCGTTGTCACGTCCTATGACACCCGCGAAATGGAAAAGAAAGAAAGAAAATATTTATTTCGCCTTAATAGCACATTGCCATATTGTACATAACATTTTCTCATTTTGAATGTTAATAATTGTAACAGAGTGTGGTTGTCGATTTTCAAATAAAACTTTAATATCGTTTTAATCTAATATATAATTGACAGAGTTTCTGCTTAATGCAACTATGTAAATTACAATGAATCTAGTCGGCGTCATGCTTTTGTTTTTATACCCGCGTTATGCGGTTTACAATTATTCATAAACGGAAGTCGTTTAAAATCACCTACATTATTTATCACATCCGGAATCTAATTCTATACTGTAATTACAAACTTTTAATCGTACTTAAATATTTTAATATACTATAAATCGAATAATAATGCATTTATTTAATCAAGTAATTTTGATTAAGTTAAATTTATTAAATCAAGTGATGTTCAATGATAAGAGGTTTAAGAGTAAGTAAATTTATAATTATGGCTGAGGGCGGGAAACATTTGCTAACATTCGGCCATCCTGCAACGGCCGTGTCCCACGGCGATCAGACAGCATCTTGGTCTCGGTTCCATGTAATGCCTGAAAAATTCAAAAGAAAGTGAACAATAAAAGTTTGATAAGAGAAGTTAAGCAGATGTCTTATAAATTCTAAAGGAATTTTTTATAAAAACAAAAAAAAAATTGCTTTGTTCACGTAATTGAAGTCTGTTACGGAAGAAACTTTAGTGCTTGGTCACAAAGACTGGTCACACAGACTGATCACACGGACTGGTCACATAGACTGGTCACATAGACTGGTCACATAGACTGGTCACATAGACTGGTCACATAGACTGGTCACATAGACTGGTCACATAGACTGGTCACATAGACTGGTCACATAGACTGGTCACACAGACTGGTCACATAGACTGGTCACACAGACAGAAGTCGGTCACACAGACAGAAGTCGGTCACACAGACAGAAGTCGGTCACACAGACTGAAGTCGGTCACACAGACAGAAGTCGGTCACACAGGCAGGTGTTGGTCACACAGACAGGTGTTGGTCACACAGACGGATCGGTCACACAAAATTTTAAGTAGACCCGGGTGTCCTGTTAGGTAACTGAGTATTAATAACATCTTAAATGTTCTCTAGTTACATAAAGGATATTAATTAATTATAATTATTCCTTTAATGTCCATCTTACCTAATATACTTTCTCCTACTTGTAATTGGTATTGTAATTGACAATATACTAATATAGATAGAGCAATGTATCTTCACAGGGTTAATAGTCCCATTGCTTATATTTCAGATGGATGTGGCTATTCCAAAATGGAGATTTCAACATATTGATGTTGAAGTATATCATGATATTACAAGACATATTTTAATTGATCCAACCCTCTTAATAAGCCTAAGGATTCATTGTAATAATTTACTAATTTAGATTTATAAGTTTGTAATAATATTAAAAAAAAATATTTATACAGTAAATTTGAGTTGGTAACTATCCAATTACTCATTATTAAAATGTTCTAACTCCTTATTAATACGGAACTCCTTATATTAGTAAAGGATCCATTTAATAAATGACTAATCTATATTTATCATAATATATTCGATTTTAACTTAATTCTATAACGTTAAATACAATACTCTTGAGCTTAATTTATTGATTCCTACGTAATAGAGATGAGCAGAACTTCAGACTATTTAATAAAATAACGAAAATAAGGAGTAATAATTCCAAAACTTGTAATATACATTTGTAACTATAAGTATAATATTTTTGTTTTATTCAACTCTCTAGCAGGTCAATAAGATCATCCCTATCCACTTCCCTATCAGTAGATGAACTATCTGCATCAGATATAGTAGATTTGTATGGTCTCAATACTTCCCCTCGCACAACCGCACTAAATTTTCTATAACCTTTCATTCCCTTTACACTACATATTGTATAACGGTCTATTGTCTGCTCTGCCTTACATACTCTGTAAGGTCCTGTATAAAGGCTTTTCAACTTTTGGCAAACTTTCGCAGATGTATCGATACTGGTGCCCCCTTTCCACAAAACTAATTGTCCTACTGAATATTTATTACATGTTTTACGGGATTTGTCAAATCTCTTTTTCATGAGGGTCATATTTTTGTCTATATTTAATTTCGCACTTTTCCTCCTATCCTGTAGTGCTTGCTGTTGCATAGCGAAATCTTTTGAGTCTCCCTTAGGGTAAGCTGGTAAACGGGAATTTTCGTGCCCGAATAAGAGTTTGAATGGAGGGAAAGAAGTGGTAGAATTGGGTGTATTATTTATGCCCCATAGAACATCCGATAGGTTTTCATCCCATGTATTTTCACTCTCCGACATAGTGTTTAGGCCATCTATGATTGTACGATTTACACGCTCCACTTGTCCATTGGACCTCGGGCTCGCTATAGCGTTTAAGACGTGTTTGAATTGGGTTTCCTCTGCAAATTGTTTAAAATAACGACTAGTGAAAGCCTTACCTCTATCTGTAATAATTCTGTTGGGATAGCCAAACATTGTAATTATTTCTTTTAAGTGTTTAATCGTCTCTACCGAACTACAGTTTCGGAGAGCTTTTGCGAATACGAATTTCGTAAAAGAATCTATAACGACTAATACATACGTATTACCATTTCTTGTTTTCACGAAGGGTCCTAAGTGGTCGGCGTGGAGAGTATGCATAGGCACTGGAACTTTCTCGATTGGATATAGTTCCCCTTGTTTCTTACCATATTCGGACTTGCCATATGCGCACTGTAAACACGACTTAATATATTTTCTTATAAATCGAGTCATCCCGATGAACCAAAACTGAGCTTTTATGGTTTTTTCGCATCTCTCAAAACCAGGGTGCCCTATTTGGTCATGATATTTCTGCAGTAGGCCATATTTTGCTAGTTTTGGTATAACAAAACGTTCTCCATGCAATGTTTTTCTGAATAGGGCGTTATCTTTTATAACATAATTATTATTTATGTCTGGGTTTGTGGTCTGTTCTCGTAACTGAGTAATTATATGCTGAATATTGTCGTCCTGCAATTGTAGCGTTACTAACCAATCAGATTCGTCAATTTGGAAAATATGTTCCGTCAGGGGGTTCCTACTCAAGGCATCCACATGCTTCATTCGTTCTCCCGGTCTGTATACTATTTCCAAGTCATAATCCTGAATGGTGAGCCACCATCGAGCTATTCGAGGAATGAGATCTTTTTTAACCAATGTAGTGCGTAAAGCGGCACAATCTGTAATTACTTTCACAGGTATCCCTACTAAATAAATGCGAAACCGTTTCAGCGACTCTACTACTGCGAGGGTCTCAAGTTCATAACTGTGATAAAATTGTTCTTCTTTAGATGTTACTCTACTGAAATATGCTATTGGTTTTATTTCACCATCGGGCTGCTGCTGCATGAGTATGCCACCTAATCCTAACTTGCTCGCGTCAGTGTGTAGTTCCGTAACTGCTTTGCTATCATAAATGCCGAGAACTGGCCTCTCAATTAATCGAAGTTTCAGACACTGAAACGCATTTTCCTGTTCTGGACCCCAATGCCAATCCATGCTCTTCTTCGTCAGTTTTGTTAAGGGAAGAGCAATCTCGGCAAATCCACGAATGAATTTTCTAAAGTAGGAGGTAAGTCCAATAAACTGTCTGATCTCATGAACGTTTTTGGGTCGTCGATATTCAGAGACACATTTGATTTTGGCTTGACCAGGTCGGATTTTTCCTGCAGATATCTCATGGCCCAAGTAATTGACACTTTCTTTCAGAAAAGAGCATTTTTTTAGATTTAATTTTAGACCAGCTTTTTGTAAAAGACCTAGAACACCATCCAATAATTGTATACCGGCTTCTACAGTTACAGTAGGTAGCATTATGTCATCAAGATATATGGCGACCTCGTTTCTAACGTCTTTTAAGGCAAGGCTTATTAGTCGAGAAAACACAGCAGGAGCATTGGCCAATCCAAAGGGTACCTTTAGGAATTCGTAATGTCCGGAGGTTGTTACAAAGGCAGTTTTATGTGTCGAATCATCGGCAAGCTTCACTTGATAATAGCCTTGAGCTAAGTCAAGCGTTGTGAAGTAAAACTTACCTGCCAATTTTGAGATTTGATCGTCAATATGTGGCAAGGGAAACCGATCTTTTATAGTGTGAGAGTTTAAAGCCCTATAATCGACGCATAGCCTATAGTCACCGCCTTTCTTTTTCACCAATATAACTGGACTTGCATATTCGGATGTTGATTCGCGTACTATACCGGCTTCAATCAAATCTTGCACCTTACTATTAACGATTTCGTTTTCTTTCTGTGATAGTCTATATGGCTTAAAGTAAACGGGTTTGTCAGTAGTTGTCCGTATATGCATTTCCATAAGATCTGTGCACCCCAAATCTCTCGTATCCCTAGCAAAGATATGACTGTATTTAGTTAATAGTTTTATGAGCTCATCCTGGTCTCTCTTTTCTAGGTCTCCTACGTCAATTTCACCCTTATTTAGAAGGTTACCGGAACCATCAGGAAGACATAAATCGATATTCAGTACGTCCTGCACATTAGTAGGGGGTAGGGTCACTAGTTCAGCCCGCGCTATTAATTTACGAGCAGGGAAGGAAACTGGTATATTACTCATATTTATAAATTTTAAACACCCTTCGATGCAGATAATTCCTCCAGGTATAGCATAACATAATTTTCCTAATTGCATATAAACAGAATTTGTCAGGAAGTACAAATTGTCATTAGATTCAATATTCACCGTCACATCAATTAGGGTGACGCTTTGTGCTGGTAAAGTGACATCATATTTTAGGTACACATCAAATTTACAATTGAAGTCTAGATTTTCCAATTTAACGTACTTTAGGCAATCATCACCTACTAAAGTTTTTACAAACTTCGCAGAGTTAGAGGTAGTTACCAGACTTACCCCCGGTTGATTTATCATCGGTTGCCCAATAATTAAATCAATATCGGATAGTTCGTAATTAGTTATTTCCACGTAGCCACTTAGACATATTTTGTCTATATGCACAGTTATTTGCGACCTCCCCAACGATTTTATGCAAGTTCCCCCAAATCCCCTCATTACCGTGGTCGATGCCGCTATTGGTAATTTCAACAATTTTGCTTTATTTTGTGTTAAAATATTTAATTTACTACCCGTATCTATGTAGGCAACCAGTTTTTCTGCGCCGATGTACGCGTAACGCTTATATACATTGCATAACACATCACTAGTGGTAAACAAGATGTGACTCACCAGGGATGACGAACGTTGCTGCGTTGAACCAGGAGTCGCCACAAACCAACAGGTAGCCGAAGTGTGACCGTTGCGTTGACAGTTTTCACAACGTTGTTTTGAACGGCAGTCCTGAGCTACATGTCCTAACCGCCGGCAGATATAGCACCGTCTCACCCCAGTCTGTTGGTCAGTTGTAGAGCTTCCATCGGTTGTACCCCTTTTCCATATTGACTTCCGCATAGGTGTAGGTTCTATTCTCTTATAATTTTCAAATGATGATAAATACCCGTAGTATAATAACTGTGGCGTTCGACATTTGTACGCTTTTGCGTTTGCTTGCAGCTCCACGGGAAGACCTCGGATGATACAAGAGATTGCATTTTCTCCTACGATATTGCATTTCTTAATAAGTGATAATTTATCGTGGAAATAATTAGTCATGGTTTCGGAATCTTTTTTTGTTCTTGCCAACATCTCTTCGAGCCTGCTGACGAAATCAATGGATCGTGGAAAGGCCATTTCCAAAGCATGTTTCCATCCTTCCCAGTCGAGGTTATAGTCATCTAAGTCATCATACCAACGTCGAGCTGAACCACGCAGACGAAGTTGCATTAAAAATTGTTTTTCGGTTCCATCCCATCCATATATTTCACCAAGCTGATCGATCTTGTGCAACCAACTGCTGACATTACTAGTATTATCTTCAGGTCGAAATTTAGGGATGACCTCAGCGTCGACATGACTCACTCGGCGTTTTTTTTCCGTAGCGGGCGCGTGGTCTTCTGAAGAAAAAAAATTTTGAGTTTCTTCGTTTTCTTCATTCTTCCGGGAACGTTTTCGGCAATATTTCCGTTTATTTTCACCAAGGCCGTGTATGTAGGGGCCCGACATCTTATATCCCAGAATAATTTTATTTTCGGTTTTTCACGAATTATCCCACTTCTGAAATGTAACAGAGTGTGGTTGTCGATTTTCAAATAAAACTTTAATATCGTTTTAATCTAATATATAATTGACAGAGTTTCTGCTTAATGCAACTATGTAAATTACAATGAATCTAGTCGGCGTCATGCTTTTGTTTTTATACCCGCGTTATGCGGTTTACAATTATTCATAAACGGAAGTCGTTTAAAATCACCTACATTATTTATCACATCCGGAATCTAATTCTATACTGTAATTACAAACTTTTTATCGTACTTAAATATTTTAATATACTATAAATCGAATAATAATGCATTTATTTAATCAAGTAATTTTGATTAAGTTAAATTTATTAAATCAAGTGATGTTCAATGATAAGAGGTTTAAGAGTAAGTAAATTTATAATTATGGCTGAGGGCGGGAAACATTTGCTAACATAATATAGTGTGTCATCCGGTTGATATGGTCACTTTCTCTTAACTCAAACACTACAGCCTTGTTTGCATAGATGGCTCCGTGATAAGATAGCTCTTCATCAATCAATTAAATAATAAAGGGTCAAAATTGCGCTTTGTCGACGCCATTTTGACAGTCGATATTATAGTATTTTAGTCGGTTTTAGTATAGTGTAGTGTAGTTCGTTTTTTATAATTTGATTTCTTGAAGTGTTCTTAATTATTGCTAGTGTTTGTTTTCTATTGTTTCTTAATATGTTAATTATATTATACAACTCTGTGTTTTTGTCTCTTTCCTTTTCCTAGTTTTGCTTTATAAGGCGGCAAACCTTAAGAGGCAATAGTGAAAAATTAAGGGCCTATAACTACCTCAAATGGTTTAGCAAGATCCTCCGTTATGCCGAAAATATTGCAGCATTTATTTTGAAATAAATATACGGTAAAGTTGAGGATTAATGTTAGACGAAAGCACGATCCCGTAAAATTTTCTCGATAGAAAAAAACCCTCAAACTGAACAATAAACCGCTGATATTAATAAAATACTTTAAATTAGATCATGAAATGCATTGTAATTGAACTAACTAGGGCTTACTTTTCTATTTTTTAAATTACCTATATTTTCACTGTAAAAAGAAATTACCTAAACTATTGGCGTCCTAAATCTTGTTCTCTGCCGCCAGATCAGCCTCGCTTCGGCTTACAAACAGGAAAGTTTTGACGCTTACACACATACATTTGACATAAAATTAAAATGGGAAATAACCGTAATAAAAATAAGAAGACACAGAAATGACTGGGTTGGAGTAAAGAAAGGGCATAAATGCTATAAACCTAATGAAATAGGTATGTATCTAACGACCTATATACTTACAGTATTAGTGATTACAAACATGTCGGTACATAGCATACGACGCGCGGGGAAGTGGGGGCGAAATTAGAGTTTGAGTTGATGTAGTATATGCCCTTAAGGTACCTTCAAGTAGCTTAATAAAGTGTTAGATATTGCTAAACGGGATGAAAAGGGGTAGCACATAGCATATAATGTGGCGAAATACAGCCGCTGTTTTCCAGTGTGGCCCATTTTGTCTCTTTTGAGTAGTTCCAAAAAAGGATGATGAATTGTTGAATTATTGCATTATCGTATCCTTCACCAATTGCAAAAGTTCTCGAATGGATTATACGTTATCAATCAGTCGTTAGGGTTTCGTTTGTTAATTAACAGGGTGTAAGGTGTAACGCACCGCCGCATTAATAAAAAGTAGTGTAGTAACGAGAGTGAAGTCTATATACGTTATCCTCTGATTTCTGAGAGAGTTGAGGATTAGTCCAGTACGCTGTTCTTACGTGTAGTGGCGGTGTAAGAATATCCACTACCCCATATAAGAAAGAAAGAAAGAAAGAAAGAAATGCATTTTATTCAAGTTTAAGCATGCAACAAAACAAGCAAAAAGATAGATAGAATAGATATAAGCCAAAAGATAAATACAACTAAATTAAAAGTAACTTAACATTATTATAAATTTAAGAAAATATTTTAAAAATACCCTGTGCTGCAGCATGAAACTGTGAAACGGACCGGACTCAGTGATAGCACTGGTTTTCAGTTCAGCCCTTACCCAGAGGCAGCTCGGGCGGCTGAGTGCACGCTCGATCTAGATGCACGAAAATTCATAATAAACTATAAACATATACATATGCATACCCATACCTATATATAATTGGACTGAAAGCGGATTTTTTTTAAATTACTGGTAAATCCATTCACCGTTAATTTAGTAATAAAATTACTACATTAAATAATTATCATAGTTATTTTACCTGGATACTACGTCTTAACCAACATCTTTTCGTTCATTGAGTAGAAGTAATTTATATTTGTTTTTAAAACTATTAATCGTTGTAAGGCTACGTAAGGGAGGTGGCAGATTGTTCCAACACTTTGTTGCATTGTATTTAAAACTACCTCTGAATGCAGTTGAGCGGTTAAAAGGATTTACTAATTTTTGTTCAATTGATCTGAGATAATGTTTATTATTGTGATCTTTGGCCCAATCAAGCTTATTGTACAGATATAATGGTTCTTTGTTTTTTACATTACCAAACAAAAGATTAGCAAAGTGTAGACGTCTCCGGAGGTCCATTTTTAATATATTTGCTTTGTTGAAAAACGGTGTTACATGTGTACGTGGTGGTATGTTAAAGCAAAAACGCGCACAGGCGTTTTGCACCCGTTGTATAATTTGTTTGGTAGGAGCTAGAAGTCGCCGTCCTATGATAGAATCAGCGTAGTT
Source organism: Parnassius smintheus behrii (assembly GCA_036936625.1). NCBI lineage: Eukaryota > Metazoa > Arthropoda > Insecta > Lepidoptera > Papilionidae > Parnassius > Parnassius smintheus. The sequence continues at coordinate 35,542,859 of JAUPFT010000022.1, forward strand.
GAATTTTGATAGAACAAGGGACTCGCGTAAATTTACACGCAGAGTCAGGTTTAGGTAATTGCGAATTCGATAAAGTACTTTAGCCTAAAAAAGCAATTACATACAATGTCAAAAATGTGCTTCTCGAATCGCAGCTGCTCGTCCATCACTACACCAAGATTTCTCGCTTCAGGGACTCTCTCTATTGTAGCCTTATTTATGTAAACAGCGAGGCATTTCGATATAATCTTTCGTACCTGTGTTGGCGTTCCCAGTATCATGTATTTTGTTTTTTTTTTTTGGATTCAGAACTAGTGTGTTACGCTCAGACCACAGAGATATGAGATTCAGGTCGGCGTTAAGCTTTGCCAAAGCTATATCTGTGTCGCAGGGCTCAAAAGAAATATATACCTGTAAGTCGTCTGCATACATGTGAAACTTACAATGCTCTATATTATTTACAATATCCGCGCTGTAAAGTATAAAAAGCAGTGGTCCTAAGATAGAACCCTGCGGAACTCCCCGTTCAACCCGCCGATTATCCGAAGTTATTCTGGTGTTATCGTTTCTTGTTAATACGACTTGCTGGGAACGGTTCTTAAAATAGCTGCTAAACCACTTAATAGCATTTTCACTTAAACCATAGAATGCCCGTGAGAAATCCAGCAAAGTCAAAATGGTGCCCTCTCCGTTGGATTGTGCTGTCAGTATGTCGTCTACGACCTGAATTAAGGCAGTTGTAGTGCTCCGCTGTTTTCTGAAACCCGATTGCAGCCTGGGCAGTATATTATTGGTCTCAAGATATTGAGTTAATTGCTTACATGCTATTTTCTCTATAATTTTAGATAAACACGGTAAGATGCTGATGGGTCGAAGGTCAGACATACAAACAGGATTACTAACTTTTGATATAGGTTTAACAAGGGCTTGCTGCCATACAGTAGGATAGGTGTTTGTTACGAAAGATTTATTGATTATTGAAGTTATTACTTCAAGACAATCTGGAAGTAACAACCTTATCATGTCTAGTGATATCCCATCGCAGCCAATTTCGTTAGTATGTAATGATCTTAAAATAGTTGCAACCTCAGATTCTGAGATTGCTTGAAATTGAAACATAACATCAGAAAAACGATGAAATTCAAAATAGGTGAGGAGAGACATAGCTACATTACTATCTCCGGAGATATTTAGAAAATGATCGTTCATAGCATTTGGATCATTGAAATGAGCTGGCAGAGAATTATCTTTGTTTTTTATTTGTACATGTTGCTTAATATGCTTCCACATGACTTTTGGTTGATTCATTTTTGAGTTAACGAAAAATTGAAAGTACGCCCTTTTTTCTCTTTAGATTTTTGATTTTAGCTCTTTGTAATACTTCTTGCGTGAGTCCAGATTATCATCATATCGTATTGTGGGTGTAGTAAGAGGCGACAGAGGGAAACAAATCACGAGATCGACAGCAGCGTCGTCTTAATAACGACTACAAATAAAAAAAAACTGCAGTTGCCACACCACTTGCGAAGCAACTATGGCAAATATCCCTCCTATGAGGCTATGTTCAGCAGTGGACTTTATTAGTGGCTGTAATGGATGGATGTATAGAAGATAATCTACATGGCACATGCCCTACTGAGAGGTGAAATTATTAAATCAACAGTAACATTACAACTATGACAATTATCCTCTATGAGGCTATCTATAGAGGAGGCCAATGTTCGGCGGTGGACTTTAATAGGCTGCAATGGATGGATGTATAGAAGATAATCTACCAGGAGCACATGACCTACTGAGAGGTGAAATTATTAAATCAACAGTAACATTACTCCTCTATGAGGCTATCTATAGAGGGGGCCTATGTTCGGCGGTGGACTTTAATAGGCTGCAATGGATGGATGTATAGAAGATAATCTACCAGGAGGACATGACCTATTGAGAGGTGAAATTATTAAATCAACCTCAACATTACAACTATGACAAATATCTCCGCTATGAGGCAATATATGCAGTGAACTATAATAGGCTGTAACGTTAACGGGAACATCTGATTTATATTTTAAAGACATTTATTTTTACATTATATGTAAATATAGACGTGTTTAACATGTCTTCGAAATATTTTTAGTAGTAGTAATAGTCAAGAAGTTTTACTCACGAAGTTTTCTTTCACCGCCCAGCATGTGGTAAATATTTTTTTATAGAATAAGGGCGACAAACAAGCACACAGTTCACCTGATGGTAAGTAGATGCTGCAGTCCATATACATATACATTTTTATCCTCGAATAAGAATCAAAACGCAGATGCGTTGTCACCCCTGAGGACTAAGATGGAACACCTCGTTTCCAGTAAAAAAGGGTCTCCGGATCTCTACACTCACCATACGAAACACAGCAGTATATAGCTGCAGGGTGGTTCTACCACGTATAAAAATTTGCTAGTAAATGGTGTTTTTCTAAGTGTGTTTTCAAACAAGATAATGCCAGTTGTGTCGTCTAAGGATAACGATATGATATCAAACTATGATATAAGTGCAATTAATCTTAGAAGACACATGTTGTCAATACTTTTTTTGTCGTCTCAAACGAGTCTCACGGGAAGAGATTGAGTTATGTATTCCCTTACGATACAACCCATGTTAAAGTGCTAAAGCTTCATCAATTTAAAAAAAAATAAAAACATCAAAAGCACCATTTATCTATGTAACCCGTTATCACCAATATAAACTTGTAATTTTTTGGTATCGAGAGGATTCCTATATAACTACTTGGGATATAAAATAAAAGCTATTGAAATACTTTATTGCTTGTTCAAAATATAATGAGATATACAGGCTTCACTGTTTCTTAACGTGGTTGTAATATGCTGCAGCTATATTAATTGTAAAAAGCACCACGCTCTCACAGAATACCAGCGTAAAATAGCAGTTTAAATCTGCTGTGTTTTGTATGGTGAGTGTAGAGAATGGTGGACTCAGTTTAAATATAAATATGTCGTCACACTATTAAACACACACACACACACACACACACACACACACACACACACACACACACACACACACAAACACACACACACACACACACACACACACACACACGCACGCACGCACGCACGCACGCACGCACGCACGCACGCACACACACATACACACACACACACACACACTCATTCACTCACTCACGCTTTAACAAGGATTGATTGCTAACTAAAATGCTAAATAAAATATAATTTATAAGTCGATAGATGCTAGAAGTAACCAATAACTGGAGTTTTTGGCTTTTTATTAGAGAAGTGTGTCAAACGAGCACACAGTCCTGATGGTAAGTGGTTGCTGTGTGCTGTGTTGTGGCAGACATCTAAATCTAACCTCGATTACGAATCAAAATGCAAATGCGTTGTCACCCGTGAGGACTAAGATGGAATGAAGTAGCGTTAAGCTGCTATTTTTTGCTGGTATACTGTGAGAGCGTGGTCCTTGCCCAGGTGCGCCGACCCATTCGTGCTACAACTCTACTACTAATAAAGCTGCAGCATGGCTCTACCACGTAATATCTGATCTGTGGTTGATTAAAAAAAAATCCTGATCCACCAAGTGGAATCATTGACTCTTTGCATGTTGTTAGGTAGTTGCTCCATTTAGTAGATAATGTACTATATATATTGGCTAAATAAATAATTGTTTATTACACCACAATAAGAAGTTTATAAATAATATATGAAAAGCGTATTTTCGTTCGTGAACATATTTTTCAATGAGGAAATCCGATTTAGAAATTTATTGCATTGTAGAAAGCTTTTTGAAGTGTGTCGTTGTAAATATTTTTCTCTCCTCATTCTTTACAAACCAGATTCTTTGATGTAAATGAAGAAAATAGAATTAATAAAAATTTAATTCCTTTTATGACTATCGAGTTATTTTGTCCCTGGGTTGTCGTAAAAGACGACTATGAGTAATGCCAGAAATCTTATCGTAATCGTTACGTAGTAATTTAAATATTCCTTGATCGGGGGGCACGGCAGTGCCCCCGCCAAGTCGAACACTGCCGTACCATCCTTTACTGGAACCATTTCGCCGCATTTTCAGGCCCCTATTTGAGAACCTCTGGATAATACCAGAACGCAGAAATTTTCGTCATCCAGTAAACTATAATCACATACTTAAAATCCAAAATTTCAAGTCTGTAGGTCATTTAGTTCCGAAGATAAGCGAAAGCAAAGTTTCGCATTTTAGACACTCACTCACTCACTCATGATCATCAGAATAGAACTAGTACTTCCCATTAACTCAGAGAGCTGAAATTTGGTACAGAGTTAGGGTTTAATGGCCACATAAAGGGAAAACTATAAAAACTAGGATAATCGAACATCTGGAGTACCTCGTGACCCTGATTAGAAAACACAAGAGCCCAACCAAACTATTAGAAGAGATCGATATACCGCCTTTACAAAAAAATATTCAACTTGGTGGGCCGCTTCATTTGATGTCAAAAATCGAAGGTCTAAAGTATCGGATGAAGAACCCTCAGCTGGTCTCAGCTGTATTAGAGATATGGTAATGCCCCCTTCTACCATTGGTACATAAAAATCTACTGTCATTGCAAAAATCTAGCGTAGTGGGACACATCTAATTTAATCTAGCCCATAGCGTCCCACTGCTGGGCGAATGCCTCCCCTTCTGCTTTTAATACGCATATAAATAAAATTAAAGGAAAACTCTGGATAACACTAGATTGGCTTTTATACTTATACTTACAAGTTTACAAGAAAAAATAGTCGAACGATTAACTTTATTCTACTCGAACATTACTCAAATTCCTTTAAGGTACCGTGGACATGAATTCATCTCGACGAGACCGTTGAGTACCGCGGACATGAATTCATGCTATTTTCTTCATTAATTGATATAAAAATACAGTATATTTTCAATTAAACACTATTTCATTCGATTCTGAACGAACTAAAGAGTATTCTGAAGAATTATATTCACTCGGTTACATAGACCAAATCAAATTTAACAGCCATTGGCTTTTGTGCTGTTGGTGCTGTTAATTGCGTAATCGTTGAAGTTTTGTGATTGTGATTTTAGTTGGATTTTCTTTCAAAAAACTGTAAGTAATGTTATTTATCTTTACTAAGTAATGTTTTTGAATGATCTAAGTTGCAACAACAGTAACTTTTTATGTTTCAATTGATAAAAATGTAGAATCAAAAAACCTATACGCGAACAATTCATAACGGTCAAGATTTCTAATAAGATAATAATAGTATATTTCTTATTCGAATACCATAGTAAATACTTTTACTAGGAATTGCTAAATGTTATATCTATATGATTGTATAAGAAAAATAAAGGAAGACGCTATAATATATACACAAAAAGGTTTTGAAAATAAGGTTACAAAGCGCGCGCAAACTGTCTACTGTCGAATTTTTAACAAATGTTTGCAAGTTAAAAATTAGAATTATTATAATTATTACATGCATAATTTCGGTTCATTTAGGAACAATATGTTGTATTGATTGTAAGGACATAAAATTAAATAAAATAAAAACTTACGATATTTCATTCATAAAATAAAATTTGTTGTCAGTAAGTACACTTTATCAAGATTCGTTAGAAACAAAGAGCTGTACAAAATAAAATAAACATTTAGATGTTATGGTTATTGTTTCTACTTATCGAAAATCTTATCGGCTTTAAATAACTGTAACAAAAACCTCTTTAAACATAAGTGAGAAACATAAATGTTTATAACAAGTGCCGCCAGCTGAGGTGACAAAGCTGTTTTTTGTTACGGCGGGCGCAGTAAGAGAAAGGTTAAATAAACAAATTACACTAGACTTACCAGAAGATACTGTTTGTTTACTACCGACTAGAAATATGTGTATGCAGTTAAATAATGCTATGTTAAAAGCGATTCCGCACCCCGAGATAAAGTTAGTTGCTAAAGATTCCTTGGATTGTTCAAAATGTATGATAACGAAAGCCCGGGCGTATTTACAGAAATATGAAGATGATGCGTCGATGACTGCTGGACTGGAAGAAACTATAATCATTAAAGAGGGAGCTAAAGTAATGCTTAGGATAAATATTGATGTTAGTTTAGGTTTAGTGTATGGGTCATTAGGCGTTGTATAAAAAGTGAGGTGGGACCCGGAAGACCAAACAAAGCCTAAACAATTGGTAGTAAAATTCGTTAATAATTTGATTCACGAATTGTTGCCTATTAAGTCAAAATTTGAGATCATACCCCGGGCATACGTGTACAGGGAGCAATTCCCAATCTGTGTGGCGTATGCCCTAACAATTCACAAGAGCCAAGGTCTAAGTCTAAAAAATGATCTCATGGACATTGGCGCCTCCATATTCACTTGTGGCCAAGTCTACGTGACGCTTTCACGAGTAACCAATCTTCATGGGATGCACCTCATAAATGTTGACTTCAAGAGTATAAAAGCTCAAGCTTCAGCGATCACCGAATACAACCGGCTTAGGCGTAAATACCGCGCCGATCTTTCGGATTTTAAACCGTCTAAACCGTCTAAAAGAATAAATAATGAACGCGAATGGGCAATACGAAAAACTGTTGCTACTGTACAAGAATCAGAACCGGAAAAAAGAAAAGAAAGATTTGTAATAATAAAAAAATTACTACTAAAAAGAAAAAGAATGTGTCGAATAAGAAAATCTAATAAAATAAATCAATGTGCCCACGTTTCTACAAAAAGAAGTGAAATCCCACCAAAAATATTCTGTAAAAAACTAGCCAAGTCTCGATGGAGCTGCTTGTTTATCTCTAAAAAGTAATGAAATCTAGACAAAGTCGTGCCAAGTATAAGCTTCCTTACTGCGATTTCTTTATTATTATAGTTAATGTTGTGTGACTTGGCCGTTGAAGGGTACACAAGGGTACAAAACCAGGTGCTACATGACACCCTTGCACCAATCTGTCGCCAGCACCGCCACCCATTGACGATAGAAAATTGCCACTTGGAAAACGTTGATTGAATAACCTCGTTGGGATCTCGTTTACACGGACGCGTAAAGTTCACGTAACGTACCTAGGTTAGTGACGGACAGCAGACGTCTGGTTTTGCGATCATAAAACCGCACAAGCGTCATATTAAGACAAAATACAACGGAAGAAGATGTTAGCAGAGGCCTGTAAATGATTGTTCCGGTTCTGGTTGTTTTTCCTCGTGCAATTTGTATATGTAAACTGGCACCGGAATACAGGAGAAAATCCTAGCGTATTTCTTATACATAAAAGTGGAAGAAAGGAAGAACGAACGAGGAAAGAGTGACAAAGCAAATTTCCATTGCAGATGTGAACAGTAGAGTTGAGAAGGGATACCCTAGACGAAGGTTTATCGTCCAAATTGGCGATATATTGAAATTGGCCTGGTTAGGAGTTAATCCTTAACCGACGAGCATGTATGTGTAGATATAAATGAAATTTCGTAAGCTCTGCCTATCCCTCTGGGTGACAGGTGTGTGTGTTTATGGATTATTATGGAAGGCTGATAAGGAAGAAGAGTAGTTTGAAACTGTGTCAAATGTATTTTGTCCAACAGCATTTTAAAACTCAATAGGTCTTTCGAAAAACGCGTTAGTTCATAAGAATCACTTGAAAGATTCGCCCATACTCATCAAGCTGGGTTGCTGAAATATTTGCAAGAGGTTTGTCTTTTTTATTGAAGTTGTAGATGCTGCAGAAATCACTAGTCTGCGAAAGTGTACAGAAGTTTTGGGTTGATTTTCCACCATTGGCCATCAGACCCTCGCTTCGTTTGCACTTGTGTAACTCTACTGGGAATCGTGGTTGGCTTCGTTGTGACATTAAATTTTTTTTGAATAATTGAAGTATCAAACGGACTTACAGTCCATATTTTCGAAGTGGCTACTGACACCCGTGGACTCCTGCAACCAACATAGAACAAAAAGCCTGCAGATGTATTGTGCTTGTAATTATAGCTACTCTCTTTATTTTTCAGGCAGGAGCACATCAGTGTGCTATACATTAGCACTGCCATTTGGCGGCAGAAATAAATCACCGTCTTGGGTGACATGCCTACGCGGACGGATTTTTGGGAGAAAAGAAGTTCTACCACCCCAGTAAGCTTTTATAAATGGATCATTATATTTACGTGGTAGAGCCATGCTACAGTTATATTAATGGTATAGTTGTAGCACGAATGGGTCGGCTCGACCGGGGAAGGACCACGCTCTCACAGAATACCAGCATATAATAGCAGCTTAATGCTGCTATGTTTCGTAAGGTGAGTGTTTTGTTTAGTGGCATTCCATCTTATTTCTCACGGGTGACAACGCATCTGCATTTTGATTCGTAATCGAGGATAGATGGAGATGTCTATAGGCCACGGCGACCACTTACTATCAGGTGGATTGTGTGTTCGTTTGTAATTCTTATCATGTTTATGTGTTTTGTTTTGGGGTTGTTTATTTTTAACATGTTTTTGATAAGCTTCACCTGTATCTATATATTTAAGTAAAAATATAATGGTATTAAATTATAATGTGATTTAAATCATATAAAATCTTTGCGGTTCACATTAATTAACTTAATTGGGTAGTGTTGAATGAGGTAAATATATAGTAGGTATATTTTATGGATATTTAAAATAAAGGAAACAGTATAATTGCATATAAGCTGGCTATATAGATCGAATAACCGATAGCCGATAGGAAAGAAATGTTCTCGGGTGGCAGCTGCAGTTGTAATGATGAACTGGTATGAGAAGTCGATGAATGCAGGTGGCTCAGGAACGAGCTTTGTGGTTTTCCTTGAAGGAAGCCTATGTTCATCAGTGGAGTTGTAAAGGACTGGAATAAATAATAATTATAATAATAATGTACTCCAGACCGAATTTCGGCCACGGCGGCCTGCCTCAGCGGGGACTAGCCATCGGCGCAGGACAGGATTATAGTGCCGAAGTGTATGCGCAAGTACAGATGCACTCTCTATTCCCATACTCTCATAATCCGATGAGACGGTAAACCGACACGACCGGAGAGAGATCAGGCGCAGGACCAACGGCTTTACGTTACCGAGACTACTGAGAAATTCTTGACAGAAAAACTCAATAATTAATTTTTTGGCCCGACCCGGGATTCAAACCCAGGACCTCATGATCAGCAGTCGCACTACTACAACCACTAGACCAACGAGGCAGTCAAATTTAAATAAAATAAATAATACATGATAATCAATATAATATGAGCCGTGGTAGCTCAGTGGTTAACGCTCGCTGTAAATATAACAGAACGCGAGTAACCCGGGTTCGATACCCGCCGGCACCAATGAAATTATTGATTGCAATTTTAAGTGCTGATTTACCACGTGCTCGGCGGTGAAGGAAAACATCGTGAGAAAACCTGCATGTCTGAGGAATAAGAAAAAAAATATTTCGAAGACATATGAAGTTCGCAAACACGTATTGGGGCAGCGCGGCGGACACTTCCTTGCCCTAAAAACCCTCTCAAAATGAGGGGAGGCCTGTGCCCAGCAGTGGGACGTATATAGGCTGTAACCTCACTTACTTTACTTTTTACATCGGTGCAGTTCGAAGGGGAAACAGTAATTACGAAATAAAAGTGAGGGGATTCCAGTCTCGGATCGTTTTTAGGCTTCCGTAGTGTAACAAGAAGGACCGCCGTTTTACACAGAGGCCCTAGGTGCTTCAGAGTTGTAATTTGGCATAGTTAGAGATATTTTAACCACGTCTGCAGTTGTGAATATAAAATCTTAATTAAAAAACGTTTTTATTTTGAGTACCCCCTATTCAGGTAAAGGGAGATGGTTATTTTTTACCCATCTATACCATTGTGAGGGGTGTCATTGGATAGGTCTTTTGTATATATTGGGGATAAGAAATAACATGTTTCGATTCAGGGATCCGTTTGCGAAATATTTAGCTGTATGTTGGTATTTTTTATTGTAGTCATGTGTCGACTCCCATCAGCAAAACCGTTGTTTTTGGAAACTTACAAAGTATGCACGACAGTAGTATATATAATAATGAATAAGAAAAACTGTCACAGGTAAGTAGACTTAACAACTTATCCGTTAATTTAGTTAGCGATAGTCGACCAACTTATAAAATGCACTTGGATTTGTAAAAATCTCGTTTCAATTTTATATAAAATTACCTAAAACTAGCTGTATTATAACTTTGTAATGTTATTATAAACTGTAAAAAATAAAAATTTCACTAAAACTATAGTTTTTCGTTTTCTTTAAGGCAGGCAGGAAGGATTGATCGTCATGAGACCGATTCTGATAAACCATTTTCGTTTATTTTGTAATTAGTAGTTAGTCTAGGCTTGTACTGCCAGGTACTATATATATACATATATATATATATGTATATATAGATATATATATATACTAACTATATTATATATATATATATATATATATATATATATATATATATATATATATGTATACATATATATATATATATATATATATATATATATATTATTTCCAAAATCAATACTTTTTTTAAACTTTTTGATGAATTTGGATACCTCCTTTGACTTGACATGTGAATAATTCGATGTAGATTGAATTATTTTTTAAAAAAAGTTTTTAAATTCATTTGAATACTACTCCCTATATAATTAAATAAACGTATAATCATGTAAATAATTGAATAATACTCCCCATATATAAGTCTGTTTGGAAATTAATTCCTTCAGTTACCATCGTATTGTTTGGGTCCATTTTTAATTGTTCGTTCGTTCAAACCGCGAATTCTCTTAATATACTCATAGTATCAATAATGCCTCTTCTAAATTTACGTAATCTGACGGAGAACTACGGAACCCTTTCGGAATATTACGACTGGTTCGACGCGCACTTGGCTGGTTTTTATATACCCCCGTTGTTAGTGTTAAAGACTGCTCCTTATAGCTGGCCGCTTATAAAAAAGTTGTAGTATAATGCTTCTTGAATAGCGTGTTCACATTACGAAATATTATCGAATATAACTTTACTTTATAACGTTCTTGAAGTTATGAGTAAATAGGCTTTTGTTAGGCTGGAGAGCATTATCATTTTTGGTTGCATCACCACTTACCGTAAGTTGGGATGACTTATAATATTTAAAAACAGAACTGATTGACCCTGCTGGCCATACCTGGAACTTCCCGCTAATTTCAAATGCAAAGCGCTCCAAATTTTACCTAATTGTGATGTTGAATATGATATCGGAGTAATAAAAAAAAAAAAACAATTTTTTAATAGTTTTTCGTTAACAATATCTCACGGACGCATCAATCGATTTTGACCGGACCAGCGGCGAGCAACGTGGTTATTAAAAGTTAAAAGCGGATTAGTTTTTGGAATCGATCGGTAAAGCCGTTCAAAAGTTCTTCCAAAAAAAAAACCTTTTTCCAAAATTTTATTTTTGAGATTTCTCAAAATCTTACTATCCGAATTAGTCAAAATTCATAAGGAATCTAAATTTGATAAAACACACACACACACACACACACACACACACACACACACACGCACGCACGCAAACACGCACGCACGCAAACACGCACGCACGCACGCACCTACGCACGCACGCACTCACGTACACACACACACACACACATACACACACACACACACACACACATACACACACACACACACACACACACACACACACACACACACACACACACGCACGCACAAGGTCACAAACTCAATTTTCGAAAAACGGGGTAAAAACAACCTTTCTGTGGAATAGTTTACCACCGGCGATTTTTCCGGACCGATACGACCTGGGGACCTTCAAAAAAAGAGCTTACTCCTTTCTAAAGGGCCGGCAACGCACCCGCAATTCTCCTGGTGTTGCGGTTGATCATGGGCGGCGGTAGTCACTTAACATCAGGTGAGCCGCATGCTCGTTTGCCCCCTCTTCTATAAAAAAAAAAGTTTTTAACCCGTTTTTAGAGCGTAGGTGCTATTTGCTAAGATCTAATGGCGGATATACCCGACCATCAAATTAGCGGAGTAGCTTGAATGCAAATGGCACATGGTGGTAAATGGCACACAGAGGAATCATTTACAAAGAAAATTGTATGCAATTTGTTTAGTGGAATGCTAGTAACTTATAAAATTTTGGCTTTATGTATTAAATTCAATGTTTAATTACCTATACGTTTTATATTATGGTGTATGTTGTCCTAAATAATTCATATTTTATGTACATACATAACGTTTTCATAAATATATCATATTAAGAGCAGAAAGTGAAAAAAAAATCATTTATAAAGTAATACTGATACAAAACTAAAAATCATATTAAATAAAGCTGCAACGCGGTGATATACCTGGTGAAGTCTTGTTGAACCTATATTATGGTTATAGAACGAATGGTTCTGCTCGACAGAGGTAGGACTAGGTAGGAGGATATAAAAATTAGTAAGCCGCGCTGACCTAGTGCTTGTTCAGACTTCACATGTCTTTCAAATATTTTATTCGTCAGATATAAAAGTTTTTCGTCTCCACCGAACACTTGTTGAAAAGCAATTTATATCTGCTATATAAGTTTACTCATCATATTTACCTTCACCGACAAGTACGTGGTAATTTAATAATTAAAAATTTCATTGGTGTCGGCGGGGATTGAACCCGAGTTGTTCGCGTACTGTGAAATTTAAGGCGGCCGTATAGTCCCTGAGCTACCATGGCTGTTATTTAAAAGCTTGCATAAATTTTACCTCGCATGAGAAAGGACTATAAAGCAAAGTGGTTGTGCATTAAACAAAGTAATGTCGCAGTATACTGTCGTTTGGCTGGAGTACGGTATTTACGTACTTGATATAAGATTGTTAGAAATTAGTCCTTATGGAATAGGGAAAGAGATTTATTAATAATTTTTTATTCGTTATTGACATCATCGGACTTCCGGTTGGTTCTTTAATAGCACAAACGTCATAAATTGTGCTTCGAAAATATAAACACATAACTTTTCGAAAACTGAATGAATCTGTAAAATGTGCTAGTGAATTGAAAATTAAAGACTAAATGTGCAAATAAAGTAATAAAATCATGTGTCTTTTGCCCAGAATAAAACAAGTTCAAATAAGCTTGTTTTATTCTTACTCAAAAACAATAATTATAATTTTGACATATAACAGTCCAACCAACATCAGAGAACGGAACATTGCGTTTCGTCCCACATCTATAAATTAAATAAGTACCAAATTATACTGGTGCTGCCATACCTAAAACAAGTTACTACCAAAATAAAAGAATGTTGCTTATATTGGGATCAAAAACCTTAACGGCAACTTAGCAGCTATCAAGGATTGGTCTACTCGTTATAGAGTTTTGGTCAATCCTTTGAAATGCCAAGCTATACTGGTGGGTAGCTCAAGGATGCTGGCTAAGATTAATCTGACAGACTTACCTCCTATTTACTATGATAATACAAGGTGGCCCATAAGTCGTTAGAAATGTAAATTTCGAATAAAATACAAAAGGCGCGCATGAGTGGCGCGCACAGTGCGGGGGGAGTACCGACGGTTTCTGGGAATTCAGTCGCCATGGAGCGTTTCACCGGTGCGGACCGCGCATTTTGTGTGCACGAGTTTTATCGAAACAATGATTCGGCTACCATTGCACGGCGTAAATTTCGAGAATATCAGAATTTACGCAACTTTAAAGACATTCCAAGTGTTCAAACGATTAAGAACTGGGTTATTAAGTTCGAAGAGAGTGGTTCGACGTTGGATAAACAACGGTCAGGTCGACCAAGGACATCACGGACGGAAGAAAACATCGATGTAGTGAAACACTCAATTCGTGAAAATCCTACCCAGTCTACTCGTAAGCGTATCGGAATCCTCGGCGTCGACATATCGAGTGACGTGCAGTTTCGTGGTCACTTGGAAGGGAAGGCCAAATTGGCCTCTAAAAAGCTTGGCGTGCTCAGCAGAGCGGGACAGTATTTCATGCCGGCACACCGCCTGCAACTTTACAAGGCGCAGGTTCGGCCGCACATGGAATACTGTTCCCATCTCTGGGCTGGGGCTCCCCAGTACCAGCTCCTTCCACTTGACCGCATCCAGCGCAGAGCGGCTCGAATCGTCGACGACCGAGTGCTTTCCGATCGGCTCGATTCACTGGCGTTGCGAAGAGATGTTGCATCTCTTTGCGTATTTTATCGCATCTATCACGGGGAGTGCTCTGAGGAATTGTTCGGATTAATCCCAGCCGCCAAATTTCGTGAACGCACGACACGGCAAACGTCCCAATACCATCCACACCATCTGGATGCTTGGCGGTCCACCACTGTACGTTTCACAAGGAGTTTTCTTCCACGTACAACCTCTCTGTGGAATAGTTTATCATCGGCGATTTTTCCGGACCGATACGACCTGGGGACCTTCAAGAAAAGAGCTTACTCCTTTCTAAAGGGCCGGCAACGCACCCGCAATTCTCCTGGTGTTGCGGTTGATCATGGGCGGCGGTAGTCACTTAACATCAGGTGAGCCGCATGCTCGTTTGCCCCCTCTTCTATAAAAAAAAAAAAAAGCGTTCCAGTGCATTAAACTTACCCAGAACATCGTTACAGCGAATTTTAAAGAAAGATTTACATCTTCACCCGTACAAGATTCAGATAGTACAGGAATTAAAAGATACTGACACTATCCACAGACTAAATTTCGCAAATGAAATGTTGAACCGCTTTGCTTCGTTTAATAAAGTGTTATTCTCTGATGAGGCTCACTTTCACATCAACGGCCATGTCAATAAGCAAAATTGTCGCTACTGGAGTTGCGAAAATCCAAATCGCAAACATCAAAAGCCCTTACATAGCCCTAAAGTGACAGTTTGGGCGGCTATGTCAGCGCATGGCATTATAGGCCCTTACTTTTTTGAGGACGGCAGAGGCCGCGCGCTTACTGTTACTCCACAACGGTATGTAGCTATGATCCAGGACTTTTTTACACCAGAGTTGCAGAATTTTCCTGGCTTCAATACGCGGACCTGGTTTCAACAATATGGAGCAACTGCCCATACCTCTAACGTCGCTATGCCGGTCGTCCGTCAACTTTTCCCTAATAAAGTGATCTCTCGAAGAGGAGATATTCCTTGGCCACCACGTAGTCCAGATCTGACCCCAATGGATTTTTTCTTATGGGGTTATCTTAAGACTAAAGTGTACGAAACCAACCCGTGGACAATTGACGTCCTGAAAGAAAATATCCAAAGAGAAATGGCAAACATTACAGAGCTTACTTGCCGCGCAGTGATGGATAATTTTAAACATCGCTTACAGGAGTGCCGCGATCGTAACGGATTACATTTAGATTATGTAATTTCAAAAAATAATTCCCATTTTATAATTTAATTTTTTATGACAAAATAAAAACCTTTTTCATAATGTCATTAGTTTTTTTTTAAATTATTTTTTTACTTTTCAAGGGACTTATGGGCTCCACCCGGTACTACAATTCCATTCAGTAATTCTGTTAGACATCTTGGCCTTCATATCGACAGCACGCTGACTTGAAGAACCCAGGTTTCAGACGTGAGTCGTAAAGTCACTGCCACGTTATGCTCTCTGTATCGTTTAAAAAATTTTCTTCCCACAAAATCTAAGATCATGCTTGTCCAATCACTTATATTACCCATAATTGATTATGCAGATGTGTGTTACCCAGACCTGTCCCAAGATCTTCTGAACAAGCTGGAACGCCTCCTCAATAACTGTATAAGATTTATCTTTGGGCTTCGTAAGTATGATCATATTTCTCAATACAGATCTAAGCTAAATTGGCTTACAATTCGGCAGAGGCGCAACTTCAGAATATTACTTGTACTTTTTTCCATATTAAATGATCCATCTTCGCCTTCTTATCTTAAGAGTAAATTTCATTATCTTTCTTCATTTCAAGAAAGGGTCCTACACTCTTCTTCTAACAACAAAATCTGTACTCCAGTTCACTTCACCGAGTTCTATGGTAACTCCTTCACAGTTCAGGCTACAATAAGAGAAAATAACAAGAGCACCAAAACACTACAAAATAGGAAACCGTATATTTCTATTTTAAACCGCCTAACACTGAGAACACAAGAAAGGCTCACCGAATAAGAACTAGCACTCTCAAAAATAAAGTGGAACACATTAGGTTTAATTTAAGTACGAAGATTGGGTGAAATCATTGAAGATCAAAAGGAATACATTCTGTTATATAAAAAGGAAACAAAACAAAGTTATGGCTTCAGCTTCATGATGAAAAAATATTTAGAAAGAAACATAAATGAATTCATTAGCATATCAGAAAGAATAGCTGTACTTAATATGCATCGGCCACGCTAAAGGCTTAAATGTCCAGTTATTCAAGTATATATGCTCCCAATGAACAACAGAATGAATTGGTTAAAGACCTATCCTATGACCACCAATCATTAGTTTTACAAGACACACAAAAAGATTTTAGCTATAGGAGATTTTAATGGTATAGTAGGCTCGCAAAGTAATGGTGAAGAAAATGTAGTAGGCAAATTCGATTTAGGTAGAAGAAGTAAAACTGGAGAAAGGATGATAAAATGGCATTGAAAAAAATCTTGCGTTCATGAACTCTTATTTAAAAGAAATCTAAGGAAAACGTGGACTTGGTTATATCCAGATGGGTCACACAGAAATGAAATAGACTACAAAGGAACTAACAACAGATATTCTAAACCAATTTAATTTTAACACCAACTATCGCATGGTGAGAGTAGTAATAAACAGTATAGAACCAAAAACGTAGAAACAAATTTAACGTAATAGTCAACATTTAGTAAATAAACCAAAAAATGAAGTGGAACAAAAATATAACAACTCAAGAAATTCTCAAAACCCAAATCAACTTACACCGAAAATGAAACTGAAAGATTAATAGAAGAAAGAAAACTGCTCCTAAAACTAGGAAAAGATAAACAAAATCTAATGCACATATTTAAGTAAAAAAAGTAATAGCATCAAAAAAGACAGAACTAAAAAAGAACCAACGTACTCAACTATCATATAAAAAGACAGGAGGGTACAAAAACATAAATATAACCAAAAACTAAAAATAAACCAGGAAAGCAGGAAACGACAAGAAGAGCTATAATCCAGACATCAACTGACTTCTATAGAAAATTTTATGCAGCAGAACAAAATACCCCAGATCTAAATTAAAATCTCGATGACGATGACGACGTAGAACAATTAGAAATAGAAAACGCCGTTTACATCCTAAGGAACAACAAAGCACCCGGCCTAGATCAGATTACAAATGAAATGATCAAAACCTTAGTTGTCACAACTAAGCTACCTAAAAGCTAAGAAAACTTACAGAAACATATAACTCTATTTTAAGTACGGAATGTATACCATCTCAATGAACGAAGAGTACAAATAAATAAATTGGTTCACCTAGAAAAAAGTTATGAGGTAACACATATAAAAAAACCTACGGTCGAACTGCGTACCTCCTTCTTTTTTAATTTAATCATAATATTACACAAAAAAGGAGATAGAAACGTAATTAAAAACTACAGGCCTATAAGCCTCATGTGGAATATTTACAAAGTTTTCTCTAATTTGATTTTAAACAGAATAAAAGGAAAAATGAACGAACAGCAACCTATAAAGTAAACTGCTTTCAGAGCGGGGTTATAAACTACAGATTATATGCATGTCATTAAACAACTAATAGAAAAATGCCAAGAATACTTTACCGTATTCTTCGCATTTTTCTGTCTTGAGCTTGATCTCTCTCCGGTAGTGTCGGAATAACGTTCCATCAGAATACGAGTGTGAGGAAAGAGAGAGTGAACCTGTGCTTGCGTATACATTCGGGCAATATAATCCTGTTCTGCGTTCTGCCATTCTAGATGGCTAGTCTCTGTTGAGACTGGCCGCCACTACCGGAATTCGGTCTGGAGGAAATTAATAAGTAGTGGCGATTTAAAATATACACAACATCATTCCGTGGGTGTCGTAAGTTGGGAAATTAAGCCAGAAGATGGCTAGCGTTATAACAACATGTCACAGATTGAAAAAAAAATTGGTTGCCAACGTGCCTGCCAGGCTTGTCAGCTATGGCAAATATCCCACTAATGAGACAATCCATTGCCAGCATTGTAATTTTATAAGATTTATTAAATTAATCAATGAAAATCATCACTTTAGCTTTGAAAAAGTGCTTCACACAGGTAGTAAAATTTAAATTTTTGTGCAACCGACTTCGAGTCGAAGTCAATTAATAAAGGAATTATTAAGGATAACTCCAAAACTACCATCAAATTTGTATGAGACCACAAAAAAAAAGCATCAGATTTCAAATAAAAAAAGAATCATCAAAATTGGTTCACCTAGAAAAAAGTTATGAGGTAACACATATAAAAAAACCTACGGTCGAACTGCGTACCTCCTTCTTTTTTATGTGAATTAAAAATGTATTATTTCTATGTAAAAGAATTAAAAATTTTAAAATAATTATAACTTCGCCAAGATTGAAAACCCTTCTTTAAATTTGAAATTAAAATTGTTTTAATTACGATGGTATTAAATGTTTCTCAATATTTTTTTAAATAAAAACGTTGATGAGAGTTTAATTCTTTAATTGACCCTCAATCTTTGAATAAATTTCCCTCATTTTACAGAATCTGAGAAATTACCTTTAAATTTTCTTTAAGATTATTTTCTTGAGTTGCTCATTTAATCATAACTTTCTAATTTACTAAAAGTAGATATAAGGTTTCATTTTAAATACTTTAATTTTGTGTGCGTACACACCATATATCAGAGTATATATTATGGTATATTATGACAATATATTATGGTGGTGCACAAATATTTCAGATCGACCGGGGAAGGACCACGCTGTGATAAAATATACACCAATAACTTTACGCAGTACAGACACGTTGTATCACAAACAGTTCAGCTCGGCCGGGGTAGTACCACGCTCTCACAGAAAATTATCGTACAATAGCAGCTTTATGCTTCTGTGTTTCATAATATGGTGAGTGTAGAGAACCGGAGATCCTTTTTACTGAATACGAGACATTCCATACTTTCTTAGGAGTGACATAATATCTGCGTTATGATTTTTAACCGTTTTGATTCTTAATCGAGGATAAATGTAGATGTCTATGGACCACAGTGTCCACATACTATCAGCTGGACTGTTCGTTTTCGTTGCCACTCTTACTCTACAAAAAAAAAGAAACTTCACTCACATTCACAATCAAATGCAGAAGGCGGTGCTACCACTCGATACCACCCGCATAGTTCACCGGTTTCTTTACCCCAAAATATAACATAGCACAATATAACACAACAGCTACTAACAGACTAATGTTTAACGCTGGTATTCTATGAGAGCGTGGTCCTTCTCCGGTAGAGACGACCCATTCGTGCGACAATTATACTACTAATAAAGCTGAAGCATTGCTCTACCAAGTTGGTTGGTAACACAATGTTTTAGCATTAACACTTGTCGTCGATTCGTTATTTAGCACCACTGTATCGGTCGTGATGGGGCAAAATCACCGCAGAACCCAAAGTACGTTACATTACTACGTCTGAGTTCACCCTTACTTTGTGTCACTCTAATGTCTAATTATAGACTCATATGCGAAAATTGTATAACAAAGAAGCAAGGATTATAAAGCTAAGGGGTGTGCACACGTAGCAATGGAGTAATGTATGATGCCGTTTAAGTAGAGCACGGTGTTTAAGTGCTTAATGTGTCGCTACGGCGACTAAGCTTCGTGACGTCACGCGTCGATAACAAGGCCCCGTACAAGATTTTTTGTATGTTGGCAATTTTGTAATACGGCAAAACATTTAATGAAAAGTAACTGGATGACCGAGCTTTGCTCGGTTTTTTTTTGAAATTACATTTAGATACAATTACATACGGATGAAACATGAATAATATTTTTTGATCTTATTGACATAATAGAAAAAACTGAACTGGTTATTTGAATAAAAAATCATGAGTGTAATTAGTTTAATTAAAACTTTCGTATTTTTAAAAATACTAAAAAAAGGGCTTAAAATAATAGATTTTCTCAAAAAAAGGGTATATATATATATATATATATATATATATATATATATATATATATATATATATACAAGAATTGCTCGTTTAAAGGCATAGGATTAGTTCTTTGAAGTCTGAAGTTTGAGAGAATAAGAGTAGCTTTCGTTTTACGGATTTTATTGTGTTTTATTTTATTTGTTTTTAATTCTCCCATGGTTTTGGAGGGGACTGCGGTGTTTGACGTTCGAATTTCAAAGTTAACCTGGAGTTTTGGTTCGATCAACACAGAATGAGCTTACGGTGTCTTGAAGTATGTTTGAGTGTAGTTTTAATTTAATTAATTACAGAATTTCAAGCAGGTGGCAGTAAACAGTCTCCTTCGGCATTGGTAGGAATCGATGTCCTGTCGCGAGAATTTATGGTCTATTAAATCTAATGAACTGGCGGAAGCCGTCTAGTATATGATCACAGACTGCATATGTCTTCCCGAAGCGTTGGTGTGTCACGGCAGCTATAATGATGTTCTTTTATCCTGTTTTTTTTTTAATCATTTCTGTTTGTTTTATCTCGGAGAGATTTACAATTAAGCTAGTATAGCGTATATCTCCTGCAATTTGTATATTGCATTTGACGAATGGTAAAAACTGACAAAATTTCTTTAGGGACTTGTAGAAGATTCCAATAGAAGGCCGATTCAAGATGTAACCAATCTTACCTGTGACTCCTCTGACATAATATGGTAGTACAACATCACACACTTGACAATGGCTGGTTTCACTCGATCACTGTGACGTATGCGGGAGCGTCGAAGCTCGTTGTCCTGCAAAATATGCTTGCCATGCTGGAGCTCGGCGGGCACGTGTTTGCTGACACAGACACCCTGTGCTCTTTGAAACAATGATTTTTTCACGGTAACTAACTGTAAAGATTTGAAGAGATTCACCTTTGATAATTGGTTAGTATGGGTCCTTTTTCTATACCTAATATGACCTTCGGTGTTTTTAGCATTTCGGATATCGAACACACTAACTGCATAGTGAATTGAATTTTAGTTATTGGAATTAAAATAGTCAAAGAATGTAATTAATTTGTCCGATAATAAAATTACAACTTTGTTGAAATCTTTTTTCATTTTTATAGGGCCATAAATGAAGATACCTATTTAATTAAAAAAATATGCGTGTCAGCTCCAACGAGTGATTGAAGTTTAATCCTGAAACCGATTCTCTTAAAATATATAAAATAGGCAAAGGAAGTAAATGAACCCATATACTTATGTATATTGATTTGATAAAATATATTACATAAAATATATAACTAATATTACATTATTCATTTCGTGATATAAGATGCGCGAGAATGTTGTGCAGAGAATAATCATGAAGACCACTTTTTGTTAACGCTTGATTTTAATACCAAGCTATTTTAGTACCATGCGCTATATACGAAACGAATCTTAAGGAGTAAAATCCAATTATCTCAAAACAAAATCATTAAATTTCGTTTACAATTGACGAAAATGTCGCGTATCATACATACAAAAAAAAGCAGTCGAAACGTTCTTTCTTTTTTGAAGTCGGTTAAAACGCCTACTGCGTTGTCTTCGAATACTCAAGAAGGCACAACGAGTCTCTCGGATAGAGTTCCCTTTTGTTTCCGCACAATCCGTCGTCTGTGCTCTAAGTTTTATATCCGTCTAAAGTCTAGACTGCAGGTTTAATACCTCGTTGTGAGAGACGCAATGTGTAATCTAGGATTATGGCGGATGGCTTGATAATTAATTTGTTGGCTACATTCATGTGCTAACAAATTAATTATTATCCATATCGTTACTGGCTTTAGACTTCGGGGATAAGGTTTTTGCGGTGCAATAAAAAGTCGTCCAAATGTGGACGTTTAACGTATTCTTTTATCAGCTTATCTTAAGAATTTAAATGTTATTGAAGTTTAACTCTATAAGGATTTTTGTTTTAGTTTGAGTAGCCTAAAATTTCGTCCTCCTTAAAATTTCATAGTATGTCAGCAAGCAGTGTTCGATTCCCGCCGATGAAACAATCGTGTATCTTGGCGACGTATGGAAAGATCTTACTAAAACCTGTCATTTTTTTTGAAAGTAAAATTACATCGGGGACCCGTGGAATCCTGACACACTGTTACTTTACGTTATACTTTTAATATTTCTAAAAGCAATATCACAGAAGAAATATTAATCACAATATACGAATACTTAAAAAATTAATAACTTGTGTTTTGCTCAAAAAATGTTTACGACTACTCCTACCTACCTAGAATTATTTATTTTGGTCAAGCTCTCTGATTCACTGTGCATCATAGCTCTTAAACTTTTAAATAGTCGGCAAAGGTCCCTCAGATTGTCGAAATATTTTAGATGGTCCAAATTACCTATCTGATATTAATCAGGCTAATTATATATCTACCCGTAGACAAATTAATGTGAAGAGAAGTATGTCAGGATCGTGCCAAATGGAAGTCCGTAGTTTCTGCCTACTCCTCTGGGTGACAGGCGTGAGAGTTAGTGTATATTTATGTATGTATGAATTTACATACTTAAATATACACTACATATGTATGTATATACATACATAAAAATACCTCGCAGCCTTCCACTGAGGACTAAAACATTCTGTTTTAGTAGTAGCTCAAAAAACTTAAGCTTATAATCCTTTTGTTTCTTACAACAATAAAGGTACGTGTGGGTAACATGGTCACCTTAAGCTTTGCCGCCCTGTAAAACAAAAATTAGGAAAAGGACGGCGACAAAACACAAAGTCGTATACCATAACTAAAATTACAAACAAGCTTTTGCAATAATTAGGAACACTTCGAAAAATCTATTTAAAAAAACTAACTACACTTCATCATACTAAAATCGCCTAAAATATTTACTGTAATATCAACTATCAAAATGGCGTCGATAAAGCAGCGCTCTTTTGATCCTTTATTATTTGATTGACTAATGAAGAGCTATCGTATCACAAAGCCCTCAATGCAAACAAGGCTGTAGTTTTTGAGTTATAAGAAAGTGACCATATTAAGGGGATGACCATATCACCCTGCACTATATTGTAAATTCCCCGTTTTAGTAACTTTATTAAGTAACTAATTAAGTATCGTTTTGATCGATGTAAACTAAGAATTATTAATATAATTCTTAGTTCACATCGAACAAAATTGTTGTACGTAGTTTGTCGAGGCAGTGTTCCGACTTTAAACAAGGCCCCTAATTATTTGCAAACAGCTAGAAAGTTTCATAAAACTGGCCACGAAATCGTTGAGGACAATTTAAAACTAAATTATATTATTAGATTATATTTTATAATGAATTGCGTACAGTTTAATGAGTCTATTAACATTTTCTTTAGGGTAGTGTAGTGCGAAGTTTGCGGTCACTACCGAAGCCTTTTTTTCGAATGATTACGTCCAGGAATTTACTATTGCTCATTAATAATGTACCATCATTAATAATGTAGACAAACCAATTCAATACGTGAGCGTATCAGTGAATATTGCCTTTAATTTTTTAAATAGAGTCCAATAATTTTATTAACAACTCAAATGAGCATTTTAAACAGAGGCAATGGGTAGAAAAGTAAAGTAAAGATACAGCCTATGTAAGTTCCACATCTAGGCACAGGCAGCATGACTTTTTCATAGATTACGGGTAGTCACCCTGTCGGGCACTCGGTCCACCTGACGGTGAGTGGATGATGTGGCCCATACACATCTAAATCTATTCTCGATTAAAAATCTAAATGAAGATGCGTTGTCACCCGTTAGGACTAGGATGGAATGCCTCGTTTCTAATAGAAAGGGTTTCCGGTACCTTACATTCATCATATGAAACACGGCAGCATTAACCTGCTATTTAAACGTTAGTATTCTGTGAGAGCGTGGTTCTTCCCAAGTTGAGCTAACTCATTCGTGCTACAACTATAATATAGCTAGACTTAACCGCAATATAAGTTATATAACTATATAAGAGAATAAGTAATACGTTAAGTTATATTTAAAGTAAGAGTTAAAAATTGTAACGCATTGCCACTTTCCTGTAATGTAGCTTAACCACCTAAATTATATATATATATATATATATATATATATATATATATATATATATATATATATATATATATATATACATATATATATAATCGGAATCTCGGAAACGGGTCCAACGATTTTCATAAAATTTAATGTCGGGGGCAATAAATCGATCTAGCTAGGATTTATTTTTTGAAAATGTCTTTTTATCCGTGTCTTCAGGCAATAAAAAAACTGCTACAATATAAGAAGGTAAATTTTGACAGACTACTAACGATCGTAATAGCTCAGGTGGGATGTCGGTCGGGCCTGATATCGGAGTTCCGTGGTTCGCGTCCCGTCTTGAGTCCGACTTTTTTTTCCTTTTTTTTTCACATTCCCTTCTTTTGTGAGAAAATCTATTATTTCGAGCCTTTTTTTTAGTAATTTTTAAAAATAAGAAAAAATTTAATTAAACTAATTGCACTCATGATTTTCATTCAAATAACCAGTTCAGTTTTTTCTATTATGCCAATAAGATCAAAAATATTATTCATGTAATTTGTATCGAAATGTAACTTAAAAAAAAACCGAGCAAAGCTCGGTCATCCGGGTACTATATATATATATATATATATATATATATATATATATATATATATATATATATATATATATATATATCTATATATATATATATATGCATATATAGATATATATATATATATTATTAAAAGTATTGTTTTCTTATAACGTTTGGTCGTGTTACTTGAGTGCTGCCCAACAGGCAACACTAGATGGGGTTTTCTGGTCGAAAACTCGATCTGCGATCATAAGGTCCGGTTTCAAATCCAGCGTTAGGCCAAAATCAGTTATTGTATAAGTTGGCAAAAGCACGTGAAGCTGGCCATGCACCTGATCTCTTCGTGTCGGATTAACGTCCAGTTGGACAATGAGAGTGAGAGAATAGAGAGTGCACCAAGCACAGGTGTTTTTTGCACAGGACATAATTATATGATGGTGGACTATAATTATGTCCTGCGCAGACCAAATATCGGTCTTGAGAACGTTATTATTCTTCTTTTTATCAATCAATAAATGTCGACTGCTGGATTTGGACATATCCCGTTACAGGTTTAATACGTGGTAGAGACACGCTGCAGCTATATTATAGTTGTAGCACGAATTGGTCGGCTCGACCGGGAAAGGACCACACTCTCACAGAATACCAGCGTAAAATAGCAGCTTAATACTTTCGTATGGTGATTGTAGAGATTATGAGACCATTTTTTACCACAAACGAGGTGTTAAATCTTAGTCAGATGCGTTGTCACCCCTAGACAACGCATCTGCGTTTTGATTCTTAATCGAGGATTGATGTAGATGTCTATGGGCCACAGCATCCACTTACTATCAGGTGGTTTGTGTACTCGTTTGTCACCTTTATTTTACATAAAAAGGTCCCGTTAAAGGGTTTGTGTTAATCGTCACGTTTGGAAGGTGCGTTAACATTCAAAATACACAAACATGCCAGAAATTTGACTCTACTTTCAGTCGCTCTGTCTGGATATTTTACGCGTGGTGTAACCGTTATGGACTATGGCGTTATAGCGTTACGGGCACACGTAAAGGTAACAAAACTTTTGGCAAATCCTCGTTTATCATTAAAAATGTTAATAAACCATTTAATATCTATATATCTATAAATAATGGGTGTCGTTATCGTAAGGACGTCTATGCGTTATGCCTTACAGAGTTCGTAGAAATGGAAAGATCGTTTTTCAATGTAGATTATAACTAATATAGTACGTGAGGGTACTACCTTGTTTGCGTAGATGGCTTTGTGATACGATAGGTCTTCATCAGTCAATCAAATAATAAAGGGTCAAAAGGGCGCTGCTTTATCGACGCCATTTTGACAGTCGATATTATAGTAAATATTTTAGTCGATGTTAGTACTGTGTAGTGTAGTCAGTTTTTTTTAAGTTTGTTTTCAGAAGTGTTCATATTATTGCCAAAACTAGTTTGCTATTATTTCCTTAATATATAAGTTATAACATACGACTTTGTATTTTTGCCTCTGCCCTCCTCCTAGTTTTGGTTTTATAGGGCAGCAAGGCTTAAAGTGACCATATTATCCTCACGTACCTTAGTTATTAAAAGTCATTTGTATGTTTAATTTACTACTGTTACTTAAATTTACTACTACTGTGGTGGAGGCCTGGTGGCTGTAGCACAGGTAATCCTAGTATTGTCACCAGTCTCTACAACTGGCATTTGTAAGTTACTTAAATTTTTTTAGATGTAATGATGTTATAAACTGCAATTGTAGAGAGAAATAAAGATTATTATTATTATTGGGGTATCTATATAATTTTCTCACCTGGTTGGGTTCTATAAATATATAATTATAAATTAAAATGAAAAGATAAATGTACATAAATATCAATAAAATAAAATAAATACAAAAACTACATAAATAAATAAGATCCAACCAGATGGGAGCCCTCGGCAGGGGAGACCAGACGGCCGAGGGTTAGGGGGAAAGGGAAAGAAACCGGCGGACGATGCGGGCGGTATTGAGGAGCACCGCCTTCTGCATTTGAGCCCGGAGCGGTCCGTCACGGAGTCCCAGTCGCCTCAGATGACCCGAGAGGCTGACTGGGATTAGCCCATTCGCAGAGACGACTACAGGAATAATTTCGGTCGACACACCACCCCACATGTCGGTCACCTCGTGAGCCAGGTCCAGATATTTTGTTTGTTTATCTGTTTCGGCTTTCACGAGGTTCTCGTCATACGGAATGGTAATGTCGATCAAAAATATCCTTGACTGTGCCCGGTCCATCAGCACAATATCAGGCTTATTCGCAAGAATAGTCCTGTCTGTGATGATGGCCCGGTCCCAGTAGAGCCTGGCGCGGTCATTTTCGAGCACGGCTTCCGGCAAGTACTTGTAATACGGCAATTTCCGGTCCACGAGACCGTATTTCAGAGCGAGCTCCTGGTGTAGAATTCTGGCTACTAGGTTGTGCCTGTGCAAGTACTCAGAGTTAGAAAGCGCCGAACAACCGGAGATGACATGCCTAAGTGACTCCCCGGGATGGCGACAAGCTCGACAGACGTCGACGGTGCCATCGTTTAGGATGTATCTCCAATAGTTGTTGGTCTTAACAACCTGATCGTGTATTGCACAGACAAAACCCTCGGTTTCCCCGAAGAGGTCACCGAAACGTAGCCAGTTGAGGGAGGCGGCTGTATCTACGTGAGGCTCATGTAGAGCCCTGTAGTACCTCCCATGGAGCTCCTTCTCCTTCCAGACGGTCTCCCGGTCGGAAATGCTCTGTACTGCCGGGTCTTGCCATTGCTCGCTGGCTAAGGATAGAGGGGTAAGTCCTTTATTACTAGAAATGACGTCATTATAGAATGGATCATCCGATCTCGCCAGGAAGTAATGACGGAAGCTGCACACTTCGCGATTATGCATGGTGAGCGCGCTCAGGAAGCCACTTCCACCATGCTTTCGCGGCAAGTACAGCCTCATTACCGACGATCTCGGATGATGTATCCTATGGGACGTCATTGTAGTGCGGACATTTCTATCCAGGGCGTTAAGTTCAGTCTGACTCCACCTGAGTATGCCAAAGGTATACATGAGGACAGGCATGACCCAACCGTTATATGCATGTGTCTTATTCACACCGGACAAAAGGCTGTTAAGCACTTTGGTCAAGCGTGCATAAAACACGTCGCAAACTGACTGTTTCATACCAGCCTCATCGATACCGATGTTCTGTGACATACCCAGGTATCGGTATGTTTCAGCCTCGGAAAGGGCCCTTAAGTTGACGGGCATAGATAAGTCTATGCCCTCAGAGTTAGCAACCCTTCCCCTTTCAACATGGAGGACCGCACACTTATCCGTCCCCAGCTCCATTCCAATAGAATTGCTAAATTCACAAGTGATGTTTAGCAATTCCATAAGATGGGAGCGACTGGAGGCGAATAATTTGAGGTCAACCATATAGAAAAGGTGAATTATTATTATTATTATTATTATTACTACTGATTCGGAAAATGCCTGCCTATCCTGGGAAGAACCAGCTATCGGCCTGTCAAGCACTATCAAAGCAAAACCTCTGTACAACGGAGTTCGCTACTGAAAATAAGCCTCTATATTCATTAGTGGCTTTGCCGGCTGGTAATGCAAAAAAGGAGCGTAATGTGACGACTGTGTGTAACCTACCTGAATTATATTATTACCGTGTTATAGGTTGTTTTTAAAATCTACTTCAGCCACCGTGGGACTGGTGAGACACAGGATCTGTTTATCGGCCGACTACTATTGTATCATATAATTTTACTAAAAAATAAACTATAATATTATTGTTTTGTAATGTTGGTTTATATTCAATATTGGTGATGCTGTGGGTTGTCCTTTTGTTTCTAAGACTGCGTCTTAGCTTATGCAGCTCCTTACTGCTTAAGAGTCCGTGAGAACGTCTCTCTTGGTTCCACCCTCTTTCCTACATCTATTGCAAAACAATTATGCATTCCATCATAGTTCTCAGAGAAGGTAATGACAATCAATATCGGTTACGTTTTTTTACAGAATAGGGTGACAAATTAGCACACAGTCCACCTGATGGTAAGTGTATATACATTAGGTCTATAGACATCTACACTTATCCTCTGTGGTATAGGTATTAAGACAAAGCAATGTAACTGGAATATTTAATGAAGAGTGTGGTTAGCAAGATGATGTTGTGATCAGGATTGAGAAAGGGATGCTTCGGTGGTTTGTCATGTGGAAATAATGAATGAGGAAAGAGTAACAAAGAAAATTTATGTTGCAGAAGTGAATGGCAGAGTCGGAAAGGGACATCCTAGGGGGAAATTTATCGACCAAATTAGCAATTTATTGAAAACTGGCCAAATTAGGAGTACCCTTAACCGACGAGCATGTATGCGCGGGTATATGGATGTGAAGGAGGCGAGAGAGGTGTGTCAGGATCGTGCCAAATGGAAGTCTGTAGTATCTGCCTACCCCTCTGGGTGACGGGCGCGAGTGTTTATGTTATTATATTTTTTAATATGTTATCTGTTGTATGTGGATTCCATATAAGGAGTCCGCGTGTCTTCATGAAAGGTAGAAATAATATCAATTTAGTTCAGTAATACCAATATATAATATTTATAGATGAAAATACCATTCACGTGTTTCTATTTGGAACCACGTAACATAAACCTTTCCCTCTACCTATGTACCTACGTCGTAATTACTGAAGTCTCCTTCAAATCAATAAAGAGTGGAGTTGTAAACTACATTAGTACGTTTAATTTCTTGCATTGTCCCAACATTATACTCAATCAAATCAAAATGCAGATGCGTTATCACACCTTAGGACTAACATGGAATGCGTCATTTCCGAAAAAAAGTGTCTCCAGTTCTCTACGAAACACATCAGTATTAAGCTGCTATTTTGCGCTGGCATTCTGTAAGAGCGTGGTCCTACCCCGGTCAAACAGAGCTTCAGCGTGACTCTACTAATTTCAAAATGTTGTATGTGGTATTCCTGGTGTATCTGAGACAGCATCTTAGTTTAACCGATCTTATCAAAAGCGTTGGGCCAAGGCACATTATGAGGGGAGTATGCCGTTTCACTTGATGCCATTTGTTGCGCAGTTGAAAGCTTCTGACAGTATTTGGAAACTGTTTCCATGCTAAGAAGTAGAAGTAGCATTAGTCGTAATCGTTCCGGAGAAAAACCCTCATCATGATAGGTCACACTGGGAATTAAAACATAGGATCTGCGACACAGTAGATAGGTATTTCCAACACTAGGCCATGTGGATTTGCAATATATAACAGAATATAAAATCTATGGCTTGAGAAGTTGTGTCCTTTTCAGTTAGAATAGGTTACTGCAGCTGCCAGTTCTTGACAATTATGGTAAAATATTTCTTTGTGAGTCTACACTCATGGAATAGGGATTTGAGTAAATTTTCATAGTACATACTCGTATCTGTCTATACCAATAGTCCCCTATTTAGGTTCTCTTCTATAACAAGCAATGTATTCAATAGTTTTCATACTGCATTTAATTTAACCAGTAAGTGAACAACATAGGATAGCTTAATTGCGTTAGGCAGTGACACTAACAATCTTCATCCGGGAATTCACGGGCGAAATTTGATCCACCTCCAGCGTAGTGCTTATACCTTATAGTGTACTATGCTTTACAAGGGTGGGCGTCACTAGCAGTCAACGGGTAAGGGTCTGTTCACACAATAGAACTGTCTACTGCGAAAGGGTTTTTACTTTTTTAACTTACTTTCGTGTTAGATAATTTATTGCTTAATAATTAGTGTGTCTATATTTATATATACATACAAATAAAATTTAACTATTTGTATGTAAAATTAAAATGACTGCCTTCTATTATCCTATACATTTAAACGAGCAATTCTTGTATATATATATATATATATATATATATATATATATATATATATATATATATATATATATATGTATATATATAATCGGGATCTCGGAAACGGCTCCAACGATTTTCATAAAATTTAGTGTCCAGGGAGTTTCGGGGGCAATAAATCGATCTAGCTAGGATTTATTTTTAGAAAATGTCCTTTTGTCCGTGTTTTCAGGCAATAAAAAAACTGCTACAATATTTAGACAGGTTACCAACGATCGTTATAGCTCAGATCGGATGTTGTTCGGGCGTGATATCGGAGTTCCGTGGTTCGCGTCCCGTCTTGGGTCCGACTTTTTTTCCTTTTTTTTCAAGTTCCCTTCTTATGTGAGAAAATCTATTATTTCGAGCCCCTTTTTTAGTATTTTTTAAAAATACGAAAATTTTAATTAAACTAATTATTGCACTCACGATTTTTAATTAAAATAACCAGTTCAGTTTTTTCTATTATGTCAATAAGATCAAAAACTATTATTCATGTAATTTGTATATAAATATAACTTAAAAAACCGAGCAAAGCTCGGTCATCCGGGTACTACATTATTAAGACATAAATATCAATTTTCATGTTTAAGAAATAAAATATTTGTCTGTTTGTCTATCTGTCTGTCTGTTCGGACTAATCTTAGCAACGGCTGAACATATTGTGATGAAGCTTTATACACAGGTAGAAAGCAATGTCAGTAGGGATCTAAGCTGTATTTTATCCAAAAAATTGTCAACAAATGAGGTACGTGAGGGTAACATTGTCACCTTAAGCTTTGCCGTCCTATAAAACCAAAACTAGGAGGACAGAGACAAAACACAAAGACATATACTATAACTAATATATTAAGAAAAAAATAGCAAACAAGCTTTGGTAATAATTAGGAACACTTCAAAAAATCTACTTAAAAAAAAAGCTTTCTACACTACACCATACTAAAATCGACTAAATATTTTACTATAATGTTAACTGTCAAAATGGCGTCGATAAAACATCGACCTTTGAATCTTTATAATTTGATTGACCGATGAAGAGATATCATAACATAAAGCCATCTATGCAAACAAGGCTGTAGTTTTTGAGTTATAAGAGAGTGACCATATTAAACGTATGACCACGTTACCCTCACATACACGTCCTCTGATTATTATCTCAAATGTAAATAACGCCACATCCAGGCGAGGCCGTGGCGGGTCGCTGGTATTCAATTAAGCATTAATACTCAACATTTACATTCATAATTATTCTGTAGAAAATTAATCTGTCAGTCTTTTCTTACATCGCTAAATTAATTGGGAGCGTAGTAAATGGTACAGCTACTTCTTGTTCATAGTTCGCCTGTCTTGGTATCACCCTCTTTCCTATTTATTTAACTAAACTGTTGTGAAATATAATCTTTTGGTTTGCAAGTATTAAAAACACAAAATATTAAAAAAAAACGTTAAAGGTTTCTTTCTAAATTTCACCCTAGTTCTCATAGGTGACAATTTAGCTTACTCTTAGAAAGGTATGACATCTTTGAGTTGGCCGTACGTATCCATGGTTTGCAGTAGTAACTTCGCACCAAGTTAACGGCAAAGATTGAACATTGAATGAGCGGCATTGATTGATCACATAAGAAATGATTTATCACTTCTTTTTTTTTTATAGAAGAGGGGGCAAACGAGCATGCGGCTCACCTGATGTTAAGTGACTACCGCCGCCCATGATCAACCGTAACACAAAACTTCTAATTGTTTTATAGGATTTCTTTTTGATTGCATCATTGGTTTAGCGTGACTGATCATGAAGTCCTGGCTCTCCTCCGTAGCAGTCCAGTGTCAGGAAGTTGGAGGTGTTGAACCATTTTTAATTTTTGTAATAATGATGGATATCTCTCCAGTTGTGACGGATCATCGACATGTAGATTTCCTCACGATGTTTTTCTCTACCGCTAAGCAATTGCTAAATAAGCAGTCACATAAAGTTTGCCATTCATCGTTGATGCCTTCCACACCGAATTTCGGTTACCACAACCCGTCAATACAGAGACCAACTATTTGCGCAGGACTGGACTATAGAGCACAGTACACTCTTATGGCTTTATTGGAAGGCAATTCGACACAACCGGAGAGAGATCAGGCGTGGGACTAATGGCTTTACGGGCGTTCCGAGGTGAAACATCGCCAACTTACTGACTTTGTGCTGCTACTAAAAATTTCTTGATAGTAAAACGCAGTAGCTGATCTTCTACACGACCCGTGAACTCAAGACCTTATGATCAGAAGTTTATTTTACGACCACTCACACTCAGCCAATGAGATAGTCAATGTCATCTAAATGTGCTAATCTAAAAGTTCTAATCCTATTTCTTTGAAAACATGAACATGTCAAGAATTATCGTAATTCTTAACTACAAAACTACGAAAGATCTCCTCGTAGTTCTAAGAACGTTCTACGAAACTCATGTTGAACGAGATCATCGGCTACGACGTCAGTCACAGATCCAGTTTCTTTACGAAATACTCTTCATTTTTCACATGGACCCATATTCTTTACAGCAAAAGGTGCAGACATGAAGTCATCATTGAGTCATATCTTTTAGTCAGACGAACTAGCTAATCTAATAGGTTTTAATTTATTCTATAAAGCTTTTCATCTGAATTTAGTTTTTTGTAGTAGTTAGATAATCCATCTACAATATAAAATTTTGCTCGTGAAGTTAGAAATATTCTGACTTTTCTCTTGAAGAAAAATCTTGGGAATCGGACAGGTTCCTTCCATACTTTATTTGCAAGAATTTCCAACCCCAAATGTAGGGTGAACAATGGGAAACGACCTTAAGGTGGCTTTCACGGCACGCATGCGTGCGGCACCCCATCCGAATCCGTCATGGCCGCTCAGTCCGTGTATTGACGCCGTACCGTCAGGCGTATATTGCTCTTCGGATCGTGATATTATCACAAAACGTACGATAATAACTGAAAAGCCCACTGTAGTGTTTGTGAATAGTGACCAACGTGACATTATTCGAACATCTTCAGTGACAGAGTACGTTACGCACCTAAACCGGATTTATCCGAACGTCACCGCTTCAAACCAGTTGTAAGTAGTTAAAAGAAAATATTTCGCCAATGGCAACTCAAAATGAAAAGCTTTGTTGCTAAGAAAGATAGTTTTCCAAAACTTAATATAGAATACCGGTAATTAAAAAGTGATTTTAAATAAAGAATATATCCTATAATAGTGTTTAAACAATATATTGATTTTGGAAACTTTTAAGGTTTTCGGGTTCGCCTCAGTGCTTCACGGGGGCGGCGTTTTCCCTTGAGTGACGCTATGTAATTAATTTTTCGATGACTATGTTTACGATGTATCCTCTTTAATATTTTGATGAGGGACAGAATAATTAAAACTAATTAAAGTATAATTTAAGCCTTGAATATTTCGGATATTAAAGGTAATGTCCATTAGGTTGCGACGTGACTACGATGATAATTAAAACTAATTGAAATGTAATTCAATTTTTGATTAAAACGTATATTGCGTTATATTGTATTGTATGATTTTATTAAAAAATTTTTTTCGATATTGTTACTCTCTAATATTTGATGAAGTATTGGATAATTAAAACTCAATAAAATATAATCAAACTCTGATTACGTTTCGTTTTCGTTACGTTTCGTTATAATAACAGCTGTCTTACATAAAACATTAATAACACGAAATAAAAGTCGATGTTTCTAAATATTCAGTAGTAGTTTTTATGAATTTATATTTTGTGCGCCTCGTGACAGATATCAGTTTCCTTTGTAGCCACATTTGTTTCCTCTTTGGCTTCCCTTTGTGGTTTGGAGACACTATGTCGCGTTGTCTTTGCTGGTATACGATTACACTGTACATAGTTTTTTGTCAAAGCTCATGCATTCGTTTTCCTGTTGGTTCTTTGTACCTTTTGTAGTAGTATTAGTCTAGTGGTGGTTTTGAGGAGCATTTGCCTGGGTTAAAAACCCAGGGGCATTCATGCAATACATTATACTTATACCTAGATACTTAGATGTGGTTTCTCATGACTCTTTTTAAAGACGGACTTTTTAATGACGGCTCCGTGACGCAGTGGCTTAGCAATGAGTGGCTGCGCTGGGGGTCGCGGGTTCGAATCCCGCACGAAACAAGTATTTGTATGGCCTACACCGGTTACATATGTGGTACGGTACAAGGTTCGTGTGAGTAGGTACCATCGTCTTATGTTTTTTTTTTAATCATTCAGCCTCCAAATAGCACTGCAGTGTTCCAGTCTGAAGGTATAGAGCCCCAGTACAATTACAGGCTGTAAGGTATTCTATCTTAGTCCTCAGAGGTGACCACGCATCTGTAGATTTCTTTGTTTAAAGATGACTGCAAGTGTTCTTGAGTTCATATGTCATTTCAGTTTAAAAAAATGATGTCGTCGATGTTTGCGATTGTTTCCTTACTCAGATACTCCTCTTTCTAAAAGTTAAAAAGGCGTTGTAATAAATGTAGGAAAGCGAGGGCAAAGTAAAAAAGGTGACTTGTTTTTGTCACTGTGAAGATATTTCATCGTAATCCTTTTTTACGTGGTAGAGCCATGCTGCAGCTATATTCTGGTTGCAGAATGAATGGATCGGCTCGACCGGGACAGGACCACGCTCTCACAGAATACCAGCGTAAAATAGCAGAGTAATGCTGCTGTGTTTCGTATGGTGAGTGTAGAGAAACGGAGACCATTTTCACTGGAAACGAGGCATTCCATCTCCATCGTCCGGGATGACAACGCATTTACATTTTGATTCTTAATCATTCCCTTACCATCAGGTAGACTGTATTCTCGTTTGTCACCCTTGTTTTATTTAAAAAAACCTAACGGAAGTTTGTCTTAGTTCTTAGGGGTGAATTTGATTTGATTGCAGTTGCGCTGAAGCTCTCATAAACGTCGAAATCTGTTAGGGACTCGAAAAATGGGATACAGAGTAAGAAACTGGAGTTTTTCAAGCAATTTTCTTTTAGCAATTGGGATTATTCCATTTAATAATACAATAACCAAATGGAATTACATTATGTTTGTATTTATTTTATTGTGTCGGCCTATAGACACCTAGGTCTGGACACCTATTATGTGTCGTGGATGAAGAAACTGACTTACGTAGGCGTCTGCGGGCCACAGAAAACACGTACTAACAGATTAGTTTAAGATACGATCCCCTGTAATTTTTATGTAATAAATACAAAAATAGGCTATATGCTCGTTTTTTTACTCTTTGTTCTATAAAAAAATACTTACGTCGTTTTAGTACTCATGTGGAATAGCGGGTAATCTTAACCTTTCTTGTTTTATAGTCGTCACCAAGAGTTGGCAAGTCATTAAGATTTTTTTTTACCATGAGTTTGCGAGTTAGTTTCTGTACAATAGGTATAAATAAAATGTTGGATAATTACAAACTTTATTACTTAATATGACATGGAAGTTACAAATATATAATTATACAACAAAGTAGTCTGAAAGCACGTACAGTCATAATTATTGTTGATGTCTCCACCTCAGTTGGATTTCTTCCAAGCGGGGAACTGGAAAATCGAGCAATTATCTCAAATGGACGTGTTTAAGTAAGGTGAGATAAGAGGGGTTGTTTGTAAAAAGTCGACGGTATTTGGCAGTTAGCGGAGTTACATATTTAATTTACTTCATACCCGAGCCTTTAATTAATCGTAAAGAAAATTATTATATACATATTATATACATATTTTAATTATATATATATATATATATATATATATATATATATATATATATATATATATATATATATATATATATATATATATATATATGCATACCTTGGACACGATAGCAAAAGCATACTTTTCTACAATCGGTCAAAACTCATAGACGGATATATGCATGGATGATATGCAGTGAGACATTTTATTTGACGCCGAAACCATGCTCAACTTCTATCACTAAAGTACACATCTTTCTTGTTTTATTCTTTACAGACAAACTTGCACCTAAAACCATTTTATAGAATCGGGTGACAAACAAGCACACTGTTTACCTGATGGTAAGTGGATGTCATGGTTCATAGACATCCACATTTATCCTCAATTAAGTTTACTCTCAAATGCGTTGTTTCCTCTAAGGACTAAGATGGAATGCCTCGTTTACAGTAAAGGGGGTCACCGGTTCTCTGCATTCACCATACGAAACACAGCAGCATTAAGCTGCTATTTTACGCTGGTACTCTGAAGATTGAATGAAGCTTAATTGGAGTTGTTCACGGGAATTAGTAGTGTAGATAAAACTACACTATAAAGTAAAGTAAAGTTACAGCCTATATACGTCCCACTGCTGGGCACAGGCCTCCGCTCATTTCTGAGAGGGTTTTAGGGCAAGGAATTATCCGCCGCGCTGTCCCATTGTGTGTTGGCGAACTTCACATGTCTTCGAAATATTTTTTTCTTATTTCTCAGACATGCAGCTTTCCTCACGATGTTTACCTTCACCGCCGAGCACGTGGTAAATCAGCACTTAAAATTGCAATTAACAATTTCATTGGTGCCGGCGGGGATCGAACCCGGTTTGCTCGCGTACTATGAAATTTACAACGAGCGCTAACCATCTGAGCTATCACGGCTCACATCAACTACACTATGCTTAAATGCTATTATTTTGCAAAAAATAAATATGCGATGTTGGTGGTAAAAATGCAAATTTAGCGCTCTAGAAATGATATTTTGCGCCGTGTGGTCCCGTGATAGCCGAACGTGACCAATTGTCATGTTAATCTGATTAAAACCAATCCGCTTCAGCTTTAGGAACTGCATTCGTTAGTCGGTTTTCATCGGATCAGTGTCAGTGAATATTTAACGAAAGAATGCGAGATTATTTTAAAGTTAATTCACTTTTACATTCATTCATTCATTCATTGCAGTGCATCGAGAACTCACTGGTAAACATAGATTTCTTCATAGGGACCTATTTGCCATAGTAGCAAACGCTTTTTTTTTCTAGAATTAAGGTCACAATCGAACATGTGCGTTCGATTTGCTTTTTGATTGCATCCACTTAACATGTGGACTGTGGTCCACATGTTAAGTGGATATATATATTACTTGCATCCACTTAACATTTGGACCACAGTCCACATGTTAAGTGGATGCAAGTAATAAAAAAGACTAATACTAACGACTAATAATGTAAATAAAAAAGACATCGAACAACTATCTTAAGCGCAATCACGGTCGCTTAAGAACGTCAAGCGATGCTGCAGCTAGTGACAATTCTATATCAGCACAAGGGCCGGCCGAGGGGATACCGATTGTTTTCATATACATACGGCGTTGGGACGTGTTAATTCGTAGAGATTTTGTTTTTTTTTTCCGCGGTGATCGACAACTGTGGGAACGTATACGTACCCATAAACATCTACATCTATCCTGGATTAAAGATAAAAATGCAGATAGTTGTCACCCGTGAGGACAAAGATGGAATGTCTCGTTGCTAGTAAAAGGGGTTTCCGGTTCTCTATACTCGCCATACGAAACACAGGTGCTATTTCTCGCTGGTATTCTTTGAGAGCGTGCCCATTCGTGCTACAATCATAATACAGCTGCGGCTTGTCTCTACCATGTTGCATGCTGGGCGGGCGCGTCGGAAACCTCAGGTTTTTATTATTTGAGCTGCTGGTCATCGCCTGATTTGGTTTCCCTCGGTCGCTTCTTATGCTATCCAAGGGTAGCTTAATGCTGCTGTGCTTCGTATGGTGAGTGTAGAGAACCGGAGACCCTTTTTACTGGAAATGAGGCATTCCATCTTAGTCCTCACAGTTGACAACGCATCTGCATTTTGATTCGTAATGGACAATATATGTAGGTGTCTATGGGCCATAGCAACCACTTACCATCAGGTGGACTGTGTGCTCGTTTGTCACCCTATCCTATATGAAAAAAAAACTTAGGATAGCAGTGTGGTGGCGACGTAAGAGAATTTATCTCCTCTTTCTTCCCGTGTGTGTCATAAAAGACGACTACAGGGAATGCCAGATATATCTTTAGGCTTCCAACAGATTGTGGTGTGACTTCTTCTTGGTCAGTGCGTACACGTCTACTGCTGGACCTATGTACAAACTTTTACGTAAGGGCGCGACGAGTAGGACATTTCACAAGTATAGCGCATGTGGTAGCCCTCAGCTTTTATGGAACATATCCTAGACAATTCAAGGGATCACCTAAGATGAGATGTGTTAGCTACGATGGTTTACGATCGCTGTTAGACATGCATCAATCATTTATTTCTCGTGACCGAATCATTCTAGTACATTTGAATGATCAATCCGGTACATTCGGATAGATCATTGAAATGGATCATTTCGGGCTTCAGTACCCTACACTAAAAACAATTCATTAAAGTCATTCGGGATTCGGTCGCTTTTCGACTCATTCGCAATTCACACATATCACGAGTTAAAAAGGTTCCGTCAATTGTTTGTGATTGCTTGTACCGTAACATTCAAAAACAGACGAACCATCAATATTTTTAAGTGTACCAGCTCAAACGAACAAATCATTCAAGATTGACACAACATGTCTATAGCCGTAAATTTCACAGTACGCGTGCAAACCGGGTTCGATGAAATTGTTAATTGCAGGAACCTGCATGTCCGAAAAATTAGAAAAATATTCGAAGACCTGTGAAGTTCGCCAACACTCATTGGGGCAG
Source organism: Parnassius smintheus behrii (assembly GCA_036936625.1). Taxonomy (NCBI): domain Eukaryota; kingdom Metazoa; phylum Arthropoda; class Insecta; order Lepidoptera; family Papilionidae; genus Parnassius; species Parnassius smintheus. The sequence goes on from JAUPFT010000022.1 coordinate 35,582,145, forward strand.
CGCGGTGGACACTTTCTTGCCCTAATATCCTCTCAGAAATGAGGAGTGACCTCAGCCGTGGGATATATATATATATATATATATATATATATATATATATATATATATATATATATATATATATATAGGCCGCAATTTTAACCTAAGATGTATCTTTTATATACAAGCCGATTTTTTTTACCGTCTGGGAAAAATAGGGTGTAACAGGTGTACGGAATAGAAGATTATGACACTGATAAAATATCAGTGCTATAAGCTTTCTTATTAAGCTATCTATAGCTAGAAAAGATAACACTATACAATCTCACTTACACTGGACGTAAAACAAGTAGAAAAACTAAAAAAAAAACTAGGGCCAGCAGCGCTAAAGGTGCGTAAAGTTTGGAACAAATCGTCTTCACAACGGAAGGGCCCATGTCACGAACTGAATTTTACAACACAATATTTCTCTTTAATTTTTATTTCAATCAAAGACGTCATAGCTAAAATGGCGGCCAACACACGCCATCTTGTTCCATACAACATAAAGATACAATTTTCATATTTAATAGCTAGCTTAGATAACCTAAGATGTATCTTTTATATATACAAGCCGATTTTTTTTACCGTCTGGGAAAAATAGGGCGTAACAGGTGTACGGAATAGAAGATTATGACACTGATAAAATATCAGTGCTATAAGCTTTCAGCTTTCATTGACGTATTATGAAATTGATCTATCAATGAATACTAATAATTGGGTGCGTATTATTTTAATTTAGATAATTTTTATTTGATTTATTTATTTAGTTCAAAATTTTTGTTTTTATTTTTTTATTACCGAAAGTTTATTTCAAATTTGTGGTATAAATTGATAGTTTAAATGCATAATATGTTAATGTCAAAGCAAAAAAAATGTAAAACATTAGTGCCATAGGCTTCAATTCCGTTCACCTGTTACAGGATGTAATTTTTAAATTTTTTTCCAGACGGTAAAAAAATCAACCACTATATAACTCTTCTGTACGTATGTTTGTCAACGAAAACCTCCTAGGCTGGACTGATTTTAATGAAATTATTTGGTGTGTTTAAGTGGGTTCTTGGATGGTTCAGATTCACAATTGAACCCAGTTGGCGCTGTTGGTGAGATTCAGAAATCACCCGTGCGAACCTGGGCCTTCGCTAGAATTTTGTAAAGTATAATAGATCCGTAAGTATCGCTGCTTTCTATATATCAGACTGGCGACCTTCGCGCGTTAAAACACTAGATAGCGTTCAGTAGTTGTTATAATGAATTAAACCATCATCTCTTCTAATCGTAAGTAAACCATAGCGTTTATTTAGAAGCTTCTTTGCAGCGATACTTACGGATAATCCACAAAGTTGTACGGGCAGTGACCGCTGTCCAATGAATAAATTTGCGGTTGCCCGCAAAGCTCCTAGTCTATCGAGTAGCGAATACGTAATGATATTGAACGATATTTAAAATGGCTTTAACCAACGGGTTTTAAACGATAACGGTGAAAATAGTAGATATTTGAATATTTATTTTTCGGCCCAGGATTATAAAAGTATACTGCCGTTAGGTCTACTGATAATATGTGATTGAATATTTATGTAGTTATAATAAATAATATATTGTATTAAATTTATTTTTAATAATTTCACTCTTATAGCGAACACACAACCCACCTGATGGTAACTAGATGCTGTGGCCTATAGACATCTACATATACATCCTCGATCAAGAATCATAATGTAAATGCGTTGCCCTGAGGACTGAGATGGAATGCCTCGTATCTAGTAATTAGGATCTCTGTTTCCTTACACTCACTATCCGATCGCAGCATTGAGCTGTTATTTAGGGTCAGCCCATACGTACCACAACCACATCAAATCGAAGCGAAAAAAAATTTTGTCACATGTGAATTGTGTCGCAACTCTAATCGTGGCGTTGACGCAAAGTTGTGTTAGCGATGTGACCGGTATCATTTGTGGTCGGTATCATTCACGCAGTCGATAATGACTGCAAAATGTAAAAGTAAAACGTAAAGTTACAGCCTATATACGTCCCCCTGCTGGGCACAGGCCTCCTCTCATTTCTGAGAGGGTTTTAAGGCAAGGAATAGTTCGTCGCGCTGCCCCAATGCGTGTTGGCGAACTTCACATGTCTTCGAAATATTATTAATTATCATTTACAATACAAAATGCGCCCGCCCACTTGTTGTGGTTGTGGTATGTGTGGGTAGACCCAAAGCTCAAGACTAGCTGAATGGCTGAACCAATTGTGATAAACTGAACAAACAGGTATATAGCAATGCCAGAAAGGATCTAGGCAATACATTTTTTAGTTTAAGTTATTTAGGTAAAACGAAAATTTTTATCTTCAATCTAAATAGCGTCAAATTAATTGACACTATACAGGCAGAGCGGGGACGAGTCGCTAGTATATGAATATACTTATAGTAGAAGTCAAAAGGTATAACAAATTATAAAAGAATAAATTCGCTTTATAATGTTTTGATATATTAGCTGTTACTATTGCGTTGAACAGAAATCAAGTACTGGCTTGATTAAAAGTGAAAAACAGACATAAATATTTTTAGCAGATGAATTTAGGAGAAAAACACTAATGAATGGGTGCGTTTGGCAGAAAAAAGCGCTAGCAAGCGCTTGTAAGCAAAATGGCGATCGTAAGCGGTAAGAGCTGTCAAATCGTAAGTAGCTATTTTCCTCTAGGACACGATGTTAGTTTTAACCGGGGAACCTAACCTAATTTAAATATATGTTTGTAAAGTATTCATATTAAAAACTTCCCAATCATGAATTTTTAATAACATGTATATGTTTATTCATGTCATTATATTACTTAAAACTAATATTGCACACAACAACTTATAAACACTACTTCAAAACAAACAAATTAAATAAGCAAAATGGCGGATTGTGTCAGTGCTACTGAAGTAGCAATCGTGTCCTGGCCGAAAACTATTTTAGCGATTGTAAGCACTTGCTAGCGCTTTTTTCTGCCAAACGCACCCAATATGTAAGTAATCGTAAGAGTATCCGTTACAACATTTCGTTTTGTGGTTGTGGAATGAGCGACGCTGCAGCTACATTATAGTTGTAGTCCGAATGGGTCGGCTCGATCGCGGCAGGACCACGCTCTCACAGAATATCAGCGTAAAATATCAGCGTAATGCTGCTGCGTTTCGTATGGCGACTGTAGAGAACCGGAGACTCTTTTTACTGGAATCGAGGCATTCCATTTTAGTCCCCAGGGGTGACAACACATTTGTATTTTGATCCTTAATTGAGGATAAATGTGGATGTCTACGGACCACACCATCCACTAACTGTCAGGTGGACTGTGTGCTCGTTTGTCACCCAACGCTATGAAAGAAAAGATAACACTATACAATCTCACTTACACTGGACGTAAAACAAGTAGAAAAACTAAAAAAAAAACTAGGGCCAGCAGCGCTAAAGGTGCGTAAAGTTTGGAACAAATCGTCTTCACAACGGAAGGGCCCATGTCACGAACTGAATTTTACAACACAATATTTCTCTTTAATTTTTATTTCAATCAAAGACGTCATAGTTAAGATGGCGGCCAACACACGCCATCTTGTTCTATACAACATAAAGAAACAATTTTCATATTTAATAGTTTTTTAAATTATAGAACTCATCATAAATTTCTCATAAGAACGAATAAAATTGGTCTACGTTTAACGTATAATGTGTTATGTACCAGTCCTTTTACAGAATATTTACGAAAACAACTTTCTTATTACTTCATAAACCGTAAAAGCATCTCCATTTTCCGACAGTTGCCCATTACGACGCCATTTTTCTTTGTTATTTGCGTTTTGAATTCATCTTTTTTTCATGCCTTTAATGAGGTCCTGTCCTGTCCGGTTTATTTCACTGTTTTTCACCCTTACTTTCTTTTTATTTAGCTTTTTTCCGTCTTATTCACACAGTGGGTAATATTTGTTGAGATAATAATCTTTTAGTCAGTTCCAACGTGATGATATCTTTCATTTGTTGCTTTTTGTCTTTTACTCGACCGCGGTGGGGCAATGAGTATAATATTTTTAGCCGGCATGTATGTATTTCGTATCATCCGCAATATCGGTCTCTGCTATAGCACGCCTCATAGGGAGGATTTTGCCATAGTTGCCACGCTGGACAGGCAGATTGGCAACCGCAATGTTTTATTAATTTGAGTTGTTATTGGGAAGATGATGCTGCCAGTGTCCTGTTTCAGTTTCCCTCTCTCGTCTTTAACGACACCCATGGGACGATATGGGGTAATGGATATTCTTACACCTTCACACCGTTTAGTGATATTAAATGTTTGGCATCGGTGCTGCGGACGTCGGGTGTGAATTCCTGACGGAAATGGCCTAATAATGATTAGTCGTGGGCTGAATTTTTATCCATTTTTTTATAGGATAAGGGTGACAAACGAGGTGGTTGCTGTAGCCCATAGACATATACGTCTATCCTAGTTTGCGAAACAAAATGCAGATGCGTTGTCAGCTGTGAGAACTAAGATGGAATGCCTCTTTTCCAGTAAAAAGGGTCTCTGGGTCTCTACACTCACCATACGAAACGTAGCAGCATTAAGCTACTATTTTACGCTGGTATTCTGTGGGAGCGTGGCCCTTCCACTGTCGAGCCGACCCATTCGTGCTACAACTATACAATTATTATAGCTGCAGCATGGCTCCACCACGTTAACAAATCTATGTGCGACCTAAAGTACCTCCACGATGCAGAAGAAGTTTCTAGTGTGGAGCTGGGGGTAATGTAACATAATTTATAATTGCAGTTATGCAATTATAGTATACTAGTTTTTACAATTAATAAAAATCAGTTACAACGCAAATATTCCTTTAGGATGTGGAAATTTCACAAAATGGTGGGATTTGCGTGCAATTACAACTCTTTTCTTGATATTACTTTACGATATGTATACAACTATACAATTACAAATTAGAAAAAGATTATTTATTAATTACAATAATAGTATTATAATTAATATTGGAAAAAGAGTAGTATAATAGTAGTAGTATAAATTAATTATACCTACTTAATAGTAGTGAAGATGATTGAATATTATAATAAAATAAATACTTTTTTATATTTTGTTTGTTTGTATTTATCTTTTCCAACTAACCAGTAATCCAATCATTTGTTTATTATTCTTAAATTTACCTTTTCGGAAAAACAAAAATATCAAAATTCACTATAGACTCTATAGTGTAGAGCCTTATGATAATTTTTAAGAAATGTATTATTTTGCAAATTATACCATCACAATGACGTCACAGCGTGAAGTCAGCAGTTAGGTCGCACAGGTTAAGTTATGTATATACACGTTTAGTATAGATAGAAGCTGGGCGAGCGAGCTTAGCTCGGTTAAAATAAAAGTTTAGAGAATTACATCTATATATAAATACATGTACAGTGTAAAAATACGGAATTCCATATGAAACGTTGGAACCGTTTCCGAAAAACCAGTTACATGATATAAATATACAAACTATAAACATTAAATAATGATGTTCAACAGATTTCATTTACTATTGATAAATCAATGATTATGTAAATTTTACGTAATCAAATATTTATCAACCCCAGTTATAGCCCCGCGGGAAATGTACGCATAGCGCCGTTAAAATTGCGTAGCTTCAAAAACAAAACATTTTATTTGTGAACTAGCTGTTTCCCGCGACTTCGCCCGCGTGGAATTTATTACGATTGGATTTAATTGTAATTTTTTTTTTGTGTGGAACTCTAATTATTTTTCTCAATTAAAAGTAACCTAAGTTACTCCTTATAAGATTAGCTATCTGCCAGTGAAAGTCCAAACAGTAATCGGTTCAGCCATTTCTGAGATTAGTCGTAACAAACAGTCAGACATACAAAATTTATAAAAACTGTTTTTTTTTATAAGTACCTTATATACTTTTATATGTATTTAGTAAGTAGAGTTGAACATTACAATTTTTTATCTATTTGGTATAGATCATAATTAAATTTTGCTCAGCTGTAGAGTGCGGGCGTGTGTGATAGACATTAAGAAAGAAAAACAAAATAAACTTGCTATATTTGTAATCACGCAAAGCGATGTGGTAGATCTATGCTTTATCCATTAGGCTACTGTAAAATTAATCGCTTTGTCGAAATTACAAACTATATTACGCGTAGAAGTGAAGTTGTTGTTTTGTGAAAACACAAAGAAAACGAATTTATTACGAGAACGCAAACTACAAGCAAATATACAGGGTTATATCGCAAAAAATTTTCAGAGAAAGTTCAGAAAAAGTAATGTAGGGAAATAGTGAGGAAAATTAATTAAAAGAAATTTTAAACATTCTGTCCTTTTTATTTTTTAAATTCAAAATGCGTGGTAATGCATTAGTTTAACTGATTTTTACTGCGCACGAACACATTCTTAAAGTTCGATCGGTAGGCTAAAACATTGTTGCCCATAAATCACGTTCAGTTTGGGATAATCTTAGTATTTATAAAATACTATACTGTCCTATATTGTCCGCGATAGACTCCTAAATACTTAAGTGATTTTAATCAAATTTGCACACTGTGTGCAGTTTGGTCCAACTTGAGAGATAGGCACTGACCTCTATATATATACAAGTACGCTGGACTGGCTATACCATAGAAAATGACTGTGCCAATTTGAAACGCCGCTAAAGGATGTCTTGAAAAATAAAATTGACATAATATGCCAAAGTCTGTTGTCATATTTAAATTGTCTTATTCAATAAATCTGTATTTTGAACTTTTAAACTAAAAAACGAAAGTATTTTATGTTGTTTGATTGTGTATATTAGTTACATAATAAGAATTATTTTTATTAATAATGAGAGTGGGCGTAATCTGTATAACTCGTTACCAAAAGGGAAGTGGTATAACATTTCACAAGTAAGTAAATTTGCAGCAAATATGAAACAAATTAAAACTATTTGATAATATAAGTACTTAAAAATTTGTTACTAATCTTAATATCATATATACCAACATCTTTGGCTGTATATTACTGAGTTTTGATAAACAATAAAGTACAATAGGGTTGTCGAGTTCCTTGTTCTTAATACTTATCGATGTTCTTTCCTACCCATATCTGTAAACAAACAAAGTCTCCAACAACAAACGATTATCAAATGTTTATTAATTAACAGCTTTCCAAGTGAACCTAGATTAAAATTATGGCTTAAAAGCTAAAATATTGTGAATTGGCGTCCGAAACAAAATGATCATATTCGTTCCAAAGTATTAGATTATTATTTCGAATGTTTTTTTTATTTCTTCTTTCCTCATTTTTCACCAAACTCAAGGGCCATAGCCAAGTGTCGAAAGGTCGCCTGATGATGTGGAGCCACGTTGTATGTTTTTTAGTGGGCTGCGGTTAGAGGAGATTCCTCTCCCTGTACCGTTGTAGTCGAGGTGGAGTCGTAAGGGAAGAGGAGTGTTGATATAGCGATTGGCAATGCGCCACTCGGCTATCTTTCGCGACTTTGGTAAGACTGCACCACTCGATGCTTCCAAGTGATAGTTTTTCCTGGCTCCATTCACATATCGGGCTCGTGGAGTCCATAGTGCAGGTAGAGTTAGAGGACGCGAAGGGCAGTGTGGTTTGTTTCTGGTGCGCCTTATCTGAGAATGAAAACGGGGGGAGAAGTCAGCAACTAAGGAGGGGCTGCCATTGGGCGGCATTATTTACACTTATAGCAAATTATGTGGACCTCAAATCTTGGATTGCGCTTTGCAACAGTTGTATTTTGGTTTAAGTTGGCTTACTTGTTTTAATGAATAAACCCTACCACCAACTCCGGAGTAACAATAGCCAGTATTGGTTTCTCTACGTTTGTGTTACAAAACGCAAAATGAAGTTATCTTGGTGTAAGAACAAAGAGTAAAATTATTCAAGGGTTAGTTACTCTGGTTTAACATAGTATTTGGTCAAATCCATCCTTAATATACGGTTCAATAACCGTGTAATAATGTTATGGTATTCTTTAACATAATGTTGTCCATAGTTCTTGGACAATTTCATCCGAAGAGCTCGTACCTCTATAAATGTTTCCTCGGTTTAAGATTTTTGTAGAATATTTAAAGACGATACCAGGAGACCCAACGGTATGGGTTTGGTTGCTTGAGAGAGAAAGAGAGAGAGAGACAGAGAGAGACAGAGATAAAGCTTTAGTGTGGGATACTACTTGCGAACACTTTGACAGCCCCATCTCAGTGGTATCTCGATTAAAGCAGAAGTGGCAGTAGGCAGTCAGTTAATTGTACCATGCGTATAACCTTCGCACAAGTGCAACCAATAAGTTGATTGAATTTTCCGCAGTTAGATGAACGGTATAGCATCGTAGAAAGTACGAACAAACATAAATTTTTATATAGTAGAAAATATTTTACTGTCTGTAGACAGACCTGTAGTTGATTAGAATAGGTGTTATTATAGCAGCTGATTTGTTTTTTATAATACTAGAACCAAATGAACGGTTGATAATAAATTATTTTAGAAAATATATTTTTATTTTTATTTTGTGTTGTTAGTTTAATCTTAATACTTTTTTAGTTGAATGGTCTAAGGGCTACAATGGCTATCCGAGTACAGAACCAGAGTACAAAACTAATCCAACTGTAGAGATGTGTAAGACAGGGTAACGTAACATACCCGAAATACTTTACCGCTGCATTGGAAGACGTTTTCAAGCTACTGGACTGGAAAGGACGTCACTCACCTTCGATTTGCCGACAATATAGTCCTTATGGCAGAATCGCTGGAGGACCTAAGCACTATGTTCAATGACCTCAATAGTGTCTCCCAACGGATAGGTCTTAAGATGAACATGGACAAAACAAAAGTCATGTGTAATATCCATGTCATACATATGCCGGTGGTTTTTGGGAGCACTTAGCTGATGTTGTTAACGAGTATTTTTACTTGGGACAAATAGTCCGACTAGGTAAGTTCAACTTCGACTGACAGGTCAATCGACGGATTCAATTTGACTGGGAGCGTTCGGGAGATTACAACACATCTTCTCGTCAGTCAGTGTCAGTGATGACCTATGGACCTGAGACCAGGTCTTTCACTGCTGGCCGTATGAGGAAGCTCGAAGTCACTCAGCGAGCTATGAAAAGGGCTATGAACAGGGGTTCAAACTTAGGAATGAGGATATCTGCAGCAGAACCAGAGTGACAGACATCGCCCAATGGATTAGTAAGCTGAAGTGGTAACTGACCGGCCGTATAGCTCGAAGAAAAGAATACTGATGAGGAAAAAAGGTTCTCGAGTGGCAGCCACGTACCGGCAGGTGAAGTGTAGGACGTTTCCCCACTAGATGGAGTCAAAACCTGGTAAGACATACAGGAAGTTGATGGATGGTGGCTCAGGACCGTGCTTTGTGGCATTTCTTGGGAGAGGCCTATGTTCAGCAGTAGACTTGTGTAAGGCTTTAATGATGATGAATGATAATGGCATTATATTAATACGATACATAAATAGAATGGACGTTACGGGTAGATTCCATCTATACATAGAGTCCATTCTATTTAGGTATAGGTAGAGTATAGGATTTTATCGATATAATTTGGTAGAGACAGTGTACCAATCCCTATTATTAGTTCCGTGTACGTGCACTTCTGCTGTCAGCGCCAAAATGGCGGTAATCAAATCGCTTCATCATGTCACGGTGTATACCCAGTCCAGCGTACTTGTATATATAGACGTCAGTGGAGATAGGATAGTTTTTGCCCATTAGTGACTCACAAATTTTTTTTTGCGAATTTAAGGATTTTTGTGTAGAACATGACAAAGGGTTGTCGAAAAAGGCAGAACGACGTCTGCCTGACAAGCTAGTTTCGTATAAAAGTAGAAGAAGCCTACTTTTATACGAAACGATATAGAAGAAGCCTTATTTACTCGTATTTTCAAGAACTGTAATAACGTTATATCGATATTTATATATTTGAACTTAAGTTTAAAATTTGGCTATTCTTTGAAAATGACGCTGTATAATATTACTATAGGGTTACAATATACCAAAAATAAAATCAAACAACTTTTATGGAGACAGGCGGACTCTTAATATATTATCTTCTATTCTTAACGACCTCCCAGAAACAATTAAAAACGAATTGAATGAAAAAAAAACTTAAAATTTAAAATAAAAATTTAAACATCATATACTATAGAACCTAAATTAAGGCTTCCAATTTTCCAATTACCTCAGTAAAACTTAAAAAAAAAAAAACAAAATTAATTATTAACTAATTATTAAAAATAAATAAATTGCTATAGAAATCAGCCTGTATATAAAAAGTGCACACTCACTACCTATAGTCTTAAGAATTGTATAACGTACGGCGATGAGTGTGTACGACACTCATCGCCGAAAAATAATGAAACTTGTTTGTTGTCATGTAACTGATACAATTTAGAACGCCTAATTAAATGTTGAATATTATAAGAATGTGTGTGTAAAGTAAGATATATGTACTTATTTGTTATCATACTTAATTTTTAAAATTTTATGATAGTAGGTAGTTATTAAAAATAATATGTTAATGCACGTAAACGTCTGCCAGCATCAATACAAACCGTTTTGCGGTTTAATAGTGCTGTATACTAAATTGAAAATACTCTTTATTGTAAACCAAGGAAAGATAAATATAAGAAAAATAAACAAATATTGAGAAAAAAAACATAAGGCAAAGAATATTATGAGATAGAGCTTTGCTGCGTATTATAGCTGCATTATGCAGCATTTTTGGGTTTGCTGGAACGAGGAAGGTTCACGCTTACACAGAACTATATGGTAAGTAACGTGAACCGTAGACTCTTTTACTGGTAAAGAGGCATTCCACCTAAATTTTCACGGGTGGCAACACATCCAAATTGTTTTTCTTAAAACGTTACCTTCACACAGGATTTTCTTCTGTATCGTAGGGGCAGTTAACATACATACATTTCGCAAGGACAAATATCCAGGCCCGGAAAAAATTTAGCTTTGAGATTCGAACCTGCGGCCCCTCTTTACACTGCAACTCATTGCTAAGCCACTGCGCTACGGAGTCGTCAATTTTGATTCATAATAGAGGATAAATGTAGATGTTCATACAGCCCCCACTTTTGCCATAGACAGCATTCATTAATAAAGCACTCTTTATCATTAAACTTCTATTTTCTTTTCTTCGTTTACCATCCGACCAAACTAATATTGAATAATGTTTAACTGCGATTTTTATACTCGGCGGATGATATTTATTTCAAAACTTGGTATTTGAATCAAACTCTTTTCTTAACTTATCAATCGAACGTAGATTCTTCACGAATTAAATTATAGAGTAGAGTTCAAACGTCTAGAAAAGGTATTTGAAAAGGACTTTTGTGGATTGTATTTACTTCAAAATTTAGTTATTCATGCAAACCTTTTAGTTACCTAACCAATTGACAAGTAAATTTTAAAATTATATTGTAGATGTGGCGATGATCGATTGAACCCATTCTCTTCATCATCATCATCATTACAGCCCTTCACAAGTCCACTGCTGAACATAGGCCTCCCCTAAGTAACGCCACAAGCACGGTCCTGAGCCACCTGCATACATCGACTTCCTGCATGTCTTACCAGGTCGTCACTCCATCTAGTGGGGGGTTGCCCTACACTACGCCTACCGGTACGAGGCTGCCACTCGAGAACCTTTCTTCCCCATTGGTTATCGGTTCTTCGAGCTATATGGCCGGCCCATTGCCACTTCAGCTTACCAATCCGTTGGGCTATGTCAGTCACTCTGGTTTTACTGCGGATATCCTCATTTGTGAGTCTATCACGCAGAGAAACTCCGACCATAGCCCTCTCCATAGCTCGCTGAGCGACCTTTAGCGTCCTCATACGGTCAGCAGTGAAGGACCACGTCTCTGATCCGTAAGTCAATACTGGCAACACGCAGTGGTTGTATGTACACTTTAGTTTTCAGAAATTGAGGTATACCTGACGAGAAGATGTGTCGTAATTTCCCGAACGCTGCCCAGCCGAGTTGAATCCGTCGATTGACCTCTCGGTCGAAGTTGGACTTACCTAGTCGGACTATTTGTCCCAGGTAAACGTACTCTTCAACAACTTCGAGCATAGTGCTCCCAACAACTACCAGCATAGGCGTGACATGGACATTAAACATGATCTTTGTTTTGTCCATTTCTTGTCTATGTCCAAAAGCGGATTAAAAAATGTAGCTGATAATAACGACAATGACTCGCTTCGATGGCGCTAGGACTGAATTTAAACGTATTTCAAAAAGCTTAAAAGTTAAATGCTAATTAAAACTCCCGACTAAAGTGACCCTTTTACCCTCACGTACCTACGTGAGGGTAAGGTGGTCACCTTTAGGTTTTGCCGCTTTATAAAACCAAAACTAGAAGGAGGACAGTGACAAAAAAAAAAACAAAGTGGTATAGTATAACTCACATATTAAGAAAAAAAATAGGGAACAAGCTCTGGCAATAATTAGGAACACTTCGAAAAATCAACCTAAAAAAACTTACGACACTAAATAATACTCAAATCTACTAAAATATTTACTATAATGTCAAATGTCAAAACATCGTCGATGAAACAGAGCCTTTTGATCCTTTAATATTTGATTGACTGCTGAAGAGCTATCGTATCACAAAGGTATCTATCCAAATAAGGCTGTAGTTTTTGAGTTATAAAAAAGTGACCATATTAACCGAATGACCATGTTACTTTCACATACTTTACGTAAAAATTTTACGGAAAAAAATGTTTACCCTTTGTCTTTCCTACAATTAAAACGAATCTAACATAGCACAATAAACAAGCTTTATACTGGAAACCCTTTTTACTGGAAAAGAGACGTTCCATCATCATCCTCACGGCCGACAACACATCTGCATTTTGATCTGTAATCGAGGATAAATGTAGATGTCTATGGACCGCAGCAACCACTTACCATCAGGTGGACTGTGTGCTCGTTTGTCACCGTATCCTATTAAAAAATTGATGGATTGTTACGTATGAAAATTTATTTATAACGGACGGTTATTTGCGTTTAAAAATATATAAAAATCAATTGCTGTCCATTAGTATAGCTAAAACTCGAACACGGCTGGACCAATTTCGATGAAATTGTGTGTGTGCGCGCGCGTGTGTGTGTGTGTGTGTGTGTGTGTGTGTGTGTGTGTGTGTTTGTTTGTGTGTGTGTGTGTGTGTGTTTGAGTGGGTCCCAAGATGATCTAAACAATTGGACCCGGTAGGTGGCGCTGTTGTCGAGATCCAGAAATCACGCATGGGAAGCCGGGGCGTATCAAGAGTTTGCAATAAAAAATTGTGATAACTGTGAAAAATTCTTCAGAATAGGATCAACATTGAGGGTTATTCATTTACAAACAAACTTACAAATTTAAAAACAAAATTTCTCTTTATAATCAGTGTAGATTAATTGATATGTGCAAAGGAAATCTGAATTTAAGATTTTTCGTTTAACATTTTTTTTACAAAAGACTATGAATAAAAGAATATCAAAGTAATTTTCATCTGGCATTAAGGTTCGCAAAATATTCGCCGAGGTTGAAAGAGTGCCGAAATTGAACAGACTAGTCTCTTTGTTTGATTTCGACACTTGGTTATTTCATTAGGGCTTAAGAAATTATTGCATGCTTCATGTAGATCTTACGAGTTTAGAGTGATTAATTTATTTCAATAATTAGATTTTTATTATTTTTATTTAATAATTTATAAATATTATGATTTTATTGTTAATTAAATGTTATATTTCTTTCTTCTCACATTAATGGAATTGAAAAACGTGGCGGGAGATTTTTTTTTTAACAGCGTGTAATAATTGTCTATGTCATAAATTATTTTTTTAAACTTCATTGCACTGGCAACTATTTGCCTCTTCCTTTATTAAATAAAGAATATGACTGCGTATGTTTTCATCAAAAATTCGTTATAAAATATAAAAAAATTTCATTATGCCGCAAACAATGGGTAGGAGCTGATCATGACCCTCACTCACTGTAGGATAGATTTGTTGTTATCGACACGCTTAGCAGACGAATTGCAGGTAGCAATGCTGAATGATATGCCCTCCTTTCACTGCTATATTATAGATTAAATTTAATTAATATTAAATAAATGAAAACTTAAACAACAATGACATTTTTATGCAATTTAACTTTTAAAGTTAAAAATTAATTAGCTAATAAAAGAAAATGATGTCTTACCTAGTTTAAAGGGCATCTCCCGCGTTCCATTAATTGTGTGCACTGTCATCGTTGCCACTAATCACGGCACCACTACTCCCAACACCACTACACCAGTAAAGACACACCAGCGTCTATAATACCGTATATAATAGTAACAGTAACGGTAACGGTGGTGACGACGTAGAAGTATCCATCATCCTACTTTACCCCATATGTGTCGTAAAAGGCAACTATGAGAATTGTTAGAAAAATTCCAAACTCCAATGCAATCGTGATAAAATCTACACCATCTGGATGCTTTGCGGTCACGTATTGTGCGATTTACTAGGAGTTTACTTCCTCACAAGACTTCTTTATGGAATCGCTTACTACTGGTGATTTTTTCGGGTCTTCAAGAAACGAGCTTACTCCTTTTTTGAAAGGTCGGAAACGCACCTACAATTCCCCCGGTGTTGCAGCTGTTCAAGGGTGACGGACGAATCAGGTGAGCCACATACTCGTTTGCACCCTATTATATAAAAAAAAGCTGTATGCTCGTTTCATCGATGTAATAAAATAATCGATTGGTCTCCATTACTTGGTTGTGTAACTATCCTGTTTAATAACTAGATATTAAAATAACCGTTCGTTCAATATCTAGATATTAAAAATAACCGTTCGTTTAATAACTAGATATTAAAATAACCGTTAGTTTAATAACTAGATATTAAAATAACCCCTGAAGGGGTGCAACGGCAAGCCTGGCGATTGTGACAGGCCCTCTCCCTACAAAGGGAGAAACGTATTTCTACCAGTGGTCTATTACGCCGATATACGTATCTTTATTCTTATAGATAATTATATAATAATAATAATAATGTCCTCCCGACATCCTCAAAGTAGACTAGCCATCGGTGCAGGACAGGATTTTAGTGCCCAAGCGTATGCACAGGCACAGGTGCACTCTCTATTCCCTCACTCTCTTAGTCAGGTGGGACGGTAAACCGACACGACCGGAAAGAAATCAGGCACAGGACCGACGGATTTACGTGCTTTCCAAAGCACGCGGGTGTGACATCACCAACTTCCCGGCTTCGGGTGGTTACTGAGAATTTCTTGACGGAAAAATTCAATAACCGTTTTTTTTCGCCCGACCCAAGATTCGAACCCGGGGCCTCCTGATCAGCAGTCACGTTACTTTAACCACTGGACTAACGAGGCAGTCAGATATTTATATAATTGAATAAAAATTATTTGTCGCACATAAGAAAATTAAAAATGAATCAGTAAGCGGATTCAATTACTTGTGTCAGTCAATTTCAACTATAGATAGATATAGGAGCAGCTTTCAAATCACGATAATGTAATTAATTCCTGATGAGAAGTTAATTAGGACATTATACATGAAAGCTCGATTGGTATTATTTCATTACATCAGTATAAATGGTACTTAAATGGATTTGACAATGGAAGATCAATTTTTAAATGGTTCCAACATATCTCTTAGCTAGAAATATTTATTTAATATTTCTGTCGAGAAATTCACTGTGTTTCTGTGTTTCATCCTCGTACCTCAAAAATCACGTAAAGCCGTTGGTCCTGCATCTGATCTCTTTCAGATTTAGAAATGTATGTTAGCATATATGTTTCATTTAGCGTTTTCGTGAAAGAAAATTTTCGTACGAGTTTTTTTCGTAAAATCTGTGAATCACGTAAAGCGCGTAGACTAAAAAAAATTACGCACCTGATTTAAATTTTGTGGATTGCTAGAGATTTATTATAGTTTGTCAAGGCACGGATTTTGAAACATGAGATCATACTCGTAGACTTGAATGAAACTCTGCTCACTGACTTATTATTATTATTTTTTTTTTATCTATATAGTTTTCTCATCTGGTTGGGTGCTATAAATATATAATTATAAATGAAAATGAAAAGATAAATATACATAAATATCAATAACATAAAATAAATATAAAAGTACATAAATAAATAAAAGCCCAACCAGATGGAGGCCCTCGGCAGGGGAGACCAAACGGCCGAGGGTTAGGGGGAAAGGGAAAGAAACCGGCGGACGATGCGGGCGGTATCGAGGAGCACCGCCTTCTGCATTTGAACCTGGAGCGGTCCGCCACGTAGTCCCAGCCGCCTCAGATGACCCGAGAGGCTGACTGGGATTAGCCCGTTTGCAGAGACGACTACAGGAATAATTTCGGTCGGCAGACCACCCCACATGTCGGTCACCTCGTGAGCCAGGTCCAGATATTTTGTTTGCTTGTCTGTTTCGGCTTTCACGAGGTTCTCGTCATACGGAATGGTAATGTCGACCAAAAATATCCTTGACTGTGCCCGGTCCATCAGCACAATATCAGGCTTATTCGCAAGAATAGTCCTGTCTGTGATGATGGCCCGGTCCCAATAGAGCCTGGCGCGATCATTTTCGAGCACGGCTTCCGGCAAGTACTTGTAATACGGCAATTTCCGATCCACGAGACCGTATTTCAGAGCGAGCTCCTGGTGTAGAATTCTGGCTACTAGGTTGTGCCTGTGCAAGTACTCAGAGTTAGAAAGCGCCGAACAACCGGAGATAACATGCCTAAGTGACTCACCGGGATGGCGACAAGCTCGACAGATGTCGACGGTGCCATCCTTTAGGATGTATCTCCGATAGTTGTTGGTCTTAATAACCTGATCCTGTATTGCACAGACAAAACCCTCGGTTTCCCCGAAGAGATCACCAAAGCGTAGCCAGTGGAGGGAGGCTACTGTGTCTACGAAAGGCTCATGTAGAGCCTTGTAGAACCTCCCGTGGAGCTCCTTCTCCTTCCATACGGTCTCCCGGTCGGAAATGCTCTGCACTGCCGGGTCTTGCCATTGCTCGTTGGCTAAGGATAGAGGGGTAAGTCCTTTATCACAAGAAATGACGTCCTTATAGAATGGATCATCCGATCTCGCCAGGAAGTAATCACGGAGGCTGCACACTTCGCGATTGTGCATGGTGAGCGCGCTCAAGAAGCCACGACCACCATGCTTCCGCGGCAAGTACAGTCTCATTACCGACGATCTCGGATGATGCATCCTATGGGACGTCATGGTAGTGCGGACTTTTCTATCCAGGGCGTTAAGTTCAGTCTGAGTCCACCTGAGTATGCCAAAGGTATACATGAGGACAGGCATGACCCAGCCGTTATATGCGTGTGCCTTATTCACACCGGACAAAAGGCTGTTAAGCACTTTGGTCAAGCGTGCATAAAACACGTCGCAAACTGACTGTTTCATACCAGTCTCATCGATACCGATGTTTTGTGACATACCCAGGTATCGGTATGTTTCAGCCTCGGAAAGGGTCCTTAAGTTGACGGGCACAGATAAGTCTGCGCCCTCAGAGTTAGCAACCCTTCCCCTCTCAACATGGAGGACCGCACACTTATCCGTCCCAAGCTCCATTCCAATGGAATTGCTAAATTCACAAGTGATGTTTAGCAATTCCATAAGATGGGAGCGACTGGAGGCGAATAACTTGAGGTCATCCATATAGAAAAGGTGGGTCACTTTTGTCCCTCCTTTCCGTAGCTGAAATCCCCTCCCGGAGCCCTCCAGTAAGGTACTGAGAGGGTTCAGAGAGAGGCAGAACCAGATTGGACTCAGACAATCGCCCTGGAAGATACCCCTTCTTATCCTTATGTGGTTCTCCGCAGCCATCATCCGCTCACCCAGATGACAAAGGATCGTACTCCACTGCCCCATACACTGCTCGAGGAAGTCTCTAACTGTACAGTCTATCTTGTACAGCTCGAGGACTCTCTTCAGCCATGTATGGGGCACCGAGTCGAATGCCTTTCTGTAGTCTATCCAGGCGGCGGAGAAGTTCCGACGGTTGCGTTTCACCACTTTGCCAATGACCGCGTCAATGAGGAGTGGTTCCTTGGTTCCACGACCACCGCCCCGACATCCATTTTGAGCGCGCGACATCACCTGATTTGAGTCCAGGTGACAAGTGATTCTCGCGCTCAAAATGGATGTCAGTGTCTTATATATGGTGGGTAGACACGTAATGGGGCGGTATTTGCTCGGGTCTGTGGTACCCTGGTCTTTAGGAACCAAATGAGTGATCCCAGTAGTGAAGAGGCTTGGGAGCGACTTCTGGTTGAGAGCCTCTTGAAACTGTCGGGCGAGCACAGAGTGACACACCATGAACCCCTTCAGCCAGTAGTGATGCAGCCCGTCAAGCCCCGGACTTTTCCAGTTCGGGGCCCTACGGACCGCCTCAGCTACGTCATCCGGCGTTATGATGACGGGGTCCATGGGCGTAATACCCGCACACTGACTCGCCACAACTTCTGTCCAAGGGCCCTCGCTGTGGTTTACGGGCTCTGACCACAGGCCGCGCCAAAATGCTACACTGTCGGCCTGATTCGGTGCTAGACCCGTTCCACTTACCATTGGTCGCTCCAATGATTCATAGAGCCTCTTCTGATCACTCTGGAAGAGACGATTCTGGTTGAACCGTGTCGACCTCTCGGTATATCGCCGAATCCGCTTTCCCCAAGCAGCGATTCTCTGCTTCAGATCATCTATGCGCTCCGTCAGTTTTTGCGTTATATCCGGCTGGGACAAACTGACATTTGTCCCAGCAAACGCCATCCTGACGGTGCGCACAATTCTTGGCCTGTTGTTGCCTGATCTGAAGCATATCAGTCTGCCGATGAGAGCTCTAGCCCTTGCGATACGTTCCTCAATTCTTCTTCTCCATGCTGGGATAGCGCTACTATGGCCAGTAGCGCGTCCAGCCGTGGAAACCTTGGCGCCTATGATACGGCAGACTGCCAGCGCGGCGCCAAAAAGAATTGAGTCCGTCTCGCAAAGGTCCCGGCTGGTTTCCAAATAGGTAACCAGCATTGGGTTCAGAGCCCTCACGACAGCCCGATTCCGCTTGCTTAGGGCTATGCGGGGAAGTCGCGGTCGATTTTCGAGAGGCGTACTGCGCGTTTCCACAATCGCCTCTTCCAATATACTCCTCATATGCTCTAATTCCAGTTCCTGGGCGACTGTTCCATCATCGTTTGAATCAACCACAACTGGGGTATTCACGGCGGCATCCACGTTTGCGGATTGCTCTACCATTTGTGGCGCCGCATCCTCAGCCGTAGCATTCTCATCCGACGAGGGAACAGCCTCACGTCGTAGCCGTTCGAGTTCGGCGACATCAAATATATTTGAGCGCAAGATATACCGAACTCGGTCTGCCAGGTTTTGCTCTGTGACGGTTAAAGATGGCTCCAGCTCAGCAAAAAGACGATGCATCCTAGCCCGATACGCCAAACATCCAGTTTCTTCCCCTTTTGCCCTAAAGTACGCCAGCAGTGCGTTTGCATTCATTTCTTGTGACCAACGCATGCGACGTGCTCCACCAGCGGCGGGTGCCGCTTGCTGAGTCCGAGAAGACCCAGCCGACACCAAGCCTTCTTATTATTATTATTATTATAATCCGTGCGGACACCGCTTGACGGACACGCAGTTGTATCAGGTTTTTATATCTGGTGGTCGCATTTGGTGGTAGCTAGGACTTCTTTTACGCTGAGGAATCCGTCTTGGTATTACCATCTTGCATATTTGTACTGCCAATTAGCAATGCTTGCACTGCTGTGTACCGGACTGGGAGATATAAAGAAAATCAGTGTTATTACCGCTTGTGAGGCTTCTTTGTCATCTGTTTTTGAAGTTTGAAGTGTCCATAGACTATGTGGCGGCGCTGTCGTGGTGTCACAAGTGAAACACATCGAAGCCTAAATCACGCTTTCAAAGTTCCGAAGCAAAACAGGATATATGGAATAGCTCCGAACTATCACTTTAAAAAAACGGCTCTCCGGGCAGAATATGCTACGCCGTGTACTGTGATTTCGTTTGTAACTTTAGTTTTAAAAATTAAATAAGTAACTAATAGTGGTAGAGCCATGCTACAGTTATATTAGTAGGATAGCTATAGCACGAATGGGTCGGCTCGACCGGGCAAGGATCACACTCTCTCATAATACGTGTTGTAATAGTGTTTCGTATGGTGAGTGTAGACAACCAGAGAACCCTTTTACTAAAAATGAGGCATTCTTACTTAGTCCTCACTACACATTTTGATTTGTAGTCGAGGATAGATGTAGATGTCTATGGGATACAGCATCCACTTACCAGGTGGACTGTGTGCTCTTTTGCCACCCTTGTCCTATAAAAAAAATCTAATATGTTACTCCTACAACCCAGCTACTACTCGAAACCAGTATCGCAGACAAACGTTTAAGTAATGCTACTTACCTTAATGTTAATATTAACTGTTCTCGTAATAATTCGACGATTTTGCTTCATATATATACACCTCCAATTCACCCTAAGCCTGGCTTAGTAGATAAAATATCACTTTCTCCCTTTCGCGGGTATGAAAAAACTTCGGCCCCTATTTAATAAAAGATATCGTATTCGTCTAAAGTTGAAATTATTCGAATAGAACTGTACGTAAAGTTATTCAAATACATATTTTAATATAAGTTATCCATAAGGCATACAAATACGCCTACTTTCAGAAGTAGACTTGTGAAGGGCTGTAATGGTAATGATGATGAAAGCATACAAGATGACTAAACAATATTATAAATTCCTTCCTTCGGCAACAATCCTGATTAAAGATAAAAAAGTGATATACACTGTAAACACTAGGAACGAATACAGGCTAGTCATACCAGTTTCTCAACTCCACAGAGTTAGTAATTCATTCTTGGGACAATGTATTCGATATTACAACAATTTCCCAGAAATTATGCAAAGTCTCTCTATTACCAAGTTTAAATATTTAATTAAACAAAAACTGTATAAAAAGGGTCATTATAATATAAATGAATACATGGTTGATAAAACACCTGGGAATGAGGTGGTCGCTTCCAAGCTGTTTCTAAAATAAATTTTGTAAATATTTTGTAACCATTCACAATGTAAAATTTATTTATAAGTAAGTCCCGCTGGGTTTCTTACTAGTTCTTCCCAGGACGTAGGTTTTTTTCGAACCAGTGGCAAAGTAAAAAACGACTTTCAATAGGAATAGCATGTAATCTATATTGAATAAAAAATCATTCTATTCTATTCTACACCTCAGGTGCATCTTTTCATATGCTTCGGTGGTCACTTATCGTCTTTCCCTTTATCTCTATAAAAATCGCAATAAATAAATTTCACCCAATCGTTTTTCAAATTGCACAAATCTACAAGCACACAAAGGGGCCCATGACATAAATGTCGCCCGCTTGTGAAATATTATTTGATTCGTCCCGTACCATTCCCTTTTACATACTCTACACAAAGCTTACATCTAAGGTTGGCTTTGCGAGATGAAAAATTATTTGCACTCAGGGCGAGTTATGAAAGAAACAACTTTAAGATATAATTTATTAGAAGATTATTTTATTTTGTCTTTTTTTTAATACGATAAGTGTATTAAACGAGCACACAGTCCACCTGATGGTAAGTAGTTGTGGTGGCCCACAGATATCTACATCCACCCTCGATTACGAATCAAAATGCAGATGCATTGTCACCCGTGAAGACTAAGATGGAATGCCTCGTTTGTAGTAGTAAAGAGGCCTTCGGTTCTCTACACTCATTACAAAATACAGTAGTGTTATGCTGTTATCTGTATATGTCTAAGGCCATTAACAGAAATTCTGGTGGAGACATTAAGTACCTATCGATGCGCGTTTCTTTTAACATTAACAACATTAATATTTATAAACGTAAACTTTTTGATCTACTACATGAAAAAGCATATTATTCTTTATATGAATTCCGTAACGACACATTTTAACATTAAAATACTACATTAAATATATATCTATCATGACATGTGCCAATTAACATTTGATAACAGTTGGACAAAATGATGAGAATTATTGTATGCTATATTATACTATACTTTTATTATCTTTAAATTTTGTTACTATTAATACATTTTTTAATTATTTCAATTAGAAACTGACATCAGAAGAGAAAAAGCAATCATTATTTTATATTTTGTATGCCTACTGGCGGGACATAGAGAACCTACCTTGTATTTTACTATGTATATATTGAGGTCTGTAAAATAACCTATGTTCACAATATAACTGATTTGATTTGATTTAAAATTTGAGTGTCTACCAACACATTATTTGTATTTGATTTGTGTTAAATCGTTTTTAAAAATATTTTTACTTAGTTTCAACAGCAGCAGCTGTATTAATTAGTCGACTGTAAATAAATAGTGTCAAGGGTTTTTATAGTGAAATATAGAATTTCCGTCCCGTGAGTGTCGTAAAACGTGACAGAGTAACTAAAAAAACCACGGTTGCCACCCTCCCAGCTGAGCGTGGCAACTAAGTCAAATATCCCAACAAATATGAGGCGATCTATGGGACAAGCCTATTTTCAGCAGTGGAGTTTTAATATGCCGTAACGGTAATGATTAAAAAGAGTAAACGGCAGGTAGAGAAAGCTCAGTTTGAGGAACAACGCCTTAGAACTTAATATGCCCTAAGTTATGTGTTGTTTATATTTGTTTGTCTTTACGAGGAACAATCAGGTTAAGATCAATTCAAAACAGATTAATAAGGTTTCAGGCTTTAGTAGCTCAGGGGTTAATCCCCGTCGTGCACAGTACGTGATCAGATTAAATCGGAAATTATTTTACTTACCACGTTATCTATGATGAAGGAAAACATCATGAGGAAATCATTGTGTCTGAAGAATAAACAATTAAATGAGTTTTATAAATGGATAACTTTACTAATTATGATTCAATAAGCGAAAACACTAAACGATGTTTTGAAGTAATGTCTACATTACGTCAAAAAAAAACTGGTAGATTTCTAAATTTTAACTTTATTAAGAAAAAGTGATTACGTTATATCTTTTTTAGGGTTCCGTAGTCAACTAGGAACCCTTATAGTTTCACCATGTCTATCTGTCCGTCTGTCCGTCCTCGCTTAATCTCTGTGACCGTTAGCACTAGAAAGCTGAAATTTAGAACCAATATGTGTATCAATCACACCGACAAAGTGGTAAAATAAAAATAGGAAAAAAATGTTTTATTAGGGTAGCCCCCCTATATGTAAAGTGGGAAGTGATTTTTTTTAATTTCAACCCTAACGTGTGATATATTGTTGGAAAGGTATTTAAAAATGAATAGGGGTTTACTAAGATCATTTTTTGATAATGCCAATAATTTCGGAAATAATCGCTCCAAAATTAAAAAACAATGTGTCCCCCCCCATAAGATTAGAAAGTATGAAAAAAATCTGAAAAGTAGAACTTTATAAGGACTTTCTAGGAAAATCATTTTGAACTTGGATGGAAAGTCGGAGCGCCTGCCGCGGAACGTGCAATGTTGCACGCTCCATGTTCGCGTACGTACCCACTACCGGGAGCAGTTGCAGGAGCGCGGAGCGCTGCTGTAGCGCGAACATAATGGATACCCACCTTTAAACTCATAAGTGGGAACACTTATTGTGACGGACGGGAAACTACGGAACCCTACACTGAGCGTGGCCCGACGCCCTTGGCCGGTTTTTTTAAATTGAAATAAACTGTTTGAAATTAAAAAAAATAAAACTCTTTTTTAGTTTTTAATAACAAAAATTGAGTAATTCAATCCTTATTTAATTGTATCAGAAATTTGATGGAAAGAAAATGATTGTTTAACTTATAAACAATTTAGTAATAGAAGTTGAATGAGTGAGTTGATGGAGTTATATTGTATTAAATATTTATTTAATACAGTATAACTCCTCCCCTGGCTCGAACATATCCGGCGATCCTCCTGGGCATGCTGAAGATCAAGTTATCCAGCATTTCTTGCGGTAACCTATCCCATTCTTGAATAACGGCTTCCCTGATCTCTGGCACTGTTTGGGGAGACGGATGTCGGTTCCAAACAGCTCGCTTAAGAGCATCTCAGACGTACTCTATTAGGTTTGTGATGTCGTTTTCTCGGAGAGCAACATTGACTCGCTAAACTCAAACGCGGGCGCATTATCATTAACCAGTACGAATTGGTGCCCATGGTTTACTTGGAATGGTCTGAAAATTACATCAATAGCGACTGTTTTGTACCTATATGCCCTCATAAAGCCTCGATACAGGATCAAAGGCGTTATAGCTCCAATCATAATTCCACCCCAAAAGGACACGTCGGTATAAGTTAGAACGAAACACAACCGTTGACCACAAACACGGATCATAGATTAAACGCGGTCTATAATCTGTCAAAACAAACTCTGGATGATGCAACAATTAAAATCTTATCGAAAGGATTGAATTTTGAAATAACACCACGAAGAACTGTTTGTATAAAAACAATATGCAGAAAGAAGATTTGGAGGCGATACGTCAAGATATTTCATCTATGTTACATCGAAGTTCGGTGCCTAAACTGAATCTTCCTAATGACCAATTTATAGCGTTAAATAACCTACGCAATAAACCAGAACTCACGATTCTTCACGCAGATGAGGTTAATGGCTACGTTAGTCAAGGATGCGTCCGATTGTAATTCTAAAATACAAGAAATTTTATCACGTGTAAACACTTATAAAAAAGTTAAAAATGACCCATAAAGAAACACCCCGAAAAATTAAATCTGGACTCTGGTATCTGGGATGGGAATCTGGTAAAATCGATAATACATACATGTGCTGAACCACCGAAGTTGTATGGGCTACCAAAAATACGCAAGCACAATGCTCAACTACGTCCCATAGTGAGCCAAGTCGAGTCGCCAACTTACAGATTGGCTCAAAACTTAGCGAAAATACTTTCATCGCTCAGGGGACAAACAAGAGCACAAGCAATTAATTCCTACCATTTTGTCAGCGAGATTAAAGACTTACATTAGGCAAATAATGAAACTATGGTAAGTTTTGGTGCGCAGTCACTATTCACATGCTTACCTGTTGAAGGCTGCATCTCAATTGTAACTAAAATGCTGAAAAAAAATGACCCTAGAATATGCAGTATTACTCAGACACTGCCTTACATCTGGTTACCTATAGTGGAAGGAGGAGTTCTACAAGCAAGTAGATGTTGTGGCGATGGGCTCACTTGATGTGAGGTCAGCAGTATGTGAACACGTACAGGATCGCCCCCGTCACTACATCATTTGATAGACCACAAACCCTGTTTCTGTTTCTGTTTCTGTTCATACTACGTAAATCGGAACAAAAATTAAAAAAAATTAATCTGGAGGTAGCCGTGGTTAACTATGATATTGGGACGTCAAACATTTCGGTACAGCCCGTCAACATGGGTGCTGTAATGTGCTCTAAACGTCCTGAATATATAATAAGTTATTATAATTGAATACTAGCGTAAAATATCAGCTTAATTCTGCTGTGTTTCGATTGGTGAGTGTAGAATACCGGAGAGACTGTACTGTACTATACTGGAAAGGAGGCACTCGATCTTAGTCCTCAGGGATGACAACGCATCTGCATTTTAATGTTTAACCGAGGATAGATGCAGATGTCTATAGGCCACAATATCCACTTACCATAGGTGGACTGCGTGATCGTTTTTTTGTATTTATTCTATTAAATAAAATCAACTAAGGCCTTACTCTTGGGCTGAGTCAAATAAATCAAATGTGAGAGTTTTGACGGAAACTTGGCCGTAGACGGATTGTCGCTCCAGTTTTGTCGCTTGAATAATGGTTTGAAGTGGATTTTGATTGGTAAAAGTGATACGATTTTTGAATTAAGTGTCCGCGCGTGTGAACTATTAAAAAAAACGACGAAAAAAGTGCTTTGATGTCGATATAAACCTCAAGTTATTTTGATCGCGTGGGCGCCTTATGAACTTGGGTGACTGTCGTCGTCAACTGTCCGCTAGGTTGAGCTGTCGTCAAAATCTCCCAAGGGCTTCGCAATGTGACGCATCAGCATATTGTGAAGAAAAGGAACATAAAATGAAGATTCCAAAAGATTGATAGGCTCAGAAGGTCTAGAAACCGGAGCCGTAAAGCCAGTTATTGAAAAAAAAAATCAAATGTGAATACATACAACGTCGAAATGTATCGCAACGCTTACGACAATGAATGTAATGCACTTCGAATACACGATATTCGAAGCAATAAAAGAGAATAGAATGCATAATAGAAGAAGCACTGAGAACATCAAAGGCGAATAGAGTACTATGATTTTTGTTTCTAATAAAAGTACTTTGTAGGTATAGCGCTTCGAATAAGAATTCAGCTTGAATCTGTTTCATATTCAATGCTATATCTATTTTATACGAACGCAGAAAACGTGTAAAATTTTTAGTGTCTATGTAGTTTATCTAGGTTATCAATCAAACTACGTATTTTTTTTGGAAGAGAGGGCAATCGCGTATGTGGCTTATACCTGATGGTAAGTGACTATCGCCGCCCATGAACAACTGCAACACCAGGGGAATTGCAGGAATATGCCAACTTGAAATATGTAGCTCCGTGTTTCCTTAAAATTCGAAGTTTGTTTAAAAAAACTACATTAAACAATTTAAACACTTATATTTGAAAGTATATTTTATGTAATCAAAGATTTACGTATTCACAATCAACATCATAAAATATTATAATTGTATACCAAATTACTAATAATCATGCTCGTTTGCCCCCTCTTCTATAAAAAAAAAAAAAAAAAATACTGCAAAAATTGATTCGAAGTAAAGTACCCTAAAGAATTCGAAGAATTATTTATATTTAATTTAAATTTTTAAAAGTTTATTTATTTTTTTCCTAAAATTATTTGCTGTACAGTTGATTTGAGAAAGCTTTACAATTACAGAAGTCACGGACTCAGCAGTAATCAACTCGAATAAAAACATAAAGCGACCGAAAATTCAATCCGGTTTCGAAGTCAACAAATGTCGTTTAACAGGGAATTAAAACCGGAATTGGCGATGTTATAGCACAAATTTCATCTGAAATATCAATTTATTTTGTCCATTACATTCGAATACAGCTCTATCGACAATTTATTTTATAGGTCTTGAGAAATAAACAAATGTGATTCCCACTAGATGGAGTGACGATCGTGCTTTGTGGCATTCCTTGGAGGAGACCTATGTCCAGCAGTGGGCTTGTGAAGGGCTGTAATAATTAACTGAATGAAGAAGATACGTGTGTTCTATATTTTAGTCTATCCTCGTATGTATCTGAGATATCCTTTTAAAAGTACTTATGTACTTGTGTTCGTCTGCAAGTATTCGCTAGTAATAGTAATGTCCTCTAGACCGAATTTCGACCACGGCGACCTGCCTCAACGGAGACTAGCCATCGGTGCAGGACAGGATTATAGTGCCCAAGTGTATGCGCAAGCACAGGTGCACTCTCTATTCCCTCACTCTCATAATCCGATGGGACGGTAAACCGACACGACAGGAGAGAGATTAAGTGCGGGACCAACGGCTTTACGTGCTTTTCGAGGCACGGGGGTGAGACACCGCCAACTTCCTGACTCCGGGCAACTACTGAGAAATTCTTGACGGAAAAACTCAATTTTTAATTTTTTGGCCCGACCCGGGATTCGAACCCAGGAGCTCATGATCGGCAGTCGCACTACCACTAGACCAACGAGGCAGTCATTCGCTAATAATATCAATTGTAATTTATAACTTTCAAAGCAATGCATCTTTTGACGATAGCTTTTGAAAATATTTTGACGTTTGCCCTATTATTTCGGAGGTATCAATAATAGACGTGTTTCTCGAACTAGTGTCCTTTGCAGGAGTTTGTAATTTTTTCACACAGTCATCATTGATTTGTGAGGAAACCATTTCGTAATTTTTTCAAAGTTCTTTCAATAGGTTTTTCGATTGATGAAGCGAGTCACAGACTACGCAGATACGATAATATTTTATCTGCGTATAAAAACTTAACGATACTATCCGAAATGATACTTTCACTTGAAATCCTTCAAACTTACTGGACGCGTTTTTTGAGGAGATTGTTAATACAGAGAGTTACCTACAATGAGTTAGCATATATTACTTATAGATTTGCTAGACAGCTGGTCAGAATAAGATTCAGATTTTCAGTTTGATGCAAGTGTTGCATTAGCATTTACTAAAAAGGCGAAGAGTTTGGATAGAAAGTCATATAAAGCTTATAAAGAACAAAGGTAATCTAATTGCATTTTTTCAGTGACCATTCTGTATTTATCTGCAGGTAAAATCCAATGCAGTTTTGTATCTTCAGATATATTTGTATGAGCAGATAACATGTTACCAACTTTCCATATACATCGCGCGATCGCACTTAATAACAAAAAATAAAAATAAAACAAAATATAATATTTATTCGCCATTTATATCAGAAGTTTCGTACTTTTCACATGCTGCATTGATTTTTTTGATTGTCATATGATTGTCCCTTAGCTTCCGACTTTGTGTCCTTGTCTATCTTCGATCTAATCACAGAAGCGTTACACTGGGTTTGAATAGGGTTGGCACACTTATTAAAGTCAAAACTTTTTTAATCTATTAGACTCGCTTAAAGGTCTCATGAACTTCAAAAGCTACAAAGGTTCGTAGAAATAAGACTCCTTAGAACCGAGTGGAGAGAAGAGCAAGTATGAATCTTTGGGGTCTTTTTAATCTAATGTTTACTAATGTTAATGTGTGCTTTCCGATCGGCTCGATTCAATGGCGCTGCGAAGTGATGTTGCATATCTTTGCATTTTATTTCGCATATACCATGGGGAGTGCTCTGAGGAATTGTTCAGATTAATCCCAGCCGCCAAATTCCGTGAACGCACTATGCGGCAAACGTACCGATACGATCCACACCATCTGGATGCCTGGCGGTCCACCACTGTACGTTTTGCAAGGAGTTTCTTCCGCGTACGACCTCTCTGTGGAATAGTTTACCACCGTCGATTTTTCCGGACCGATACGACCTGGGGACCTTCAAGAAAAGAGCTTACTCCTTTCTAAAAGGCCGGCAAGGCACCTGCAATTCCCCTGGCGTTGCAGTTGATCATGGGTAGCGGTAGTCACTTAACATCAGGTGAGCCGCATGCTCGTTTGCCCCCTCTTCTATAAAAAATGTTATAATATCATGTACAACTTCAAAAATCATCATCATCGTTACGGTCTATCGAAACTAAACTGCTGTAAATAGAGCTCAGATTGCCTTATAGAGGGGATATTTGGTAAAGTCACCAGGCTTGTCTTACTTTAGTTTTCTACTGTCAAGTAGTGATTTAGATGATGCTTCTGCCCATCACCTGGTTTATTTCTATCCAGGTCATGGTCTGCCCATTGATTAAACACTCTGCT
The DNA here is from genome assembly GCA_036936625.1 of Parnassius smintheus behrii. Taxonomy (NCBI): domain Eukaryota; kingdom Metazoa; phylum Arthropoda; class Insecta; order Lepidoptera; family Papilionidae; genus Parnassius; species Parnassius smintheus. The sequence goes on from JAUPFT010000022.1 coordinate 35,611,710, forward strand.
ATCATTATCAACTCTCTTAATATATAGATTGCGGCCGAACAATGTATTCTTGTTTAAAGCTGCTGACTTCCCTTTGTGATCATATCCTAGGCAGCCCTAACAATTACATCAGATTTGATAGACCACAAATCCTCGCGAAAGAACATCGATTCCTACCAAGGATGAACGCGTAGCTATTGAAGTTATAAAACATCCTATTTTCAATATATAAGGAGGCCGGGTACTACCACCTGCTTGGGACCCTGTAATTAATAAAATTAAAACTAACCCAAATATACCACTGCAAGACTTCAAAATACGGTAAGTTCATTCTGCGTAGATCGGTCAATAAATAATAATTAAAAAGCTGAAGGTACCCCGGGTTAACATTGACATAGGGACGTCAGTCACCTCAGTCCCCGTGACTTAAAGAATTAAAAATTATTTAAAATTAAATGCAATATTATCGGTAACAGTAGTTTTAATCAATGTTCGCGTAAATATAATAGATCATTAGGTACTTCTTATGTTTGTAAAGACGGTGAAAATGTTACGGACCTGGATACCACACAATACTGTATAGATATGGAAGCGAGTGATAGGAGAGAAATACAGGGTTATTTTTCAAAGACTAGCCAAATTTTAAGGTTAAGTTCAAATATATAAATAATGATATAACATTATTGCAGTTTTTGAAAATACAAGTAAATAAGTCTTCTACTTTTATTTGAAATTATCCCAAATTGAACGTGATTTATGGGCAACAACTTTTTTGCCTACCGATCGACCCTTACAAATGTTTGCGTGCGCAGTAAAATCAGTTAAAATATAATTACCACGCATATTGAAATTAAAAGATAAAAACGACTGGTTGTTTAGATTTTTTAAATTAATTGTTCTGCACCATTTGCTTATATTACTTATTCCAAACCTTCTATGAAAATTCGGCGGGTTATTGCAATATAACCCTGTATATGATAAATGACATTCTAGAGAGAGAGAGAGAGAGAGATATTGTATACTTACAGATTTACACCAACAAAGTATAAAGAAAGAGTTTGTATTATTACATTGTTAGATGAGGACATAGTGACGCATTGTCGATCGTTAACTTGAATGAACCGTAAATGAAACTGCACCTGATCCCTTTGTTCTTCAACATTCTATTCTAAAATGCAAACCTGAAGTAATAAAAGAAACTATAAATTTGTAATAATGTTCTTAACTTCAATAACTTAATATTTTCGGTTAAATTTAAAAGAATTTTCTGTTATTATTAAGATTTATAATAATAACAGAAAATTCTTTTCATTTTACATTATAATTATCTTCTTTAAATGATATTAATATATGAAGAGAAAACTTTCTACATATTTTAAAGCATTTTGTGCGCGTGGAAGAGAGTGGGATTAAGCATTGACTTTATATAAAGCAGAAATCTATAATTTATCATCATCGTCATCATTACAGCCCCTCACATGCATATAAATAGAAACTAAACTAAACAGATCCGCTGACCTAAGCATCGGTCAGCTCTTGGATCACCAGATGCATTGACAAGGGGTAAAGAAATATCCCTGTACAAACGTTTTGCTTCGGGATTTCTGCGAGGGCTGCATATTTGCGCCGCATGGTAGATTCGGCAGCAGTAGTAGCAGCTGTTCCTGCTGCTTTTGCGTATGTAGTTGCCGAAAGATGTAATAGCGCACATGTGTCAACACAAGTCGCATCCCATAACTAAGGAGTGGCGGGGAGGCTTGTTGCGATTGTTCCGCACTATACCATCTAGCTTTGGACGTGTTGATTAAAAATGCTGACCTCAACCACAGCGGCAGCGATGTAGCTCATTTGTTTTTTAACTTAATCTCAGGCTGACAGTAAGGAAATAAAAATAAATAAAATAAAACTATAATTGTTTACATGATTCATTCATTGTTCTTACTTCTTTTTCTTAGTTATTTGCCAAACACGTAGTAATCTATGACAAAATAGTCGCATAGAGTAGAGTTTATCACCAAAGAATTTTAAGTTTGATGAGAATTTTTTGTGTAGCTTGCTTTCCAATACTGTGTCAAGCAAGAAGAAGCTGTTACTCGAGACTTCTTGTCAATGGTTGTCAGTTCTTCAAGTATAGCTCCGGACGGCCATAGAAGGTGTTTTGCTACTTAAGCCATATATATTTTCTTCCAAATATTCTTAATAAACGTTTATACGTAGTAGAGCCATGTTGCAGTTATATTAGAAGTATAGTTGTAGCGCGAATGGGTTGGCTCGACTGGAGAAGGATCACGCTATCACAGAATACGAGCGTAAAATTGTAGCTTAAAGCTGCTGTGTTTCGTATGATGATTGTAGAGAACCAGAAACCCTTTTAACTGGAAACGAGGCATTCCATCTTAGTCCTCACGGGTAACAACGCATCAGCATTTTGATTAGTAATCGAGTATAGATGTAGATAAAAGCCGGGAGAAGACCTCCTGCGTTTCGTGGAACAACGAAGCCGATGCCGCATAGACGATCCGATATCATTACATTTGCAGCGTCTGGAGTCCAATAGATCCACGAACTTCAAATTCTACGTTCTCCAGGTTCCTGCAAAATACACAAAAACATTACTTGCTCCCAATTTCTGGCCGTCTGGCGTAGTGTTTCTCTGATATAGGGACGCACCAAAGAATAATAATAGTCGTTAATGGCATACTAGTAAAACATGGTAATTATACGGATGTTTCAGAGTTCCCTAAATAGTGTTATATAAGAAGAAAGTTCCCTAAATAGTGTTATGTTTATATATTTTATATATATTTAGATTTTTTAAAAAAGGGATTTAGAAAGGGAATGGGGTGTACGGACCAAGTCTTTTCCATGCGCATGATCGCGGAGAAGTTTATGGTCAAAAAGTTTTTTGTGAGTTCATGGATCTGGAAAAGGCTTATGACAGAGTGGACGGGAATGTGTTATGATAAACACTGAACTCTTTTGGATTGAGCGCTTTGTTGATACAGACATTAAAGTCTCTTTATAGGGACTCTAGTGCTTGTGTTAGGATCAACGCGGTCTACTCGGACTGGTTTGGCATCCATAAAGGTGTCAGACAGGGCTGTGACGCTTCCACGTGGCTGTTCAACCTATATATGGATAGTTGTTTGAAAAATTTGGAACTTGAAGAATGCGGATTAAGAATGGGTGAGTTAACCATCAAATGCCTTTTGTACGCTGATGATGAAGTTATTTTTGCCTCGTCAGCGGCCGAGCTACAAATGATGGTTACATTAATGAACAGATCATTAAAAGAAAGGGGTATGAAGGTGAACGCAAGTAAGACGAAAATTATGGTTTTTGAAAGAGAAGAAAGTAAAACGATATGTGAATTAAGAATATAAGGGGAGTTGATAGAGCAAGTAGACGAATTTGTATATTTGGGATGCGTCTTTAGCAAGAATGGAAGATATGATAAGAATACAGAACGACGAGTGAACGCAGGAAATAGAGTAAATGGGGCCCTGCACTCTATTGTGAAAAGTCAGAAAAAAGTGTGCCAAAACAGGCACGTATGGCAACTCACAATGCTGTGTTGGTCCCTACTTTAACGTAAAATGGTAGTGAAAGTTGAGAGAGCTAAGAGAAGAGTGTGGTTTGCAAGATGATGTTGTGACCAGGAATAGGAAAGGAATGCTTCGGTGGTTTGATCATGTGGAAATAATGAATGAGGAAAGAGTGACAAAGCAAATTAATGTTGCAGAAGTGAACGGCAGAGTCGGAAAGGGACGTCCTAAACGAAAATTTGTCAAATTAGGAGTACTAAGTGTACTCCTAATATGGCCCATTTTCAACGGACGAGCATGCATGCGTACGTATATGGATGTGGAGGAGGCGAGAGAGATGTGTCAGGATGGTGCCAAGTGGAAGTTTATATTGGTGATATGCGTGAGTGTTTATGTAGGTATGAATTGATAGAATCAGACGTTACTTTGCGGAAATCCATTATAATAAAAAATAAAAATATAAATTTCTTCCCAACCTTCCGCTAAATAAATAAAATGATGTGTCTTACCTGGATTGTGGATTGGAGATGTTGAGAGCGCTAAGAGCGGTCAGCCGCCGTTGACTCTACATTACCTGAGGATGCCTCGTGTAGAGGCGAAACACGTGTCGTATTATCGTCGATGATGTGTCTTACCTGGAATAGTAGTGTTGGGAGTAGTGGTGCTGGGACTAGTGGTGACGGAGTTAGTGCATGCAATTGAGGGAGGGCGGGAGGTGCTCTTCAATCCAGGTAAGACACATCATTGTATTTATTTAGTGGAAGGTTGCGAAGAAATTTATATTTTTATTTTTTATTATATATGAATTTTTAGGTAAAGTTACGTATTGCTATGGGCCAATTTTCTTAATTTTTAAGTCCTTGATGCCTGAAATAAAGTTATTTTGTTGTATTGTATGTAGATGACTATGGGCCACAGCAACCACTTACCATCAGATGGACTGTGTGCTCGTTTTTCACCTTATATTCTACCTAATTACTAATATAAATAAATACGAACTTCATTTATATTTTTGTTGTATCTTAAAAAAAACTTACACAAATCTAAAGTACTTGTTGTTCATGCGACTGTATTTAACTCTGAATCAACGCTCATTAACTAAACTAACAAAATAACCGAAACATACGATTTATGTATACAGTGGTATTACTAATTCTGGTTAAGTAACATTCCGCTCAGCTTGAAATAACATATATATACATGACATGCCGTGAATTAATCACAGTAAATACTACTCATTTCGTAGGGCTAGACAGATAAAGTAAATACAAATGCACAAATATATAAATACATAGTATGTTAACAACTGAACCTAAGATTTGATTAAAAAAACCTCATAACCACATATTAAACGTACACACTACACTTACTTACCTATACATACGTCATACATACTTTACACACATACCCTCACTTAAGGGCCTATACTACCTCAAATAGCTTAACAAGATTCTCCGTTATGCCGAAAATATTACAGCACTAATTTTGATATATATATATATATATATATATATATATATATATATATATATATATATATATATATATATATATATATATATATATATATATATGGTAAAGTTGAGGATTAATGTTATGTACTATGTTAGACGAAAACACGATTCGATGACATGCGTAAGAAAGGAGTGAATGAAAAAATGACGGCTAATAGTGGAGAATGGAAGAGGAAGGCAGGAAAATCGAGAAGAAGAAGTTGATTTAAATAATAAAGGAATTACATATAAAAAATCCTCGATGAAGATGACGGAAAAGAAACCAGTTAAAGTTAAACGAAAAGTCCATATATACGGTACAAAAAGCTTAATAAATCGAGACCTTTCAGTTGCGCAATCCGAGTCACGTACGCAAACAAAGCGTTTACTTATTTCAGACGGCCCTGACGATTTGGCCGAACTCGCTATTACTTCACGTTGGCACGTAAGTGTGGGGCTTTTATCATTGTTATTTTATATTTGATGAAGTTAAAAATCCTAGAGCAGTACTGGCAACTTGGATATTTTAACTTCAATTAGGAACATTATAGAAGCTACATTTTGACGGCACTGCTCAATGTTTAATGGCTGTCTAAAATTCGATTAAAAAAAGTATACTGGGACAAAGACTTGTGACGGATCTCAATCAACATGATAAGCATAAAGAATGCACCATTTAGTTCCTAAATCGGGGGGCACGGCAGTGCCCCCGCCAAGTCGAGCGCGAAGCAAACACTGCCGTACCATCCTTTACTGGAACCATTTCGCCGCATTTTCAGGCTCTTATTTGAGAACCTCTGGATAATACCAGAACGCAGAAATTTTCGTCATCCAGTAAACTATAATCATTCACTATAAAAATTTGAAGTCTGAAGGTCATTTAGTTCCGAAGTTAAGCGAAAGCAAAGTTTCGCATTTATGACACTCATCAGAATAGAACTAGTATTTTCCATAAACTCAGGGAGCTGAAATTTGGTACAGAGTTAGGGTTTAATGGCCACATAAAGGGAAAACTATAAAAACTAGGATAATCGAACATCTGGAGTACCTGGTGACCCTGATTAGAAAACACAAGAGCCCAACCAAACTATTAGAAGAGATCGACATACCGCCTTTACAAAAAATATTCAACTTGGTGGGCCGCTTCATTTTTTGTCAAAAATCGAAGGTCTAAAGTATCTGATGAAGAACCCTCAGCTGGTCTCAGCTGTATTAGAGATATGGTAATGCCCCCTTCTACCATTGGTACCTAAAAATCTACTGTCATTGCAAAATCCAGCGTAGTGGGACACATCTTCTAATTTAATCTAGCCTATAGCGTCCCACTGCTGGGCGAATGCCTCCCCTTCTGCTTTTAATACGCATATAAATAAAATTAAAGGAAAACTCTGGATAATACTAGATTGGCTTTTATACTTATACTTACAAGTTTACAAGAAAAAAAAAAGTCGAACGATTAACTTTATTCTACTCGAACATTATTCAAATTAAATGAACAAATTGCACTAAAATATTAATTTCGCTCAAAATTTGGTCAAAATATAATGCATTGGACTACGAGTGGCGGTGATACCCGCACACGTCGCTAGATGGCGCTGACTGTATTTTAAAACGCACCCCGAGATAAAGTTTGTTGCTAAAGATTCCTTGGATTGTTCAAAATGTATGATGACGAAAGCCCGGGCGTGTTTACAAAAATATGAAGATGATGCGTCGATGACTGCTGGACTGGAAGAAACTATAATCATTAAAGAGGGAGCTAAAGTAATGTTTAGGAGAAATATTAATGTTAGTTTAGGTTTAGTGAATGGGTCATTAGGCGTTATATAAAAAGTGAGGACCCGGAAGACCAAACAAAGCCTAAACAATTGGTAGTAAAATTCGCTAATAATTTGATTCACGAATTATTGCCCATTAAGTCAAAATTTGAGATCATACCCCGGGCATACGTGTACAGGGAACAATTCCCAATCTGTGTGGTGTATGCCCTAACAATTCACAAGAGCCAAGGTCTAAGTCCAAAAAATGCCCTCATGGACATTGGTACCTCCATATTCAGTTGTGGCCAAGCCTACGTGGCGCTTTCACGAGGAACCAATCTTCATGGGATGCACCTCATAAATGTTGACTTCAAGAGTATAAAAGCTCAAGCTTCAGCGATCACCGAATACAACCGGCTTAAGAGTAAATACCGCGCCGATCTTTCAGATTTTAAACCGTCTAAACCGTCTAAAAGAATAAATGATGAACGCGAATGGGCAATACGAAAAACTGTTGCTACTGTAAAAGAATCAGAACCGGAAAAAAAGAAAAGAAAGATTTGTAATAATAAAAAAACTACTAAAAAGAAAAAAATGTGTCGAATAAGAAAATCTAATAAAATAAATCAATGTGCCCACGTTTCTACAAAAAGAAGTGAAATCCCACCAAAAACATTCTGTAAAAAACTAGCCAAGTCTCGATGGAGCTGCTTGTTTATCTCTAAAAAGTAATGAAATCTAGACAAAGCCGTGCCAAGTCTAAGGTTCCTTACTGCGATTTCTTTATTATTATAGTTAATGTTGTGTGACTTGGCCGTTGAAGCGTACACAAGGGTACAAAACCAGGTGCTACATGACACCCTTGCACCAATCTGTCGCCAGAACCGCTACCCATTGACGACGGAAAATTGCCACTTGGAAAACGTTGATTGAATAACCAGTCAATTGTAGGCTTTAGTGGTTTTAGTGTACACAGTGAGAGGAATTTTATACTAGCAACAGTTTAACCTGATTAACATAATTTCAGAATTTTAAGACAAGAGTTATAAGTGTTTCTTGAAAAACAATTTACCATTTCGGACCTTATACGGACCCAGTACGATATAACCATTATAGAACATTAATCATTAAAAAGGCCCTCAAATACAAAATTTGTATCTCAGAAGTCGTTTCCTGGTTGGCTATGATTTCAATTTGTAACGATTTTCAACAGGATTAGAAAGTAAAGAAAACCTTAAATTCATTCATCTGATGGCAAATGACAATCCTGTTATCAGTCATATTACAAACTATAAATCTGACTATGTTAAATTCGAGCTCTTTATTCGTCTTCTACAGCTAATATAAACGTACAGTTGCTTAATATGAGTCTCCCTTGTTAGGTGGGCTCTGGGTATGTTATGTTATGTTTGGCGTTAACATCATGGAAATACTGCCATAAATCTTTCTGACATATCCCTTAAATCAAATTCGAGATAGTTTCAAATAAAAGCAGAAACTTTATTTAGACGTATTTTCAAAAAGTGCAATAATCGTATATCATTATTTATATATTTGGACTTAAGTTTAAAATTTGGCTACTCTTTGAAAAATAACACTGTAAATCTATTTTATACGAATTACTTACCCATCTTCTACGATTGTTAACTTTAAGTAACATCGAGGCCGAGAAATAAAAATATATTATCCTCTTAACCGCAATAAAGCTGGCCTAGCTCTGAACGGAAGCGCTGGCCTATTTATTGTTCTTAGATTCAGAACTTACCACTTTCTTACTATTCCAGACAGATTGTTTCTTTTGATGATTGGGTTTTCCTCTGGTAATAATGTACAGTGAAAAATAAAGCACATTAGATCAATTCGACTGTGTTGTTTTCTATTTTGTTTTACGATAAGTTAATATATATATAAATTACGTGTCACGTTGTTTGTCCACGATGGACTCCTAAACTACTTAACCGATTTTAGTCAAATTTCACACCGTGTGCAGTTTGGTCAAACTTGAGAGTTTTTATGCCCATGAGCGACCCACAAACATTTTTTTTTGCGAATCTCAAGATTTTTAAGAGGACATGACACAGGGTCGTCGAAAAGGGCAGAACAACGTCTGCCTAGCAAGCTATGTATATATATATATATATATATATATATATATATATATATATATATATATATTTATATATATATATATATATATATATATATATATATATATATATATATATATATATATATATATATATATATATATATATATATATATATATATATATATATATATTACAAGTAACACTCACCACGAGATTTCTAAAACTATACACCCGATTTACTTGAAATTTAGTAGTCAAAATCAAGTTTTTTTTTATTGATTATTGACTATCTAGGTTCCTGCATAAAATATTATCGTGCGCTCAGCGAAGCGAACGGGTATCAGCTAGTGCCCAATACGATAATATCCTCTGATCTGGTCTCCCTGTAGGAGTCCTATCGATCTGAGTTTTTATTTCACTTTCTTCGTGTTTACATTAGTCTGTAAAAGTCTATCGCTGATATGGACAGTACACCCCTCCCATGTATGGAGAATTTGCCTTTATTCTGACATCCTTGCGTCAAACAGGAAGAGGTTTTTTTTTAAATTTTTATTCTGACAACCCTAGCAATTTATTGCATATGTCGGCTTTTCCGAGAATATCAAAAACAATGACTGACTATGTTCTTATTAGGCTGTGGACACACTTAAAATAACGTAAAATTACTTATATATTTCAAATCTTTATTTATATCATCTGTACGTGTTGAAATAAAACTACTGAACTGTATGTGTAACTGTACTCTTTAATTGCCTGTAATTTTCTGTAAGTACGTATGTTTGTTACTGAACTCCTCCTAAACGTCTGGACCGATTTTAATGAAATTGTGTTTGAGTGGGGGGTCCCTGAATGGTTTAGATTCACAACTGGACCCGGATGGTGGCGCTATTGTCGAGATTTAGGGATTGAGTAGTCTTATATAAAAAGTTCCGGTGAAGAAGAAGAATTAGGGACACATGTACCTAACATGTGTCCCTAATTCTTCGCCTCCTAAAAGGTTTCACCGATTTGGATATAATTTTTGACACGTGACCTGATCGAAAATTCGTAAGACGAAAACTTCTTTAGCGGCGTTGTACACATATTTTGTAATGGGTAAAAAATGTTAAGCTCGCGTCAGGACACGTGACCTGATCGAAAATTCGTAAGACAAAAACTTCTTTGGCGGCGTTGTACACATATTTTGTAATGGGTAAAAAATGTTAAACTCGCGTCAGGACACGTGACCTGATCAAAAATTCGTAAGACGGATGGAGAGTAGACAGACGGCGCGGCGTAGGAAATGAAGTATCCCGGTCTGTTTCTACGGCGCGACGAAAATGTATGCCTGCGTCTGCTGTTTCGTTTAGGCGGCTGTTTCGTTTAAATTCTCATGTTTGCGTACGATAGCGCAATAAATAAATATTGTATTCTACCACATAAATGATAGTACTTTTATACTGGTAATTAAAGTAATTCGTGCAAAATTATTCCCTAACCATTCCAAAATATCAAAAATGCACAACGTTAATATTCAAGTTTTCACTTCTGCCAGCACTCCCGGAGTGCATCCCATCGTTATTTTTACGAGTATGAGATACTTATGTGGTCACCTGGACGGTTCTTAACTTAAAAAGTAGTTGGATTTGACAGGTGGCGCTGTTGTTGAGATCCAGAAATAACCCGTGCGAAGCTCGATAAGTATCGCTAGTGTTATATTAAAATGATATTTCATTTAACAAACCGAAGTTTAAACAAGTTAGTTGAATGAACAGACAAACTTTTCTACAGTTTATTCAAGAGACATTTTCTTCAAGAAAGTTTTTAGTCTTAATTTCTTAATATAATTTTACTTTTGCAAAATTTCTCTTCGAGATGTACCATCTTTCTCTTATAGCTGTAGGGTTTTAATTAAAACGATTGCATCTAAGATAATATTTATTAGAATTACAAATTTATTTAAAATAAGTTAGCTATAAATTAGTGTTTAATATAGTTAAATTACTGGCTATAAACTAGTTCCGCAACTGGGCACAGTTCTCCTCAAATTTTTAAGAGGATTGTGGAACAATTCGTCGCTGCTCCAGTATGACTTAGTGTACTAAACATATCTTCGGATTATTTTCATCCCTCAGACATATATCTTTTAGCCGTGGTAGCTCAGATGATTAACGCAGATGATTAACCATGTACTCGGCGGTGAAGGAAAACATCGTGAGGAAACATGCATGTCTGAGGAATAAGACAAAAAAAATCGAAGACATGTGAAGTTTACTAACACGCATTGGGGCAGCGTGGCGGACACTTCCTTGCCCCAAAACTCTCTCCGTAATGAGGGGAGGCCTGTGCTCAGCAGTGGGACGTTTATAGGCCGTAACTTTACTTTTACTTTACTTTACATATATCTTTTACATCTTTATTGTTAGGTCACATAGCAGTTTTCCCACATTTCTCTCTTAGCTAAAAGACTAATTTACTGTGGTCGCAACTTATAAACTTTATAAATACGAAGTTTTTTTTTAAACAAGCACAAGCTGGCACGAGCATACAGTCCACCATATACTAAGAGATGTTGTGGCCCATACATACCCTACATTATTCCTGTCCCGTGATCCCATGAATCATATACGAACTTTTCGATTATTTTACTATTGTGTCTGTTTTGAGGACAAGAAACCTGTTAATTTTGGTTAACACTTAAAGTACAAATACATTCTATCTACTAAGGATTCTGACGTCGTTCAAAAGGGTCTTCGATTCTCTTGACAAACTTTATTTTTCATATAAATAGGGTGACAAGTCTGTAGCACATAGTTCACCTCACGATAATCCTCAAGTAAGAATCAAAATGCAAACGTGTTGTCACCCCTGAGGACTAAGATGCCTTGATGCCAATAAGAAAGGATCCCCGGTTCCCTACACCCACCATATGAATTGCAGCAGCATTAAGATGCTATTTGCCGCTGCTATTCTGACAGACCATAATGTGAGAGTAGTTATTTCCTGGTCGAGCCGACTCATTTCGTTCCACACCGCGTCTAAAACGATAGGAAATAATAGCTATTTTTCACTAGTTCACTTCTTTGAGTGTAGAATTCTTGAAGACTGTGGTTCTCCTTCATTAGTCCGAACCCATTTATGCTGCCATATTACAATTATATCGTGTCTGTATTCTCCATTTTCCATCTCCAACCCATTAATGTTGCAGTCATGTTAAAACTAGAATGGTTTTACTGTTTTTTTTTAAATAATATAAGGATGACAAATGAGCACACAGTCCACCTGATGGTAAGTGGATGCAATAACCTATACACATCTACATATCTTCGATAAAGAATCAAAACGCAGATGCGTTGTCACCCCCAAGGACTAAGAAGGAATGCCTCATTTATAGTAAAAAGGGTCTCCGGTTCTCTACTTTTTTAACATTATACAGGTTTTCTTTTTATTTTTACAAAATGAGGTTGACAAACGAGCACAAAGTCGACGTGATGGTAAGTGGATGCTGTGGCCCATAGACATCTATATTTATCTGAAAACTGAGATGGAATGCCTCGTTATCATTAAAAAGTATCTCCGGATCTCTACATTCATCATACGAAACACAACAGAATTAAGCTTCTATTTTACGCTGGTATTCTGTAAAGGCATAGTCCTACCCCGGTCGAGCCGACCCATTCATAGTACAAGTAATATTGCTGCAGCTTGGCTCTACCACGGCTAAAAGGTGGTAGGTATGAACAAGTTAGCTTTAGTTAAGTAAAGTAAACTATAAAGTTACAACCTATATGAGTCGCACTTATGAGCACAGGCCCCTCTCATTTCTAAAAGTATTAAGCTTAAAAGGTCCAAAACTCTGCAAAATATTTTAATTTAAACATTAAAAACAAATAAGACGTAACGGAACCCATCAGAAGTAGGCACCGTTGACAACCTCAAAGGATTCCGAAGATAATGCTCCCGGCTTACAAAATATTTACATTTACCGACACATTCTGTATATTAAATGAGGTATAACTAAGAAGGGCTTATCAGCTCTGTGGAATATATCGGGTGAAAAATACTTGGAGGCAAAACACAAATATGTGTTTGGGATTTAGGTTAACGGGCAGGGTAAATAATGGATTGACGCGTAGAGATATAATGATATCTCATATTTACGTGAATACTACACATGGAATAAAACAAATTATAACATGGTCATGATATGGAGGACTGATGTGTTTGACGTCCGTAAAATAAAAATAGAAATGTATTTAAAAGTTAAAGGTAGCCTTCGTTATGACATCGGAACTTCAAACACATCAGTCCCCGCCGTGACTGTGGGTGCTGGAAAGCGCCTGAAATGTTGAGAATTAAAATTAAAATTAAACGCGACCAAATTCGTAAAATTAGTTTTATTGTATGCTTAAACAAGGTTTACACGAAGCCAGTAACGCTGGCGGCAATCAGACAAGTCAGCGCTGGCCTGGCCCGTGTTGTTTAGATGAGACCAAATGGATTCATTTCATTCCTAGATTATTTTTGTAAATCTTTGTATCAAATTAATGATTTTTTAAACTTTAACTGAAAATAATGTTTATCATATAGTACATACATCAATTATAGGAATTTGTACAATATCACTAGTAAAATTTTTATATTACAAATTATTTATTCTGGTGCGGAGATTGCAGGGCAAGCGAACGGAGGTCACAGGCTTGAAAAATAGGCAGGCACTCTATTCCCGACAGTGCTGGAAGCCGGCACTGGCTTGTCTTGAAAAACTGTTTATACGAGGCTAATAACAAGCCAGCGCTGGCTAACAGTGAAACTGGTAGCCAACACTGGCTTCGTCTAAACCTTGCTTTAGAGATATCTTTGGCTTATGTGTCAACTATGATACTTGCCCAGCATGTTGTTAAAGGCGACTAATAGGATATAAGGTTTTTGATTATGTATGCCAGGGGCTAGTCATCTATAATTTCTTTCACAATTTCTCATCTATACTCATATTTTCCGGCTTAAGGTAGTACAAACAGCAAGTGGCGGCGCTGTCGTCGCACCACAAGCGAAACACATCGAAGCCTAAATCACGCTGTCAAAGCTCCAAAATAAAACAGTATATTTATAATTAGATCAGAACTACACTCGGAGCGTTGGCCGCTCCCCGAGCAGAACACCTTACCCGGCGGAAGCCTTCCCCTTTTCCTTTCACGGCCACAAGCACGCTGCTCTTTGGTTTCTGCCTACACCTTCGAGAATACGCGTGACGATATGTAGTTTATGGAAATTTTATGAAAAATTTACAAAAGTAAATTATTTTTTCTCGTACTTATAACTCAAAAATCCCTACATTTATCTTGTACTATTATATAGAGTTAATAAAATAAAAGATCCATGACTAAAATTTCACCGAACCGAAGGCCACATTAACTCAATAGTGACCTTTGCGCTTTTCACAGGAAAATGTTATCTAAGATAAATTCTCATATACATTTTTCTTTACTGAGCTTAGACGCAGAAATACGATTATATCATATCAAATATTTCTTTCAATGCTTGTTTTAGGCCTTTATATATTTTTATCTTACTGTTTCCATATTGTCTTCATAACGTATAATTGTTCAAATATTATTACGTAACTAGGGCGCCAGACTCGTCTAGGTCATCGAACTATTTATTTATTTACTCTTTTTATACACCACAATACATAAACATCAAGTACAGTTAAAAGTAAATTAGAATATGTACAATAGGCGGTCTTATTACTCTGAAAGTGATTTCTTCCAGACAACCTTTGCGTAGAGATATGATGCAACCAAAAGTTAAAATAGAGGGGGCATATAAAATAATAATAAAAAATATAAAAATACATACAAATAAAGATAAGTGAAAATTATGTATAAAATATCATATAATAGATTAAATGAAAAGAGTACTAGAAAGGTAAAGTAATTTATTTAATAGTGTTCTAAATAATACGATTTAATAAGACTTTTGAAAGAGTAAAGAAATTTAGCACGACGATTATGGAGAGCTAAAGAGTTCCACAATCGCACAGTAGTTACGGTAAAGGATTTCTTGAAAAAGGAAGAAGAGTGCAAAGGTGTAGAGAGAGAAAGATTGAAAGTGTAGAGAGAGGAGGATTGAAGGAACCGATTATGGGTGACCGACGATTATAACTATATTACTAACATAAGTAGTAATACCTCAATGGTCTAGATAGGACTTATTTACCGCGACATTATTTAGATATACGTGGGTAGTCTGAAAAATTTCCGGCCTAACAAAGATCCAAGACATTCTTTCTTAAAATGTATTTATATTTTTCTACATAATTTCCTTATAACTCTACATACTTCTCCCAGCGATGCTCCCATCTCTCTAACACGTCCAAATAATACTCGGCCTTTTTCTCTGCAAAATAATTGTTGACAAAGGTGATTGCCTCCTTATTTGATGAAAATATCTGTCCTTCGAGCGCAAGTTTTAGATGAGGGAACAAAAAGAAATCGCTTGGGGCTAGATTTGGTAAGAAAGGCCAAGCAGTTCAAAGCGTAATTCGTGGATTTTCGCCATGGCAACCGCTGAGGTGTGAGAAACCGCGTTGTCATGGTGAAACAGGATTTACTTTTTCTGAAAATGTGGCCGTTTTTTCACAACTTCTGCCCTTTAGTTTATCAAGTCACGATGCCTAGTATGCTCCTGTAATGGTTTTTCCTTTTTGAAGATAACCGATTAAGATAACTCCATGACTATCCCCAAAAACAGACACCATCACTTTCCCAAGCAAAATAAACAGACTTTGCTTTTTTAGAAGCCGGTTCCCCTTTGTAGTCCACTGTTTTGACTGTATTTTGTGTTGGACGTGTATTGATGTATCCAAGTTTCATCTACATTAATTAATCGGCGCAAAAATTCGGATTTGTTGCGCCTAAACTGCACCAAAAGAGCGTTGGAATTGTTCATTCGAACAGGTTTTTGGTTTGACATGGGCACACATCGCGCCTAAACCTTTATTTAATATGTGATAAACAAAAGAACGTGTATTTGGACATTTTCATAGCCTCTGCTATCTCTTTCACTTTAATTTGGCGGTCGTTTAGCACCATTTATTAAACCTTACTAAACTTTATAGCGATGTTATCATCAGTAGTTGCAGTTTTTAGATGTCCCGAACTTTTATCCTCTCCCAAGCTCTCACGGCCACGTTAAAATTCAACTGCCCAAAATATCACACTGTGTTAAATGATGGTGCAGAGACCCTATACACAGAGTTTAACTCATCTTTGATTTGCGTAGGCGTATACTCGTTCAAAAACAAAAATTGATGACAGCTCGATACTCAGTTTTTTTCATTTTCAGAAAAACATTCACATCGACTCACTTAAACGACTGTCAAATAACAACTACTCATCCAAAATGGCTGAAATTTTGGTGCGTAATTGTCATAAGATGCACAACCACAATCGCTAGATTTTATTGACGAGTGCTGCCATCTTTACGTTAAGGTCGGAAGCTTTTCAGACCATCCTGGTACATCAGACGATTTACTTTATCAATTTTTAGATTTTTTTAATAAAACACTGTGACATCATGCCGAATCGGATGTCTTTTCGTTGCTAAAACCCAATGTATTTGTGTATATTGTTTTTTCTGCTTGTTCGTCGTTTTAATTTCTTTGTACGCTGTCTTGTGTGTAACAAAACGAATCATTCATTCATATGGATAACATTGTCAGACTCCGAACAATTATTTGATAAGACACATTGTGGAATTCAAACTCGCAGCCCGCAGTAATGCAGCCAAATTCTTAGGACTGTGTTAACAAATCGACAGAACACGAGCTGTGTCCAAGGATAAAACATTTTATTAAATAAAATCCACTCAAAACCAGAACTGTTCTTCATGCCTATAGTTAAAAAACGTACTACCTTACCGCCTTCTCTACATATGTATTCACATATGAATATAGATACGTGCTGAAACAGTTTCGACCTTAATCAAAAGCCATTGCAGCAATAGTACTTATTGTTTCGTCCCTCCCTTTGAAAGAATGTTTTGCAGTCTTCCGACACAATGAGGGTTGAAACTTTACGGGAGGGGTTTTGCAGCCCTCTTTTGTTTAAACAGAGGTCCGAAGGGATAGTTATCGGAGGTACCTAAAAGGCTGTCGCTCTTGTATGTTTGTGAACAATGTAGCTATTGGAAAATATCTAAAATAATTTTGTAAGAAAAGTTTTTTGTTTGCTTCATCTATACGTAATATAGTACGTGAGGGTAATACAGTCATCCGGTTAATATGATCACTTTCTTAAAACTCAAAAAATACAGCCTTTTTTGGATAGATTAAAGGCGTTCATTACACGCTCATGCAGGGTGTCAGTTTTACTACAATCACGGTCGTGATTGACGAATAACCTGCCGTGTAATGCAGTGATGAACGCCTGCATGAGCGCGTAATGTACGCCTATCAGTCACCGTCCATTTTTTATCAATCATGATTGATGGAATTGATTGACACCTGCATGAGCGTGGAATGTACGCCAAAAGGGCGTTGCTTCATCGACGCCATATTGAAAGCTGACATTATAGTAAATATTTAAGGCGTACATTACACGCTCATGCAGGTTGTCAGTTTTACAACAATCACGGTTGTGATTGATGAATAACTAACAGTATGATGCAGTGATTGACGCCTGCATGAGCGCGTAATGTATGCCCATCAGTCACCATCCGTTTTTATCAATCATGATTGACGGCATTGATTGACGCTTCCATGAGCGTGTAATGTACGCCTTGGATGGTTTTGGTGTTGTGTAATGTGGTTAGTTTTTTTTTCTAAGTGTTCCTAATTACTGCCAACGCTTGCTTGATATTTGTTTCTTAATATATTAGTTATAGTATACGACTTTGTGTTTTTCTCTCTGTCCTCCTAGTTTTGGTTTTATAGTGCGGCAAAGGTCAAAGTGACCCTCATACCCTCACGCACCTTAGATAAAATTGAAGTGTATATCTGTAATACTGTTAACCGTCTCTTATTGAGTTAAGGGTATGAAGTGTAGAGGTAAGGAGTACAGACTCTGTATAAAAAAGTGTCCGTAGGAAACTTGTAGGAAAGCGCTAAATAAGGGTGGTGCCACTGTAGCTACAGAGTAAATTTTAAAGAACATTTTATAATTTTTTTATTGCACAAACTTTCACTATAATTCTTTTTATAATAATTATTTTATTGCTTTCAAAATTTTTATTTTCAAAATCACTCTACGTATTTTACGGCGATTTATAGCATATCCTGTAGCTACTCGAGCGCTGTAGTGGAGAGTTTTTGAACTGTTATTTACTGCTCACGGATGGACACATTTTCAACTATTTTCTTATGGGAGATTGTCCTCGTTACCTCTATACTCCATGCTAAGGGGGTTATTTCCTTGTCATTAAGACATGAAAAATCATTATTGAAATTTTTTCTATCTGTTTGTTCGGCCTAATTTCGAACTTAACCAATTGTAATGAAACTATACGAAAATATAAAGAACAATAACAGAAGTCATCTAGGCTATATACTATCCAAAAACATTTAATTTACTTATTTTAAAAACTTTATTGTGTCCCCTTAGAAAAAAAGTGTACAACGGGCGGACTTGAGTATTTTTGAGAAAACGAAATAAATATAAAAATAAAACATGCAATAAATGGTTTTTATCACTTTTTAAAACTAAATAACTTATCCGTTGAGCTATGTCGGTCACTCTGGTTCTACTGCAGATATCCTGATTTCTAAGTTAAGAAACCCCGAGCATAGCCCTCTCCATAGCTCGCTGAGCGACCTTGAGCATCTTCATACGGCTGGCAGTTAAGGATAAGGACCTCGTCTCAGATCCGTAAGATTAATACGCTGAAGTGGCAACGGGTCGGCCACATAGCTCGAAGAACCGACATACCGATAGGGAAAAAAGGTTCACGAGTGGCAGCCTCGTACCGGTAGGCGACTAGATAGAGTGACGACCTGGTAAGACATGCAGGAAGTCGATGGATTCAGCTGGCACAGAACCGTACTTTGTAGCATTCCTTGGGGGAGGCCTATGTTCAGCAGTATACTTGTGAAGGGCTGTAATGAATGTAAAAATAATGAGGATGAAATAACGCCACATTATTAGGTCACACGTAGGCAAAGTAGAGGCGAGTCGCCGGAAAGGAATATGTTGTAGTAATTGGTGTACGGCTTGAGTTAAATTTGAACAGATGATACAACAGTATTCTTTTATAAAATATAAAATAATCAATACAGAATATTAATGTTTATTCAAGTTGAAAGGGATATTTGAATTACACTCACTAGTCGAAATGTGGTGAGCGAGGCGGTCAATGTTTGAAGTCAATGGAGCACTTCTACTGGACTCGAAATGGGCCAAATTAAATTGCAAGTGCAAATCAATACAGATAAATAAAATAGAAACGTATATTTAAATAAAACTAGTTTATACAATTTTTATCGCGTATATTACCTTATTTATATTCCCGACTTTTCGAGTACTTTAGAGAACTCATGGGACTGAGGTGTTCGACGTCCCAATGTCAAAGTTAACCAACGCAGTATGAACTGGAAACTAAAAACTTAAGTGAACTAAAAACAAAAATTAATAAAAATTAATACTTTTAATCTGGAGGTAGCTGTAAAGTACTCAAAACGTCGGAAATATAAAATAAATTAGTATAAGCTATAAAATCCGTAAAAACTAGTTCCAATCCGTAAAAATTAGTTCTTTAAATGTGTAGTGTTCGCGTAAATATAAGAAATTAATATAGAAACGTACATCTGTGTTAGAGTAAACCCCCTTTTGGAAATAAATCAATAAAAAAATCGACTAACTTCCTTTATAGAAATAAGGGTGAAAATCAAGGCAAGTGGATGGTGTGGTGTGGTCCCTAATTAGAATCTAAATGCAAGTGCGTTGTCACCTGTTTAGCTAACAAAAAGTAAATTTAGTTCTTCCTTTTCTCCCTAGATGGCGCTATCTCCGAGTAAATCGCGGTATCATTTGAATGTTTCATTGTTGTGTATAGTTAAGCAATCTCGGCCATCTTAAGTCTTCTATATACAGATACATACTACTATATTATAGATAAAGTGTGAGTGTTTCAATAACCCCACACCCTTGAGGACAAAGTCGCTCGTCTTCTCGATTCTCGCCTTTGTTTTATAAAAAAGTAGCTTCCGCCATCTGTGCACTTAGATCTTTTAAACCACGCAACCGCAACGGGCTTAGATGCACTTTTCATCAAAAGACAGAATTAGGGATGTCGGAAATGCAATAAAGTATCGATACATATCGATATCGATTTTTTTATTTTTAAAAATATCGATATATCGGTACGATATGAAAAAAAGGTCTAACCTACTTCAGTCATCTTAGGTACATTACTAGATAAATACTGTTCAATAGAAAACATTTTTAATAAATGAAGGACAACGATAAAAAATATTAATTATTTATTAACTAAACCAATATCTATCTGATACAGACATTAGTAAAACTTTTTGATTTATGTGCTCGGCTGTAAGCCAACTTCTGTTATTGGGTACTGCGAGATTTACAGCAGATTCCACTCTCTCTGAGGAAACCGACGACGCAGGCGATATCAAATACTTTACAGCTATATCGGAAACAACTGGGGTAAAATGGCGACAATCAAACCAAAATTTTGTTGGATTCTCCTTTCTGGGTATTATAGGCTGATCTAGGTATTGCTTTAGTTCGCTAGGCATTCCATCACTGGTTGAAAGTGAACCGGAGTTTGTTGAAGCTGCAGCAATATCTACCAAAATTTTTTCATGTCCGGACCACAACGACGGCGAAGAATTTGCAGAGTTTGGTATTGTGGTAGTAGTTCTGCATCTGAGTCCAGGCGATAATTGTCCTTTACGTCTATGTTCTAAACGTATTTCTTTTGACAATGCGCTTATTGCAGTGGAAACAGCCAGAGCGGAATTAAAATGAATACGCTTAAAGCGAGGGTCTAAAATTGTTGCTTTAGCAAGATGTAAATGTCGCTCTAGTGGTTCTAGTTTGGCAATAACTAACTTTAGCAAACTCTTCTGAACAGCAAATTCGGTGGAAGGTTTCATTTGTTCAAGTCCTTTCTGAAGTAAGTTTGCAATAGGAATCGCTAAACTAGAAGTCACGTACTGTTCGCCGCTAATTTCTTCAGTAGCTTGCTTAAATGGGGTAAGCAACATTATAAGATCTCGTATGACACTTAACTCTGAAGAAGTTATCATATCAGGTGCATTCCGCCTGGTTGCCAAAATCTTAGCCACAATAGCTGATAATGTATTAAATCTTTCCAACATGTCAAGACAAGAATTCCACCTTGTGCTTACTGATTGTATAATTGTTAACACTTCTCCCTCTTTCTTCGTTCCCTCTTGCTCGCTCTGCTCGTAAATCGTCCATTGCTTTTACAGATTGTTTAAAATATGTTACGATGGCTTTGACACGATTGGCAATTTGTAGAACTGGTCCATTATCTCTTGTAGTCCCATCCACTATTAAATTCAGCAAACGCGCCACGCAAGGAATTCTTTTTCCATCTCCCAAATATTGTTTCACTGCAGCAACCATGTTAGCACCACCGTCAGTGGTGATTGATAAAATACAATCGTTTTCTATTGTGAACTCTTTGGTAATATTTTCAAAGCATTCTTTCATATAATCAGCTGTGTGTGCCTGCAGGAAAGAAGACCAATATTAGTCCACTTCATTAAATTTATTATAACTTACTATTTATTTTATTTTTTATAATTTGATGCATTTATTTTGTACTTTTCTTACCTGATACATTCTCTGTGCTGTCAATGTCACCATCTCATGCTCAGGAGTGCAGTTATCTGCAGTGTTAAGGAAATGCGCTGTCACTACGATGAAATTTCGCGTCGAGTTGGTAAGAGTTAATATGTCACTTGTTAAAGCAATATTATTTTTCTCACTTAATTTTTGTTTTAAAATGGCTTTGGTAGTGGCATATCATTGATCCATGAAGCCAGTTATCTGTAATAAGGAATTAATAAAAAAATAACATTTGAAAATTAATAAGATAAGATAATAATTTAATATTAGGTATACTTTGCTTACAGTAGTTCGAGATGGAACCTTATAGCGAGGACAAACGACACTCATAAATCTTTTCAATCTAGGTTTTTCTACACAAGATAGAGGCATGTTGTCTTTGCAGATTATGTAGATCAAAGCTTGATTTATTTGGCTAGTTTTTTGACCCCCTGCTAAATTGAAAAATATAATAAAATGAGAACCTACTCGTAGAACTAAAATATAAACAATGCAATAATCTGATATCAATAAAAAATACCTTCATAGCTCGAACTTCTTTCAAACATATCTATGAGTGTAGTTTGTTTCCACATGTCTTTACTCTGACGACCACCATCTATGGAGGATTTAGTCTGAAAAATTTCATTGAACATTTTGCACATATTTCATTACTATCGTCGACATAAATACATAACGACATAAGTTTAAGTAAAAACACTAAATTATAAATTTATCGATATCGATACTTTTAGTAATCACACATCATTAGTTGACTAGTTATTAGTTATAAAAGATTAACGAATGATATTTACGTTCTACAGGCTCTTAAGTTTAAAGCTACGTTTGGCCTTGCACAAATAAAATACTTACACCAGTATCATCGTAAATTGCAGATTCAGACAATTCCATGAAGTTATTTTCTGTCTTAGCAGGTTCATTAGTAATAGATGAACTAGTAGACGGAACGGGCGAACTGGTTTTTGTTGTCATTGGTTTAGGTTCCGAAGAACTTAGTGTAATATCATCCACTTCACTTGACGACCTTGCGTTTTTATTTTTAAGTTGGAGAAACGCATGGTGATGCTTATTTTTAGATGTGTAGCTAAATTCGTCGTATTGTCACTGGTTTTATATCTTTTTCCACACAGATTACATGAAACGTTTTGTTTGTCTACTTTTTAAAAAAAGTTCCATACAACACTAGACATGACTGGAATGCTCAAATTAATTATTGATTGAATTAGTAGGATTGTAGACTACAATCAACTCAAATGCAGAAAAACACGCGCGTTGAGGTTCGTTACGGATAACGGACAGAAAATGACAATTGAATATTTTTTTTGGTTAATTTTCTCGTTCCTAACGAAGCAAGAAGGCAAAGGGATCTGAGCCCATACAGCCTAGTCAGATACACAAATGAATGAAATTACTGAACTGAACTGACACATGTCACATGTGTCAGTTCAGTTCAGTAATATAAAATAATACAAAACCAACTTAAGTGCCAAATTAAAAAGCAGAAAATATCGTTTTTGATACAAATTCTATATATTTGATATCGATATATCGATATATTGTAACAAAATATATCGCCCAAAAATACCGATATATCAAATTGAAAATATCGATATATCGATGTGTTGATATTTATTCGACAAGCCTAGACAGAATGATTCAAGGGGAAGGTTTATATGCCAAAAAACACGCGTATGTAGTCGAGATTCAAAAATCACTCGTGCGAAGTCGGGTGGGTCACTAATCTTTAATAAAAAGAGTTTTTAATTCTCATCACTCACCATGTAAAATACAACAATATTTTGCTGCTATTTCTCGCTAGTATTCTGTGAGAGCGTGGTCCTTCCCAGCAGACCTATTCGTGCTACAACTATATTATAGCTGCAGCGTAGCTCTACCAAGTATAAAATGAAGGAATTATCGAATGAAATACGTTATTAATGTTTTGTTTACTTCCTATACCAAAAGATGTTGTCTCCCTGCTTCGATGAACAATATGTCACTGCCAATATTTTTAGGGGTTCATCGTTTAAGTAACCGTGTTATGACATATTTTAGAATAATGCTGTCCGTTTCTAAATACAATAACTGATAAAGTTAACAAAAATAAAACCTAGTAGCGAATTTTACAAAACAGATAGTTTTAAGATCCCCATCCTATTGGTTGAGAGAACATTGCCAAATAACAAATCAAATAGCATGTACGAGGGTGGATTGAAAAGTACTCGGCCTAACCAAGAAAATAAACACATACTAAATCAGTTATATTTTTATTTTTCTACATAATCACCATCAAGTTCAATACACTTTTGCCACCTCCCCTTTCAAGCATTTAGACCGTTGAAAAAAAAATGATTCTTCCTTAGAGTCAAAATATGCGTCTACAGCTGCTTTGACCTCGTCGTTTGTCGAAAATCTTTGACTTCCCAAGTGCTTTTTTAGGTTAGGGAACAGAAAGAAGTCTGATGGTGCCAGATCAGGTGAATACGGCGGATTCGGTAACAGTTCAAAGCCACAGTTGTGAATTTCAGCCATTGACTGTACTGACGTGTGAACACGGGCGTTATCTTGATGAAACAGGACTTTTCTTCTGAGCATTCCTCGACGTTTTTCTTTTATTTCCTCTCGTAAACGACGTAGTAAGGTGCAGTAGTAACTAGAGTTTATAGTCTGACCCCTTTCAAGATAATCAATCATAATCACACCTTTCGAGTCCCAGAATACTGAAGCCATCACCTTATTTGCCGACAAAATCGACTTAGCCTTTTTAGGGGGTGGTGAACCAGGTCTTCTCCACTGTTTTGATTGTTGTTTTGTTTCCGGTGTACAGTAATTAACCCATGTTTCGTCCATAGTAACAAAACGATTGAAAAAATCATCTGCATCGGCTTCAAATAACTCCAAACAGTCGCGTGAAATAGTCAATCGCGTCCTTTTTTGTTCAACTGAAAGCAGTCGCGGAACCCACCTCGCAGACACCTTGTGGAAACCCAACTCGTTGACAATGATGTTTTGAGTTCATTCATAAGAGATGCCTATAATCTCGGCTATCTCTCTAATTTTTAATCTGCGGTCTCCCGTTATTAAATCAAGTACTTTTTTAATATTTTCGTCAGTAGTTGACGTCGAAGGCCTTCCAGAGCGGGGTTCATCTTTCACACTCTCTCTACCACGCTTAAATTCTGCTATCCATTTTTTGACGGATGAACATGACAGAGCACAATCGCCTAATGTATTGACCATGTCATCATGGATGGCTTTTGATGATAGCCCCTTCTTATGGAGGTACTTAATGACGGCACGCTGCTCGATTTGCTCCATTCGCGGAAATTATGTCCGATTACTTTGTTAATAAATTTATAAAATCACAACTAATTATCGCACACGTTTCGAACTTCACACAATGAACAAGTCTGAACTGAACTAAATAATGTGGGTAGATTTGATTTTTAGAATTGAATGGATCTGTGTTAGGCCGAGTACTTTTCAATCCACCTAGGTAGTTCAATATCTACGATATGAAACATACAATATGTAACTCATTTGTAGTAATATTATATGAGACAGAGAAATTAAAAACATGATATATATGACGTACTTAAATTGTTTTTCAAGAAGTATATTATATAC
Source organism: Parnassius smintheus behrii (assembly GCA_036936625.1). Taxonomy (NCBI): domain Eukaryota; kingdom Metazoa; phylum Arthropoda; class Insecta; order Lepidoptera; family Papilionidae; genus Parnassius; species Parnassius smintheus. The sequence continues at coordinate 35,637,016 of JAUPFT010000022.1, forward strand.
GGTTACAATATTATTTTTTAGACAAAATTATATTATGTTTTAAATGGTTATATTAACAGTATAATTTCAATGAACACGAGACTGGAAATTCAAATGCATCTATGCTCTATATTAAAGCCGGCAGCGACGCAATACATTTGTTCGATGTTGCGAATACACCGGGATTATTGTCAACGTGTTCGGATTACGTTGTTTTGGTACATTTAAGCATTCTTTAGTGTGGTTTATTTCACTAAGTTGAGTTATATATATTAAAGAATTAAATAAATTTAAAATGTTGTTAGTATACTTTGGGATTTACATTGATAATTTGGTTAATCAACGTAACGGAAAATATTTGAATTCAGGTGCGTCTTCATTTTCCTTTATTGATATAAATAAAATCATGTTATCTTCGCTCATTTTCCTTGTTCCTCAATGATTTTCGGTTTATTCCATAATATCTTATTTATTCGTCAGCTTTTTCCTCCATTAGCCTATCTAGGTTTCTGTTATTCTGTTACTGCGGATAACTTATTAACGAATACGACCTTGAAGAGAAAGTCAAACCTTAGCGCTCGTCATAGATTGTTGAGTGACTTTGAGTTTCTTTACATGGTTATTACACCATAAGTCAACCAGAACCACGCACCCACTCACCAAGTGGTGAGAATCCTGCATATTTAGATGGTCATAATTTTTTTCACAAAAAAATTAAAATGCGAAGTCTAACTGATGTCAGGTGGATGCATTAGCCCATAGACATCTACAGATAATCTATTCTCGATTAATATGGAAATGGAGTTGCATTGTCGCCCTTGAGGACTAAGATAGGATATCTCGTTACCGTTATTAGTTCACCGGTTTTCGTCATTCACTGTACGAAGCGTAGCAGCATGATACTGCTATTTTACGCAGACATTCAGCAGGGCGCGGTCCTTTCTTGGTCGAGAAGACCAATTTGTACTGCAGTCGTTATTCACAGCAGCGAGCTGGCTGCTTTTAAAATTCTTCCATTTATCCATTACAGCATAAAAAAGTCCACTGCTGAACGTAGGCTTCCTCCATTCATCGCCTCTTAAGACCGATTTACACTTCGACAAGTACAGTAGCGAGATAACTTGCGAACCTAGCGAGTTAAGTTTGAACCTCGTTTGAACGGCAATAAGCGAGTTAAGTAGCAAGTTAACGATTAAGTTGAACGGGATAGCCGGCTGAGCTATTTTTCGGCGAGCTAAGTGCGAAGTGCTGCTCTCCCGCGCGTCTGCCGCCACCCGCAACTAAACTCGCCGTTCGTGTAAACGAGCGAGTTTAGTTCAGTGCATAAGTTGACAGGACGCAATGTTTGCGAGCCAAAACGTACAATTGTACTTTTATAATTGAACTCGCCGTAAAGTTTGTACGATACTATTTATTGAATATTTATACGTTTTATATTGAGTTTTAATAATAAAATGGTCGGATGATATCACGCATAAATTTGTACAGGAGTATTTAGAACACGAATGTTTATATAGTAGCAGAAGTTCAAATTGTAAAATTAAACCTGTTCGAGCTCCTGCACTCATGAAAATTCTTAAAAACTTCTTTAACAACAACCGTTAATACTTCTCTGACTGGATCATTTAATTCTTGACGTAATCCTAGAACCATCTTATACCAAAACCGGAAAAATTCTGTAGTCTTGAAACGTCATACTCTAACGAAGTTTATAAATTAATGTCCTTAACTAAACTCGTCACGAAGACATTTGAACGCTACTGCCTACTTAACTGTTTAGTGTCAACTGTCCTGTAACTAAACTCGCTACTGTACTTGTCGAAGTGTAAATCGGTCTATAGGAGGGATATTTGTCATAGCTGTTGATTTAATAATTTCACCTCTCAGTGGGTCATGTGCTCCTGGTAGATTATCTTCTATACATCCACCCATTACAGCCTATAAATGTCCACTACTGAACATAGGCCTCCCCCATAGATTGCCTGATATGGGGGATATTTGTCACACTTATCTTTCCGTATATTTAATAATTTCATCTCGTATGCTCATGTGCTCCTGGTAGATTACCTTCTATACACACATCCAACATACCTATAAAAGTCCACTGCTGAACGTAAACCTCCCTCATGTATTGCCACATGGAGGGATTTTGCCACAGTCTCCACGCTTGGCAAGGGGTTGATGGCCGCAGTTTTTTATTATCTTGGCTATCTCCTTTTTTTAAAGGAATTTTTCAGAACAGGGGCGACAAACGAGCACATAGTCCACCTGATGGTAAGTGGATGCTGTGACTCATAGACATTTACATTTATCCTCGATTAAGAATCAAAATGCAGATGCGTTGTCAACCGTGAGTACCAAGATGGAATGATTCGTTTCCACTAAATAAGGTCTACGGTTCTCTATACTCACCACACGAGACAGCAACCGTAAGCTGGTATTTTACGTTAGTATTCTGTGAGAGCTTGGTCTTACCCCGGTCGAGCCGGCCCATTCGTGCTTACAACTTATATAGCTGCAGCGTGACTCTACCATATTCTCTCCTGTTTAATTTTCCCCCTGTCGCCTCTTATGACACCCACGATATGGGGTAGTTGATATTCTTACAACGTCACCACATGGTTAGACTATACTACTTTTGAAATTCTGACTATAATATTTTTACTTAGTTATGTATTAAATAAAGTTAACGGTATTCTTCAAGTACTACTTCTTGAAGGACTACGAACTCCGAATACTAGTAGACCGGGAGCTGGTGACAGGTAACGTTCCACGATTTTGTCGTGCATGCCTTTTTAAGGCTTGATAACTAACCCTAAAATATCAAAGATTGTCGGGTGTTTAGCCCCCCGCGCGTCCTCTTCATAAGGACAAGCGCTTTTCTTTGTTTAGCGAATTTTCGTGTTTTTCCGTGATAGTATACTGCATACCCTTGTAATATACGGAAGTTCAAGCAAATTGAAGCTCTAATAATTGATGGCATGCACCCCGCAGCGGCCCAAAATGATCAAAGGGTCCTGAAAACCTGAAAAAAATTAAAGGGCAATTCCGTGTTTTCAAATTGCATGCCGATGTAAAGAATGGAAGTTTTTGTAATAAAAACACTCTGGAAAAATTGGCATGCACCCCTCGTATGACCAACGGTGGAAAATTTCCGGAAAACTCTGTAAAAATTGAACTCCGATTTTCCGTGATTCCAAACTGCATGCCATGGTCATACGAGGGGTGCATGCCAATTATTCCAGAGTGTTTTTATTACAAAAACTTCCATTCTTTATGCAATTTGAAAACACGGATTGCCCTTTAGTTTTTTTCAGGCTTTCAGAACCCTTTGATCATCTTGGGCCACTGCGGGGTGCATGCCATCAATTATTAGAGCTTCAATTAGCTTGAACTTCCGTATATTACAAGGGCATGCAGTACACTATCAATTTTAAAAGTTGTTGTGTCGGTCTAAATAAATCTTTCTCAAAGTGGGCGATAACGCCAACATGTTGGCGTTGGAGCCCTAGAGGGGAGCGTTAAGGGGCCCAGATAAAAATGCGTGTTTTAGGGGGCGATGGTTGATTTGTAATTTCGTTTAGATACTTTATATTTTAAAATTTACTCAAACTAAAACCTACCTACTACTCAATATCGAATAAATAGGCGGCGGCAGACATAATTTGCAAAATTACTTTGAGCAATAGTTCCGCGTAAGGACGAATTGATGAACTGGCTAAAAACATTGAAGAGCCATTGTGCAATCATCTAAAGACTAGTCGATTTTCAATTCAGTTGGATGAGTCCACTTTACCAACTAATGAACCATTGAAGCTGTCTCACGTGAGGTACGTTAAAGATGAAACAATATGTCAAGAACTATTATTTGCTAGAAATTTAGAGATACAAAAAAGGAGAAATCATATTTAAAACACTGGAAAAGTTTTGTGATGAAAAAGGAATTTCCTTAAAAATATTATATCAGCTGCTACAGATGGTGCTCTAGCTATGACGGGATGTCAGATGGGTTTCATAGCATACTTAAAAAACAAAATTCTAGGTGTACTTGCTGTACATGCGTTATATACATCGAGAACGTTTGGTTGCTAGAAATTTAAGTGAACGACTGTTTCAATCATTGCAACATATACAAAGCAGTCAATAACATCTGAAATAGAATGTTTAACCAGCTTTATGTTACTTATGATTAAAATTTCACTATGGCTCAGCGTGAGTACCTTCAACGCTGCTGCCTCATGTCACTCTGTTTATTTTACGACTCTGATATGGAAATTCATCTATCTGTCAATAGCAATAAGATTCTTTCTCACATTTCCCATAGTCGTCTCTTACGACCACCACGGGACTATATATGAGGGTATTACGGTCACTTTAGGCTTTGCCGCCCTATAAAACCAAAACTAGGTGGAGGGCAGGGAAACAAGCGTTGGTAATAATTGGGAACTCCTCGAAATGTTGAGGTTGTTAAGTGATATGTGTTTTATTTTATATTAGTTTAAATACGTTTAGAATAAGGGTGGAGGTGTAATGTAGGGTAAGCTTATTGTTAGTATAAGGAAGGTAGTTTGTGATGTGTCTCTCTCGCAATAAATGGTTGAACTGTACGGACGTGTTTTCTTTTGTCTCAATAACCTAAAAAAAACTACACTACACAATACTAAAATCCACTAAATATTTAACACAAAATGGCATCGATGAAGCATTGTCCTTTTGACCCTTTAATAAATGAGTGACTAATGAAGAGCTATCGTATCACAGAGCCATCTATGCAAACAAGGCTGTAGTTTTTGAGTTATAAGAATGTGCCCATACCATCCTCACGTACTATATTCATCTCACCACACCACGCGGCCCCCATCACGGTAATAGAAGTATTAATTGCTTTTAAATTGAAATGGAAATACACCGAGGGCGCTATTTACCTCAATTATTGTTCCCTACACGTAAAAATAATAACCGAAGTGCCGGAAGGCGTGGGCAAATGGGTTGACGCTAATGGACGAGTGCTTACTAAGAACCGCTGTGGTGACAGTGCTCTTAATAAAAAATGTGACTTTTTATTCAAATTTTATAGTCAAGGCATTGATTTATTAAAATCCCTAGACACCCGCCCCGTCTTCGATCAAGTGAGATTTATCAATGTGGTGTCATTTAGATATTTTTTAAATAGTCATCAATGATCATTTTTTTCCATTTCACAAAAATCTCCATTTAATTTTGTTGAAGATTAGCGATTATTAGCGAGATTAGCGTTTTAAGAGGATACCTTGAAAATGAATCGAAGTTTAGGGGCGTGGCTTATTCCTTTGTCGGTGAAGCTAACGGACGACTGAGGGAGTGTCAAAATGAAAGTGATGCATAGACTTCATAGTACGTAAATTATAAGATAGCCATACCGAGAAAGCGCTCGGAAAATAACTAAGTAAGCGCCAAACAACATATTTCTTTATTTTAACAAAACATCGTTATGGATTAAAAAACTGATTTATTAGATATGATTATTTACTATGCCTTAAAAATCATTCCATGAACTTATTCGTAAGAATATTGTGGTGTCATGGAAAAATGTAAATAATTAGAGCCTACTTTGGAGTTATTTTCTATCGAGAAAATTATATGATATCGTGTTTTCCTTTTATGCAATCCAAGGTCCTATAGTCAAAAATTATATACCAAAATTTTGGTTTGTAATCTATAAAACTTAAAAAATTATGTTAAATAGAAAAACCACCAAATTTTCGAGGTATCACCTTAAGTGGTGATTTACATTGTACTCAGGGGTGAAGGAAAACATCGTGAGGAAACCAGCATGACTGATAAATAAAATATTTTGAAGACAACTAAGGGTCGGCCCGCACGTACCACAACCACACCACATCGCAGCGTTAAAATGTGGTTACGTGTAAATAGTGTATCTGCAGCTTTTTGCAGTTGCGTTGTGGTTGCAACGCAACCATAGAATATTATAATACACATATATACACAATAGAATGGCTGTCCACCTTATTTTGTACGACGATAGGCATCGCCGGGAGCACGCGTACAAGCAATTACGTCGTATTATCAGTTAATCACTATTACAAACCCGATTCGCTGTGTAGACAGACGGATTTTAATACGTATTTATTCGTATATAGCGTGCAATTTGCTATTTTCTAAATAATTTGCATGCGAAATTTGGAAACGATTGTAACGTTAAAACATATCTCGTGTTGACATTTATACGTGGGAATTGACATATTAGTGATGTTTTAGTGGCTACAAGGGCTCCGCCCACTCCCCCGTTCTATTATGTATGTATTATAGTATTGTATGGTTGCAACATTAGTCGTGGCGTCGACGCGACGTGACCGGCTCTAGTTCCGTGTGGTTCTGTAGTGGTTGCATCGTGGTTGCGTTGTGGTCGGTATCACTCACGCAGTCCATAATGACGGCAAAATGTGGCAATGTAAATTGTGTTATTCATTTCCAATACAAAATGCGCACGCCCACGTGTTGTGGTTGTGACACGTGTGGGTAGACCTTAAATTTCGCCAACACGCAGTAAAGCAGTAAGGGAGAAAAATTGCTATGGGTCGTAAACCTCAACTTTTATATTCAAATTTCGGTAGGTTATAAATGATAAAAATAATAATGAAAAAATTGTGAATTGAATAGTATATTGAATCTTGTAAGAGGTGAGTTGAAAAAAAAAAAATTATAATACCATTGTGTTGTACAATTGATGAAATTTCTATAGCGAGCATCTTATGAATAGCCTTTCATAATTTGGATTTATACAAAAGAGGGATTTCATTTCTTTCACAATATGTGGCTATTCAATTTCTATTATACTATCAATCAAGAACGATTTCTTATGTTTACGCAAATATATTGTTTATTATTAAATTTAAATATTGTTTATTTTATATCTTTTGAAGGTTTAATTCATCTTTTAACTCCGCGACAGTAAGTGCATTAAAACACAAATAAACGTCACACACACACACATAAATGTCACAAGTTCGAGGTAATAAGTAGAATATCGTGACCATTTAAAATTCTTTCCTCTTTTTTTCCATCTTTTTTTAAAATATTTATATGAGCCTACCCTACTGTACACACCTACTGAAGCCCTGTCTGTACCCTACTGAAGGTCATTTAATAAAAGAAGAGTAATTAAAACCGTTTCCAAGAGAACGTGGAACAATGAAAATACTTAAAAAAAACATACCCGTATTTGGCCATTGGAACTTAATTAAAAATACAAGGGACTTACTACTTTGGTTTTTTCGTTTTTTTCGTTACGTTTGGTTTTTCGTGCTTTTGCTGAAGGGTGAGGATGGAATGATGAGAGAGATGGGATGGAATCTTAATTCTTCGAGATTAACTTCACAAGTTAAATTTACAGTTTACGTTCCAAACTTATACGTGTACCTGATACAAAAATTTACCTTCCTCTCTGAGACGCTCTTCTAAACCGTTCACGTATATCACTGAAGTCTAACATGTGTCTCACCTGATGGTAAGTGACCACCGCCGCCCGTCAACAATCGCAACATCAGGAGAATTTATAGTATGTGACCGATAATGGTCACGTTAACTTAAAAAATCGACTGCAGTTATATGGGCTACGTATTCTAAATGTGTACTTATTTTGAGATTCTCATTTGAGAGATTCCAGTAAGAAAATCCTTATTTAATGAAAAATAAATTTGGAAGAAAAATGATGTAAAACGTAGTAATGTTTCTAGTTTATGTTCCGTTGTTTAGCACGGGCCTCCTCTCTTTTCTGATAGGATTATAGAGCAATTAGTCTATCGCTCTGCTTCTTTGCGTGTTAGGGAACTTTACAACATGTATTCGAAATATTTATATACTTATTAAATGCACGAAAAGGCCTAGGCATCGTTAACACTAACACTAACATGTCCTATGACTGCCTCGTTGGTCTAGTGGTTGTAGTAGTGCGACTGATTATCATGACTCTTGTCTTGGGTTCAAATCCCGGTTCGGGCCAAAAAATTAATTAATGAGTTTTTCCGTCAAGAAATTCTCAGTAGTTGGCCGGAGTCAGGATGTTGGCGGTGTCCCACCCCCGTGTCTCGGAAAGCACGTAAAGCCATTGGTCCTGCGCCTGATCTCTCTCCAGTCGTGTTGGTTTACCGTCCCATCGGATTATGAGAGTGAGGGAATAGAGAGTGCACCTGTGCTTGCGCATACGCTTGGGCACTATAATCCTGTCCTGAGCCGATGAGGCAGGCCACCGTGGCCGGAATTCCGTCTGGAGGACATTATTAACATATCCTATATTTGATGGTTACTTGAGAGGTACATTTTATGTTTTATTTCATCTTTTCTATTGATGTTATTACGTTGGTACAGTTTTACATGCTGTATCTTTTTAGTAATTAAGTATTTAATTTGTATCTTGTTATATACCTGTATTTATTAATCATTTATTATATAAGTACTTATATATGTTTTATAGAGTTCACGTATACTGATTGTTCTTGCGGAAGTACACAGTAATTGGTTTCGGAGGTAAAGACGAATAAAAATCAGTTCAAACCTGACATCATGCTGAATTGGTTTCTATCTTTTGGCATCGCCCTGAGGCACTCGTTTCAAGAATATATATTATATATAATTTTTGTCCTAATTTTAATTGGTTGTTTGTTCGTTCTGGATTTTTTGTGTTCTGGTACTCTGTGTGTGTGTTTCAAAAATAAATAATTTTTATCTTTCTTTCTAGACATGAAGGTTTCCTTACTATGGTCTCCTTCCTATTTTACCATGTGCTCACCGAAAAAAAATCAAAATCTTTTAATGATCATACTTCTATTCTATTGAAGGAGATAAAGATGAAGAAATCCACTTCTAATTCACTTAACGATAATTATCTGGTTTATTATTCTGTCTAATAGTAACCAAACTGAACCTACACTTTAGCTAACTATTAAAAACGTATTTTTAGTGATTTACGATGTGATCAGCGGTGGTAAAATAACGCCGGAAAAATACCAAGAGGAAATTGTAATTCGGTGAAAAGTTCCCTGTGCTCTTGGAGAATAAAGACTATCACTGTCATATCAACCCATCAAAAGTCCACAGGCCTTCCCATAGATTTTCACAAAGTATGACCCTGGGCTACCTGAATCTACCCGCACTTCTGTGTTTTATCTGCATCTTTCTTTTTTACGAGGTAGAGCCACGCTGCGGCTATATTATAGTTGTAGTACGAATGGTTCGGTTCGACCGGAGTATTCCACCACCTTCTCATAGAATACCAGCGTAAAATAGCAACTTAATGCTACTATGCTTCGTATGGTGAATGTAGAGAACCGAAGACCCGTTTTACTGAATAGAGGCATTCCATCTTAGTCATCAAGGGTGACAATTTATAGGCCACACACTTACCATCAGGTGGACTGAGTGCTCGTTCGTCACCCCTTATTCTATAAAAAAAACCTATTTGCTAACTTTGGTGAAATCAAGTCCGTTTGTAGCAAATTGGGTTTTACACTTCGTCTAGGCTTCTAAAATTCAGACAAATTACAATAACTTTTCTAACCGGGAGGTTATTTTGTTTGGTTTTATAAAGACTAAGTAGACGTGCACGGTAACAGTATATCTATAATTGGATCTTGTATTTCCACAATCTACACAAATCTGCTTACATAGCACTATCACTATATAAGCAGATATGCTAATAGCATTAGACTAAGCTTGCAATTGTGCCACAAAATAATCCTTATACAGGAACACTATATTTAAGTTATTATTGTAAAGGTATTGGTGTAGATTATGTTACTAGGAATGTCCATATTATAAACGATATACAGGGTTATTTTCAAAGAGTAGGCAAATTTGAAAATTATGTTCAAATATATAAATAATGGTATACCGTTATGGCAGTTTTGAAAATACAAGTAAATAAGGCTTCTACTTTTATTTGAAATTATCTAAAATTGAAAGGGATTTATGAGCAACAACGTTTTTGCTTTACAAATGTGTGCGTGCGCAGTAAAAACAGTTAAAATAATGCATTACCACGCATTTTGATTTTAAAGGATAAAGAAGATAGAATGTTTGAGATTTTTTTTATTATTGTTTCTTCACCAATTGCCTATATTACTTCCTTTGAACCTTCTCTGAAAACTTTGCCGGTTATTGCAAAATGGGTGTCATAAGGGGCGACACAGACAAATTGAATTACAAGATGGGTGTATTACAATGATGTATAAAATTTATAGATACGTTGTCCGCACTCTAAAATGGCAACATGAAATGAAGCCAATTGGCCACATTGCGCTTAGTCACGCACCAACCTGTCGCGCGACGCTACGTTTGTTTTTAATTTATTATATCGTGATTCGTGTGTGTAAGCCTGTGCAAAACATAAAGAAAACATGCCGTCATGTGTTTTTAGACGATATACAAATTATACCCCAAAAGTTAAAGACAAAAATGTGTCATTTCATGCGTAAGTTCACAAAACTACCTAATTTCATTTCATTTTATTCGACGACGCCGTCTAATGGCGGCCGGCGCATGCAGCTAGTAGGTAGTCAAGCAACAGGCATCCCGCCGTACAGTGTCATATTTTCTTTCTCTTTCTTCACGCGTATTTGAGCGCCTCGATGTTCGTTCATGACCTGTCTATATATAATATATCATTGGTGTATTATCACAGAAGACTTTTATAGACTGTAATGGATGGAGATATCAGTATAGCAATAATAAATCATTTTTATTTTTATTTTCTAATAATAAATCATTTTATTTTTCTCTTCACAAAGGTATATAATTTCACATTATTTCTCAAATAATACGATTGTAGATAATTTTGACCTTTGTGAGAGACTGGTGTCCATACTAGGGTAATCCCTGTGTTATAGATCACCAGGCCCTCACCCTAACGTATTACATTTTCAAAAATACTACAAGAGAAATACAAAATAGGATATATTTCAACAAGGAAGGATTCTATATGTTTTTTAAAGTTATTTCTATGTGTATAATAGTGTGAATGTGTGTGTGTGTGTGTGTGTGTGTGCGCGCGCGCGCGCGCGCGTGTGTGTGTGTGTGTGTGTGTGTGTGTGTGTGTGTGTGTGTGTGTGTGTCTGTGTGTGTGTGTGTGTGTCTGTGTGTGTGTGTGTGTGTGTGTGTGTGTGTGTGTGTGTGTGTGTGTGTGTGTGTGTGTGTGTGTGTGTGTGTGTGTGTGTACACTCATTTGTGTAGGGTTATGTGTTTTTAGGATAATACTCTCAGTAAATTTTCAGCAGCCATATAATCGATATTTAGCAACCACTTTTGTAATTTTTGTTTACATGCATGTTTTGGTAGAGAGTAAATTGACAAAAGTTTATTTAATTTATTATAAAGGTAGCCTCCCAGGAAGCAAAAATGCTTATGCGAAAATTTTGTCTTTAGAAGCTTACTGGGACAAACTACATATTTCCTTCTTTTGTCATTATTATAGGAGGACTCATACTGTATAAGAGAATGTTGTAGCAGCGTAGTGTGCAATATAAACAGTTTACGAACAGATAAGACATTACAATGTTGATAAAGGTCAGTTGTAGGACAAGGGAATGGAAGAGAATTGCTAACTTTTAATAGTGCCCTCTGAGCCCTTTCTAATTGCAATATGGTCGTTTTAGGTGCTCCTCCCCAGATGGTAATGCAATATGTCAACAAAGATTGGCACAGTGCAAAATATACCATTTTTCTTACATTAAAATCTGCAACACGACGCAGATTTTTAAAAATATAAATTAACTTAAGTATCCTTCTACTTAAGAGGCCAATATGAAGGTGAAAGCTTAGGGTGTTATCTATAATTACGGCAAGATATTTTATGCAATTCGTTCTAGACAGGGTAGGACAGGAGCAAGGGCTTTCAATTTGGGAGCAGCAGTGAGCTGTAATGTGAAAGTATTCTAACTCAGATACATTGACGTTTTGGGTAGTAAATGCTATGTATTTAGTTTTATCGACATTTAATGTAAGTTTATATTCTTTTAGCCATTTAGTTATTAAATCGAACCCATTTTGTGCGAAGTTAAATACCTTAGACCATGTATCTGCCTGGAAAAGAAGAGCCGTGTCATCCGCAAAGGCAATGATCCTCCCATTGTGAATTTTTAGATTACATAGTGCATTAATATATGTAAGAAATAGCGTGGGACCAAGCACACTACCCTGTGGTACACCATATGATATGGGAAGGTCATCACTGTAGCAACCACCAATCCTTACCCTCTGATATCGATCCGTTAAGTAGTCAGAGAAAAGTTTCAGCTGTGTATTTCTTATTCCAAGATCTTCTAGCCTATTCAACAAGAGCGGGACGTAAACTGTATCAAACGCTTTAGCAAGATCAAGGAATATAACAACTACTTTCTTTTTACGGTCAAGGTTTGTAACAATGAAATCTGTTAGTTCATGAACTGCATCCTGAGTTGAACGTTTTGGTCGAAAGCCATATTGGCAATGTGATAACAGATCATGTTTCTCTAAGTAATTAGTCAAATGCTTGTTGATCACTTTTTCAAGAATTTTTGACATAGTGGGAAGAATGGAAATGGGTCTATAGTTATTGACACAGCCCACATCACCGCTCTTGTAAATAGGGTGAATTTCAGCTAGTTTGAAACACTTCGGGAATTTACCAGTTTTAAGGGAAAGGTTACATAAATATGTAATGGGAGGAACTAGTAAATGTCTATACCTTTTTAGAAATAAAGTAGAAATAGTATCTCTACCTACGCTGCAATCAGATTTCATATTTAAAATAATTGTCTCTATTTCATGTTCGTCCGTGTCAATAAGTACCATGGAGTGTTGATATATGTTTGTAGGAAAAATGCTACGAGTGTTTTTGTTAACGTGGTGTTTTTCCGCCAAAGATTTACCTATATTTACAAAAAATGAATTAATATAATTAACTGAAGTTTTAGGGTCAGATTTGTTTAATAATATATCGGCATTATTATTTAATTTATTGGTATTTGTGACTGCTTTAATTGTGTTCCAAAGTTTTTTACTGTTTGTTTTAACTGCTGTTGTTAATTCTGCTTTTTCATATTCTTTTTTCAGTTTTTTAAGTAGTTCATTACAATAATTACGGTAACGTTTGTATGTAGTAGCGATTACGTCATCATGGGGATATTTTTTACATTTTTGGTGTAATTTGTCGCGATTTCTTAAGCATCTCAAAATACCTGGGGTAATCCAGGGCTTTTTAATAATTTTGCAGTTAGAAACTTTAATTGTTTTAGTACTCATTTTTAAAGCATTACTTAGGGATTCTAATAGGAATGTAGCTGCTGAGTCAACATCTACCATAGAATAAATACTTTTAAAGTCTAAAGTGAGAAGGTAACTATCTAAATTATCGTAATTTACACGTTCTCTAATTTTTGGCGGCATACTACATGTATCTAGAGTAGCCTCTAATAGAAATATAAGAGTATCATGATCAGTAATGGAAGTCTCCGCAACGTAGCAGGTTGACCGAAGTTTTGTTTTCAATATGACGTGATCTAGGCACGTTTTGCCATGGGTAGGGAAGGTGTGGGCAGGTAACATACCTTTAGATGCCAGACTATTTAAGTAATATGGAGAGTAGGAGTCCTTACTATGTGTAACAATATCTATATTCATATCGCCAATTACAATTATGGTTTTATAATGTGAATACTGATCAAGCGTACTACTAAGCGATTCAATAAAATTTGTAGGATCCTTAAATCCAGCTGGTCTATAAATTACAAAGACTATGGTATCCTTACCTATTTTTAGAAGAATACAATTGCAATCTGATATTGACAGCTCCTGCCAGGTTATATTCAAAGATTTTTTGAAATACACCACTACACCCTCATTTTGGGTTGTGTTATTAAGAGTTTTACAATAGTTATAGCCATTCATTATCGGAATATAGTGAGAGGACGGCAACCAACATTCTGTAAGAAGAATTAAGTCCCATTCTAAAGCTGACCTATGTATTAGAACATTAAGTTCATCTATGTTGCGAGTTATGCTTCTAATGTTTTGATGCATTATTTTTAACTTATGTTTTTGACCAGATATTAACCTAGACAAATTATCCAGGTCGTAAAGTAGTGATGAGTTTGATATAGTAAATTGGTCAATATCATCGCTTAAGTTTTTTGTGTTATCGCCTTTTAATTATATTATTAATTGAGTACAAAAAGTTATATTGTGTGCAATAAATATGTAAAGCAACCACTACAAGTAATAACCCACAACTAAGTATTTGTAATTCATTTAAAGACGTTACATAGTGTACTTTTAACTTAAATTCTTTAACTAACAGTATAAAATAATCTAATAATATAAAATAATCACTTGGAGTAGTACTGTTAATTTTAAAGTTATAGTTAATGGATCGCATATACAATATAACAATTGAGAGTGTGTGTTTACTATTAATGAGTGAGTGATTAAGTTGTGTTTTGTTTGAATGTATTATGTAAATGAGTGGAATAAGTATGAGGTGAGTATACTGAGCAGTATAAAGTGATTTACATTTTATAAACGGCAAGTATAGGTAAATATTATTTGAAAATATTAAATTAGTTTTTATTAAAAATATAACTATTAAGAGTGTATGTTTAATATTAATGAATGAGTGGTTGAGTTGTGTTGTGTTCGAGTGTATTATGTAAATATGTGAAATGTGTATGAGGTGAGTATGTCGAACACTTAAAAGTGATTTACATTTTATACGCGGCAAAAGTAGATAAATATTATTTAAAAATATTAAATTAGTTTTAAATAAAAATATAACAATTAAGAGTGAGTGTATACTATTAATGAGTGAATGATTGAGTTGTGTTGTGTTTGAATGTATTATGTAAATAAGTGAAATAAGTATTAGGTGAGTATACTGAACAGTTAAAAGCAAGTTACATTTTATACACGGCAAGAATAGGTAAACATTATTTAAAAATATTAAATTAGTTTTGAATAACAATAGAACTAAAACAAATAGAGACGTTATCACACTTATTACTAGTCACTTTTGTAAGTTCAATAATTTCTTTAATTCCTCTTCATTATCTATTTTTAGCGCTTGTTTTCCCTCATTCTGACGCATATAGATTTTACCATAGGATATCCAGCAATATTTATATCCATTTTCTTTGGCAAATTTTCTAGATAAGTAAAAAAGATTTCTTGCATATGGAGTAAGATACTCAGAGATGTATATAGGCTTTGCGGGGCCAGTGAGACCAATGAGTGACGTATTAAGAGAAGTTCCGTTATTAGTTTTGCTGAATCTACGGGCGTTTTTTATTAATTTTTCTTTTGCAAGGGTTGATTTGAATTCAGCAACTATCGCCGAAGCGTGGGTGGTTTTATTTGTTGTGCGATATACGTTTTTTAAATCACTGGGCTGTACTAACACATCCAACGTTTGTGCGGTTTTCTGAACAATGCTGCATAGCTCCTCTTTGGTCTCGCGGTCATTTTTGGGAATGTTTTTTAATTCAACTTTAGTCGAATGCAAAAGGTGTTCTAAGTGCGAGATTTTATCTTCAAGTTTGCGGATGTAGGCACGATATTCTTTTCTCTCGGCTAATAGCGCCTGGAACTTATCATTTAAATCATCGAACTGACGCGATATAAAGTTCAGCGAATCCATGATTCCAGAATTTTGAGAGATTACTTCCTTAATGCTGGACTCCAAGGATGATATTTTTTGTTGATTTTGCGAGGCGGCGGTTGATAACATCTCTTTCATTTCTCTCATGAAGTGATTTAACTCTAAATTATCATATTTTCGCCTAGTAGTAACAAAAGTGTCTTCGAAATTAGATAAGTTTGTCTCTAAGATTGACTGATCTGTTTTTGGTGTAGGAGTGACTTCTAGCGTAGAACTACTAGTTTTATTTGTGAGAGGAGTCTTCGGTGGTGTACGTTTTAGCGGCATAATTCAATTTTTGTAAAGCAGAAGTTGAGTAAAGCTTGAGTCAATTAGGCGTATGCATAAAAGAATAGCGAGTAGGCCTAAATGCAAACGCAGTTAAACTTTCCGTCGGCTACTTGGTGAGAAGGACGGATGACTATTAAGTTGAGATGTGCGATGTAAAGTTGACACGCCTCCGCAAGCAGTGCTCCAGCGCAAGAAGGCGTCGCTAACGGAAGCCAATGACAGCGCAATAATTAGCTATGGAAGCACATACAAGTATGTTTATTTCACTCACCCGGCTCTTTCTAGTATAATAACACCTCCACAAGATTTCTGCGGTCCTATTATTTAGCGTAAAATTAAATAAATTAAAATTTTAAATAAATTTTGTTTAATAACTAAACATGAAACACGTCCACACTGAGCGAAATCCAAGAGGGGAGAGGATAGCAGACAGAAGTGGGCAGAGTTTTTAATTAAATTCTTTTAATTTTTACTTTTTTTACGTAGTACGCCCCTCTGCAGCTATGTTATGGTGTAACGACCATCCATCAGGCATTCCATCTTAGACCTAAGGGGCAGAAACGCATCTACGTTTTGATTCTTAATTGAGGGTAAATGTAGATGTCTACGAACCACAGAATCCACTTACCATCAGGTGCGCTGCATGCTGTAACTGGACTGTTAGCCTAAAAATTATATAGATTTAAAAAAATTACATCGGAGTCAGGAATAAGATGGCTATGCACTGTCTATGATAAATGTAAATAGCTAGGTGTATGATAATTAATCTATGCACTGTTCATACTACGTAGATTATCTATGCTCTAAGTTTCATCGAAATCGGAATCAGTTTCAAGGGAGATATCAATAAAAAAATTGCTTTAAAATTGGAGATGTGAGAGCTACGCTACGCTCCGCCCCAACTATGTCTGCTAGATGAATCATTGTCTACTGCTGAACATAATCCATAAACATGGCGGACTAAGTCCAGCTGTGGACTTGCGACATACTGTGATGATGATGATACATATGTGGCAGTGCGGTAGTCGCGCCACAAGTGAAACACATCGAAGCCTAAATCGCACTATCAAAGTTCCGAAGTCAAACAGTATAATATATAGGATAGTTCCGAATTTTCACACAGAGCGTTGGCCGCTAACCGAGCAGAACACCTAGTCCGGCGGGAGATCTCTCCTTTTCCTTCTACGGTCACACATACATACCTACATATAAACATATTAACGTACACATACAGGTTGTACTTACGTATTAAAATACCAGCCGTGTAATAGTGTTCGGTACGTTGGCCTATAACCGATATATTTACACAATACAACGAAAATAAACGTGTAAACGGAGCTAACTATGATCTCCATGACTGTTATTTAATTCTGGTCAATAGTTAGACGGAACCGTCTGCTAGTTTCCATGCAAATTATATTCCGTTACGAAACAGCTGACTTGAATTATAAATAGATACAGAAGATCTTGCCGCGGTTCCTATACGTGATGGGTATTGTGATTACTTACATATTTCTTATGAAAGAAAATGAAATATATTGTATTGTTGGTTTCCTTTTTTCTACTATTTATTTTAATTATTCATATCCCATTAACTGTTTTCCGTAAGTAGAGTACAAGCACATTTGTTAATCTATCTACTTTATATACTCGATGATTTTTATTACCGTCTGGTAAAAAATAGGGTGTTGTAACAGGTGAACGGAATAGAAGCCTATGGCACTGATATTTTACATTTTTATTTTAATAAAGATATTAGTAGTTACTTTGCAAGATTAAATCTCTGTTAAAGAGAGAAAGATTAGTTTGAATATCTGCCGAAAATTTTACAGTTTTTGACAGTGCGAACGCCACCATCAACAAAACATGTTGTGTGATTTATTTTATGCGATTTGTTTCAAAACATTACGTGTTGGATGTTTCTCAGTGCAAACGTACTGTAAACCTCTGTTGTTTCTTATAGCACCCACGAAATGCTACAGGGTAGTGAATTCTATTATGCTACCACTACATAGCCAATAAAATGATTGTATAATATTTTCATTCGCCGACATCCCAACAAATAGAGCTCCTTGATAACAACATAACGTATCTTTCTCCGCAAATAATTTCCGAGTCTCTTTTGATCTATGTTCGTGGATAAGTAGACGCAATTGAAAATGATTTAATTTCGTCGTTTAAGAAGCAGTCGAGATCGGATCCCGCTTATTCTTATTGAATTTGCTTCTGCCGCAAGATCTAAACGAGCGAGACGAGATTCAATTACGTGTTTACTTTAGCATTCGTAATACAAAACACAAAAACCCGAAGAATATAATAATGAACATTAACTTGATGTGAAATTAGTACTGGCAACAATAGACAAAAGCGCATTGTGAATAATAAATTTTTGGTAATGGCCTCGCACGGTTGTACTTTTGCCAGTGTCAAGTTATAAAAGAATATGTTGATACATCACATTGCAGAGTTTTTTATTTGGAAACGACATATTAATGCCAGCAGTCAGTCGCTGACAATAGTATCACAATTTCTTATGGCTCCTAAACGGACAAATAACTTGAGGTTTTGGTGGTAATGTTTTTGGCTTATTCAAGAAAATATTTTCAACCGTTTGGAAGTTGTCAGCTGTTTTTGTATCAGGGGTTGTCAACATTTTTAATTTACGTTATTTTTATTGAATAAGTGTGACAATAGAGCACACAGTACAGCTGATGGTAATTAGATGCTGTGGCCACAGAAATCGACAAGTATCCTTGATTAAGAATCAAAATGCCGAAGTGTTGTCATCCCTGAGGGCTAATATGGAATGTCTCATTTCCAGTAAAAAGGTCTCCGGTTCTCTCCACTCATCTTATAAAACACAGCAGCATTAAACTGCTCTTTTACACTGATATTCTGTGAGAGCGTAGTCCCGGTCTCGTATTCGTGTACTATAATATTAATATAGCTGCAGCGTGATTATACCACGCATAATAGTTTCTAATTGTAGTAGGTCACATGCTCAGACTCTTAAAACACAAAATCGCATCACTTTTATGTGTTAAAATATACTTTAAACTATTAAGTAAACTATCAATATTTAATTAAAAAAATGTTTCTCCTATATCTACGGCACAGGCGGATTGACAATTACTGTACCAAAGGTGTTTTTATCTATTTATTTATACTCTTTATTGCACACATAATATCAAATTTTAATGTAAATGGGGTACATGAGGGTAGTAAGGTTACCTTAAGCATTGCCGCCCTACAAAACAAAAACTAGGAGCAAGATAGATACAAAAACACAAAGTCGTATACTATCACTAATATTTTAATTTAATAAAAATAATAGCAAATAAGCTTTGGCGATAATTGGGAACACTATTAAAAGCAACTAAATAAAAAACTAACTACATACGCCATACTAAAACCGGCTGAAATATTAACTAAGATATCTACTGTTAAAATGGCATCGATGAAGCTGCGTCCTGTTGACTCTTTATTATTTAATGGGCAGATGACTTCTATACAAATAAGGCTGTTGTTTTTGAGTTTTAAGAAAGTGAACATATTAACTGTATGACCATATTACCCTTACATACTATACAACATGTTACAAAAACCCCGTGGTTCCGGTTAAGCGCGTTATCAGAGTCGTTATTCAAACGTATACGTATAGAAATAGCTTTATTTCAGAAAATTCGACAATAAAAAGTAAATTAAATTTAATCAAACTTTATTTGCAATTTGTTTGCGGTTTTTTGATTTTTTTTATAATATAAAATTACAGATGATATGATCCCTAAACTCGTTTAATTCTTATCTATTGCTATTGTTTAATATAGGAATATATTATTAAGAATTCATACTAAACTTCCTAATAACGAAGCATTACTGGGTCGGAACGTTTCAGATTCAATTTAACTTCGCTGGACTTGAACGAATTAAAACTCAAAAGAGGGCTTAGTCGTTATGATTGTTTGGTTTAGGATTTTTTTATATTTTTTGCACCAAAATCCAATTAAAAGTTATTAATGCCTGAGATTATCAGGCGAATATTAAATGTTGGATAGCATTATTTAACATTATAAGAACGATCTAAAAATAAATATGTTAATAAAAAAATCAAAATTGTATTATTTTTTTCTTATTTCTGTTTCTTTCTAAATCTCTTACTGGATACGGAACTTGCATAACTGGAAATATTTGCCTATACTAACCGCATGTCAAATTAGCTATTTTGGTGAGAATGGTGGTTGGATTCATTTTAGCGTTTTGTTTTATTGTATAGTGTAAATATGTCAGCTATATTATATATGTAGCACGAATAGGTTGAGTCGACAGGGGAAGGACCTCGCTCACACAGAATACCAGCGTAAAATAACACCTTAACACTGCTGTGTTTGTATGGTCAGTGTAGAGACCCGGAGATCCTTTTTTACTGGAAACAAGGCGTTCCATCTCAGTCCTCAGGGGGACAACGCATATGCGTTTTGATTCTTAATCGAGGATAAATGAAGATGTCTATGGGCCACAGTAACCACTTACCATCAGGTGGACTGCGTGCTCGTTTGTCACCCTTATTCTATAAAAAGTCGACGTCTTTTTGTGTTAATACCTAGCGGTATCCGCTTCGGCATCGCACGGGTGATTTATTGTTCTCAACAGCAGCGCCGTTCACCAGGTCCAACTATAGCTGACATCTGTTCAGGTAACTCTATAATTATCCCATGACAATTTAGTTGCAATCCAACAATTTAATTATAACAATTTATACGTGGTAGAGCCATGCTGCAGTTATATTAGAAGTATAGTTGTGGCACGAATGGGTCGGCTCGACCGGGGAGGGATCTCACAGAATACCAGCGTGAAATAGTAGCTTAATGCTGCTGTATTTCGTATGGTGAGTGTAGAGAACCGGAGACCCTTTTTACTGGAAACGAGGCATTCCATCTTAGTCCTCACGGGTGACAACGCATCTGCATTTTGATTCGTAATCGAGAATAGATGTGGATGTCTATGGGCCACAGGAACCACTTACCATCAGGTGAACTGTGTGCTCGTTTGTCACCCTATCCTATAAAAAAAATATAATCCCAACGTAGCTTAAGCTGTTCAGGAGGAGAAGACATAAAAACACGTACACAGGAATTTTATACGTAAAGATATTATTTTAGGTTACGGAATATTATCATTATAAAAAGTCTCATGCAATTCTAGTGTGATCCCTTTTTTTATAAAATAAGGGTGACGAACGAGTACACTGTCCACCTGAAGGTAATTGTATGCTGTGGCCCTACATAGACATCTACATTTATCCTCGATTAAAAATCAAAATGCAGTTCCGTTGCCACCCCTGAGGACTAAGATGGAGGGCCTCGTATCTAATAAAAAAGGGTCTCCGGATCTCTACACTCACCATACAAAATACAGAGGTATTAAGCTGCTATTTTACGATGGTATGCTCATGCTACAACCATAATAAAGATGCAGCGTGACACTATCACGTATTGAATTCCTACACGCAAATGATTACACTAGTGTTTACCAATGTAGGACATGCAGTGTCGATCTCGGTTCCCATACTTTAGAACTCTCTCTTTGAATGCGTTAGGCTATGTAGTGTTATATTTAGACATGTGTATTTTCAAGGCAAGAGTGAATAGACTTTTGTTAAGGTACGCAAATGCGATTTAACCCTTCGATCCCCATAAAAGTCCGATGCAGTCGCATGCGCCCGGGAAATCCCGAGCAGTCGCATGCAACCGCACCAACCCGCAGCAATTAAAACCATTAAAAGTTATATTTTGAGACTACTTCTCCATGAAGAAGTTTGACATTATAAAATCTATACAAAATTCTCTATATAAAAGTCAGGTTTTACTTCATTACAAAAATACTATTGTATTTCGATAACAAAAAGAAAACATACCAAGCGAATGTCGGCAGCGTGAAAATCACAATTATTTCAATATAGAAATTATTTAAGCAAAAAGAAAAATAATATTCACACAAAAAATTTCATTACAATTCTATAATAAAATACTATACCAATACACAAATAAAACATTAGAAAAATCCAAAAATCAACACAATAACATTCATGCGAAAATGGCGTACGAAACTAACGTAGATTATAAATAATTATCCATGAGATAAGTTGACTTTTTATTGCACTAGAGGATAGAAAATTTCATATTGATCATATTGATGTCAAACTTCTTCATAGAAGAGTAGTCTCTTAATATAAGTTTTAACGATTTAAAGTACTGCGGGTGTGCGCGATCGAATTCGACCGCTTAGGGGCTGAGGGGTCATTTTCAGCTACATTATCATTTATCATCGAACGGCGTAATGGTCAATAATTAGCTGATAGCATGAAGTTAGTGCCATCTAGCGGCGTTCCACAGTACTGCTACTGAGCATTTAGGCATGCTGAGGTTTATTGCCGACATTGAATTTAGGTACTGAACACAAGCCGCTCCCGTATACTGCTTCATTGGGGGATGTTTGCCATAATTTACACGCTTAGCAGACAGGCTTGTAACTGAATTTTTTTTCTATTTTTAGTTGTTATTACAAAGACGGTTCTGATCGTCCTTAGGTTTGCTTCTGACGCCTATTACAATAAACACAGGACAATATGATTTAGTGGATATTTTAACAGTTCCACTACATTGTCTCTGTTTATTGAAACTTATCAAATTCAAGTGGTTTATTGCGAATATAGGTTGATACAGATGGTATTGTCATAGTTTATCCCTTAGAGAACAAACAGTACAGCTATATTCCGTACACATTTTATTAGTTTTATCCTATACCTAACGAGCAATTCTTGTATATATATATACCAACGATTTTCATAAAATTTAGTGTCCAGGGAGTTTCGGGGGCAATAAATCGACCTAGCTAGGATTTATTTTTAGAAAATGACCTTTTGTCCGTGTTTTCAGGCAATAAAAAAACTGCTAAAATATAAGAAGGTAAATTTTGACAGATCACTAACGATCGTAATAGCTCAGGTGGGATGTCGGTCGGGCGTGATATCGGAGCTCCGTGGTTCGCGTCCTGTCTCTGGTCCGGCTTTTTTCCTTTTTTTTTTCAAGTTCCCTTCCTATGTGAGAATATCTATTATTTCAAGCCCTTTTTTAGTATTTTTTAAAAATACGAAAATTTTAATAAAACTAATTGCACTCATGATTTTTCATTCAAATAACCAGTTCGGTTTTTTCTATTCTGTCAATAAGATCAATAAATATTATTTATGTTTCATCAGTATGTAATTTATAAATGTAATTTCAAAAAAAACCGAGCAAAGCTCGGTCATCCGGGTACTATTAAATAATTTAAACATGCTTTAGTTATAATTGGAGTTCAAAATCAAAATTAATAGCGATATTTCAATTTAGATAATATTATATAAATCAAGTCAATTTAGTTATACTGAGTCATGTATTAGTCAATTATTGAATTTCATATTTATCTTCGAGATATTCTTTCACACTGTAGTATGCCCAATAACGAGAAATTGCTTCAATAGTATTTTAAAATGATCTATGTTGGAACATCTCAAAATGTGTAATGGTAAATGGTTATAAATTCGAGGGGCCATACAAAATATGCTGTTGTTAAATTGGGCTGTTTTGTTTGATGGAAAACATATTTTATGATTATTACGTTTACTGTGTAGGCACTCAAATAAAGAAATATGCGTAATAACAAAGACGGCTACCTCATATATAAAGACATGGAAGTGTTAAAAGTTTCAGACTAATAAAAAATGGTTTACAACTATCCGTCTGTTTTAACTTCACAATAGCCCTTACACGTCTCTTTTGGGCTCTAAATATCATATCATTGTCTACAGAGTTACCCCAAAAATGACACCATACCTTAACACTGATTCTACATAAACGTGGTACGCAGCGACGACCACAGATTGATTCACAATTGTTCCAAGTCTATGCAGTGCATAAGAGAACTGGTTTAGTTTAGTACAAATATCTTCTGCTTGAGATTTCCATTTTAAGTTTGAATCGAGATGGAGCCCTAAAAATTTTGCATTTTTGACTACATTAATTTGTTGTCCGTTGTAGAGCCTATATTAAGATTAATTAAATTATTTTTTATATTTCTGAATGTCATTAAATTTGTTTTTATTTAGATTATTAACACTTAATAATAATAAATTACCATAGCAATAGTTTTAGTCAACTTTCGTAAAGCTGATATATATATATATATATATATATATATATATATATATATATATATATATGGTATAAGGTATTAAGCACATCCTTTGTAATCCTTTTAATTAAGGCGATAGCAATAAAGAGATAAAGAGAATATAAATATAAATTCTTATCCTTCATAAAAACGTTAAAATATTTACAATAGGTTTTATACAGTATCACGGAGGCAGTTTACATATATAAACGGCACAAGTATAAATATTCAACTCGGATCAATTTTTTGTAGATTATACAAATACTTGTTTCGTTAAAGATTCGAACCCGCGGCTCTCAGCCATTTTTCTACGCAATCATCAAACAAAATCTCATAGTCATAGTATAAAACAAAGTCGCTTCCCGCCGTCTGTACTCTTCTTTTAGATATTTTTAATCACGCAACGGATTTTGATGCGGTTTTTATCAATAGATAGAATGAGTCAAGAGGAAGTTTTACATGTATAATACATGCATATGTTGTGGAAGTTGTGGAAAAACACACCCGTGCGAAGCCGGGGCGGATTACTAGTTAATAAATAATAATATATTTAACACCGATATTACTTTTTTCAGATTATTGGTGAGTACGCCGTTTCGATGTGAGTATGAACACTTCGACGATGCTATAAATCTACGACCAAGCACTTTTATAGCCTAGCTGTAATTCCAGTAACTTACCACAGGTGCTTAATGTACCCTGCGGACGTAATTTAGAGATTGGAGAACAAGAATAGATTACTTTGAAGATTTGAGATTGCTGGAATTTTTGCTTCATTAAATACCTTATTTTTAATTATATTGAAAATAGGATGAATGAATGATTTAATTTATTCATCACACATAACACAATACATAATATAAAGTAATTACAGCTAAAAAGAAAATAAGAAAAATAACAATATATGAAATAATGAAAAGGATTCGACGTATAACGCTATAGCAGCAGCAGTAATTCTGTCGGTGCCTCATATTATCGAACAGTTTTCAGGCACATTTATACTATAATAAACATGTGGTAAAATTAAAAAATTGTACAACCGACTTCAATACGACCGAATTAATGTATTCGAAGTCAATTAATTACGCATTATTAAAGATAATTCAAAAACTACTGGTCAGATCTTAAATAAATTTTTATGGGACCACACGAGAAGCTCCAGCTTTCAAATTTAAAAAAAATCATCAAAATCGGTTCACGTAGAGAAAAGTTCTGAGGTAACACACATGAAAAAACATACAGATGAATTCAATACCTCCTCCTTTCTGAAATCTGTAAAAAATATACCTTTGATCCTTTCTTTAACAGTTACAAATTGTAGCAGTCATGTGTCGTAGATCGTAACTGCTACACGTCGTAGCAGTCATGATTTACTATGAATAGGCGTAGCATTTTACGATATGCATATCGTCTCTTGTATGTGTTAAAATGCGATGGTTAGAAATGAAATAGAAATGGGCAGCAGGAGAACTTACTGATATGATGATATTTACTTACTGATGATGTTCTCATTTAAATTAAAGTGATCAGGGTTTCCTTGTGTGCATATTTGGTTTAAAGTACTTAATAGATTTAAACGCGGGTTTAACCATCTTTGTTTTCTTATAAAGTAGGCAAACAACCGTGGAGCACACATCCTTATGTGTAAAAATTTTTCGTGTATTATCCATGCAAAAGTAATAGGAAAATGTTAGAGTTAACAATCTATGCAAATAAATAAAATTGAAGTGTATGTTTGTAATGACAAAATAACAGATTTTTACTAAATACTTATAAAAATATATACGGTACTTATACCAAAAAAAAAAACTTTTTAAATTTTTTTGCGTCTGGACCGGTTTGGCAAGGCAAATAACTGATCTTATAAGGAGTAACTTAAACTACTTTTATTTAAAAAAATTCCGCGTAAAAAATTAAAATCCATGAAATAGTAAACAAAATCTAAGTTATTAAAAAGTATTCTGTGCGAACGAAGTCACGGGCACATATACTATACTACATACTATACTAGCTTGCCAGGCAGACGTTGGGTGCGTTTAGCAGAAAAAAGCGCTAGCAAGCGCTTGTAAGCAAAATGGCGATCGTAAGCGGTAAGCGCTGTCAAATCGTAAGTAGCTATTTTCCTCCAAGACACGATATTAGTTTTAACCGGGGAACCTAACCTAGTTTAAACATATGTTTGTAAAGTATTCATATTAAAAACTTATCAATCATGAATTTTTAATAACATGTATATGTTTATTCATGTCATTATATTACTTAAATCTAAAATATTGCACAAAACAACTTATAAACTCTACTTCAAAACAAACAAATTAAATAAGCAAAATGGCGGATTGTGTCAGCGCTATTGAAGTAGCAATCGTGTCCTGGCCAAAAACTATTTCAGCGCTTGTAAGCGCTTGCTAGCGCTTTTTCCGCCAAACGCACCCGTTGCTCTGCCCTTTTCGACGACAATTTGTCATGTCCTATCAAAAATCCTTAAATTCGCAAAAAAATATTGTAGGCAAAAAAACTATACTATCTCTCAAGTTAGATCAAACTGCACAGTTAGTTTAAGTTAGTTTGACCGATTAAAATCGGTTAAATAGTTTAGGAGTCCATCGCGGACAAACAACGTGACGCGTAATTTATATATATATATATATATATATATATATATATATATATAAAGATATATGTAGTTAAGGTTTATATTTATTATATACCGTATAGTACAGACTTGCGGTAGTGCATGGAAATACTGAAATAATTGAATGCGTATTCATACAACGTTTGATAACTGCATGCTAACGAGGACGGCGCTGAGTGGACGCTGCGAATTTAATTTAACTTTACATCGAATGAATACAACTTGGAAACTGATTTGCCTTAACTTAGCATAAGTTAAGGAACATAGTATTTTCGAATCATACTTCGCTGAATTAGAAAAGGAACAAGTTTAAAAAAAAAGAAATAATTGGCGGTAAAATGATCTGAAAGCACGAGTCTTTATAAAACAGTGAGTAATCTTAAAGATCTATAAACGGACTCCAAGGTTGATAACATTCTTGAAAGATTTTGTAAAGTAACTTACCCAGCTTTGTTCATCGGTTGTCGGTTCTTCGAGCTAAATGAATGGCACTCGACACGACACGCACGGTCACGTATAAAGTTCATACGAGACAGAGCCATGCTTGTCGCACTAATGGTTTGGCTCGACCGTAGAAGGACCACACTCCACCAGAGTGAATAAGTAGATTACTCATGATGTTATTCCGTGTGGCAAGTATAGAGAACGGGAAACCCCCTTTACAGGATACAAGGCATTCCATGTTAATCCTTAGGGGTAACAACATAGAATACTATAATACGTACATAATAGAACGGGGGACTGGGTGGAGCCCGTGTAGCCACTTTAATGTCAATTCACACGTATAAATGTCAACACGAGATGTGTTTTGAAGTAACAATCGTTTCCGACCTTCGCATGCGGATTATTTAGAAAATACCAAATTGCACGCTATTTACAAATAAATATGTATTAAAATCCGTCTGTCTACACAGCGAATCGGGTTTGTAATAGTGATTAACTGATAATACGACGTAATTGCTTGTACGTGTGCTCCCGGCGATGCCTATCGTCGTACAAAATAAGGTGGACAGCCATTCTATTGTGTATTATAGTATTCTATGGTTGCAACGCAACCACAACGCAACTGCAAAAAGCTGCAGTTACACCATTCGCATGCAAATTATTTAGAAAATACCAAATTGCACACTATTTACATATAAATATGTATTAAAATTTAAACGATTTTTTTAATTATGATTTTGAACATTAATCAAAAACTAAAATATGTAAATTTACTCATTTTGTCAACACAGCTAATCAGGTTTGTAGTAGTGATAATACGACGTAATTGCTTGTATGTGTGCTCCCGGCGATGCCGAATCTCGTACAAAATAAGTTTGACAGACATTCTATTGTGTATTTTAGAATTCTATGGGTAACAACGTATCAGAGTTTTGATACTTAATCGAGGGTAGATGGATAGATCTATGGACGAAAACATCCACTTACCTTGAGATGAACTGTGTACTCGCGTCTTATCCCTATTCTCTAATAAAACCATATGTACTATATTATACTAGAGCCGTGGTAAATCAGAGGTAAAGGCAATGTCACACCGATGTAAGGTGCACCTGTTTGACGAAAGATGGCGCAGTAACAAAGTAAACAGAGGCACCTGTTGCTACGAACTCCTTACTTTCAAAAACGTTTGTCAGTCAACTGCAAAATAAATGCGATGGAATTAGGTAAAAGCAAAAAAAAATTATTATAAAAAGGGGCTAAGTTATAGGACAGTGTCTAAAAGCCACGTGACAGACTAAGCTCTCGCACAATAATGGGATACACATACTCCCACCTGAAGCATATTACGTCGCGTAAGTAGATTTGTTAATAGAATTAACATAAGCTGGTTGTAGTCTTATTGAAGCCACAGTAAGTTTGCAACTCATCGCCAATTATGTAAATCTTCAATCGTATTATGTAGTAGTCAGAATAATTGATCGGATATTCAAATAGGAGGCAGCCGAAAAAGCATGATTTATTCTCAAGTCAGTGTTATTAACGTTATTTCTGCGCTTCTGTTTGTTTTAAAACAGTTATCCCTTTATTGGGATTCACTTCATGGAGTCGTTTTATAAACATAAATTGCACTACACATTCGTATAGACTCGGAACCAATATTTATAGACCATAAAAACACTTGAAAAAAAAATGTGGTGTGCAAGACACCGAAGCATTCCTTTCTTAATCCTGGTCACAGGACTGTAATTTGGTCATGTAGAAAAAATGAACGAGGAAAGACTGACAAAGCAAATTTAGATTGCATTTGTGAACGACAGAGTCGGGAAGGACGTCCTAGAAGAAGGTTCATTGGCCAAATTGGCTATATTTTGAAAATGGGCCACATTAGGAGTACCCTTGACCGACGAGCGTGTATGCGTAGATATATGGATGTAAAGGAGACGAAAGAGGTATGTCAGGATCGTGCCAAATGGAAGTCCGTAGTCTCTGCCAACCCCTCTGCGTGACAGGCGTGAGTGTTTATAAAAAAGAAAAAAACACTTGTTCCGTGCACGATTCGACAGCAACCAACTACTTTCATAGCAACAGGTGCCTCATACATATTACTTTGTTACCTCACCATCTTCACTCAAATAAATGTACCTTACATCGTTGTATCATTGCCTTTACTCAGGGTGAGTTACTACGGCTATAGTATAATCATATAATACTATAATACATACATAATAGAATGGGGGAGAGGGCGGATCCCGTGTAGCCACTAACATGACAATTCACACCTGTAAATGTCAACACAATCAAACGTCGCGTCGTCAAGCGTCGCTGCATGCAAATTGCATTATTTAAAAATGGCAAATTGTACAATAATTACGTGTCGAAAGAACAGCGGGAAATGGAATTTAAATAAAGGAGACATATCCTACAACTAGTAGGTCGAAAATATTTATATACTCTAGCTTTAAATGAGCAATTCTTGTATATATAATCGGAATCTCGGAAACGGCTTCAACGATTTTCATAAAATTTTGTGTCCAGGGGTTTTCGGGGGCAATAAATTGATCTAGCTAGGATTCATTTTTAGAAAATGTCGGTTTGTCCGTGTTTTGAGGCAATGAAAAAATGCTACAATATAAAAAAGTAAATTTTGATACTATGAAGAGAGTAATAGCTCAAGTGGATATCGGGCTGTCGCGAAATCGTAGTGCCCTGGTTCGCGTCCTGGCTATGGACCGAAATCCTTCCCTTTTTTTCAACTTCCCTTCTTTTGTGAGAAAATCTATTATTTCGAGCCCTTTTTTAGTATTTTTTAAAAATACGAAAATTTAAATTGAACTAATTGCACTCATGATTTTTTATCCAAATAACCAGTTCAGTTTTTTTCTATTACACTCATTGACATTAGGATCAAAAAATATTATTCATGTTTTATCAGTCAGGAATGTGTATATAAATATAATTTCCAAAACAGACGATTTCCAAAAAAAAAAATACCTAGCAAAGCTCGGTCATCCAGGTACTTTTTTAAATATTAGAAACAAAATAAAAACAAATATTGATGTGTCAAAAACATTAAGTCAATCAATACAGCGAATTGGGTTTGTAGGAGTGATAATACGACGTAATTGCTTGTATTTGTGCTCCCGGCAACACCGATCGTCGTATAAAATAAGGTTGACAGCCATTCTATTGCGTATTATAGTATTCTATGAGTACACATAGGTTTTTAACTGGCTTCAAAAACATAAGGAGATACTTAATTTAACTGGATTTTTTATGTGTGTTACCTCAGAACTTTTTTCTAGGCAAACCGATTTTGATTACTATTTATTTATTAGAAATTAAATTTGATCAAGATCTGACCAGTAGTTTTTGGGTTATCCTTAATAATGCATACTTAATTGACTTCGATTGATGATGCTCTCATTTTATTTATATTGAAGTCGGTTGTACAAAAATTTCTTTATACCACTTGTTTTATAGATTATGGATAAGTGGACGTTGTGGCGTGACATCTATATCCATGCGCGATTAACAAGCAAAATGCAAATGCGTTGTCAATTTTGACTAAGATGGAATGCCTTATACCCAGTAAAGACGGTGTTCCGTTTTCTATTTTCGCCACTCGAACAACAGGCTTAACCTGATTATTCACGCCGGTAGAGTGTGGACCCTCCCCCGTCGGGCCGACCCATCCGTGCTACAACCATAATATACCTGCACCGTGGCTCTGTCACGTATGAAGTACAATATACAGTGGCAATAAGCCGTTAATTTGGCTCGAATAACCGACGACCGATGGGTAAGAAAGCTAAGTAGATTACATAAATAATGATATACCGTTATTGCAGTTTTTGAATGTATTATTGTTATAATTATAATATAAATTGTATTATTTTGTATTTTTGGTATCCACAAGTTCTTTCCATAACCTGTTCAATTTATCTTTGTGTTTTATTAAAATTTGCCTGAACCCGGGACCTGAAGCCAGGAGCAATGACATTACAAATAGGTTTACGAAGTGAAAAGACGCCTGTCTGCCTAGCTCTGGCTAATTTCTGTCGCCAAATAGCAGTGCGTGAACAGCTGTATTCCGGTTTGAAGAGTATAGAGAGTCAGTAGAAAAGGTCTTGAGACATTCCATTTTTGTCCTAAGATGTGAAAACGCATATGTAGGCGTCTTCATTTTAAGTTAATAAAAAGTGAATCACCACAACAAGAGAGGTTTTTTTTATAGAAGAAGGGGCAAACGAGCATGCGGCTCACCTGATGTTAAGTGACTACCGCCGCCCATGATCAACCGCAACACCAGGAGAATTGCGGGTGCGTTGCCGGCCCTTTAGAAAGGAGTAAGCTCTTTTCTTGAAGGTCCCCAGGTCGTATCGGTCCGGGAAAATCGCCGGTGGTAAACTATTCCACAGAGAGGTTGTACGTGGAAGAAAACTCCTTGTGAAACGTACAGTGGTGGACCGCCAAGCATCCAGATGGTGAGGATGGTATCGGGACGTTTTGCCGTTCATATCTATCAGTATACTATACGTGGTAGAGTCACGCTGCAGCTATATTATGGTTGCAGCACGAATGGGTCGGCTCGACCGGGGTGGGATCACACTCTCACAGTATACCAGCGTAAAATAGCAGCTTAATACTGCTGTGTTTTTTATGGTAAGCGATGAGATTCGAAGACCCTTTTTTTACTAGAAACGAGACATTCCATTTTAATCTTCAGGGGTTACAACGCATCTGCGTTTTGATACTTAATCGAGGATAAATGTAAATGTCTATGGGCTATAACGTCCACTTACCGTAAGACGGACTGTGTGCTCGTTCGTCACCCTCATTCTATAAAAAAATTTGGTGTTGATGAAGAATATAGCTTACCTTATTTATATAGCCAGCAAGCAGTAGTGCCTGCACTGCTAACTTCTGGTCGGAAGGTTTTGAAGAGTTAGTAGAATCACAGGCTCTGAGATTTTCCATCTTAGTCCTCAGATTTGACAACGCGTCTCTATCTTTATTTGTTTGAACTGGACTGTAAGTTCGTTTATCAATTCAGTTAAAAAAAAAACAAGTACACCGATACTAAGGAACCCGACGTTAGTAATAAAAAAAGTATTATATTACATGAACAGAACTCATAAAACATTGATTACGTAATTTGAAACATATTGAACCGAGCGACATTGTTTCTAATAACTTATGACATACGGTTTAAGATAGCGTGTCACGATAACGTGATGCGGTGCTGCATAACAGGATATTAACTGTCAGCCAGCTTGCGTCATATCCGGCAACGTGACTACTTCCGTTTCCGCTCCACAGGCTTCGAGGGCGACCGTTGGAATGATTTATGTGATTCAGAATGGGTATATCGTTGCAAGTAATCTCTTTACCAGATGATATTTTCGGATTTGTAATGTAATGAACCAGGAATAAAAGTCACATATAGCTACTGAAGAAAGTAACATTCATGGCGACCGGATTAAATTTGGTAAATTTTTGTAAAATTTTAAAACGACTAACAACAATGTTCGGTGTTCAAATAATAATTGAATTATTGATTATGTTGCTTATATCATAGGACTACCTAATAGCAAAGTACAACGTTTTTGGTACTGGTATGAAGCTCGGCACCCGATTGGACTTCAACCCTTTTATCGGAAAATTCGACAACTTCGAATAGCGTTTGTACTGAACCTGGCCTCCTTTTCACAATGTGTTTTTGGTGGAATATCATTATTTTTTGAAGAAAAGTTGCTTTTAAATAAATACATGACAAGCAAGTCTTATCCAACACTATTCCGATGACATCCCGGACTTCAGTCTGAGAGAGATTAGAATGGCTCTCCAGTACCTTAAAAACGGTAAGTTTCCGGACGAGGATGGAATTACAGTAAAGCATCTGAAAGCGGGTGAAAAATCGATACTTGAAGTCCTTTAGAAGCTTTTCAAATAAGTCATCCATGGTGGCACTACTCCGGAGGAGTGAAGCTGAAATGCGGTGGTCTTGTTCTTCAAGAAAGGCGACAACGCTCTCTTAAAGAGCTACAGACCAATTTCCCTTCTGAGCCGCGTCTACCTGCTGTTTTAGAGAGTCATTATGAATCGTCTAGCAGAAGATCGAAAAGTACAATCTACCACTTTGTCTTACGTACGTGTACTATGAGAAAGGATTTGATTCCGTCGAAATTGGGCGGTTCTACAGTCCCTTCAGCGGTGCCAAGTTGACTGTCGGTATATCAAAGTGCTGAAGTGTTTGTACAGTAGGGCTACAAAGGCTATCCGAATATAGAACACAGGGTGGTGTTATATCCCCGAAACTCTTCATTGCTGCATTGGAAAACATTTTCAAGCTACTGGACTGGAAATTATACGGTATTAACGTCAATGGCAAGTACATATCCATATAGTCCTTATGACAGAATTGCTGGAGGACCTAAACACTATTCTCAATGACCTCAATAGTGTCTCGCAACGGATAGGTCTTAAGATGGACATGGGCAAAATAAAAGTAAAGTGTAACGTCTATGTTACACTTATGCTGGTAGTTGTTGGTAGCACTAAGCTCGAAGTTGTTGACGAGTATGTTTACCTGGAACAAATAGTCCGACGGATTCAATTCACTGGGCAGCATTCGGTATATCTCTAAACCTTAAAACTCGATTTTGCAACCAGTGCGTGTTGCCAGTGATAACCTATGGATCTGATACGTGGACCGTGACTGCTGACTGTATGAGGAAGCTCAAAGCCGCTCAGCTCGCAGTAGGGGCCTATGTAGCAGTGGACTTGTAAAGGGCTGTAATGATGATGATGATGATAAAACTATAGGGAATACTATCGGGGCAATAGAGGCATTATTTTTTCTTTCTTTTTATTTCTTGTCGGGAGCTCTTCTTACATTCCCGCGGCGGGTTTCGCACAGTCTCAGTGGTTTCTACCAGAGAGCGCGCTGATTGGTTGCGATTATGTAACGGTGTGCCGGACGTGCGGGGCGCGCGGGTAATGTGTGGACGGGGGGGGGGGGGTGTGACATAGGGGGTTTGACATAGCTGCCATGTATAGTTATTATTTTGAGCTGTTTTAAAAAGGTGCAGCTGCTTATATCCCATTGCCGTCTCTTACGACTCGACACCCATGAGATGATATACAAGAAATAGAAATACGCTGTAAATGCTTGTAATACTGCAAAATTACAACTTTTAGGTTAAGGTTTAGGTTAGATTTAGTTTAATTTAATTAAAAGGAATAAAATATAAGTACTATGGATGCTTTAGTTCCATAGAATGCCCCCGATCTGAATAACGAGTAGTGCAGGATTTCGAACGGTTACCGTTGTAGAAGGAAGTGCATGTTGTTTGTTATTCCAACGTATCGGAATGTAGTTCGCTCTAGGTGGCCCATATCACGATCTCTCAATGCTATTTTATACTCTGTATTGTGACGGATTTGCGTATGAATGGAATGTGATTTTGTTGGAATGCTCTCGTAAAGTGAGATGAGCGCAATAGATGTTTGATAAACATTTGAATCTTGATTTTTACCCCGGCAATATATGTTGGCCAAACCTCAGCCAACGCGAGTGTAGGCAAATTTATACAAGGCGAGTGCTACACTCTACACGTTGGTCAAGTTCGAAAGAGACCAATTCTAAGGCCAATGTTCACGAGTTTTTGTGGAGCTGTCTACATGTTGGCCATAATTAGTCGTCGTTGAGAATTGGTATGATCTGGACACGACGTAAAATTTATTGCAGCTTCTGATATTTTTTTAATAAGTGCATGTAATTATTATGTCAGTGTACTCCGCAGTAAAGTTAAAAAACCTTAAGATGTCCTCGTTATAGTGAAATTATTTTAAAGTTGTAACTTAATTAAATCAATATCGGACCGCGACGGACGCCAACTGAGAACGACTAACATGTGGACGCGACTTGCCGAGTGCAGGCGAGCGCCTTTGATTTGTGCAGAAAAACCGACACCATTCCGAAGTGAACAAATCGTAGCGAGCGATCCCGAGTGGCGGCAAGGCACGCCAAACGGACCGTATACACGTTGGCGTTCGCCTGCACTCGGCCAGCTAGGCAAGCGTCGACGAGCAATGGCGAGGCTGGACAAATGGACCGTCTATACGTTGGTGCTCGCCTTCGCTCGGCCAACATGTATAGCCGGCATTAGATGATTGATTTTGCATTGCTTTTTTTAAATGTAATTATTCTAATCTAATTAGGAATGAAATTTATTGAGTGAAACTGTAAACAGGAGATAGGCAGTACCATCTTCCAGATAAAAACTAAGAATAATAAAAAACTGCGGTTGGCAACCCGCCTGCCAAGCATGGCAACTTTGCCGAAATCCCTCCTATTGGACAATCTGTAGGATAGGTTTATATTCAGCAGTGGACTTTTATAGGATATGATGGAAGGATGGATGGAATTCCAAAACAAATAAATTTTGTCTATTAATTATTAATGTACAATAATACTCAATTTAAATTTGTTCTTTACGTACCTACTGATTTAATTCGTGTAATTGGTATATCTGTGCTAATTCTTTAAAAATACAAAAGTATGTCGTCAAATCTTCTCTGTACTATGAGCTCTTTAATATTTATGTTTAAGTTTTTAAGCATTTTCAAATGCTTCAATGTGCATGTTTCTCCAGTAGTGGTGTTTAGTATTTACTTGGCAGATTTAGCGTTAGAGGTTGTTGACAGGGCACAGCCTTCTCATATATTTCTGGAGAGGGCCCCAATACCTATTAGTAGCTAATTAGTAGCCAATACGAGCCAATTATGCCCCGTAGCGCTTGGTGGCGATTTCCAGGGGGATCCACGCGCCGCGTTCTCCATGCTAGGTACCATCGATGCTGTGATTCTGTTTGCGTCATCTTGCGTGTGATGAGGTTATGTGTGTGACGTCTTATCCTCTCAACCTGAATAGGTTTGTAGAATTTCCACATATCCTTCCAATATTATATTTCTCATACATGCAGGTTATCCCATGATGTACTTCTTCAGCGCCAAGAAAGTAGTAAATCAGCACTTAAAATTGTAATTAAATTGATGCCGGCGGAATCGATTAATCCATACACGGAGTTAAATAAAATAACATAATACATGTAGAAAATAAACATTGAGTATCATACAAATATATAATACTACTAGCTTGTCAGGCAGACGTTGTTATGCGCTTTTCGACGACCCTTTGTCATGTCCTATGAAAAATCCTTAAATTCACAAAAAAAATTGTGGGTCACTCATGAGCCAAAAAACTATCCTATCTCTACCTAAGTTGGGCCAAACACGGTGTAAAAATTTAATTAAAATTGGTTCAGTAGTTTAGGAGTCCATCGCGGACAAACAACGTGACACGTAATTTATTTATATATATATGTATATATATATATATATATATATATATATATATATATATATATATATATATATATATATATATATATATATTATTAAGATAGGATGCTACCTAATGCCACTGACAGTTGGTATGCTGTCTTCTCAAAATCTGTATTAAAAATGTTAGTGTCAACAAGAACAAGAACAAGAAAGTGATATAAAACTAATTCCTCACATAATCACGCTATAGTCAGATAAAGTTATTCTGTGTCTTTCACCGATTCGCAGCTGTCGATTGATACATGTTCACGCTAAAAGCCTTTGTCGAGTGTATTTATATGTAGAAAGCAACCATAAGTGAAATTTGTATTGAACAAATAAGGATTCTAGCGCTTTATTTATTGTTGAACCGTAGTAGCTCAGACTTTAACGCTCGCCGTAAATTTCACATTTTGCGACCGACGAAATTATTTGTTGCAATTTTAAGTGCTGATTTACCATATTCTCAGCGGTGAAGAATATCGTATGAAAATCTGGATGTTTAAGAAACTTAAAGAAATATTTCAAAGACAACTTAAGTCCGAATACGCACCGCATCGGACACTCTTAGCCCTAAACTCTCTCAGAAATGAGAATAGGCCTGTGCCCAGCAGGGGGACGTAAATTCCGTTAGCCAGTACCACGTGTGAAAACTACTAAATTCTTCTAGATATCACCCGTATCATTACCAACGTGTGAAAGCACCGAATAATAACGATGGTCCACCTAAAAAACATTTTCATGAATGGTTAGTGTTACTGGTATTTTAAGTGATCGCATATATAAGTTGTAAACAGTTGGTTGTTGTAAATAGTTGATCATTTGAAATTGTTAATAGTTGTAAATTTCTTAATACCGATTATTTAAATACACCATAATAAAGAAAGTCATCGATTAGGTCCTCGAAATGTAAAAAAACAAAATTAATTTAATTTATTATGATAGTTCTAAGCTCGTTTAAAGTATGAAGGGAAAATTGGAATGATAATTCACTGCTGAGATTTTAACTGTAGATACCGTAAGAATTTGTTTTCTTATAAAATAATTTTATTTACTGCACGCGATTTCAAATGACCAAATGTATCATCTACACTCCAGCTCTATTCTAATAATATTATTAGACAAATAAAAATATGTAGGTATTGTTTTAGGTGGAATAACTTTAATTAATCATAAAATGGCCTGTGCTCATTTTATTCACGAGTCCACTGTTGAAGATAGGCTTCCTGAAGGAACGCCTGTATGGCATAGTCGCGAGCCACCTTAATCCATCTTCCTGCATGTCTTACCAGGTCGTTATTCCATCTAGTCGAGAACCGGCCTACACTTCGCCTATCGGTACGAGACTGCCACCCGAGAACCTTTCTTCCCCATCGGTTGTCGGTTCTTCCAGTTATATGGCCGGCCCATTGTCTTTTCAGCTTTCTACGTTAGGCTGTGTCAGTTACTCTGGTTCGACTGCGGATATCCTCATTTTTAAATCTATCACGCAAAGAAACCCGGAGAATAGCCCTCTCCATATTGGGAAACTTCTCCTGTGCTCAGTATTGAGACGTAAATAGGCTGGCAATTTACTTTTAATGCTATTTGATTTTAATTTTTCTGTGAATATCATTGTAAGAAGTATATTATGTGAATGAAGTTTCTTTTATTAATACGCACGTGGGTGACGATAATGTAAATTGCTTTTGATAAAAGGGTAATTGATTCGGCAGTTAAACAGTGAACAAAAATATTTCGAAAGGGCTTTTTTCGAAAAAACTTTTTGACAATTTCACGAAAATTACGATTTGAAAACATTTTATTTTAAACCAGCGGCCTACTCCGAATTCGCCTTTATTTTACCTTTATTGTATATAGCAAAGTTTTATAAATAAAATATTGCCTAGGTCACTCCTTTTGCTCTCTATCAGTTCATCAACTTTCATTATAAACGTTTTAGCCAATCCGAACGTTAGCACAGACGGCCATACGGAAGAAGCGACTATGGGAAGTGCCAGAAAATTAGTAGATAATCAGTTTCGGTTCTGTTAAAAATGAGATTAATATTAAATAAAAATGAGAGTGACACTAAATAAAAATGGAAGATTTAATAAACCGTCATTCAATTACCGCTTTTCCGCCGCCTCATAATACGTTTTCTCTTTATAAAAATGATAATAACCCCTTCAGCTGAAAAGGCGCGAATCGCAACATTTCAGTCACTCTTATTAAGTATACTTTTTAAAATGGAACGAAAGCACTGCACGTTGCATTATTTAAACGATGCCAGTTTTAAATCTATTTGAATTTCGAAGACCTAATTTAAAAAGGATGAAGTTTACAAATCGAGTTTATGCATTTTTGTATGTATGTAAGTTACGCGATATCATCTTCAATTGTAAACCAATTTTCACGATTCTTTTTTTATTAAAATAGATTACATACGGGTTATACTCCCTTAAAATTCTAAGGGTAGCAAAATAAGGTATGAAATTTAAATTTAACTATGGTTGCGCGGAAAAAACCATTGGATTATTATATTTGACGGTAGAGGTGCCAAGCCGCTTGTTCCTTTCCGAAAAACGATATCATTCGTACCCTCCTATCGACACATCGGGGTGACGGGGTGGGAGGGGCAAGAAGATGATTCTAGAATGTCACGTAATCATCGGGACCGAGGACATATAAGGCACGCGCGACCGTTGCGCGGCCTCTTTCCACCGCAGTCGTCGTTGAAACCACACCGCTAGTAGAAACCGCTTTAGCCTGGAAGCAGTCGAGCTCCAGGAAACCCGCCTCACCTCGTGTGAGATATAGTCGCGCACCGCCTCTCTCCGGAGTGTTCCAGAAGAAGTTCTAGAAGTTGCAGCTATAGTGCTCAACAGGATAGAAGAAACCCCGGTGAGTCAATATTCCTTTATTTACCGCCTGCCTGATAATATAGTTTAACCCGCTCCAATTTGTGTTTTCCTAATCAGGCAGGATTGCTTTTCAGCGATTTGGCACAATAATAGTTTAGTTTTAGGGAAGAGCGAGTGCATTATACCGCATGCTATAGTAGTCGCCTTTACGTAAGCGTAGAAGCAACCGCATATACAGTCCACTTTAGTTAATATCTCGCGTAATAGGTTTAAGGTTCGACCGGGGAACTAGACTTCGGCAGCCTTAAACACGTGGCTCCACCATTTTATGGTCACTTCGAGCAGGATTTTGGTCGAATTGTTGAATTAATTAATTAGATAATGCACTCCAATTTATAGAATAGACTTAAATAGTGTTCGTTTAAATTTAAATTTTGATTAGGTACTCGCAAACAGAATTATTCGTTTTATAGCGCTCGTATTTGATTAAATTTAAAGCCTATTAAATAATTGAAACAGTGTAATAGGAACCGTTTGATACTCTTACCCACAATCTTGATAAAATTATTGAGTCTAGCAAATGACGCGTCACCTCGACTCGCTGCGCAGGTGTTCGAATTAATTACGTAATACGGCATACCGAGTGTCCATCCTTTATAGTTTGTGCGTTGTGAGATTAATTGTGATTGATATAACTTTATTATAATAGTTTAAAATGGCAGTTAGTGGAAGTGAAATCAAAATTAAAACGCTTTATGCTAAGAGGGACATACTCTTTTCGCGTATGCAGAATATAAGTGATTTTGACCGAAATCGAAACGATAGATTCTTTACGAATAGATTACGAAAAAATATTAGACCAAATTAATCATTTGGAATTACAAATCGACCCGAAATACATAGTGAACTACCAACCGCTGCTGGCATTCGAAGATATGTTGTGTCGCGTGAAAAGAATTGCGAGATCCCTATCTCAAAACGAAGCAAAGCCGGAAAAACAGGTACGTCCAAGCGACTCGATTAGGTTGCCGCCAATAGATATTCCGGTATTTAATGGTGATATTAAGACGTGGCCCTTCTTCTTCAGTAGTTTTCAAAACAATATACACAATAACCCATCGCTATCGGACGCCGAAAAATTATATTACTTAATCAGTAAACTTAGTGGCAGGGCACAGTCGATCTGCTCTGGTTTTACACCTCCAGCAAACAATTACTTATTAATATTCGAAACGCTTAAAACTAAATATGAAGATAGGAGAATGTTAGCTTCCGAATATTTGAACCAGATATTCGATCTTAAATCTATATCATCCGCGAACATCAACGGCTTAGAGCAATTTCTAGATAAATTTGTGGCATCGGTGGCTGCACTTAAGAATTTGAAATTTAATGATCTTATGGACGTGGTGTTTCTCCATATGGCACTGAAGAAGTTGGACCCCGATACCGTGCGTGCGTTTGAAATGGAGCATCGTAGCTCGGAGATGCCTTCCTTTCATTCATTAGCATCGTTCGTGCGAGATCAAATAAAGGTGATGCAGCGCTCTCCGAACGTTAAACAGGAGATTAAAAGGTGCGTCGACCGTAGACAGACTCAACCATCTAAAATAGCAGGGTCGTTAACTTAAGTAACCGCTACGCCAACATCACTCCAGCATACTTGTTTAGTATGTAAAGATAGACACGGTAATTTATATAATTGTGCGACTTTTCGTAAATATTCACCAAGCGAGCGTTATAAATTAGTAAAGACAAACAACCTATGTTTGAACTGCTTAAGCGATAAGCATTTAGTTGCAAAATGCAATTCGAGTTCCGTATGTAGCAAGTGCGCCAGGAAACATCACACGCTATTAGCATTTTGAAAATAGCAACATAGCGGCGTCAAGTAA
Organism: Parnassius smintheus behrii; assembly: GCA_036936625.1. Taxonomy (NCBI): domain Eukaryota; kingdom Metazoa; phylum Arthropoda; class Insecta; order Lepidoptera; family Papilionidae; genus Parnassius; species Parnassius smintheus. The sequence goes on from JAUPFT010000022.1 coordinate 35,678,359, forward strand.
AGCGGATAAGGAATTCGCCCCTACTAAGGTCAACGATTCTAGCGGTCGACCTGGTGATGTCGCTCTGTGCTCATTGGCAAATATGGGAGCACAACCTCCTTCAACCGTGTTACTGGGTACGGCTCGTATTTTGGTTAGGGATTCGCGTGGAAACGAACAAAGCGTCCGTGCACTGCTGGACAGCGGAGCCCAAAATAGCTTTATAACGCGACAATGTTGTCAGCGCTTAGCTCATTGGAGCATCGCTTTTCCCTTATCTTTTGTTAAACAATAAGGTCAGGGGCAACTCTTCGCATACCGCGCCTTACGCACTGGAAACCGTATTGGGCTATGTGATCCTTGGCTCCGCCCCCATCATAGATAGCATTTCGGCAACATCCTGTTGTTGCACCGTCGCTGTAGAACCTCCCGAATTATTGACTCGCAATTTTCGGGAAATAGGGGAGGGGAACATCCCGCTTTTACTTAGCTCGGGTAATAAATTATGCGAAGGGTCGAGAAGCCAGACGTTAGAGTCTGTTGTTAGTAAACCTGTTGTAGTTTCGTCGCAGCCGAAGGGAACGCCGAGTAGGGATAGCCCTGGAGCTAGGTTTACCGACACCGCGAACATGGCCCATATTAGCAAGATTAGATCGCCCCGCAACCCGTCAGGTAACATATTCAGTGCTCGAATCGATCTAGTTAGCGGAAGCGCGCGCGGCGCGGATCGAGGCCACGGTCGCGGCGCATGGAGACACCGAGCCGCTGCGACAGAAAGCGTGCCTCACTGGAGGCTACGGAATAGACCTGCTGAGACCAATCTTGATTGGCGGAAGGAAGTGAGACTTCGCGAGCAACAAGCCATATGCAGTGTTGTTCCGAAGCGTTCATCGCATAGTTTCACCGCTTATTAATAATTATAGCTTAGTCGCTTAGAAATTGCATACTTGTGATTGGATAGTTTTATTATTTAAATATTAGTTTGTCGTTGATAGAATTATATATTGGTATTTCCTTAGTGTTTGTTTAGCTTGTTGGTGTTCCGTAAAATTAAAAATAAAATAGTATAGTTTGGCCGCGCCACAGCAATACGCTGTGTTATATTTAAATCATTTTTGTCGTTACAGTGTAGCCTTTGTAGTTTAAAAGTCGATAAGTAGTGTTTGTTCGTATATCGTTACGTCCGATTACAACTATGCTGAGTCGCTAGTATTACGTGAACTTCAACGTGCGCACTTCTCTGAAGAAATTAGAAGATTACAATCGAATAGAGCTTGTAGTCGCGCCTTTCAACGCCTTAAGCCATTTTTACAGGATGGGATTGTAAGGGTAGGTGGACGCTTGTCCAACTCGCAATTGAGTTTCGACCAACGGCACCCTATTGTTTTAAAGCGTAAAGACCATATCATGAACTTATTAGTCGACTACCATCATAAATTGAACTCGCACGCTGGCCCCGACTTGTTGATGTCGATTTTGCGTCAGAATTATTGGATTCTTTCTGCACGTAGTTTAATACGCAATCGGGTGCACAGATGTATAGCTTGCTTTCGGGCACGCCCCAAGCCGTCATTTCCGGAAATGGCGGAACTTAGATCTTGTAGAGTAATACAATCAGTAAAGCCGTTCACGCACACCGGGTCTGATTTCGCTGGTCCGTTTAAGGTCACGCTCACTCGCGGGCGTGGTATAAGATCCACAAAGGCTTACGTCTGCATTTTCGTATGTCTAACTACTCGAGCGGTGCATATAGAACTCGTTGGTGATCTAAGCACAGCAGGCTTTATGGGTGCATTTAAAAGATTTCTTTCCCGCCGTGGCCCTGTAAGTAGATTGTATTCGGATAACGGTACGGACTACGTCGGTGCAAAACGTATTTTATCGGAACTACATGAGCTCTTAGCTAGCAAATATTATAATTCGGAGTTCGCTCACATTCTAGCCGAGAACCGCATTGAGTGGTCTCTGAACGTCCCAGCCGCGAGCCATTTTGGGGGCAATTGGGAGACTAATATCAAGAGTCTAAAGAGTCATTTATACCGAGTAATAGGAGATCAAATTTTGTCCTTCGAAGAGCTAAGTACGGTGCTCGCTCAAATTGAATGCGTAATGAATAGTCGCCCGCTTTGTCGTACGTTGTCTAGTGACCCCTCGGAACCGCTGGCTCTAACTCCAGCACATTTTTTGAATTTAACGCCTTTAAAGTATTTGCCAGCCGCAGGTATGGATGAGAACAGACTTAGCATTTCCACACGCCACAAATTATTAGATCGGTTAGTGCAATCGTTTTGGAAGCGATGGAGGATGGAATACTTGCATACTTTGCAGTCTCGGCAAAAATGGAACACAGCAACTGAGCCTTTAGCTGTAGGAACTGTAGTTGTGCTCACCAAAGAGAATACGCCGCCTCTCCACTGGCCGTTAGGAATTGTCGAAGAGGTCTTTCCCGGTTCCGACGGAGTAGTTAGGATAGCTCGCGTTAAGACCACGGTTGGGTCTTACTTGCGTCCGGTTGTCCGTTTGTGCCCCCTGCCTCTTCCATAATTTAAATTAGCTTTCTAGATTAAATTGTAGTTGAATTTAAGTAATCTTAGCGTTAGTTAGTTATTTTGTTAGTGGATCATAGCTCTAGTTGTATTAGTTAATTTTGAAGGAAATCCTTCAAGGGCGGGGGAGATGGTTGCGCGGAAAAAACCATTGGATTATTATATTTGACGGTAGAGGTGCCAAGCCGCTTGTTCCTTTCCGAAAAACGATATCATTCGTACCCTCCTATCGACACATCGGGGTGGCGGGGTGGGAGGGGCAAGAAGATGATTCTAGAATGTCACGTAATCATCGGGGCCGAGGACATATAAGGCACGCGCGACCGTTGCGCGGCCTCTTTCCACCGCAGTCGTCGTTGAAACCACACCGCTAGTAGAAACCGCTTTAGCCTGGAAGCAGTCGAGCTCCAGGAAACCCGCCTCACCTCGTGTGAGATATAGTCGCGCACCGCCTCTCTCCGGAGTGTTCCAGAAGAAGTTCTAGAAGTTGCAGCTATAGTGCTCAACAGGATAGAAGAAACCCCGGTGAGTCAATATTCCTTTATTTACCGCCTGCCTGATAATATAGTTTAACCCGCTCCAATTTGTGTTTTCCTAATCAGGCAGGATTCCTTTTCAGCGATTTGGCACAATAATAGTTTAGTTTTAGGGAAGAGCGAGTGCATTATACCGCATGCTATAGTAGTCGCCTTTACGTAAGCGTAGAAGCAACCGCATATACAGTCCACTTTAGTTAATATCTCGCGTAATAGGTTTAAGGTTCGACCGGGGAACTAGACTTCGGCAGCCTTAAACACGTGGCTCCACCAAACTATTTAGACGAAATTTGGAAAATTAAAAATACTTTAAAAGACTTCAAAGAAATAAAAAGAATAAAAAATAACATTATGAAGACAAGAAAATTGATCTCCTATATTGCCACCCTTAGGGGTAGAATTTTTTAGGCAATTTGGTATTTGCGAAATTTATTTGGAACCACTCCTGAAGTATATGGTACATCTTTTAAACCATAAAGTTACCTTAAAATTTCTAGTAGGCCCAAAAACGATTGTATCCTTTCAGGAACTCTATTATCTAAGTATAAAAAATATCCTTAAGCTCGTTCGTAATACAAACATGTAGGTAATTCATACGCCTTTGTTGTTTTCGGCTGAAGTATTACTTGAACAGTAATTGGAGTGGCTTCGTGTACTCACAGTATGCCTCGTGGCTTATCAATTAGATCTCATAATGATACTTCGACCGCAGTTATTACTGAACTGTTGTGAACCAAGCCAAATCCACTAGGGTTGTCAAAAACAAATTTTGTTATTTCAGTAATGTGGTACTTCAGTGTCCCTATGAAAGATGGTTACAATGTAACGAAATTTGGTTTGGGTTATACTGCCTATATCAGACATGATATAAGCTTTGTTACCAAACAAAACAGCGCTAACATCAGTAAATTTATTTATTGTTTAATTTCGTAACTATACGTAATTAGGTATATATTGGTACTGGATGACCATTTTACTGTTTCGAAAAAAATAGGGTGTAACATGTGAATGGAGTAGAAGCCTATGGCACTGATATTTTACAAAAAATAAAAATAAATATTTTGAAATGAATAAATAAATAAATTAAAATCTATCGAAATTCAAATCGTATCCACCCTACTTTACGAACGGCAATAAAACAATAAATTTAGTAGGCATCACAAAGATGCCTACTAAATTTATGCCTGTCACTTCGCAGGTCCACAGGTCTCAGATTAAGTAATTGTTCACACAAGTAATTTTTGTGTTTTTGAAACGTTTAATTCAACAGTTTTGTTTTTATTTTTTGTAATAAATTTGTCATAAATTTCTACTCCGTTGTGTTTTAAACTTAAGTTGAAATATATAAAAAATTATATACCGTTATTGCATTTGCTGAAAATACAAGTAAATAACGCTTCTACTTTTATTCGAAATTATCCCAAATTGAATGTGATTTGTAGGCAAAAATGTTTTTGCCTACCGAACGACCCTTACGAATGTGCGTGTGCGCAGTAAAATCAGTTAAAATACTACCACGAATTTTGAATTTAAAAGATAAAAAGGACAGAATATTTAAGTTTTTTTTAATTAATTTTTCTTTATCATTTGACTAAATCACTTATTCTGGATCTCCTCTGCAAATTTGGCCGGTTATTGTAAAATAACCCTGTATATAATTAAGGCATTTTCTCCTAATATGGGTATATTTTAAATTATATGATATTTTATTTGTGTATATTTAAAACTAATTATTAATAGATATGGAATATTATCTTTATTAATAAAATGTTAATAATAAAATTTCTTAAATTTATAAGGGCACCACAAAGTATTTATCTATGTATACTTATATACAATACGATATCTTCGCCTTAATTTTTAATTTTTGTAATTTACGATTGTCACATTTATATCCTAATATGAGGATAAATTTGATTAAGCATTATTTTTATATATCTGTAGAATATCTAGGATAAAATATTTTAGCTTGTGTAATGTTGACTTTATATTATGGAATCCATTCATTCTACAATATATAATGGATATCCGATAAAGCCTAAGCTTTATCTTTTGTTCTGAGGGTAAACCGCAATCAGATAAAATCAAAATCGTGTCTCCAAAATTTATAAAGGGTTCTTATTTTAAAATAGGTCGAAACTCCTTTGATATTGAGCGCATTAGAGAGGAACTTCTCTAAAGTCTGTAAGTTCGAGAGATAATTCTGATCGAATCACAAATCCTTGTGACCGCGTTCTGGTAAACTTTGTACGAGACGACCCCGAATTTAATATATTATACCCAATAGAGTAATAATTAGCGCAAGACAGTCATTTGATATGTGGCCGTCGGTGCAAAAGGGGAAATCCCCGAAATTCCCAGAGAGGGCAAACTAAGACTTCGTACTTTAATGCACATGGTCCAAATTTGAACTTGATTATTCCGATAATTATGGTGTTGACGGTGTAAGAAATCCCACTACCCCCATATCGTTCTGCGCGTATTGTAAGAAGCGACAGAGGAAATCCAATCAGGTGTAACAATGGTCCTACAGTGGGTCAACGCCATCCATTCGCACATCTTCTTCAGAATCCACGTTAGAGTCTTCATCATAAGCCTCGGATGTGTCGACTGTAACATTAATTGTAAATTTATCCATCAACCGGTTTAATTCGAAATATTTATCTCCTAATTTTTTTACTGGCTCAATGGATGTCTATATACATCCATTGAGCCATCCTCCAGTCGTTACTGTTCTAAACGCCGCCTTAGTAATTGCAGAGATATGGGAACAGCGTTTTCTTAATAACTACTAGAATATAAAAATTTCTTCCCTATGAGGCTTACAATAGCTAAAGGAAATAGGTAGTCACTAGTGTTAAAGTGTACGCGCAATCACAAAAGATTATTCTAATGTCATGTAGGTACACGATGATCCTATGGTCGAAAGCAGGACCAAAGATATAGATGTGAAACTCGTTCTGCCTTGATCGGACCAATAATTAATACTTGAAAGTTGAAGGTAGTTTTCGTTAACTATGCTATCAGGACGTTAAACACCTGATCCCCCCTCGCTCATAGTAATGGGTTCTGTAACGCACCATAAACGTATGGAATTAAAAAGATACAATTAAACACGATACAATCCATTCTTATTCTATTAAAAACTAATTATCCGCACCGGCTTCCCACGGGTGACTTTGGATCTCGACAACATATGCATGTTATAAAATTATATATATAATATAATTATACATATAAACTTTCCTCTTGAATCACTTAGACTATTGATAAAAACCGCATCAAAATCAATTGCGTAGCTTAAAAGTTCTAAGCGTACAGACAACAGGAAGCGACTTTGTTTTATACTATGTAGCGAAGATAATAAGCAGTTTTCTGTGTAGGTTTTTACCAAAAATAAAAATAAAATATTTGATCAAAACTACTTTTACGGATTTTATCGCGATTAATTTATTTTATTTTGAGTATCCGATGTTTCACGGGGGACTGAGGTGCCTGACGTCCCGATGTCGGTGTTAACCCTGAGTACCTTCAGATTTTTCGTTATTATTTATATGGTCCGATCTATGCAGAATGAACTTATTGTATCTTGAAGTCTTGCAGTGGTATGCTTGGGTTTAGTTTTAATTTTATTAATTACAGGGTCCCAAGCAGGTGGTAGTACCCAGCCTCTTTCTCTATTTAAATTAGGATGTTTTTTATTTTTAATAGCCTCACATATCATCCTTGGTAGGGATCGATATTCCTTCGCGAGGATTTGTAATCTATCAAATCTGCTGTAATAGTTGGAGCCGTCTAGGATATGATCACAAGCTGCAGACGTAAAAGTAGCTTTAATCATTGTGTACTGCTAGCGTAAATATAAGAAATCATTATTTTGCCCATCTGTCATATTTTTGCGGCCATTAATCGCAATAAAACTGTACAACCCTGAATAAACTGTTCCATTGGAATTCCGTTGGATGGAGCTTGAGTTATTACGGTGCGTTCACCTCAACACGTAATGCTCTTGTATGGTTGCCCGATAAGGCTAGGGTGGGGTGTTTTTATTGTTTCTTTTGCATATTAGTATTTAGTGCCCATGTGTATGTAACGAAGGATGTTATAAATGTAATGGAAATTAAAGTGGTTGGTATATTTCGGTTGTATTTAAAAGTTTGTGTAACGTGATAGAGCCTCGCTATAGCTATATTATGGTTGCAGGAATGGGTCGGCTCGACTAGAAGGAAGTAGTATAATAGTGTCTTTTAGAAAATACTCCAGAATACATGGTTGAAAATTAATGAACCTGGAAATTAGGTGACCGCTACCATGCTAATTCTATAAGTATTTAATGGTGTAATGTACTCCAGACTGATATTCGGTCACAGTGGCCAGCCTCAACGGAAGCTAGCCGTTGATGCAGGACAAGAATAATACTGTCCTGCACCGATGGCTAATCTCCGTTGCGGATTGCACATACACTTGGGTGTATAAAGTGCTCAAGCTCAGGAGCACTTTCTATACCCTCATTCTCATAGTACGATGTCCAGGATGGTAAACCGACACGATCGGAGAGAGATCAGGCGCACGACTAATGGCTTCACGTTCGACGCCAACTTCGTGACTCCGAATAGTTTCTGAGAATTTCTCGATGGAAAAGCTCAGTAACTGTTTTTTTTTGCCTGACCTGGGATTCAAACTTGAGACCTATCAGCAGTTGCACTATTACTACCACTAGGCTAACGCGAGACACTCAAACTGTAGTACATTACAATCAGCGCGAATGGGTAATTCGCGTGATGAATGACGAAACGTGGTAGAGCCACGCTGCAGCTACATAATAGTGTTACGCGCTCAAATCGGCGGCACTAGCGCCATCTAGTCTTGAACCGAAGAACTAAACTTCTTGAAGTTTAAAACTCGAACTTTCGGTACCTTGCGCGTGTTTACTTGAACATTCTGAATATTTTGCTAATTTATATAAATAGCCGCTGCAAGATGCGATCGCAGTAGTGTTGATTTGGCGAGACAAGCGAAGCTTCGGAGCGGAATAAAGTGAATTAGTGTGTTTAATTATTAGTGTTTTTAACTTTAATTTGTGTAAAGTAAATTAAGGTGTTAATTTAGGTAATTTTATCGGCAATTTTTATTGTCACGAACCTCAAGCTCGTAACAATTGGTGTCAGAAGTGGGATAAAATAATGCCGATTTTACCTAAGGAGGAAACGAAGGATGTCCGTACCCGAAGTCAACGCCAGCAGGAGACGGACCAACGAAGATTTGGTGGTGCAACGCCACAGACGTCGGAGGGCCAGCGGCCGGCAACGGAGGCCGGTCCGTCAGTAGCTCCTGCATCTGTAGCACCTGATTTAGGCGCCCTGATGGTGATGCTGCAGGAGCAGGCCCGCCGACAGGAGGAACAGGCTCGTCGGTTCGAAGAGCAGCTGAAGCGCGGACAGGAGGAACAGGCGAGTCAGTTGAAAGAGCAGCAGGAGTAACAGGCCCGCCGACAGGAGGAACAGACCCGCCGATAGGAGGAACAGGCCCGCTGACAGGAGGAACAGGCCCGCCGACAGGAGGAACAGGCCCGTCGCTTAGAAGAGCAGCTCAAACGCGATAGGGAAGAGCAGATGCTCCTCATGAAGGACCTTCACGCTATCATCGGAAAAGAGATACGGGAGGTGAAGGATAAGGTTGCTCAACATGACAACCGCCTGTCGGAAGCTGAGACCCAAATCAACCAAGTTAAGAAAACGCTGGATGAACTCAAACTTGGAGATGGAATTGCAGCCCCCGCAGTAGCTACTACACCTTCGCTACGTGGATTCAAGGTACCACCGTTCGACGGGACTTCTTCCTGGTCGGCCTACAAAATCCAGTTCGAGGCCGTCATGGAGGCAAACGGCTGGAATAAAAGCCAGGCCATGACTGCACTCACGACCAAGCCTTAACCGTGTTGGAAGCTCTTGGTAAGAAAGTGACCTACGAGCAGCTCCTTGAGGCATTGGAGGCGAGATATGGTGACGCTCACCTGGAACACGTCTTTCGCGCGCAGCTTAAAGATCGCGTGCAGCGCAGCAACGAAATCCTGCAGCAGTGGGCCCTTGAGGTGGAGAAGATGGTTCGAAAAGCATACCGGTCTGTACCTGCGTTCATTGAAGGGAACCTGGTGCAGACATTCATCGACGGCATCCGCGACCTGGAAGTCAGAGCTGCTGTGAGGCTCGGGCAACACGAGACGCTTAAGGACGCCTTGGCCCGTGCACTGGAGGTGGAAGCCGTGCGGCAGGACCATCGTTTCCATCGCGTCAGGGAGGTTGCAGCAGCTACAGTTCGCGACTGCAACAAAGGATACAGCCCTAGGTGCTATGGCTGTGGGGAAAGGGGCCATCTTCACTCCAGCTGCCCTAAGCGAACTGTAGAAAGGAGAGTTGATCGATCTCGAGAGGGTAGTGCAGCTAACGGCACCGCCTGGCGGTGGCCGGATCGTCGTTCCCCTCGCGCTAGGGAGGTTGCAGCAGTTACGGTTCGCGACCATAATAAAGGATTCAGCCCTAGGTGCTATGGCTGTGGGGAAAAGGGCCATCTTCGATCCAGCTGCCCTAAACAAACCCTAAAAAGGGAAGGTGAACGATCTCAGAAGGGAAGTGCGGCTAACATCACCGCCCAGCAGCAGCTAAGATACGACTTTACTATCACACATCGCAGCGGGAAATCTCATGGCAACGCAGATGCATCGTCAAGAAGACCTAGTCCTGAAGATTGCAACCATTGTAGTAGGCAAGAGAGTAAGGAAGTGGTATCCGTGAGGATGCTCAGGACAGACCACCTCAGCAACGAGTGGAAGGACAGCTTACAACGTGCACAGCAGGAAGATCCGGACATCAAGCCGATTCTGGAATGGATGAAGGCCAGTGCTCCCAAGCCCAAGTGGAGCGACGTCTCAGCGATGAGTTCGACCACTAAAAGCTATTGGGCCCAGTGGGACAGCTTGCTGCTTCAGGATGGAGTTCTGTGCCGTAAATGGGAAAATGTTCGGGGAGACAGCTGTCATTCACAAATCCCTAAAGCTAAAGTACCGGATGTTCTACAGCTGTACCATAATGATTATTCAGGAGGCCATCCGGGAGTTAAACGAACTCTACTGAAGATCCGAGAACGGTTTTACTGGGTCCACTGTCGAAACGATGTAGAGGACTGGTGTCGCAAATGTACAAGTTGTGCGGCTGTAAAGGGACCTCAGACTCGTAGTAGAGGTGCATTGAAGTTGTACAATGTTGGTGCACCATGGGAGAGAATAGCCATTGCCGTGGCGGGGCCGTTTCCGGAGAGTGAAAGCGGTAACAAGTATTTCATGGTTGTGATGGATTACTTCACTAAGTGGCCAGAAGTCTTCGCCATTCCAAATCAAGAAGCTTCAACAGTTGCTGATAAGCTATTTCATGAAGTCTTCTGTCGTTTTGGTGTACCTTTAGAGATTCACAGCGATCAAGGAAGGAATTTTGAGTCTCAAATATTCCAGGAAACTTGCCGAGTACTCATAAAACAAGAACGACTTCTTATCACCCGCAATCTGATGGAATGGTAGAACGATTTAATCAGACATTGGAGAGGTACCCAGCAAAAGTTGTAGACAATCGGCAACGAGATTGGGACAAGCACATACAACCGTTTTTGTTGTCATATCGAAGCGCTGTTCACGAAAGTACAGCAGTGACACCAGCTTTCGCAAACTTTGGAAGAGAATTACGGCTGCCTGCAGACCTGATCACCGGGATACCACCTGATGCTCCTCGCAGTATAACCGATTATGCAAATGACTTGCGGAACAAAATGAATGACGTTTATGAGCACGTCAGACAATCGGGCCAGCAAATGTCTGAAAAGATGAAAACCCGGTATGACCGCAAAATGAACAACAAAGGGTTTGACGAAGGTTCACTCGTGTGGTTGCACAATCCAGTCCGCAGCATGGGAAATCTCCTAAGCTTCAAGCTAAATGGGACGGCCCGTACCGGATTGTGACCAGGATCAACGATGTAACCTACCGGATACAGAAAGGTGCAAGAGGGACTCCTAAGATCGTCCATATGGATCGCCTAGCGCGTTATTATGGGACCGATAATGCTCAGGACGAGCATGTCTTAGGAGGGGGCAGTGTTACGCGCTCAAATCGGCGCACTAGCGCCATCTAGTCTCGAACCGAAGAACTAAACTTCTTGAAGTTTAAAACTCGAACTCTCTGTACCTTGCGCGTGTTTTCTTGAACATTCTGGATATTTTGCTAATTTATATAAATAGGCGCTGCAAGATGCGATCGCAGTAGTGTTGATTTGGCGAGACAAGCGAAGCTTCGGAGCGGAATAAAGTGAATAATTGTGTTTAATTATTAGTGTTTTTAACTTTAATTTGTGTAAAGTAAATTAAAGTGTTAATTTAGGTAATTTTATCGGCAATTTTTATTGTCACGTACCTCAAGCTCGTAACAATAGTTATAGCACCAATGGGTCGGCTCGACCGGGGAAGGACCACGCTCTCACGAAATATCAGCGTGAAATAGTAGCTTAATGCTGCTGTGTTTCATGTGGTGAGTGTAGAGATCCGGAGACCCTTTTTTTCTGTAACTTCACTCTTTTGACCGTGGTTCTGCTTAGACCCATCTGACGAGCTAAGATTTTTTGTTTACGAACATGCTTTCGTTGAATTCGCGCCTTCACTGCTTTAATGATTGCGAGTGTTCTAACTCTACGCGGTCGGCCAGTCATCTTACGATCTTCGAAGCTTGAATCTTCAGTGAATCGTTTAATAGTGCGATAAACAAATCGTAAGGTTATTCACAATTTTTATAGAATATTGAAAATCTCTTTTGGCGCGTAACCACAGCGGTGCAGCGCGATAACCGCTACTCTACCTTTTTTCTTCGACCACTCCATATTTGAAAATGAATGAACATTAATGTGTTTTTTTATTTTCAGCAAGCGCAAACGTTAAAAATTTGTGAAGTTCATCAAGCCAGTATTCAAAAATTTTAAATAACAAGGTTTTGACAGAACTTATGACCCAACTAAGTATAGCTGCAGCATGGCTCTACCACGAATAAATTGGCAAATTTCAATTTTGAAAAAAAAAAATCCAACCCTACTACTACTACTACCCCCTGCCCGTGTGTATGTTTTTTAGTTTTCTTATGTGTAAACAAACCCCAGGGTAGTAAGATGGGATGAAGTTTTTCATGTACCTATTCAGACTACATTGTGATTGTGATACGCCTTAGTTCACGCAAAAGGGGAAAATACCTCTTTTAATAAAAAGTAATTTAGCTGACATCAAAGAACTAATATATGTATATATATATATATATATATATATATATATATATATATATATATGTATATATATATATCCTCACATTATGAAATCGTAAAATTATTTTATTTCTTGTAGCTTTCTGAAGATGGTTTTTATTTTTAATTAAGAGTTATATTCCAAGTCCACTGCTGAACATAGGCCTCCCACATAGATTACCTCATAGAGTAGGATATTTGCCACAGTTGCCACGCTTGGCAAGCGGGTTAGCAATCGCAGTATTTTATTTTTAGTCGTTATTAGGATGACTTGATGATCTTCTGATTTATTTCCTTCTGTCGCCTCTTACGACATCCACAACATAACATGGGCTAGTGGATATTCTTACACCGGTAGAGCCACACTGTAGCTATTATGTTTGTAGCATGAATGAGTCAGTTCGATCGGAGGAGGATCACGCTCTCCAGCGTAAAATAGCAGCTACTATATAAAAGAGGTCCGCTGGGATTCTTGCTAGTTCTTCCAGAACAGAGGTTTTACCGAGGTAGTGGTAAAAGAATACATATCTTTAACTAGTATAAATAAAAACAATCTATTTATAATTAAAATGTTTCTATTCTGTTTGAGAATTATTTTATGATAGACATTTTCATGTATTATAATGAAGTTTAGGTCTGTGAAGAAAATTATAACGATACGAAATACTATATAATAGGTTTAAATTGTCGACTGATTTCCAGAACTTTCTCACAATTAAGATAAGGTTATACGTGACTTTGACGCCAAGACGACAAAGGTTGGAAGGTTGAAAAGGACCTTGGAACTTTTCAGTTTTGATAAACTTATTCGGTAATATAGAGTGTTAGACTTTTATTTGAAGATAATTTCGTAGACGAAATTGATATGAATACATAAATGTTCTTGAACATTGAATATTCGGCCGAAATTATGTCTATTCCTTGATACGTGGTAGATCCACGCTGAAGCTATATTATGGTTGTAGCACGAATGAGTGGGCTCGACCGGGGAAGGACCATACTCTCACAGAATACCAGCGTAAAATAGCAGCTTAATACTGCTCTGTTTCGAATGGCGAATGTAGAGATTCGAAGACGCTTTTTACAGGAAACGAGGCATTCCATCTTAGTCCTCAGGGGTGGCAACGCATATGCGTTATGATTCTTAATCGACGATAAATGTAGATGTCTGTGGGCCACGGCATCCACTTACCATCAGGTGAAATGCGTGCTCGTTTGTCACCTTTTTTTTCTTCTTTAAAACATTCTACAAAAAAATTAGATTAGTATCTCCTTAAAACTTTCCGTTCATTTCTTCTCTATTTTTATGACCAATTTTTAAGTCATAATTTTTCTTAGACTGCATTGCACTGAAAGACTTTGCGCTAATACAAAAACAATCTTTATTTATATTAGTATTTATACGCGTTATGACACAAGACTGCATTGTTATATTATAGAACGAAATTCAAGCAGAATCTTATACGGGGTTATTTTCCAAAAAGTAGCCAAATTTTAAACTCAAGTTCAAATATATAAATATTAGTATACTGTTATTGTAGCTTTAGAAAAAGCTAGTAAATAATAGACCGAATATTCGCATTCGGCCGAATATTTGGCTAAATCACCGAACATTTTAAAGTGTCCACTATATTGGCTTTCATAATTTTACTGTTGAAAGTATATTTTATTAATGGGTGATCTACTTCTTTTTCTAGTTATGTTTTTGAGGCACTAGATTTATTTCCAATTATAGCAAATAGAAAGCTTCATAAAATGTTTTTGGAATCAAACAAAGAAACATTACATTACATTAGTACATTTCACTTTACTTTGGTCGTCAGTTTCTCTAAAATAAGTCCAAATAGTAGATCTCTTGCCACTCATTTTTATCATGTAATTAACAATTTTCAGTCAGAAATAAAACAACGAAATACTTTTTTTACACAAAAATAGTCAATACATAAGCACGTGCCGGCAACTTGCTCAGTACCAGAATAATATGTCAGGTGTGGTGGAGGAGGGAGGAGCAGGGTTCAGCACTAATCCCGCGTGGTTTACGGTAACAAGTTTGATATAATTTGGATAGATACCGAGGTGATCCTGCCGAATAATGATCGGCGGAATGTTCGGTTCGTTAAAAGTTTTACCGAACTTTCGGCCGAATATTCGTATTCGGTGAAACCCACATTAGGCCCATCTCTGGTAAATAAGGCTTCCACTTCTATTCAAAATTATTTCTAATTGAATGTGATTTATGGGCAACAACGTTTTTCGTTACCCATAGACCCTTACGAATGTGTGCGTGCGTAGTACAATCAGTTAAAATGATGCATTACCACGTATTTTGGATTTAAAAGATATTAAGGACGGAATTTTTGAGATCTTGTTAATTAATTTTTCCTCACTATTTGCCAAATAGCCGTTAGCCCATATAGCAGTTATTGCAAAATAACCTTGTATATTATTAAAAAAAAAAACTCTAAAGAGCAACATGTACTTTTGATCAAATTTTATTTTTGGCGTGCTATTTATGAAATCAGCACGCTAGGAATAGAGATTCTCGAGTGACAACTTCGTACCTGTAAGCGAAGTGTAGGTCCCCCACTTGATAAAGTAAAGACCTGGTATCATATGCAGGAAGTCGATAGATGCAGGTGACTCAGGACCGTGATTTGTGGCATTCCTTGAGAGAGACCTTTGTTCACCTGTAGACTTGTGCCTTAGCGAATCCACACAATGATGATGATGATGATGAAATCACGCTGTGGTTACCTACAAATATAAAAACCGATAGTAACCACAATAAAACGTATATTAGATGTGCTGTATATTTATATATCTCATATTCGTTGGTAAGCTAATGAATAAAAAATGTCGGAGTAAGTTATAGTTGAAAAAATGTGGATTACAAATGATGTAAATCTTATAAGATCTGCTAAGTTATGCAAAGTTATATTATCAAGCGTGTAAAATATTATTTTAATTTAAATATACAACAGCGCAAGTAAATTTGATACCATAGCAGCAATTTTATCGGATGAGTCTTCGAAATTCGATCACCATGCTCGCAGTTCGCATTTCAATTAGATTCGTCACAGTTTCAAGTAAAAAGGAAATTAATGTCGATAAAAATATCAAAATAAAAGGGAAATAAATTTACGACCTTTATAAGTCCCACTCCTGGGCACAGGCGTCTTCTCCTTTATGAAAGGATTCTGGAGTAATTTGTTTATGATTCTTTTTTGCGAACAACTAATCTTTGAGATTTTTTTATTCCCAGGAAAACCTCACGATGTTTTCCTTCATAACCGAGCATGTTCTTTACTATAAACACGCTATGAAACCCTTTTGCGGGGAGCCCCAAAGTTAAACAATGGATTGATCCATTATTATCATACCGTTACAGATCTATGTACTTATGTAGTTTTTTTTAAATTTCCGCTGGGTCTTTTTTCTGGTTCTTCCCAGGACAGAGGTTTTTTTCCGAACCAGTGGTAAATTAAATAAAAGAATGACATTCAGTTGGTATTAATTTATAATCTATATTGAATACCAGCTTAAAATAGCAGCTTAATGCCGCTGTGTTTCGTATGAAAAACTAGTAAATTATAGACAGAATATTCGTATTTGGCCGAATATTTGGCTAAATCACCGAACATTCTAAAGTGTCTACTGTATTGGCATTCATTATTTTACTGTTGAAAGTATATTTTATTTATGGGTGAAATCTACTTCTTTTTCTAGTTATGTTTTTGAGGCACTAGATTTATTTCCAATTATAACAAATAGAAAGCTTCATAAAATGTTTTTGGAATGAAACAAAGAAACATTACATTACATTAGTACATTTCACTTTACTTTGGTCGTCAGTTTCTCTAAAATAAGTCGAAATAGTAAATCTCTTGCCACTCATTTTTATCATATAATTAACAATTTTCAGTAAGAAAAAAACAACGAAATACTTTTTTTACACAAAATAGTCAATACATCTTTTTTCTGGTTCTTCCCAGGACAGAGGTTTTTTTCCGAACCAGTGGTAAATTAAATAAAAGTATTATATTATATTATTAAGTAAAGTATTATATTATTCAGATAGTATTAATTTATAATCTATATGGAATACCAGCTTAAAATAGCAGCTTGATGCCGCTGTGTTTCATATGATGAGTGTAGAGAACAGGAGACACTTATGATATAGAAAAATAAAAACATGTTTATACTATTTTATTTGGAAAAACAACAATAGAGTAAAGAAGTTAAAATTTATGCCACGTCTCTATCAAGTAAATTAACATAAAAAAATATTCCACTAAACAACTCTGTTTATTTATAAAATCTAGCAAAATGAATTGCTTAATAAATACAATGTATAAAGAATAATAAATAGCAATAAAATGTATACAGAACGAAAACAGGGAGTTTTAGATGCTTCAATCAGTTACAAAATTTTATTTATGTATCATAATTTTGGTATTTCAAGACAACATTATTAGACTAACAATTAGCTAAGTGTTATTGAAGTAAAGTTATAACCTATTTACGTCCTACTGCTGGGCACAGGCCTTCTCTATTGAAAGAAAGGAAAAAAGATTAAGTTATTTGGCCATTCCTTACACAATAATATATTATGTACAGGTAGTTAGTATTACACACTTTACGTGGTAGAGCCACGTTGCAGCCATATTACTAGTATAGTTGTAGCAGTAGCACGAATAGGTTGGCTCGACCGGAGCAGGACCACGCTCTCACACAATATCAGCGTAAAATAGCCGCTTAACGCTACTATGCTTCGTATGGTGAGTGTAGAGAACCGGAGACCTTTTTTACTGGAAACGAGGCATTCCATCTTAGTTCTCACGGGTGACAACGCATCTGTATTTTGATTCGTAATTGAGGATAGATATAGATATGTATGGGCTACAACAACCACCAGGTGGACTGTGTGCTCGTTTGTCATCTGCATTGTATAAAAAAATCATAACTTAAACTACAACGAAAATTACTAACCAAACCTTTAATTTAACGTAATTAAGTTTCCTCACAATTTTTCTTCGCCGCTTAACATGTGGTGAATTGTCAATAATCGAACTGGCTGACGAGGAATAAAGTTTACGGTTACCGTTACCGTTACGGACTATTAACGTCACTACTGAAAATAGGCCTCCCCCATAAATTGCTTCAGCATTGCTGCAGATTATTATTCGTTACTTAGAAGTCGCTGCCATCAAACTCCTGATTTGTTTTCCCGTCACCTTAAGAGGTGCTTACGATATCCACGGGATGATATGCAATAATAGATTCTTACAACGCCAGAAAATACACAAACTAAGACTCTCTCTCTCTCCCTCTCTCTCTCTCTCTCTCTCTCTCTTTCACACACACACACACACACACACACACACACACACACACACACACACACACAGACATACAAACACACACACGCACGCACACACGCACACATACACAGACATACACACACACACACACACACACACACACACACACACTCGCACGCACACACACTCGCACGCACGCACGCACGCAATCACTCACGCAAGCACGTACGTACGCATGCACACACCTATGTATTAATAATGTTTATTATTTATTAAATGATTTCTTAACTGGTTAACTAATAACATGAAACTTGTTATAATGTAAGATGAGCTCGACTTTAACACTAAATTATATGCGTAATGAGATCAACGGCACTACACGTTAAAATTTAGCCAGCGTTTAACGACTTAACTGTCACGGGTCTTAAAGTTATCAATCAAATTAAAATGTTAATTGAGGTTTCGAGCAAACTACGTATAGAGTGAAGTTAATCAAAATAATTGGAACTATCCACTCGCTTAATAGAGTTTGGGCCAAGCCTCAAACTCGAATCTAAACAGGTGAAAGCGTCCTGTGCGGCAACTCGTAAACAATACGCGCCCGCTATTTCCGACCTGTTATAATGTGCATGGCAGGAGGAAAACGTTGTTTTACGGTATCAGGAAATTTCAGATCGGCTTTAACTTGTGTCTTAATTACCTGAACAACCAAATGGTATATTTTGACAATATTTTATAACATATTAAAAATCACATGAAATTGTAAATTCGAAAACCGACCGATACTTTAGCATATGTCGAGTTGCTTACGACTTCGACTTTCGACTGACAACCGAATGTGTTCAACAGGAGATGTCTTCTTTCTTTCTTTATAGAATAAAGTTGACAAACGAGAGGATATTGTTCCTCATAGTGCTCTATTCTTGAAGAAAGAATCAAAATGCCAATGAGTTGTCACCACTGAGGACTATGATGGAATAGCTCGGTTCCAGTAAAAGTGGTCTCCGGTCTATTCCTTCTTTCTCCTTTATATTAACAGCCGCTGTTGCACATGCGCCTCTCGTGTCATAATAGAGAATTGAATAGAATAGAAAAAAAATAAACTTTTTTAACCCCCCACGAAAACACGGGGTTATACGTTTGTAGTGTGCATCTGTGTTTCTGTGAATCTGTGTGTATGTGGCACCATAGCTTATGAACGGATGAACCAATTTTGATTAAGTTTCTTTCATTTGAAAGGTGTTTTAATCGAAAGTATTTTTAGCTATGTTTCCAGAAAATCTGTCCAATCGTTGGAAGATCATCAGCTGCTTTGTTACGGGAGTTTAATTTTTTTTATTTTAGTTAATATTAAATGTAGATTATAAAAAAATGAATGAAAAATTGAAGTGTGTTTTGTGATGTAAAAAAAAAACAGCTTTTTACCAAATCGTTTTGAAAGTATAATTAGACGGTATTTATAAGAAAAAACAATTTTTAAAATAGATTAAAACTACTTTTGCGGATTTAATCGCGTTTAATTTATTTTATTTTTAATACACGACGTTTCGGGTACTTTCCAGCACTAATGGTCACGGGGCACTGAAGTGACTGACGTTCCGATGTCAGTGTTAACCCGGAGTATCTTTAGCTTTTTAATTATTATTTAAAGTCTTGTCTTGTCTTGTCTTGCAGTGGTATGCTTGGGTTCTTCTCTATTGAAATTAGGATGTTTATTAATTTCTATAGCCTCACGTATCATTATCATCCTTGGTAGGAATCGGTGCTCTTTCGCGAAAATTTGTGGTCTATCAAATCTGATGTCTTGGGTTGGGGCCGTCTAGGATATGATCACAAACTGTTGACTTCCCAGAACGTTGATACTTCACGTCAGCTAGATCGTCTTTTACGCGAGTTCTAATAGACCTCTTTGTTTGCTGTATATATGAGCGACTGCTTTCATAATTAAGCCTGTACACTCCTGCATCTTGTGGAGGAATATGACAATTGACGGATGGTAAGAACTGACTAATCTAAATCGGCGGCTTGTAGAATGTTCTGATAGAAGCTCGCTTCAAGCCAATCTTGTCTGTGACAACTCTGACATTTGGTAGTACCGCAGGCACACGCTCGACTGTGGCCGGCTTCACTCGGTTACTGTGACGTAGTCGCGGGACCCGAAGCTTGTTGTCGTGCAGAATCTGCTTGAAGTGCTAAAGATTGGCCAGGTGTTTGGTTCACTGAAAATTAAGATAACAGAAAAAACAAATAAGTATACCATTGTAAGACTTCAAGACACAATAATTTAATTCTGCGTAGATCGGACCCTAAATTATAACTAAAAAGCTGAAGGTACTCCGGGTTAACACTGACATCGGGACGTCGGTCACCTCAATCCCCCGTGACCATGGGTGCTGGAAAACACCTGAAATATCGGTTATTAAAATTAAATTAAATTAATCGCGATAAAATTCTTAAAAGTAGTTTTGATCAATGTGAAGTGTTCGCGTAAATATAAGAAATCAATTTTTAAAAATTTTATCTGGCAGTACGTTTATTCCGGCTAATCTTCGAATTGGATGAACCGATTTTGACGGGACTTTTATTAACAGATGGCTGATGTTACAAGGAGTCACTTAGGCTACTTTTATTTTAGAAAACAAATTAGGGTTCCGCGCTAAAAACTAAAACCAATGTAATCCAATCTTAATAAATTCCATGTGGACGGAGTCGCGGGGAACAGCTAGTGTATTATATTATCGATTTGCCTCGAAAGTTAGACGTCTCGACGCGTCGCCGATTGGGTTATTTAACATTTGCCATAAATGAGATGGCTTACCGCTATCTTCGGGTACTGTTAAATATTTCTGGGATTTTTCTTACTCGCCTTCTGCGACACCAACGGGATGAAATAAGGAAGGGAGTTCTCTATGCAATACACTACATTTTCACTCTTTTACATTTATCCATATCTGTACATATATAAATTAAGTGTCTGTGTGTATTATCGAAAAAATTGCCTTTTGTGGAGCTGAGCTTATATTTGCATATCATTAAGACATGATGAATAAACATTTTCTTTTAATTTGTATGTTTGTTTGTGCTAATCTTCGGAGCGGTTGAACCGACTGTAATGTAACTTGACGACCTGATAGCGAGCAAATGCCAGGAGTGATCTAGGCCATATTTAATCCGAAAAACTCAGCGTTTTTTTAAATCCAAAAATTGGTATAATAAAGGTGAAGGCGAAAAATAAATAAAAATAGAAGTAGGGTCATGGATTCTTTTACGCCATCGGCTCTTATTAAATATTTCTTAAATTTACGCGAACACTACACATTGAATAAAACCACTTATACAGATTTTATTGCGTTTATTTAACTTATTTATCATTCCCGACGTTTCGGGTGCTTTACAAACACCCATGGTCATGAGGGGGACTGAGATGTTTGACGTTCCAATGTCATGGTTAGCCCGGCTACTTTCAGTTTTCGAATATTATTTTTAGGTCCGTACTACGCAGAAGGAGTTTACGTAGTATCTTGAAGTTTTGCAGTGGTATGCTTGGGTTTGGGTTTATTTTTGTTATATGTTATATTATAGGATCTTAAACAGATGTCAACACCCATTTATCTTCTCTATTGAAATTATGATGATATTTAATTTCAATAGCCTCGCGTATCATCCTTGGTAGGAATCGATATTCTTTTGCGAGAATTTGTGGTTTATCAAATCGGATGCAATGGTGGGGACGATCTTGAACATGTTTACAGACTGCAGACTTCCCGGAGCGTCGGTGCTTCACATCGGCTTTATGTTCTTTTAACATCAAACATCTCAGCCCACCCACCCGTGACCTTGGTTGTTGTACAGCACACCAAACGTCGGGAATTAAAAATAAGTTAATTAAACGCTATAAAATCCGTATAAGTGATTTTATTCAATGGTTCTTCTTATTGATGCATAACACTGGCTTAGAAGACCAAGAGATACATATATAAAACAGAGACCTAGAGAGAGATAGTGAAAACTTTTGATAATGGGATGTTTCAGTGACATAATTCGTTATATCCTATTAAAAGTCCACAGCTGGGCATATATCGACCTTAATTGTTTTTTTTTTTAGAAACGTTACCCCTACACTAGGATTTTCTCCTGTATCGCGGGGGCTGTTTACAAACATAGATTGCACAAGGACAAACATCCAGACCCGGAACAATTACTTGTAGGCCATACAAATACTTGTTCTGTGCGGGATTCGAACCCGCGACCCCCAGCGCAGCCACTCATTGCTAAGCCACTACGCCACGGAGTCGTCAAATTGCTTCATAGGGGGTAATTAACCCCAATTACCACGCTTGGTAGACGTGTTTTTATTATTGTTATAGTGTTATCATGCTGACGGCCATCTACATTTGTGTTTCCCTGTGTCAATCTTGTCCTTACAACACCAACAGTGTGATATGTGGTAGAAGATTACCATAAACGTTCTTTGGTCGCCACTACGCGCCATTATCATTACATAATTAAAAGAAAAATAATCTTTAAGCCATTAAATATATTATAGCATCTTAACAGCAATTGTATTTATTATGGGATAAGGGTGACAAACAGTCCACCTGATGGTAAGTAGTATGCTGTGGCCCACAGACATCTACATTTATCCTCTATTAAAAATCAAAATGCAGATGCGTTGTCACCCCTGAGGACTAATATGGAATACCACTTAAAAGAAAAATAATCTTTAAGCCATTAAATATATTATAGCATCTTAACAGCAATTGTATTTATTATGGGATAAGGGTGACAAACAGTCCACCTGATGGTAAGTAGTATGCTGTGGCCCACAGACATCTACATTTATCCTCTATTAAAAATCAAAATGCAGATGCGTTGTCACCCCTGAGGACTAATATGGAATACCACGTTTCAAGTAAAAAGGGTCTTATGCTGTCACTCACCGGAAGAAGCTAAACAACGTCTGTCAGCCAATTATTATAATAAAATTATAAATTGCAGTAGCGACAACAGATCTGAAAAGTTATAAAAAACATACAAAAATGGACAAACATTCATTTTTCCATCGTGAAGCGAGCGTGGTGTCCGCATTTATATGCGGACACCGCGCTCGCCGACAACATTACTAATTGCACGATTCACAATTTGCTCCGCTGTACCGATTCAAGCATTTGATTGACTATAAATTCAAAGAGAAACCTTTTCTGATGCATTTGGTATTTTATTGAAATATAGTTTATTTTATCTGTTACTTTAAAACACATGTATTTTCCAAATCAAAAACTAAAAACTTCTTCCCCTATCAGAAAAATAAAACTATGCTATTGGAGACAGCCCTATTTGACACTTTTAACAGATTGACGATCTCAGTATGAAACGTTTCTTAACTTAGACGCTGCTCTCTTTCATGTTTCCTGTCGACTCTCGAAAACTCGAAACTCTGTTTTGAGTTACCAATTAGTTCTAGCTACACGTTCAAGATTAGCCACGTTGTCATATGGCATAAATATATTTTAAATCCAAATATCGTTGATGGACTTTTATGTTTTAAAACAGTCATCATCATCATCATCATCATCATCATCATCATCATTGCAGCCCATCTCAAGTCTACTGCTGATCAAAGGCCTCCCACAAGGAATGCCACAAAGGGTGGTGCACCTGCATGCATCGACTTCCTGCTTCTCTTACCATGTCGTCAATCCATTTAGTGAATGGCCGTCCTACATTTTTTTTTTGAATAAGGGTGACAAACGAGCACACAGTCCACCTGATGGTAATTGGATGCTGTGGCCCATAGACATCTATATTTATCTTCAATTAAGAATCAAAATGCAGATGCGTTGTCACCCCTGAAGATAGAGATGGTTCTCTACACACTCACCATACGAAACACAGCAGCATTAAGCTGCTATTTTACGCTGGTATTCTGTGAGAGCGTGGTCCTTCCCCGATTGACCCCACCCATTCATGCTACAACTGTACTACCCATATAACCGCAGCATGGCTCTACCACGTATAAGATTTTTTTTTATTATTTGCATTGAGTTTTTATTAAAAAAGGGACGTTAAAATAGCTATCACAACATTTTGTCATTAAAACACGTAGGTAATAAATACATTATTAATGTAAATATTTACAAACCAATTACATGTCAAAACCGAAGTCGTATTGGCTTACTACTATAGATAATATACTATTTTTAATGTTCTTAGGCTTTGGGTAAACTAAAATTGATTATACCGCCATCTATGGGAAGACCTTATAAGACTTTTACATTTTCTATAGTCGCTTTTAACGACACTCAAGGGACGTCATAAATTGATAGATTCTAACACGCCGCTGAATAATATATTTAATGTACGAAGAATATATAATACGAAAACGACTAAATTACAATTGCCCGGAAGCGTTTTCCCTAGGGACTCAATAAAACAGAAAACATGTTAGGTAAATTGCCCCGAAACGGAAACTAAATTATCGAACAACCTTACAGGAACAAAACGATATTTGAGTTTGAGCGATGAGCGAGTTAATGCTATTTTCATTTTATATACGAGTAAGTATTTTTATTATCACCCTGTAATCGTCCAGTGCTAGATGTAGGCTGTTCCCTTTGTATTCATTTAAAAAATGTTTTGAATTTTCGAAAATAAGCAATTAAAGAAAACAATAAAAAAATACAAATGATAAAAGAGAAACGTACAACATAGATAAAAAATAGAAGTCTACAAACCTCTTAAAATAAATTGAATTGCCCAAGGGAAGAAATTAACCGCCATATTGAATTGCCCAAGGGAAGAAATTAACCGCCATTTCTTGATTCACTAAGGTTTTAGTTCAGGATTTTATCCTTACACGATCTCAAGTTCGGTGAATTTTGCGATAACTTGCCTGAACTATAGCGAAGCTATAAAAGTACCCTGTGGCAGATTTATAGCCTCGCGCCATGTTGCAAGCGTAGTAACCTATGTACCGTGTTGCTTTACTAATCAAAAAACTGAATAAAATAAAAAGAGACTTTTAAAAGTAGAGGTGTGTGTTTCATGTTTGTTGCGCAAATAAATTCTGACGTATATTTTCAAGTGCGTAATCAATCGTATTATTATGATATACGTGGTTTAGACATGCTATATTATGGTTGTAGCACGAATGGGTCGACTCAACCTGAGAAGGAACACGCTCTCACAGAATACCAGCGTAAAATAGCAGCGTAATACTGCTGTGTTTCGTATGGTAAAAGTAGAGATACGGAAACCCTTTCAAACTGTAAACGAAACATTCGATCTTAATCCTAAGGCGTGGCAACGCATCTGCGTTTTGATTCCTAATCGAGGATAAATGTGTATGTCTATGGGCCACACCATCCACTTACCACCAGGTGGACTGTGCGCTCGTTTATCAACCTTATTCTTTAAAAAAATTAAATAAAAAAGAAGTGACATAAAACTCAGAAGTGGCTACTGCAGTCTATGGACACCTTTAGTTAACTTCATTCAGAGAAGTCTAAAGAAGTGTTGTCATCCATGAAGACTAAGATGTGACAAGATAGACAAGAAGATCACAACAATGTGTTATACTGGTTTCCATCACCCTTCAAATTGGAACACAGTAGTATACACACTGTTTTTAGATGGAAGCTCTCGGCAGGTTAGGGTAAATTTATTATATAATAATCATTATAATTATTATTGTTTTTTTTTCTTGGTCTTAAATTATTATTTAGGTTCTGTTATTGCGGTAAATAGCACTTTTAGAACAAAACTTTGAATATTATCTTCTTGATTCTCGCTTCATACATTATTCCATAGAATACTACATATATAATACACAATAGAATGGTTGTCAACTTTATTTAGGTTTGAATTTGGAAACGATTGTAACGTCAAAACACATCTCGTGTTGATATTTATACGTGTGAAGTGACGTGTTAGTGACATTTTAGTAGCTACGCGGGCTCCGCCCACTCCCCCGTTCTATTATGTACTCGTATGTAATATAGTATTCTATGCATAATTCTCATATTATTAATTAGAAGATAACACTGAACCTACTGAAATACAGTGATATAAACTGTATTTAAAAATATTTTTTAAACTAAAAATACTACTTCCGTTTTCACTTTGAACTATATGCATTACTTGCCTATAGTTATATAGAGTTTAAAAAGTACAACACTGGAGACATTACATCTTAGTCCTCATAGATCATAACAGACAGATTGTACGTAGGTCACTCAATAAGTTTTGAGATGCTCGAAATTTAAAAATGGAACCCACCCGTGTTATATGTATCTAAAGTGTAAAATTTAAAAATAGAACTCAGTAGGCCAATCGCTCAATATTAAAAAAAACAAGTTCTCTTAATTGTCCTGCAACGCTATCCGCGCTTTTGATTTAAAACGATGGATATTAGCCGTGAACATTTGCGCGCTATGATCTATTATGATTTTAAATTTGGTTTGACCGAGCAATTAAGTTTACAACGGTTACAATCAGCATTAGGGGACTCAACTCCATCACGCGCAACGTGGTTTGCTGAATTCAAAAGGGGTAAAATTAACCTTAAAGATGAACAAAGAACCGGGGCCTCGCAAACAGCGGTAACAGCAGAAAATGTATGCACCTCTGAAATGTTGGTGCGAAAAGACCCACGAATCACATATACGGACATCGAAAAGATTGTAGGCGTTATTTCAGGGGGCATTCATACCATCGTACATCAACATCTTGGAATAAGGAAGCTTTGTTGTCGATGGATCCTTCGTTTGCTCTTCGAAAACGAAAAACAGACTCGTGTGGATTGGTGCCATAAAATGCGTCTACGTTTTGAAAACGGGGCATCTAGGCGTGTTTCAAAAACCTTTACTGGTGACGAGACATGGATCTATCAATATGATCCGGAAAATAAAAGGCAATCATCGGTATAGACCCATACCAGAAGTTCAGTTACAGACAAAACTGCAAGACCTCGCAGCGTCGGCAAAAAAATGGTGGCTAGTTTTTTTCGTCGACGTCAATGCTGGAAAATTGTAGGTCAGTCGACTCTGAATGGTATACTACAGTTGCATTACCCAAAACTTTTCAAGGTGTGCGGGATAGAAGACCAAAGACCAGGCTTCGGGAAATGATGCTGCATCACGATAACGCCTCTTCACATACGTAACTTAGAACAAAAGCATTTATTGAGGAATCTGGTGTTGAAATTCTAAATCACCCACCCTACAGCCCTGACTTAGCTCCTTGTGATTTCTTTTTGTTCCCAAGAATCAAAGAAAAATTAATATGCAAGTTTTTTCAAGCGCCGAATAAGCCGTAGCTGCTTACGAAGAAGCGATTTCCGACCTGTCGGATCAAGACTGGCAAAAGTGTTTTCAGAGTTAGTTTACTTGTATGTTTAGGCAGAATATTTTGAAAAGATGTAAAATAAATATTAATAGTATCTAGAATACTTTTTGTATATCTCAAAACTTATTAAGTGTCCCAGGTAGTTGTACTGGCTTACTATTAACCTTCGGATTGGAACAGAAGTGCACACGCAGTTTTTTGGTTTCACAAATAGATAAGAGGCTGGTATGACCCAAACAGACTTCTAGGAAGGAAGAGTCCCACCACCTGTGAAAATTAACTCCATTTTTCTTAAAGTTGGTAAGAATAACTTCGCCCACATTCGTTCAATAAAATAAAATGATGTGCCTTACCTAGTTTAAGAGCACCTCCCGCCCTCCCTCAATTGCGTGCACTAATCCACACATAGCACCACGACAAAATTTGCGACATCGTCCACACCACCTAGATCCTTGGCGATCCACTAATGTGCGATTTACATATCAACAGAGGGTTTTTCGGATCGATACGACTTATGAGTAGTAGTAGGGCTTTCAGGAAATACTGTATTTCTTTTTAAAAGGCCCACAAAGCTCATAGTTATTTATAGCTTTTAAAATTCCTTTCTAGCATTGTACTTTTTAAAGTTAAACTCTATATAATTATTGGCAAGCTGTGTATATATGGTGGTTCAAAGTCAAAACGGAAGTATTATTTTTAGTTTATGAAATATTTTTAAATAATGTTTATGTCACTGTATTCCAGTAGATTCAGTGTTATCGTAACGTAAATTAAGCGTAAAAATCACGGAACGGAAGTCTAGCGGTGACCGTTATTAGGCATAATTGGCCGTATTGTGAATTATTGCAAACGATTTGCAATGCATATCATTTGCACGCGCTGATTGGCTCTCCAGTCACTTCCGTCCCCCGTACTGAAACGACATTCGCAGCTATTCCTTCCACCTTTCGTTCACCGCTAAAGCTACGTACCTCGAATCGTAAATATTGCTACTTGCTATAAAATCTTACAATTAAAATTAGTACTTATTATGTTGATTAATTATTTTAAGTATTTTAATGTGCTCTTTATTTTATATAAAAGGAAATACCTGAACACATGGTCCTTCGAGCCGGATATGTTGCCAAGACGTATGGGTTTAACTCATCAAAGGTCCACCCGCTATCGCTTGTCTTTGAATTTGTCTTTGGCAAGCTGCGTGGTTCCACATTGTACCAACGGCAATTTATATATTATAAATTAGAAGCGTCATCAATTGGCCTTCAGCAATACGCAATCCAGTGAGCGTTTATAAACAAACGACGCCGTTTATAGAGAGACGAATCTGCCGACGACGAGTACACTAATATGAAATGTTTAACAACCTGAAATTATACTAATACATCATATTTGTGGTTTTATTTTCAAAGTCTATTCAAAGTTGTAAAATTTTTGTCGTACAAGACATTTTTTTCCAAAGCTTGAAACGACACAAAACCTTTGAGAGAATTCTTAAACACATTTCCTTTACTGTCGGTAAACGCTTTCCATAAAAATGTTACTGCGAAGCTGAATCTACGTGAGCATGTTCAATAAAATAACATAACTCTACAGCTATCGGGTTCCTTTTTAAATTTATAGGTTATATAAACTTGATGCGGGTAAATAATGTTTGTATGAAAACTCGTATTTATTAGTGCCTTTTTAAATTATAATCGTGAAAAAACATGCATGTGTAAAAAAATATTATTTCGAACACATGTGAAATCCGCCAACACATTGGACCAGCGCGGCTGACACTTCCTTGTCCTAAAACTCTTTCAGAAGTGGGAGGAGGCCAGTGCCCAGCAGTGGGACTTATTGGCTTTACGTGCTGTATTAACTTTACGTGTTACTGACACAATTCATTTTAATAATAATAATAATAAGAAATTTCGTTCGTTACTTATCATTTTAATGGGCCGTGGTAGCTCAGCGCTCGCTGTGAATTTCACAGTACGCCAGCAACCCGGGGTCGAAGAAATTCTAAGTAGCTGCCCGGAGTCAGGAAGTTGACGGTGTCTCAATCCCGTGTCTCGGAAAGCACGTAAAGGCGTTGATCCTGCACGTGATCTCTCTCCAGTCGTGTCGATTTACCGTCCCATCGGATTATGAAAGTGAGGGAATACGGAGTGCACCTGTGCTTGCGCATACACTCGGGTACTGTAATCCTGTCCTGCGCCGATAGCTGGCCTCCGCTGAGGCAGGCCGCCGTGGCCGAAATTCGCTCTGGAGGACATTATTATTATTATATTGCAGTTCTATTCCGCCATTTGACTACTATCATGAAATATATCTAGCTCAAGTATTTTGAGCTTACTTGAAGTGATAAACGGGAACCGGCTGAATTTGCAGAGAAGGTACAGAATAAGTAATGTAACTCAAACATTCTGTCCTTTTTTATTCCTTAAATTTAAAATGCGTGGTAATGCATTAGTTTAACTGATTTTTACTGCGCACGAACACATTCTTAAAGTTCGATCGGTAGGCAAAAACATTGTTTGCCCATAAATCACGTTCAATTTGGGATAGTTTCAAATAAAGGTAGAAGCCTTATTTAGTCGAATTTTCAAAAAGTACAATAACCGTATCATCATCATTACAGCCATTTACAAGTCCACTGCTGAACATAGGCCTCCCCCAAGGTATGCCACAAAGCACGGTCCTGAGCCACCTGCATCCATCGACTTCCTTCATGTCTTACGACTTAGACTAGAATATTAGACTAGATGGAGTAACGACCAGGTTAAATACCCTGTAAATCTATTCTATACGAATTACTACCCATCTTCTACGATTGTTAACTTTAAGTAACATTGTATGGTAGACCGAGGCCAAGAAATAAAATAAACTGTCCTCTTAACCGCAATAAAGCTGGCCTAGCTCTGAATGGAAGCGCTGGCCTATTTATTGTACTTAGATTCAGGACTTACTACTTTCTTGCTATTCCGGATAGATTGTCTCTTTTGATGATTAGATTTTCCTCTGGTAATAATGGAAAGTGGAAAATACAGCACATTAGATCAATTCGACTGTGTTGTTTTCTATTTTTGTTTTACGATATTTTTTTTTATAAAATAATACTATTAACGCTTTGCAAACCAGTGGTAAACTAATCTAATAAATGTTTTTCAATAAACATTATATATAATCTATGTTGAAAAAAAACTTATTAAGTTCTGTTATCATTAAGTTCAATATAATTCAGTTAACCAAGCGGCATGTTGGGCGCTTTACACAGAGTAACTTTAGTTGAGGCAACTATAGTTCGTGCCAAATCGATCGTTTAATCAGGGACTACAAACCTTCAATATAAAGGCACTTTTTATATGTAGTACTTTCTTTATTTATAATGAAATAAAAAAATGTTTTTTTAATTTTTTTTATAAAGATTGATATAATATATATTTATTAACTATTTGTAAAAATGTATGTAAAAGATCGCTGTAGAAGAAAAACCATCTATTGTTATCAAGTACTTTATAAATTTAACAACAAAAAGCATTCATTTATAACACATATAAAGATTCGAGTGATAAAGACACCGAACAAGTACGTACTTATTCAAAAGATAAAACTTTATGTTAAATATTATATAAGAACTTTATTTTTATTCGGTTCATGCGGGCCAGACCAATAAAACTACGTAAAGTAAGATGCATCTCTGGCTGCCATAGTTACGTTTCTTTTAGACCAAAGTGACGTATCGCGCGTTTTGTTTATTTTAAAGGGATGAATTTGCAAAAGCTCAATATGGTGATTATATTGCTTCAAATATTTTTAATACGAAACTGTTGTTAAACGAATTGCTGCGTTACTTACCATAAATTGAAATATAAAATACAACACATTTTTCGCGATTTACCGTAAAATTTTACGATGTTTATAGGAACCACAGACAATGTTATTTAAGAAACAAAAAAAAACATATGTGTTGACCTAGAAGTGTGAATAATACCAATATTTAAATATTGTTATCACATCTAAATTGGGATTTTGCAAGTTACGCCTTTTGACACTCGGCTCATAGCTGAGGTCATTGTCGTCCGTTTTTATCAATCGATTTGGCATGAACTATATGAACTTTTCGAAAGGTTTCTTTACAAATAACTAGTTGATACAAGCAAATAGACTGGTTTACAGTTGCAGCAACCATTTGATAATATGTAAACAGCTATTTTCCAGCTACAATAGTTGCTCCATGTGTAACGCCCACATAACATAGATAACATAGACCTCCCCCATAGATTTCCTAATAGGTGGAAGGAGGCCTGTTCCCAGCTGTGTAAAACGTATTGACTTTATGTTTTTGATTATCCCCGTATCACCGCCGCATTTCATCTAAATATAAAAAGACGAATTTTTTATTATTAGTAATTAACTTAAAGATAAATATTAATAATTAGTAACAGATATTAATAGAAAATAATTTATTTGAAGATTTTGCTATAGTTGCCCTTTTTTCGTTAATTTTTTGCTAAAGTTGCTTGGCAAACGGCATTCCGTTTTCCAAGCATGGCAACTAAGCAACTAAAAAAACCGCGGTTGTCAACGCAACCGCGTTTTTTTTGTTATTATGGATTTTTATTAGGAAGATGCGGCTGGCCATCTCCCGGGTTGTTTCCTTCTGTGGCCTCTTACGAAAAACAAGCCACTAGACAGCCATTTTTTCCTACATGATATAATAAATATTAAAAAATAAATATGTATATGTATATACTGGATGACTTTTTTAGCGTCTGGAAAAAAGGTGTAACATGTGAATGGAGTAGAACCCTATGTCACTGATATTTTACAAAAAATAAAAACAATTTTTTTTAAATAGATATTTTTGTCTTAATAGCACACATATAACCTGCTTTATAGAAGTAATAAAATAACAGACAGACACTTCATTTTTATTTATATGAAACGGAAACAGAAACAGAAACTTTTTATTCAATATAGATTATAAATAATACTTATTGAAAGTCACTCTTTTATTTAATTTGCCAGTGGTTCTGAAATAAACGTCTCTCCTGGGAAGAATCAGCAAGAAACTCAGCAGGACTTTTTTTTAAATAACAGTTTACAATCATGTATGTTATGCAATTAACCACACAAAATAAATTAGAAATAGCTTGGTATGTATTAGGATGGTAACAACTAACTCAGTTCAAACAGCAATAAATAAGAATAAGATAAAAACTTAAGAAAAAAAGGAATTATGATATTATACAATACGTGATATAAATATACGAATAGTTACGAAGAGTAATGGAACCTAAGGTTCCTTTAGGAAGAGAAAAGGGACATAAAGGGACCTTAGGTTCCTTTCTCTTTGTAATTATTAGTACTAAAAAGTGATTGAAAATGGCTTCGCCTCTATACACCTCTCGCTCGCACACTGTCTCTATCTATACGCACACCCGCCGGTAAGGACTGCAAAAAACTATGTTGTGATATGCGTTTTACGTACGTTCTATTACTTCAGTCCAACTTGTCACTGGAATCAATGGTAATAAAATGACATAATCTACAAAAAATCTATTAGTCCAATTTCGCGGATTTGTGAGCTACGATGCGTTTTGACTTTCCTTTATGATTATTGTTGATTTTGTTTGTTAATATGTTTGTATAAAATATTGACATGCTATTGAGGCATGAGTAGGCATTTTTAAAATTTCGTTAGTGTTTCTCTTCGGAATGGCTGAACCAAAAAAACTTTACGAACAAACTGAGAATTATACCAGGGGTGATCTAGACTAAATTTTATACGAAAACTTTAGAAATTTTATTAAAATAAAAATATTGGTAACATAAAATAAATGTTTTTTTATTTTATTAGTCTAAATATCTCCACATTAATACATACCGTCCAGACGAAGCCAGGTCGAGTCGCTAGTTATAAAAATTAAAATTAATGTACCAACTTGCGTATACAATTCTTTTCAGATATTTTTCCATTGATAAAAAATTTCCAATTGACTGAATAATATAACGTTATATCGATACACCGTTATTAGCGGGTATTCGCTATTGAAACTGTACATGTTGACGGTACGGGCTCGATGAGCCACCATTTCTAATCCCATTCTTTATCCTTACGAACTGTACCTCTGAGATTGTTTCTGCTGTTTCTGCCGACAAACAGTGGTTTTTACTGCTATGTTTGTGTTCGAAAGGTAAAACAACCAGCGTAATAACAAGCTGTGAGACAATTCAGCTAATCAACAGGGATGACGCATCTGTGGCTTTATTTGTTGTAATGCACATGTCCATGGATTGCAGTTAGGGTTGTCACCCGTACTTCATAATAAAATATTGTACATTATTTCGGGCAAACGTACTTTATACTATATAAGACCAAAAAAGTACGTGAAAATACTTTATTTTACCTATTTAACGATTTTCAAAGGTTTATTTTAATGTTAAAACTAAAATAACGAATTATATACAGGCAAAATATTTTCTATGTAGATAAATATGATGTCACTTTAGAGTTAAAGTTAAAGTTCCAGCCTATAAACGTCCCACAGCTGGGCAAAGGTCTCCTCTCATTTCTGACAGAGTTTTAGGGCAAGGAAGTGTCCGCCACGCTGCCCCAATGCGTGTTGGCAAACTTCACATTTGAAATATTTTTTTGTTTCTCAGACATGCAGGTTTCCTCATGATGTTTTCCTTCCCCGCTGAGCACGTGATAAATCAGCACTTAAAATAGTCAAAAGTCTTAGAAGCTGTAGCGCTCAAACAGATACAAACTCACTTAACCAAAAGCAACTTATTGAATCAACACCAATCAGGATTTCGACCTGGACATAGCACCACAACGGCACTTTTAAAAATAACAGAGGATGTGCGTGATGGCATGGAGTTTGGAAAGTTGACGGTGTTAGTTTTAATAGATTTTTCTAACGCCTTTAATACCGTTGACCATGATATTCTCATCGCCATCTTGTCTTACATAGGTTTTTCCTTATCAGCACGGAATTGGGTCTCCTCCTATCTTCGTGGTCGCTAGCAGGCGATTCGGGTCGATGGTATGGTGTCCGATTGGGGTGAATTAACCACTGGTGTTCCGCAAGGTGGAATTCTCTCTCCTTTACTTTTCTCTATATTTATTAACATGATCACTTGTAATTTTCGTTCTTCCTACCATATATATGCCGACGACTTGCAATTCTATGCTCATGCCGATGCTACTTCCATAAGTAATGCTGTAACCGTGATTAACTCCGATCTTAACTGGATTCTTAATTGGTCAAGAAGGTATGGGGTTGCTGTTAATCCAAGCAAATGCCAAGCTATAGTCTTAGGCAGTGCACGTCAATTAGGTAAACTTAATCACACATCGTTCGATCCTCTGATATATAATGGCGAGGTAATTCTTTACAGCTCTCATGTTAGGGACTTGGGATTAACCTTGGATTGTTCACTTACTTGGCGCAGTCATGTTGAGGAAGTTAGCCGTAAAGTTTGTACTACTTTGAGAAAATTGTACAGATATAAAAATATCTTACCGTCTTGTACGAAGAAACTTCTAATTCAATCGCTAATTCTTCCTACGTTTGACTATGCTGATGTGTGTTACTTAGATGCAGACAAATACTTGGTCAATAAATTGGATCGGCTTCTCAACAACTGTATCCGTTTCATTTACGGTCTTCGAAAGTATGACCACGTCTATTTCTATCGCTCTCAACTTAAATGGTTAAATATCCCACAACGCAGGAGCCTTAGAATTCTTAGCACTCTGTTCACTATTCTTAACGATCCATTGGCCCCAGAGTATTTGAAATGTAAGTTTCAATACCTGGGTTCGTCCCATGATTGCAATCTTCGCTCTCGTAACAATCTCGTGCTCCATACTCCCTCTCACCGTACTGGTTTCCTCTCAAACTCTTTCGTTGTTACAGCTGTAAGACTCTGGAATGCGCTTCCCCTAGCAATA
This sequence comes from Parnassius smintheus behrii, assembly GCA_036936625.1. Taxonomy (NCBI): domain Eukaryota; kingdom Metazoa; phylum Arthropoda; class Insecta; order Lepidoptera; family Papilionidae; genus Parnassius; species Parnassius smintheus. Next base: position 35,713,360 of record JAUPFT010000022.1, read on the forward strand.
AGAAAATCCCCCAACAAGTGGATTTTTAAAATAAAAGTAAAGGAACATTATTTGGGTTCATCTGACACATAAATATATAAATAATCTATAGCATTTGATCTATTATATCTATTGTATATGTATGTATATACGTGTGTATATGTGTGTGTATGTATGTATGTGTATATATGTATGTGTATGTATGCATATATATATATATATATATATATATATATATATATATATATATATATATATATAATTAAGTTTGAGCTATGAGTATATGTGTGTGTGATGTGTGTGTGTGGGGGGGGGTATGTGAAATTTATCAATTTTAGGTTTCATCTTAGCCCACTGCAGTACACACATCTCCCACTAACTTTCCGGTTGGCTGGTAGAAAATGCCATATGGTATTAAGTCCGCCGTTTGTACCTTTAGTACAATAAAGTGTAAATAAATAAATAAATAAAATAGCAATTCACCGATGAAATTTTATTGGTGCCGGTGGGGATCGAACCCGAGTTGCTCGCGGAATGTTGACTTTAGAGCGAGCGCTATCGACTATCGCTATCGACGACTAATATCGACTTCCCTTCTATTAATGTGACACTACTTGGATTTAAGACAATTTATTTTATCAGTTTTTCGTTTTTTAAGTTAAAGTTTTAAGTGATAAAATATACCTAGTCTTTATTATTATTTTAGCTTATTCTTTATTATTATTATAGCTTACAGAGAGACCTTTCATTTCGATTTGTATGTATAGATTTATATATTTAAACAATATACTAAGCATTAGTGTCATAATATTTTTTATATAAAATGCAATATTTATATTTCCTCCCGATAATTTTCAACTATTAAAAATGTATTGAATTGTGTGTGATGGTATTTCGCCGGGCATTATTATTACAAACTTATATGTTTCTCAGAAGTTCACTCTCGCTAAATAATACTGGTACTGTGTACACTGACGACGACAGAAACCCTCCTGGACACAAAGGCGCGGCCCGGTGAATTACCCGGCCGTACATCAAGAGGGCTCGCCGACCATCTGTCATGTTCCCGGGGATAATGTCACGCGTGTTTAGTCGAGGGACGGTTTATTAAATGTTGTACGTGTCTAATAGTTGCTATAATATATGGCTTCAGGAAAGTAGGTTTAATAACTGCTTTATATTTGGTATTTATCAGCGAACTACCCGACTTTGCTCGGATAGAATAATTTGGGATTAATGAGTCGTTATTTAGATTTGTGGTGATCATTCACGGTTATTTCTCAAAGTAGGCAAATTTTAAACTTAATTTCAATTATATTAATAATGATATACCGTTATTGAAAATACGAGTAAAAAAGGCTTCTACTTTTATTTGAAATTATCCCAAATTGAATGTGATTTATGGGCAACAAACTTTTACTCTCTGACTCTTATGGATGTGTATGTGCGTGCGCAGTAAAATCAGTTAAAATACTGCATTACCACGCATTTTTAAATAAATCTCTATGTATTGTCCATGGTTAGTAAAAAAAATGAATAAATAAAAAATAAACATGTTTCAGAATTTCTTTTTCTATTCTAAGATAGAATATGAATTCACATTGAATTGAAGTATAGGTATTTATTATAAAACCACATTTCAAAATTAACCCATTAGTCTCAAAAAAAAAATTATGTGATATTCTCCAGGCTGATTTCACTCAACATTTAATTTAAAAAAAAAATAGTCGATGGTGATGTTCAATATTTTAAGCCACCATATTAAACGATAAGCTCAATGATTTTTTTTAATATGTATTCCTAACGTTATTTAGAGTTTAATTAATAGAATTCCTTTTAAACTAAATACTTACAAAGTCTAGCAAAATGTTGCTTCTTGCGGAAATAACTCCTTTGTGAGATTCAATAGTATGGTGCAAAGTCCAGATATAAAATATTTAAGAAATTATTAATTATATTCAATAATTTAGGTAAACTACCTACAAGTATAGGTAATCTTTTTTTAACATAACCTCCACACTAGGATTTTCTCCTACATTGTGGGGGCAGTTTAAATACATAAATTTCACAAGGACGAACGTCCAGACCCGGAACAATTATTTTTAAAACACACGAATATTTGTTCCGTGCGGGATTCGAACCCGCGGCACTTAGTGGTCTAACTCATTGCTAAGCTGTTGCGCCACGTAGCCGTCAAGTAATCTATCAAGACATTGATGAAAAATAAGGTATCAAATCCCATTCAGCTCAAAAAACAATTTTTGTTATTAAGCTGTGAGATTCGAAACTAAATGTGAACGGTTACAAAATCAAGATTAAATCTTGCGGTAACAGGCAATATATATATACTAGGGCCGATGCAGATGCAAGGGTAAAACCTACAAAAACGCGCGCTTTTGCTTTACATGTATTTTCCCATAGACACATTAGTTTTTGGTTATGTTTTAATATCTTTTAGACAAATTCAGATTTTTTATTGTTTACAAACCTTGTCTGCGTTGAGCTACAAATATTGCCGAAAAAATTATGTAAATTGGACCACGGGTTACGGTGGAGATAGATTTCAAAGAATCGTTTTCTTACGCCATGGGAGCTCCGTTCCAATTATAGTTGTAGCACGAATGGGTCGACTCGACCGGGGCAAAACCACGCTCTCACAGAATACCAGCGTAAAACAGCAGCGTAATGCTGCTGTGTTTCATATGGTGAGTATAGAGAACCTGATTTATCATAGTCCTCACTCCTCAGGGGTGACAACGCATTTGCAATTTGATTATTAATTGAGGATAAATGTTGATATCTATGGACCACATCCACTTACCATCAGGTGGATTGCGTGCTCGTTTGTCACACAATGCTATAAGAAAAAAAATTAAGAAAAGGGAATGGAAGTGAAACAACAATTTTGGTTTTTTAAGGTTTTTACGCTAGCAAAATTGTAAATAGAATCTCAAGAAACACAATTTTAAAGGTATTTGTCCGAGGTATTTCAGAAATATTAGTCTCTATTATATAAAAGTCTTAAGATTAAAAAAGGCGGGGAAAGTACTTCGAGATTACGCCGCTCCAGACATTCTCTTCCGCTGAACAAAGGCTGACAATTTAGGACAGCCTCATAAAAATACCGGTGCGTGCACCGTTGAAAATATCACCGGGGAGAAAATAAAATGATACTGCGAGAAATATGCTGGAAAAAAAAGGAAAATATACTAGTAACATTGAGGAAGATACTGCGGGATTACTGAGTAAAGTTTGAGGAGTTTGCAAGCATACGAGCCAACACGATTCGTGGGGATTAAGAAACACAGTTTAAGGGACGTGCCTAGATTATTTTCTTGTTACTGAATGTTGGAGATAAGTGTACAAGTTATTTGAGCGAAGGATTATGTGCTTACGTTGGAAGCGTTTGCAAAATTTATTCACTTGCGGTCTTATAAAAATTGACGTATATTTTAAAATGCTTAAAGTTGCTTTCTCTCTCTCTTTTTACTAAATGACAATAGAAAGAGACAGTATTACAGAGATACTTTACATGTCATTTAACTAAACGGTAATCAAGGATTATAAGTGAAGTCGATGATTTTAATACGTCTTTATTATGTAACTTTATTAATAGTCCGTCTGTCCATCGTTCCGAATGGAATTTAGTATTTGATTTAAAACGAATTTCTCGATGAGCTGGAAACTTGAAATTTTGAATATAGCTCAAATTCGGATGATATTATAAGAATATGATTAAAAAAACGTGGTAATGTTTTTAAAATTTAAAGAAATTGACTCGTTTAAAGACTTATATCAATAAGTCTAGAAATAAGAAATTATAATATGAATCTTATCGCTTTATGGATAACGTTACAATTAAGTTGCAGCCTATACATGCGTTACGGTGTAGTAGCGGTGTAAGAATATCCTCTAGGTACCCCATATCATCACGTAGGTGTCGTAAGAGGTGACGGAGGATCACACTCACGGAAAGGTTTTGGATGTACGTCAGTTCAACTGATGTGTTTAACTGACCTTATGTGTCGAGCTCCACTTCAAATGATTCAAAATAATTTTGCTTTAGCGATGTAAGTTTCCTCGCAACGTTCTACTTCAAGGCCGACGCACGTAAAATCAATACTTAAAATAACAATCGTAGAAGTATTTGAAAATGTCACTGTGTGTGTGATCACTAGACCAACATGTCAAAAGCTATATACAGAAAAAACATAGTAGTGAAATGACTAAGTGTTTGAATACAGTACTGCGAGGTTGCAGATTTGATTTACGAACGGAACTCGTGTCTAAAAATTATTGATTCCGGGTTTGGATGTTTTCTATTATTAAAAATCAAAATCTTTCATATAGAATATCTGCAATAAAAAGTAGTGATTATATACTCCTGATCTGCACGGGATGTTTCAATATGCCACGGTTGACGGTTGACAACTCCTGGCACAGTGGCCTACTATTAAGCTGAAATATTAGCTAGTATTAAGTTGAGCGCCGCGGATTCGAATCCCAGCAAGTATTTGTTTAGCCAACGAATGACTTACCTTGGTCTGGATGTTAGTTCTTGTAAAATTTATGTATCTAAAACGCCTCCACGACACGGGAGAAAATTCTAGTCTGGTGGTCTAGTCTATGTTCTTTTTAAAATTATTTTAGGAAAATCTAGGTTCTAATTCGAATAAATAAAAGCAAACCCTAAAACACTGAATTTTTATAGAGAGTAAGGGTGACAAACGAACACTGAGTCCACCTCAGAATCAAAATGCAATTGCGTTGTCACCTCTGTGGACTAAAACGGAATGCCCCATTACCAGTAAAAAGGATCTCCGGTTCTCTACACTCACCTTACGAAACACAGATTTATGCTGCGATTTCACGCTGGTATTTTGTGAGAACGTGGTCCTTACCTAATCGAGCCTGATAAAGCTGAAATATAGCAGCGTGTATTTACTACGTTAGATAAACAAATTTTCTATTCAATGCACTAAATGTTTTTTCTGAATTTTTTCTCCGAAGCATTGAAACCAAAGAGTTGGAGAAAAGTGCGAAGGCGGAAGTGAACATATAAATGTAAGTCGAATTTGAAGCAAATCTTGAGAGTAACACGAAGGGTAAGGGTTCATTCTTAATCCTTTATCTATTGTTCCCTATCGGTTTACGCAAGGGTTGCCAGGGTTTTTAAGCCCGTAAGGGATAAGTGCTTAATTTGACAAAAATCCGGGGTTACTTCTTTAACCGGGGCGCCGCCTTCAAATAACCTTCCCAGGTTTTAAATTCGACTGTTCATTTGTATGTATGTAACGGGATATGTTTGTTAATTTTGTAATTTGTGAATCGATTTTGATGTCCTTTTTACCGACTTCAAAAAGGAGGAGGTATTCAATTCAACTGTATTTTTTTTGTGTGTTACATATTTGAGAAAGGAATATGAAAGCATGTACCACATTTCTCTCATAATTTTACAAAATCTGCCAAAGTATAGGCTTATTCCAATAATCTGTGTTTCCTTGGAAAGCCGTACAGGGTTATTTTGTGATAACTAATATAAACAGTGAAGAAAAATTAATTTAGAAAATCTCAAACTTTGTATCCTTTTTATCTTTTAAATTCAAAATGTGCGGTAATGAATTATTTTAAGTGATTTTACTGTACACGCACACATTTGTAAGGGTCGATCGATAGGCAAAAACTAAAAAATTCAATTTTGGATAGTTTTAAACAAATGTAGAAGCCTTATTTACACGTATTTTCAAAAAACTGCAATAAAGTTATATCATTATATATGTATTTGAGCTTAGGTTTAAAATTTGACCGCCTTATAAAAATAACCCTAATGTATATAATTGCAACAATATTTATCCTTGTATTAGTCCGGAAAGGACCCAAAGGGTGTCAACAGGATTGTATAGTCTTTGAGCATAGAAAATATGCTCAAAGCATTATACTAAGTTTACAATGTCTGTCGTCAGGACTGTCTTTCAGTACTGACGGAATTTGACCGCTATGCATCCGGCATCGCCGCCCGACTAATATTTGTATTCTGGCCGCCTGATAGCCGGTGGTTCTAAGGTACAGAAATACATTTCTCGAACATGCATCATACTAGAACACTACTGAAGGGAAACAAAATTTCTCCAATAAACTTATTTCTGTATATAAAGTTATTAGATAAGTTTAAACTAAGAAAATAAAAAACAATACTGATTACGATATTTTTTGTTGTACCTAAATGTACAGCAATACTAGATAAAAAAATAAAACTATATCATCAATAGAATCCATTATTGTTAATAAGTTGAAGTGCCATTCAACATGACAATATTTCTACGAAATTGTTTTCAAACATTTTGTTTCGTTAGTTACATAGATACATACTTTAAATAGGTATTGTACAATAAACTGTCTTCGATATACTTTGACTATGCAAACGCGATTCGATACATTGTCCGAAAACAGTGTTTTAAAAATGTTTTTTTTTAATGAAAATCTCGTCTGTGCAAATTCACGGTTACCTCATAATTTTTCCCTGGGTGAACCGATTTTGATAATTCTTTTTTATCTGAAAGCTGGTGCTTTCGTGTAGTCCCAAATAAGTTTAATCAAGATCTGAATAGCTGTTTTCGAGTTATCTTTAATAATGCGTGTTTAATTGACTGCGAATACATTGATTCGGTCGTATTGAAGTCGGTTTTACAAAATTTTTAATTTTACTACTTGTTTAATATATTTTAGGGGGTAGTCCATTAAGACAAAACTTTCCCATGGGACATTTAAAATTAAGTTTAAAATACGGCACGTCCGGGAAACACGTTACGTTGAGCAACGCTGGTTGACTCTTTCTCATTTAAATTTTGTGACACATTATAAATGTGTAGTAGGAAAATATATTATTGAACCGTATTTATTTCACAAATCTGCATCTTGATTCTTGATCGAGGATATATGTAGGTGTCTATGGGTTACAACATCCACTTAACATCCCCTGAACTGTGTGCTTGTTTGTCACCCTAAATCTACTTCTATGTTCTGTAAAAATAAATAAAAGAGTATATTTATGAGAGTTCCAAGCGAGTTAAGCACGGAAATTAAACTGTAGCATCAAAAGGCAAGCACCCAAGTGCTTCTGACAAGATAACTAACGTCTGCCAAAGTTTTGTTTTGAATTGATTTACTGACGCTAATGCGTTTGGCGCCGTAAACGCCGTCCCATTCACTTTACATATTGTTTGCACGCCCTCTTTACGCCTCACTGTTCTTCCCATTTGTATATATACCGTAGTCCGATCTTGACGGCTCCGTGGCGCAGTAGCTTAGCTATGACTTATAAGGGCCGGGTTCGAATCCCGCACGGAACAAATATTTGTATGACCTACAAGTAATTGTTCCGGGTCTGGATGCATGGCCTTGTGCAATTTATGTATATAAACTGCCTCCATAACACAGGAAAAAAAATTGAGTGTGGTGGTAACGTTTTCATAAAAGAAAAAAAAAAGAAATTAGAACGATACAAATCTTAATCGTAAATAGATTACGCCAAAAATGTTGACGATTTTTATACGTCTTAGAGACATGCTGTAGCTATATTAGTAGTAAAGTTATAGCACGAATGCGTCGGCTCGTTCGGAAGGGACCACGTTCTCACAGAATACCAGCCTAAAATAGCAGGTTAACGCTGCTGTGTTTCGTATGGTTAGTGTAGAGAACCGGAGACCCCTTTTACTGGAAACGAGGCATTCCATCTTAGTACTCACGGTGGACAACGCATTTGCATTTCAATTCGTATTCAAGGATAGATGTAGATGTCTATGAGCCACTGCACCCACTTACCAAATTATTTGCCTAAGCACTTTGTGTCTAATTTATATCTTGATATATATAATATTCTTCTTTACGCGTGATTGTCACTAAACTTCTCCTAGGTCACAGCGGTGACACTCCCTGTACGTGAGAGCTTAAGCGCCGGTGACCTTGAGTCGAAGCGTGTAACACTAGGGTTGATATCGAACCGAAATGAAATATTATAGATTTGTACGAAAGAAGATACATAGTAGGTATGTGTTATATATTATGTAAACTTATGTATTTAGGTGGTGAAAGAAACGTTCAATTTTAAATCAACTTTTATTAAATGAGGAATATTAAAACTTCCGACAAAACATGCACAGTGCACGACAGTTAATGGTAATCTTAAAGAATTAACCAACATTTAGTATTTCAGTACGCAATAATCAGTATTACCTACTATCCTTTAAAAATAATTTACTCTTATATATTTTTGAATTTCTCGATAAATTTTCATTATTATTTCTAACAATTGCAAAAATTCGTAGCATGTATATTTTTTTTAGAGAATCGAAAGGTATGCATTATTCCTTTCCTGGGACATAGCGGCCAACAAATTGTTCCCCAGGTGTTCAGGAGATAAGTCATTTCTATTTCTAATGAAATACAGTATAAATACAACAATGAACAAATACAAAAACTCTTTATAGATATCTAAAATTTCTTGACTCTCTAGTCTAGTGGTATTTTTAATAGTGTATATTTCAGTTAATGTAATATAATAAAATTATTGGCGATATATTAGTTTTATTGCCATGGTATTTCCCCATAATTCCTGTTAAGATCATATCGACTTTCATTAAAATGAGTTCACATATTTTTAGGTATCATAAAACATTATTAAAATGTTTTGTGCAGTGGAATTTATTTTAATTGTAATCACTTAAAATCACTTTCAGTAATACTTATATATATACTATAATATCATTTATTTAATAAAAACAAAAATATTTATCAAAGCATATAAACCTAGCATACACGACTATAAAAACTAATAACGTTACTTGGTAATATAAACTTAATACCTACATGAATAGAATAGTAATATGTACATTAAGATATCGGTAATATTCATATATTAATTGAAATATTATATCACTTGACGAATATATTCATATTAACTAATACTGACAAATATCGGTATTACTACTAGCCCTCGGCAAGGGCAGTCGGCGACTGCCCGTTCCACGCCCCGCGCGCCTCTCAAGGCCGCCCCCACACATCCAGACACCCACACAAAGCCGCAAGCGATTTTACGTGCACACATGCTTAAGTGTCGTTTCTTTTCGCGTAGTGTATATATTCTTTGCCTAGGTCCAGCTAGGACCAACTTTGAAGAATTTTTTGTGTGTATTCGAGATCCAAAAGTCACCCGAGCAAAGCCGGGGTCGCTAGTTGTATTTAAAACCTCAACCTACCTTCGTTGGTATTAAATAGATAAGTTTTTTTTAAATATATTGACAGAAGTAAAAGTTACAAATTAAGGCGTTACTCCTAGCGAACGACCTTGAGCGTTCGGTCATATACACTCACCGCGCTCTGGCTACAGTATAATCGTGTAAGAAATACGCCCAAATTTTAAAATTATTTTCTTTGTAAAATCTAATTTTAGTCCTTTGAAAAAATTAAATAGATCGAAATGTTCATTAATAAATTGCCTATCCATTAGTGTCAATCGCAAAATAAAATACGCTTACTTTATGAGGAGATGCATGTTATTAATAATTATTTCGCGTTTCTGCGATTTAGTTGTAGGAAGATTCATCAAATATTTACTCCTTTAAAAAAATTTAAATTGGCTATTATGGAATCAAGATTATTTAGAAATTTAATAGATTTTTTTATTAGTTTATATATCTTTTAAATAACAGTAGTACAATTAGTACAATGGACCCCGGTAATCCGACAAACATTTTACAGGGCAGTGTCGGACTATCGAATTTGTCGGATTATAGAGTACTGTCTAAGACCCTATAGTCCGGATTTTTTTACAAAAAAATACCTTGTAATTCGACAAATTACAGATCCAATGATAAGATTCTGTATTATGCTATATATATATGTATTCTGATGTACAAATCATACTTCATTATGTATGTCAAATTTAGTAAATTAAATAACACAATAGCGAGCTTACGTTTTATTATTAACTTTACGTCTTCAAATCTACAGAACTTACAAATAACATGCAATAACTTTATATTAGTAAATAATTGTATTTACATTTACAAATGTACATACTAAAATAATCAAAAAAATATGAATCAATCAATTTAAGAAGCATTAATTTAAGAACGTTATCAAGAAGCAATAAAGCTTTTTGAGAAAAATTATTATCTATCAACCATTTTTAGAATCAAAAAAAAATACCCTACGCGTCGAGCAGAATAGTCGTAGGGCGTACAAGTTATAACTTGTTCAATCATGCATTGGCGAAAATCGTCAAAAAAATATTCAATAATAAATAATATACCATGTCGGATTACAGGTGGTGCCGGATTAGACAGGGGCTGGATTACCGGGGGTCCCCTGTAGATAGCTCCTAAAAACCTCACAAATAACGACCAGCGCGGCATTTAGCTCAAACACGAATCTTAAGACGACATCTCGAAGAATGCACGTCCTTTCATCGAATAGTATAGTATATGTATAGTCCTCTATGACACCACTAACGAAAGTGGAATTTTGATATAGATAAATTCATGTCTTTATCTTGAATTTGCTTGTTCGAAAACACGATTCTATAGTTTTGACACTATCATAATTATTTGCGAAAACACCTCTAAAAATCACTAAGAAATTACAACGAAATTACTTAATCTTTATGCTTGAAAATCACTCAAATACATTCGTAACATCAATATTCGTAATTTACTTGCTCATTATTTTGATTACTTAAAACAATAATTTTTTAAGAATATTTTAAGATTCACAATGACAATGACAATTTCTAAGCGGTCTTATTCGTTGCGGGCGCTACGCAATTTTAGACCTTATGACGGCGTTTTTTTAAGTTTTTATAGAAATTATCTATTCACTCGGATCAGTACGGCGATAGCCTGGAGCCACTTTCGATGGGTAGTCTTAACAGCCAAATCTTGAAATGGCGATGTATCATGAAATGCCCAGGCAGAATACGATCTGCCCAACATATACATATGTCACAGTGATCCCTAGAATTTTGAAAATTATCATTTTGGTTACGGTTACGAAATTATCCAATTATTTATTATTTGTTACAGTCGCCATGTCATATTTATTCTGTGGCCGGGTGATAACTAGTGTGCTTTCATTACAGGTACCGTCTAACTCCTTAGCAATTTTAAGACCTGTTATCATAAATCTGTTACGTGATCGTATGAGTATATACCGAATGACATTTTTATCGAGAAGAAACAATAAAGTAATAGCTTAACGAAGTAGTAGTTTATGGCGTAGATATTTTTCAAAATTTTTAAAGGTTAACTTTATAATTCAGAATAAAATTAAAAAAGCGACTATAAATAACGAGTCTAATCATGTGCAACCTTTATTCACGCGTGGCAAACTTCAATAAATTTGTAACGCCCTTGACCTTAAACCTGTCGCTAGGTAAAAGTTTACTTCAAATTAATAGCGTTAGATCAATTTGGTAAGATATCAATACAATTAAGCTAGCAAAAAACAATATACCAGAAAAATATGTCATAGGCTTCTAGTTCGTTCACCGATCGCCGACTACGCGCGCGCGCCAGCCTGCATAACTTTTATACCCAGTACAGCGACGTAGCTCTACGAGAAGATATACACGAGTCTCACGCCGGAAAATGGAACGCATATAATAGTTGTATTTTGATTAATCTTTATTGGTCATAATGTAAGAATTGTAATTAACTAGGCAAATAAAAATTGTTATAATTGGTAAACTAGTGACGTAGCCGGACATATAAACATAGGCAGGGTTGACGTAGAAATATATTCCATATTCCATACTCCATACTCCATTCGTTTGCACATCAAAAAAGTAGTTTCATTTCTCCACTACTAAACCACTCGGAGTCTGTTAATAGTGGACCTCATATCCCAATATCCCATTTTCCTTCACGGCCACAGTAGTGACCACCCAACGTGATATGAACAAGCAATCAACAACCTTCGAAAACTTCAAGCTTCATCATAGAATACCCACCTATTCGCTCCCGAGCAGATATCGTCTGCAGTCTTCATATTCTGCAAGCCATCTAGCTTCACAAGGTTTATCTCAGCACTGGAATAATAATGCTTCCTGTTCCTTAAAGTTACTACTCTGCGCTATACAGCGTTCGGCATGGCTCTGAGTTTTACTGCTCGTCTCTGCTTCACGGCACTCTCGCAGATCACTTGCCTTCTTCTCGACTCACCGCAGACTACAAGGCAATCTCCTGGCACTTGCACATTCGTCGGCAACGAGGCTGCACTATCGACCTCCGGTCTGAGCAGGGGGGCGATGTATCGGCGCTGTCGTCGCGCCTAGCAATACACACCGAAGCCTAAATCGCGTTATCAACATTCCGAATCATAAATAGAATATATAGAACATCTTCGAACTATCACTCGGAGTACTTGCCGCTCCCCGGGCAGAACACCTTGCCCGGCGGGATATCTGCCCTTTTCCTTCTAATGGCCACAGTGGTTCAAGACCCGGAAACATGGTAATCAGTTGGGGAGCGATCCGAAAAACTTGGTGAAGGTGAATTGTTTCTCAGCCTAGAAGCTCTAATGTAAATCTGGTTTCTTTTGCTGCGTACGAGCTTGCATTTTCATGTATGAGTATTAGTATACATTAGTCTTTATTGAATGTTTTTACGAATCATACATCTTTTATCCATTATAGTCTATAAAAGTCCTCTGCTGAACACAGGCCTCCTCCATATATTGCCTCATAAAGGGGATTTTACCGTAGTTGCCACGCTTGGCAAGCGGGTTGACACCCGCAATTTTAAGATTTTGAGTTGTTCACGAAGACGCTCCAGCCCATCTCCTGGTTTGTTTTCTTCTGTCGTTTCTGACGACACCCAGGGGACGATATGGGGTAGTGGATATTATTACACCGATATAACACGGAAACGAATACTTTTTAATGGCTTTTATAAATAGCTTCGGATAAATTTAAATTCTGTTGACTGCAGAGCAGAATTTTCCATCCACCGCGGTCTCACTAAGGTGAGGCGACTTATCTTCTTCAGAAATCCAACTTGCTTTACTTTGGGTGTTGTTATAGAGAATCCAGGACTAATATCTAGTAATCAGATCTTCTAGGCAATGTTCCCAGTAAGGACAAAAGCGACATACATACGGACTGACAGGAAAATATATCGTAAACATTTAGTTAGATTAGTAAGTCTCCGTTGCCTTATATCTGTTGCGCGCCACAATTAATGCCCGATATATGGCGGGTGATAATAAGCACCATCTGGTATCAAGTAGCAGAAATAGGAGCGTCAAGATATTTCTAGAACTCTCCCACTAGCGCCATCTAGTATCGACTAGAAGAACTAAGCTTTCTAGAAAACTCCACACTCGAATTTTCTACACCTAGTAGGTCGGAATCGGTATTTGCTGGATGTTTCGGAGGAAAAGGCTTATATAAAGCCGTTTAGGGCCGCGATCGGGGCAGTATTGAATTGGCGATACAAGCGAAGACCTGGGAGCGAAATAAAGTGAACTAAAGTGTTAAGTGTGATTAATTATTATTAGTGTGTTTTAAGCATTAATTGGTGCTCGTTAATTAAAGTGTCAATTTTGATAATTCCATCGGTTGCGGTTTAGTTTTTTTTGTCACGTCAGCTCGTAACATAACTTTTCGATAGCCAAGAGCACGAAGACGCTCGACATCAGACGAATTGATGTAGCCGATTGTATCCGTTTTTTTTCTAAATAACACAGAGAGCTTCTTTATTCACTGTCGTCGTTCGCCCCTATCGAGATTTATCTTTGAAAGTCATATCTCCCCGACGAAAGTGATCAAACCAATTATTTCCTGTAAAATGTTAAACTATATTTCTAACCGCATCTCTTGCAATGCTTTTAACCGTTTGTACTGAATTAACGCTCGAAGCTATCGTTTGTAATTGAAGCCATAAGCGATTAAGTAATTGACTTATTTGTTTGACCCTTATAAAGAAGTTTCGGAAATATTCTCGTAATTTTCCGTATTTTCACCTATTTTTTCTGTATTTTCTTATTTCATTTCTGAGTGGGTTTTAGGGCAAGGAAGAGTAAGCCGTGAGTTGGTGGACTTAACATGTCAGAATTCCTCGCAATTCTTTCCTTCATCACGTGCACGTTATAAATTAGCTTTTAAAATTACAATTAACAGTTTTACTGGTACCAGGATAGAAGCGGTGCTACTAGCGTGCTTTGAAAAGTAGAACAAGCGCTTAGGCACTGACCTACAACGACTCTTTAAAGTAAACCTTTAAAGCTAATAATGTAGTGAGCACTTTGAACGGCTTGTCCCGGCTTTATTCACAGTATCACCTGGGTAAGGACCGCGCTCTCACAGAATACCAGCGTAAATCAGTAGCTTAATGCTGCTGTGTTTCATATGGTGAGTGTAGAACACCGGAGACTCTTTTTACTTGAACCGAGGCATTCCATCTTATCTAGTATCAAATAGCAGAACTAATCTTTCCATAAAATTCCATACTAGAACTTTCTACACCTAGTCGATCATTCTAGATGTTTCACTAGAAAAGAGCCTATATAAGATCGGTAAGGACCGCGCCCGGGTCAGCATTGAATTGACGATTCAATCGAATACTTCGAAGCGATATAACTGCAAATTAAAGTGATCAGAGTGATTTATTATTAGTGTGTATTTAAGTTGTAATTGGTGTTCAGTAAAAGTGTCAATTTTGGTAATTAAATCAGCAGTTTTTATTGTCACGAACCCCAAGCTCGTAACAATATTTACTACAAACCTATAAATAAAGTTTCTATTTACTTTTACATAGTTCCATAAATAATGCAGATTCAATGAACTAAGCATACAAGCGGCCCTCTATTAAATCCACCGACGCAATTAGTTGCCTACTTCATAAAACTCCCCATTTTCGTGCTGTCTCGCTGCTCGGTGTCAACTTAATTAAAATATTAGACTACGCTGCGTTACATTTATATTACACATTTTAAAACCACTTCGTATATGGTATGCTTGAATAATTTACGTTATAATTTACTGTCACGAAAAAAGAAAAGTTTTTAATTTAGTTGTTTATGTTTGTGTTAGCCAGGAAGCTGTTGCAACTTCTTTATAGGTTAGTAAGATCCAATGTTGTGCATAGACTCATTGTTGGGTAGGTTTGCCAGAACCGTCAAGCTTTGTAGTCGCATTAACGATCGTAGTTCCAGAAATCTCGCACCTTACATGCTGGTTCTAGTCGCCGGTCTGGATATTTTACGTCTGGTGTAGACTGGATACATACTGGATAGCGTAACCTGTCAGAAGCCATCTTTGAGGTATTTTGTAAAGTCACCTAATACGAAACTGTGTGGAGAGCAAATACACCCGTGGCGTCGGTGACGGTGTGATGTGGACAGCGGGGAAGCCTGGCACTCAGCACATCGAAACCCACCGACGGTCGGTAGACCATACTATTGTAGTGGACATTAATAATAATAATAATATCTGGACCTGGCTCACGAAGTTACCGACATGTGGGGTGGGCGGTCGACAGAAATTATACCGGATGGGCGGTCGACAGAAATTATACCTGTAGTTGTTTCTGCAAACGGGCTAATCCCAGTCAGCCTCTCGAGTCATCTGAGGCGACTGGGACTCCGTGACGGACTGCTTCGGGCTCAAATGCAGAAGGCGGTGCTCCTCGATACCGCCCGCATTGTCCGCCGGTTACTTACCCTTTCCCCCAAACCCTCGGCCGTTTGGTCTCTCCTGCAAAGGGTTTCCATCTGGTTGGGCTTTTATTTATTTATATATTTTTTATGTATTTATTTTATTTTACTGATATTTATGTATATTTATCATTTCATTCACAATTATATATTTATGGAACCCAATCAGATGAGCAAACAATATAGATACCCCACGAATTATAATAATAATAATAATATGCTTCATGCACATAATAAAACACGCATATAGCGGTTAGGTCATACATGTACTCATGTATACTCTTTGGTGTACTCAGGCGTACTCAAATTGAACTTAACGCCCTGAATAGAAAAGCCCGCATTACTGACCTCTCACCCGGACGGATATCAGATTTCCGTCGACGCCCCTTTAGGCTCCTCGGACCATTGTCTGGTCCGGAGTGTTGTGCCACTCACGCTGAAATCGCGGTTGCATTCTGCAGGCTGCCGCCGTGTTTGGCACTATAGGTCAGCCGATTGGGATGGGATGCGGTCTTTCTTTGCATCCTACCCCTGGGGGCGGGTTTGCTTCTCGTAGGATGATCCCAACGTTGTTGCGGATTCTGTTACTGATGTGGTACTTCAGGGTATGGAACTTTTTATTCCTTCCTCTGTGGTGCCCATTGGAGGCAAATCTCAGCCATGGTTTGGTCGCTCCTGTAAAATAGCATCATGCTATAAGCAGGAGTGCTACCAAGCCTGGGTTGATGCATCAGCGTCCCGGGATGTAAACACCAGCGCTCTAAAAAAGAAGTATAATTCCGCCTCTAGGTCCTTCAAAAGAGTCATTGCCAAGGCAAAG
Organism: Parnassius smintheus behrii; assembly: GCA_036936625.1. Lineage (NCBI taxonomy): Eukaryota > Metazoa > Arthropoda > Insecta > Lepidoptera > Papilionidae > Parnassius > Parnassius smintheus. The sequence goes on from JAUPFT010000022.1 coordinate 35,729,867, forward strand.
TCAGAGCACATAGGCAGAATTGGCGAGAAACTAGTTCGCCTTCCTTCTGGAATCCGTGCATTCTGGTCTCTCGCCAAGGCTGTCCAGGGGAATTTCTGTCAGCCATCTCTTCCATCTCTGCACAGGGAGGACGACTCACTGGCCCATACTGCAAAGGAGAAAGCCGATCTTCTGGGCTCTTTCTTTGCGTCTAACTCGACTCTCGATGACGGGGGGAGTACGCTGCCGACCATCCCGCGGTGTGAGTGCTCCATGCCGGAAGTGCAGTTCACACAGCGCTCGGTTCGCAAAGCACTCCTCTCCCTGGACATCCACAAGTCGAGTGGGCCTGACGGAATCCCCCCAATTGTGCTGAGGACGTATGCTCCAGAGTTGGCACCGGTTTTAACGCGTCTTTTCCGGTACTCCTACTCCCTAGGCGTAGTCCCAAAATCATGGAAGACGGCTTTCGTCCACCCGATCCCTAAAAAGGCGACCGCTCAGACCCGTCCAACTACCGGCCAATCGCCATTACCTCCTTGTTCTCCAAAACAATGGAGTCCATTGTAAACTGCCAGCTCATGAGGTACCTTGAGGATCACCAGCTGATTAGTGACCGCCAATACGGTTTTCGCCGTGGTCGGTCAGCTGGTGATCTTCTGGTCTACCTCACTCACAGATGGGCGGAGGCAGTAGAGTTCAAGGGGGAGGCATTGGCCGTTAGTTTGGACATTGCGAAGGCCTTCGATCGAGTTTGGCACAAAGCGCTTCTTTCGAAGCTCCCTTCCTATGGGCTTCCCGAGAAATTGTGCGATTCGATCACCAGCTTTCTTGCAGATCGGAGCATCAAGGTCGTTGTAGACGGTGCAAGCTCCGATTGCAAGCCTATTAATGCTGGTATTCCACAGGGCTGCGTGCTATCGCCAACGCTGTTTCTTCTGCATATCAATGATATGTTGCATACCCGTAACATTCATTGCTATGCAGCTGACAGCACTGGTGATGCTCTTTACACCGGCCGAGCCAATATTTCTCGGGAAAACGTCTCCGAATGCCGGGACAAACTTGTGTCTGAAGTCGAGTCTTTGCTGAACAGAGTCTCGGATTGGGGACGACTAAATCTAGTCCAGTTTAACCCCCAGAAGACACAAGTTTGCGCGTTAACCGCTAAAAAGAACCCTTTTGTCGTATCCCCTCAGTTTCAAGGCACTCCCCTTGTTGCCTCAGCCAGTATCGGAATCCTCGGCGTCGACATATCGAGTGACGTGCAGTTTCGTGGTCACTTGGAAGGAAAGGCCAAATTGGCCTCTAAAAAGCTTGGCGTGCTCAGCAGAGCGGAACAGTATTTCATGCCGGCACACCGCCTGCAACTTTACAAGGCGCAGGTTCGGCCGCACATGGAGTACTGTTCCCATCTCTGGGCTGGGGCTCCCCAGTACCAGCTCCTTCCACTTGACCGCATCCAGCGCAGAGCGGCTCGAATCGTCGACGACCGAGTGCTTTCCGATCGGCTCGATTCACTGGCGCTGCGAAGAGATGTTGCATCTCTTTGCGTATTTTATCGCATCTATCACGGGGAGTGCTCTGAGGAATTGTTCGGATTAATCCCAGCCGCCAAATTTCGTGAACGCACTACACGGCAAACGTCCCGATACCATCCACACCATCTGGATGCTTGGCGGTCCACCACTGTACGTTTCACAAGGAGTTTTCTTCCACGTACAACCTCTCTGTGGAATAGTTTACCACCGGCGATTTTTCCGGACCGATACGACTTGGGGACCTTCAAGAAAAGAGCTTACTCCTTTCTAAAGGGCCGGCATCGCCCCCGCAATTCTCCTGGTGTTGCGGTTGATCATGGGCGGCGGTAGTCACTTAACATCAGGTGAGCCGCATGCTCGTTTGCCCCCTCTTCTATAAAAAAAAAAACTATGACGTTCCATAGGATGCATCACCCGAAATCGTCGATTATAAGGCTGTATTTGCCGCGGAAACATGGTAGGCGTGGCTTTTTAAGCGGGCTTCTATCCTTATCCTTATACAGAGCATTTCCGACCGGGAGACCGTAGGGAAGGAGAAGGAGCTCCACGGGAGGTTCTACAAGGCTCTACGTGAGCCACACAGTTGCCTCTCTTCACTAGCTACGTTTTGGTGACCTCTTTGGGGAAACCTAGGGTTTTGTATGTGCAACACCACATATACCATTGTGAATACAAGAGAAGACATTACTTACGTTGTAAACAGTCCGAAGTCGTAAACACCTTGTTAATTTAAGTAAGGCCTTAAGAACCGTAACGTGTTGGTATATTATAATATGGACAAATCTCCAAAGTACTTGCAATGAATAACATCTCGTACATTCTTGGTAAGGCTCCATCAGGTATCGCTCAAATTATCTTTTGATGATGTTAACTAAAACGGCATTCCTCAATATATGGGATTTTTATACGGATGGTGATACTCGTAACTGACGAGCCCATATTAGTGGAACGCTTAGGTTTAGCTTTAGTTTTAGTTCGTTAGCTCAGTTATCAATTATTATTAATCTGGGCTGGCCATAAAGACAAATATGGCGACTTAGAGCAATTTAAAAAAAACAAAACTACTTTTGTTGATAAATTGATTGACACACGAACTTAAAGTCTACTAGATGGGAGGTGGCTAGTAACTACCATAGACACCTGCAACCATTTTGAACCAAGGACGCTGCAGAAGCGTTGGCACCTCTAAGGGTGTGTAAGGATATGGTATGCCTTTAAGCCTGTAACTTTACAGGCACTACAGTGCCTGCAATGCGGCTGAAGTAGGTGAGGACGTGATTTATCTGCTATGTCCGTCATGCTTGTCCATAGGCTGCAGTATCTACTTACCATCAAATAAACTGTAAGTTTGTTAGTCACTAGAATTAATAAAAACAATTACTTCTGAATTAATCACCAGTGTAACAAGAACTGTCGTGGCTCAGAAGCTAAGTGGGTGCGATTCCGCCGGCACCACAGAAATCGTAAAATATTATTACTATTACTGTGGTTGGCACCGATGAAATTGTTAAATGTAATGTAATAATTTACCACGTGTTCAGCGGTATAGGTAAACATCCAGAGTAAAACTGCATTTCCTGAAAATTAGGGAGAAACAAGATGTAAAATTAAAATTATTGTACAAACGACTTCAATATATATGAATTGAGAACATCATCAATGTATTCGAAGTTAATTAAATACGAATTATTAGGATAACTCAAAAACGTCTGGTCAGATCTTATCAAGTTTATATGGGACCACACGAGAAGCATCAGCTTTCAAATAAAAGAAGAATCATCAAAATCGGTTCACTTAAAAAAAATCTGAGGTTACACAGAAAAAAACATACAGTCAAATTAAGTATCTCCTCCTTTTTAAAGTCGTTAAAAATAAACTTCGCAGACAAAATGTGCATCCGCCAACACCCATTGGGGCAGCGCATCAGTAATTTACTTACCCTTAAACCTTTCATAAATGAGGCTTTCTGTTTGTGCCCAGCAGTGGTACACCTATATAGGCGTTAACTTAACTTCACTATTTAATCCTTCAAGTTTGAAGAGCAGAGACTATGTTTTTAAACGTATTGAAAACCTTTCAATTTAAGACGTTGTTAACATTCATTCAATTTTAATTTGCACCCGAACACAAGATGGCGGCGTCTGCACTTGACAACTCCAGCCTCTCGAGAACCTTTGAGCTAGAGCGGCTGTTACGCGTGCTTGTTAGGGTTGCTTTTCACTGCTCTGGCTGCTTATTATCACGCCTCCGTAAAACATTAATCCGACATCTGTCAGTAGGGTTGCCTATAACCACTTCTCTAAATATTTGTTTGAGATAAATTTATGAGTTTGTTACATTGAAATTATTTTACATTTATATTTAATAGTTCGTCTAGTAGTTGTTGAAAAAAAGTTCTTAATAATGTCATAATCTACACAAGTTCGCACAAACAAGACCTTTTCAAAGAGGAACCTCTCGCTCTCGCTCTCTCTCTCTGAAACTGGGAGTATTTTCTTTAAATGCCATGTTTACAATTTCTTTTACACTTTGATTACAGTTTTTTTTTAATAGAATAAGGGTGATGAATGAGCATACAGTCCACTTGTATAATTAGTATTTAATGATAGTAATTAGATGATATAACTCATACGAATCTACTTTTTTGATTGATCAAAATGCAGGTGCGTTCTCACTCCCGAATACTAAAATGAAACGCCTAAACGGTTACTTTAGTCTGGTATTCTATGAGAAAATGGTTCGTTTCCGATCGAGAAGTCACTTTACAAATTTCTTCTCCGAGAACACTACCTGAAGGCAACTACTAATTGACATTATTTTTTCTTAATTCTTGTCTTTCTTTTCTTCTTTTTTTACTTCAAATATTTGTTTCATTATATATTATTCAAACGTTATATTGTATTTGTATACATTTAGATATTTATTTACGAAGTTTATAAGCATGTATATATATATATATATATATATATATATATATATATATATATATATATATATATATATATATATGACTGGCAGAGAATGCCACATGGCATTAAGTCCGCCCTATGTACCCTTAGCTTTAAGGTGTTACATGTAAGTTTTTAAATAAATAAATAAATAAATAAGTCTAGTGCAAAAACTTTAATATATCTGTAGCGTGGCAGAGAAAATGTTTTTTATATGCGATTCCTATTAAAAAAGCTATTATAGCTAGATTTAAAATTTTATAATAAGTGAAGTTTATAAAGGCTGCCGGTATTCCGATAAAATAAAAAATAACCTGCTTTTTATAACACTTTGAATATTTGAGTACTTCCGCACACGAGCATATGTTTGCTTTTGTTTTAAAGTTCACTTTATTCTGACGTTGATTTTATAAAATGCAAAATAGGAGAGCGGTGTTTTTATAACGAGCTTATTTTAAAAATATTTTAACATTCTGCAACATTTGTCTGTAAGAAGTTTATTACGGAAGTTAAAGAATAAATTTAAATTAACACAAAGTGAATAAACCATCCAAACCTGATGAAACCAAAGTTCACTCCTGAACATGGTACTCCCCTATAGATTATCTCATTTGACATAGTTGCCACGTTTGGCAAGCAGATTGGCAACTGCAAGTTTTTATTATTCGGCTGTTATCAAGGAGATACTGCATGTGATGTCGCTTAGTACGTCTCTCACGGGATGGTATGAGGTGGTGAATACTGTTACGCCCACATGCTTATACTGCACACATTCTTAAAAGAGTCGTGGTATTGTTAGAGCATCCGGCGAATGGAAAAGTAGCCTACCCACTCAACTCCGTAAACAGCTAATACAAAGTGGTACTACCACATATAAAAGCTTTCGAAGCTATACGTAAAACGTGACTGTATATAGCATCCGGCACGGTCCCACGCTTTTAGGAAAGGCTGGACGCGTAATCCAATATCTTAGTCATATATCCTATTTTTTATAGGATAAGGGTGACAAACGAGCACATAGTCCACTTAATATTAAGTGGTTGCAGTGGCACATAGACATCTACATCTATCCTCGATTACGAATCAAAATGCAGATGCGTTGTCACCCGTGAGGACTAAGATGGAATGCCTCGTTTCCAGTAAAAAGGGTCTCCGTTTCTCTACACTTACCATATGAAACACAGCATCGTTAAGCTGCTATTTTACGCTGGTATTCTGTCAGAACGTGGTCCTTCCCCGGTCGAGTCGACCCATTCGTGCTACAACTATACTACTAAAAAATCTGCAGCATGGCTCTACCACGTAAACAAATAACAAATTTACAAATTGTTCGTGTTTATCTTGCTAGGATTTTTAATCCTACACTCCTCCTCCTGCTTCGATCAATATCGTTTTATTAGCCACAAGCTGGCAACAGTCGGTACTAAAAAAAGGTAATCATGTCTACCACAAAAACAATGGACCTACTTCAATTAAATTGAATAATATTTTTTTTATTTTTTCGAGATAAGAAAAGTCGAGGTGAGGTTCCACTGACCGGAGAAGAATCGGTGAAAGTAATTCAGAAGATTCCCATTTTTTTTTTGTATTTTTCTTTAAAAGTCACACACAATACCAGGCTGTTATAACAAAAATTGTTTTCAACGTAAATTTGACTTCAAACAACTAAAAATAGAAAATAATTTTACATTTTAAAGTAGGTATTTAACCCTATCACTGTTCGATTTGTAGACACAATATTAAGACAATAGCAATGACCCATGTATTTAGAAGAAATAAAGATCCGAATTTAGTATGTGAAATTATTTTACCTTATTTAGTTAAGGAACTTACTTAATTAAAGAATGTTATAATCCCAATACCGTCCAAATAGTTCCTTTAAAAACTTCATCCCCTATTTGGTCAGCCTTTCCGGTAAATATTTTTCTAAAATAGTTACATGAGACCACCCCAGTAGTGTTATATTTCCTACTACCACTTACTACTATTTAAGGAAAAAAGAATTCAAAATCGGTTCACAACTGACAAAGATATCGAGTAACATATTATGCATAATACATACAGTCGAAATAATAACCACCTTTTTTATATAAAGTCGGGTGAAATATTTAAAAAAATGTGCTTATGACCACACGACTGGAGTAAAACTTCTTTAGCTCCATCTGTATGAATATATACATGTATATATTATACATATATAATATTATGATTGTTGTAGGTACATATATAATACGTATAATATATACATGTATTAATTTTCTAAAAATTAATACTAATGAAATTAATTGAAAAATCTAAAAATTAAATTTACTATCGCCTTCCTTCCATGATTTGTTATTATTAACCCGAAAACTCACAAAACATGAACTTTAAAATGAATTTATAATTTTATTCACTTTAAACGTAGAATTTTTAACGTATTGAACAAAATATTTACTCAAAAATTGTTCAAAACGAAATCGTGCTTAGATATACGAAACATAACTGGCTATGAGAGAAAGAGAGAAAGAAAATTCGTGCGCGCACTGCTCTTTTTTGCTTATATCCCCCACTCAACTCCCATTCGCCTCGCTCGATCACACTTTTCGTAACGCTTTTGTGACGCGTTCGCCAGCTTGCTCCCCAAGTCAAGCGTGCGTAAAGAAGTTTTACTTCAAAAATTGCAGGCTCTCTGGTAACAGAATCAATAACTTTTCATAGATAAAAAGTAGACAAAAATATTGTAGTTCAGAAATAATTTCAACCAGGTTTGAGGATGATTTGATTTGAGACGATCCCCTAAAAGGAACATCTGTTGGCAATTATGATGCACGTGGCAGCCTCTGCTCTATCAGATCATATGACAGGAAAATGGCGGACCCGTCATAATTTAATTACATAATTCTAATTTATAAAGCGGTATTGTGTGATTAACGCAGTCAAATGTTTTGAATAAACAGAATACAAGTGGCTTAAGACACCTACATCTATCCTCGATTAGGAATCAAAATGTATATGCGATGAAAGCAGTATCGGTTCATTTAACAGACTTGACAAATATTCTTTTCCTGGTGATAACTACATTCAGAGGTGCATTTATGTCATTGTATTCATCTTCATCATCATCATCATCACATCCCATTACAAGTCTTCTACTAATTGTAGGTTTATCATCCCTAAGAACAAAAATGGAAGATTCAACGAGGCATAGTGGTTATCGGCAAAAAAGGTACACTTCCCCGGACGATTCATGCAACATCTATAATTTCTAGAGCATACAACAATAATTGTAAAATACTAAAATCTGACATAATCCAACATTACGTTTTGTTCCGAGTACTGAGATCTTTGCATGTATTTTAAACAAATACAAAGGGTTTCGAAGCCCATGTTCCTTGTCGGTAGGGTACTTCTAGGCCCCATGTCTATGAAGGACTTGTAACAGTAAAGAATGTGCCAACTGTGTCACCACGCTCTCACAGAATACCAGCGTCAAATAGCAACTGTGTTTCATATGACTAGTGTATAGAACCAGTGAACATTTTTACTGGTAACGCATTCCATCTTAGTCCTCAGGGCTGGCAACGCATTTGCATTCCAAAAGGCGACTATATAGTCTTATTTTTAGCTAAACGTGGCACTAGTTGCTCATTTCTCTTTAGACTACCCCCTAGGGAATTAAAAGCATGCCCTATACATATTTTCGAATTCAAGACCTTCGTTTATGTAAACTTACCACTAAGTTATATATTAATTATATCATAAACACCACCATTATATTAAATACCCAGTTAAGTCTTATCTTACTTTGTACCGCACGGTGCACCAACCACGGGTAAAATAATGTGCCGGATAAAATAGCTTTTCTTGCGGTTCATTTTAAATTGTCTACCGGACACTTTAACGAAGTGCGAGGAAATAAGTTATTGTTAAATAAAATATGTTACGCTTTCATACTTTACTGGCGCCTTTGTTAAAACGAAAGTTGAAGAAATTTTATGAAAATTCCCGCAAGAAGGTATTCGAGTAAAGTTTAGAATATAATATATGAAGTAACGCATTGTCGTCGCCTTGTGTGGCTCTGACAGAATATTAGTGCTGCGAGAACTCCGTTGCCGTAGCACTAGCTGAGTTGGCAGCCTTTTTGTTTTTAAATTTATTATTTTTGTTATGCTCGGGCCACACTCACGACAAATGCCGTTCATTATCGCGTTGATGGACGTTGAATGTAGGTGTGGCCACGACCACACTACGTTTGTCTCATTGTGCATGCTGCACGGTAAGAGCAACGGGGTTGCACGTTTGGTTACGATGGAGCGGAATAATGAAAAGTTATTACGTTTCTTGAGATTCTGCCAACAGAGCCATGTGGGATCTGAGACTCAAAAATTTTAAGAATACTACATCGCAAAATGATGCTTTGCGACGAATTATGCAATTATTACCTTTTAAAACAACTACTAAAGAAATTAAAAAGAATAAGGAAAGCCTAATGGGTTTTATAGAACCCGTTTAAACATATATAAAAGTCTTCAAGGAACATCTTACGCCAAATTTAACGCGCCGTTCAATGGCATTGAAATTGAAATGACCTTGACAATTCAAGTGTATCTACTCACTTTATCGCGTTAAATTTAAAGTAATAATTGTTGCGTTAATGGGCATTGATGTTTCCCGTTAGTGTAGCCCCAGCATTATTAAGGCTTTAGGCTTTATAATGTTATTTTTTCACCACCTCAGACCAACAAATGATTTACATAGAACACTCTCTCAGAATATTTAAAGCACGTACATTTATCATCATATCGCTGTAACCATGCTCAACTTACTGTAGGAACACGCACTCACCCACACATGTGCAGCTAAAACTATTTGTTACTTGCAAACATGTGTGCAAATGATTTTAGGTAGTATGCGTGACTACGTGACAAAAAAAATGGTTTCGCTGATATCAGTCTTTCTCTAGTAAGAGGTATTGCCTCCTCTGGCTTTGATATCACATACTATTCTTTTGTTCGTGGATTGTATCAACTTTTTAATGGAAGATTGGTGTGTGTTTTCCCATTCCTCCAATAAAGCCGCTTTCAGCTGTTGATGTTCTCCGGAGCTGTCTTACTCGCCGTTGTAGCTCGTCCCATAAATGTTCTATGGGATTAAAGTCTGGATTTCGTGCTCGCCAGTCCAGAACCTGTATCCCCACTTCTCGTAAGTAATCTCTAACGTACAAGGCATCGTGTATTAATTTAAATTCTTGACCAATAAAGCCTGAGTATGGCACTACAAGCTCTTCAAGAATGTCAGTGATGCACGAATCAGCAGTCACAGTTCTTTTATCTACGATAACCAGCTCTGTACGGGCTTTTAAGCGTATACCTCCCCAGAAAGGAACTGAACCACCTCCAAAGCTTTCCCTTTCCGATATGGCACATTGTGCATATCGTTCTCCTGGTCTACGATATACTATTTTGCGACCATCAGCACCATAAAGGCACGTACGAGATTCATCAGAAAAAAGTACTTTCCCCCATTTTGCCACAGTCCAGTCAAGGTGTTCACGAGCAAAATTTTACCGTGCTTCCTTATGAGCTGTGCTGAGTTTAGGACCTGTTGTGGGTCTGTATGGTTTTAAACCACGTTCTTTAAGGCATCTTCTTATTGTCCGATCACTTACAGCAACATCTCGGACATCTCTGAGCAGGTGCTGCAATTCTCCAGAACGGTGACAATTTCTGAGGCTTGCTAACACTACAAATCGAACACCCCATTCAAATGTCCTTCTTCTTCGACCTGATCCAGGTCTTCTGATGTAGCCACTGGTCTGCAGATACCTTTCGTGTAACATTTCGCTGGCTCATTCCAGTTTGTAACAACGTTTCAAACTGGAATGAGCCAGCATTAGTTTAAAAGATCTAAGCGTACCGAGCCGGCAGGAATACAGACAAATCGACTGTCAACATAAATATCTTAATGCTGAGTATGTGATTTTCACAAGTGAAATCTAAGATGGAATGCCTCATTTCCAGTAAAAAGGCTCTCCGGTTCTCTACACTAACCATACTAAGCAAAGCATCATTAAGTTACTATTTTACGCCGGTATTCTGTGAGAGCGTGGTCTTTCCCCGGTCGAGCCGACCCATTCGTGCTACAACTATTCTACTAATATAACTGCAGCATGGCTCTACCACGTATAAACTTAACTTAACAAAATATAAATATGTTTTTTTTAAATAGTGCAGACATGAGTCTCGGCTGTTTCCACGCGACCGTCTATTCAGAAATCGCGCTGACGCAATTAGTTGCGATTTTATAAAGCGGCCTATTCAAGGGCCGTCTCGTGTTCATTTAATTATAATACTAGCCTCGCGCTACGTTACACATAGCGTTCCCCCACTTCAATTATAATTTGAAATGTACGCTGTCTAACTCCACTACACACTCGTTGAGTGGCATGGAAAGTAGCGAGGAAAGGAAGCAGAGACGTAGTGTGACCACAATACTCCTCTTGCCGCAGGTCATGCTCGTAGTCATGTCCATCGCTTCCCGTTTTGTAGGTTTTTTGGTTCTATTTAAAGGACTGGAAATGTGAGTGCGAGTGGCCGGCCACATAGCGCCAACGCTTTTCGTATTGAGCACTCATTACGGAGGCTTGATTCTATTGCAATGAATAGATGTCACCGCCGTCTTCGTAATGTACAGAAGGAAAAGGGGAGATCTCCCGCCGGGCAAGGTGTTCGGCTAATGCTTCGTATGATAGTTCGGAGCTTTTCTATATATACTGTTTATGACTAAGAACTTTGATAGCGTGATTTAGGCTTCGGTGTGTTTCGTTTGTGGCGCGACGACAGCGCAGCCACATAACCCCCATGCTCAGACCGGAGGTCGACAGTGCAGTCCGATTGCCGGTGCGTCCTTAATGCCGGTGGGGAATGCATGCTGTGTGTGTAAGGGCGTAAGTGCGTAAGGGCAAGCGGTGCGAATAATATGCCGATGTGTAATGCATGCCGTATTATGCACGTGCAAGTGATGCCAGTAAGAACGATGTGCCGGAGCAAGTGCCAGATGTCTGCCTTATAAATCTACGGTGAGTCGAGAAGAAGACAAGTTTTACTGGCTTGCAGGAACTGAATGCACGTGCAAGTGATGCCGGTAAGAACGATGTGCCGGAGCAAGTGCCAGATGTCTGCCTTATAAATCTACGGTGAGTCGAGAAGAAGACAAGTTTTACTGGCTTGCAGGAACTGAAGACTGTAGAAGACAGTTCTCAGTATTGAATGGTAGGGGTTTTTGAAACATTAATTTAATTAACTACACCTACTTAATATGCATATAGCGCGCACTCTTCCATAGTTTCTACATCCATTGTGCTGAGAACGCAAGCAACCGAGTGCGTGTATACATACGGAATTCCATTTCGAGATACCGTTTCGGAATTCCGATTCGGGATTCCGAACGCAAATCCATATAAAATCAATGATCCGTCACACACCTAGGGTAGTTTTCCGTAAAGAATTTTGCGGGCAAAACGGGATTCCGTATGTGTGTGGCCGACCCGTTCGTTTTCCGCATGTAGTGTGAGGCGGACCTAATTGCGTGGGTACTGAGTAGAGAAGTGTATGGGCAGAGAGGGATAACATTGCGGCAGCGCGGGGAGTAGTGTGGTGGAGCCATAATGAAGGCGTGAGATCGTTGCAATAGATTCAACTTTACGTTCTTAGCAGACTCGAAGTTGGTCCGTTTTTTATTATAAAATAAAGATATTAATTAATTCGCAACCATCCGCTTCATAAATACAATGATGTGTCTTACCTGGATCGAAGAGGACCTCCCACCCTCCCAGCACCACTACTCCCAACACCACCACTCCCGGCACCACTACTCCCAACACCACTATTCAGGAAAGACACACCATCGACGACAATACGACACGTGTTTCGCCTCTACACGAAGCATCTTCAGGTGATGTAGACTCTACGGCGGCTGACCGCTAAGTCATTTTATAATTTTTTATTCACATTTCATAAGTTTTTTGTTAGACTGTATGTTCTTTTCTTGTACGTATACTCCGGCAATTATAAATTGATTCTAATGATTCTTGTTTATTTTATTTCATTAAATAGGTTATCCTTCTACGTTGGTTTCTGAAATATTTGGAGAACCAGAACAAACTTGTGTCTGAAGTTGAGACTTTGTTGAACAAAGTCTCGGACTGGGGGCAACTAAACCTAGTCCAATTCAATCCCCAAAAGACACAGAACCCCTTCATCGTATCTCCTCAATTTCAAGGCTCTAACCTCCCCTTATTTTTGAAGGTAAATATATAATGTACCACTCTATCCACTTACCAGCAGGTGGATTATGTGCTTGTTTGTCGACCTCATTCTATATAAAAAAATTAGATTTTCTGAACTCCTCCATATAAATATTAAGTATGCCAAATTTCACAATCCTTCGTGAACACAATATGATTAAAAAGGGGTATAAATATTTCTTTTCGCGTATTAATATATAAATGAACGCATCGTTTACTGTCTTAAATTTAAGGTGATGTGGGCGCTAAAAGCAGATTATTCACACACACGTTATTGGTGCGCAGAAAAGCAATTTCTTGTCATTAAAGCTACGAATATTCATTTTTTTTAATTCATTATGAAAGTTGAAGAATTTTCTTAGTGAATTATGTTAACCAAAACACGACTGACACGATTTTGGCTCGATAGAACAATATCGCAATATTTCCTCAAAATCTACAATCTTAGGTACGTCCACTAAGTGAAAAGCTGTTTCATTCGAATGTAATGAAACCAATTTCAATTAAATTAGGGTTATATGTTCACCCGTTAATACTTAAGTGAATTATGGGTTTATTTTTCAATAAAAAGTATATATAATTTTAAAAAGAAATATCAAATAAATATTGTGCGATTAAATAGCGCGCGGGCCGACCAAACAGTCCATGTAAAGCGTGAAAAATCTGCTTTTGGCGCTCACTTCACCTTAACGTCTAACATCTGCTTGGGATCCTATAACTAATAAGATTAAATCCCAACCCAAGCACAAAACTTCAAGACGTAAAGATACCATAAGATCATACTAAATAGATCAGACCAAAAATCAACTTTAAACTGAAGGTAGCCGTGGTGAACTATGACATCGGGATGTCGAACATGGGTGATGTAAAGTACTCGAATCATCAGGAATATAAAATAAATTAATATACACGATAAAATACGTAAAAACAGGTTTTATTTAAATCGCTTTTAGCGTGGAACACTGACAAAACCTCTGTGTGATTACTTAAGTGTTCTGCTTTGCTGGTTTTGGCACGGAACACTAAAAAGATCTTTCGTCGGGCAAATAAAGCGAAACGCTGCTCCCGAACTCGGCCTGTCGAGTAAAGTATGAATAATATTCGTCTCGAAATCGTCGTCATCGAATCTGCGTCTTACAATAGCTTTTACATGTTTCTAAGAAGACATACGTTCTTTTTAAAACAACTGACGTAGCTTTTCAAATATATATGTATTATTTACTCTACATATGTACGTCTCTTTTATATAGCATTGGGTAAAAAACGAGCACACAGTCCACCTGATGGTAAGTGGATGTTGTGGTCCATAGACATTCACATTTATCCTCAACTAAGGATTAAAATGCAAGTACGTTGTCACCCCTGAGGACTGAGACAAAATGTCTCGATTCCAGTAAAAAGGGTCTCCAATTCTCTACACTCGCCGTACGAAACACAGCAGAATTACGCTGCTATTTTACGTAGGTATTCTGTGAGACAGTAGTCCTGCCTTAGTCGAACCGACCCATTCGTACTACAACTATAATATAGCTATATAACATGCTTTAAATTGTGTATTGCTAGTCTAATGTACGAACAATTTAATTAAAAATGTTCACTATAAATTGATTATAATTTATAGTATTTCGACTGAATGTTACCCATATTTGTTTTTTTTTTTACTTTATTATTTTATGGATTTTAACATGACACGTACTTAATTAAAATTACTATATTATTGTATACTATGAAAATTACAGATGACTAGTTTAGGTAAGAGCTAACCTACTGCCACAATTACAAAGGATCACAGTATGGACACCTCATTAATAATGAGTATGTTAGGGCTGAATCTGAGTGACAGGGTGAGAAATTGTGAGATAAGAGAAGAGTGTGGTTTGCAAGATTTGTGACCAGGATTAAGAAAGGATTGCTTCGGTGGTTTGTTCATTTGGAATGAATGAGGAAAGAGGGACAAAGCAAATTTATGTTGCAGAAGTGAACGGCAGAGTCGAAAAGGGACGTCCTAGGCGAAAGCTTATCGACCAAATTGGCGATATGTTGAAAATAGCCCAAATTAGGAGTACCCTTACTGACGGGCATTTATGTGTAGGTATATGGATGTGGAGGAGGCGAGAGAGGTGTGTCAGGATCGTGCCAAATGGAAGTCTGTAGTCTCTGCCTACCCCTCTGGGTGGCAGGCGTGAGGGTTTATATTATGCTATTAATAATAACTAATAATATTATAAATTTCAAGAAGTAAAACACTTACTGTTAATGGGTTCACATTACTTAATTCTTAACTTATAACTGTACACATCATACACGTCCCACTTGCTTAGCACAGGCGTCCTAGACATAATTTTTGACAGGGTTAAGAAATAGTAAGACTGCCCTGCTGCATGTTGACGGACATCACAAGTTTTTTTTTTTTTTTTTTTTATAGAAGAGGGGGCAAACGAGCATGCGGCTCACCTGATGTTAAGTGACTACCGCCGCCCATGATCAACCGCAACACCAGGAGAATTGCGGGTGCGTTGCCGGCCCTTTAGAAAGGAGTAAGCTCTTTTCTTGAAGGTCCCCAGGTCGTATCGGTCTGGAAAAATCGCCGGTGGTAAACTATTCCACAGAGAGGTTGTACGTGGAAGAAAACTCCTTGTGAAACGTACAGTGGTGGACCGCCAAGCATCCAGATGATGTGGATGGTATCGGGACGTTTGCCGTGTAGTGCGTTCACGAAATTTGGCGGCTGGGATTAATCCGAACAATTCCTCAGAGCACTCCCCGTGATAGATGCGATAAAATACGCAAAGAGATGCAACATCTCTTCGCAGCGCCAGTGAATCGAGCCGATCGGAAAGCACTCGGTCGTCGACGATTCGAGCCGCTCTGCGCTGGATGCGGTCAAGTGGAAGGAGCTGGTACTGGGGAGCCCCAGCCCAGAGATGGGAACAGTATTCCATGTGCGGCCGAACCTGCGCCTTGTAAAGTTGCAGGCGGTGTGCCGGCATGAAATACTGTCCCGCTCTGCTGAGCACGCCAAGCTTTTTAGAGGCCAATTTGGCCTTCCCTTCCAAGTGACCACGAAACTGCACGTCACTCGATATGTCGACGCCGAGGATTCCAATACTGGCTGAGGCAACAAGGGGAGTGCCTTGAAACTGAGGGGATACGACAAAGGGGTTCTTTTTAGCGGTTAACGCGCAAACTTGTGTCTTCTGGGGGTTAAACTGGACTAGATTTAGTCGTCCCCAATCCGAGACTCTGTTCAGCAAAGACTCGACTTCAGACACAAGTTTGTCCCGGCACTCGGAGACGTTTTCCCGAGAAATATTGGCTCGGCCGGTGTAAAGAGCATCACCAGTGCTGTCATCTGCATAGCAATGAATGTTACGGGTATGCAACATATCATTGATATGCAGAAGAAACAGCGTTGGCGATAGCACGCAGCCCTGTGGAACACCAGCATTAATAGGCTTGCAATCGGAGCTTGCACCGTCTACAACGACCTTGATGCTCCGATCTGCAAAAAAGCTGGTGATCCAATCGCACAATTTCTCGGGAAGCCCATAGGAAGGGAGCTTCGAAAGAAGCGCTTTATGCCAAACCCGATCGAAGGCCTTCGCAATGTCCAAACTAACGGCCAATGCCTCCCCCTTGAACTCTACTGCCTCCGCCCATCTGTGAGTGAGGTAGACCAGAAGATCACCAGCTGACCGACCACGGCGAAAACCGTATTGGCGGTCACTAATCAGCTGGTGATGCTCAAGGTACCTCATGAGCTGGCAGTTTACAATGGACTCCATTGTTTTGGAGAACAAGGAGGTGATGGCGATTGGCCGGTAGTTGGACGGGTCTGAGCGGTCGCCTTTTTTAGGGATCGGGTGGACGAAAGCCGTCTTCCATGATTTCGGGACTACGCCTAGGGAGTAGGAGTACCGGAAAAGACGCGTTAAAACCGGTGCCAACTCTGGAGCACACGTCCTCAGCACAGTTGGGGGGATTCCGTCAGGCCCACTCGACTTGTGGATATCCAGGGAGAGGAGTGCTTTGCGAACCGAGCGCTGTGTGAACTGCACTTTCGGCATGGAGCACTCACACCGCGGGATGGTCGGCGGCGTACTCCCCCCGTCATCGAGAGTCGAGTTAGACGCAAAGAAAGAGCCTAGAAGATCGGCTTTCTCCTTTGCAGTATGGGCCAGTGAGTCGTCCTCCCTGTGCAGAGATGGAAGAGATGGCTGACAGAAATTCCCCTGGACAGCCTTGGCGAGAGACCAGAATGCACGGGTTCCAGAAGGAAGGCGAACTAGTTTCTCGCCAATTCTGCCTATGTGCTCTGACTTAAAAAGTCCTCGGTAAATTTTATTTCTGAGACGCAGAGGTTTTCCCCACCGAGAATTCCTTGGCCATGTGGTAAATAACTTCACTAATAGTTGTTTAATTGTAATATAATGTAATCCAGACACCATTTCGGTAGCTCGGCAGTCAATCTCAAATTATGCGCACTGGTCATTTGCGCAGGACGGAGATAAAATTCACAACACACACTCATTAATGTCTCACTCCCGTTAGTCCGATGGAACGGTGTTCCGATACAAACGGAAGAGGTATCAGACTCGGAACTATCTTTACGTTCTTTCCGAAGCACGGGAATGAAACATCGACAACTTACTGATTCCGGGACTAAGAATTTCCTGACAGAAAATTCCATGATACCGATACCCGACCCGATTCAATACAGCATAATCAACAGTCGCCACCACCACCAGTTTACCACCTCTAGATCGAGGCATTAAAATATAAAGCCGAAACTATATGACAACCTTTAACAAATACCTAGTAAATTCCAACTTCAAACTGTTAAAAAAGAAGTTATTTATTTGCAACCCTTAGTGGTGGAATTTTTCTCTAAATTTATTTGGGAGCACCCTTGAAGTAGACCAGGCCAGAATAGACCTCTTTAAGAAAAAAGAATCATTAAAGTCGGTTCTTTATGTGCGAAGATATCATATAAAAACTCATAAACAATTGTCCAATATGAAGCTTTTTTCCCCTATTTTCCACCCTTAGTGCCGGAAGTTTTTCTCCAAAATTTTATGGGACCACCATTGAGGTAAAGCCTATTTAATAAAAAAGGAATTATTAAAATCAGTTCTCGGCGGACCATTTTCTTGTCCGGAGTGTGGACTCACAATAACGTTGCGGTTGCATTTTGTAGGCTGCCGCTGTGTTTGGCACTATGGGTTGACCGATTGGGATAGAATGCGGTCTTTTTTTTGCATTATACCCTTGGGATCGGGTTTGCTTCTCGTCGGTCGATTCCAACGTTGTTGCCGATTCTGTCGCTGATGTGAAATAATAAATAATAAATAAATAAATAAAAACCGAAGTTGGGGTGGATTGTATGTTTTACCACTGAGCACGTAAGGTGTAGGTTAGGTGGCACTATGGTAAGTGGCTTCTGTATTTCATGGCTACCTGCAGCTAACTTCAAACAACAAAGGCTACAGATGTGTTGTCACAAGTAAAGAATACCTCACAGCCTAGCCTTCTATATACTTCAGAACGGAACAAAGCAGGGCGCGTACTGCTATTTAGCGGCAGCAGTATGACAAACAGTCGGACTCCTAGCAAAGAATAAATAAAAGCTGCTAGGCAGAAAGGTCGTTTACAACCTAATGTACATGGCACGCCCGGGCCGTACTTGGCATGATCTCTTCCATTATTGCACTGTTCGTTTTATTACCACACGCCGCGCACCTTTGACACTTATTCCCGTCATCAATTCGAGTAATTTACATGTTTGTTTTTATAAAATATGGGCGACAAATGAGCACACAAACCAACTGATGGTAAGTGGATGCTGCGGCTCATAGACATCTACATTTATCCTCGGTTAAAAATCAAAACGAGTTGTCACCCCTGAGGACTAAGATGGAATGCCTTGTTTCCTGTAAAAAGGTTCTCCGAATCTCTACACTCACCATACGAAACACAGCAGTATTAAGGTGATACCTCGAAAATTTGGTGGTTTTTCTATTTAACATATTTTTTTTTCAGTTTTGTAGATTACAAACCAAAATTTTGTTATATGATTTTTGACTATATGACCTTGGATTGCATAAAAGGATATCATGTAATTTTTTCAATAGAAAAAATTGCAAAGTAGGCTCTACTTAATTATTTACATTTCTCAATGACACCACAATATTCTTACGAATAAGTTCATGGAATTATTTTTAAGGCATAGTAAATAATCATATCTAAGTTCTCATAAACCAGTTTTTTAATCCATAACGAAGTTTTGTTAAAATAAATGAAAATGTTGTTTGGCTTACTTAGTTTTTTTTTCGAGCGCTTGCTCGGTATGGCTATCTCATAATTTGCGTACTATGAAGTCATTGCATCACTTTCATTTTGACACTCCCGCAGCCGTCTGTTAGCTTCACCGACAAAGAAATAAACCACACCCCCAAAACTTCAATTCATTTTCAAGGTATCCTCCTAAGCTGCTATTTTACGCTGGTATTCTGTGAGAGCGTGGTCCTTCCCCGGTCGAGACGACCCATTCGTGCTATAACCACAATATAGCCGCAGCGTGGCTCAACCACGTAGTACGGGATGATATACAGCCATTCAGAGGTCATAAAGTCTTTTCCATTGTCGCTCTACTGAAAAAAAGGTAATAAATTCTCTTGAGTCACAACCGCACGGCAATATAGTCTTTATTTTTTATATAACTTAATGACAAACGAACTAACAGTCCACCTGATGGTAAATAGCCGCTGCAGAAGTTGCGACCATGGACACCTGCAATCATGCGTTGTCACTCTTGAGGAATGTCTGTTATCCTGAAATGGTAACCTGTGGATGGAATACGTTACCCTCTAATTATACTCGCTCACTATTCCCTTCAGACCGGAACACAGTGCAAGTAGGTATCCGTGTAGTGATGGTGGAAGAATATCCATACCATCCCGTGGGTGTCGCAAGAGGGAACACGACAAGGGGAAATTAAAACAGGAATTGGCAGCAGCATCTTCCTGATAACTACTCAAAATAAT
The DNA here is from genome assembly GCA_036936625.1 of Parnassius smintheus behrii. Classification (NCBI taxonomy): domain Eukaryota; kingdom Metazoa; phylum Arthropoda; class Insecta; order Lepidoptera; family Papilionidae; genus Parnassius; species Parnassius smintheus. The sequence continues at coordinate 35,749,665 of JAUPFT010000022.1, forward strand.
AAAAACTGCAGTTGCCAACCCTTTTGCCAAGCGTTTCAACCGGTTTCAACGAAAAACAACAAAGCCGGCAACGGTACAAACGAAACAAAAACAAGGCAAAATCCTCGCTAAGAGGCAATCTGTGGGGTTTATGTCCAACAGTAAATTTTTATAAGTAGCAATGGAAATAGTGATCAAATGTGACAGAGGCCAAATTACTTTGTGGCCTATATTTTCGGCTTCAGAAACAGAAGAAATAATTTTGATTGATGGACGAACACAATGAAAAGTGACAAGTATTCAGGATCTGTTCATTGCTTTTCTACTCAGGGATCAATGTTGAAAAGGGAATATTCAATCGGTTTTTTGTCTATGGCACTTTTACAGGTTTATTGAAATCTTTCAACAACCAGCGTAAAGCAGTTTCCTATAACAAAAATTAATTGATAAAATATCTAAATATATTCTAGACTTTTAACCGAGTCAACAAAATAATATTCGACGCGTTTATTTATCAAAATATTTTTGTAATATACTTCAGAGATTGTCTCACATGAATTGGAAGAAAATATTCCATCCATAAGAATAAGAAAAAAGGCGATGAAAATTATAACTATATGGACAACATTCTAGTTATTACATAGACCACATATTCTAAAAGGTAAATTATTTAAACTTTTGGTAACAGTACGTATAAACCGACTTTATTTTCTGTATGAAGAATACTAAAAAAATTGTCTTGATAGAATCAGGCGTTACTTTGCGGAAATCCGTTATAATAAAGAAATTAATAGTTATTTTGCAACCATTTTGCATTTTGCGGCTGACCGCTATCTTAGCGGTCAGCCGCCGTGGAGTCAACATCGCTTGAAGATGCCTCCTGTAAAGACGAAACACGTGTCGTATAAATAGTGGTGGTGGGAGTAGTGGCGTTAGGAGTGGTGTTGCTGGTATTGGTGGTGACGGGATTAGTGCACGCAATCGAGGGAGGGTGGGAGGTGCTCTTCAAACTAGGTAAGACACATCATTTTATTTAATTTAGCGGATGGTTGCAAAATAACTATGAATTTCTTTATTGAGTTATGTCTTATGTCTGTGATTACATCAAAAATACAGTCTATTTTGTTGCTGGAAACATCCTCGACTAAGTTTTGCGTTTTCTTCGTATACATATCTCCTAAATTAGTATGCTCACATTTCTTATCACTACTATAAAGTTGCTCAAACTTTTCATTATAAGTTTGACAGCGCCAAGCGGTGATCCCAATAGACATCGTGATATATTTCCCTTGACTTGATATAATTTTTAGAGTATCACTAAAATTTTCGAATTAGTGGCGTCTTTTTGAATATCGCCAGTCATTTCTTGATCTCATCCTCAATTGTAAACATTGTGATCTTTGTTGTGTCTATAAAAGATTCCAAAATATCAATTTCACCCCTTGCGGTAACGACAGAATCAATCTATACCGTCTATATTGTTTTTTCAAAAACGGCTGAAACGATTTAATCTTTTTGCAATCATTAGGCTACAATTCAGATGCGGTCCCATAAAATTCTTAAGAAGTTCCGTTTCTAAGAATGGGAAATTCATTCCGTGGTACGTGGTAGAGCCATGCTGCAGCTATATTATGGTTGCAGCATGAATGAGTATGCTCGACTGGGGTAGGTCCATGTTTTCATAGAATCCTAACGTGTAATAGCAGCTCAATGCTTGTTGGTTGTTGGTGAGTGTAGAGAACCGGAGATCTGTTTAATGGTAACGATGCATGCTTTCTTAGTCCTCAAGAGTGACAACACATTTTGATTCATAATTAAGGATAGATGTAGATGAAAATCTATGAGCCACAGTACCCACTTGTCATGAGGTGGACTGTGTACTTGTTTCTTGTTTGTCACCCGTATCCTATAAAAAGAAACTACTTAGAAGTCATTTTAGTTGTTAACTTGAACTTGTGATATGCCTTAAACCACTCAAAGTTATTCAATTCAACTTTTAATAGGTACTAACTTTATATTAAAAGTTTAAATATTAACAACTAAACTAATATCCCCTAAAACGACACCAGCATAGGTTAGAATAGGTTCATTGTCATAATATTATCAATACTTTTTCCTAGTGCAATATTTGTAATAATAAAAAAACATACAAAAACGGATCTCACTAATCGTAACAAAACGCCTAGTGTATCATGAATAAAGCTTACATACCTCACGAAAATGAAAGCCCATAAAAATTGTTTTCTGCTTATGTTGTACAGGTTTCCGTTGGCTCGTATCCAAACAAAAGGATCCAATTCGATTTGTTGTACATTTTGAATAGGACAAACAAAAAATACAAAAGTATCTGCATTTTTGATTGTAATGGCAAGTAGAGGAGAATGTGAATTCGTGGTACATTTTTTTTAAAGTAAAAGGTTTTTTATGTGATAGAGCCACGCTCCAGCTATATAATGGTTGTAGCACGAATGGGTCGGCTCGACCGGGGTAGGAGCACGCTCTCACAGAATACTAGCGGAAAGTAACAGCTTAACGCTACCGTTTTGTATGATGAGTTGATGAGTGTAGAGAACCGGAGACCCTTTTTACTGGAAACGAGGCATTTCATCGTTAGTCCTCGGGGGTGACAACGCATCTGCATTTTGATACTTAATTGAAAATAAATGTAGATGTCTATGGGCCTCAGCATTCACTAACCATCAGTTGGATTGTGTGGTCGTTTGTCACCTTTATTCTATAAGCCTATAAAAAGCACACACGACTCTGAGCACACAGTCAACCTGATGCTGTGGGTACTAAATTTACCTTCGATTAGGAATATGAGAGCGACACTGAGTTTTTAAAACTGGCCGCTTGTAAAGATATAATATATAAGTTCAAATTTTGAAAATGGAACTCTTTGCCAATACTATTGTGTATGTATTTTATTAATTTGTCATTTGTTTACGATTTGGCGGCAAAATGAAAACTGTCTATGTCACGTCAGCGTGAATTTAACGCGAGAAAATTTTCATACAGTAGTTTTTTATGACTTTCGATGTCATTTAAGTCAACAAGAAAGTTATGATAGACTTCGGTTGGCCTTTCACAATGAAGCTCCATCTCGTGCTTTGTGCCCGGTGGATACCACATAATTTGACAGAGGCCCAAAAACTCCATCTTGTATTGGTGTCGTGTAATGGTTCAAAGATTTAACGGAGGTGACACAAATATAGCATTTGAGTCACCTCCGTTAAATCTTTGAACTATGTGGCACGTGATGGGGCTTCATGTTCGACATACTTACGGGTGACGAAAGCTGGATTTATTGTTATGATCCTGAACCTAAGAGACAGTCTGCTGTATGGGCACTGACCTCTATATATACAAGTACGCTGGACTGGCTATACCATACAAAATGTCTGTGCCAATTTGAAGCACCCCTAACGGTCGTCTTGGAAACTAAAGATGACGCAATATGCCAAAGTCTGTTGTCTTATTTAAATTGTCATATTTAAAAAAATCCGTATTTTGAACTTTTAAACTAAGAGAGACTAAGACGAAAGTATTTTATGTTCTTTGATTGTGTTTAATATTAGTTACATGATAAGAATTATTTTTAATAACAATGAGAGTGTGCGTAATCTGTAAAACTCGTTAGGTACGTCTACAAATACTTGTTCCGGATCTGGATGTTTGTTATTGTGAAATTTATGTACGTAAGCAGACCCAACGATACAGGAAAATATTAGTGTATGTTTAAAAAAAATTATAACTTTTAAGATACCTACTCTTAAAAATGACTAGTGACCCCGAGTGACCTCGCTACACCACTGTTCTCTATAAGTATATATCTTACAAAAAAAAATCACTAGCATTATATCGCTATTTAACGCTGGTATTTTGTGAGCGCGCGTCTTTCCCGATCGAGCTGATCCATTTGTGCTGCAGCCATAAAACAGCTGCAGTGTAGTTCTATAAAAATCAACAAATATACGCTTCAATTCCTTTGAAATGGGAATCAAATAATATCTCATTCAAAACTGTCAACAAAATCTTCTTCACCGTAACAGTCTAATGGTGAATAATCCCCCCCCCCCACCAGTGTTTTGAGAATTATTATTATTAGAATTTGCTTAATCGTCACGCTTATCAGGTAAATTGACGATAGCAGCAGTGGTTTCCACGTGTTTCACGAGCTATGGTTACGAGCAGCATACGTGATGGTCATGTCACCCTGAGCGATTTCCAACAGACCTTTTCGAAGGTAGCGGTAGCAGTTAACTGCGAACTGCGGATATAATAATGATTTCTAATATTTACGCGAACACTTCTCGTTTAAATAAAACTAGTTTTTACTTGACTTCCCGGAGCGTCGAGTCTGCAGGCTGTGATTGCCCCCGTCACTACATCAGATTTGACAGACCACAAATCCTCGCTAAAGAACACCGATTTCTCCCAAGGATGTATCGCGAGGCTAACCAAATTTAAAAAAAAAAACATCCTAATTTCAATAGAGAATATGGCTGGGTGCTACCATCTACTTGAGATTCTATAATTAATAAAATTAAATCCCAACCCAAGCATACAACTGCATGACTTCAAGATACTGTAGGTAATTTCATACAGCGTAGATCGGAACAAAAATTAGTAATTTTAATCTGGAGGTAGCCATGGCATAAGCCCTCATAGATTGTCACAAAGTACGGTCCTGAGCCACCAGCATCCATCAACTGCATGCTGGTTCCATCAGGTCCTCACTACGTCTAGTGGGGATCACCCAAAACTGCGCGTGCCAGTGGTGACTCATTCGAGAACCTTTCTTCCCGAGTGGTTATCGGTTTTTCGAGCTATATGGCTGGCCCATTGCCACTTCTGCTTACCAACTCTATTATGATATATTAAGGTTTATTTAAAATGAAACAACAATTATTAATTAATAACTTTTATTTATTTTACATTTTTGAATATATTATTTGTTTTAATTACATAAGTACTCAATCTCATATTTTTAGTAGAAAATCTCAAATGCAGTATAATTTTACAATGCGTACAACGTATACATTATTACATCTGAAATAAAGACACTAATAAAGTAACCTCGTTAATAGACCATTGCTATACATAGACACAAAACAAAGTTAAAGTTACAACATATATACGTCACACTGTTAGGCACAGGCCTCCTCTCATTTCTGAAACGGTTTTAGTTGGCTCTAAGCGTCCATGGACCACAGTTGCCATTTACCATCAGGTGGTTTGAAAGATCGTTCGTCACACATAACATATAACATAAGCACTTACGCCTGTCACCCAGAGGGGTAAGCAGAAACCACAGACTTCCATTTGGCACGATCCTGACACAAATTTCTCGCCTCCTCCACATCCATATACCTACTCATACATGCTTGTCGGTTAAAAGTAGTAGTAATTTGACCTATTTTCAATATATCGCCAATTGGTCGACAAACTTTCGCGTAGGACGTCCCTTTCCGACTCTGCCGTTCACTTCCGCAACATATATTTGATTTGTCACTCTTTCCTCATTCATTCTTTCTACATGACCAAACCGTAGAAGCATTCCTTTCTTAAGGAAAAATATAACCTCAAATGGCTTAGCAAGATCCTCCGTTCTGCCGAAAATATTGCAGCATTAATTTTGAAATAAATATATGGTAATAATGGTTGAGGATTAATGTTAAGTACTATGTTAGACGAAAACATGATTCCGTAAAATTTTCTCGATAGAAAAAAAATCCAAAGTTACCTACAAACTTAACAATAAACCGCTGTTATTCATAAAATACTTTAAATAAGATCATGAAACTTTGCATACTAAATGAACTAACTATAAAGCAGGGCTTATGTTTTTTATTTTTTTTAAATAACCATTATTTACTCTGTAAAAAGAAATTACCTAAACTATCAGCGTCCTGAAGCTTGTTTCCTGCCGCCCGGGTCTTACTTACCATATATTTATTTCAAAATTAAAGCCGCAATATTTTCGGTATAACGGAGGATCTTGCTAAGCCATTTGAGGTTATATTCTCCCTTAATCCTGGTCACAAAATTATCTTGCAAACCACAATCTTCTCTTTTTACACAATTTCTCACCCTGTTACTCAGATTCAGCCCTAACATGTCCCTTAGCGACCGCATTTCTACTGCGTTTATTCTACTCTCATGCTTCTTCTGCCACATCCAACTTTCACTACCATACGTTAAAGTAGGGACTAACACAGCATAGTGAATTGCCATACGTGCCGTTTTTGACACATTCTGATTTTCCACAATAGAATGTTACTTTATTTCTTGCATTCACTCGTCGTTCTTTATCCTTATCATATATCTCATCCTTGCTAAATACGCAAACCAAATATACAAACTGATTTACTTGCTCGACCAACTCCCCTTCTATTCTTATTTCACATATCTTTTTACTTTCTTCTCTTTCAAAAACCATAACTTTCATCTTACTTGCGTTCGACAAGTGAACTACAGTTTTATAAAAAAACAAAATAGATCGATGACTCACCTTGTGAAGGTACTGTGACTGTAATACGATTGGTTAATGTAACATTTTTTAAGAATTTCCCATTGAATACGTCCTGAAATTTATCATTTGAAATAAATAAATCATAATATTTTTGAACTGAAATGTTTTTTTTTTCGTTCTTAAGAGTCCTTGTGATTTGAAACTCTATGAAATGAAAAACTACTACAAAGAGACTAATAGATATATCGCTATGGGAAAATGTGGCTCATGTATAAACTATTTTAGTTTTGCAGAAGAGAACCTCATAAGAGCTATTTACAACCTATAACCGAGATTCTTAGAGAAGAATTTAAAGAAATAAATATATTAACTTTGGCCTCTTAGTATATTTAGGAAAATTTAGTAAATGTGCACAAAAACAAAGGCATTTTTAGTAAAAAAGTGACTCTGTTAACACTAGGAACAAACACAAGCTAGTGATACCGGTTTCTCGACTCCACAGAGTTAGTAATTTATTTTTGGGGAAATGTTTACGCTATTGCATAACAGAGTGCGTGAACAAAGTCCCAAGAACTATACAAGGTCTCTCTATTACCAAGTTTAAATATTTTATTAAACAAAAACTGTACATACAAGAGTTATTATAATATAAATAGAACCCTGGGAATGAGGTGGCCGGTTCCAAGCTGTTTCTAAAATAAATTATATAGTTTGTAACCCATTCATATTCTTAATTTTTTTTTCAAAGTCCCGCTGGGTTTCTTGCTGGTTTTTCCCAGGACAGAGGTTTTTTTCCGAACCAGTGGTAAAGTAAAAAAAGACTTCCAATAAGAATTACATGTGATCTATATCGAATAAAATTTATTCTATTCTATTTCTCAGGTCCTTCTTTGCATTTGTCTCAATCTCTCGAAGTCTACTTAAATTTCTGAAGGTTTCACTTTTACCGCGTGGGAACCGCACACGTTTTTTTATTCCATCGTTAACAATATTATACATACAAATGTAGGTATATATTTACATTAGTGCTTCTTTTCGGATTTTTAGATGCAGCATAAGCTGATCGCAAGATCCCGCTCTTTTTTAATTTGAGGGGTCGCGACGTACTATCGCTGTCGTTATCCTAGATTCCGGTTTTTTGTATTTTGTTCCTCACCCTCACTGACATACCCTGCTTCGCTAAATTCTCAGTAAGGGATTTAGGTATCATCACGTATATTATAATTAATATCTATTATTATATATTATAATTTATAATAAACATTAATTGTTCACGTTCATACTACCAATGTCAATGGTCTCAAACATCCGTATCAATGTCTATGGTCCAACAATCGCACAGAATACGGATCGTCGCCAAAAAATTTTAAAATATTGCCCATGAAATTACTGAGATTGACTGAATGAGCTGTGAATTTTGTGTGATTTATAAAGTTCCTTTTTCAATAAACAAACTATGCTATAAACATAAATAGGATATTACCCAACTACTCAAGTATTTACTTATTATAATACATAAAATAAAATGAATTAAATAAAGACCAGACGAAGTCAGTTAGAGAAAAGAGCAAGAAGCAGTTTCTTCTACATTTGAACCTGGAACGGTCCGTAACGGAGTCCCAGTCTAGACGACGCGAGGAAGACCGGGATTACGCCGTTCGCAGATTATAATATCATCATCATCATCATTACAGCCCTTCACAAGTCCACTGCTGAACATATGCCTCCCCCAAGTAAAGCCACAAAGCACGGTCCTGAGCCACCTGCATCCATCGACGTCCTGCATGTCTCACCAGGTCGTCACTCCCATCTAGTGGGGGGTCGCCTTACACTACGCCTACCGGTACGAGGCTGCCACTCGAGAACCTTTCTTCCCCATCGGCTATCGGTTCTTCGAGCTATATGGCCGGCCCATTGCCACTTCAGCCTACTAATCCGTTGGGCTATGTCGGTCACTCCGGTTTTACAGCGGATATCCTCATTTCTGAGTCTATCACGCAGAAAAACTCCGAGCACAGCCCTCTCCATAGCTCGCTGAGCGACCTTGAGCGTCCGCATACGGCCAGCAGTGAAGGACCACGTCTCTGATCCGTAAGTTATCACTGGCAACACGCACTGGTTGTACACTTTAGTTTTCAGAGACTGAGGTATACCTGACGAGAAGATACGTCATAATTTCCCGAACGCTGCCCAGCCGAGTTGAATCCGTCGATTGACCTCTCGGTCGAAGTTGGACTTATCTAGTCGGACTATTTGTCCCAGGTAAACGTACTCGTCAACAACTTCGAGCATAGTGCTCCCAACAACTACCGGCATAGGTGTGACATGGACATTGAACATGATCTTTGTTTTGTCCATGTTCATCTTAAGACCTATCCGTTGGGAGACACCATTGAGGTCATTGAGCATAGTGCTAAGGTCCTCCAGCGATTCTGCCATAAGGACTATATCGTCGGCAAATCGAAGGCGAGTGATGTACTCGCCATTGATGTTAATACCGTATCCTTTCCAGTCCAGTAGCTTGAAAACGTCTTCCAACGCAGCGGTGAAGAGTTTCGGGGATATAACGTCACCCTGTCCTACACCTCTCTGCAGTTGGATAGGTTTCGAACTCTGGTTCTGTACTCGCATAGCCATCGTAGCCCTACTGTACAAACACTTCAGCACTTCGATATACCGACAGTCAACTTGGCACCGCTGAAGGGACTGTAGCATCGCCCAAATTTCGACGGAATCAAAGGCTTTCTCATAGTCCACATACGCCAGGCAAAGTGGCAGATTGTACTCTTCGGTCTTCTGTACAGGGTATGTATGTGGTCTATGGTACTGAAGCCTTTTCGGAAACCGGCTTGTTCGGGAGGCTGGAAGTCGTCGAGTCTGCGTGCGAGACGATTCGTAATGACTCTCGAAAACAGCACGTACCTAGGCTGCACTAAAAGTATCGGGAATGGAATATTTCCACTGTTCCTGTCATATTAAAATCTTTTTAATTGAAAACTCCTTGGTTTTAAAAATCGAATACCATTTATTTATTTAAAAAAAGATTCTCGGTCTTGTCACAAGGTTTTGTTAAACTTGTTTAGTCGTTGAGAAAATGGAATTGACTCGAGAAAATTCAAGAGCGATGATTTATTATGACTTTCGAAGTGGTTTAACACAAAAACAGTGTGTTGACCGGATGATTTCTGCATTTGTTGATGAAGCCCCATCCAAAACCACAATTTATCGCTGGTTTGCTGAATTCCAACGTGGACGTGTGAAGCTCAGTGATGATCCCCGGCAAGGTCATCCAAAAACTGCAGTCACCCAAGAAAACGTTGATGCTGTGCGTAAGCTGATTGAGGAAGATCGACATGTGACATACCGCGAAATTCAGGCAACTTTATACATTGGCAAGAGTCAAATACAAATAATCTTGCATGAACAATTAGGTGTAAAAAGTTGTTTTTCCGATGGATACCGCATTCGCTCTGTGAAGAGCAAAAAGCGGCTCGTGTTACTAGGTGCGTCAGAACTCTCGAAAGATTCCACGCAGGATCCTCAAATGCTGTATACAACATCGTATCAGGTGACGAATCCTGTATATACGCGTACGAACCCGAAACAAAAAACCAGCCACGAGTTTGGGTGTTCGAAAATGAGTTAAAGCCAACAAAAATTGTTCGTTCACGGAGTGTTGCAAAAAAAAATGGTGGCCACGTTTGTCTTCAAAACCGGCCATGTTACGACTATTCCTCTTGAGGGACAAAGAACGGTTAATGCAGAATGGTATGCTAGCATTTGTTTGCCACAGGTCGTTTCTGAACTCCGTAAAGAGAACTGCAACCGCCGCATTATCCTCCATCACGACAATGCGAGTTCTTACACCGCACACAGAACAAAAGAGTTTTTAGAGCAAGAAAACATAGAATTATTAGACCATCGGCCGGACAGTCCCAACCTAAGCCCTAATGATTTCTATACTTTCTTTAAAATAAAGAATAAATTGCGTGGACAGAGATTTTCATCATCTGAAGAAGCTGTGGACGCCTACAAAACGGCCATTTTGGAGACCCCAACTTCCGAATGGAATGGTTGCTTCAATGATTGGTTCCATCATATGGAAAAACGTGTCAAATTTCGCGGAGAATACTTCGAAAAGCAATAAATACATTTTTAAATAGTAATGTTGTGTTACTTCCTTGATTCCCGAAATTTTCAGTGCCGCCCTCGTAGACGCGGCTCAGAAGGGAAATCGGTCTGTAGTTCTTCAAGAGAGCGTTGTCGCCTTTCTTAAAGAACAAGACCACCGCACTTCTGCTCCACGCCTCTGGAGTAGTGCCACCATGGAGGACGGAATTGAAGAGCTTCTGAAGGACTTCAAGTACCGGTGTTCCACCCGCTTTTAGAAGCTCCGCTGTAATTCCATCCTCGCCTGGGGCCCTGCCGTTTTTAAGGTGCTGGAGAGCCATTCTAATCTCGCTCAGACTGACGTCCGGGATATCATCAGAATAGTGTCGGGTAAGACTTGCTCTTGGATCGTTACTCACACTTGCGTGTGGCTCCAACGATGATTTGTACAGCTGTCTATAGAACCTCTCAATCTCACTCAAAATCTCAGGTGTCCCGGAAACGATGCTGCCACACTCAGACTTCAGCTTTGACAGTTGGCTCTTTCTGGCAAACAGATCTCTGGCAAAGACTTGGGAGCCCTGGTTCCGCTCGATCGCTTCTTTAATACGAGCAGTATTAAAGTTGCGTAAGTCTCGCCGAATGCATTTGGAGATCTGTCTGTTCAGTTGCCTGTATGCTGTCAAATTTGTTGACGATTGCAGCCTCATCTCCCGTCTAACAGCCATGAGATTAAGAGTGTGATCGGAGAGTTTTTGTGTTCTTCTGCGGCGGGTCTTGCAGAACTTAGCTCCGACCGCATGGACAGTTTCCACGAGTCTCGGGATTCTGGATTAGAGCACGAGGGGGACGGAGATTATAATAATAATTATTTAATTTAATTATCGTGCTACAATTCAACATTAACATTTGAATTTGTTATTACAAATTACAATATTTGCATGCTGCAAACCCATCCCAGTTCATATCACAGTTCTTATATTACCTAAGAGAAAGTCTAAAATCTCTATACAAATTTTTTAACCTCTCAACCCCCTAGCGGTCACATGAGACCGCGGCCATATTCCGTCAAATCCCTAGTGGTCTCATGAGGTCGCACCCACCCACAACACTTTAACCCATAAAAACATATATATATATATATATATATATATATATATATATATATATATATATATATATATATATATATATGTATATATATATATATATGTATATATATATATATATATATATATATATATATATATATATATATATATATATATATATATATAGACTACTATTCTATGAAGACGATTAGCATTATATAATTAAGAAATACTCTATCCCCTAGTGCAATAAAAAAACTGTTATCCTATGAATATTTATTTATAATCTAAGTTCATTTCATACGCCATTTTCGCGTGAATGTTATTGTGTTGATTTTTTGATTTTTCTAGTGTTTTATTACAAAATTGTAATGAAAGTTTTTGCGTGAACATAATTTATCTTTTTCCGTAAATAATTTCGAGTAATATATATTGAAATAATTGTGATTTTCACGCTGCCGACATTCGCTTGGTATGTTTTTTTTTTTTGTTATCACAATACAATAAAATCTTTTTGTAATGAAGTAAATCCTGACTTTTGTTAAAACCACAGGATAGAGAATTTTGTATAGATTTTATAATGCTAAACTTCTTCATAGAAAAGTAGTCTCTAAATATAACTTTTAATGGTTTTAAGTGCTGTGTGTGGGTGCGGTCGCATGCGACTGCATGGGATTTTTATGGCGCTTGAGGTAACCCCTCTAAGGTCTCTCTAAGGTGTTGTTTTCATTTACATTAGACAAGTAAATATATAAGTATACTCCAGAATGATTTTCAGTCACGGCAGCGCATGACAGCCTTATAGTGCACGAGTGTGTGTTCAAACACTGGTCTTTTTTTAGTTTTGCTGTATTTTATGATTTTTCCTCGTATTCAATGGGAAGGAAATCCAATACGACTGAAAAGAGATCAGGCGAAAGACTGCCTACCAACTTTCTGATTCACGGCTGCTACTGAGAATATCTTGACATCAAAACTTCATAACTGATTTTTAATCCAGCCAGGGATAAGTTGGGACCTCATTATCCGTAACCGGGAGCACTAGACCAACGCGACAGTCAAAGTTATACCATGAAAAATATTAAGTTATAAAAGTATACTATACCATAACGGAGTACCCATCAACAGATTTTAATCCATAATCTCCGGGCGTAAAGGAGACAGTTGCATCCCTAGTCTCCATATTCACTAGTGCGAAAGAGAAGGAGTAATATTTGTCACCCTTCATAGGAAGATGTCGTTTCACCCAAAGCGTTATAGAATGAGAAAGCTGAAATAAAAATAATTAGTGTACACCAATGTTCACAGTTACGAAGTACACAGTTCAAGATACAATCTAAGAGGGGCGCTCGCTTATAATTTCGCGGTACCCGAGCAAACATAGTTCCAATACGATTTCCATCGGTACGCGAGATTTTCACGTGGTAGAGTCACGCTGCAGCTATTTTATGGTTGTAGCACGAATCGGTTGGCTCAACCGGGGAAGGGTCACGTTCTCACAGAATACCAGCGTAAAATAGCAGCTTAATGCTACTGTTTCGTATGATGTGTAACCAGAGACCCATTTAACTGAAAACGAGGCATTCCATCTTAGTCCTCAAAAGTGACAACGCATGTGCATTTTGATTCTTAATCGAAAATAGATATGGATATCTATGGACCACAGCTTCCTCTTATCATCGACGAGCAGGCAGTCTACCTGACTGCTTACTCGTTTGTCACCTCTACTCTATAAAAAAGATACGACGGCAAACTCTTACCTGCCCTAAGAACTTAATACTAACTTACATTGATACTAATTATTTTAAATATGTTGCGTAACAATTGCGTAAATTATAAGTACAATTACATTACCTTGTGTGTTCATAAGTTTTGAGAAGAATAAAAACAAATATTGTTATGTAATAAATAAAAGTAATTTAATTTAATGCGAATTAATAAGCAAAATGTGTCCTCAATATTAAAGATAATGTAATTATTCGAAATGCCGAAGGCACGGACTTGTTCAATGGGTATTTCGCTTTGATTCTCTGACCAAGGCGTGCTTCAGTGGCTCCAGTGAGTTTTTCGGCAGGCCTGAGTTCCAATTCTGTCCATAAAGCGTAATTCAGCGGGTATAAGTCCGAACTTGATGAAGCCTGGTAAATTCTCACAGAGCCAATTTTATATCGATTTGGCTTTGCTGTGTTGTCCAAATCTTGTTGAAAAATCCAAGGTATATTTTCGAAAAGGGTAGTGAACAGCGGTTTTAATATCGCTACCAAAATTTTTGTTTGACAATTTTGTGCCATAATTTTGACCCCCGGTCACAAAAATGCAGTGCAGTGACCCCCTCATAAGAAACACCCAACCAAAACATAATATTTGCAGGGAGATGCGTCCGAATAACATTTCTTACCGCTGCGGGAACTAAAATTTTATCGTTCTATCGGTTGAATTTTTTTTACAGTAATCACTTTCTCATCTGTGAACAGAATTTTTTGCATCGTGTTTCTTCAACAACATTCGACAGCGATCGTACCGCAATTTGCGAAGGCGATTGTTGAGATAATGAACTTTTCGTCAACTGTAGGCCTTTACTTTAAGATCGTATTTCAATATCCTATTGATAGATATTCTTGATTTGTTCGTCTGATATATAGCTAGATAGCTATATAGCTAGATAGATAGCTAAGATAGCTTCTTCTGAGTGCGGCAAGGATTTCGATGAAGACGTTCGCATATTAACTTGATGTTTGCAGGCGTCCTTACGCTGAGTTCTGGGTCCGTCTTGCATTGATAACGTCTCCCAGTATCTCTTCAAAGTATAGTAAACAAAATTACTAAGCCCCTAGCTGCTTGATTTGATTAAAAATATCCATAGGTTTCTTTCCCGCCTTAATCAGTGAAATCACCGTAGAACGCAAATCTTTACTCGCCGCTATTTCGATAAAAACTTAAAAGCTGACATCGAGCTATTATGTACTACGTACTAGAGGCGACACTGCATCCAGCTACTCTGTTCCACTCAACTGCGGTGCATACACCGCACTTTAATCAGTCACTCGCTAGGCGCTTGTAGAGATGTCACGTGTTGTGTTGATTTAAAAAAAAATCTCTTGTGCCGTGGTGTGTACTTAGATATTGCACAAATAATTCAAGAAATGTCAGTAAAAATTAAGGAATTACTTTTCATCGGTTGATAAGATACTTAATCAATAAAAAAGTATTATAGATTAATAATAAAACAAATTATTCCTAAGACGCCATCTCGTGCGATGAAATATAGATTATGAAATTAATATGTTCAGATGCGACATTTCTGTGGGTACTTAAGTATAGTACGAATATATTTTTATACACATTTTTCTTGTAGAAACACATATAAGTTATTATAATTAGGCTAAATTTTTCATATTTAAATCTGCTTATTATTTTTTTATTTTATTTTATGGTTTGCACATCAAAGTCAAAGTTGAATAAATATGATTAAAACTACTTTTACGGATTTTATCGCGTTTATTTTTACTTTTTATTTTTAATTCCCGACGTTTCGTCGTGTCGATGTGTAGTGTTCGCGTAAATATAAGAAATCATTGAATAAATATGTCCATTTTTAACTTTCGCGTGCCCAGCATTTATGAACGACTCTTATTCTAATTTGAATAAATATATTTGTAATTTAAATGTTATGTTAATAAGTTTTGTTAAACATACATTTCGTATGTTTTTTATATATTTTTTTATATATTTGACATAGATACCTTTTAAAAAATACAGATTAAAATATCATTAAAATGTAATTGTGATATAATATTATGTAATATTATATTAAATAAGCAAATATAATATACAAAATGAGTGACAAAATTTAAAAATTGTTTTCGATATAATTTACCAATTTAACAATACAATCTACTATTACCTTTTGATCATTCTACCTATGTTTATTCTATGATAAAAAAAACAACCACGCGAACATAGAGTAGCGCACATTTTTTGTTTGAAATAGCTGTTCTAGTACGTAAGTACATATTACTTCAATGAAAGCTGATAATATTTTTTGCTTAAAAATTCTTAGAAGTTCCAATTTCAAAATATTTAAAGAAAGAAATTAAATACGAGCTCATTCTATTTTTGAAATTTGATTTATTTTAAATCGTCTTAAGACTTATGAACGTACGAGGTATATGGGTTTAATATTATTAAAAATATTATTAAATCAATATAAAATATAATAAAAAGTATTGGCTGTTATGTTCTGTGCTTATAATAATACAGCACAAACAAATATAAAACATAGTACATAAGCAGTAGGAGTCGATTTGGAATGCATGCTGAACCAGTGCAGGAGTATTATGCGAACATGTGCCAGTATCAAAGTGAACATTCCACCGCATTAACCCGATGAACGATCGAACGTACGAGCGCAGAACATCAAAGTGGGCTATTTCCATCTAAACTCACTTAGGTTTCAATCTACGTCCTAGATTAGGACTCTGTGATGCTTATTGTTTTATACGGTATGTGAATTTCACAATTTGAGGGAAACTGGAACAGAAGATGGGCAGCTGCTTCTTTCTGATAATAACTAAATATAATAAAATAACTGCGGTTGCCAACCCGCCTGCCAAGCGTGGCAAATATCCTATGAGGCAATCTATGGAGGAGGCATGTCCTCAGCAGTGGACTATAATGGATGGGGATATAGGCTATAATGGATGGGGGCATTATCACATTTACTATATATAGCTTATATGTATTAATAATAGGTCCTCATTTATGAAATTGGCGTTTTGTACGGGAGGAATATAAAGTCAATTTTATTTTGTAAATATATTTAATTAATCAATGTATACACCGTTGTTATCTATGCACTTTTGCCATCTTATACTAGGCTGCACTAAAAGTATCGGGAATGGAATATTTCCACTGTTCCTGTCATATTAAAATCTTTTTAATTGAAAAGTCGTTGGTTTTAAAAATCGAATACCAATTATTTATTTAAAAAAAGATTCTCGGTCTTGTCACAAGGTTTTGTCAAACTTGTTTAGTCGTTTAGAAAATGGAATTGACTCGAGAAAATTCAAGAGCGATGATTTATTATGACTTTCGAAGTGGTTTAACACAAAAACAGTGTGTTGAGCGGACGATTTCTGCATTTGGTGATGAAGCCCCATTCAAAACCACAATTTATCGCTGGTTTGCTGAATTTAAACGTGGACATGTCAAGCTCAGTGATGATCCCCGTCAAGGTTGTCCAAAAACTGCAGTCACCCAAGAAAACGTTGATGCTGTGCGTAAGCTGATTGAGGAAGATGAACATATGACATACCGCGAAATTCAGGCAACTTTAGACATTGACATGAATCATATACAAAAATCTTGCATGAACAATTGGGTGTAAAAAAGTTGTTTTCCCGATGGATACCGCATTCGCTCTGTGAAGAGAAAAAAACGGCTCGCGTTACTTGGTGCGTCAGAACTCTCTAAAGATTCCACTCAGGATCCTCAAATGCTGTATACAACATCGTATTAGGTGACGAATCCTGGATATACGCGTACGAACCCGAAACAAAAAACAGTCATGAGTTTAGGTGTTCGAAATAGAGTTAAAACCAACAAAAATTGTTCGTTCACGGAGTGTTGCAAAAAAAAAATGGTGGCCACGTTTGTCTCCAAAACCGGCCATGTTACGACTATTCCTCTTGAGGGACAAAGAACGATTAATGCAGAATGGTATGCTAGCATTTGTTTGCCACAGGTCGTTTCCGAACTCCGTAAAGAGAACTGCAACCGCCGCATCATCTTCCATCACGACAATGCAAGTTCTCACACCGCACACAGAACAAAAGAGGTTTTAGAGCAAGAAAACATAGAATTATTAGACCATGCGCCGTACAGCCCCGACCTAAGCCCTAATAATTTCTATACTTTCCCTAAAATAAAGAATAAATTGCGTGGACAGAGATTTTCATCACCTGAAGAAGCTGTGGACGCCTACAAAACGGCCATTTTGGAGACCCCAACTTCCGAATGGAATGGTTGCTTCTATGATTGGTTCCATCGTATGGAAAAATATGTCAAATTTTGCGGAGAATACTTCGAAAAGCAATAAATACATTTTTAAATAGTAATGATGTGTCACTTCCTTGATTCCCGAAATTTTCAGTGCCGCCCTCGTAGGTAGTTCATTGATCCCTTTACTACAAAAAACCATGGGGGGCGAGAATCAATAAACTCTTTGAAGGCGGTTTGGACTGCCGCATCGGAGTTGAATTTTTTTCATTGTAAGAAGTTGTCCAAATACCGGAAAAACTGGTAATCTGTTGTAGCAAGGTCCAGGGAGTACGGTGTCGCAGACATTCCAATTGTAGCTCATCTAACTTAGTGGTTGTTTGTTGTGCAGTGTGTGGTCTTGCGTTGTCGTGAAGCAGCAGTGACCTAGAACGATTGACCAATCTCGGTTGTTTAGCAGATAGTTCTTCCTTCATGATTTGCAGTTGCTGACAATAGATATCTGCCGTAATCGTTTGGCCAGATTTTAGAAAGCTGTAGTGAATGACACCGGCGCTAACCACTCACAAGTAACTTTTTCTGAGTCAATTTTTGTTTTGGGGCAGGATTTGGCTGGGTCTCTAGGGTTCAGCCATTGCGACGAGCGCTTCCGATTATCGTACAGTATCCACTTTTCATCACAAGTAATGATTCGATTTAAAATCCCTTCATTTTTGTGTCGGTTGGGCATAACACAGCAGTGGACGCGTATTTGCAAGTTTGATTTACTCAATTCATGAGGTACCCATCGTTCAAGTTTTTTTACTTGCCCGATTTGCTTCAAGTGGATTAATACAGTTTTATCACTTACTCCGAAGCAGCTGCTCTGCAGCTATCTCTGAAGTGCTTTGTGATGGATCCGCTTCCACAATAGCCATTAATTCTTCATTTTCCACTTTGGTCTCCGACCGTCCACGGGGTTGGTTAAGTAGGGCGAAATTTCCAGAATGAAAATGTTGAAACCAAAAACACCAGCGCTGTACACATCATTAACCCTTCGAGCTGTTTCTGCAGCACTGGTGCCACGGTAGGACTCGTACTCGTAAATATACCGATATTTCATGTTTTCCATTGTGCGGTAATAAGCGACGCTAAAAAAAACTGTAATTTCATATGTAAGGACCCAATATATACTATATATGTTGATTTATTATTTATGCACAATTCTACATATATATATATATATATATATATATATATATATATATATATATATATATATATATATACGTTGCCACGCTTTTCAAACTAGTTGGCAGAAAATGCGTCTTTTATTATTTAGAGTTGTCATTGGGAAGATGCTTTTGCTCATTTGCTATTTTAATACACTCTGTCACGTACTATATCCACTGTATGATATGATATTTTTATCATAGATCTCAAATATTACTTACGTCATAAGGCCGAGCCATAATCCCTAATGGGTCTTGCCCCACAGCAATAAGGTCCATGTTCAATAAAAGTTTCTTTTCATACGCTGTCAATTTCTTCATGTCACAGCTCAAAAGCAACGGTGCTGAAAGCATTACATAGACTGCTAAATGGACCCTACTTTGTCCTTCTGTTAGTGCCCCTGTTCCGAAAATGAGCTGAAATATACAGTTTAAGTTCATTTTCTTTTCGACTAATAAATTAATAATTTTATTGTTTTTAATATTACGTGGTAGAGCCATGCTGCAGCTTTATTAGTAGTATAGTTGTAGCACGAATGGGTCGGCTCGACCGGGGAAGAACCCCGCTCTCACAGAATACCAGCGTAAAATAGTAGCTTAATGCTGCTGTGTTCCGTATGGTGAATGTACTCAATAACCCGAGACCGGAAACGAAGCTTTCCATCTTAGTCCTCACTGGTGTCAACGCATCTACATTTTGATTTGTAATCGACGGTAGAGTAGATGTAGATGTCTATGGACCACAGCAACCACTTACCATCAGGTAGGCTGTGTGCTCGCCAGTTTTTCACTTCTACCACACCTGATAGTAAATGTTCATGAGGTCTACGATGGTAAAATGCACTGAAACAAATTTGCTTTACCGTGAGTTTGTACTGACGCGATTTTCACGAAAAAACATGTTTAAAACACTATTTTCTGTCAATGTATCAAAAAGCGTTTGCATAGTCAAAGAACATGTTGTAGTGAAATATGTTTGACAGTTTATTGTACATTACATATTTTAACTATAGGTATTATATTTTTAACTACAGAAACAAAATGTTTGAAAACAAATTTGTAGAAATATTGTCATGTTGAAAGATAAGTCTGAATATCTGTTGAAAATTTTACATAGTTTTTGTGAGTGCAAACGCCACCATCAACAAAACATGTTGTGTTTCTCAGTGCAAACATACTGTTAGCAAACGCTATTTACTTTTGTCGTGAAACGCCCACATTTTAATGAGGCTGGGGGTTGAGGTATTTGACGCTCTGATGTCATATTAGTTAGGGAATCAAAAACATGTCCCAAGTACAGTGGTTGACTTTTACGGGCTCATGAAGAACGATGAAGTAACCGACGGCTCCATAGCACAGTGGCTCGACATTTAGTAGCGGCCGCGGGTTCGATCCCCGCGCGGAACAAGTATATGCATGGCCTACAAATAATTGACCCGGGTCTGAATTTTTGTTCAATTTGTATACTGCCTCCATGATACAGGAGAAAATCCTAGTGTGGGGTAACGTTTTTTATGAAAAAAAATTGCCTAGCTACCGAGATATCTTGAAGAACCGACTACTGATGGAGAAGAAAGGTTATCAAGTAGTCACGTATTGGTAAGCGCAGAGTAGGGCGGCCGCCCACTTGACATACCTAGTGATGACCTAATGTAACCCGCGGGAAGTCGATGGATGCAGGTGGATCAGATTCGTACTTTGTAGTAATCTTTGGGGAGGTCAATGTTCAGCAGTGGACTTGTGATGAGCTGTAGTGAGTGACAGTGTGATAAAAATGAGATGGTTAAGACCGTCAGCAATTGGAAACCACAAGATCTTCTGGGCTTCTTAGTCGCCTCTTAATCCAACCTCATAAAACACGGGATGAGATGGAGAGATAGTTGTCGTAAGTTTCCTTTCATGGTCATTTTTAGGGTTCCGTAGTCAACTAGGAACCCTTATAGTTTCGCCATGTCTGTCTATCCGTCTGTCCGTCCTCGCTTAATCTCTGTGACCGTTAGCACTAGAAAGCTGAAATTTGGTACCAATATATGTATCAATCACGCCGACAAAGTGGTAAAATAAAAATTGGAACAAAATGTTTTATTAGGGTAGCCCCCCTATATGTAAAGTGGAGTGATTTTTTTTATTTCAACCCTAACGCGTGATATATTGTTGGAAAGGTATTTAAAAATGAATAGGGGGTTACTAAGATCATTTTTTTGGTAATGTCAATAATTTCGGAAATAATCGCTCCAATAGTAAAAAACAATGTGTCCCCCCCCCTCTAACTTATGAACCATAAGTTTAGAAAATATAAAAAAATCTGAAAAGTAAAACTTTATAAGGACTTTCTAGGAAAATGATTTTGAACTTGGATGGAAAGTCGGAGCGCGGACTTTCCATGCCGCGGAGCGTGCAATGTTGCGCGCTCCATGTTCGCGCACGTACCCACTACCTGGAGCAGTTGCAGGAGCGCGGAGCGCTGCTGGAGTGCGAACATAATGGATACCCACCTTTAAACTCATAAGTGGGAACACTTATTGTGACGGACGGGAAACTACGGAACCCTACACTGAGTGTGGCCCGACACGCTCTTGGCCGGTTTTTATTGGAAATTTCAGTCGCGATCTCAAACATAAATAAGATAATATATTACTGATATTACTATCTATCTACTATCTAATGTATGTAATTATGAGTTACTAACTGATGTGTGCAACTATGTGTTACTATCTAAAGTGTGTAATTATGTATTACTTACTCTCTGATGTGTGTAATTATGAGTTACTATCTGATGTGTGTAACTATCCAAAGTGTGTAATTATGTGTTAATGTATGATGTGTGTAATTATGAGTTTCTATGTGATGTGTGTAATTATGTGTTACTATCTAAAGTATGTAATTATGTGTTATTATGTGATGTGTTTAATTAGTGCCTACTTATGCGTATGGCGTGTTCGCAATATAGGTTTCTTTCTTTCTTTCTTTCTGAAGCAGCCAAAACAGCAACTTAAAAAAATACGTACCATATCTGGGTCATTCCATTGACCTGGTCCATGATACTTTGAGAACTCGGGGTAGTTGTGCTTGTAAAATTTAATTGTGGTTTTGAGCGCCTCCCACGAAATTTTTATGTCATGAAAGTTCCTCCACATGTTACAGTGTGAGGATATTTGCGCGTAGTCTGGCTAAACAACCAATGAATAAATGTAAGCCTTTCAATTTAAAGTTAAATTGTTCGATAGCGCAGTTGCTTAAAGTTCGGGTGCGGTACTGAGGAGCAGCGGATTCGAATCCCGCAAGGAACAAGTTTATATCCATTAATCCATTTATTACAGTCTATAAAAGTCCACAGCTGAACATAAGCCTCCTCCATAGATATCCCCCTATAGGGGATTTAGCCATAGTTGCCAAGCTTGGCAAGCTGGTTGGCAACCACAATTTCTTTAAAAGTTTTTGAGTTGTTATCAAGATTGTGCTGCCCATATCCATTTCTAGTTTCCCTCTGTCGCCTCTTACGTGACCCACGGGAAGATATGGAGGATACCACTGGAGAAAATCCTAGTTTAAGGGGTAACGTTTCTTTTTAAATTTAATAAAAGTAAATTTACTTAGTAGTGGATACCATGTCGGGTCCTGAGTTCGAAGCTAGATCAACATTTGCTAGAAAACCCACTGCAACCTAACCTACCACTGATAGGTTAGGACGAGTGTATGGCTTTGTATTTAGTTAGGATTTTAAAGGACTGACGTTGTAGTACTTCTTTATTTTTTTATTTATAAAATGAACATACGGACCAGGGCTGCGTGAAGACAGAAACGCATACCATTATTACTGGTTATATAAGAAACATAGAATACTATAATACACAATAGAATGGCTGTCAATCTTATTTTGTACGAGGATCGGTGTTGCCGAGAGCACACATACAAGCAATTACGTCGTATTATCACTACTACAAACCCGATTCGCTGTATTGACAGACTGAGCAAATTTACACATTTTAAACTTTTGATTAATGTTTTTGACACATCAATATTTCTTTATTTTTGTTTCTAATATTCACAAAATATA
Source organism: Parnassius smintheus behrii (assembly GCA_036936625.1). NCBI lineage: Eukaryota > Metazoa > Arthropoda > Insecta > Lepidoptera > Papilionidae > Parnassius > Parnassius smintheus. Next base: position 35,772,585 of record JAUPFT010000022.1, read on the forward strand.
AATAGTTTCAACTTACTGGTTGTAATATATGTCTCCTTTATTTAAATTCCATTTCCCGTTGTTCTATCGACACGGAATTATTGCACAATTTGCCATTTTTAAATAATTTGCATGCAGCGACGCTTGACACGAAAATTGGAAACGATTGATTGTGTTGACATTTATAGGTGTGAATTGACATGTTAGTGGCTACTCAGGCTCTGCCCATTCCCCCCATTCAATTATGTATGTATTATAGTATTCCATGATAAGAAAATTTTAAATATGACAACCAAAACGCTATCTAAACGTATATGTATATACATACATATAAGCGAAGTACCACTGAGACTGACTCATCACGAGATCTCTACACCCGATTGACTTGAAATTAGTATAATGATTTAATTTGCAATGTAGACGCTCTCTAAGAACGGATTTTACGATAGTCCCATCAAAAATAATTTTGTTGATATTTTACACCTAGGTTCCTCAATTAAATTAAATAATATCGTGCACCCAAGCGAAGCGAGCAGGCATCACCTAGTATCAAATAAGGCTTAATTATAATTCTTATAATAATAATACCTAATTGCTTAGGTTATGTTATTTTAAAGATATTGATAATTAATTATCTAATTAAATAATGAACAGATCATTAAAAGAAAGGGGTATGAAAGTGAACGCAAGTAAAACGAAAATTATGGTTTTTGAAAGAGATGAAAGTAAAACGATATGTGAAATAAGAATAGATTGGGAGTTGATCGAGCAAGTAGATGAGTTTGTATATTTGGGCTGCGTATTTAGCAGGGATGGGAGATATGATAAGGATATAGAACGACGAGTGAACACAGGAAACCGAGTAAATGGGGCCCTACACTCTATTGTGAAGAGTCAAAACGTGTCAAAAAAGGCACGTATGGCAATTCACAATGCTGTGTTGGTCCCTACTTTAACGTATGGTAGTGAAAGTTGGGTGTGGCAGAAGAAGCACGAGAGTAGAATAAATGCAGTAGAAATGCGGTCGTTAAGGAGTATGTTAGGGCTGAATCTGAATGACAGGGTGAAAAATTGTGTGATAAGAGAAGTTTGTGGTTTGCAAGATGATGTTGTGACCAGGATTAAGAAAGGAATGCTTCGGTGGTTTGGTCATGTGGAAAGAATGGATGAGAAAAGAGTGACAAAGAAAATTTATGTTGCAGAAGTGAATGGCAGAGTCGGAAAGGGACGTCCTAGGCGAAAATTTATCGACCAAATTGGCGATTTATTGAAAACGGGCCAAATTAGGAGTACCCTTAACCGACGAGCATGCATGCGTAGGTTTATGGATGTGAAGGAGGCGACAGAGGTGTGTCAGGATCGTGCCAAATGGAAGTCTGTAGTCTCTGCCTACCCCTCTGGGTGACAGGCGTGAGTGTTTATGTTTATGTTATTTAAGATCCGCGTATAAAATCAAAATATGTTACCCTAGTTTGAGGAGCGCCTCCCGCTCTTCCTCAATTCGTGCACTATCCCCATCAAAACTCTTCCCAACATCGCTGCACTAGAAAAAACACACGGCCGTCGATAGTTCCGAGACAACATGTATCTAGATCTTAGCTAATTACTGTGTTAGAGGATCTTAGCTTATTACTTTTTAACATACTGATCATGTAAATTAACACACCTTTTTACTTATTCTATTTTTTTAAAACACAATTTTTGCAAAAAACAACAAAAAAACTTGTTGTTGTTGCGGTTGATCATGGGCGGCGGTAGTCACTTAACATCAGGTGAGCCGCATGCTCGTTTGCCCCATCTTCTATAAAAAAAAAGTCAAAGATTTAAATAGTTAGATGCGCCTTCACATTGAAAACTGTGCCATTATTTTTGGATGTGTTCGTTTGCATAGTGTCATCTCTTATTATCTTAAATAAATTGTGTATACTACTTTCTCTGTCGCACAAATGAGCACTGATTGCGAATGAGTGAGCTCACTCATTTGAGAATGGACACATTTCGAAGTGGTCATACTATGGTAAGGGCGCATCTAACTATTTAAATCTTTGTCTTACTTAGTTTGAAGAGCACCTCCCAGCCTCCCTCAATAGCGTGCACTAATCCCGTCACCACTAATCCCAGCAACACTACTCCCAACACCACTATACTAGGAAAGACACCCCATCGACGATAATACGACACGTTTTTCGACTTTACACGAGGTATCCTCAGGTGATCTATACTCCACATTATTTTTAATTCTTTTACTTTTAAATATATCCGTGGTTTGATTTATCCATATATATACATAATTCATTTAAAAAAATCCAATATTATACAGAGTGTTAGTGAAAACACCGTTATCCTTGAAACCAGTGGTTTGGTTTCACTTATAGAACGTAAATTCACTGAATTTAAAAAAAAAACGCTATTTTTTTTCATGAAATTTAAAAAGTTTCTGTCCGACACCATCCGTAAATTCATGGATACCCTATACGCCCGAGTGACGTAATCACTGTAAAGATCACCGCTCTAACGACCAACGATCACTGCGCTAGCTACCTACACTACATTCCAATAAAAACACAATAGGTACACATAACCTGTGATGTAACTTTTCCTACATACTTTCATCCTGGCTTATGACAGGCAAAAATTGAGGAATTAAGGAAAAATTGACAGTCTTACTACAAAAAAATATTTAAACACTGGTCCAACATGTGTTTAGTTAGACACGAACTTAAATGATAAACACATGTTAAACAATGGTTTAAATTTCACTACCACTAATCCGTGTTTAACGCGTGCCTCTATAGACAATGTTTAACTTTATTCTCCAGGTCACACTGCAATACATGCGTTCAGCATTCGATCGTTCGTTTTGTTTTACGCAAATTAATGCGACTAAGTATGCAAAAATTTAATTTTGTATTGTCTCAAAGTTCGATAATAAAAATATATATATATATATATATATATATATATATATATATTGCTAAATTTTTATGAGTTATTTTATTTATGAACAAAAACAAATAAAATTGCAAGTAATAGGCAAACATACAGGCTGATGGGTGAAGCTATTCTTCTCTACCGACGCCACACGTGTAAGCATAGTTTATTTTGTATGAATCGAAGTTACTTGATGACGGGCCCGGTACCGTAATGCACAAGCAACTTGCATTGCTTGATCTATTGTGTTACCACGAGAATCACTCGGGATATCGTCTTTCACAAGATCTAATATTTTTCTAGCAAAAAGTTTGCTGAACCCACATTTTTTCTCAACCTTGGCGTCGTTGTATTTTTCAAACGGATTAACCCTCATACGAACCGTATTACTTTCCCGGAACATTTCTGAATAATTATCCATGTCGTCTTCATCGAAGTAATCAACAAAATCAATTATATCCATGTTAAATAAAAATACTGAACTGACGGAAAGATAAGTTAGACACTAGTTAAACAAGGGTTTGCGGCTGTTTAAATTTAAACAACGTCTAAGCCGCGTCTATTCATAAACCACCGTTAAACACTCTTTTGTAGTAACCAATTTGCTAAACACGTGTTGGACAGATGTCTAACTTTTTTTGTAGTAAGACAGTGAGATTTTACTAAAAAAAATGTTGTTATTTTTCATTGAATTTACATTCTATAAGTGAAACCAAACCACTGGTTTCAAGGATTACGATGTTTAGACTTACACCCTGTATATATTCAGAAAGAAACTTTAAAAAAAATAACTTCCCCGTTACAAAATATGTCAAATATTTTTTACTTTATGTATAGTGGCGCCGCCCTGGTGGCGGAAAGTTGTGGATGCCCTCATTGCAGGAGCGAAAAAAAAGAACAAACTGGCATGATATTTAATAAATTAGATAAAATAAAAAATCTTTACGTCACCAAGAGTAGCTTCTATTACATACATAATTTTACTACCGCGCCCGTTTTCCCGAGGTCGTAATATCCGCCGCATAAATTTAAGTGTTCTAGCAATGGAGCAAGGTTAATAAAGCTCTAGGGATAGTTTATAATGCTTTTGCTGAATGCTGGGCTTTTTATATTAAATCAAGCGTGCAATAGTTTAAAATAATCAATTATAAAGCAAGTGCACGTAATTCCTAAACAAACAAAAGTTAAATAATTCACTATTTATATACGTAGTAAAGAAATGCAAAATAAATAAAGTTACAGTTTATATACGTCCCACTGCTGGGCACAGGCCTCCCCTCATTTCTTAGAGGGTTTAAGGGCAAGGAAGTGTCCGCCGCGCTGCCCCAATGCGTGTTGGCGAACTTCAATGTCTTCGAAATATATATTTTTTCTTATTCCTCAGACATGTGGGTTTCCTCATGATGTTTTCCTTCACCGCCGATCACGTGGTAAATCAGCACTTAAAATTGCAATTAACAATTTCATTCGTGCCGGCGGGGATCGAACCCGGGTTACTCGTGTTCTGTTATATTTACACAGAGCGTTAACCATCTGAGCTACCACGGCACAGTAAAGCCATGCTGCAGCTATAATACGGTTGTAGCACAAATAGGTCGGCTCGACCAGGGAAGTACCATCCTCTCACAAAATACCAGCGTAAAATAGCAGCTTAATGCTGTTGTGTTTCGTATGATGAGTGTAGGCCTGACCGGACCGGAGATTCTTTTACTGGGAACGAGGCATTCCGTCTTAGTCCTCAGGGGTGAAAACGCATCTGCATTTTGATTTCTGATTGAGGATAAATATAGATGTAAGGTGCTCAACTGGGTATATTGTATTATATATTGAAATAGTAGGAGTGGTATAACTAACCGGCAGTTGAACACAATATTAGGTCTCATTAAATATTTAGCGTAAATTTGCATGGACTGATTAATGCAAATCTAAATTTATGTCCGACAATAATCGAACTGCAGTTTGAGCCGGAACTAATTATGAAACATGTTTTGTGTCATTTGAAATTTCAAATATAGAACCATTTGAAATCACTAGACTGGATATAATTATTTATAAATGTATTTCACTATAAAGCTAATTATAATTTAAAAAGAAAGAAACGAATATTAGTAGTCTATGGGACTTTATGTAGCGTATAAAAAAGTGTAAGAGGAGAGGTTACAGAAAAAAAATGAGAGCAATTTTTATTTTATTTTTTGATTTTAATTCCAAATCATAACGACTCCTTACAGACTAATGTTGCCTCACATCGAACTACATTAAGCCCTTTCCTAGCTATGAATACGTGGCTTTCCGCCATAAGTCTTGTATACAAGCCCCGTTGCTGGACACAGGCCTCTCTTCACTTTTTAAAGATGAGGGATAAGATACAATGTCTTCAGTTTTAGAACGAAAACTACGTAAGCTAGAAGCAACATATCCGATGTAAACATAAAAAAAGTAACAGTATTAGACCTTTCTCGAACAATCTGTTGAGTAATCAATGTGTGCATCAAATATTTTAATTGGTGATACCATCATCATCATCATTACAGCCTTTACAAGTCCACTGCTGAACATAGGCCTCCCCCAAGTAATGCCACAAAGCACGGTCCTGAGCCACCTACATCCATTGACTTCCTGCATGTCTTACCAGGTCGTCATTCCATCTAGTGGGGGGTCACCCTACACTACGCCTACGGGTACAAAGCTGCCACTCGAGAACCTTTTTTCCCCATTGGTTATCGGTTCTTAAAGCTATATGGCCGGCCTATTGCCACTTCAGCTCACTAATCCGTTCGGCTATATCGGTCACTCCGGCTCGACTGCGGATATCCTCATTTCTGAGTCTATTACGCAGAGAAACTCCGAGCATAACCCTCTCCATAGCTCGCTGAGCGACCTTGAGCGTCCTCATACAGCCAGCAGTGAAGGACCACGTCTCAGATCCGTAAATCATCACTGGCAACACGCACTGGTTGTACACTTTAGTTTTCAGAGTTTGAGGTACACCTGATGAGAAGATGTGTCGTAATTTCCCGAACTGCCCAGCCGAGTTGAATTCGTCGATTGATCGAATTTGGACTTACCTACCAGGCGGTCCCATAATGAACTGGCCTGATATAGTTCAACGCGACATGTCGCTACATGTTGTGTTGCATTAAATAGTACGTTTATCGTGCACTTAATATAAGAAACATGCATCGACATGAAATGCTTAGTCTTAGTTTAACAGGCATTTGAATAACGAGAGTCGCGTATTTTTTTAAAATGTCGAAAACTGAGTATCGAAGTGTCATAAAGTTTCTGTTTAAAGAAGGTTTATCCCCTGCCCAAATAAAAGAACGATTGGATGGCGTGTATAAAGAGTCTGCCCCCTCCTATAGCACAGTGAAAAATTGGGTGAAAGAGTTTCGCCTCGGGGGAGAAACCGTCGAAGATTTTGGCCACGACGGTCGACCTGTGGAAGTGCTCACTCCCGAAACGATTGCTCTTATCGAAGAGGAGGTTCTGAGTGACCGCCGTTTGAAGATTAGAGAAATTACAGCAAGGCTTGGGCTCTCTAAGAGTACCGTTCATCGCGCGATCCATGAACATCTTCACATGAAAAAAGCGAGTGCAAGATGGGTACCGAAACTTCTTTCAGCGGTACAGAGACAGGAAAGAGTGCGCTGCGCTTCGGAGTATTTGGATCTTTGTGGCGAAAATCCAAAGACTGTGATCGAGCGGCTAGTGACTGGTGATGAAACTATGATCTTGTATGATGATCCACAAAGCAAGCGTGAGTCAATGGAATGGCGTTACAAAGGTGAAAAGCCCCCTAGAAAGGCAAAGGTGCAACAATCGACTAAAAAACTGATGTGCACAATATTTTGGGATTTTCAAGGCATTTTGATGGTGGATTTTAAAGAACGTAATACAGTCGTGAACGGCGAATATTATGCTTCTTTAATATATAAATTACGAGACAAGATAAAGGAAAAACGAAGAGGCAAGCTGTCTAAAGGTGTCCTGTTGCTCCATGACAACGCCCCTGTTCATACCGCTGGTGTTTCGAAGGATGCAGTTCGTCAATGCGGGTTCACAGAAGTTCAACATCCACCTTACAGTCCAGACATGGCCCCGTCCGACTATTATTTATTTCCAAATTTAAAGCGGGACTTAAAAGGAAGAAAATTTTCAAGCGATGAAGAGTTGCAGGCGGCCGTCTTCAGTCATTTTGAGGATAAAAAATGTGATTATTTTTATAAAGGTTTAGAGATGTTGATTCACAGATGTCAGAAGTGTGTTAGTATTCATGGTGATTATATTGAAAAATAAAATTGGTTTTGTTTCATTTCCTTCATTAGTTCATAGTTAGGCCAATTCATTATGGGACCGCCTACGTAGTTGGACTATTTGTCCCAGGTAAACGTCTCGAGCATAATGCTCCCAACGACTACCGGTATAGGTGTGACAAGGACATTAAACATGATCTTTGTTTTGTCCATGTCCATCTTAAGACCTATCCGTTGGGAGACACCATTGAGGTCATTGAGCATAGTGCTTAGGTCCTCCAGCGATTCTGCCATAAGGACTATATCGTCGGCAAATCAAAGGTGAGTGATGTACACGCCATTGATTTTTATACAGTATCCTTCCCAGTCCAGTAGCTCGAAAACCTCTTCCAGTGCAGCGGTGAAGTTTGGGGGATATAACGTCACCCTGTCTTACAACTCTCTGCAGTTGGATAGGTTTCGAACTCTGGTTCTGTACTCGAATAGCCACCGTAGCCATACTGTACAAACACTTAAGCCTTTCGATATACCGACAGTAAACTTAGCACCGCTGAATAGACTGTAGCACCTCCCAATTTTCGACGGAATCAAAGACTTTCTCATAGTCCACATACGCCAGGCAAAGTGGTAGATTGTACTCTTCCGTCTTCTGTACAATCTACATCCAGTCATATGTATAGTAGTAGCACGAACGGGTCGGCCCGACCGGAGAAGGACCACGCTCTCACAGAATACCAGGGTAAAATAGCAGCTCAACGCTGCTGTGTTTTGTATGGTGAGTGTAGAGAACCGGAGACCCATTTTACGGGAAACGAGGCATTACATCTCAGTTCTCACGGGTGACGACACATCTGCATTTTGATTCTTAATCGAGGATAAATGTAGATGACTATGTGAGTCACAGCTTCCACTTACCATCTGATGGACCGTGTGCTCGTTTGTCACCCTTATCCTATTAAAAAACTCACAACATAATACCATACATAAACACTTACGACTCTCACCCAGAGGGGTAGGTAGAGACTACAGACTTCTATTTGGCACAATCCTGGCACAGCTTTCTCGCCACCTTCACATTCATATACCTACGTATACATGCTCGTCGGTTAAGGGTACTCCTAATTTGGCTCATTTTCAATATATCGTCAATTTGGTCGATAAACTTTCGTCTAGGACGTCCCTTTCCGACTCTGCCGTTCACTTTTGCAACATGACCAAACCACCGAAGCATTCCTTTCTTAATCCTGGTCACAACATCATCTTGCAAACCACTCTCAAACAAACACACTTCTCTTATCACAAAATTTCTCACTCTGTCACTCAGATTAAGCCCTAACATACATACTCCTTAACGACCGAATTTCTACTGCGTTTATTCTACTCTCGTGCTTATCTGCATATAGGATTTCAACGTTGTAGACCCATGCTGCAGTTATATTAATAGTATAATTGTAGCACGAATGGGTCGGCTCGACCGGGGAGGGATCACGCTCTCACAGAATACCAGCGTAAAATAGTAGCTTGATGCTGCTGTGTTTCGTATGGTGAGTGTAGAGAACCGGAGACCCTTTTTACTGGAAACAAGGCAATTCATCTTAGTACTCACGGGTGGCAACGCATCTGCATTTTGATTCGTAATCGAGGATAGATGTAGATGTCCATGGACCGCAGCAGCCACTTACCACCAGGTGGACTGTGTGCTCGTTTGTCACCCTATCCTATAAAAAAACGTTGGGTTGCACTCCGGGAGTGCCGGCAGACGTGAAAACTTGAATATTAACGTTGTGCATTTTTGATATTTTGGAATGATTAAGGAATAATTTTGCACAAATTGCTTTAATTATCACACACGAACATTCGCGCAAGCGCCCTGCGCCGCCTAAACGTAACAGCAGGCGCAGACATACATTTTCGACGCACCGTGGAAAGAGAGGGGGATACTTTCTCTCCTACGCCGCGCCGGCTCTCTCTCTCTCTCCATCCGTCTTACGAATTTTCGATCAGGGTCACGTGTCCGGACGCGAAATACGTTAAAGTAGGGACTAAAACTTTTCATAATAGAGTGTAGAGCCCGATTGTGACAAATATTCCCAATATCAGGAAAGCCCACATAGGGTTTAAACCCGAGCACACCAGCCCCCACAAGCAGCACCTGTTCCCAAGTATGGCGCGTGTAATAGCCATCTTGCCTTACAATTGAGTTGCAGCGCCTAGGGGTTCAAATACCGCACGAAACAAGTATTTGTATGGCCTACAAATAATTGTTCCGGGTCTGGATGTTTGTACTTACTTACTTACTTACTTATCTTTACGCACAATCCCTAACGGGGTAGCCAGAGAGAACAGATCGCCAAGTGTCACGATTCTTACATACCTCTTTCGCTTCTTTCAGGTTCATTAACTTCTTCATAGATGCACGTCTAGGTATCCGAGTACTCTTGACCCTCCCCTCTTCAAGCAATTTGCTCACATGGTCTTCGAAAGTTAGTCTCGGTCTACCTCGACACCTTTTAATATTAACTTTCTCTCTATATATTTTCTTCACCATTCGGTCTTCACTCATTCGTTCAACGTGCCCAAACCATTGGAGTACGCCCCTATCAATTTTTGTGATAAGGTCATCTTTCAATCCTGCCATATTGCGAATCTCTTCGTTTCGCTTTCGGTCGGCTATGGTAACGCCACACATTTTACTAAGAGATCGCATCTCCACTGCATTCAACTTGCTTTTATGCTTCTTCTGGCATACCCAGGTTTCGCTGCCATATAACAAAGTCGGTACCAACACTGCGTTATGTATTGCAAGGCGTGCACTCTTCACCACGCCTTGCTTTTTTACTAATGCATTCAGGGCACCATTGACTTTGTTTCCGGCAGCGACACGCCTATCCACATCCAAATCACATCTTCCATCCTGGCTGAAAGCACTCCCCAAGTATACAATTTCATTTACCTGTTCTAGATATTCCTGATTTACCCATATTTCACATTTCGTTCTCTCTTCGTCCTTTTCAAATACCAGAACCTTAGTTTTATTAGCATTCAAACGGAGACCTTTAATTTCACATTCCTCTTTCATACACGTTACTAATGCCTGCAGTTCTGCTTCTGATGGTGCAATAAGCACTGCATCATCAGTATACAGCAGACAATTAACTATTATGTCACCCAATTTCACACCCAAACAGCTATCTTTCAGCTTCTGTAAACAGCTGTCGAGATACAGTATGAACAGCCAGGAAGACATGACACAACCCTGTTTTACGCCCGCTTGGACGCTTAACATGGGTGACAGGTCATGCCCTACCCGCACACAGGCTTTACAGTCATAGTAAAGTGACTGCACAGCCCTTAACAATCGACCATCCACACCATATCCCGGCAACAGTTCCCACATTTTCTTCCTTATAACCTTATCAAATGCTTTCTCCAGATCCACAAAAGCACAGAAAATCCTCTGGTTAACACTCAGAAGCTTCTCCGTGATCATGCGGAGAGAAAACATTTGATCCGTGCATCCTCTTCCAGATCTAAATCCGCATTGTGCCTCCCATAAGAATCTTTCCGATTTCTCTTGCATCCTACGTGTCAAAACCTTCGAGTAAACTTTACTTGCTAAACTGGTCAAGCAGATCGCCCGATAGCACCCGCAGTCAAAATGTGAACCTTTACCTTTATATAAAGGCACAATGACTGCAGATCGCCAATCATCCGGGACATCTCCCGTCCGCCAGCACAAATTGCACAGCAGATGAAAGCTGTCCCAGACGCGAGGCCCACCGTACTTGACCATTTCAGCAGTAACTCTGTCTAGTCCCGCAGACTTACCACATTTCAAACTTCGAATCGCACGTTCAATCTCTTTCATGCTGATGACCTCAGTGTCATCGAGGTCCGTGTCTGGCGTGCCAGTCACGGCGTCACCCCCGGATCCTTCACTAAGATCATGACACGCATACATTTCTCTATAAAATTCACTCCATCGCTGCATGACGTCCGATTTTTTTGAGAGGACGTCATTGGTTCTCGAAAGCACTTTGTTCATTCTTAAGGCTGTCGCACCACTCCGTGACCTTCCAACCTCTTTCCAGAAGAGTTTGGAGTTTTCCTTAAAGTTGCGCGACAACCTCTCGTCCGCTTCTATTCTACACCTTTCACGTACTTCCTCAATCAATGTTTTCGCATGAACTTTCTGCAGCTTATATCTTTCTTTCATCTTCTCTCTCATATGCTCATCGTTACTAGAGGCTAAGTAGTCTAACCACGCTTTTTTCTTCTTTTTTACAGCTTCTCTCACTTCATCATTCCACCATGCATCTCTTCTTTTACTACTACCTCTTTTTGTCGTTCCACATACTTCTTCCGCTGCACTTACCATTCCATCCCTAAGGTTCTGCCATGTTCTCTCCACACATTCTTTCCTGCCATCGATGGTGTCAAGCTTTTCGGATGTTTTGATGATGATTTTCTGGATGTTTGTCTTGTGCAATTTATGTGTGTAAACTGCCAACAAGATATAGGAGGAAATACTAGATCAGGGCTAACGTTACTTTTTTTAACAACCTTATGTGTGCATGATATATCCAAGTTTACCACTTACCTTTTTATGATGTATAAACTCGATGTAATAAGGCCAGCTGCAGGAATATACAATGGGCCTTTCGGTCTTGTTCAAGTAACGACCAAATTTTATATACGCTGGAATCGTAAAATAAATGGTAGCTGCATATTAATTTTCTTTTTATATTTTACGTTAAGTTTTCATATTTTACGTAAGCTTATAATAAATGGGTTGTATTGCTAACCAAGTTTACTTTAAGGCTTCTTTTGAAATATAAAATTAAATTACGTATTTTATTGCGAACTTATTTTATATACATATATAAATACATACAGTCATAGAACTCATTGTCGCTGAGAGGGCTAACATGTTTTATGCCTTTAGAGTTAGAGCACACGGCGCGTTGCGTTGCGTTGCGACGTCGCAACGCAAATATTTTGACGTACTGTCCGCCACAGTGGCGATGCGTCATCGCAAGTAATCCATATCAATTTCTCTAATGATACTAATTTTACTCTGTAAAATAAACTCAAAGGAAAAACGAAAAAATCCCCTTCCCCTCGTCTCGGGGGCTTTCAGTCAGTCGTGTGCGCGTTACGCACTGCGCGTAACTGACGCGCGTCTGTACACTATGGTTATTACTATGTAAGAACAAGTGAGTCAAGAAGTGACAGCGCTACATCAACGCAACGCTGACGCAACGAGCCGTGTAGACTTACCCTTAGCTTTCATATGCATTTATTGCAGCCTATAAAAATTTCACTGCTCAACATACGCCTCTCACCTAGATTGCCTTGCCATGCTATGTTGCCATGCCATAATCGCATTTACAATGACTAGACCAACGAAGTTTAACTGCCTCTGTCAATTTGAGACCCATATCCAGTTCCTTGGATCATATGTTCAGCAGTCATGTTTATGACTATTGATTATGTGGTCTTGGGTTTGAGTCCCAGGTTGGGCCAAAATCAGTTATTGGGTTTTTCTGTCAAGAAATTCTCATAAGCAGCCCAGAATTATCCGGTACTGCGCCTGATTTCTCTCCGGACGTGTCGGATTTTTTTTTGCGCCCGAAGCAAATATGGGCAACCCTCCGGAAAGCGGGGGAGGGAGGCGGTGAATGCTCATAGCATACCACGCAGCCGGCTTCGTGGTTATGTGGAGACTTTTACCCACTAAACACCGCCTTTTAGGAATTGGCTTAACGATCTGACTAGAGATCTCTAAGCCGAATACGAACGCGACCCTCCTTGGCAGAAAGCAGGGCGCAGGTGTCGGATTACCGTCTCATCGGACTATAAGAGTGGGGGAAGGAGTGCACTTGTACTACGTGTTCATTTTATGAATGCCGTTACCTCCCGCCGCGCTTCCTCATACCGCGCCTCAAGCGTCGCCCTTATAGACCGATAGCAAAGCTAAAGTATATCTACGACCGTTGTTTGTACTCCCATGCGATCTCTAGTTTGTTACTTTTTTGTTGTTGTTTTTGTTACTGTTCTTTTTTTGTTTCTGTTGATTTTTTTACGCTCATCAATTTGTGATAAACACAGAATGGTGTGATGGCAGTAATACATAAACAAACGATTTCGATGAAAAAACTGGTATCGAAGTTATGAATGCGTATATATCTACCTACCAGTTTTTGTTCGGGCACGTTCCTCCTATTCACTTTACTAATTAAATAAATTAATTAATAACATGCATTTTATCTACTTGCTTGTCCTCCATTTCTCTACACAGGGCTATAAACTAAAAACCGAACTTCTTACAATTAAAACATTTACAGTAATAGTTTTGCCTACGGTACCGTCAGCTGTGACGTCAAACAGTCAACGACGGCAATTTCGAAATGAACGCGTAGTACTTGCGCATACACTTGGACACTATAAGCCCGTCCTGCCCAGATGGCTACTGGAGACTGATTGTTGCGGCTGGCAGAGGACACTACTAATATTACTTGCCACACTTGGCCGGCGGATTGCCAACCGCAGTGTTTTATTATTTTGAGTTATTATTAGACTTTCCTGAGCTGCTCAATTTAGTCAGGTGACGACTGTCACTTTAAAATTGATAATTGATGGAATCAGGCATTACTTAGCGGAAATCCGTTATAATAAAGATATTAATAATTATTTTGCAACCATCCGCTTAATTAAATAAAATGATGTGTCTTCCCTAGTTTGAAGAGCACCTCCCGCCCTGCCTCAATTGCGTGCACTAACCCCGTCACCACCAATCCCAGCAACACTACTCCCAACGCCACCACTCCCAACACCACTATTCTAGGAAAGACACACCATCTCTGCCATCACTGCCAGCTCATGAGGTACCTTGAGGATCACCAGCTGATTAGTGACCGCCAATACGGTTTTCGCCGTGGTCGGTTAGCTGGTGATCTTCTGGTCTACCTCACTCACAGATGGGCGGAGGCAGTAGAGTTCAAGGGGGAGGCATTGGCCGTTAGTTTGGACATTGCGAAGGCCTTCGATCGGGTTTGGCACAAAGCGCTTCTTTCGAAGCTCCCTTCCTATGGGCTACCCGAGAAATTGTGCGATTGGATCACCAGCTTTCTTGCAGATCGGAGCATCAAGGTCGTTGTAGACGGTGCAAGCTCCGATTGCAAGCCTATTAATGCTGGTGTTCCACAGGGCTGCGTGCTTTCGCCAACGCCGTTTCTTCTGCATATCAATGATATGTTGCATACCCGTAACATTCATTGCTATGCAGATGACAGCACTGGTGATGCTCTTTACACCGGCTGAGCCAATATTTCTCGGGAAAACGTCTCCGAGTGCCGGGACAAACTTGTGTCTGAAGTCGAGTCTTTGCTGAACAGAGTCTCGGATTGGGGACGACTAAATCTAGTCCAGTTTAACCCCCAGAAGACACAAGTTTGCGCGTTAACCGCTAAAAAGAACCCCTTTGTCGCATCCCCTCAGTTTCAAGGCACTCCCCTTGTTGCCTCACCCAGTATCGGAATCCTCGGCGTCGACATATCGAGTGACGTGCAGTTTCGTGGTCACTTGGAAGGGAAGGCCAAATTGGCCTCTAAAAAGCTTGGCGTGCTCAGCAGAGCGGGACAGTATTCCATGCCGGCACACCGCCTGCAACTTTACAAGGCGCAGGTTCGGCCGCACATGAAATACTGTTCCCATCTCTGGGCTGGAGCTCCCCAGTACCAGCTCCTTCCACTTGACCGTATCCAGCGCCGAGCGGCTCGAATCGTCGACGACCGAGTGCTTTCCGATCGGCTCGATTCACTGGCGCTGCGAAGAGATGTTGCATCTCTTTGCGTATTTTATCGCATCTATCACGGGGAGTGCTCTGAGGAATTGTTCGGATTAATCCCAGCCGCCAAATTTCGTGAACGCACTACACGGCAAACGTCCCGATACCATCCACACCATCTGGATGCTTGGCGGTCCACCACTGTACGTTTCACAAGGAGTTTTCTTTCACGTACAACCTCTCTGTGGAATAGTTTACCACCGGCGATTTTTCCGGACCGATACGACCTGGGGACCTTCAAGAAAGGAGCTTACTCCTTTCTAAAGGGCCGGCAACGCACCCGCAATTCTCCTGGTGTTGCGGTTGATCATGGGCGGCGGTAGTCACTTAACATCAGGTGAGCCGCATGCTCGTTTGCCCCCTCTTCTATAAAAAAAAAATCGACGATGATACGACACGTGTTTCGCCTCTACACGAGGCATCTTCAGGTGATGTTGACTCTACGGCGGCTGTTCGCTAAGAACTTAAAAAATGATTCTTAGATACCAATACCAAAGCAGTATTTATACGAGACAAGCGATCTCTTATATCTAAGCGGGTGATTTCTAAAAAATGTCACCAACATAGTGTTGACTGGTAGAGAATGCCCTAGGCCATTAAGTCGACCCTTTGTAACCAACCCTACCCTAGTTGAAGGCGAGTTGCAATAAAGGATAAATAACTTCATAAGAGGAGTTCAGTGACAACACACGTACAGCCACACTGCAGCTTCATTAATAAATGGGTTGGCTCCATGATTAGGAGACCACCCTCTCACATATGACAAGCCTCAAATAGCAGCATAATGTTACTGTTTCCTATAGTTGGTGTTAAGAACCTAAGGGAGTTTTATCTGGTATCCAGGCATACCATCTCAGACCTCCAGTGACAATGCATTTGCGATTCTTAACTGATGATAGATCAAGAAGTGGTAAAATTAAAAATTTTGTACAACCAACTTCAATATAAATAAAATGAGAACATTTTCAACGCATTATTAAGGATAATAATGCGTTGTATTGTTTTTCATGTTGAAATCCTCAATACAAAGTTTATGTTCAAATGATTGAAACAATCAACAATAAGTTTCTGCTTCACTTAAAGCTATATAATTCTTCTGTAGACTTCTTTATTGATAGCCTACACAGTTATACACTCGAAAAATGCAGTGATATAAGAAATAAATGTTGTTGTACAAATTGCTTCATAATATCATCGACTCTCCCCTACTTTTAAGCAAAGTGAATCTTGCGTGTCACCGGTTATGTGAACAAAATATACCTCTTTTTGCAATATGTAAAGTTTAAACAAAGTATGCTTCAAATAATTTTGTCTCTCGTACATGTAAAAATTTAACTTAAAATATTGTGAACAAGATATTTTTCACCTAATAATAGTTATAAAAAAGATATTGTAAAACTTAATTTATAATTGGTAGCTTCACTATAGGTTGTATGTATTGTATTACTTTTAACTGCTTAGTACTTAATGTTTAATTATAAATACCACTTAGTTATATTTTTTAAATCTTTAAAAAAATAACTAAGTGGTATTTAAAATAAAACATATTGTGGTTGCAAGCTTTTAATATGTATTAGATATCTGTGGATACTTAATTGGTTTTAGGATTACTTTTATATGTTTTATAATGTTTTTTATTGTACTGTATGTTAAACAACAAATAAATAAATAAAATAAATAAATAACTCAAATACTACTGGTCAGATCTTGATAAAATATATAAGGGACCACACAAGAAGCATCAGCCTTCATAAAAAAAGAATTATCAAAATCGGTTCACACAGAAAAGTTATGAGACACATAAATAAAACAGTTGAATTGAGTACCTCCTCCTTTTTGAAGTCAGTTAAAAAGACAAAACTTACCAGTGTTTAAAATACTTTCCCCCACATAACATCCATCAACTTTGAGATAATCTATTCCCCATTCAGCGAAGGTCATAGCGTCAATACCAAAAAATCCTCTCGATCCGGGATAAAACATACAAGTCACTTCAGCTACATTAGTATACATGCCAAACTTTAAGCCTCTGGCGTGAATCTAAAATCATTTTTGTAATGTTATCTGATGAAATGTGGTAATATAGATTTTTATTTCGTTTTTTCATTTCTTTCTTTCTTTTTTAATACATTACCCAGTTCACATACACAAATTTCATAAGGAAAAACATCCAGACCCAGAACAATTATATATACGCCATAACAATACTTCTTCATTGGGATTCAAACTGCTCTCAGCGCCTGTTACTCATTGCTAAGCCATCATAATATATTATAGTGTATAAAGTCAACTAATCTATACCAATCTAAAAAAAATTAGAATAATGCAAACAGTAACAATAAAAAGAAAATTTCTTTTCAACCTGGCAAACCCCTGTTCAGTTTGATTAGGGTAGATCGATGCTACAGCTATACTATGGTTAAAGCATGAATTTGTCAGCTCGAACAGGGAAGAACCACGCTTTCACATAATACTAGCGTAATACAGTACCAGCATAAAATGGTAGTTTACAAGTTTTTCGTACGGCGAGTGTAGAGAACCAGGGACCATTTTACTAGAAACGAGGCACTCCATCTTAATCAAAGAAGAATTAAGATTGACACAACTGCACTTTGATTTTTAATTGAGGTTAGATGTAGGTGTCTTCAGGCCACAGCATCTGCTTACCATCGGGTAGACAGGGTGCTTGTTTGTCACCCTTATTCTATAAAAAGGCAGTGGATTTTTAATTTCTGATGGTTTCGAAAGTTAGGCATGTAGTTGCAAAACTCAAACTATATGGAGTAACAACCTGATTTAACACGATGGAGTTGAAGATGGTTCAGAGCCAACTTTTGTGGGACCGCCAAACAAAAACCTGTTATGATTGTGATGAGCTGTAATGATGGGCGTCTATTAATTAAGTGGAGCGAATTTGGCAATTTTTATACCCTCCGCCCGGTGAGATGTTGTGAGATATTGCACAACGCCCTCACCTCCAAATCTACCGAAAGATTTTTCAAAATGCATACTTTTAGTGTAAATACAGTAATCTGTGCATGATTTTGTTAAGCTTATTTAAAAAAGTTATATTATTAGTGTATTTCACATAAACATGATTACTGTGTAGGATTTAGCCTCATTTTACTTAATTTAACCCACATTTTCCAAATTGTACTTTGTTTCTTGCGGAGAAAATATTATGAAATATTTGCCGAGACTCTCCCCCTACCCTAAGTGACAATGGTGAGATTCGGGTCGATCCCCTCGCCCAATCCCTTAAGAACCTCACATAATTAATGGACACCCCTGATGATGATAATGCAGATTTGTGTAAAAGTTCAAATAACAAATAGGTGTGTTAACAAATTTGTAATTTTATACTAACATAATCAGATATATACTTCATCCCATGCGGAAACCTGCTTTTATCTGCAACCAACCTACCCTTGCTGTCTCTTTCATGCTCGGCCCAGCAATCATCTATTATTATATACTCAAAGCCTGCTTCTTGGTAACCTTCACTGTAGATTGTATCAGCTACTGATAATATTAGATATTCACTAAAAATATATAATTTTTATAAATAACACATTTATATTTCAATTGATTTCAATACATAGATTATGATTCTAAAACTATAAATTTAAAAGTGTGTCTACACTCTTAACCCTTTCAGAACGACAAAAAATTATCCCGGTTCTCAAAAATTTTACATTGAATTCTAGATATACAATGGGTATAGTATTTAGAAAAAATAATAGAAAAAATCCCCCCTCTTTAAATTTTGCTGTAGCCCCCCCGCACGTACGTGCGCTCTCGTTTTTAAGTGTGCTAACGCACGATCGTGCTTAAGGAATAAAACTGTAACAAAAATGTTTTCTAATATATTTATTCAATTATTATTAAAGATAGTATTACTTTTTATAACGCAGTATTTCGAAATCAACTGCAATTTCAACGAATTTTTGGACTTTTTTCACATAAATTACTGCTAAGTCTACATAAATCTGTCTCTTTTAAATAATTAACAAACAAAAATATAATAATTATTATCTTAAGTACTATTATCTCCAAAATATAAAATAATTCTAGACAACAAAAAATTTATATTTAAATGGTAGTATAGTCAATAAAACTGAACCAAAAAACGTCATACAATAATTATTTTGTGTGATATTCTAGGAAACAATTTTGATTTCTCAGAATGCACAAATAGACGTTGCATTTTGTACATCTTTTTTTAGTACTTGAAGAGCAGCTCTCCAATCGACATTTTCTGCCCCTACACAAATCATCAGAAACTGGGAAATGGCCATATTGATCAAATCGTTTGTCTAATGATGGTAGCACTGCAGGCTTGTATCTTTTTAGAGGTCTCTCTTGAGATGATGAGGATTGCTCCATCTCCAAATCGTCTGCTGGTTAACTGTAGTGTGGTTCATAAGTGCGTCAGCTAAGTCCACTCTAAACCACAGTAAATCTTTGGGTTTTACTCTCTTTATATCACAAGCAATCTTATATTGCCGCCAAGCGTTAACGACAGCAAGATCCAAGAAATGTGTTATAACTTTTACAGTCCATTTCTTTTTTTTCTGGTAAGTCCTGTAATATTCCATTGACTGATCAAGAACATCAACCTCGCCCATATTTCTATTATAATTAAGAACTATGTTCGGTGCTGTTACTTGGACATAAACCTTTTCCCTCCGATCCCATCTAGGAATCAATGCAGTCTTGTTCCCTCCAGTACAATTCGAAGCCATTAGAATACCTCGGTTGTCTTTCCATTTAACTAGAACTACTTCTTTGGATGTAAATTGAAGTATATCGCCACGTTTCATGGCTCGGTCCTGTTTCAAATTCAATCTCTTGTGTTCTGGAACTCTATTCAGCATAATTGTACCAGTTCCATGCAACTGCATTTCTTTGAGGCGATCTAGAAGAGGTATGGTGTTGAAATAACGATCAAAATATAAACAGCTGTTCTGAGGAACATTCTTCGCTAGGCAGAGTATAACTGCAGGTCCTTCCCTAAGGGATTTGTCCGTAAACGCTGGATTATTTGGATAATAAATCTCAAAATCCAACGAGGTTGTGCTTAAGACTGAACCAGTTTTACGCAGGTAGTACAAATTTGTGCAGTGTGCAATGTTTTTGAAAAAAATCTTCATTAAAATATGTAGAAAGGTATTTAACAGTGGAGTTTTAATTTCTGAGGGTTCCGATCGAGAAGGAAAATTATGCTCCACATCAGTAAAAGTAACAGCTTTCCAGATTCTAGATCTTTTTTGTACCTGACGACTACTCGACATTTCGAGGTGGCAGGAGTTTGCAGGTGGGGGTAAGTTCTCCTTGTTTCTGTTCTGTAGCTCGGTCAACGTCATATTTTCATCTTTGTCACTGTCGTTGTCATGGTTACTAGGTGGAATCTCTGAGGGTATATCATCTTCATCATCTAGTAGTCGAGGTGCATTGACAGCCGGTTCTGTCTCCTCATCTGATATGTCCAGGTCTGACTGATACCCATCTCCAAGCACATCTTGTAACAACTCGTAGTTTAGAGGTTGTCCTGAGAAAAAAAAATGCGAGGTTATTGGTATGAACATTTAACTTAAGAGAAACAATTGAATAAGATAACGCACGATCGTGCGTTTAAATTTCGCGGGCCGGTTACGATAGCTAATACTTATAAATTTGCTAGGACTATTTGACATTACTGCACGTGAACATAAAAATTAACTATTTTGATTTGAAAAATTATAAATATGATACGTTATAATGAAAAATAATTTACTTACGTCGACCGTCGCGATCCATAAAGTGAACGTCCATCTTGAACACGTCACGACACGTCACTAATTTGATTTAATCCCACCCAATTCTCTGCTTTGTGTAGCGAGATCTACGCACGAACGATCGAAGTCGTTTCCGCGCGGTAAAATAAAATACAGCAATCAGTACAATTTTTTAAACATCAACGCACGATTAGTACAAGCCGTTCTGAAAGGGTTAAACTGTTATCACCAAACAGCTACTGATAAGATTGACTAAAAATATATGATTTTTCGAATGATACAATAATGTATCAATGATTTCAATACATAGTTTATGATTCTAAAACTATAAATTTAAGTGTCTACACTCTTAAACTCTTACCACCAAACATCTACTGATAATATTGACTATAAATATACGATTTTTATCAATGATACATTAATGTATCAATTGATTTCAATACATAGTTTATGATTCTAAAACTATAAATTTAAGTGTCTACACTCTTAAACTCTTATCACCAAACATCTACTGATAATATTGACTAAAAATATATGATTTTTATGAATGATACATTAATGTATCAATTAATTTCAATACATAGTTTATCATTCTAATATTAACTATAAATTTTAAAATGTCTACACTCTTAACACCATACTGTTTTCTTATCAGCTTTTCTTTATTTGCCAACTGGCATGTTATGTATCTTTGCTATGCCCACACTCATTACTTTGGACAATCAGTTTGGTTAATACCTTTGCAATGGTCACCCACTCCACATCACTAATCTCTTACTACTATATTAAATTTATTTTAGATATGCACTACTGTTTTTACTTTTTAAATAATCACTGAGATATAAATTTCTCTAGAATAAATAAAAACAGAAAACTATATACAAAGTAAACTATTTTATGAGTGTTTCATAATTAAATCACCAGTTGTAAAACAATCCCATTAATTACAAGAAATGTATTGGCGTATACAACGTAAATATTTAATTTTAAATTACTACACAACATTTACATAATTTTATTGTTGTTTCTTAAGTATGCTACTTTTAATTTGACTATATTATATATATTTGACTAAACATATATATATATATATATATATATATATATATATATATATATATATATATATATATATATATATATATATATATATATATATATATATATATATATTGACTAAAACATATTTTACTAAACGAAAGAAGCCACTTTAGCTAAATATACGAAAGTTTTAGAAACGAAAACTGTTGTTTTACTGATTACAAAGTTCCCTTTCTAACATATAAAAATAGGTAAATTAGGTTGATGAAGTTAACAACTTACTCAAGACATTTTTCCGGATTTTCATCGCAATTGACAGCGCACTCATAATAACCCCACGACATCCACCCCATCGGCGGCTTCCTAGCCAATCCATTACCTAAAAGCTTCACTTTATTAAGTAAACAAACAAAAAACGCCACAGTAAACAAAACGTGTATACTTTTCATATTTGCATAACAATATTCGCAGCTTTTCGATCAATTTTACTTAGCGTTATTAAATTCTAGAAAAATAATTAAAATGTTCGTTAGAGCAGCCACAATCTTTGAAACTAGAAAACATTGTTTCAAAATAATAGATAGCATGTTTACATTTTACTCTACGACTAGGTAGCGACTACGAATAATAACAAAATAGAAAATTATCTGTCAAAGAATCAAATCTATCAATATCAAATTGATCAAATGTCAATAGTTTTTTTTCTTCCTTTGGATTCGAACGGTTGTATTTTTGCCCATATAAAGCATTAAGAAAATATTTTTTATTTATTAAGAGCACTCGAACTTTGAAATCAAAAACACAACTTGTGTAAGTGACATTACCACAATTATTATTTTATTGTACATGGAACATAATTACAGCCAAATGACCGCCGCGACTCTGCTCTAGGTGGTATATACTGATACACCAATTTTTCACGATATTTTTACATAATGGGGCTTAATTTCATGAAGAACACGAGTTATGTTGGCCTTTAGAGCGGCAATTGTCAGTAGTTTGTATGTATAGACCTAAGATTTCACGTGTAGTGGTCAGTAAGCGCGGCCCCTTGCGCATCTTCGAAGAAATAAGGACGGATGATACCGCAGGACTAAAATCCATACTAAGCAGTGACTTTTTCACAGTGTAGAGGCACTTGATGAATCTCCCATGAATTTACGTCGCTCCGAATCTGGCGATTTTGTTTGTTTACAAAGCCACTCAACCAGAAATGAGCCTCATCACTGAAGATGATTTTTTTACCGAAAGCAGGGTCAGCCGCCAAATGCTCTAAAGCCCAATCAATGAATACACAGCGCGGTCTGTAGTCGTTGAGTTTTAGCTCTTGAGTTAATTGAACTTTGAGTGGATGAAAACTTAAGTGTCGATGCACAATCCACCAAGTTGATGTCATAGAAAGACCCAGTTCCTGCGCACGACGCACATTGGTCTGTTTTGGGGGTTTCCTCGCACACTGTGCCGAACGGCAACATTATTCTCCAAGGATCTTGCGTTTTTTTGACGTCAGGCGCTCTTTCGTCGATCACCGACCCGACTGTAACAAATTTATCCATTAAAGGACGGATTGTGGATTCTGGAGGACGGCAATGAATGACATAAATGGCATTAACCATTTCTACTCACGGACCAACGCACGGAACGTTAGGCGAATAGAGAAATGATTTTAGTAATAAATTTTAACAATTTCAACGCGTTGTTGAAGCATGTAGCGAACAATTCGCCGATATTCGAGTTTTCATCAAACTCCATGTTCATGTCAACTGTCGATGCACTGGCACTGTATATTGTAAACAAAAGTTTAAGCTTTTAAAGCTTTCAGCTAAAAAATGCTTTCAATGGTTTTCACTGAACATCATACTTTACTAGCAGCTTAATTATGCTGTGTTTCTTAAGGTGGGTGTAGGGAACCGGGGAACCTTTTTACTGGAAACGAGACATTTCACCTTAAAGAGACAAATAATAGGGCATAGATATCGTTAGAAAAAGATGAATATACATTATTAGTTACCTATTGATTGCTACTGAGCGAGCGCTCGTTGGCGCGAGCGCGTGACTTACCGATACGGAGGATAACATTGTCTCTTTTACTCTCATACACAGATTACATCTCGCTCTTTACCTTACACGTATTAAACAACAGTAAAACGAAATTACATCTAATGTTTTAATTAAAAAAACTGTATTTACGCATGAAATGAGACGTTTTTCTTGTCTCTAACAGTTGCCGTATAATTTGTGCACCGTCTTAAAACACAGGAAGGCATTTTTGCCACGAATAACTCGAAGACGCACTGTAGCGAAGTATAGCCGCGACGCGAGAGCGTGCCCGACTGATTGCGAGTCAGGCAATTAACTAACTTTCGTATTGCAATTCTACGACTTATCTATAAGTTTAAAAACATCTTAGCATACCATCAGGTGGACTCGTGTGTGCTCGTTTGTCACAGTTTTTTGTTTTGGAGTCAGTTTTAATTTTTTTTAAGTTTAACTATGCACTTAAAACAGAATACAGAGGCTGGCCTAATGTATGGAGAAAAAGAAACATTGGCTTTCAACTTACGCTTTTAATATTCGTTAATAAAACATAACACTGGATTTTTAACTGTTTTTACAGTGCAATCCTCTGAAAAATCCTACTCGACGATGTCAAGAAGGCACATTCAGTCCGCAGATCTGTCTGCGAGGTAACAAACACCTTTGTGTTCTTCTTTATTTTTATATTTTTTTAGTTTATTTTATTAAACTTAAATGTAGCACCTTAAAACTAAGGGTATATGTAGAAAGTAGCCTTCAAGTAATATTGTTAAAGAACGTTCATCATAGCGAGGATTACCCAAGCACGAGTGTTGCCAGTACAGTAAACAAGGATCTGAAAAATTTACTTTATAGACCATTTATTATTGTCATATTATTTGCTTGCGTTTTTAAATCTTCAAATCATTTCGATACTTTTCAAGATTTTCCAGACAGACTTGCCAGCGCTATGAGGCATTTGAAAGAAAGATGGCTTTATATTGAAGTTCTTAAGGGAAAAATAGTAACTTAGTATAGTTGTAATTTTCAAACAAATGTACAGCCATATTGTACATCCTACATAATCTTCATCCAAGACCTTTCTTATATCGTCCGTGACATTGATCAGCGTAGTGGTGGTACTGTGATCAGAGCGAAGCTCTGACCCAAATTCATTTAGCAATGTTTTTAATGAACATAGAAATATATAATAATATCTTAACACTGCCTGACCTTTGCAACTTATTTCGTTACATAGACCGTAGCATTGACATTTTTCAACCGAATTCAAAAACGAAAAGGTACTCAATTAGACTGTATGTTTTTTTAAATGTGTGTTACCACTGAACTTTTTGGGTGAACCGATTTTTATTACTCTTTTTTTTTAAAGCTGACCAGTAGTTTTAGAGTTATCCTTAATAATTCTTATTTAATTGGCTTCAAATACATTGATGATATTTTCATTTTATTTATATTGAAGTCGGTTTTACAAATTTTTTGAATATACCACTTGTTAAATTGAAGACATCACGCTCCTCGACGATTTGGCGAAGTAAATAAAAGCTTTTAGAGTTTAAGTCGTGGTTGTAATGAACAACGTCGATCTGAAATGATATGGGAATGAAATACATGTTTGAATAAAGGAGAATTTTTCAGTAGAAGAGACCATTAAAATATCTAAGCTAAAAATAATAATAAGACAAGTCTTTATTTTAAAGTGTGTACTAACCATTAGTAACAAATCTGTGGGTATGTTTATTAAATGAAATATTGTTGGTATGTGGGAATAAATTATATACATATTTAAGTAACGTAATAAAACGTTTATCAGTTAAATATGAAAACGAAGCCTGTATAAACATCAATTACAAGCCAAGCCTACACAGAATCGATCCAAATGAAGGGTCAAACAAATGGGTTTAATAGGTATACGGATAATCCGACAGCATAGAACTTGAGTGTTACATAAATGTCTTAGCTATATAAAATTCTTTTCTTTTGAATTATTTTCACTTTCCTTTATTTGTACCTTTTGTAACTGATTCAATGTTCAGATTTTATCGCACTATTTCGTCTTTGAAAAGTTTTAGACATCTTAGAATGTAAAACCAAATCCTACCATAACCTATTATATAAATGATGTTTAAGTTACATAAATAATAGCAAATAAGAAAGTAATAATGGGATTTATTTTCTTTTTGAGAATATGTCTATTTTTATACATTAGGTCGCCAAACTTTATGTTGTATATGCAAAGGTTTGATCTGCATTCATATTAAAAAAACATAAATCCCTGACTCTTTTTACGAAGATCTTTTTAATTCTGTATGTTTAAATGTTATTTAATCAGAATAAATTGTTACTCTTACTCAACAAGAATTTAATAATAGTCATTTTGGGGCTGGCACTGCCAAACTAATGGTTGTTGAAAAGGGGTGCGTCTAATTTGTTCGAAAAACATTTTTCATATTTTAATTTTAATACCGTTTACTTCGTATAATGTAAAATAACAAATCTGTAAAATTTTATTTGATATCCGATATATCTTTATGCCGTGTAGTGGCGGTTGAGAATATCCACTACCCCATATCTTCCAGTGGGTGTCGTAAGAGGCGACAGAGGGACACAGAAAAGAGATGGGCAGCAGCATCTTCCAAATAACAACAATAACATAATAAAAACTGCGGTTGCCAACCCGCTCGCCAAGCGTGGCAACTATGGCAAATATCCCCCCATGAGCAACGACGCAAATAAACGGCCCCCAGTCCCCGGCGGCCCCGCTATTCCTGACTACGGTGGCGACCGTGGTAACGGTGGGGCAGGGGGTGCTAAGAATCTCCGGTGGAGGTTCGGTTGCCACCTACGACGACTCGACCTGGCAACGCATAACGCACGCACCCTGAGGACTGACGAGAAGATACTGGAGCTGGAATAAGAGGTAGACAAGTTGCGCTGGCACATTATTGGATTATCTGAGGTCCGAAAAGAGGGGGAGGACACGGTAATCCTCGAGTCCGGCAACTTGTTCTATCACCGGGAGGGCGACCATCTGTCCCAAGGAGGTGTCGGATTTATCGTCCACAAGTCTCTCGTCAACAACGTTGTAAAGATTGGGAGTGTGTTGACAAGGGTAGCGTACCTGATACTCAGAATCACCAAACGGTATTCGCCGAAGGTCATACAGGTCTACGCACCAACCTCGGCACATCCCGATGAGGAGGTGGAGGAAATGTATGAGGATATTTCTAGAGCCATGCATTCCTCCAAAACCCAATACACGGTGTTGATGGGAGACTTCAACGCAAAACTAGGCACAAGAGAAGGCGGTGAGCTGAAGTTAGGGAAATTTGGAGTAGGGCAACGGAACCATAGGGGCGAGCAGCTGACTGACTTTATGGAGAAAGAGGGACTCTTTATGATGAACTCTTTCTTCCAGAAGCGGCCCCACAGGAAGTGGACCTGGTCGACAAAAAATGAGATTGACTTCATTATGACGACCAGACGCCAACTGTTCAGTGATGTCTCAGTGATCGCAAGGGTGAAAACCGGCAGCGACCACCGAATGGTTAGAGGCACACTGAACCTAAACGTTAAGTTGGAGAGGTCTCGTCTATCCAACTGCAGAGAGGTGTAAGACAGGATGACGTTATATCCCCGAAACTCTTCACCGCTGCATTGGAAGACGTTTTCAAGCTACTGGACTGGAAAGGATACGGTATTAACATTAATGGCGAGTACATCACTCACCTTTGATTTGCCGACGATATAGTCCTTATGGCAGAATCGCTGGAGGACCTTAGCACTATGCTCAATGACCTCAATGGTGTCTCCCAACGGATAGGTCTTAAGATGAACATGGACAAAACAAAGATCATGTTTAATGTCAATCTCTCACCTATGCTGGTAGTTGTTGGGAGCACTATGCTCGAAGTTGTTGACGAGTACGTTTACCTGGGACAAATAGTCCGACTAGGTAAGTCCAACTTCGACAGAGAGGTCAATCGACGGATTCAACTCGGCTGGGCAGCGTTCGTTCGGGAAATTACGACACATCTTCTCGTCAGGTATACCTCAATCTCTGAAAGCTAAAGTGTGCAACCAGTGCGTGTTGCCAGTGATGACTTACGGATCAGAGACGTGGTCCTTCATTGCTGGCCGTATGAGGACGCTCAAGGTCGCTCAGTGAGCTATGGAGAGGGCTATGCTCGGAGTTTCTCTGCGTGATAGACTCAGAAATGAGGATATCCGCAGTAAAACCAGAGTGACCGACATAGCCCAACGGATTAGTAAGCTGAAGTGGCAATGGGCCGGCCATATAGCTCGAAGAACCGATAACCGATGGGGAAGAAAGGTTCTCGAGTGGCGGCCTCGTACCGGTAGGCGTAGTGTAGGGCGACCCCCCACTAGATGGAGTGATGACCTGGTAAGACATGCAGGAAGTCGATGGATGCAGGTGGCTCAGGACCGTGCTTTGTGGCATTACTAGGGGGAGGCCTATGTTCAGCAGTGGACTTGTGAAGGGCTGTAATGATGATGATGATGATATCTTTATACAGAATGGGTCCCACATATATGCAATAAATGAAACCATATACTTGTTATCGCCTTTGCTGACGATATAAAAAAATGAACGTAATCGGTTCAGTAATTAGGTCAAAAAGTAGAGTTTTAATTTTAAGCAAATTTGAACACTATAGAATTGGGTCGTTAAGTCAATGATTCAATGAACTTGAATGAATCCTTGAACATTAAAAAGTGACGTTGCCACGCAGTGCAAACTATTGGTATTGCGACATATCGACAGCGGTGTCTTTTGTCGGCGTGCCGCCCGCGTGCAACGTTGTCACTCTTCCAAGGGGTCAAGGTACGTTGTCTAAACAGAGTGTTCACTTTTACTGAATTTGTTTTAATATTTATTTTGTTTGAAAATTTCACTTTTTTATTTTACGGGTTTTAATTTAATATTTAATTTTTCTACACTTCTACGGACTAGTATTACTTGTGGTTTCATTTATTGCATATATGTGGGACCGTTCTGTATATGTATATAAATTACGTGTCACGTTGTTTGTCCGCGATGGACTCCTAAACTACTTAACCGACTTTAATAAAATTTTTCAGTCTGTCCAACTTGAGAGATAGGATAGTTTTTTGGCCACATTTTGACAGATTTTTTTTCAGATTGACAGAATTGCCCACAGATTGTTTTTTGTGAGTGACCCACAATTATTTTTGTGAAAATAAGGATTTTTTAATAGAACATGACAAAGGGTCGTCGAAAAGTGCAAAACAACATCTGCCTGGAACGCTAGTTTTATCTAAAATTTAAAAACTATACCGACGTTCAAGATATCGTTCAATTAAGATCGAGCAGTAAACCCAAAAAATAGGTTTCTGGTAGGGGAGCCCCTTTAATTTTTTATTCATTTTTATTATAAGCGGAAGCTTAGTAATGGGGTTCTGTTGGTTACTCTTCGTGTACGAAACCCTAAAAAGGAAGTTATATGATTTTATAATTCCCTTTAAAATCGATCAAAACATCAATGTGTCTAATCAATTATATCCTAATTGTTTTATTATTTGCTGGCGGACCATATAACATGTCATTTTAAATAAGTATTATATTATTTTGAAAATATGTGTTTCAAATTTCAATACATTGTTTATAATAAGATTTAATTGTTATATTTTGTACAAGATAGAGCCACACTGCAGCTATGTTATAGTCTAGTCTTGAATAAGTCAGCTCGACAAGGAAGGACGACGCTCTTACAGAATAACAGCATAAAATAAAACCACAATACAGATATCTTTCGTATGGCGAGTATAGAGAACTGGAAACCCTTTTTCTTAAATCCAGCTCTTTTTCTTGATCTTAAGTCGGCAATACATGTTGGCCAAACCTCAGCCTACGCGAGCGTAGGCAAATTGATACAAGGCGAGTGCTACAGTCTACACGTTGGTCAAGTTTGAACGAGTGAACATACTGAATGGCCAACTAATATGTGTACACGAATTGCCGAGTGCAGGCGAGCGCCTTTGATTTGTGCAGAAATACCGACACTGTTCTGAAGTGATACGAGTCGTGGCGAGCGATCCCGAGTAGTGGCAAAGCACGCCAAACGAACCGTATACAGGGTGGCGCTCGCCTGCACTCGGCCAGCTAGGCGAACAAAGACGAGCAATGGTGAGGCTAGACAAGAAATGGACTGTCTATACGTTGGTACTCGCCTTCGTTTGGCCAACATGTATAGACAGCATTAGTCCTTAGGGGTGACAACGCATCGATATTTTGATTCTTAATAGAGAATAGTTGTAGATATCTATGGATCTCAGCATCCACTTACCATCAGGTGGACTGTGCGTTCGCTTGTTACTCTTATTCTATTACAGAACAATACTATATCAAACGTTGTTTTGAGATGAAATGGAAGTCCATTATTTTCATGCATTTTCGATAAAATAAATGCTATTTCTTATTTTTAAGACCTCTAAATAGCAAAATAGGGTTTTAAATAAACAATATCATATCGGTTTCAAAATTACCATGTAATTTACGAGAATTTTTCGAAATTCTCTTTAACCGAATTGCAGATCCAAAACATTTTAAATGTAACTTAACAACTTAAGTAATATTATATTCGAATCAGAAAATCTGTATGTATATAACTTAAATCTCTTTGGGGATAACATAAATAATGTATAAGGTACCTGCATGAGGGTAATATGGTTACTTTAAGCTTTACCGCCTTATAAAACCAAAGCTAAGTAGTGGGAGGACAGAGAAAAAAACACAAAGTTGTAGAAATAATATATTAAGAATAAAAAATAGCAAAAAAGCTTTGGTAATAATTAAGAACACTCCGAAAAATCAACTTAAAAACACTAAAATCGACTTACTATAATCACAGAATAAATAATAGTACTACGTCTATAATGTCAACTGTCAAAATGGCGGCCATGGAGTAATTAGACTAATAATAATTAGCCTAATAATTCTATGATGGCGGCGATAAGGCAGCGACCTTTTTTATTTCATTGACTGATAAAGAGCTATCGTATCACAGATCTATTCACGCAAACGAGGTTGTTTTTGAGTTATAAGAAAGTGACCATATTAATCCGACGACCATATCACCCTCACCTACATCAAATCTATTTTAATTTAAATTTAACATTGAACTAACTGTACACTATCCCATATTTTGCTGGCGACAGAGGGAAACTGACACAAGGGCAGCAGCATCTTCTTGACAACTGCTCAATATTATACAATACTGCGGTTGACAACCCGCTATGGCAAATTGCGGTAGACTTTTATGGGCTGTAATGGAATGGAAGATTGAACTCAATAGTAGGTATATTCTTATACAATCGCAGAGCATATGAAACATTCGTTCCGCCTTTAGAAAATCTCTAACTTATCGGAACGTGTTTGGATTTCCTTCATACAGTCGTTCCGCCGCAGGAAACATATTTCGGGTTACTGTATTATTCCTTGCATCTTCGTTTTTAAATAACAGTCGATTCAGCTTAAATTTACATTTCGAAATACATACTTTACAACATTACATTATATTTTTGGCCGTTCTGAAATACGAATATGAAATTTTATACTATGCGGTTCAGTTAAGGCCATACCTCTAGCGAACGACCTTGAGCGTTTGGTCTGCCGACGCTCTCGCTACAATATATCGCGTAGAAATCTGCAAGACGCCACCTACTGGTACGAACGTAGTATTAAGTTATCAATCTCAAAGAACTATTTTATGGAAATAAACACGGCAGACAATGATATGTATATTTTAATTTTCTTTATTCAGTATATTAGTTGCATTATATTAGAATTATATATTCTCATATATTATCTAACTAATAAAAATGACTATTTTGATTATTTTTAACTATATACTATACTGCTAATGTTGAATTAGCTTTTTATAGAGTAAATTATAATATTTGTCGAAATGTTAATTATGGATCCGAACTTTACATGCTAATGGTGCTTCATTTTTGTTATTTTCATTTACTTACATATTGAAAATATACTTGAATAGTAGGTATTATTATTTTATTTAGCTACTGAATTTTAGGATATGTTTTACCTTGAGGACTGACGAGAAGATACTGGAGCTGGAATAAGAGGTAGACAAGTTGCGCTGGCACATTATTGGATTATCTGAGGTCCGAAAAGAGGGGGAGGACACGGTAATCCTCGAGTCCGGCAACTTGTTCTATCACCGGGAGGGCGACCATCTGTCCCAAGGAGGTGTCGGATTTATCGTCCACAAGTCTCTCGTCAACAACGTTGTAAAGATTGGGAGTGTGTTGACAAGGGTAGCGTACCTGATACTCAGAATCACCAAACGGTATTCGCCGAAGGTCATACAGGTCTACGCACCAACCTCGGCACATCCCGATGAGGAGGTGGAGGAAATGTATGAGGATATTTCTAGAGCCATGCATTCCTCCAAAACCCAATACACGGTGTTGATGGGAGACTTCAACGCAAAACTAGGCACAAGAGAAGGCGGTGAGCTGAAGTTAGGGAAATTTGGAGTAGGGCAACGGAACCATAGGGGCGAGCAGCTGACTGACTTTATGGAGAAAGAGGGACTCTTTATGATGAACTCTTTCTTCCAGAAGCGGCCCCACAGGAAGTGGACCTGGTCGACAAAAAATGAGATTGACTTCATTATGACGACCAGACGCCAACTGTTCAGTGATGTCTCAGTGATCGCAAGGGTGAAAACCGGCAGCGACCACCGAATGGTTAGAGGCACACTGAACCTAAACGTTAAGTTGGAGAGGTCTCGTCTATCCAACTGCAGAGAGGTGTAAGACAGGATGACGTTATATCCCCGAAACTCTTCACCGCTGCATTGGAAGACGTTTTCAAGCTACTGGACTGGAAAGGATACGGTATTAACATTAATGGCGAGTACATCACTCACCTTTGATTTGCCGACGATATAGTCCTTATGGCAGAATCGCTGGAGGACCTTAGCACTATGCTCAATGACCTCAATGGTGTCTCCCAACGGATAGGTCTTAAGATGAACATGGACAAAACAAAGATCATGTTTAATGTCAATCTCTCACCTATGCTGGTAGTTGTTGGGAGCACTATGCTCGAAGTTGTTGACGAGTACGTTTACCTGGGACAAATAGTCCGACTAGGTAAGTCCAACTTCGACAGAGAGGTCAATCGACGGATTCAACTCGGCTGGGCAGCGTTCGTTCGGGAAATTACGACACATCTTCTCGTCAGGTATACCTCAATCTCTGAAAGCTAAAGTGTGCAACCAGTGCGTGTTGCCAGTGATGACTTACGGATCAGAGACGTGGTCCTTCATTGCTGGCCGTATGAGGACGCTCAAGGTCGCTCAGTGAGCTATGGAGAGGGCTATGCTCGGAGTTTCTCTGCGTGATAGACTCAGAAATGAGGATATCCGCAGTAAAACCAGAGTGACCGACATAGCCCAACGGATTAGTAAGCTGAAGTGGCAATGGGCCGGCCATATAGCTCGAAGAACCGATAACCGATGGGGAAGAAAGGTTCTCGAGTGGCGGCCTCGTACCGGTAGGCGTAGTGTAGGGCGACCCCCCACTAGATGGAGTGATGACCTGGTAAGACATGCAGGAAGTCGATGGATGCAGGTGGCTCAGGACCGTGCTTTGTGGCATTACTAGGGGGAGGCCTATGTTCAGCAGTGGACTTGTGAAGGGCTGTAATGATGATGATGATGATATCTTTATACAGAATGGGTCCCACATATATGCAATAAATGAAACCATATACTTGTTATCGCCTTTGCTGACGATATAAAAAAATGAACGTAATCGGTTCAGTAATTAGGTCAAAAAGTAGAGTTTTAATTTTAAGCAAATTTGAACACTATAGAATTGGGTCGTTAAGTCAATGATTCAATGAACTTGAATGAATCCTTGAACATTAAAAAGTGACGTTGCCACGCAGTGCAAACTATTGGTATTGCGACATATCGACAGCGGTGTCTTTTGTCGGCGTGCCGCCCGCGTGCAACGTTGTCACTCTTCCAAGGGGTCAAGGTACGTTGTCTAAACAGAGTGTTCACTTTTACTGAATTTGTTTTAATATTTATTTTGTTTGAAAATTTCACTTTTTTATTTTACGGGTTTTAATTTAATATTTAATTTTTCTACACTTCTACGGACTAGTATTACTTGTGGTTTCATTTATTGCATATATGTGGGACCCATTCTGTATATGTATATAAATTACGTGTCGCGTTGTTTGTCCGCGATGGACTCCTAAACTACTTAACCGACTTTAATAAAATTTTTCAGTCTGTCCAACTTGAGAGATAGGATAGTTTTTTGGCCACATTTTGACAGATTTTTTTTCAGATTGACAGAATTGCCCACAGATTGTTTTTTGTGAGTGACCCACAATTATTTTTGTGAAAATAAGGATTTTTTAATAGAACATGACAAAGGGTCGTCGAAAAGTGCAAAACAACATCTGCCTGGAACGCTAGTTTTATCTAAAATTTAAAAACTATACCGACGTTCAAGATATCGTTCAATTAAGATCGAGCAGTAAACCCAAAAAATAGGTTTCTGGTAGGGGAGCCCCTTTAATTTTTTATTCATTTTTATTATAAGCGGAAGCTTAGTAATGGGGTTCTGTTGGTTACTCTTCGTGTACGAAACCCTAAAAAGGAAGTTATATGATTTTATAATTCCCTTTAAAATCGATCAAAACATCAATGTGTCTAATCAATTATATCCTAATTGTTTTATTATTTGCTGGCGGACCATATAACATGTCATTTTAAATAAGTATTATATTATTTTGAAAATATGTGTTTCAAATTTCAATACATTGTTTATAATAAGATTTAATTGTTATATTTTGTACAAGATAGAGCCACACTGCAGCTATGTTATAGTCTAGTCTTGAATAAGTCAGCTCGACAAGGAAGGACGACGCTCTTACAGAATAACAGCATAAAATAAAACCACAATACAGATATCTTTCGTATGGCGAGTATAGAGAACTGGAAACCCTTTTTCTTAAATCCAGCTCTTTTTCTTGATCTTAAGTCGGCAATACATGTTGGCCAAACCTCAGCCTACGCGAGCGTAGGCAAATTGATACAAGGCGAGTGCTACAGTCTACACGTTGGTCAAGTTTGAACGAGTGAACATACTGAATGGCCAACTAATATGTGTACACGAATTGCCGAGTGCAGGCGAGCGCCTTTGATTTGTGCAGAAATACCGACACTGTTCTGAAGTGATACGAGTCGTGGCGAGCGATCCCGAGTAGTGGCAAAGCACGCCAAACGAACCGTATACAGGGTGGCGCTCGCCTGCACTCGGCCAGCTAGGCGAACAAAGACGAGCAATGGTGAGGCTAGACAAGAAATGGACTGTCTATACGTTGGTACTCGCCTTCGTTTGGCCAACATGTATAGACAGCATTAGTCCTTAGGGGTGACAACGCATCGATATTTTGATTCTTAATAGAGAATAGTTGTAGATATCTATGGATCT
Organism: Parnassius smintheus behrii; assembly: GCA_036936625.1. Classification (NCBI taxonomy): domain Eukaryota; kingdom Metazoa; phylum Arthropoda; class Insecta; order Lepidoptera; family Papilionidae; genus Parnassius; species Parnassius smintheus. The sequence continues at coordinate 35,807,975 of JAUPFT010000022.1, forward strand.
CAGCATCCACTTACCATCAGGTGGACTGTGCGTTCGCTTGTTACTCTTATTCTATTACAGAACAATACTATATCAAACGTTGTTTTGAGATGAAATGGAAGTCCATTATTTTCATGCATTTTCGATAAAATAAATGCTATTTCTTATTTTTAAGACCTCTAAATAGCAAAATAGGGTTTTAAATAAACAATATCATATCGGTTTCAAAATTACCATGTAATTTACGAGAATTTTTCGAAATTCTCTTTAACCGAATTGCAGATCCAAAACATTTTAAATGTAACTTAACAACTTAAGTAATATTATATTCGAATCAGAAAATCTGTATGTATATAACTTAAATCTCTTTGGGGATAACATAAATAATGTATAAGGTACCTGCATGAGGGTAATATGGTTACTTTAAGCTTTACCGCCTTATAAAACCAAAGCTAAGTAGTGGGAGGACAGAGAAAAAAACACAAAGTTGTAGAAATAATATATTAAGAATAAAAATAGCAAAAAAGCTTTGGTAATAATTAAGAACACTCCGAAAAATCAACTTAAAAACACTAAAATCGACTTACTATAATCACAGAATAAATAATAGTACTACGTCTATAATGTCAACTGTCAAAATGGCGGCCATGGAGTAATTAGACTAATAATAATTAGCCTAATAATTCTATGATGGCGGCGATAAGGCAGCGACCTTTTTTATTTCATTGACTGATAAAGAGCTATCGTATCACAGATCTATTCACGCAAACAAGGTTGTTTTTGAGTTATAAGAAAGTGACCATATTAATCCGACGACCATATCACCCTCACCTACATCAAATCTATTTTAATTTAAATTTAACATTGAACTAACTGTACACTATCCCATATTTTGCTGGCGACAGAGGGAAACTGACACAAGGGCAGCAGCATCTTCTTGACAACTGCTCAATATTATACAATACTGCGGTTGACAACCCGCTATGGCAAATTGCGGTAGACTTTTATGGGCTGTAATGGAATGGAAGATTGAACTCAATAGTAGGTATATTCTTATACAATCGCAGAGCATATGAAACATTCGTTCCGCCTTTAGAAAATCTCTAACTTATCGGAACGTGTTTGGATTTCCTTCATACAGTCGTTCCGCCGCAGGAAACATATTTCGGGTTACTGTATTATTCCTTGCTTCTTCGTTTTTAAATAACAGTCGATTCAGCTTAAATTTACATTTCGAAATACATACTTTACAACATTACATTATATTTTTGGCCGTTCTGAAATACGAATATGAAATTTTATACTATGCGGTTCAGTTAAGGCCATACCTCTAGCGAACGACCTTGAGCGTTTGGTCTGCCGACGCTCTCGCTACAATATATCGCGTAGAAATCTGCAAGACGCCACCTACTGGTACGAACGTAGTATTAAGTTATCAATCTCAAAGAACTATTTTATGGAAATAAACACGGCAGACAATGATATGTATATTTTAATTTTCTTTATTCAGTATATTAGTTGCATTATATTAGAATTATATATTCTCATATATTATCTAACTAATAAAAATGACTATTTTGATTATTTTTAACTATATACTATACTGCTAATGTTGAATTAGCTTTTTATAGAGTAAATTATAATATTTGTCGAAATGTTAATTATGGATCCGAACTTTACATGCTAATGGTGCTTCATTTTTGTTATTTTCATTTACTTACATATTGAAAATATACTTGAATAGTAGGTATTATTATTTTATTTAGCTACTGAATTTTAGGATATGTTTTACCTTGAGGTCAAATATAATTTTGAGGAGCAATAGTTATTACCTACTAATCTTTTATCTGCTATTCCTTATTTAGGAACAATATTAGTAAATTGAGTTTGAGGGAGATTTACTGTTTATAATGCTACATTTATTATTTTAATGTTTACCTACTGGGTAGGTAATTATTAAAATAATAAGTATAGCATTAGTAACTAAATAGATATTTTTTACCCAATTACAATAACTAATGAGATATTGTGATTATTTGTGATTAGTAATACTGGGTGGGTATTAATAAATAAAAGAAAATAAAATATAAAGTCAATTTTATTATCTTGAATGCACAGAACACTTCTATATTAGGTATTCTGTGCTTGAATGTAAGAAATTGATTACAAATTTTTTAACTTCCTTAAATTATAAACAAACAGCCGCAGCTATTATATATATGTGCACACATACGCCCATATATATAAGTGGTTGTATTAATATAGTATCCAGATGACCGAGCTTTGCTCGTTTTTTTTTTAAATTACATTTATACATTACAGAATAGAAAAAACTTGAAAAAAAAGGAAAAAAAAAGCCGGACCAGAGCCAGGACGCGACCTGAGCTGTAACGGTCGTTAGTGATTTGTCGAAATTTACCTTCTTATATTGTAGCAGTTTTTTTATTGCCTGAAAACACGGACAAAAGGACATTTTCTAAAAATAAATCCAAGCGTTCGTCGCTAAAATCGATCGAGCCGTTTCCGAGATTCCAATTATATATATATATATATATATATATATATATATATATATATATATATATATATATATATATATATATATATATATATTATTCCTGGGGTATCTATATAATTTTCTCATCTGGTTCGGTTCTATAAATATTTAAATATATAAAAATTATAAATTAAAATGAAAAGACAAATATCAATGACATAAAATAAATATTAAAATACATATATAAATAAAAACCCAACCAGATGGAGGCCCTCGGCAGGGGAGACCAAACGGCCGAGTTTATTGTTATTATTATTATTATAAGTTGTGGTTCGGTGAAGCTGCAACCTAATGGACAATGATTTGAAATTTTTATGAAAGGAAGTGGCTGACGTCAATTATTATTATTATTATTTTTTCATTAATGCCTTTTTCAACCTCACAAGATATTTGTAACTGCAAAAAAGAAAACTACGTATAAGTAAGTAAATCAGTAATATAGTGTTATGTATGATTCAGACTAAATAAAGGTTCCTAAAAATAGACGTAGATAAAGAAATTGCATAAAAAAATTACTCAAATAAAAATGCAATAAACTTGTTAATTTTATAGGTTAAAATAATAAGTTCTTTTAGGATATTTATGTAAAACATAAAGGTTATATTATGTTATAACTACGTTCACGCTTGCGCATATAAAACCGCGGAATTTCACTAGTTTTATTATCAAAATAATAATTGACAACCCTACCCTAAGTTTGCCTTGATTTTACCAACTCAAACTCGTTTTAGGAGATCAAAACATAGAGAGAAAGATAGGAGTCTATTTTTTATTTAATATGGTTCATCAAATCCGTGAAAATAGTTTAGGGTCCGATCACACAGACCGGCTCGGAGAGGAGAGCAGATTTTTATCACGTTGGAAACAGTGTTTTGAGTGATTGTAGTAAAGTTTATTTTTGCATTTGCACCTTTTTTGTCATTAAAAATGCCTGAACGCGCTTCGTGTGAAGTAATAAAAGGAGCCGACCGGCTCCGCTTGCGTGCTCTTTCTCGCTCGCGCAGCCGATCGGCTCTGATTGCGTGCTCTTTCTCGCTTGCGCAGCCTGTCGGCTCCGATTGCGTGCTCTTTCTCGCTCGCGCAGCCGATGGGCTCCGATTGCGTGCTCTTTCTCTATCGCGTAGCCGATCGGCTCCGATTGCGTGCCCGCTGCGGCCGCGCCGACCGCCATTTTGATAGCAACATTTGAACGTAATAGTTGTGCGTACTTGTACGAAAAGATGAATGATGAAAAATTAATAATACTCGTGTCAAAATATGAGTGTTTATTTGACATAACCAAGCCATCATATAGCGATCGGATAATGAAAGACAATGCATGGGAGGAAATTAGCAAATGTCTCGGAATAAGTGGTAAGTAAGGTTTTCATTGTTTTACACCTACCCCCAGATACTCAAACGAATTTTAAAGCAAGGGCTTCTTAAACTCGTGCTGCGACGTGTTAGATTCAAAGTCAAAATAGGAATAACATGAGTTTAAATGCGCCCTTACTTTAAAAACTCGTTTGAGTATCTGATCGTTAGAATATACTTATGTAGTAGACAATTTTTATTAAATATAACTTAAGAAACTCGCGTAGCCACTTGATCTTGCCAATCTAAAGCACCACTTGATGAAAAATAATCCTTAAATTTATTCCTTGTGGTTAGAACTGCGTCGCTATTAGAACTGTTTTCATTATTATTGTCTGTTATTGCTGTTAATAAATTTATATTGCTGTGAAATTCATTCTCTTGTCCTGGCGTCCGATTTTCTATTAAAAAATTATGTAAACATGTAGTTGCTAATATAATTAAATCACAGTACTTCGGCTGAATTTTCATTCGTTTTTGATAAATTTCAAATCTTTGAGTTAGCATTCCAAATGCACATTCTACGACTTTTCTTGCCCTGCTTAAACGCAGATTAAATACTTTTTTTGATAATTCTGTTCTTGCTTGTTCTCTTGGATACGGCCGCAATATATTATTGCTCAAAGGAAATGCCTCGTCTCCTATAAAAACATGTGGTAAGCTTTCAGTGGTACTAGGTAGAGGTTTATTTGGGGGCAGCTTTAACTTATTGGTGTTGAGTTTTTTCCAAAATTTTGAATTCTGTAAAATTCCGCCGTCGCTATTTTTACCATATGATCCGACATCAACAATTAAAAAACTGTATTTCGCGTCGACCACAGCTAGTAACACTGTACTGAAAAAGTTTTTATAATTATAGTATAAGCTTCCACTATTATCTGGTGCCTGTATATTGACATGCTTTCCGTCTATAGCGCCCAAACAGTTAGGAAAATTCCAAATATTAAAGAAATCACGTGAAACCTTTTCCCACATTTCTTCATCTGGCATCTGCATAACTATGGGCATCAAAACATCACAAATTACTCTGATTGTCTCATGAATAATTGAATGAACTGTAGAAATTCCCATTCGAAAATTAAATGACAAGTTTTTGAAACTGCAACCAGTGATGAGGAATCTGTAAAAATAAAACAAACACACAAAATAGAAATATAAGACTGCCGTACCAAAACGAACTATAAAATAAAAAAGAGTTATTAATTTTTCATTTCTGTTCTTTCCAGTGACGCAGTGCCAGGATCGTTGGAAGAAACTGCGAGATAACTTCAGAAAAGCCTATTATAACCGAAAAGGCAAGAGTGGCGATGGTGCAACTACGTCCAAATTGATAAAATTTGAAAAAGAACTTTCTTTTATAATACCATTTTTTCGCAATCGAAACCAAATATCTAATGTAACATTATCATCGGATGATTCAGAGCCTGGCACACCAATACCACCACCATCGACATCATCTAAACGTTCTGACCATTCTGAAGTTGAATCGCTTGCAAGTACTTCTGGCTCGAAAAAGAGCAAAGATGTTGCTACGGTTTTCGAAGAGTATCTTGAAGAAAAAAGAAATAGTACACCCCGTGACAAGGCATTACGTAATTTTTTTTTGTCTATGTCAGATACAGTGGAAACATTCCCAAAAGAAGTCCAAGCACGAATTAAAAGGCGCGTGTTTAACATTGTTAATGAAGCTGAATTAAGTCTGTATGAAAATAGTACAGATTTGAATTATTCTTTGTCTATAAATTCACCGCCATCGACTAATCAATCTACTTACCTAGTGTCAAACGAAACCTATATTCCTCAAAACTATCCAGATCAGACTACTTACGGGTACAATACCAGCACACAAAATACAAAATAATAAACAATCAAAAACAATAATAATTATAATAATAATAATTAAACACACACAAATCTGTACTATTTAATTACATTTCATTAACGTAAATAATGCTTAATAAATGGAGGGCTGTGATTTTGTGATCTAAATAACATGATTAGTATAAATAATTGTTTTTTATTTACCTTAAAGTTACCGTTAACCTTTCTTCGGCTGTAATGGTGCAACGATAATTTGTAGTCTTTTTTGTTATATGTACTCTTAACAAATCTGTCAATTTCAAAAATTGCCAATATTCCATACGATAATACTCATAAAATTTTAGGCTATCTCTCTTCAATTCCTCGAAAATGGTGTGAAACTCCCCATGGATTAGTCTGTTTTTCCAAATATGTTTTACCCATATTTGTTTCCGCTTGCGCTTACGTTTCCTATGTTCTATTTCAAGTAATCTTGCTAACAAATATATTTCTTCGTCGGAGCTATCTAAATCCATGTTTCGAAAAGCACACGTTAACACACCGAAAACAAAACTTAGACTGCGCGGAATACTGGCACTGCCTTTGTAGTGTATCCACCCGACTCCGAGCGCATCCGACCGGCTCCGAGCACATCCAACCGCACCCGCTTTCAGATCTCTTCCAGCCTGTCGATGTGAAATAGTTGGCGGCTCCGCTCCGGCCAATTCCAAGCGTATACGACCCGGTCTGTGTGAAAAGAAAAAAGCAGGCCGATGCTCTCCGAGCCGGTCTGTGTGAACGGACCCTTAGATAGCTCCGACGAAGAAATATATTTGTTAGCAAGATTACTTGAAATAGAACATAGGAAACGTAAGCGCAAGCGGAAACAAATATGGGTAAAACATATTTGGAAAAACAGACTAATCCATGGGGAGTTTCACACCATTTTCGAGGAATTGAAGAGAGATAGCCTAAAATTTTATGAGTATTATCGTATGGAATATTGGCAATTTTTGAAATTGACAGATTTGTTAAGAGTACATATAACAAAAAAGACTACAAATTATCGTTGCACCATTACAGCCGAAGAAAGGTTAACGGTAACTTTAAGGTAAATAAAAAACAATTATTTATACTAATCATGTTATTTAGATCACAAAATCACAGCCCTCCATTTATTAAGCATTATTTACGTTAATGAAATGTAATTAAATAGTACAGATTTGTGTGTGTTTAATTATTATTATTATAATTATTATTGTTTTTGATTGTTTATTATTTTGTATTTTGTGTGCTGGTATTGTACCCGTAAGTAGTCTGATCTGGATAGTTTTGAGGAATATAGGTTTCGTTTGACACTAGGTAAGTAGATTGATTAGTCGATGGCGGTGAATTTATAGACAAAGAATAATTCAAATCTGTACTATTTTCATACAGACTTAATTCAGCTTCATTAACAATGTTAAACACGCGCCTTTTAATTCGTGCTTGGACTTCTTTTGGGAATGTTTCCACTGTATCTGACATAGACAAAAGAAAAATTACGTAATGCCTTGTCACGGGGTGTAGTATTTCTTTTTTCTTCAAGATACTCTTCGAAAACCGTAGCAACATCTTTGCTTAAGCGTGGTCTCTTTTTCGAGCCAGAAGTACTTGCAAGCGATTCAACTTCAGAATGGTCAGAACGTTTAGATGATGTCGATGGTGGTGGTATTGGTGTGCCAGGCTCTGAATCATCCGATGATAATGTTACATTAGATATTTGGTTTCGATTGCGAAAAAATGGTATTATAAAAGAAAGTTCTTTTTCAAATTTTATCAATTTGGACGTAGTTGCACCATCGCCACTCTTGCCTTTTCGGTTATAATAGGCTTTTCTGAAGTTATCTCGCAGTTTCTTCCAACGATCCTGGCACTGCGTCACTGGAAAGAACAGAAATGAAAAATTAATAACTCTTTTTTATTTTATAGTTCGTTTTGGTACGGCAGTCTTATATTTCTATTTTGTGTGTTTGTTTTATTTTTACAGATTCCTCATCACTGGTTGCAGTTTCAAAAACTTGTCATTTAATTTTCGAATGGGAATTTCTACAGTTCATTCAATTATTCATGAGACAATCAGAGTAATTTGTGATGTTTTGATGCCCATAGTTATGCAGATGCCAGATGAAGAAATGTGGGAAAAGGTTTCACGTGATTTCTTTAATATTTGGAATTTTCCTAACTGTTTGGGCGCTATAGACGGAAAGCATGTCAATATACAGGCACCAGATAATAGTGGAAGCTTATACTATAATTATAAAAACTTTTTCAGTACAGTGTTACTAGCTGTGGTCGACGCGAAATACAGTTTTTTAATTGTTGATGTCGGATCATATGGTAAAAATAGCGACGGCGGAATTTTACAGAATTCAAAATTTTGGAAAAAACTCAACACCAATAAGTTAAAGCTGCCCCCAAATAAACCTCTACCTAGTACCACTGAAAGCTTACCACATGTTTTTATAGGAGACGAGGCATTTCCTTTGAGCAATAATATATTGCGGCCGTATCCAAGAGAACAAGCAAGAACAGAATTATCAAAAAAAGTATTTAATCTGCGTTTAAGCAGGGCAAGAAAAGTCGTAGAATGTGCATTTGGAATGCTAACTCAAAGATTTGAAATTTATCAAAAACGAATGAAAATTCAGCCGAAGTACTGTGATTTAATTATATTAGCAACTACATGTTTACATAATTTTTTAATAGAAAATCGGACGCCAGGACAAGAGAATGAATTTCACAGCAATATAAATTTATTAACAGCAATAACAGACAATAATAATGAAAACAGTTCTAATAGCGACGCAGTTCTAACCACAAGGAATAAATTTAAGGATTATTTTTCATCAAGTGGTGCTTTAGATTGGCAAGATCAAGTGGCTACGCGAGTTTCTTAAGTTATATTTAATAAAAATTGTCTACTACATAAGTATATTCTAACGATCAGATACTCAAACGAGTTTTTAAAGTAAGGGCGCATTTAAACTCATGTTATTCCTATTTTGACTTTGAATCTAACACGTCGCAGCACGAGTTTAAGAAGCCCTTGCTTTAAAATTCGTTTGAGTATCTGGGGGTAGGTGTAAAACAATGAAAACCTTACTTACCACTTATTCCGAGACATTTGCTAATTTCCTCCCATGCATTGTCTTTCATTATCCGATCGCTATATGATGGCTTGGTTATGTCAAATAAACACTCATATTTTGACACGAGTATTATTAATTTTTCATCATTCATCTTTTCGTACAAGTACGCACAACTATTACGTTCAAATGTTGCTATCAAAATGGCGGTCGGCGCGGCCGCAGCGGGCACGCAATCGGAGCCGATCGGCTACGCGATAGAGAAAGAGCACGCAATCGGAGCCCATCGGCTGCGCGAGCGAGAAAGAGCACGCAATCGGAGCCGACAGGCTGCGCAAGCGAGAAAGAGCACGCAATCAGAGCCGATCGGCTGCGCGAGCGAGAAAGAGCACGCAAGCGGAGCCGGTCGGCTCCTTTTATTACTTCACACGAAGCGCGTTCAGGCATTTTTAATGACAAAAAAGGTGCAAATGCAAAAATAAACTTTACTACAATCACTCAAAACACTGTTTCCAACGTGATAAAAATCTGCTCTCCTCTCCGAGCCGGTCTGTGTGAACGGACCCTAAATCCATGTTTCGAAAAGCACACGTTAACACACCGAAAACAAAACTTAGACTGCGCGGAATACTGGCACTGCCTTTGTAGTGTATCCACCCGACTCCGAGCGCATCCGACCGGCTCCGAGCACATCCAACCGCACCCGCTTTCAGATCTCTTCCAGCCGGTCGATGTGAAATAGTTGGCGGCTCCGCTCCGGCCAATTCCAAGCGTATACGACCCGGTCTGTGTGAAAAGAAAAAAGCAGGCCGATGCTCTCCGAGCCGGTCTGTGTGAACGGACCCTTACTTGCGTTCACTTTCATTCCCCTTTCTTTCAATTCCCAGTTCATTAATGTAACCATCATTTGCAACTCTGCCGCCGATGACGCAAGTATGACTTGATCATCGGCATACAAATGGCATTTGACGGTTAACTCGCCCATTCTTAACCCACATTCTTCATCTTTCAAAGTTTGCAAACACCGGTCCATAAATAGGTTGAACAGCCAAGGGGAAGCTACACAGCCCTGTCTGACACCTTTTTGGATGCCAAACCAGTCCGAGTAGACCCCATTGATCCTGACACAAGCACTAGAGTCCCTATAAAGAGACCTTAATGCCTGTATCAAACCAGCGCTCAACCCATATGAGTTCAGTGTTTGCCATAACACATTCCTGTCCACTCTGTCATAAGCCTTTTCCAAGTCCATGAACGCACAAAAAACTTTCTGGTTTTTCCAAAAACTTCTCCGCAATCATGCGCATGGAAAAGACTTGATCTGTACACCCCATTCCCTTTCTAAAACCCGCTTGCACATCCCAAATTTTTCCATCAGTTTCTTTCATAACTCTTTCAATTAACACCTTAGCATACAGTTTACCCACAATACTAAGCAAGCTGATACCGCGGTAGTTTTTGCAGTCCTGCTGTGACCCTTTTCCTTTATATATTGTTACTATAACTGCTTTACACCAGTCATCCGGTACCCGTTTTAATTCCCAACATTAATTAAACAAGGTGTACAGCAGGCCTGCCACCACTCCCTCTCCAGCCCTTAGCATCTCGAGTGATACTCTATCATATCCAGCTGCCTTACCTGCTTTCATGCTTTTCATTGCTTTCATTATTTCATCTACACTTATCTCCATACCCCTTTCCACTTCTTTCGGAATTTCTAGTTCATTTAATTCATACGACTCTTCACTCATAAACACGCTTTCAAAGTATTCCTTCCATCTGTTTAAATTCGAAACTTCATCATTCAGAATACATCCATTCTCGTCTCTTATAGCGTTTATTATAGGCTGTTTTGTATTTCCCCTGGCAGTTCTTACGAGTTTCCAGAACATTTTTATGTTAGCCTGAAAATTATCAGATATCCTTCTATCATTCTTAAGGTTTTCGCACATTATAACAACTCACCGGCGACTCGACTCTATGCTAGACATTGAAATTTAAGCCCTGTATCATATGTTCAAGGTTCAATTTCAAAAAATGATTATAAAGTAGTGTACAACGAGTGGCCTACGCATCGTACACTAGAGGTCAACCCCGACACGTTTGTCACGCAATGACCATACGTCGTCCACGCAACGACCAAACGTTGTCCACGTAACGACTATGCGTTTGCGACTGACGCGTAACGGGCAACCATTTGCCAGCCCACCCGTCCGCCCCGTGCCTTCCCCCCGCCCGCCAACCCGCCATCATTCACTATAGAATCGAAGGACGGAGTGCACGTTGGCGGTACACGGTGATAATTTTTCGAAAATCATGCTGAAAGAAAAGTTGATAGAAGAAGTGCGAAAATATCCGCTACTATACGACCTTCGTGATCCGAAATATAGTGACGTACATAAGAAGGAAAAGGCATGGAATGAAATCGCTATTGTATTGTCGCAACCAGGTAAGAATTTTTTTTTTTTGAGTTATTGATTTTGCCATAATCTACAGAAATTCAGCTATCGAACAAATAAATATGTGTGATTCTAATAGATATTAATAATAATGTTAAAACTTATAAGTCATTTCATTAAAGTACATTGTTGAGAAAATTTAATTCAACCTGTTACATCCAAAAAGTAGGTATGTTATTGTACAGTTAACAGTACCTACGATTTTCTACTTGGACACTCGAAAAATCTTGGTTTATCGTAAAAATTAGTTTTTTCACATACAGTAATATAAAATCCCAGAATTTACTGATATAAAATATTAAATCTACGTCATATATATTTTTTTTTTAGTTTGGGTTTCTGTATGTTATAATAAAGTGCCTTACGTTTATTTAATATAGGTAATCAGTAATAAAATCCCAGCTTAGTATAGAAACTTGTTTAATATTCTTAATAAGCCAATAATATTATAACCAACTTCTTACGATTATTACATATTAATTATACATGATCTATATTAAATGCTGCCACGGAACTCGTCCTTCGGGAGATTGAAAATAAGTTGCAAACATATCACGAGTTTCAAAAGCAGATGCCGAAGATTCACTTATATCTTCTGGAATTGTACTTAGATTACTTAGTAATCTCTGTTCATCATCATTATTGGCCGAACTCTGCCTTGTGTTGACTTCATCATCGGATGTTATATTATAACACCGCATGACATTGTGTAAAATACACGTCGCAAAGACCACAATATCAACATATTTTGGGTGTAAATGCAAATTCTTATTATAAATTCCAAATTTTTGATATAAGATGCCGAACGCGTTTTCAACTACTCTGCGAGCTCGCGACAAGCGATTATTGTATATTCTTTCCTTTTCTGAAATGCCACTTGAACGTGGATATGGTCGCAATAAATTCCTTTTTAAAGGAAACGCTTCGTCGGCTACAAAAACATGTGGCATTATTATTTCAGTACCAGGTAATGGTGTGTCAGTTGGAATATTAAATGTATTCATTTCAATCGCTCTTCCTAATCTTGACGATGCCAAAATTCCGCCATCACTATTCTTGCCATAGGCCCCTATATCGACAGCTATAAATCTGTATTTATCATCGACGACAGCCATGAGGACGATAGAGAAGTGTTTTTTATAATTAAAAAATAGCGAGCCGCTGCTAGGAGGAGCAATTATGTTTACATGTTTGCCGTCGATGGCACCTATACAGTTTGGAAAATTCCATTTTTTATTGAAACCATCTGCGATTCTTTTCCAGTCTTCGGTAGTAGGTGTGGGCATGAACTTCCCCTTCATTGTATTTATAATCGCATTGCACACGTCTTTTAATATCGACCGGATGGTACTTTCGCCTAACCGAAAGCTTGAACTCATAGTCCTAAATGAACAGCCACTAATCAAGTACCTGAAACAACCAATTTTTCTTTATATTTATATTATTTTGTTACAGCGTCAGAATGTAAGAAGATATGGCAAAACTTAAGGGAATATCATAGAAGAGCCATTAAAAAGAAAGCAACTAAAAGTGGTCAGAGTGCTAATACTAATAAAAAATGGCAATATGAAACTGAAATGTCTTTTTTATTACCACATTATAAAGAACGGTCTACAGTGACGTCAGTGGACAACACAGATGATGGTGATGATGAAAATAGCTTATCTGCTGCGGAAATTCTTGCCAATGTGACTAATAATGAAGAATCTCAAGACTCGTCAATTATCTCGGAGCGTCCTGAATCTTCGGTGTCTATGTACGATTCATCTAGATCAGTGTTTCCTGACATTCCAAAAACGACAAAACGAAAGAAATTGCAAGAAACAAGTGCATCGGCGGTTTTAATGGAATATTTATTAAAAAAAAAAAAACGATGAAGATGGAAAGCAGAATGACGAAATGGATAAATTTTTTTTAAGTATTTCTAGCACAGTAAAAAAATTATCTACCTATAATCAAGCACTTTTAAAGTCAAGAATTTTTAATTTAGTTTCGGAAGCTGAAATACAAGAACTGCAAAATAATCGAAACTGTTACTATGATGATTTTTTTGCACCAGGAACTTCTGGCTACACAACTCAAAACCTAAATGCAGGTACTACCGGTAGTAGCACCGCTAGCACCCAACAGCAAAATACAACGCCTATGGAAGAATCGAGGGTTGATGGTTCTTCTTAACACAATTAAAGTAAAATTGCTTTGCTGTGATTTATCCTTTAACTTGATATATAAATAAATACATATAAATTATAAAAAAGTTTCTTATTGCTTACCTTAATGTCACTGCCAGCTTTTCTTCCGGTGATACAGCTTCTCTAAATCGCGTGTTTCTTTTGTAGATGTCGTCCTCAATAATATTAAGTATATAATAAAACAAGTATCTCGGCATACGGAAATAGATATAGAATTTTTCTTCGTCATCTAGCAGACGTTTCCGGATATTCCAATATTCCCCTTCTGATTTCCTTTGTCGCAACAAATCATGTACCCAATATCTTCTTTTCCTGCTGTTTCGTTCATTTTCATTATCAAATATAATAGCTATAATCGCCAGTTCACTGAATGTAAAGTTCGACATTTCATAAGCAACACGACTTCTTTGGACAAAATTAAGGGTCCGTTCACACAGACCGGCTCGGAGAGCATCGGCCTGCTTTTTTCTTTTCACACAGACCGGGTCGTATACGCTTGGAATTGGCCGGAGCGGAGCCGCCAACTATTTCACATCGACCGGCTGGAAGAGATCTGAAAGCGGGTGCGGTTGGATGTGCTCGGAGCCGGTCGGATGCGCTCGGAGTCGGGTGGATACACTACAAAGGCAGTGCCAGTATTCCGCGCAGTCTAAGTTTTGTTTTCGGTGTGTTAACGTGTGCTTTTCGAAACATGGATTTAGATAGCTCCGACGAAGAAATATATTTGTTAGCAAGATTACTTGAAATAGAACATAGGAAACGTAAGCGCAAGCGGAAACAAATATGGGTAAAACATATTTGGAAAAACAGACTAATCCATGGGGAGTTTCACACCATTTTCGAGGAATTGAAGAGAGATAGCCTAAAATTTTATGAGTATTATCGTATGGAATATTGGCAATTTTTGAAATTGACAGATTTGTTAAGAGTACATATAACAAAAAAGACTACAAATTATCGTTGCACCATTACAGCCGAAGAAAAGTTAACGGTAACTTTAAGGTAAATAAAAAACAATTATTTATACTAATCATGTTATTTAGATCACAAAATCACAGCCCTCCATTTATTAAGCATTATTAATGAAATGTAATTAAATAGTACAGATTTGTGTGTGTTTAATTATTATTATTATAATTATTATTGTTTTTGATTATTATTTTGTATTTTGTGTGCTGGTATTGTACCCGTAAGTAGTCTGATCTGGATAGTTTTGAGGAATATAGGTTTCGTTTGACACTAGGTAAGTAGATTGATTAGTCGATGGCGGTGAATTTATAGACAAAGAATAATTCAAATCTGTACTATTTTCATACAGACTTAATTCAGCTTCATTAACAATGTTAAACACGCGCCTTTTAATTCGTGCTTGGACTTCTTTTGGGAATGTTTCCACTGTATCTGACATAGACAAAAAAAATTACGTAATGTCACGGGGTGTAGTATTTCTTTTTTCTTCAAGATACTCTTCGAAAACCGTAGCAACATCTTTGCTCTTTTTCGAGCCAGAAGTACTTGCAAGCGATTCAACTTCAGAATGGTCAGAACGTTTAGATGATGTCGATGGTGGTGGTATTGGTGTGCCAGGCTCTGAATCATCCGATGATAATGTTACATTAGATATTTGGTTTCGATTGCGAAAAAATGGTATTATAAAAGAAAGTTCTTTTTCAAATTTTATCAATTTGGACGTAGTTGCACCATCGCCACTCTTGCCTTTTCGGTTATAATAGGCTTTTCTGAAGTTATCTCGCAGTTTCTTCCAACGATCCTGGCACTGCGTCACTGGAAAGAACAGAAATGAAAAATTAATAACTCTTTTTTATTTTATAGTTCGTTTTGGTACGGCAGTCTTATATTTCTATTTTGTGTGTTTGTTTTATTTTTACGGATCCTCATCACTGGTTGCAGTTTCAAAAACTTGTCATTTAATTTTCGAATGGGAATTTCTACAGTTCATTCAATTATTCATGAGACAATCAGAGTAATTTGTGATGTTTTGATGCCCATAGTTATGCAGATGCCAGATGAAGAAATGTGGGAAAAGGTTTCACGTGATTTCTTTAATATTTGGAATTTTCCTAACTGTTTGGGCGCTATAGACGGAAAGCATGTCAATATACAGGCACCAGATAATAGTGGAAGCTTATACTATAATTATAAAAACTTTTTCAGTACAGTGTTACTAGCTGTGGTCGACGCGAAATACAGTTTTTTAATTGTTGATGTCGGATCATATGGTAAAAATAGCGACGGCGGAATTTTACAGAATTCAAAATTTTGGAAAAAACTCAACACCAATAAGTTAAAGCTGCCCCCAAATAAACCTCTACCTAGTACCACTGAAAGCTTACCACATGTTTTTATAGGAGACGAGGCATTTCCTTTGAGCAATAATATATTGCGGCCGTATCCAAGAGAACAAGCAAGAACAGAATTATCAAAAAAAGTATTTAATCTGCGTTTAAGCAGGGCAAGAAAAGTCGTAGAATGTGCATTTGGAATGCTAACTCAAAGATTTGAAATTTATCAAAAACGAATGAAAATTCAGCCGAAGTACTGTGATTTAATTATATTAGCAACTACATGTTTACATAATTTTTTAATAGAAAATCGGACGCCAGGACAAGAGAATGAATTTCACAGCAATATAAATTTATTAACAGCAATAACAGACAATAATAATGAAAACAGTTCTAATAGCGACGCAGTTCTAACCACAAGGAATAAATTTAAGGATTATTTTTCATCAAGTGGTGCTTTAGATTGGCAAGATCAAGTGGCTACGCGAGTTTCTTAAGTTATATTTAATAAAAATTGTCTACTACATAAGTATATTCTAACGATCAGATACTCAAACGAGTTTTTAAAGTAAGGGCGCATTTAAACTCATGTTATTCCTATTTTGACTTTGAATCTAACACGTCGCAGCACGAGTTTAAGAAGCCCTTGCTTTAAAATTCGTTTGAGTATCTGGGGGTAGGTGTAAAACAATGAAAACCTTACTTACCACTTATTCCGAGACATTTGCTAATTTCCTCCCATGCATTGTCTTTCATTATCCGATCGCTATATGATGGCTTGGTTATGTCAAATAAACACTCATATTTTGACACGAGTATTATTAATTTTTCATCATTCATCTTTTCGTACAAGTACGCACAACTATTACGTTCAAATGTTGCTATCAAAATGGCGGTCGGCGCGGCCGCAGCGGGCACGCAATCGGAGCCGATCGGCTACGCGATAGAGAAAGAGCACGCAATCGGAGCCCATCGGCTGCGCGAGCGAGAAAGAGCACGCAATCGGAGCCGACAGGCTGCGCAAGCGAGAAAGAGCACGCAATCAGAGCCGATCGGCTGCGCGAGCGAGAAAGAGCACGCAAGCGGAGCCGGTCGGCTCCTTTTATTACTTCACACGAAGCGCGTTCAGGCATTTTTAATGACAAAAAAGGTGCAAATGCAAAAATAAACTTTACTACAATCACTCAAAACACTGTTTCCAACGTGATAAAAATCTGCTCTCCTCTCCGAGCCGGTCTGTGTGAACGGACCCTTAACCGAAAACTGAGGTTAGACGAGTTGTCTGTTGAATAACCCACTCGTTGGCACCGCGTTGGCCACTCCTTGACACCGCGTTGTCCACTAGTGACCATTGGGTGGATCAACTAGTTGACTACTCATCGAGAGTGTGAGTAGAGTTGCTGCCGCGTTGGCGTGGAGTTGTTATAATGTGCGAAGACCTTTATCCGTTCTTTCTTTCTTTTTCCTTTCAAAAACTTCTTTTACTCTCTTATTTAGACGTCTAAATTCTGCCTTTTTTCTTTCAATCTCATCATTCATACCAGAAGAATTACCAGCTTTGGTTGCTAGTAAATCTAACCATGCTTTCTTCTTTGATTCAACTTCCACCCGTACCTAAACATGTTTTTTTAATTAAATCTACCAATCAAAAAACGACACGCATTTTTATTGAACACTTCCTATTCAATTCACAAAGTATCAATTATATATTTGTTTATATAAAAAAGTATATTTAAGTACAATCATAAAACTAAATGGAAACACAAAGTAGGCAAATGCATTGAGTTATACAACACATACATCAATGGGCAAATATAAAAATACTGCCGTGTAGTGGCGGTTGAGAATATCCACTACCCCATATCTACCCGTGGGTGTCGTAAGAGGCGATAGAGGGACACAGGCAGGAGATGGGCAGCAGCATGTTCCTGATAACAACTGTGACGTAATAAAAAACTGCGGTTGCCAACCCGCTCGCCAAGCGTGGCAACTATGGCAAATACCTCCTAATGAATAAATACACAAACAGACGGCCCCCAGTCCCCGGCGGCCCCGCTATTCCTGGCTACGGTGGCGACCATGGTAACGGCGGGGCAGGGGGTGCTAAGAATCTCCGGTGGAGGTTCGGTTGCCACCTACGACGACTCGACCTGGCAACATATAACGCACGCACCCTGAGGGCTTACGAGAAGATATGTCGTAAAGCGACAATTAAAAACTAAAGAACCTAACCTAACAATGAAACAACCAAAAAGAAAATAATTTATTTAAAATTTGTAAAGATATTTACAGTTTCTTTTATAAAATGTAAAGCAACAATTAAAAAACTATAGAACCTAACCTAACGAAACAACCAAAAAGAAAATTATTTAAAATTTGTAAAGATATTTACAGTTTCTTATATAAAAAAAGGTATGAAGGTGATGATGGGCTGTAATGATGATAGTGAATTACAATTTTTAAATAAAAAAAGTTAATAAAGATAATTGAGTACGGAAACAATGTATGCACAGGCTATGCCTGTGGTAGATGCACAACGCCTAATCTAGGTACACGCAGTGCTTGAAGTAGGCACACACAGCGACCAGAATGAGCACACACAATACCCGGAGTAGACACACACAGCGCCTGGAGTAGTCACGCAGCGTCTGGAGTAGGTCCACGCAGCGTCTGGAGTAGGTACACACAGCGTATTGAGCAGGTACACGCAGCACTTAAAGTAGGCACACACACCACTCGGAGTAAGCACACACAACGCCCGGAGTAGACACGCAGCGTCTGGAGTAGGAACACGCAGCGCTTGAGACAAGCACGCACAGCAGCCGAAG
This sequence comes from Parnassius smintheus behrii, assembly GCA_036936625.1. Classification (NCBI taxonomy): domain Eukaryota; kingdom Metazoa; phylum Arthropoda; class Insecta; order Lepidoptera; family Papilionidae; genus Parnassius; species Parnassius smintheus. Next base: position 35,826,574 of record JAUPFT010000022.1, read on the forward strand.
ATGGCGCGGCACTAATAGGTGGAGGCGTAGGCGTGGCTAGGCGACGACTTCAGGAGAAGGCAGAGGCTTGCAAGATCCCGAGGCAGTGCGGATAAAGCCTTTAAGAGGTGCTTCTTGTATCAAAGCTGAAGTGAGAACCTCTATTGGCCGATTGTTCGGCTTTTATACATTTTGACGGATCTGGGATAAGAACGAGAAATTAAATTTGAAATTATTTATATTAAAAGCAAATTTTTGTAAATGGCCAAGAAGAAAAGAGTATTTTTGAAGCAAAAACATCAGGCCGTTAACGATATTTGAATAAAAATTGCCATGACAACCAGATAAACAACGATGTCAAAACATGTCAAATTTTGGTTTTAGGCTCGTAATAGAGAAACGGCAAGATTTAAGTGAAAAATGAGATATTATTGATATAGGAAAAAAGGTAGCGCAACAGCGCGCACGAAGCCCGAAATTGCAGAGTTACGGAGAACTAAATAAAAGACCGAAAAAGGTAGACTCCATTGACATCGATTTAAAAAGTGCTGATAACGTGAAAATACGACGTGAAAATGATTTGTTATTGTGTTAATGTTACAGGTTCCTATGGAAATAAAGGTGATGCAAAATATCCAGTTTTGAGATGAATGCAGAAAATCAAAAACAGAATGGAAAAATAAATTTAAAATAGTGTAAAATGGTATGTAAGTAGCATAACACTACATTTTCCCCCCGACCCTGGAAAATTTTTGACTCAGCAAAAATTTTGAGATGTACATTCTAAAATAAACCATAAAAACACAGCTTTGCAGAAACAGACATCACCAGGCAAAATCAGATATACTATCTCTTACATTCATCATCTGCATTCAGGTAAGGGTGGAGTTCACATTCAGTGACTACCACTCTAAAAGTGTGTTTTCGAAAGGACATTTAGGCTTATTTAAGGAGTTGTCATCCGCTCCTGCGTGGAAAAAAAAACATTTTGAATGGACATCCAGGCTTATTTAAGGAGTTGTCATCCGCTCCTGAGTGAAGATAAAGATAAAGAAATTAATCTTAAGCAAGCTTTAGTCGCTATGACTTAAGTAAAGATTAAGAACGGCCAGAGCGGTAGGGCTCAAAGCCAGAGATTAGCAACATCACTAACGAGATGTATCTGAAATAAAAATAAAAAGTGAAGATTAACCAACGAAAGTTCGAGGTCCTAAAGCAAGATGTGTTGAAGAACACTGGATCACCAAACAAACAAAGAAATAAAAATAATAAGGTGAGAATGATGGTGATATTTATACATATATACAAATTAACAGTTAATAAAAGTTAAAAAAATTTATGATTTTACATCTTTGATGTGCCACTTGCCTCTAACTCCATTAGGGTCTTCAAGCACATAGACTAGTGGTGACAGTTTAGCTATCACTTTGCACTTGATGAACTTAGGGGCAAGTTTAGCATTAAAGTATGCGCCGGCATTGCTTAAAACATGGTTTTTACGCCAAACAGTGTCTCCCACATTAAATTCTTTAAAAGACCGGCGAAGATCATAGCGAGCGCTATTTTTAGCGTGAGCTATGTGAAGTTTAGTTTGAACTTTGTGAAAAATAGACGAGAGGAGACCAGCATTAGACGCGTAAATATCACGAGGCATAAATATCAATTCCTCAAGGTTCTGAGTAGGAGTATAGAAGGAACCACAAGGTATTGTTTCCCTACCAAAGACTAAAAAGTTTGGAGTAAAGCCAGTAGCTACATTTGTAGCGCTGTTCATTGCGTACTGAATCTTAGCAAGATGGTTGTCCCAGGATCTATGATCGTCTCCTACTAGAGATGCTAGAGCTGTAATAATTGTACTATTAAACTTCTCCGTAGGATTAACCTGAGGACAATATAAAGCTGTGTGAAAAATACAAGGAACGTTATAAGAATTTAAGAATGATTGGAATTCTCGCGACTGAAATTGAACCGCGTTGTCCATTATAATAGTTTGGGGAATGCCATGAACTAGGAAAACTGAATTTTCCAAAAGATTAATAATATTAGCTGAAGTAGCACGTTTAAGGGGAAAAATCATAGTATATTTAGTAAAATTGCAGTTAATTACTAGAATATACTGATTTCGTCTACGAGTCATAGGTAATGGACCCATAAGATCTAAGGATATAGTTTGAAAAGGTCTGGAGCAAAGTTTGGGTTTACCCATAAGACCATAGGGAGAATGATTAGGGTGTTTGTAGGTTAAGCAGGTTTCACAAGACGAGATTAATTTGGCAATGTCCTTAAACATACCAGGCCAATAGTATTTTAAAGATATTTTCTTGAATGTCTTGAAGATACCAAGATGGAGTTCTGAAGGGGAACCATGGTTAACTTCAATAAGTGCATGTCTATCTTGAGGTAGTGGAACTTCTTTCCAAATAAAGTCATCGTTTAGACGATCGAGAGAATGGATGCAGCGGTAAAGTTTGTTATCCCTGATAGTGTAGTTGGGATATGCGTCTGGGTTGTTAGAGCATCCGAGAAAAATCTTGTTGTAGTGCTCAAGTTCACGATCAGGTGGTTCTTCAATCGTAATAGGATGTACGCCTTGAGGTGAAGTTTCTCGTGTATCAGGACGTTTTTGATTCTTATGTCTTGATAATAAATCTGGAACAACGTTATCCTTTCCTTTTTTATGTTTCAGGACAAAGTTAAAGCATGATAAGCGTAAAGTCCAGCGAGCAAGTCTTCCTGATGGATTTGATAAGTTCTGAAACCATTTAAGTGCAGCATGGTCAGTATATATTGTAAATTCTTTACCATTGTCTAGGTAACATCGCCAATGTTCTAACGCAGTTATTACAGCCAATGTTTCTCTTTCAGTAGTTGAGTAGTTCTGTTAATTTTTATTTAGTGCTCTACTCATGTAAGCAATCACGACTTCTTTGTCATCTTGATGTTGAGTAAGCATTGCTCCTATGCCATAATTTGATGCATCACAATGTACAGAGAAGGGTAGTTTGAAGTTAGGGCAAGCAAGGACAGGAGCAGTTACCAAGGCTTCTTTAAGTTTCTGGAAAGCAGCTGCAGCTTGTGAATTCCATAAAAATTTAGGAGCGTTCTTCCCGGAACAGGTTAGTCGGTTGAGTGGAGAGGCAATAGTGCTAAAGTTTGGAATGAATCTTCTGAACCAGCTGCAGGTGCCTATGAATCTTCGTACTTCTTTTCTGCAAGTAGGTACAGGATATTCTAAAATAGCTTTTATTTTATCTGGATCAGCACGTAGACCATACTCGTCCACTAGAAAACCAAGGAATTTCAGTTCTTTCTTGAAGAATTGACTCTTCTCAAAGTTAATAGTCAGATTAGCATATGAAATATATCAGTCTTGTTCCGTATTTCTACATGGTTGCACGTGTACAAAATTATTCCTCTGTTGTGTTCAGTTAACTCATAGCATTTTGTTTTTAATCAACAGTGCATTTCGGGTGTGTTTGCTTTAAATTTTGTCAGCGACAACGATCGAGCGCGTACGGGAAAGTTAGAGATTCGGTAGTGCTAAGACTCATTAATCACTAGTTTGCGAGTAAAGGATAGCCAACGTGTGCTTTGCTGCGCCCTGCTTATACCGCCGCCGTGTTAATCGCTTATATCTCACGCAAATTGCAATAGCTATCGTGATAACACTGCTACCTTCGATTACATCTGTTTATAAAATAATTTCAGCTAAAAATGAGTGTTCATAGAAGCCCGCCAAAAGGATCGGGATCATATCCTGATGTATCAAAGCTCAGCGAAGATGCTCATTTCGTACAAAGGAAGAGAAAATTACCGGATTGCCAATGTGACTTTCAAGAGATGATGATAGATTTTCAAAATAAAATTACTGCCTCAATAAATAATGTGCTTGAGAGCCATAATAACAACATAAAGTCTTCTTTGAATGCTCTTCGTGACGATTTAAGTAAGTTTAAACAGCAATTGCATGATATGAAGTTCACCACCGAGAAATTATCAAATGAACAAACTGTCCTCAAAAATGATATTTCCTTATTGAAATCCTCTACTGACCAAAATAACCTTAAATTTGAATCAATCTCAAAGGATATATATGCCTTACAATCTACCGTCAATAACTTATCAGAACAGCAACAAGCGAGGGAACAACAAGGAAGGATCAATAATTTAGAAATATCAGGAGTACCTTTTACTAAGAGTGAAAATTTACTAACTATTGTTCACAACATCGCAACAAAGATTGGTTTCCCTTTGGAGTCATCGGATATCGATTACATCCACCGTGTTCGACGTTTTAACTCCAAAAGTAGCGATAATACAAACATTGCTGATGGCAGATCGCGAAACTTCTCCCTGACTCCTAATATAATCGTTAGGTTTACACAAAGAAAGCGGAAATCTGATATGCTTGCAGCTGTGCGTGCCCGACGAGGGTTGACAACAGTGGACGCTGGTGTGGACGGCCCGTCTAAGCCTATTTTTATTAGTGATCATTTATCGCCACGTAATAAATTATTATATAAGCAAGTGCGTCTAATTGCTAAAGAAAAAAGCTATAAATATGTTTGGTTGTCAGATTGTAAGATATTTGTACGTAAAAATGACGAGTCGAAAGCATTACTGGTAACTAGTGAAGTCGACCTTATTAGAATTAAGTGACTATGCTTACTTTGTATATTTAATTTAAACCATTCAAATATTCTATGTAACTATTCATATATATCAAGTTTTAATTTTAATCTCACTAAAATAATGTCTTTGTTAATTTGGTCTAAGATAAGATGTTTATATTACGTATTTATATTCTTACATGTTCGTGGAACGGTGTTAATTACAATTTTTAAAATACGATGACACAAACTTTGCTATTTATTATCAAAATGTGAGGGGTTTACGCACTAAATCACATAACTTTCTTAATGCAATATTGTGCAACAATTACGATGCGATTTGTTTAACCGAAACTTGGCTTAACGATAACTTTTACAACTCAGAATACTTTGACAACCGTTATCTGGTATACCGTTGTGATCGTAGTGTTGCATTAAGTGGGCACGAGCGTGGTGGTGGTGTGTTAATTGCGGTTCGCCGTGAGTTGTGTCCTCAACACCGCGTAGACATGCGCGCTGCGCCACCGTCGGAGGAGGTATGGGTGTCGGTGCCGCTGAACGCGATTACCGTTCCTACTTCGTCCGTTCAGTTTAGGAACACACCTCGCTATCTGCATTTAATATCCACATATATAGCACACGGCAATAATCATGAGCTATTATTGACTTCTTTCTATGATAGGGTAAACGAATTTATGAACTGTAATTCTAATGATATTTTTCTTATTCTCGGTGACTTTAATGTGACTAATGCTTGTTGGCATTATAATATAACCACTAATACCATGGATGTTCAAACAAACAATGACAGATTAGCTTGTCTCACTGCCGACTTTATGCATTTATCGTTACTATCACAATTCAACTCTCAATTTAATGTAAATAATAGACTTCTAGACTTAGTTTTTTGTAATAAAAACTGTTCAGTGGCTTCTAGCGTATACCCATTAGTGCCGCAAGATAATCATCATAAAGCTTTAGAAATAGATTTAAAATTATTTTCTTCTGCTATGCTTAACGTTGCTAATATTAAGAAAAAACTTTTCTACAAAGCCGACTTTGACTCAATTAATACTTCCTTAAATTCGATTGACTGGGAGGCAACTTTTAGCACTATGAAGTCCGACGTAGAATCAATGACTTCGTACTTTTATGATGTGCTTGATGGGCTTGTGGACAAACACGTACCGACGCATTGTCTTACTACCAAAAATAAATTTCCTCCGTGGTTTAATAAACCTCTAATTAAATTATCAAAAGAAAAATATAAATTTCATAAGAAATGGAAACGATATGGTAACTTATGCGATTATCAAACTTTCTCCATTCTGAGACATCGTTTTAAGAAAATGGAGAAAAATTGTTACAAAAGGTTTATTGAAATTGCTGAAGAAAAAATTAAAGAGAATCCAAAATATTTTTGGTCTTTTGTAAAATCTAAAAATTCTACAAACGACATTCCAGATAGAATGTTATACAAAGGTAAACTTTTATCTAGTGGCAGTGAGATTTGCGATGCGTTCAATCAATATTTTCATTCCGTTTTTTTATCCAGAAATGATTCTCTTATTAAAAATCATTCTATTAGCTCTTATCCCCTCTCAACGTTAGATATAAACTCTGTTAATATTGACTATGATATTGTTCTTAAAGAATTAAAAAATATCAACGTTCGTAAGGGCGCAGGTTTTGATAACATTCATCCCATTTTAATCTCCAAATGTGCCAAAGAACTCGCAAAACCTATAACCATAATTTTTCGAACTTCTATTGAAACCGGTGTTTATCCTAGTAAGTGGAAAAAATCTTTAATAACTCCTATTCCAAAAAATAACAGAAAAGATATAATTACTGAGTATAGACCGATTTCCAAATTATGTGTTTTGGGAAAGGTTCTTGAAAAAATTGTCACATCCTATATTTCGTTTTCAGTTCGTAATTACATATGTCAACAACAACATGGTTTCTTTAAACACCGTAGTGTTGATACCAATATGGTAACTTTTACTGATTATTTGTCGAAGGCCATGGATAATAACTTACAAGTGGATGTTGTATACACAGATTTTTCCAAGGCTTTTGATAAGCTAAATTACGATCTTCTTATTGAGAAGCTTACAAGGGCTGGCATTCACGGCAGCCTTCTCAGGTGGATTCGATCCTATATTGAAAATAGATGTCAAGCAGTTTGTGTAAAGGGATACTCTTCACTATTTATACCCGTAACTTCAGGCGTGCCTCAAGGATCACACTTAGGCCCTTTGCTGTTTTCGTTATATATTAATGATATAGGACTTGCACTAAAGAATAGCGATTACTTACTTTATGCCGACGATACAAAGTTATTTCGAGTTATCGAAACAGTTGATGACTGTGTAAAGCTGCAAAAAGACGTAACTTCTCTATTTGATTACTGTTCAAATAACCAACTATATCTCAATATTGATAAATGCCATATCATATCTTACACACGTAAAGTCAACAGTATAATATTTGATTACAGCTTGAATGATATTACCATTAAAAGAGTAGATAGTATTAGAGATCTGGGTATAATAATGGATTCAAAATTGTCATTCAATCTACATATTGATTATATATTAAGCAATGCATTTCGTAGCTTGGGATTTATTCTCAGGATTAGCAAACCCTTTAACAAAACCATAACGCTAAAAACTCTATACTTTTCTTTTATTCGGTCAATCTTAGATTTTTGTAGTACTGTATGGAGTCCCTGTTATCATATACATAGGAATAGAATTGAAAGAGTACAAAAGACATTCCTTAGGTCACTTAACTATCGTAATAATATTACTAACGAATCATATGATGAATCTTTGCGTAGGTATAAATTATTATCCCTTTGCGATAGACGCAAATTGTTTGATATAATCTTTTTATATAAAATTTTGAATAATTTAATTGACTCTTCTCAACTTCTCTCAAAGGTGTCACTTATTGCTCGTGTTCGTCTTCCGGTGCGATCCTCACGTAAAACACCACTTTTTGTTCCTCCGCAGTTACGTAAAAGATATACTCGTAATTCATTCTTATACCGTTCCACTGACATATATAATAAGCAATTTACTAATATCGACCTTTTTAATTCATCTCTCAATTCCTTAAAACAGACATTAAAAAATAATTTAAGTAAGGTTTGCTAGTGAGTTGCATTTTTTTTGAATTGATATTCTAATTTTAATTATGTTTATGTACTTAGTTTTTTTTTTGTTATGTTAATAGTCACTATGTAGTGTTACCATGTAACTTTCTTTTAAATTTTGTTTAAGTTTTCGGCACTGTAGGTCAATTTATAATAGATAAGTTTTAGTATTTTATTTCTTTAGTATACGACTGTTTGTTGCCAAAATAAATTAAAAAAAAAAAAAAAAAAAAAAGAAAGTTTTTCATGAACTTTCATGAGAAGCGATATGTGTTCATCAAAAGTTTCGCTAATTATAACGATGTCATCCGGATAGTAAAATACCTTGTTCTCAAATTCAGGAGTAAAAAGCATATCCATTAGTCTTTGTAGAGTTGCAGGTGAGTTAGTGAGACCAAAAGGCATTACCTTGAATCTAAACATACTTCTTCCAGGTACATAAAATGCAGTTTTATCTTTATCAGCAGGATTCAAGGGAATCTCCCAAAATGCTTTCGCAATGTCGATGCTTGATAAGTATTTGGCATTCTTCAGGTTGTCCAAAATTTCGCTTATTAGTGGCAGACTATAAGCATCACGACGTGTAACTGAGTTAAGCTTCCTGCTGTCTACGCAGAAACGCCATTCACCATTCTTCTTCGGAGTGATGAGAACTGGAGATAACCAAGGACTTTCGCATTGTTCAATGACGTTCCATCCCAGCATCTTATCAACTTCATTAATTAACGCCTTTTGTTTTTCAGGAGACAGTCTGTAACATCTTTGTTTGATTGGAAGAGAATCACCAGTATCAATCTTGTGGGTGATTAAGTGTGTGCTCCCCAGGATACCTTTTTCTTCAAAAGAAATTGTCTTGAAGCGTTGGATGATGTCGTTAGCGATGTCCTTTTGGTTAGGAGTTAAATGCTCATAAGGTAAAACTTTAATATCTTTAGTTTTGATAGCAGAGCATTTAGATTCTGTAAAGTTAAGAGAAGATAAAACACTAGGTAACAGATTAAATTTTCTCCAAAAGTCAATACCTAGTATTAGCGAAGGAAATATTTCCGGAAAAACATAAGCTTTAATCAAATGAGTTTGATTATTGAAATGAACAGGTAAGTCAAAATAACCCAAGGAATTAACTTTTTGATTATTAGCAGTAGAGACAGTAATAAGATCTGACTTGAAAAGTTTACAGCCCAGTTTAAGAATTTCCAAATGAGAATTATTACCCAGAATAGTTACTGAGCTGCCAGAATCTAGTAAACCAGATAAAGTTAAGTCATAAATTTTGACATTAACGAATGGACGATTAAGATCTTGTTCTTTGGAGTAGAGTGTAGAAGAGATTTTGTAACAAGAAAAGAAGTTTTGAATTGTTTTAATCCAACTAGCCCAATCGTCATTATCAAAGTTTAAGTTACTTTTCAAGTCAGCAGTTAGTTTTTTGAACTAGTATGTGGTTTGGGAGAACAAGTAGGGCAATCTGCAGTTTTAAAACCTTTAAGACCACATTTGAAACAAATCACGAATCGTGGTTGAGTACAAGTGTTCAAAGTATGACCTTGTTATGACCTAGTTTGAGAGAGACTATTAACTTGTCTAGAAGGGTATTTGTAGGATGAAGTGAATTTATTCATAAAGGGAGGAGAAGGTTGTGAGTTATTAGAATTTGAAGAGCCAACTGAACTTGAAGTGGAATGCTTGTAGTTGAATTCAGAAATAAGAGGACTTTGTTGTAAATTTGGTTCTTTAAATTGTTTGTCTCTGTCAAGGAACTTTTCATAGTTTTGGCAAGTAGCCAGAAGAGAGTCGATAGAGTCAATGTCTTTTAGAGCTACGAAGACTGAATAACATGGGCGAATATTCCTCAAAATAATCTCCAATTGTTCCGTTTCAGAGAGTTTCTTCGAAAGACGAGAGAACATTCCAGACATGATGGAAATATAGATGACGATAGGTTCATCACGGCCTTGAGTTCGGTTCCTAATCGCTTCTAGAAGTTTATAATCATAATCAAAACCACCAAAGTCTTTGATTAATAAAGAGGAAAGTTCGTTCCAAGTTAAGTTTGGATTCTGATTATATTTAAATCTGAACCAATGAAGAGCATTATCGGTGAAAATTTCAAATGCTTGAGAGATCAACAAGTCTTTGGATAAGCCACGAGCTAAGCAGTATTCTTCAAGTTTTTGAAGAAAGGATCTTGGACAGCTTTTACCATTGAAGGTGTGTCTTTTCAGATCTTTGAAGACGTTAGTTGGAGAAAAAGATTGTGGTGGTGAAGGATACGAGGTATGGATCTTAACAAAAGATTGAGAAACAAGAGGAGGTTCCACGACAGTCAGGTCAACAGGAGGGTCAAGTGATGGAGAGTCATTTTCAGTTGGAGGTGGAGTCAAGGATTCGAATTGTTTAGTAATAGCGTCAAATTTCATCTTCAAAGTATCAAAAATAGCTTTAAAGTCTGTGTACGAGCAAGTACATGATATTTCAACAGTTTAGAAAATAATGCTGATATCGCGCCTGCGCGCGCGACACGTTCACTATAATTACATTTTTTATTCATAAGTATTTTGAGTACAATAAACGCTCTCTACGGAAACGGATACAGTTTTAATTACCACATCCCGTAACGTAGAAGATACTACCTACATTAATATACTACATATCAATTATATGTAGAGGGTCACAATTCACAAAATACCCCCTACATTTTGGTCCTTCGAGCTTTCGACGTGAACTAAGACTTGCATATTACGTCTACAATAGTTCAACAGTAAAGTGTATTTGAAAAAAAAAAAAAAAGAGTAATTCGTGATTCTATCCGTAGTGTCACTTTGGTTGCTGGCCTCCCACAAGCGGGTCTCACCAGCTTGATTGAGGTGCATACTACGGTAAGAGTCGCAGTCACACGTATCTGAAACCAACTATTTACAACATCGTTCTTAAACCATGGAGAACCTACTTCAACAACAGAGAACAATCATTGAATCTATCCTTAAAATTGAGGCTAACTTCAAAAAGGATTCTGATTCACGTAAGTCAGGAACATACATACAGAAAAGGTTGGATGCTTTGAATGCTCAATGGGAGGTGTTCAACATGAATCATGGTGTTCTAAAAAAAACAGACAGTGACTTGGATGACGACTATTTCATCAATGATACCTACACCACCACAAAGAAGCGGTACGAAGCGATTCGTGACATGCTGGCGAACTACGAGGTGAAAACTGCGGAAACTGGAGTACCATCAAGGTCTGATGAGTTCATTAGCCAACAACGCACTAATTTCCGGGCGCTCTCTAGGGTGATTAAAAACATCAACACCAAAGAGTTGACAGAAAAGTGGGAAATTTGTGACAAACTGAATTCGCTGCAGTCTCGCTGGAAACTGATCGACGAACTCCACTGGCAAATCGATAACCTGACTTCTGGCGGTGATGTAGGCTACGAAGAAGAGTTTTCTGCATACGAAACCTTGTACGAAACTACAAAAAGGGATTTGAATCGTAAGCTTAACTCAGTATCTCAACAGCATCAGCAAGTGCCTACAATTGAGATTCCTTCCTTTTCTGGTAATTATACCCAGTGGCCTACATTCATGGACCTCTACTGTGAAGCCATCCACAACAATGTCATGTTGACAAAAACGCAAAAGATGCAGCACCTCAAGGGCAAACTTAAAGGCGAGGCGGAGCGCATCGTACAGCATCTTACAGTATCAGCTGATAATTACGACACCTGTTGGGAGATACTCACCCATAGGTACAACAACCGACAACTTTTGTTTACAAAACATATACAAACCCTTATGGGACAAACGGCGTTGCAAACACAGAATGCATACGAACTGAAGAAGCTACATGACACAAGTGTCGAGACCATACATGCTATTCACAATCTGGGCATCGACACAACGACTTGGGATCCGATCCTGGTGCACATTCTCACTGGCAAATTGGACTCCGACACGTATGCAGCCTACATGGAGATCAGAAAGGCTCCGAGAGAGCTACCTTCCTTGGATGAGCTGATAAACTTCTTGGAAAACAAGTTTACTGCGCTTGAACCTGTTCAAAAGAAGAGACAGACACCTAACAAGTCAAACAATTCGACCAACAAGGAGGCAACAGCTCAATTTAAGAAGGACTTTAACAACACCAACAGGCGTAGTTTTCTTCGAGCATATCATACAAGCACAGACAGAAATTGCCCGCTGTGTAAAAACAATCATATTTTACACTACTGCAAGTCGTTTCAAGACATGTCACCGGAAGACAAAATGAGGTCAATTTCGCAACTACATATTTGTCGCAATTGCCTGTACTTACACAACGACAATAAATGCAACTCCAACAAAAGATGCCGCGTGTGCAAAGAAGCACACCACACAACATTGCACGATATTTACCGCAAAGTTGAAATCGCGGTCTCAAATAACGTTATACCTAGCAACAAGCCACATACGTCACAGCAAAAGGCAAACCACGTGTCTGGAAATTATAACGAAGTCCTATTAGCGACCGTTCAGCTCTTCACCTCGAACTTGTCCCCGATCTCAGCACAGTGGCTTTTCTGAACGCCTTGAAACGAATGTGTGCCCGCCGAGGAAAGCCTCGTCACATCTACAGCGACAACGGCACCAACTTCGTGGGCGCAGCAAGAGCATTGGAAAAACAACGAAAGGAGGCATTACAATGCTACATAAACAATGACGTCATAACTAACATATCAGAGTGGGGCATTGAATGGCATTTTAACGCTCCTTCCTGGCCTACTGCTGGTGGACTCTACGAAGCTGCAGTAAAAAGCCTGAAACATCACCTCAAACGAGTACTTGGGGATCAAAAACTTACGTTCGAGGAATTTTCTACACTGTTGGCGCAGATTGAAGGATGTCTCAACTCTCGCCCCTTGGTGGCGTTGTCAGAGAATATCGAAGACCTTGACTGCTTGACACCAGCTCACTTCCTAATCGGCGAGCCTTCTCTAGAATCACCACTATCCGCTGAGGGTAATGACATGACCTTCTCTACAAGATGGCAACTTACGGAGAAAATGTACAAGGACTTCTGGAGAAGGTGGTCTACTGACTATCTTCAAACTCTACAAACTCGAAGCAAATGGCACTTCCCTACTAAAAACTTAGAAGTTGGGGACGTCGTTATCGTCAGAGAAGACAACATTCCTCCTGCCAAATGGATCCTGGGACGGGTGTTGGAGACTCACCCAGGTGCGGACGGCCGGGTACGAGTCGTCACACTGAAAACTAAAACAAGTAATATGAAGCGACCGATTACAAAATTGTCACGCCTTCCGTTGGATCCGTCATCTTATACAACTGCATCTTCTGACGTTGACACTACGAAGCCTGCAATAAATACGCAAAGAAAACGAAGAAACAACAACGGCAAAAAACACTTCAACAACCTTTTTTGTACGTTACTACTTATATTTTCGATGTGTGTTGGACCTACTACGCAACAAATGATCAACATAACAAGGCTTAGCAGTTCAAGAGTCGTTTATTTTGACAAGGTGTCTGATGTGCAGATTATTCAAGATACGTGGAAAATGGTTGTATACTACAACATGACGACATATTGGCGGAGTTTGGACAACATACAAAACTATGTCAACCATTTGAACACATTATGCAAGAATGAAGCAGCCTATCTTACAATTTCATCCCAGTTTCAACACGAACTTAACGAAATTCAACACTATAACGATATCTTACGATCAGAACATGGACCGTCTCGAAGAAGAAGAGGACTAGTGAATGGAATAGGATACCTAGCAAACTCCCTTTTTGGTACTCTGGATGAGAGATTTGCCAATCAGTACGTGAAGGATATCAACATAATCCAGTCAAACGAAAATCATCTATTGAATCTCTACAAAAATCACACATCGATCATCGAAAGTGAATATAATCTTCTAAAAAGAAACGAGGAAGTAATGAACACACAATTTCGTATCATCGACAATCATCTCGCTGAAACGGAAAAACGCATACAACTCAGCCATGACAATGCTATGTACATAACAGCTACCGCTCTGGCCGTGAACTTGATCATTTCAAACATACGACAAATACAACAGCAACTCCTAGACCTAGTAACTGACGTGAAGGACGGGAGAGTTGACACCCATCTCATCAAGCCCAACCAATTTGAAGATCAGCTCAACATCATCTCCGGTCATTTACCAAGCGAGTTATCGCTACCCTGTGTGAACACACGCCATTGCACGCGAAGCCTATACAAGCTGGCGCGAGTGCACGTGCGCTTAACAAGTGCATACATAATATTCGAAGTGAAGCTACCGCTAATAAACAACGAACAATATGAACTTAACCACATCATTCCTATTCCGCAAATAACTGGACACACAGAGAAAACTATAGTACTCACATCTGAATACCTTGCTGTAAACCTAAAAGGGGACATGATAATACCCTTAGAAAACCGAGATGTATCATCATGCTTAAATCTGCAAGAAAACAAAATGTTATGTGCTATCAATCAACCTATTTACAACATTAAGGTAGCCGATACATTATGTGAAGCGCAAATATTAAACAATGGCGACTCATCAACATGCCGCACAAGAGTATTGGATTGCAACGACAGGTGGGTGCGATTACACAATCGTGGCGCGTGGCTGTTCTCCTGTTGCGAAGACTGCACGATGCGCATTTTCTGCCCAGCTGGAGTGACGTCACAGCACTTACACGGCACGGGGATTATGTTACTCGGACTTGGGTGTATGCTCAAGGGAGAAAGCTTCATCATTCATGCTCGCAACGACTATCACAGCGAGTTGAAACTAACAGGCAGTGAAGAAAGAATGTACATGCGTGAATCAAGCCTGAACCACATACTGACAGACTTTAATCATACATTTGGACCTGAAGATCATAAAGACGCCTTACAAGAGCTGAAAAACAACATTGATAAGGTCAAGGAACAGCAACAAACACTGAGTGTACAATCACTCACACATGACACACACAACTATGTGTTGTACACCGTAGTCGGATTTATTATTGTAGCCTTCATTGCATGGGGGACATTCCGGCTGAAAAGAAGACGTCAAGGCTGCAGCGTGAATCTTCGCGACAAGCCAGACCCCAACAATGTCGAGCAGCCAACCCAAGGACATTCATCGGAGCATGGGGTCTCGGACATCGATAGTGTGGATGCGGTGATCGCTACGGCTGCCCGTAAACTCAATAGGGGTTCATCGCCTTAAACTTTCTTCTTGTTTATAAAATTGGCAAGATGTACGAGCAAGTACATGATATTTCAACAGTTTAGAAAATAATGCTGATATCGCGCCTGCGCGCGCGACACGTTCACTATAATTACATTTTTTATTCATAAGTATTTTGAGTACAATAAACGCTCTCTACGGAAACGGACACAGTTTTAATTACCACATCCCGTAACGTAGAAGATACTACCTACATTAATATACTACATATCAATTATATGTAGAGGGTCACAATTCACAAAATACCCCCTACAGTCTGGATATAAGTCAGTATCTATTCGCTCCAATCTGTAATAAACATGATTAATAAAAGTTTCTATTAGTCGTAAGTATTTGGTTTCACCTTGTAAAAATTTTTCAATTTTACAGTCCAGGTAGGTCAAAGTAGAACCAATTTGAGACAAGTCATCCTCGATCGGAATTGGAGAGGTCAGAATATCTTCAGGGTGAGAATTAACAACTAAACGCAAAATCTGTTTTTTTAGAAGCAAAACAGTATTAGCTGGTTCCTCACATCTAATCTTCACTTCGTATTCGAGTTCAGTCTTGTTAAGGAATTCGTACTTAATAATCCTTTTCATTGTTATAATTGTTAAGTTTAAAAAATAAAAATTTAATTAAAAATTGTACCTGTTTAAGTTATCAAGAATAAAAATATTAAAGTGATGAATGTAAGTGAAGTGTTATATGTAGGTCTAAATATAATCCAAATAAGTTGAAAAACTAGATGAAGTTTTGTTTTAGAATTTGGAAGATATGATAAGGATGAGTAAATAAAGAGTTAAGAATGAAAGAGAAAGCAATTAAATCAAAAGGAAATGGATAAGGCGTAGTTAAGGTGAAGAAAAGAGAAAAAAGAAAAATTAAGAGAGAAGAACTTTTACGTCGGGCGCCAAAATGTCGTAAAGCGACAATTAAAAACTAAAGAACCTAACCTAACAATGAAACAACCAAAAAGAAAATAATTTATTTAAAATTTGTAAAGATATTTACAGTTTCTTTTATAAAATGTAAAGCGACAATTAAAAAACTATAGAACCTAACCTAACGAAACAACCAAAAAGAAAATTATTTAAAATTTGTAAAGATATTTACAGTTTCTTATATAAAAAAGATATGAAGGTGATGATGGGCTGTAATGATGATAGTGAATTACAATTTTTAAATAAAAAAAGTTAATAAAGATAATTGAGTACGGAAACAATGTATGCACAGGCTATGCCTGTGGTAGATGCACAACGCCTAATCTAGGTACACGCAGTGCTTGAAGTAGGCACACACAGCGACCAGAATGAGCACACACAATACCCGGAGTAGACACACACAGCGCCTGGAGTAGTCACGCAGCGTCTGGAGTAGGTCCACGCAGCGTCTGGAGTAGGTACACACAGCGTATTGAGCAGGTACACGCAGCACTTAAAGTAGGCACACACACCACTCGGAGTAAGCACACACAACGCCCGGAGTAGACACGCAGCGTCTGGAGTAGGAACACGCAGCGCTTGAGACAAGCACGCACAGCAGCCGAAGATAGCGCGGCACTAATAGGTGGAGGCGTAGGCGTGGCTAGGCGACGACTTCAGGAGAAGGCAGAGGCTTGCAAGATCCCGAGGCAGTGCGGATAAAGCCTTTAAGAGGTGCTTCTTGTATCAAAGCTGAAGTGAGAACCTCTATTGGCCGATTGTTCGGCTTTTATACTTTTTGACGGATCTGGGATAAGAACGAGAAATTAAATTTGAAATTATTTATATTAAAAGCAAATTTTTGTAAATGGCCAAGAAGAAAAGAGTATTTTTGAAGTAAAAACATCAGGCCGGTAACGATATTTGAATAAAAATTGCCATGACAACCAGATAAACAACGATGTCAAAACATGTCAAATTTTGGTTTTAGGCTCGTAATAGAGAAACGGCAAGATTTAAGTGAAAAATGAGATATTATTGATATAGGAAAAAAGGTAGCGCAACAGCGCGCACGAAGCCCGAAATTGCAGAGTTACGGAGAACTAAATAAAAGACCGAAAAAGGTAGACTCCATTGACATCGATTTAAAAAGTGCTGATAACGTGAAAATACGACGTGAAAATGATTTGTTATTGTGTTAATGTTACAGGTTCCTATGGAAATAAAGGTGATGCAAAATATCCAGTTTTGAGATGAATGCAGAAAATCAAAAACAGAATGGAAAAATAAATTTAAAATAGTGTAAAATGGTATGTAAGTAGCATAACACTACAGATACTGGAGCTGGAAGAAGAGGTAGACAAGTTGCGCTGGCATATTATTGGATTGTCCGAGGTCCGAAGAGAGGGGGAGGACACGGCAATCCTCGAGTCCGGCAACTTGTTCTATCACCGGGAGGGCGACCATCTGTCCCAAGGAGGTGTCGGATTTATCGTCCACAAGTCTCTCGTTAACAACGTTGTAAAGATTGGGAGTGTGTCGACGAGGGTCGCGTACCTGATACTCAGAATCACCAAACGGTATTCGCCGAAGGTCATTCAGGTTTACGCACCAACCTCGGCACATTCCGATGAGGAGGTGGAGGAAATGTATGAGGATATTTCCAGAGCTATACATTCCTCCAAAACCCACTACATGGTGTTGATGGGAGACTTCAACGCAAAACTAGGCACAAGAGAAAGCGGTGAGCTGAAGGTAGGGAAATTTGGAGTAGGGCAACGGAACCGGAGGGGCCAGCAGCTGGCCGACTTTATGGAGAAAGAGGGACTCTTTATGATTAACTCTTTCTTCCAGAAGCGGCCCCACAGGAAGTGGACCTGGTCGAGCCCCGACGGTTCGACAAATAATGAGATTGACTTCATTATGACGACCAAACGCCAACTGTTTAGTGATGTCTCAGTGATCGCAAGGGTGAAAACTGGCAGCGATCACCGAATGGTTAGAGGCACACTGAACCTAAACGTTAAGTTGGAGAGGTCTCGTCTAATGAAGTCAACGCTCCGTCCCCCTCGTGCTCTAATCCAGAATCCCGAAACCTTTCAGCTCGAGTTACGTAACCGCTTCCAGTGCCTAGAAGATTGCAATGCAGTGGACGATATGAACGACAAGCTCGTGGAAACTGTCCATGCGGTCGGAGCTAAGTTCTGCAAGAACCGCCGCAGAAGAACACAAAAACTCTCCGATCACACTCTTAATCTCATGGCTGTTAGACGGGAGATGAGGCTGTAATCGTCAACAGATTTAACAGCATACAGGCAACTGATCAGACATATCTCCAAATGCATGCGGCGAGACTTACGCAACTTTAATACTTCTCGTATTAAAGAAGCGATCGAGCGGAACCAGGGCTCCAAAGTCTTTGCCAGAGATCTGTCTGCCAGAAAGAGCCAACTGTCAAAGCTGAAGACTGAGTGTGGCACCATCGTTTCCGGGACACCTGAGATTCCGAGTGAGATTAAGAGGTTCTATGGGCAGCTGTACACATCATCGTTGGAGCCACACGCAAGTGTGAGTAACGATCCAAGAGCAAGTCTTATCCGACACTATTCCGATGATATCCCGGACGTCAGTCTGAGCGAGATTAGAATGGCTCTCCACCACCTTAAAAACGGCAAGGCCCCGGGCGAAGATGGAATTACAGCGGAGCTTCTGAAAGCGGGTGGAAAACTGGTACTTGAAGTCCTTCAGAAACTCTTCAATTCCGTCCTCCTTGGTGGTACTACTCCGGAAGCGTGGAGCAGAAGCGTGGTGGTTTTGTTCTTTAAGAAAGGCGACAACGCTCTCTTGAAGAACTACAGACCGATTTCCCTTCTGAGCCGCGTCTACATGCTATTTTCGAGAGTCATTACGAATCGTCTCGCACGCAGACTCGACGACTTCCAGCCTCCCGAACAAGCCGGTTTCCGAAAAGGCTTCAGTACCATAGACCACATACATACCCTGCGGCAGATTGTACAGAAGACCGAAGATTACAATCTGCCACTTTGCCTGGCATATGTGGACTATGAGAAAACCTTTGATTCCGTCGAAATTTGGGCGGTGCTACAGTCCCTTCAGCGGTGCCAAGTTGACTGTCGGTACATCGAAGTGCTGAAGTGTTTGTACAGTAGGGCTACGATGGCTATCCGAGTACCGAACCAGAGTTCGAAACCTATCCAACTGCAGAGAGGTGTAAGACAGGGTGATGTTATATCCCCGAAACTCTTCACCGCTGCGTTGGAAGATGTTTTCAAGCTACTGGACTGGAAAGGATACGGTATTAACATCAATGGCGAGTACATCACTCACCTTCGATTTGCCGACGATATAGTCCTTATGGCAGAATCGCTGGAGGACTTAAGCATTATGCTCAATGACCTCAATAGTGCCTCCCAACGGATAGGTCTTAAGATGAACATGGACAAAACAAAGATCATGTTTAATGTCCATGTCACACCTGTGCCGGTAGTTGTTGGGAGCACTATGTTCGAAGTTGTTGACGAGTACGTTTACCTGGGACAAGTAGTCCGACTAGGTAAGTCCAACTTCGACCGGGAGGTCAATCGACGGATTCAACTCGGCTGGGCAGCGTTCGGGAAATTACGACATATCTTTTCGTCAGGTATACCTCAATCTCTAAAAACTAGATTGTACAACCAGTGCGTGTTGCCAGTGATGACTTACGGATCTGAGACGTGGTCCTTCACTGCTGGCCGTATGAGGACGCTTAAGGTCGCTCAGCGAGCTATGGAGAGGACTATGCTTGGAGTTTCTCTGCGTGATAGACTCAGAAATGAGGATATCCGCAGTAAAACCAAAGTGACCGACATAGCCCAACAGATTAGTAAGCTGAAGCGGCAATGGGCCTGCCATATAGCTCGAAGAACCGATAACCGATGGGGAAGAAAGGTTCTCGAGTGGCAGCCTCGTACCGGTAGGCGTAGTGTAGGGCGACCCCCCACTAGATGGAGTGAAGGAAGTCGATGGATGCAGGTGGCTCAGGACCGTGCTTTGTGGCATTACTTGGGGGAGGCCTATGTTCGGCAGTGGACTTGTGAAGGGCTGTAATGAATGAATGAAAAAAAAATACTGGAGGCAGGCAGCCCTATCGCATGTTTACGTAGCGCATGGCTGTAGGATTTATTTCAAAGATACGGCCGAGTTACAATACTGTATAAATAATATTACTGTGACGTAAGCGCATAGGTTGGTAGGTACTCAAATAATATTATGTTTGCGGCGAAATACGGAACGTCGACGACGGTGACACAGCGACCTTGTATGAACGCGTACAGCGAAATGCCGCCCGCACTCTGCGCATGCCCCTTTATCATAGAATTCACACAATTTTCGGAATTATTTCAATTAAAAGAGAAAAACGAACTTAAAAATTTAAATAAAGCGTGGAGAATATAAATTTTTTAATTATATATCCATTAGTGTTATCCTCAAATGATTAGAGCGTTGCGTTTAACAACAGATGCATGTAATCAAGAATTTTAGTCATTTTTTAAAAGTTGATTATAGATGTATTTATAGCACATAAAAATAAATTAGAACGTGGAATGTGATGATAAGATATCGAACATTAATAATGTACTTTTAGATGTAGTTTATTTTTCATAACTAATGAGATAATAGAGTCTGAAAAACGCACTTTCGCAACATTTTGGTCAGGGATACACCTTAAGAATAGGACTGACCCGCCATATTGTGTAATAATATTTTTTTACAAATAAATGTAAAAGAACCATGAAATAAAAGGTTTTAATCAGAATCTCACACCTCAATTATTAATTTAACTTATTTAATTAATAATATTATTTATTTATTTACATAGAACAATACAAATAGAAAACAAAAACTGGACTCAGAAATAAATATAAAAGTGGAAAATTAATTTTTTGCAAGCCGTACCATTGACGTTCCTATTCTTATTTGAATCGCACTGTACTAGAATTGGACAGCCCGGAACTTTTTGGTCTCTTGCCAAAGCGGTTAAGACAAACTTCTGTCCAGGGAAGTAGTGTAGGCTACACTGCTTCCCCGGGTAGAACCGGATAGTATACTAGCGCATACGGATTAAAAGAAAGCCGACTTGTTCGCATCACTCTTTGCTTGTAATTCATTTCTAGACAGTGGCAACAAAGTTCCAACTCAACTACCTCACTGAGGTACCTCTAATATGTCGGATATCCGCGCTTACAAAAGGGATCTTAAAACTTGAGGGGTCTAGGCGTGGACAAATCTAGTAAACCAGATGATATACCAGCCGTAGTCCTAAAGGCTTGTGCACCTAAGTTGTCTCCTGTGTCAACATGCGCTTGTTCTGCTTCTCACTTAGGACTGGAAATTGTGGTTACTGGTTAATGTAAAACATGACTCATAAGTCATCACAAAAGCAACCGTGCTGACCCTGCCAATTATCAGCCAATTTGAATCACTTCCATCCTCTGCAGGAATATGAAGCGGTACATTGAATGCCCACATACCTTATATAGTATACATATTGCAGAACAACCTCCTTACCGACTGCTAGTATTGGTTCTACCATAATTGGCCGACAACTTCGGTCGGACCTTTCGGGCGATGCTGCACACTTGAGGCGATGCTTTAGCTTCCCTTGTTGTATCTAAAGCCTTTGGCAGTGTCTGCTATGTTAGAATTTTAGGCCAGCTTTCATCCTTTGGTCTCTTCGAGTCTTTGTTAAAGCCTGTTTTTTCAAATCTAAGACGGCTAATGCCAGATTTCCTAATGGTTCGTTCTCTCCCCAATTCTCTTCCTGCTGCATATTAATTGCTTGCTTATACCCGGTATTTAAGGATACGCAGATGACAGCACAGTTGTGGGGAGATATCAAGCTGGGTGCTTGAAACAACCGGGATCAAATCCAATCCGAAAGAAAAGCTATAGCTGAACGTGTTTATAGGAGAAGGGTGACAAATGAGCACAAAGTCCACCTAATGATAAGTGGTTGCTGTAGCCCATAGACATCTACATCCATCCTCGATAACGAATCAAAATGCAAATGCGTTGTCACCCGTGAGGACTCAGACGGAATGCCTGCTTTCTAATAAAAATGGCCTCCAGTTCTCTAACCTTACCATACGAAACACAGCAGCGTTAAGCTGCTAGTTCACGCTGGTATTCTATGAGAGCGTGGTCCTTCCCGGTCGAGCCAACCTATTCGTGCTACAACTATACTACTAATAAAGTTGGTTTTTAATTTATATTAAAGGTTTAATTTTTCAATCTATCAATGATAACCGTTTCAATACAAAAAAAAACAATATCGAACGTCTATCTAAGCTAACGCTTCGCAGGGAGCACTGGCTTGTAATAAGTAAAAAAAAATATTATGAAACATTTTTTCTTTTGTTCGCAGAAAGATTGTGTGCCTGCTCGAGTATGGACGGAGATGGCATGGCGTAGTGGTGAAATGGCTGCGCCGCGGGTCGCGCATACAGCCGCACTCCTCGCCACGCTGCTTGCTTCGGTCATTTCCCACGCGCCGACACAAGAGCCTGTGAAATTCGAGGCTGCTTTTCAAGGTATGTTATAAGCATGTTAACCTTTTTTATTTTTATATAACTAACGTGGCAAAAAATACAACAGATCATAAATTAGGACAGACTCTGTCCATCAGTGGTCGCTGTGGTGTGTGCCTTTATTGCGCCTAAAGATTAATAGTTTTAAGGAGTGTTGCCAGAATCAGTATCAAATGCGGTTTTCTGCTCTTGTTTTCTCTTTAAAATAAAAACATGTTGTTAAAAGTTGGTGAATGCGATACTAAATAATGAAATGCTAATACTACGTACTGAGATAATACCAGCGTAAAATGGCAGCGTATTGCTACTGTGTTTCGTATGGTGAGTGTAGAGAACCGCAGACTCTTTATACTGGAAAAGAGGACATCCTTATTAGTCCTCAGAGGTGACAGCGTTTTTTCATTTTGACTCTCAATTGAGGATAAATATATATCTATGGACTATGGGCTACAGCATCCACTTACCTTCAGATGGAATGTGTGGTCGTTTGACAATTTTATTCTATAAAAAAAACGACGGGTTGCACTCCAGAAGTTCCGGCAGAAGTGAAAACTTGAATATTAACGATAGGGAACAATTTTGCACGAATTGCTTTAATTATCAGTATAAAAGTACTATCATTTATGTGGTAGAATACAATACTTATTTATTGTGCTATCGTACACAAACATGACAATTTATATTACATTAAAAAGTTTATCTTCTCCTACGCCGCGCTGACCTTCTACACTCCATCCGTTTAACGAATTTTCCATCAGGACACGTGTCCTGACGCGAATTTAACATTATTTACCCATTACAAAAAAATTGTACAACGCCGCTTAAGAAGTTTTCGTCTTACGAATTTTCGATCAGGTCACGTGTCCTGACGCGAGTTTAACATTTTTACTAATTACAAAAAAAGTGTACAACGCCGCTAAAGAAACTTCACTTCAAAAAAAAGGATGCAATACTTAATATACTGTATATAATGGTAAAGTAAGACAACTTTTTAACGCTGCTGCTTAATACCAAATTCACCTTGTGTTGGCGGCGTGGGAGATATCCCCATTTCGTCCCGTGGGTGAAATAAGTGTGGAAAATTTCAGAATGATTGAAATTGAAGCCTGTACTTAATAGAATCTTTGTTTCCTATTGAAGGTTTTTACTTGCCCTTAGATGTACAACAGGAAAAGCCGTAAATCATATGGAATTATATGACTCATGCCATGACAATACAATCTGATCATAGAATGATTTAACAGTTACGATTCTAGCCCATTTAACTTCCTGTTCGCCTTTCTAGGTTACGTCTGAAATACAACTGCACCACAAATTTATTTTAGTGTAGCAATAATCCATGCTAGGGATAGGCCTTTAGCAAGTTTGAAACTGATCGAATTACGAGGGAAGGTCAAATAACTAGCGTCTACAGATTTTTCTTGGGCGTCAAAATAGTTCGTAGGTCAAAGTTCTAGTGCGATGACATAGAAGAATGGTTTGCGATGATCAATCGCATTATTACAGTTGTAACCACTTTCTAGGATAAGAATTTTAGGTTTAGTTAAAGTGATAAAGGCTAATATGTATACTGCTCTAACTTATCGAAGTCCACTGCTGAACCATAGTCTATTACTGAATATAGGCTTCCCCCACAAATTTCCTCACAGGGGGATATTTGCCGAATACGTATAATGTCTATGAAATTACAAGTGTCTTCTTTATTTCAAAGAAAAAAAAGTCTAATTGTCAGTTTTTTATTTTTTGTTTATCATTATGTATTTTTTATTTTTTACGTGGTAGAGTCACTCTGCAGCTATATTATGGTTGTAGCATGAATGGGTCGGCTCGACATGTGAAGGACTACGCTCTCACAGAGTACCAGCGTAAAATAGCAGCTTAATGCTGCTGTGTTTCGTATGGTGAGTGTTGAGAACCGGAGACCCTTTTTATTGGAAACGAGACATTCCATCTTACTCCTCAGAGATGACAACTCATCCGAGTTTCGATTCTTAATCGAGGATAAATGTAGATAGTAGTCTATGGGCCACAGCATCCACGTATATTCTAAGTCTATGGCATCCACTTACCATCAGGTGGATTGTGTGCTCGTTTGTCACCCTTACTTTATATAAAAATTTACCATAAAAATATTAAAAAGAAGCAGATTTTGAAATACATTTACCGATATAAATGATCAGTTACTCTAACAACCTGTATGGTTTGCACGTGAAAACCCCTTCGGTTATAAAATTGACATAGCTGTCTGTTAATTTTCAACCCACCGGTCGACGTGGGTCGGATTATATAGCGAACCTCAATTAATTATAACATAACCCTCGCTGTGTCACAAATTTTGTCAAGGAGCTTAAGACAACCATTTTTAATCTGTGACCAATCCGGATATTTCATGACAGTTGAATATAACGAGACAAAGTTTCATCAAATGAATGACGCTATTAACATTATTTTTGCAATTGAATAAAATTACGGATTATGTATTATTATTATTATTATTATTATGTTTGAAATGTGGTAAGGCTGCGGGACTAGACAGAGTTACTGCTGAAATGGTCAAGTACGGTGGGCCTCGCGTCTGGGACAGCTTTCATCTGCTGTGCAATTTGTGCTGGCGGACGGGAGATGTCCCGGATAATTGGCGATCCGCGGTCATTGTGCCTTTATATAAAGGTAAAGGTTCACATTTTGACCGCGGGTGCTATCGGGCGATTAGCTTGACCAGTTTAGCAAGTAAAGTTTACTCGAAGGTTTTGACACGCAGGATGCAAGAGAAATCGGAAAGATTCTTATGGGAGGCACAATGCGGATTTAGACCTGGAAGAGGATGCACGGATCAAATGTTTTCTCTCCGCATGATCACGGAGAAGCTTCT
The DNA here is from genome assembly GCA_036936625.1 of Parnassius smintheus behrii. Classification (NCBI taxonomy): domain Eukaryota; kingdom Metazoa; phylum Arthropoda; class Insecta; order Lepidoptera; family Papilionidae; genus Parnassius; species Parnassius smintheus. The sequence continues at coordinate 35,851,952 of JAUPFT010000022.1, forward strand.
GAGTGTTAACCAGAGGATTTTCTGTGCTTTTGTGGATCTGGAGAAAGCATTTGATAAGGTTATAAGGAAGAAAATGTGGGAACTGTTGCCGGGATATGGTGTGGATGGTCGATTGTTAAGGGCTGTGCAGTCACTTTACTATGACTGTAAAGCCTGTGTGCGGGTAGGGCATGACCTGTCACCGATGTTTAGCGTCCAAGCGGGCGTAAAACAGGGTTGTGTCATGTCTTCCTGGCTGTTCATACTGTATCTCGACAGCTGTTTACAGAAGCTGAAAGATAGCTGTTTGGGTGTGAAATTGGGTGACATAAAAGTTAATTGTCTGCTGTATGCTGATGATGCAGTGCTTATTGCACCATCAGAAGCAGAACTGCAGGCATTAGTCACGTGTATGAAAGAGGAATGTGAAATTAAAGGTCTCCGTTTGAATGCTAATAAAACTAAGGTTCTGGTATTTGAAAAGGACGAAGAGAGAACGAAATGTGAAATATGGGTAAATCAGGAATGTCTAGAACAGGTAAATGAAATTGTATACTTGGGGAGTGCTTTCAGCCGGGATGGAAGATGTGATTTAGATGTGGATAGGCGTGTCGCTGCCGGAAACAAAGTCAATGGTGCCCTGAATGCATTAGTAAAAAGGCAAGGCGTGGTGAAGAGTGCACGCCTTGCAATACATAACGCAGTGTTGGTACCGACTTTGTTATATGGCAGCGAAACCTGGGTATGCCAGAAGAAGCATAAAAGCAAGTTGAATGCAGTGGAGATGCGATCTCTTCGTAAAATGTGGCGTTACCATAGCCGACCGAAAGCGAAACGAAGAGATTCGCAATATGGCAGGATTGAAAGATGACCTTATCACAAAAATTGATAGGGGCGTACTCCAATGGTTTGGGCACGTTGAACGAATGAGTGAAGACCGAATGGTGAAGAAAATATATAGAGCGAAAGTAAATATTAAAAGGTGTCGAGGTAGACCGAGACTAACTTTCGAAGACCATGTGAGCAAATTGCTCGAAGAGGGGAGGGTCAAGAGTACTCGGATACCTAGACGTGCATGTATGAAGAAGTTAATGAACCTGAAAGAAGCGAAAGAGGTATGTAAGGATCGTGACACTTGGCGATCTGTTCTCTCTGGCTACCCCGTTAGGGATTGTGCGTGACGATAAGTAAGTAAGTAAGTATGTATAACAGCTTTTGTATATTAATCGACCAAAAAGTAATATTAAAAAACTGAAAGTAGCCGGGCTAACTATGACATTGGGACGTCAAACATCTCAGCCCCCCCTGTGACCATGGGTACCATAAAGCACCCGAAACGTCGGGAATTAAAAAAAGTGAGTTCAAAATAAGTTAATTAAACGCGATAAAATCTGTATAAATAGTTTTGTTAACTATATGTTATCCATCGATCCATTTATTACAGGCTTCCCGAATAGATTGCTTTGCGGGGGGGGGGGGGGGGGGAGGGGGGGATTTCGTCATTGTTGACACGCTCAGCGAGCGGGTTGTTAACCGCAGTTTTTTTTATTGTTTTAAGTTGTTATCAGGAAGATGCTGCTGCCCATCTCCTGTCTGTCTCCCCCTGTCGTCTCTTACGACACCCACGGGAAGATACGGGGTAGTGGATATTTGTACATTATAATATGGATATTTGTATATTGATAAAACTACTATTATTAGTTTGCAAAATTGTTGCTGGACATGGAAGTTTTCGGGTGTATACTGGATAACCTTTTTTACTGTCTGGAAAAAATAGGGTGTAACATGTGAACGGTACAGTAGAAGCCTATGGCACTGATATATTTCAAAAAATTAAAACAAAAATATTGAATTAAATAAGTAAATTAGTAAAATCTATCGAAATTCAAATCATTATCCACCCTACTTTACGAGCGACAATAAAACAATGAATTTAGTAGGCATTATTACCATTCCGTATGACGAGAACCTCGTGAAAGCCGAAACAGATAAGCAATCAAAATATCTGGACCTGGCTCACGACGTGACCGACATGTGTGGTGGTCTGCCGACTGAAATTATTCCTGTAGTCGTCTCTGCAAACGGGCTAATTCCAGCCAGCCTCTCGGGTCATCTAAGGCGGCTAGGACTCCGTGACGGGCCGCTACGGGGTCAAATGCAGAAGGCGGTGCTCCTCGATACCGCCCGCATCGTCCGCCGGTTTCTTTCCCTTTCCCCCTAACCCTCCGCCGTTAGGTCTCCCCTGCCGAGGGCTTCCATCTGGTTTGGCTTTTGTTTATTTATGTATTATTTATTTATTTATGCGAGTATATTGTACATATTTATATTTCCTTCCATATTTATTATTTCCTTTTATATATTTATCCAGCCCAACCAGATGTGAATACTTTATCAATAACCCCCAATAATAATAATAGTATTTATTCAGACTATGTCCATAAAGATGTTAGTGGAAAAATAATATATACTTAAAACTAATGTTAGTATTTAACTTTTATTTTATAACAACCAATTAAACATCGCTCCTACATTACAAATATCTTATTTATTTTATTTAATTTTACATATAGGCTCAACTAGTGCTTCATAGTGGCAGAATCCCACCTATCAGCAAGTGTATTCAGGATGCTGTTGGTAGAGGTACGTAGTTGACTCAGTAATGAAGCGGACCTTTTACGTATAATGGCATGAAATCCATTCGTGTATGCGTAAAACGGCTCCAACGATTTTCATAAAATTTAGTGTCCAGAGAGTTTCGGGACAATAAATCGATCTAGCTAGGATTTATTTTTAGAAAATATATTTTAGTCCGTGCAAGCAATAGCCGTTCAGGCAATAAAAAAACTGCTACAATATAAGAAGGTAAATTTTTACAGGTTACTAACGATTTTTCTTTTTCAAGTTCCCTTCTTTTGTGAGAAAATCTATTTTTTCGAGCCCTTTTTTTAGTATTTTTTAAAAACACGAAAATTTAAATTAAACTAATTGCACTCATGATTTTTAATTCAAATAACCAGTTCAGTTTTTTGTATTATGTCAATAAGATCAAAAACTATTATTCATGTAATTTGTATATAAATGTAACTTAAAAAAACCGAGCAAAGCTCGGTCATATATATATATATATATATATATATATATATATATATATATATATATATATATATATATATATATATATATATATATATATATATATATATATATATATACAAGAGTTTCTCGTTTAAAGATGTAGGATAACATTTGAAAATCAATAAGAAGTAACATTATGACTTTAATAATGGACTGATCTCAAAATTTATGAGTACAGTTTACTAGTTAGGAATAAAGTTATTTGTAAAGATAAATTATAGCTTAAAGCAACTATGGTGTTTACTTTAGCTCGATTTGTACTTCGAACTCTCTTATTGAATGCGGTTAATAACGCCGTAAACGTGGATGGCCCTCGAAGGCGATGAAATACCGACACCAGAATCATTCCAAGGATAAGAAAGTCCACTTCGATCTGTCGTAAATGTTTAGCGTCTCCGCCTATCGTATTTTCCTTTTATTAGCTATATGGAAGAACTTTATTTCGTTTCTCAAGCGAAATAGCTCATAATTCACAAAGTGATTCGATTATAGCGCCCTTATTACGATATTCAATCCTTTTCTAATGCGATATTATGTTGACACAACATACTGAAACATTTTTATAGAATACAAATGACCGACACTGCGATAATCTTAACGGGGTTCCAAAATTGATTCAATTGAAAATCGTTTGTTCTACAGTGTTTAAGTAAACTTAGTGCTGTGTTGCCGTAAGAATATCCGCGAAATCGATTTACCGAAATATCAAGAAGAACTCATGGCATTCGATAGGTAGCGGCATAAACATTTTATCATATGATCCACACGAAAATATAAGAATCGTGTAGATCGTATATAAGTATCGTAAGTAATCGTAATATAAGTATCGGAGTAAGAATATCCACTAAACCATTTCGTCCTGTCGGTGTCGTAAAAGACGACGGAGGGAAACATACTAGCAGATGGGCATCAACGTCTTTATGAAAACAACTAAAAAATTAGAAACTGCGGTTGCCAACCCGCATCCAAGCGTGGCAATTATGGCAAATATTTCCCGTATGAGCCTATCTATGGGGGGGGGGCTATGTTCAGCGTGGACATATAGGCTGTAGTGGATGAATGTATAGAAGATAATACTTTACTGAATGATTTTCTCATTCTATCTCATCTCATTCTATGGGGGAGGCCTGCGGCTGTGGAATTTGATTGCCCTCCCCGCCATATATAAAAATCCATAGTGAAGACTTATGCTTAGTCGTTGACGTTTTGATAGGCTATAATGATTGTATTGAATGTAAGATGATATGATAAAGAAAAGCTATATTATAGTTGTAGCACGAATGAGTCGGCTCGACCGGGGAAGGACCACGCTCTCACAGAATACCAGCGTGAATTAGTAGCTTACTACTGCTGTGTTTCGTATGGTAAGTGTAGAGATCCGGGGACCATTTTTACTGGAAACGAGGCCGTCTTAGTCCTCAGGGGAACAACGCATCTGCGTTTTGATTCTTAATCGAGGATAAATGTAGATGTCTATGGGCCACAGCATCCACTTACCATCAGGTGGACTGTGTGCTCGTTTGTCATCCTCATTCTATAAAAAATCACGTAACGAGAAGAATGTTGATACGAAATTGAATGATAAGATAAGAGTCATGGGAGACCTAAGAAAAGATGGATGGACTGTGTGAAGGATAATCTGAGTATTGAGATGACAGCAGATAGAGGAGACTACAAAAGGAAAACATATTATGCCAACCCTAAATTACTTGGAATAGGGGCAGAAAATTGATGATATAATACGTACATACTCGCACATTGCTCTGAGATATTATTAAATTTCCGGAAGTTCTTATTTGACCTCTCCAATTCGATAAACAGAGTGGAAACGATGTGTGAAGGTTCGTTTTCCCCCTGTGCTTAATACTGTTTCACAACTATCATAGAATATAATCAAATGTTACTGTTATTACGTAGTTGTGTTATGGTATTAAATGAATTCCACAAGAAGCCATAAGGGCGTAAAGGGCATATCGATCTTATTATTATGTGAATTACAAATTTATAATATTTGTTTATAAATTATGAGTTAGTACTTGCGTGTTTCATTATCATCATCAAAAAAACCGTCACAGGTCTACAGCTTAACATAGGCCTCTCCCAAGAATACCATAAAGCACGATGCTGGCCACCTGCATCCATCGACATCCTGCATCTTTTGCCAGGTTGTAATTCTATCTTGACTACCTCTTGGTACATAAACTACATTATGGTCTTTATCTAGTTATTTCGTAGACTGTATAGTATATGTTAGACACACACATATATACACACACACACACACACACACACACACACACACACAAACGCGCGCGCGCGCGCACGCACTCACGCCCGCACGCCCGCACGGTCACTACCATACTACTATCCACGCAACACATTTTTCTCATTACTTGATTTTCGTTTACTGCATGTTAGTTAATTGTTAATCGAATCCAAATTATTCTTAAATCTTCAGAATCTACTGTAATTGTACCACTAAACGGGGAGGACACTGGTTTCTAAGATACAAATATTACAACTAGTTTAGAAGCCAGAGTTCCGTATAATTGTTAAAAGATTTGTATCAAATAAATAATTTATTATTGGGGGTATCAATATAGTTTTCTCACCTGGTTGGGTTCTATAAATATATAATTATAAATAAAAATGAAAAGATAAATATACATAAATATCAATAACATAAAATAAATATAAAAATACATATATAAATGAAAGCCCAACCAGATGGGTGGCCCCCGGCAGGGGAGACAAAACGGCCGAGGGTTAGGGGGAAAGGGAAAGAAACCGGCGGACGATGCGGGCGGTATCGAGGAGCACCGCCTTCTGCATTTGAGCCTCGAGCGGTCCGCCACGTAGTCCCAGCCGCCTCAGATGATCCGAGAGGCTGACTGGGATTAGCCCGTTTGCAGAGACGACTACAGGAATAATTTCGGTCGACAGACCACCCCACATGTCGGTCACCTCGTGAGCCAGGTCCAGATATTTTGTTTGCTTATCTGTTTCGGCTTTCACGAGGTTCTCGTCATACGGAATGGTAATGTCGACTAAAAATATCCTTGAATGTGCCCGGTCCATCAGCACAATATCAGGCTTATTTGCAAGAATAGTCCTGTCTGTGATGATGGCCCGGTCCCAATAGAGCCTGGCGCAATCATTTTTGAGCATGGCTTCCGGCAAGCACTTGTAATACGGCAATTTCCGATCCACGAAACCGTATTTCAGAGCGAGCTCCTGGTGTAGAATTCTGGCTACTAGGTTGTGCCTGTGCAAGTACTCAGAGTTAGAAAGCGCCGAACAACCGGAGATGACATGCCTAAGTGACTCACCAGAATGGCGACAAGCTCGACAGACGTCGATGGTGCCATCCTTTAGGATGTATCTCCGACAGTTGTTGGTCTTAATAACCTGATCCTGTATTGCACAGACAAAACCCTCGGTTTCCCCAAAAAGGTCACCAAAACGTAGCCAGTTGAGGGAGGCGACTGTATCTACGAAGGGCTCATGTAGAGCCCTGTAGTACCTCCCGTGGAGCTCCTTCTCCTTCCATACGGTCTCCCGGTCGGAAATACTTTGTACTGCCGCGTCTTGCCATTGCTCGTTGGCTAAGGATAGAGGGATAAGCCCTTTATCACTAGAAATGACGTCATTATAGAATGGATCATCCAATCTCGCCAAGAAGTATTGACGGAGACTGCACACTTCGCGATTATGCATGGTGAGCGCGCTCAGGAAGCCTCGCCCACCATGCTTTCGCGGCAAGTACAGCCTCATTACCGACGATCTCGGATGATGCATCCTATGGGACGTCATGGTAGTGCGGACTTTTCTATCCAGGGCATATAATATAATTTATTATTATTATTATTGTATTCGGAAGTAAGTACTAAAGAGATATGCTTTATTTTTCAAACAAATTAATAGAATATTATTAATATTATGTGTTTTTATTTTCAAAACATATTAAACACAAAACTATCAAGAAGATGATATTTATGTCATACTGTATATGATATTAGCCCGGTCCGTTTGTTTACTGATTTATTAGTTTAAAAATAATGAATAAGAAATTGGACGCGATTTATTCGTATTATATGGATATTGTTCACATTGTTGAAAGTAGATAGCTTAAATAAAAAATTAAAAAATACCCCCGACAAAAAGAGCTGAAGAACTTCAAACGGCCGAATAGACTTTTTGGAATCTTAGCTAAGTACACTCTCGATCAAGTCGCCTTCCAATCAAAAACAACTAAATGAAAAGCGGTTCGTCCGTTTCGGTGCTACGATGCCTAGGGATATAAAACTCTTATAACACCCACCCTGCTTTCGTTGGAGGTTAAAAATAAAACAATCAACATCTAAGCTTCAAATAACTGTTAAAGTCTGACATTCAAGGGGAGGAGACATAATTAAAACTGGCTCGTTCAACAACTCGACCTATTTTGGGAGAATGGAACGTAAATTAACTGACAACAATGACGTCACTTAAGTAATTAAGGCTGTTTTCACATCCCAATGGATTAAACACGCCTAGCTGTGAAAATACGTTTTAGGTACTTGTGTTTTAGCGAATATTGAAAAGCTGATAAAATAATTCAAAAACTTACGAAAAAGAAAACATAGTTGCTACTTTTGGCAAACGGGTTGGCAAACTGCAGTTCATTTTTATTTTTATAGTTATTAGGACGACGATGCTGCCCATCTCCTGATTTGTTTACCTCCGTCACCTCTTACGACACCCACGGGATGATATGGAATAGTTTAGGACATACTTACACCGCCACTACATGTTAAATATTAAAAAAATCTTAGTAATAGACTTTAGATATAAATAGAAGTACCTATAAATATTAACGTCCTTACTTTTTACGTGGTAGAGGTATGCTGCAGCTATATTACCGGTATAGTTGTAACACGGATGAATCGGCTCGACCGGGGAAGGACCACGTTCTCATAGAATACCAGCGTAAAATAGCAGCTTAACGCTTAAGTTTCGTGTGGTGAGTGTAGAGAACCTGGAAACGAGTCATTCCATCTTAGTCGTCACGGGCGAAAACGCATCTGCATTTTGATTCGTAATTGAGGATAGATGTAGACGTCTATAGGCCACAGCTACCACTTACCATCAGGTGGACTGTGTGCTCGTTTGTAACCCTTATCCTATAAAAATACTTATAAAAATCGACGTCAAATTAAATGCATACAAAAAAGAAATATGAACGTGGTATCGTCGGGTCAACCAACTTACTGGCCAACAGACAAAAGAAAAATCCCAGATGTTATAGATTTTTGTGTCAGCAAAGGAATCGCTAAGAACATCATATCGTGCCAGAGTTGCTGGGACTTATCTTCAGACCACTCTCCAATCATAGTAAAACTACATACTATCCCCCAAGAACGCACCAGAAAATGTGTTCTGCATAACAATAGAACTAACTGGTCTCTATTCCGTGAGCTCACAGACAAAGCATTCCAAGAACCAGTTAGCCTAAAATCGGAAGACGAAATAACGGAAGCGGTGTTATACTTCAACAAGAGTGTGCAAGATGCAGCTTGGTCATCGACCCCACCATCGCAATCTAGAAACCTGGATACCCACGTACCGAAACACATATTCGATAAAATAATCAAAAAAAGGAGGATCCGAAAACGCTGGCAAACAACCAGAGACCCTGTGGCGAAAAAACAACTCAATCACGCCAACAGACAGCTAAAACACATCCTAGAGAAAGATCGTAATGACGGATTTCACAATTACCTCACCGGCCTGGATACTACTGCTTCCTCGGACTACTCTTTGTGGAAAGCCACCAGAAGACTAAAACGGCCTGTCAACGTCTCTCCTCCTATAAGAAAACCAGACGGTACCTGGGCGCGGACAGACCAGGAGAAAGCCAGAACCTTCTCAGAACACCTCTTCAACGTCTTTACCCCTCACCCATATGACGGCTCACCAGAAGATGCAGCAGAAATCACTAACCATTCAAATAACCCAAAAGATACGCAGGAAATGCCTCTTAAATTTACAAAAACAGAAGTTGCTCGAATTATTAGAAAATCAGACCCAAAAAAGGCTCCAGGATACGACCTCATTACAAACCGGATATTACAAGAACTACCTGAATCTGGCATAACTTTCCTTACTTCACTATTTAATGCCATGACCAGACTGCAGTTTTTTCCCCTGGAGTGGAAGGTCGCACAAATTGTAATGCTGCTAAAGCCAGAGAGACAACCTGAAGAAACAAAATCGTACAGGCCCATAAGTCTGCTACCCATCCCATCCAAAATATATGAATCCCTACTACTACAACGAATCTTGCCTATACTCAAAGAGAAGGAGCTAATCCCTGACCACCAGTTTGGATTCCGCAGTAAGCATGCCACTATCGACCAAGTGCACAGGCTAACAAAATACATCATGGAATCGCTGGAAGGTAAATCTTACTGCGCCAGTGCATTCCTGGACATATCTCAAGCGTTTGACCGCGTGTGGCATGAGGGATTGTTATTTAAATTGAAAATTGCACTACCAGATCACCTTTACGGGATATTAAAATCATTTCTCCAGCAGCGCCATTTCATAGTACAACAAGGGGAAGCTCTGTCAGATCTCTGCCCTATAAAAGCAGGAGTCCCGCAGGGCAGTGTACTGGGCCCCATACTCTATTTACTTTTCACTGCGGACCTGCCGACATCTGAATCATTAATCACTGGAACCTTTGCTGACGACACCGCTATACTGGCTACTCATAGTGACCCAAAAATAGCCTCACAAATACTTCAAAAAGGGCTAAATGACATATCCCACTGGCTCAAAAAGTGGCGGATAAAAGCAAATGAAACCAAATCAGTCAACGTAACGTTCACCCTAAGAAGGGGCTCTTGCCCCCCAGTCACACTTAACAACATTGTAGTTCCACAGGCAGATCATGTGAGATACCTTGGATTGTACTTGGACAAAAGACTTACCTGGCAAAAACATATTTTCACTAAGAGAAAGCAACTCGGTATTCAAACGCGAAAACTCTACTGGCTCATAGGACGAAAGTCTCAATTGTCTCTAGAAAACAAAATACTTCTCTACAAGGCAATACTGAAACCTATTTGGACGTATGGAATCCAACTGTGGGGTACTGCATCCCATTCAAACATCGAAATCTTACAAAGGTTTCGAAATAAAGCACTCCGAATGATAACTAATGCACCCTGGTATGTGCCCAACGAATTACTACATCATGATCTACGCCTGCCTACTGTGAAACAGGAAATCCTACGCCATACTAGAACTTATAAAGAGCGCATCGAACGTCATCCAAATATTCTGGCCCGGCCACTCATGGCAAACCACAACAAAGCGCGACGCTTAAAGCGCAAGATACCACAAGACTTAATATAAACACAAACACAGTAAACCCAGTTACTGTTTAATAATGAGGATGTGACACAGGTCACATACCGAGCACGCCAGCGATAGCACCAACAAACATACTGCTGAATGTCCCTCAAAGGCGACAGATTGCTGTAAATAAAAGATTAAAAAAAAAAATTAAGAAATTCTTTAAGTAGCTCTTACTCTTTTCACTAAATGAGAAAAGTAAGGGACAATTATATAGATAAATAATATTTAATTCAAGTAAGTGATAATCAAAGATTATATTAAGTACGGCCGCAAACTAAACTTCAACAAACTTTAAGTTTGTCTAGAACAGTGGCCAAGTTGTTCGATAAGCTGATAAGCCAAGTGGCTTAAAGTAAACTACATGTTAACCACTTTAATGAAGTCCACACATACTTCACAAAAGCTAGGAGTTTGAAGAGCCAGCATAGATTCTATTTTTGGCGCAAACCGTATGTACATAATATTTGTTCCTTTTTATAATATGACATTAGATAAACAAGCTTACAGTTCACCACAAACTAACTTACAGGCAGCAATAATCAGAAACGAGATCCTACCACTAGACTGGTGGTAGATGGTAGACTTACGTGCTACATATTTACCTATTTCTACCAACAAATAACACTTGTGTTTGGGTCTCACACAGTATTTATATACGTGGTAAAGTCACGCTACAGCTATATTATGGTTGTAGCACTAACGGTTCGACTCGACCGGGGTAGAACCACGCTCTCACAGAATACCAGCGTAAAATAGCAGCGCGATGCTGCTGTGTTTCGTACGATGAGTGTAAAGATCCGGAGACCTGTTTTAGTGAAAACGAAAAAAAGTCACATCTTAGTCCTCAGGGGTAGCAACGCATCTGCGTTTTGATTCTTAATCGAGGATCAATGTAGATATCTACTGGCCACAGCATCCACTTACCATTAGGTAGACTGTGTGCTCGTTTGTCATCCTTATTCTATAAAAAAATGTAAGGCTGTCTGTGTAAGTTCTCAGTGGTAATATCACATCTGTTGCTAGAAATGTTTGTCTTTGGTAATCACATACCATCAGGTAGTCTGTAAGGTTTTTGTTACCACTTTATTTAAAACAGCGTCGGATTCTTAGTAGCGTTTTTCATGTATGAAATGGCACTTCAACAAACACCCAGACCCAGGATAACTATTTTTAAGTCATAGTATAAAAAGTTTCGTACGGGATTGGCATCCGCGGCCTTACTCGCTGCGCTACCAAGCTTTAAATTCTGCGTGCACCTTAGATGAAATTAGATAAAAAATGAGGAGTAACACGAGCATACAATCCATCTGATGGATTTAATGGTCGTCGAAATCTACACTCTCTTTGATCTAGAATCAAAATACAAATGCCCCTGAAGACTAAGAATGATAGCCCTGGAAACGAATCATATATATATATATATATATATATATATATATATATATATATATATATATATATATATATATATATATATATTTATATATTTACCTCAATGCAGGCTCAAATTGTATGAAAGGAACTCTTACGTAAATGCTATAAAGGTATATAACACGTACAGTACGCAACGACTTTATAGAGTTACCTTTAACCATGTTTAAAAAAAAGTAGATACAATGGTTAAAAAAAATGTTTTTACTACCTAAATGAATTTATGTCTTTCAGTGAAAAATAAATCTGACGTAATATTGATATATAACTAATAATAAATTAATTGTGAACAACCTGAAAGTATGGACATTAACAATTATGAACAATCATTGCATAATGTGATACTTTAAATTCTATTACTTAAATGATATTATAATATTGACATCAATTAACCTAGCTTTTAATAATAATCATAAATTGTATATAATTATAATATTAATATTGAATTATATAATTATATTTAATTAATTATATATTTATATAATATATAAATATATAATTGAATTACCACTTGTTGTTTAATTTTTTTTGCATGTATATCTATAAAATATTTGCACACCATTTAAAGTGGTAGCATGTAAATGGGCCATTAGACCTAATTGAAGATCATACTTTATTGTACACATACATTCTGGCAAATAAATGAATTTGAATCTCAATCTTTATTTTCGTTGATATCCTTAAGATGGTGAGAGGATGTTCGTGTGTAAGTATGTACGTTCGTACTTTAGAGAAATTTCTTTATCTTACATATATTGAGAACGAGCGAACTATCGATAGATTTATATACCTCGAAAAAAGTTTGGCTTTGTATTTCGTAACGCGAACAGCAAAGGAGTGGAATAATTTGCCAAAGTCTATCTCCACACGATTACAACTTGGTTTTCAAGGCAGAAGTGAATAAGTTTTTGTTGCGCTATGACATTACGATTCATTATCTTGAGACTACCTACTTTATTATTAACTACCAGGTGGAATTTAAGCAAGCACTGGTTTAAATGTAATAACTTTTCAAGTTGATAACGAGGACGGACTGCATCTCACCCACACATATTTTTTAGTGTAGATATGTTGTCACCTCTAAGAACTAAGCTTTAATATACTCTTAGTATATTACGTTGCTAGGGCAGGCGGAAAAAAGTACATTGACCTCAAGTATTATGTTAGCATCGAAACAAAACGACAGTTATTGCTTCCATACATTTATATATATATATATATATATATATATATATATATATATATATATATATATATATATATATATATATATATATATATATATATATATATATATATATATATATATATATATATATATATATATAATGACAGCATCACAGAAATCGTAATAATATGATATCATTACCATTTCTGTGGATAGTATCGTTCCCACTAAAATTAAAAGAAAAATATTATAAGAATTACAAAAAAAAACGGAGATAAAGAAGTTTCACTTAAATAAAAAGTTTTCACGTTGTTTAGTACCTATCCATCATAGTACTAACAGTTTAATAGTAGTCGATGAGTTTTTAATATCGTCTCAAACGTAAAAGGATTGAGTCAAGTCCCGTCTCAAGTGAATTCAAGTGCGCTCTCTGGACGTCTTGTCTGTCTATAACAATTTAATATTTTCAAAATGTACACAAAACATTAAATTTCATTTTAATTTGTTAAAAAAATTAACCAATGTTACAAACTTAAAAAAAAAACATTACGCTAAGTAATATTTACTGATCAGTCATAATAACTTACGGTTTAGAAAAAAATTAAAATGAACTAATAGATTTTTTAAATTAATTATTACTAGGGATGTCAGTGAGCCAGATTTGGGAAATGTGAAAAATGCGTGTACGGCAAGGCGCCAGTAGCTGATAAAGGTGTTTTTGGCTTTTTCTCTGTGAAAGTTATTACCGAGATTTAATTTATATCAAAATTAAAGAAAAATTAATTTAACGCGAAACTAAAACGTATATCCATACATTATATTATTAAATAATTTATTCTCGTTAATGCTTTCAAGGTCAATTTTTAAAGCTTATTATTAAAAATAATATTGTAGTAAGATGTGTTTTTTTGTAAAATCTCAGTATCTTTTTAATTTTTTGTGTACTATCATCCTCTTAAAATAAGCTTAGATATATAGATTTTCCTGAAGAGCTTAGGTCTTGTGCTAATCACCACTGTTCTATTTTGGAACATAAATTTATAATCGATAAAATGTGTGACATTATATGTACTTTGAGAGGGGCATCAATAGCGACTCATGAGTATAGAAAATGTAGAAATAAATATGTTGTGGGTTGGAATAAATATGTTAAACCATTTCACAGTGACGCGCGAATTTGCTTTCATATGTGGGTATTATATGGAAAACCTAAAATTGGAATTCATTACGAAAAAATGAAAGAAAGTAGAAAACTGCTTAAATCTAAAATAAAATGTTGTCAGAATAACGAACAAAAAATAAAAATGCAAATTTTGGCTACGCATATTAAAACCAAAAACTTTTCTAAATTTTGGAAACAAACCAACAAAATGAATCCAAGGCTGAGAGTCCCTGCGAGTAAAGATGGTGAAAGCGATGCGGGCAGGGTGGCAAATGTTTTTAAAAATCACTTTAAGTGTATCAATCAAAAATCATCGCAGAATTTCGATACAGGTATCCGGGATGGAGATGAAACCACGTGCTTTACGGCTAAACATGTTAAAGACGTAATTAAAAACATGACACGCGGTAAATCTCCAGGTCATGACAGTATCAGTATCGAACACCTGCAATATGCCGGTGTCCACCTTCCACGTGTCCTGGTCATGTTATTTACTTTTTGCATAGGACACTCGTACGTACCTTCTGATCTTATGAAAACGATTGTTGTGCCAGTACTGAAAAATAAAACAGGAGATTCGTCGGATAAAAACAATTATAGACCTATCTCCCTGGCTAATACTATAGCGAAAGTGATGGACGGTTTGCTTGAGAGGAAGTTACAGGCATCCATTAATCTGTGTGATGCATAATTTGGTTTTAGACCGCAGTTATCCACAGAAAGTGCTGTACTTTGTCTCAAGCACACCGTACGTTACTACACAAATCGTAGGACACCTGTTATAGGCTGTTTTTGGACCTATCAAAGGCCTTTGATACGGTTAAATACGATATACTTTGGAAGAAGCTGGCTACTGAAGCTATTGACTTTCCTAATGACTTGTGAACAGTCTGATTGGCGAACTCGGTGGTAGTGGAATCGGCTGCTCTATTGATAATATTGCATATAACAACATAAGTTACGCCGACGATATGGTGCTGCTGAGCTCATCAATTAGTGGTCTAAGAAAACTACTCAGTATCTGTGTGATGTATGCAACGGTTCGCGGCCTACAATATAATGTCAAAAAAAGTGAGATCGTATTTTTTAAAACAAAATATAAGAGCTACAATTTTCCCACTGTCGCTCTTGAAGGTGTTCCACTGAAAAGAGTGCCAAGTTTCAAATAACTGGGACACTGGGTTACTGAAAATATGTCGGATGATATTGACGTAGAGAGGGAACGCAGGGCTTTAGCTATGAGAGCGAATATGCTCGCCCGTAGATTTGCAGGGTGTAATATAGAAGTAAACAAAAACAAACTCTATTCAGAGCCTATTGTCAGTCCTTTTACACCTGCAGTCTATGGGTTGAGTATACACGGAGGACGCTCACAACCCGGCGCGTCCAATATAAAAACGGCTTCAGGATGCTAATGGGGTTGCCTCGGTACTGCAGCGCGTCGGCAATGTTTGCTGAGGCTCACATACAACAGTTTCCCAGCTATCATGAACGGGTTGCCTCCGCGTGGCGCCGTGTCCGAGATAGCTCCAACAGCCTCCTGGCGGCGATAGGGAGTCGCTATTGCTGCCCTATCTTGAGGCACAGGAACAGCGTCCATATCGGCTCAAGACCTGCTCTGGTAAATATAAAGTAGATAGTGTACAGTAACATAGTATGTAACCTTTTAAATTTTATTTATTTACTAACCCTAGCTTATAAGTTCTTTTTGTAATTACTAACCAACCCTAAGGAAAGAAATTTCTGAAATAAAGAATAATAATAATATCATCATCATAAAAGGCAGACTGATACGCTTCAGATCAGGCAATAACAGGCCAAGAATAAACAGGTCAGGACGGCATTTCCTGGGACAAATGTCAGTTTGTCCTAGCCGGATATAATGCAAAAACAGACGGAGCGCATCGGAATCCGCTTTCCCCAAGCAGCGGCTCTCTGCTTCAGATCATCTAAGCAGAGAATCGCTGCTTGGGGAAAGCGGATTCGGCGATATACCGAGAGATCGACTCGGTTCAACCAGAGTCGTCTCTTCCAGAGTGATCAGAAGAAGCTCTATGAATCATTGGAGCAACCAATGGCAAGTGGAACGGGCCCACCACCGAATCAGGCCGACACTGTAACACACTGGCACGGCCTGTGGTTAGAGCCCGTAAACCACAGCGAGGGCTCTTGGATGGAAGTTGTGGTGAGTCAGTGTGCGAGTATAACGCCCACGGACCCCGTCATTATAACGCCGGATGACGTGGCCGAGGCGGTGCGTTCGCAGTTCGGGGCCCTGAACTGGAAAAGTCCGGGACTCGACGGGCTGCATCACTACTGGCTGAATAGGTTCGTAGTGTGTCACACTGTGCTCGCCCGACAATTCCAAGAGGCTTTAAACCAGAAGTCGCTTCCGAGCCTCTTCACTACTGGGACGCTCATTTGGTTCCTAAAGACCAGGATACCACAGACCCAAACAAATACCGCCCCATCACGTGTCTACCGACCATATACAAGATACTAACATCCATTTTTAGCGCGAGAATCACTCCTCACCTGGATTCAAATCAGGTGATGTCACGCGCTCAAAATGGATGTCGGGGCAGTGGTCGTGGAACCAGGGAACCACTTCTCATTGACGCGGTCATTGGCAAAGTGGTGAAATGCAACCGTCGGAACTTCTCCGCCGCCTGGATAGACTACAGAAAGGCATTCGACTCGGTGCCCCATACATGGCTAAAGAGAGTGCTAGAGCTGTACAAGATAGACTGACCAGTTAAAGACTTCCACTAGCAATGTATGGGGCAGTGGAATACGATACTTTTTCATCCAGGCGAGTGGATAATGGCTGCGGAAACCCGCATAAGGATAAGAAGGGGTATCTTTCAAGGCGATTGTCTGAGTCCAATCTGGTTCTGCCTCTCTTAGAACCCTCTCAGTACTTTACTGGAAGGCTCCGGGAGGGGTTTTCAGCTTCGGAAAGGAGGTACAAAAGTGACCCAACTTTTTTACATGGATGACCTCAAGTTATTCGCCTCCAGTCGCTCCCATCTTGTGGAATTACTAAACATCACTTGTGAATTTAGCAATTCTATTGGAATGGAGCTGGGGACGGATAAGTGTGCGGTCCTCCATGTTAAATAGGGAAGGGTTGCTAACTCTGAGGGCATAGATTTATCTATGCCCGTCAGTTTAGGGACCCTTTCCGAGGCTGAAACATACCTGGGTGTGTCACAGAACATCGGTATCGAGGAGGCTGGTATGAAACAGTCAGTTTGTGACGTGTTTTATGCACGCTTGACCAAAGTGCTCAACAGCCTTTTGTCTGGTGTGAATAAGACACACGCATATAATGGTTGGATCATGCCTGTCCTCATGTATACCTTTGGCATACTCAGGTGAACTCAGACTGAACTTAACGCCCTGGATAGAAAAGTCCACACTATTATGACGTCCCATAGGATGCATCATCCGAGATCGTTGGTAATGAGGCTGTACTTGCCGCGAAAGCATGGTGGGCGCGGCTTCTTGAGCGAGCTCACCATGAATAACCGTGAAGTGTGCAGCCTCCGTAATTACTTCCTGGTGAGATCGGATGATCCATTCTATAAGGACGTCATTTTTTGTGATAAAGGACTTACCCCTCTATCCTTAGCCAACGAGCAATGGCAAGACAGCACCTACAGTGCAGAGCATTTCCGACCGGGAGACCGTATGGAAGGAGAAGGAGCTCCACGGGAGGTTCTACAAGGCTCTACATGAGCCTTTCGTAGACACAGTAGCCTCCCTCCACTCGCTACGCTTCGGTGACCTCTTCGGGGAAACCGAGAGTTTTGTCTGTGCAATACAGGATCAGGTTATTAAGACCAACAACAGTCAGAGATACATGCTAAAGGATGGCACCGTTGACATCTGTTGAGCTTGTCGCCATCCCGGCGAATCACTTAGGCATGTCATCTCCGGTTGTTCGGCGCTTTCTAACTCTAAGTACTTGCACGGGCACAACCTAGTAGTCAGAATTCTTCACCAGTAGCTCGCTCTGAAGTACGGTCTCTTGGACCGGAAATTGCCGTATTACAAGTACCTGCCGGAAGCCGTGCTCGAAAATGATCGAACCAGGCTCTACTGGGACCGGGCCTTCATCACAGACAGGGCTATTCTTGCGAATAAGCCTGATATTGTGCTGATGGACCGGGTATAGTCAAGGATATTTTTGGTCGACATTACCATTCCGTATGACGAGAACCTCGTGAAAGTCGAAGCAGATAAACGAACAAAATATCTGGACCTGGCTCACGAAGTGACCGACATGTGGGGTGGTCTGCCAACTGAAGTTATTCCTGTAGTCATTTCTGCAAACGGGCTAATCCCAGTCAGCCTCTCGAGTCATCTGCGGAGGCTGTGACTCCGTGACGGACCGCTCCGGGCTCAAATGCAGAAGGCGGTGCTCCTCGATACCGCCCGCATTGTCCGCCGGTTTCTCTCCCTTTCCCCCTAACCCTCGGCCGTTTGATCTCCCCTGCCGGGGGCCTCCATCTGGTTGGGCTTTTATTTATTTATGTATTACTTATTTATTTGTGCTGGTATACGAAATATATATTTATGTATATTTATTATTTCCTTTTATATATTTATTCAGCCCAACCAGATGAGAATACACTACTAATACCCCAAATAATAATATTAATAATAATAAATAATGTAACGGACTCAATTCTTTTCGGCGCCGCACTGGCAGCCTGCCGTATTATAGGCGCCAAACTTTCCACGGCTGGACGCGCTACTGGACGAAGTAGTACTATCCCAGCCTGGAGAATAAGAATTGAAGAACGTATCGCAATAGGCTAGGGCCTCATTGGCAGACTGATATGCTTCAGGTCAGGCAATATCAGGCCAAGAATTGTGCGCACCATCAGGATGGCATTTGGTGGGACAAATGTTAGTTTGTCCATGCCGGATATAATGCGAAAACTGGTGGAGCGCATAGACGACCTGAAGCAAAGAATCGCTGCTTGGGGAAAGCGGATTCGGCGATATACCTAGAGGTCCACACGGTTCAACCAGAATCGTCTCTTCCAGAGTGATCAGAAGAGGCTCTATAAATCATTGGAGCGACCAATAGTAGGTGGAACGGGCCAAGCATCAAATCAGGCCGATACGGTCGCATTCTGGCGCAGCCTGTGGTCAGAGCCCGTAAACCACAACGAGGGCCCTTGGACGGAAGTTGTGGCGAGTCAGTGTGCGGGTATTACGCCCATGGACCCCGTCATCATAACGCCGGATGACGTAGCTGAGGCGGTCCGTAGGGCCCCGAACTGGAAAAGTCCGGGGCTTGACGGGCTGTATCACTACTGGCTGAAGGGGTTCATGGTGTGTCACGCTGTGCTCGCCCGACAGTTTCAAGAGGCTCTCAACCAGAAATCGCTCCCAAGCCTCCTCACTACTGGGATCACTCATTTGGTTCCTAAAGATCAGGGTGCCACAGACCCGAGCAAATACCGCCCCATCACGTGTCAACCAACCATAAACAAGACACTAACATCAATTTTGAGCGCGAGAATCGCTCGTCACCTGGACTCAAATCAGGTGATGTCGCGCGCTCAAAATGGATGTTGGGGCGGCGTCGTGGAACCAAAGAACCACTCCTCATTGACGCGGTCATTGCCAAAGTGGTGAAACGCAACCGTCGGAATTTCGCCGCCGCCTGGATAGATTACTGAAAGGCATTTGACTCGGTGCCCCATACATGGCTAAAGAGGGCCCTCAAGCTGTACAAGATTGACTGTATAGTTCGAGACTTCCTCGGGAAGTGTATGGGGCAGTGGAGTACTATCCTCTGTCATCTAGGCGAGCAGATGACAGCTGCGGAAAGCCGCATAAGGATAAGAAGGGGTATATTCCAGGGCGACTGTCTGAGTCCAATCTGGTTCTGCCTCTCTTTGAACCCTCTCAGTATTTTACTGGAGGGCTTCGGGAGGGGGTTTCAGCTTCGGAAAGGAGGTACAAAAGTGACCCACCTTTTCTATATGGATGACCTCAAATTATTCGCTTCCAGTCGCTCCCATCTTATAGAATTGCTAAACATCACTCGTGAGTTTAGCAATTCTATTGGAATGGAGCTGGGGACGGATAAGTGTGCGGTCCTCCATGTTAAATAGGGAAGGGTTGCTAACTCTGAGGGCATAGATTTATCTATGCCCGTCAGTTTAGGGACCCTTTCCGAGGCTGAAACATACCAGGGTGTGTCACAGAACATCGGTATCGAGGAGGCTGGTATGAAACAGTCAGTTTGCGACGTGTTTTATGCACGCTTGACCAAAGTACTTAACAGCCTTTTGTCTGGTGTGAATAAGACACACGCATATAACGGTTGGGTCATGCCTGTCCTCATGTATACCTTTGGCATACTCAGGTGGAGTCAGACTGAACTTAACACCCTGGATAGAAAAGTCCGCACTACAATGACGTCCCATAGGATGCATCATCCAAGATCGTCGGTAATGAGGCTATACTTGCCGCGAAAGCATGGTGGGCGTGGCTTCCTGAGCGCGCTCACCATGCATAATAACGAAGTGTGCAGCCTCTGTCATTACTTCCTGGCGAGATCGGATGATCGATACTATAATGACGTCGTTTCTAGTGATAAAGGACTTACCCCTCTATCCTTAGCCAACGAGCAATGGCAAGACCCGGCAGTACAGAGCATTTCCGATCGGGAGACCGTATGAAAGGAGAAGGAGCTCCACGGGAGGTACTACAGGGCTCTACATGAGCCTCACGTATATACAGCCGCCTCCCTCAACTGACTACGTTTCGGTGACCTCTTCGGAGAAACCGAAGGTTTTGTCTGCGCTATACAGGATCAGGTTATTAAGACCAACAACTATCAAAGACACATCCTGAAGGATGGCACTGTCGACGTCTGTCGAGCTTGTCGCCATCCCGGGGAGTCACTTAGGTAGGTCATCTCCGGTTGTTCGGCGCTTTCTAACTCTGAGTACTTGCACAGGCATAACCTAGTAGCCAGAATTCTACACCAGGAGCTCGCTCTGAAATACGGTCTCGTGGACCGAAAATTGCCGTATTACAAGTACTTGCCGGAAGCCGCGCTCGAAAATGACCCCGCCAGGCTCCACTGGGACCGGGCCATCATCACAGACAGGACTATTCTTGCGAATAAGCCTGATATTGTGCTGATGGACCGGGCACAGTCAAGGATATTTTTGATCGACATTACCATTCCGTATGACGAGAACCTCGTGAAAGCCGAAACAGATAAACGAACAAAATATCTGGACCTGGCTCACGTGGTGACCGACATGTGGGGTGGTATGCTGACCAAAATTTTCCTGTAGTCGTCTCTGCGAATGGGCTAATCCCAGTCTGCCTCTCGGGTCATCTGAGGCGACTGGGACTCCGCGACCGACCGCTCCAGGCACAAATGCAGAAGGCGGTGCTCTTCGATACCGCCCGCATCGTCCGCCGATTTCTTTCCCTTTCCCCCTAACCCTCGGCCGTTTTGTCTCCCCTGCCGAGGGCTCCCATCTGGTTGGATCTTATTTATTTATGTAGTTTTTTATTTATTTTATTTTATTGATATTTATGTATATTTATCTTTTCATTTTAAGTAATAATTATATTTTTATGGAACCCAACCGGGTGAGAATATAAAAGAAAATAAAAAAATAATGTCTGGGTCTTCTCGGACTCAGCAAGCGGCACTCGCCGCTGATGGAGCACGTCTCATGCGTTGGTCACAAGCAGTGAACGCGAACGCACTGAGGGCGTACTTTAGGGCAAAAAGGGGAAAATACTGGATGTTTGGCGTATCGGGCTAGGATACTTCGTCTTTTTGCTGAGCTGGAGCCATCTTTAACCGTCACAGATCAAAACCTGGCAGACCGAGTTTGGTATATCTTGCGCTCAAATATATTTGATGAAAATATATTCGAGCGCAAGGTAAATACATTTGTATCGGGCATGGTTGGTCTGTATACCCTACAGTATAGGCGGGAACTTATGCATTTAATGCATTATTATTTCTTGTTAAGTAACAAAGTGGATAATCCTGCAATTCGTGAGACCATGCATCTTTATGTACTGGATTATTATGTGCGAGGTGCTGGTAGACGAAAACGTAGACTCCTCTCCTGTCCGCGTACGTGGCGCTCCCCACACGCAGGTAACAGTCCCACTTCCAGAGCCGTTAGACTAATAAACTGTTTTCTCAGGGCTAATCCAGACGCAGATATATTTTTTGACAAACCCAGCGCAATGTATAAAAATGTATTAATATTCTTATACAACTTTGTAAGATAGTAGAATAGTATGTGTTTAGGTAATTAAGTTTAATTTATGATAAAGTAAATAGATCTTATTATACTGTTGTGGCTGTAATTTATATTTTGTATGATAATATTTAATAATTGGTGATTTTTTTCTTGCGTATTTTATCTTACTTTATAAATTTAGTATAGTTATAAGCGATTTGGTTGTATATACTGTAAGCTTATATTTTATCAATAAATGAATATGAATATGAATGTCGCCGAACTCGAACGGCTACGACGTGAAGCTTTTCCCTCATCGGATGAAAATGTTATGGCTGAGGATGCGGCGTAACAAATTGTGGAGCAACCCGCAAACGTGGATGCCGCCGTGAATACCCCAGTTGAGGTTGATTCGAATGATGATGTAACAGTCGCCCAGGAACTGAAATTAGAGCATATGAGGAGTACATTGGAAGATGCGATTGTGGAAACGCGCAGTACGCCTCTCGAACATCGACCACGACTTCCCCGCGTTCAGCGCTTTCTAACTCTGAGTACTTGTACAGGCACAACCTAGTAGCCGGAATTTTACACTAGGAGCTCGCTCTGAAATACGATCTCGTGGATCGGAAATTGCCGTATTACAAGTACTTGCCGGAAGTCGTGCTCGAAAATGACCGCGCCATGCTCCACTGGGACCGGGCCATCATCACGGACAGGACTATTCTTGCGAATAAGCCTGATATTGTGCTGATGGATCGGGCACAGTCAAGGATATGTTTGGTCGATATTACCATTCCGTATGACGAGAACTTCTTGAAAGCCGAAACAGATAAGCAATCAAAATATGGCTCACGAGGTGACCGACATGTGGGGTGGTTTGCCGACCAAAATTATTCCTGTAGTCGTCTCTGCGAACGGGCTAATCCCAGTTAGCCTCTCGGGTCATCTGAGGCGACTGGGAGTCCGTGACGGACCGCTCCGGGCTCAAATGCAGAAGGCGGTGCTCCTCGATACTGCTCGCATTGTCCGCCGGTTTCTTTCCCTTTCCCCCTAACCCTCGGCCGTTTGGTCTCCCATGCCGAGGGCTCCCGTCTGGTAGGGCTTTTATTTATTTATGTATATTTGTATTTATTTTATTTTATTGATGTTTATGTATATTTATCTTTCTATTTTATTTATAACTATATAATATTTATAGAACCCAACCAGATCAGAAAACTATATAGATACCCCCCAAAAATAATAAAATTTGCCTGCACTAGTTTTAGCAAAAAAATGTAGCGGAAATATTGCACTATGACTTTTACATTTCGATACGTTTATTCAAAACGATTACGTCTTTATGTATGAAGACTTCATATAACATTTTAGACAATCGTTCAATGTAACCAGCGCATCTGAATTCACACGTACCTCCATCACATGAGTAAGGAAACAGTACAGAGGCAAAACTTCTAATGAACTGTCAAAATTTTTACCTATTTTGGTAGGTATGAGGATATAAACAAACGTTTATCTTAGTTTTTTTAGCTTACAGCTTTTTTGCAAACTACTTGCACTAAATATTTTATATTAGTGTAAAGAAATTCTTGTGCCTTTTAGTTGAATATATATATATATATATATATGGTAAATTTTAATGTAATATAAATAAACTTTCCTTTACATTTTCCCTTAAATAATATAATAGAAAGCACTCACATGACATACGAGTTGTACTTGAACCTACACTAGCTTGCACACGTTTTAATATATCACTATCAATATTTTCAATGATTATTTCGAAATCAAAATATTCACGAAATTTTTGCTGCCCTTATGTATATATATATATATATATATATATATATATATATATATATATAAACTTTAAACGTATTTATATTTCACGGCACACTTATTCTTTACTTATTTATTATTTTTAAATCAAACTTTGTAACGAAAACAAGCACAGTGTGCGACGTGTACACCACATGTTTGAGCACTGGCCGATCCGGTTTAAAGCGGTTACTCTCCGTACGTGATGAGCCGCCAGTGCTCACGCACACAGGTGCTTTAGGCTTGTATTAGTGTACCTGTCATAGCGCGGTTGTATGAAGCTTTGCCTCCGTACGGTACGATTTCTCTACACATGTGTCTCCATAAAGGTTCCGCCAGATCTGTCAAAGCTGATAAAATGTCCGCCTCCAAATTAGAAGTAGCATATTATAAGCACTCACGTTTGTCACCAAGAGGGGTAGGCAGAGACTTCGGACTTCCATTTCGTACGATCCTGACACACCATTCTCGTTTCCTTTACATCCATATACCTACGCATACATGCTCGTTGGATAGAAGATAAAGATTAGGAAGAATCAGGTCTAACGAATTTAAAATAAAAATGTAACTCTTCTGTCTCAATTTCAAATTTTAATAGATTTTTTACAAAAGGTTTTTGCCTACACTCTTAATTGAAATGGATCGGAGAACTAACCATCTTGATTCTACAAACAACAAGGGTTAAATTTGGACTAAATGAAATCAGGTTTAACAAACATGCCCCCGGCCAATCTAATCTGTAAAGGTGACTGTATTTAGATTTCATAAAAAATAACTTACAACAATTTGAAGGTCCTAAAAACTGAAATATGTAAAATAAATCTATTTTAGTCTGCTATAATTTTAATCGCCTACATTATAACTTATAACAGTTCGGATTTAGATTACCGTAAATAATAAGCTGATATCCACCACCAAAGCAAATTAGTCTTTAAAAAAGATATTATATATATATATATATGTATGTATATATATATATATATATATATATATATATATATATATATATATATATATATATATATATAACATTAAGTAATAAATTATAACAAACACACATACACTCACGCACTCGCCTTCTCTCTCTCTCTCTCTCTCTCTCTCTCTCTCTCACACACACACACACACACACATACGCACGCAAAATGTGTACATTATATGTGATGTAAATTTCTTTTATGTAATTTATTATTGTAATGTCCGACAGCTGTTGTGTAATATTCCTTTTATATTTTTTTTTGTTTATGCTTATTGTCTCTTTCTTTTTATTGAAACTTATTTTTGAAACAACTTTAATATATCCAAGTACTTTATAATTATTACTATTAATTTGTAATTTCAATTTTTAAATTGATTGTAATATTATTAATAGTAAACTATAACAAGCGATAGTATGTACATTTATATAAAGTAAGAACCTGTTGCATTATGGATTATCTGAGAAGTTCTGTTAATATTTATAACGTGCTGTTGGTTCTATGATCAATAAAGAAAAAAAAATAAAGAGATTAGATTAGCTGTTAAGTACAATATAAACTTAATTTTCAAGAAAATGTTGCTATTATCTGTGGTTTAATTATACTACCGTCACTTTTAACAACACCCTTGAGACCTGAACATCAATTCTTTGATAACACTACCTACATGGGTCTGTTTTATTTTGTTCATGCAATTAAACAGTATGTGCAGAAGTTATAAACATTATTTTAAACTTCCGAAATCACTACCGACTATCCCATGGGTGTCGTAAGAGATGACAAAGCGAAATGACGCTGTACCTAAATGATCAGCAGCATCAGAATCACAATAACAGCCAAAATAATTAAAAATTGCGCTTGCCATCTATGGCGAATATTTCCCCTATGAGGTAATATAATGGGAAGACTTATATTCAGAAAGTTGACTTTACATAAGCTGTGAGGAAGAAAGGAACTAAACTAACTTGATAAGATACTAAGCTAATAAGAGAAGTTGTTGAAGAGAAGATATTTCCAAGGCCAAATTTAAATATCTTGCTTCAATAAATTTTATGATACGGAAGAGTGGCTTTCTTCTGATACAGGCGCATTACGCGTTCAAAAGAAGTCTACTATGACAAATTATATAAGAAAAGTCTACTATGGTATATGTACTTATCAGACCGTGTTTTTCTTATTTTATAGGATAGCGTGACAAACGAGCACACAGTCTACCTGATTGTAAGTAGTTGCTGCGGCCCATAGACATCTACATCTATCCTCGATTACGAATCAAAATGCAGATGCGTTGTCACCCGTGAGGACTAAGACGGAATACCTTGTTTACAGTAAAAAGAGTCTCCGGTTCTCTATACTTGCCATACGAAACATAGCAGCATTGAGCTACTATTTTACGCTGGTATTTTGTGGGAGCGTGGTCTTTCCCCGGTCGAGCCGACCCATTCGTGCTACAACTATACTACTTATATAACTGCAGCATAGCTCTACCACGTATAAAATGTGTTTTTGAATAAAACTTTTTTTAAATATTACATTACCTCATTTTCGTTAATATCCTTAAAAGGATGTATGTGTGTAAGTTTGTACTTTAGAGAAATTTCTTTGTCTATTCTTTGTCTAATATATATAATATTGAGAACGAGCAAACCATCGATAGATTTATATCCTCCGTACCCTTTCCACCAGTAGAGAACAGGACGCTTAGCGGGCCTCTATCCCTTTGTTATCCACGTTACACGCATTTGAAATAAAAGTTTAGCTTTGTATTTCGTAACGCGAACAGCAAAGGAGTGGAATAATTTGCCAACGTCTGTCTCTCCACCTGATTACAATTCGGATGCTTTCAAGGCTATACGAAACACAGCAGTATTAAGGGGATAGAGTAAGTCAGCTCAAATTCTAATTTCGTCCCCACTTGCCCGCGCGTCGTATGCTATGTACCGACATGTTTGTAATCACTAATACTGTAAGTAGAAAGGTAACTAATACTGTAAGTAGAAAGACACTTATTTCATTAGGTTTATAATACTTATGCCTGTTTCTTAATGCCGAGCCAGTCGCTTCTTATTTTTATTACGGTTATTTCCCATTTTAATTTTACGTCGTCCTGTTGCGTAATGTATATTCTGATCGTAAGCGACACAACCTCCCCGTTCAAAGGCCGAAGCGAAGTGACTGTGCGGCTGGAATCACGCTCAAAAGGCCGATAGTTTAGGTAATTTCTTTTCACAGTGAAAATAATGGTATTTAAAAAAAAGTAAATAACATAAGCACTGCTTTATAGTTAGTTCAGTTAGTATGCAAAGTTTCATGATCTTATTTAAAGTACTTTATGAATAACAGTGGTTTATTGTTTATTTCGGAGGTAACTTTGGATTTTTTTTCTATGGAGAAAATTTTACGAAGTCGTGTTTTCGTCTAACATAATCCTTAACATTAATCCTCAACTTTATCATATATTTATATAAATAAATAAATAAATAAATTTATTTCAAAATTAATGCTGCAATATTTTCGGCATAACGAAGGATCTTGCTAAGCCATTTGAGATTATATTTCCCCTTAAGCTGCTATTTTACGCTGGTATTCTGTGAGAGCGTGGTCCTACCCCGGTCGAGCCGACCCATTAGTGCTATAATATAGCTGCAGCATGGCTCTATTTTTTTATTAATTCCAATACAACTGACGAGGTTGAGTAGGAGGTAATGACTTCTATAACTATTCTGCCAAAAATAACTGACCATGCTAATAAATATTATTAATACTCCCTTTAACCGCTTACTATGCTTGTGTTAGGAGTGGTTGACGACAGTAGTCGAATGGAGGATTTGAACACACGACCTTTTAGTTTCACGGATCGCACCTTGCCTTTAGTGTACTGTCGCTTGAACTTTAAAGTTAAATTTGACCCAGTTTGTTTCATTAGCAGATGGTTGCTCTTACTGCCCCACCATTTTAAAACACTAAAAAAAAAAGAAACAACTTGGATAATTTTCTTAGAAATAGAGACATAACTAAGCAATAAAAAATTTATTACTTTGCAACCTTCCGCTAACTTATTACAATGATGTGTCTTACCTGGATTGAAGAGCACCTCCCGCCCTCCCGCAATTGCATGCACTAACACCGTCACCACTAGTCCTAGCACCACTACTCCAACACCACTACTCCCGGCACCACTACTTCCAACACCACTATTCCAGGTAAGACACACCATCGACGACAATACGACACGTGTTTCGCCTCTACACGAGGCATCCTCAGGTGATGTAGACTCTACGGCGGTATATCGCTTACAAGGTTGCACAGTAATAAAATTATTAATTATAATGGATTTTCGCAAAGTAACGCCTGATTTTATCAAATATCATAGCTAAGCCTTTAGGCACTTGCCTTACGTAGAAACTAGATTCTAGGTTAGGCAATCTAGAAGGTGATTGCGCAGACTAAAATGGGAAATCCGCCTTGGTGTAATAGGGATAAAGAGTTGAAATGTATTTCACTAGAACTTGTGTAACAAGACAGATAAACGTCATGTTACAAAAGTCGAAAATAACGCGCAATAAAACCGTAACAATAAGCTATATCTCGCTGTGACAAAAGTTTGCGAGTAACGGAGCTGAGTAAATAGAACCGGGGGTGTTATAATGCGTCTTCTTTTCCGTAATGGGCGCCCTTTTCAGACGTCTGTATAAATTTGGGCGGGTTATTGCACACCGCGTGTACATAGTGTGCCGTTTCCTTTGTTGACATCGTGAAGACATTAGTTTTTATTAGCAACTGCGCGATTGGAGGTAGAGGAAAGCTTTTAATAAAATAGAGGCAAAAGTTCGGCTTTCATTTGATTGGAAACTGTAGTATGTCAACCTGTACTTTTGTATTGAAAACATGCGTCGGAAAAGTAAATGATGATATTTTATATACGAAATAGCGTTATAGCGTCCCGAGGGGGTAGGCAGAGTCCAAAGACTATATGTGCATGTTTGGTAGAGCCACGCTGCAGCTGTAATCGTATTATGGTTGTAGCACGAATGGGTCGGCTCGACCGAGAAAGGACCACGCTCTCACAGAATACCAGTGTAAAATAGCAGTTTAAAACTGCTGTGTTTCGTATGGTGAGTGTAGAGATCCGGAGACCCTTTTTTACTGGAAACGTGGCATTCCATCTTAATCCTTAGGGGTGACAACGCATGCGTTTTGATTCTTCATCGAGGATAAATGTAGATGTCTATGGGCCACAGCATCCACTTACCATCAGGTGGACTGTGTGCTCGTTTGTCACCCTTCTCCTATAAAAAAAGAAACATTTGTATTGATGTTGAAACCATGCCCAAATTCTTGATACGCATTCACGCACACAACTTTCTTTTTTCTTTCTTTTACAGTCCGATAAAGTTCGCACCTAGCCAAGTATGCATTTAAAACCCATTGTTTGTTACAAACGGTTTTAGATGCACATGATGATTTGATTGATGCTTAGGACCTGAGTTGTTCTAACAATTCAGTTTCACACGTGGTAGAGCCATATTATAGCTATATTAGTAGTATAGTTGTAGCACGAATGAGTCGGCTCGACCAGGTAAGGACCACGCTCTCACATTATTTATAAGTACTAGCATGAAATGCAGCTCAGTAGTGTTACGTATGGTGGGTGTAGATAACCTGAGACCCTTTTTAAAGGGGTTCAGGGGTGGCAACACATCTGCATTCTGATTATTAATCGAGGATGTACTCGTAGATGTGTATGAGCCACAGCATCCACTTACCATCAGTTGGACTGTGTATTCGTTTATCAACCTTATTTTGTGAAGAAAATTGTAAAAGGCATATATTTGTCAGAGTGAACCGAAATGCTTTTTGGCCGGGCTATCGAGCCTGTTCCATCCCTCAACTACCTGTAGTGATTAATGGACTCTTTCAATTTGATAAAGTAGGCAGTATTGATAATAAATTAGATTAATTCGTTGAGAATCTTCTTGAAGTTGATTAATAGTAAATCGATTCTTAGATAATGTATTAGGGTAATCCATTGCGAAGAACTTGGAATAGTTCTTAAGTGTGTGACAAGGAAAGAGATTAATGAAATAAAGTATCTACGAGTATCATAAGTGATCTTGTCTTTCAATCGTATTGAGGGCTGCGTCAAAATGGCGGAATTAAGCTATATAATCCGCGTTTTGCAAATATAAATCTACGCGTGCGGTTAAAGAATGGAATCGAATATGTCATCGCCTCTATTCACCTCTCGCTCGCACACTGTTGTTATCTATACGTATAATATATAATATTTCAATAATAGAAAATTTCCAATTAACAGAATAATATAACTTTATACTGTTATTAGTGGATTTTCGTAATTGGAACTGGTTGGGCGACGGGCCTAGGGGTTCCTGAGTTCGATCTCCCTTTGATGCGATTGACCCTATTATGCGAGATGTTACTAGATGGACTGTATATGCGGTTTCCTGACACCCCGAAACAAGATGGCTGACGTGGCACGCGACAGCCTTAGACAATGCACTCGCTCTTCCAAAATCTATTACTTCACCAGTGTCGAGAGGAAGGTCTATTTGAGCCGCTAGGAGAGATAATGTGACGGGGAGAACAAAACAACAAACAAAAGCTCAAGTAAAATAAACGAAAAAATAAGGGAAAACGCACTTACCGGGGTGGAGTTCCTGGTGCCGCGGACGACGCTCCTGGTCTGGTGGTGCGTTGGAAGAGAGCGCTCGAAGGCTGCGGGCGCCCCTTTATTGGGTCGGCCATCTTACCACCTCATCTCGGTGGAGGAGGCCGAAAAATCCTTAACCTTTTAGACCCCCCTCCCCCTTCAGTACTTACGGAAGGGATATGAGGATGCAGGGAAAGACGGACACTGGCGAGCAATATACCCCCGAAAAAAATTATGAGAATACCCGATTCTTTTTCCGCGCAACCAGGTACTATATACATGTTGATGGTACGTTATCGATGACCCGCCATTTCTAATCCTATTCTTTATCCGTGCAGACTGTAACTTATTTACTTTTAATTAATATCTTTGTGAACATTGTTTTATTAACGCCTTTCGGTATTCTCTATTTACAACCATGAGTTATGCAAAAAAGGCTGGCATCGTTGAGAAATAGATATATTTTAAATAGTATTTAGAATTAAGGTGACAATTGAAACAAATGGCCATCTGAAGGTATCGTGCCACCACGAACCCCTTCAGCCTGTAGTATCACTATATGTATCGCTATATAGCCCATTAGGTCCCGGAATATCCTAGTTCGGGGTATGAGGCCCACGAACTGCGTCAGCTACGTCATCCGGCGTTAAGATGACAGGGTCCATGGGCCTAACACTCGCACACTGACTTGCCACAAGGGCTTCTGTCCAAGGGCCTCCGCTGTGGTTTACGGGTTCTGACCACAGGCTGCACAAGAATGTGACAGTATCGGCCTGATTCGGTGCTGGACCTGTTCGCCGTAACACTGGTCGCTCTATCGATTCATAGAAAAGAGAAGAGGTTCTGATAACTCTGGAAGAGACGGTTGAACCGTGTTGACCTAACGGTATATCGCTGAATCGTCGATGATGGATGGATTGAACAATCAATTTTAAGTCGTCAATTATGTAATCATTTAAAAATAAATTATTTAATAACAAACAAAAACAATAAATTCGTTAGTAAAATTCCTTTCTTTATTTATTAACGAATTAATTATCTTAAAAACACAAACAATCATTAAGGCTGCGCGATCATTATTTATTTAGCTTGGTTATATATTGTTAATTTAAGTCTGGTTTAATTAGAAATATCCATAAAAATTGATAAGTAATAAAATAAAGTTATCAGGAAAAACCTTTTTTTTAAATAATGCTTAACATATTTTTTTTATTTATCATATTTTTGTAGTTACAAAGATATTATAGATGTTATATACACATTATATTCTATTAAAAAGCGCTAAAAGATCTTCAGTATCACAAAGTATCTAAATATCTTTTGGGAATATATTACTTACATCATAACAACAACATCTATAAGAAAAAAAATATTTCCTAAATTTTTGTTTTCATACAAAAATAAAAATATTTTCATTGAACCTTCTAAACCGTAGTAGTTTAAGTATTGGCAAAACGAATAATTAACATTTGTGATCTTTTTTAATGTTATTTGCTTATTTAATAATGTTTAACAATTTCAAAACGATGTTTGACACTGATATCAAGTGTAATATAAAAAGGCATTTTCTTTGA
This sequence comes from Parnassius smintheus behrii, assembly GCA_036936625.1. Taxonomy (NCBI): domain Eukaryota; kingdom Metazoa; phylum Arthropoda; class Insecta; order Lepidoptera; family Papilionidae; genus Parnassius; species Parnassius smintheus. Next base: position 35,884,523 of record JAUPFT010000022.1, read on the forward strand.
CGATGTATTCTGATTATTGTTTAGGTACTACAAAATACAGACTTAAAAGGAGTTAGACATAACAAAAAAAAAACTTAAAAGTAGTTTTTCGTAAATGTATTATATTTTGTAAAGAATGGTCTCGCCAAAATGGTTTGTAATGTTGCAACCAATTTATTTCCAAATGGTCTTTAGTAAATTGAAAATGACGCTGTATATTTGTATTATTTTTTATTTTCGGACATGCAAAGAGCGAGTGTACATACAGACGCTAGTATTGCCCCGGGGTACGGGCCGGACTGAAAAAAGTGCTTTCACTGAGATCGGTCCATTACGCCGTTTAATGTTGCATTACAGGTTTTTCATTTTCTTAGGTATATTTATTTTGTGGTTAATACTTTGGTTTATTTCTCTTTTACCTATAACAACTTTTTGTGATGTATGCTTTACCTGGAATAAAAGAGTTTTCTCTCTTACTTTCTTACTTCTATTTAAACAATAATACTGCCGGTAGTTAAGTTCCCGCCAAAACTACCACGCTCTTGCATTGCAGCGCCCTGAGTTTCCACTGCTCAATTTGTATGGGAAACCTGCCGCTATGCCACTCGTGACGCTATACGCTCTCCAGGGGCTTAACTGGAGGCATTCTGTTGAATAAATAAAATGAAATGAAATATATCATAATATATTCCGTCAATTTATTCATTTATATAAATAAATTGATGGCTCCGTGATGCAGTGGCTTAGCAAGGAGTTACGACGCTGACGGTCGCACGTTCGATTCCCACACGGAGCAGGTATGTGCAGGTATATGTACAAATAATTGTTCTGGTATACAGGAGAAAGTCATATCGTAGGGTTTTTTAATAGGAGAGGGGGCAAACGAGCATACGGCTCACCTGATGGTAAGTGATTACCGCCGCCCATGAGCAACTGCAACACCAGAGAAATTGCAGATGCGTTGCCGGCCTTTTAAAAAGGAATAGACTCTTTTCTTGAAGTTAAGTCGTATCGGTCAGGGAAAATCTCTGGTGGTAGTTGATTCCACAAGGAAGTTGTGAGAGGAAGAAAAGTTTTAAAATTAAAAAATATTACTGTGATGAAAATAATTAAATTTTGGTTGTGCGTGTCGTTATTTAAACCTATTAAATCTACCCTTTCAAAATGAGGTTCCTCTGATACCAGAAGAATCAAATAATGTATGATCCGCTTACCAGTAGGTGGACTATACGCTCGTTTATCACCCATTCCAGTACACCCTACAACAGGGTTGCTCCTGTATCGTGGAGGCTGTTCACATACAAAGATTGCACAAAGACAAAAATCGAGACCGGGAACAATTATTTTTAATTAATTGTAGGCCATACAAATATTTGTTCCGTGCGGGATTCGAACCCACGGCCCTCGCGCCGCAACTCATTGCTAAGCCACTGCGTCACGGTGGCTTCAAATATATTCTATACAAGTGATAAAATTAATTTTGTATAACAGACTTCAATATAAATATAATGAGAACATTATCAATGTAGTCGTAGTCAATTAAATACGCATTATTAAGGCTAACTCAAAAACTTCTGGTCAGATCTTGATCAAATTTATATGTGATCATATGATAAGCACCAGCTTTTAAATAAAAAAAAAGAATCATGGAAATCTGTTCACCTTAAAAATGTTCTGCGGTAACACATAAAAAATATAGTCGAATTCAGAACCTCCCCTTTTTTGAAGTCAGTTAAGAAATGGAGATGGAAGACCTGTCATACTGTAATAATACTGGCTTTCTAAACTGAAAAACAACATCGTGCTGCTTGGCTGCAGAAATAATAATACCAGGAAAGAGGGTGATCTTTTTTATACGTCTTTGGTGGTAACTAACCAGATTGACATCCAGGCAGAAAAAAAAACCTACCATCTAGTAACATTATGCAACTGTTGTGGCTTCAAAACAGTCCCGATGTAATATCCTTTTCCTAAGTAATTTCCGTCTCCCTGCCTCCCCTATATACGCACCATTAAGAATGGTGCGCCACCTATCGCCAAGAAAAATAAGAAGCAAGATGGCCGCGTACGCATAAACAGTATTCGTTACCGCTTGTTTAAAAATATTCAATAAATAAAGTTGTAAGACTATCGTGCAAAAAACTTTCTTCTCAACTTCTTCCAACATGACAATATTTCTATAAATTTGTTTTCAAACATTTTGTTTCTGTAGTTATAAAGATATATATATTATAAAGATATAGTTAAAATATTGTTACGAGCTTGAGGTTCGTGACAATAAAAATTGCCGATAAAATTACCTAAATTAACACTTTAATTTACTTTACACAAATCAAAGTTAAAACACTAATAATTAAACACACTAATTCACTTAATTCCGCTCCCAAGCTTCGCTTGTGTCGCCGAGTTAAACTCTGACTCGATCGCATCTTGCAGCGCCTATTTATTTAAATTAGCAAAGAAACATCCCGAATATTCAGGTAAATGCGCGCAAAGGGACGAGAGTGCGAGTATAGACTTTCCAGAAACTTGGCGCTGTCGGTTGAGAGATTTGTGACGTCATTCTCTGCAAAGCTCCCCTCGCTCTCGTTCCTGACACTAGATGGCGCTAGTTGACTTATTCACACAACACTGCCCCCCTCCTAAGACATGCTCGTCCCGAGCATTATCGGTCCCATAATAACGCGCCAAGCGATCCACATGGACGATCTTAGGAGTCCCTCTTGCGCCTTTCTGTATCCGGTAGGTCACATCGTTGATCCTGGTTACAATCCGGTACGGGCCGTCCCATTTAGCTTGAAGCTTAGGAGATTTCCCTTTGCTGCGGACTGGATTGTGCAACCACACTAATGAACCTTCGTTGAACCCTTTATTGTTCATTTTGCGGTCATACCGGGTTTTCATTTTCTCAGACATTTGCTGGCCCGATTGTCTGACGTGCTCATAAATGTCATTCATTTTGTTCCGCAAGTCATTTGCATAATCGGTTATACTGCGTGGGGCATCAGGTGGTATCCCGGTGATCAGGTCCGCAGGCAGCCGTAATTCTCTTCCAAAGTTTGCGAAAGCTGGTGTCACTGCTGTACTTTCGTGAACAGAACTTCGATATGACAACAAAAACGGTTGTATGTGCTTGTCCCAATCTCGTTGCCGATTGTCTACAACTTTTGCTAGGTACCTCTCCAATGTCTGATTAAATCGTTCCACCATTCCATCAGATTGCGGGTGATAAGAAGTCGTTCTTGTTTTATGAGTATCCATAACTCGGCAAGTTTCCTGGAATATTTGAGACTCAAAATTCCTTCCTTGATCGCTGTGAATCTCTAAAGGTACTCCAAAACGACAGAAGACTTCATGAACTAGTTTATCTGCAACTGTTGAAGCTTCTTGATTTGGAATGGCGAAGACTTCTGGCCACTTAGTGAAGTAATCCATCACAACCATGAAATACTTGTTACCGCTTTCACTCTCCGGAAACGGCCCCGCCACGTCAATGGCTATTCTCTCCCATGGTGCACCCACATTGTACAACTTCAATGCACCTCTACTACGAGTCTGAGGTCCCTTTACAGTCGCACAACTTGTACATTTGCGACACCAGTCCTAGACATCGTTTCGACAGTGGACCCAGTAAAACCGTTCTCGGATCTTCAGTAGAGTTCGTTTAACTCCCAGATGGCCTCCTGAACAATCATTATGGTACAGCTGTAGAACATCCGGTACTTTAGCTTTAGGGACAACCATTTGCAAATGACAGCTGTCTCCCCGAACGTTTTCCCATTTACGACACAGAACTCCATCCTGAAGCAGCAAGCTGTCCCACTGGGCCCAATAGCTTTTAGTGGTCGAACTTATCGCTGAGACGTCACTCCACTTGGGCTTGGGAGCACTGGCCTTTATCCATTCCAGAATCGGCTTGATGTCCGGATCTTCCTGCTGTGCATGTAGTAAGCTATCCTTCCACTCGTTGCTGAGGTGGTCTGCCCTGAGCATCCTCACGGATACCACTTCCTTACTCTCTTGCCTAGTACAATGTTTGCAATCTTCAGGACAAGGTCTTCTTGACAATGCATCTGCGTTGCCATGAGATTTCCCGCTGCGATGTTCGATCTCAAAGTCGTATTCCAGCAGTAGTTCAATCCACCTCGCAACTTGTCCTTCTGGGTTTTTAAACTGCAATAGCCATTTTAGTGCAGCATGGTCAGTTCGTAAGTGAAACTTTCGTCCCAGAAGATATTTGCTAAAATGCTGCAACGACTTTACCACAGCGAGCAATTCGCGTCTTGTGACACAATAGTTCCTTTCCGGTTTTGACAACGACTTGCTGAAGTACGCTATCACGACCTCTTGGTCACCACTCCGTTGAGACAGCACACCGCCAAGTCCTATATCACTTGCGTCTGTGTCAACTATAAATTCTTTGCTTGCATCAGGGTATCCCAAAATAGGTGTTTTACACAGATGGTCCTTGAGCTCCTGGAATGCGATATTGCAACTTTCATCCCAGCAGAAATGTCGCTTCTCCTCGGTTAGCTTGTGCAGAGGTTTGGCTATATCTGCAAAGTTCTTCACGAATCGCCGGTAATAGGGGCACAAACCCAAAAATGCTCTAACCTGCGTCTTGTCTTTTGGAACCGGCCAATCCTTGACAGCGGCGATTTTCTCTGGATCTGTGCGGATACCTTCTCCCGATACTACAAACCCCAAAAAGTTAACTTGCCGTTGGAATAGTGAACATTTCTTCGGGTTCAACTTGAGGTTGGCACTCTGAATCTTCATAAGCACGCGTTCCAGGTTTTGAAGGTGTTCCTCAAACGTACGGCCCACGATGATGATTTCATCCAAGTAGACCAGACAGGCATCGCCAATTAGCCCGGTAAGTACAAGTTCCATCAGCCTTTCAAACGTTGCTGGAGCATTGCACAACCCAAACGGCATTACTTTGAATTGCCACAGACCCTTTCCCGTCGAGAACGCAGTTTTCTCCTTGTCCTTAGGATCAATTTCAACTTGCCAGTAGCCACTTTTTAGATCCAGCGTGCTAAACCATTTTACTCCTGTAAGCATGTCCAGCGTGTCATCAATTCTTGGCAAGGGATAGCTGTCCTTCTTTGTAACGTCGTTCAGACGGCGGTAATTTACACAGAACCGCATGCTGCCATCCTTCTTTTTCACCAGCACCACTGGCGAACACCATGGACTAGAGGAAGGTTCAATAACACCATCCTTCACCATTCCTTCAATCATGGTTTCCACTTCCTTTTCACGTGCTACCGGCAATCGTCTTGGCCGCTGACGGATAGGCAACTCTTCACCTGTGTTTATTTTGTGTTGAACTAAACCAGTCTTTCCTATGTCAGCATCGTTTGATGAGAATACATCGGCGTACTCGAGTAACAACTTCTTCGCCTTGACCAATTCGTTCGGGGCAGAACACTGCGACAGTCTTCCAAAAGTGTGGTCACTCTCGTTTCTGCATCCTTGCTGGGGGTCCCACTCGATATATATTGGCACCGACGTAACCAATCCACTTCCTCACAAGTACCAATTAATGTGCCTTTTTCTATAATCTGGTCCCGGTCGCAAAGGTTCAGCACACGTACTCCTGAGATGTCAGTGGTCCTGACCAAGGTTCGAGCTACTTTCCATGGAAGGTCATTGTTTACCCTTTCCACAAGTACACAACGGTGAGCTTGCCCAGCGTTTCGGGGAAGACTAACCGGAACAATCGTTTCCGATCTCGGCGGAAGAACAATCTTCTTAATGCTGTACACGTTCCCTGGTAACGCACCTTCCATAAAAAGTTCCTCCTGTCCACATTTCAAAACACCTTGCTTAACCTCGATCTCACAACAATTATTCCTCATAAAGTCTAGGCCTAGGATGCAGTCGTCCATTATATCAGCCACGATGACATTATGCAGGTAGATCACGTTGCCAAGCTTCAACTCCATCTCCTTCTCTCCACGGACGGGTATACGCTGACCGGTGGCTGTTACCAAATTAATGCGTTCTCGGTTGTATGCGGAGTCCCCAAGGAACTGACTTATAAGTTGGGAACTAACAACCGTACGAGAGGCTCCAGTGTCTATGGTCAGTTTACACGGCATTCCGTTGACCTCGCCCTTGATGATTAGACTGTTCCCATCATGGGTTTGTGAGATCGAGATCCTTGGGGCTCTTTTAACATCAGCCAGCACCCGCCCCGCAGTTCTGGCTTTTACTCGTTTCCCTGCTGCTGCTGGGCGGTGCTGTTGGCCGCACTACCCTCCTGGGATCGTTCACCTTCCCTTTCTAGGGTTCGCTTAGGGCAGCTGGATCGAAGATGGCCCTTTTCCCCACAGCCATAGCACCTAGGGCTGTATCCTTTGTTGCGGTCGCGAACTGTAGCTGCTGCAACCTCCCTGACGCGATGGGAACGATGATCCTGCCGCACGGCTTCTACCTCCAGTGCATGGGCCAAGGCGTCCTTAAGCGTCTCGTGGTGCCCGAGCCTCACAGCAGCTCTGACTTCCAGGTCGCGGATGCGGTCGATGAATGTTTGCACTAGGTTCCCTCCAATGAGTGCAGGTACAGACTGGTATGCTTTACGAACCATCTTCTCCACCTCAAGGGCCCACTGCTGCAGGTTTTCGTTGCTGCGTTGCACGCGATCTTTAAGCTGCGCGCGAAAGACGTGTTCCAGGTGAGCGTCACCATATCTCGCCTCCAAGACCTCAAGAAGCTGCTCATAGGTCACTTTCTTACCGAGAGCTTCCAACACAGTTAAGGCTTGGTCGCGCAGGCCTAGGGTGAGTGCAGTCATGGCTTGGCTTTTATTCCAGCCGTTCGCCTCCATGACGGCCTCGAACTGGATTTTGTAGGCCGACCAGGAAGAGGTCCCGTCGAACGGCGGCACTTTGAATCCACGTAGCGGAGGTGCTGCAGCTACTACGGGAGCTGTAGTTCCATCCCCAAGTTTGAGGTCGTTTAGCGTTTTCTTCACGTCAGCCATCACGTTGTCAACCCGATTGTTCACATGGTTGATTCGGGTTTCATGTTCTTCGATTCGGGTTTCAGCTTCCGACAGGCGATTGTCGTGTTGAGCAACCCTATCCTTCACCTGCTTTATCTCTTTCCCAAAGGTAGCGTGAAGGTCCTTCATGAGGAGCATCTGATCTTCCGACCGACGAGCCTGTTCCGCCTGCTGACGGGCCTGTTCCTCCTGTCGGCGAGCCTGTTCATCCTGTCCGCCCCGCAGCTGCTCTTCCAACCGACGGACCTGTTCCTCCTGTCGGCGAGCCTGCTCCTCCTGTCGGCGAGCCTGCTCCTGCAGCATCACCATCAGAGCACCTAAGTCAGGTGCCACAGACGTAGAAGCTGCTGACGGACCGGCTTCCGTGGCCGGCGGCTGGCCCTCAGAAATCTGTGGCGTTGCACTACCAAATCTCCTCTGGTCCGTCTCCTGCTGGCGTTGACTTCGGGTACGGACACCATCCGTTTCCTCCTTATGTAAAATCGGCATTATTTTATCCCACTTCTGACACCAATTGTTACGAGCTTGAGGTTCGTGACAATAAAAATTGCCGATAAAATTACCTAAATTAACACTTTAATTTACTTTACACAAATTAAAGTTAAAACACTAATAATTAAACACACTAATTCACTTAATTCCGCTCCAAAGCTTCGCTTGCGTCGCCGAGTTAAACTCTGACTCGATCGCATCTTGCAGCGCCTATTTATTTAAATTAGCAAAGAAACATCCCGAATATTCAGGTAAATGCGCGCAAAGGGACGAGAGTGCGAGTATAGACTTTCCAGAAACTTGGCGCTGTCGGTTGAGAGATTTGTGACGTCATTCTCTGCAAAGCTCCCCTCGCTCTCGTTCCTGACACTAGATGGCGCTAGTTGACTTATTCACACAACAATATTATGTAATGTACAATAAACTGTCAAACATATTTTACAATTACATGTTCTTTGACTATGCATACGCTTTTTTATACATTGACAGAAAACATGTTTTTTTTTTGTAAAAATCACGTCAGTGCAAACTCACGGTAACACATACATGTTTTATTTAGATTAAAATCTCAACAAAGGCTTTTTATATTACGTGGTGATTTATTACTGTAAACAGCTAAACATTAAAAGTGTAGGATATATAACGAGCCCGTTTACCCATATTCCATTGTTTAGAACAATATCGAATTGTTATGCAAAAATGAATGAAGAATTTTATTCACCTTCCTGCCTGAGAAAATACACGAGGCTATTTGGTATAATGGAAGTATCAATGCCTTTGTTAACATGGATCGTAAGCATTTTGTCATCGAAAAAATATTTTGATTCAACAATGAGTACTTTTTATAACCATATCGAATTTAATTATATTGAATATTTATTTTTTTTTAATTTTTAAAATTGAAGGTTTTTTTTTAAAGAAGAGGGGGCAAACGTACATGCGGCTTACCTGATGGTAAGTGACTACCGAAGGCCATGAACAACAGCAACACAAAGGGAATCGTAGGTGCGTTACCGGCCTTTTAGAAACGAGTAAGCTCTTTTCTTAAAGGTCCCTAAGTCGTATCGGTTTGGAAAAATTGCCGGTGATAAACAATTCCAATGAGAAGTTCTATGAGGAAGAAAACTCCTAGTAAAGCGTTCAGTAATGGACTGCTAAGTATCCAGATGGTGAGGATGGTATCGTGAATTTTGATGCGATGTGCGTTCGTGAAATTTGGCGGCTGGAACTAATCCGAACAATTTCTCAGAACACTCCCCGTGGTAGATGCGATAGAAAACGCAAAGGGATGCAAAAGGTGAGTGACGTACTCACAATTGACGTTAACCAAACGTTTTCAAGTTCAGTAGCTTGAAAACGTCTTCCAACGTAGCGGTTAAGAGTTTCATGGATATAACATCACCCTGTCTTACACCTTTCTGCAGTTGGATAGATTTCGTACTATGGTTCTTTACTCGGATAACCATCGTAGCCCTACTATACAAACACTTCAGCACTTCGATATACCGACAGTCAACTTAGCACCGCTGAAGGGACTTTAGCACCGCCCAAATTTCGACAGAATCAAAAGCTTTCTCATAGTCCTCATACGCCAGGCAAGGTGGCAGATTGTACTCTTCGGTCTTCTGTACAATCTGCCGCAGGGTATGTATGTGGTCTATGGTACTGAAGCCTTTTCGGAAACCGGCTTGTTCGGGAGGCTGGAAGTCGTCAAGTCTGCGTGCGAGACGATTCGTAATGACTCACGAAAACAGCACGTAGACGCAGCTCAACAGGGAAATCGATCTGTAGTTCTTCAAGAGAGCGTCTTCTGTTTCACGTTTTCGAAGTAGTCCCAACACGAAGGACGGAATAAAAGAGATATAGAGGACCTTAAGTCCCAGTTTTTCCCTCGCTTTCAGGAGCTCCTCTAATTCTATAATGCTCTAATTCCATCGTCGCGAGAGGACTTGCCGTTTTTAAGGTGCTATGCTAATCTCGCTCAGACTGCGTTCGGAATAAAACTATTTTTAAGTATTTTATCTCATTTAATTTACTTATTTTTAATTACCGACGTTTCGGGTCCAAAAATAATGTTCAAACTTGAAGGTTATGACTAACCATGACATAGGGGCGTCAAACATCTCGGTCCACCTTCTCAGTCATATAGTGCATTATCTATAATAATATGGTAGTAGATATGGTGCCTCCTGTGACCGTGGGTGATGTAAAGCACCCGACACGTCGGAAATTAAAAAAAAAGTAACAGTATCGCGTTTAACGATAAAATCTTCAAGAAAAAAACTTACTCCTTTCTAAAAGGCAGGCAACGCACCTGCAATTTCCCTGGTGTTGCACTTGTTCACGGGCCGCGGTAGTCACTTAACATCAGGTGAGCCGTATGCTTGTTTGCCCGCTCTCCTATAAAAATAACATAACATAACATAAACACTCACGCCTGTCACCCAGAGGGGTAGGCAGAGACTACAGACTTCCATTTGGCACGATCCTGATACACCTCTCTAGCCTCCTTCACATCCATACACCTACGCATACATACTCGTCGGTTAAGGGTACTCCTAATTTGGCCCGTTTTTAATAAATCGCCAATTTGGTCGATAAATTTTCGCCTAGGCCGTCCCTTTCCGACTCTACCATTCACTTCTGCAACATAAATTTTCTTTGACAGTCTTTCCTCATCCATTCTTTCCACATGACCAAACCACCGAAGCATTCCTTTCTTAATCCTGGTCACAACATCATCTTGCAAACCACACTCTTCTCTTATTACACAATTTCTTACCCTGTCATTCAGATTCAGCCCTAACATACTCCTTAACGACCGCATTTCTACTGCGTTCATTCTACTCTCGTGCTTCTTCTGCCACACCCAACTTTCACTACCATACGTTAAAGTAGGGACCAACACAGCATTGTGAATTGCCATACGTGCCTTTTTCGACACATTTTGACTCTTCACAATAGAGTGTAGGGCCCCATTTACTCTATTTCCCGCATACACTCGTCGTTCTATATCCTTATCATATCTCCCATCCCTACTAAATACGCAGCCCAAATATACAAACTCGTCTACTTGCTCGATCAACTCCCCTTCTATTCTTATTTCACAAATCGTTTTACTTTCTTCTCTTTCAAAAACCATAACCTTCGTCTTACTTGCGTTCACTTTCATACCCCTTTCTTTTAATGATCTGTTCATTAATGTAACCATCATTTGCAACTCAGCCACCGACGACGCAAGGATAACTTGATCATCGGCGTACAAAAGGCATTTGACGGTTAACTCACCCATTCTTAATCCGCATTCTTCAACTTTCAAATTTTGGGCTATAAAAATAATCTGTCAAAATAGTTTTATTCAATAAGGGGTCCGTGCCTATGTACAGCAATTGACAACCGTTGTTGACGATGTTGATGTACTGACAATTCACAGGCTTTTGTTTTAGAAATAGAAAGTATTGTTTGAATTTAACTTAATGTATTTTCTAGACGCTTACCACCAATGATTTGTGAGCATTCCCAGACTAGTTAGTTAAAATAAACGAGGGAGGTGAATTTAATTAATTGGGCTTCTTTATTCTGATTAATCGTTATTCTAGTTTTAGGAGATATATTGGGACCAAGAATAATAACCAGCATTGGATTATAGGGACGTGATCGTAGCGGCAGGCGGAGTGTCTGCGGTTTATTTATGCCTAGTATTTGAACTATTGACAAGTTAGTTTAGTTTTCTTCCTCACACGACTTTTTTATAAGACTTGGGGACATTCAAGGAACAAACATATTAAAAACCTTTTTGAAAGAAACGAAGCACATGATAAAGCGAGCACACAGTCAACCTGACGGTAAGTGGTTACTATGGGCCATTGCCATATACTGGGCATTAATTATGGCGTGCTTGATATATATCATCAAGATGCCTTTGCATATTGAAGAGTTTGATGATTTTTGTAATGGATCCCATCGCCTTATCTTAAATAAATGTTTAAGGGACCATTTCTGAAGTACAGACATAAAAAAATTCATAGAACTGAGCACCTTCTTCATTTTTTTTGGTTAAAATGTTTTATTTGCATTTTTATATAGAATGATAAAGGAGCACACAGTCTACGTGATGGTAAGTGGATGCTGTGCCCCATAGATATCTACATTTATCCTCGAATAAGAACAAAATTCAGATGCGTTGTCACCCGTGAGTACTAAGATAGAATGCCTAGAGTCCAGTAAAAGGGGTCTCTGGTTCTTTACACTCTCCATATGAAACACAACAGCATGACGCTGTTATTTTACGCTGGTATTCTTTGAGAGCATGATCCTGGTCCCGGTCGAGCCGACCCACTCGTGCTACAACTATAACATAGTTGCAGCGTGGCTCTACCAAGAACTTAATAAGTTTACTTGTATTGTAGTACTTTATTAACGCTCCAATATTATGAATAGCACAGTGCATATATATGCACAGATTCCATGTGTGTTGTAGATAATAATATATTTAATTAATAAGTATAAATTATTAATAAATTAATAAATAAAATGGTTAAAGAAATGAATTATTAAGAAACATTGTATTTATTAATATTACCCCGCACCACGCGTAAACAAATGTCTTTTTTAAATTCATTCACTCTCTTTGATCTCAACATTTCTTAAATTATATACAATGATCTCGTTTGAACTATTGTCATCACTACCTGTAGTAACCCTGGAGACAGTATCAATCGCTATAAGACTAGCGACAATGCTATGGTAGGTATATTTACTATACCTGTATTTATTCGGATTAGTGTTGTACCTAGTATTTAACTAAAACACCACGCAAAAGTCTCAGTCGCTTTCAACACACAAATTAGTATGTCATTATTTGCTTAAAAGAGACCCTGGCCTCTGACAAATACAGGGAAAACTTCAGATAATTTAAAGGTAAATATAAAGTAAAAAGTCCATATTAAGTAAAAAGCTTCGTCCTTTGGGCTAATCTTAAATTTGCTCTATTCTTCCATTAAATGCCACGCATTATTTTCCAAACTCCAATCCTTCTCTTCTTGGCTTTATTTTTGTTTCCTCTTATAACTTTGATTAAGAAAAATGTCAGAAAATTCTTGAGGTTTCCAATAGGTGTTGGGGTGACTTTCACGGGCTCAAAAGGAGAAGATAAAACAACACATATTAGAAATAAAACAACATCGAGATGTATTAAACTTCTATCAATATTTAAGTTTTTGGGCTTGCAAGTTATAAAGAATGGATGGATCTGAGACGTGGTCCTTCAATGCAGGCCATAAGAGGACACTCAAGGTCGCTAAGCGAGCTATGGAGAGGGCTATACACGGGGTTTCTCTGCGTGATAAACTTAGTAATGAGGATATCCGCAGTAGAACCAGAGTGACCGACATAGCTCAACGAAGATATAGCTCGAAGAACCGACAGCCAACGGGGAAAAAAAGTTCTCGAGTGGCACCCTCGTGCCGGTAGGGGTAGTGTAGGGCAACCCAATAGATGGCGTGACGACCTGGTAAGACATGCTGAAAGTCGATGGATGCAGGTGGCTCAAGACCGTGCTTTGTGGCATTCCTTAAAGGAGGCCTATGTCCAGCAGTGGACTTGCGAAGGTCTGGTTTGATGATGATGAAGTTATAAAGGGTTCAATTTTTAGAAGATTACTATTTTAAAAAATTGTGGTTAAATAATGGGTGCGTTTGGCAGAAAAAAGCGCTAGCAAGCGCTTACTAGCGCTAAAAGAGTTTTCGGCCAGGACACGATTGCTACTTCAGTAGCGCTGACACAATCCGCCATTTTGCTTATTTAATTTGTTTGTTTTGAAGTAGAGTTTATAAGTTGTTTTTTGCAATATTAGTTTTATGTAATATAATGACATGAATAGATATAAATATGTTATTAAAAATTCACGATTGGTAAGTTTTTAATATGAATACTTACTTACTTACTTACTTATCGTCACGCACAATCCCTAACGGGGTAGCCAGAAAGAACAGATCGCCAAGTGTCACGATCCTTACATACCTCTTTCGCTTCTTTCAGGTTCATTAACTTCTTCATACATGCACGTCTAGGTATCCGAGTACTCTTGACCCTCCCCTCTTCGAGCAAATTGCTCACATGGTCTTCGAAAGTTAGTCTCGGTCTACCTCGTCACCTTTTAATATTTACTTTCGCTCTATATATTTTCTTCACCATTCGGTCTTCACTCATTCGTTCAACGTGCCCAAACCATTGGAGTACGCCCCTATCAATTTTTGTGATAAAGTCATATTTCAATCCTGCCATATTGCGAATCTCTTCGTTTCGCTTTCGGTCGGCTATGGTAATGCCACACATTTTACGAAGAGATCGCATCTCCACTGCATTCAACTTGCTTTTATGCTTCTTCCGGCATACCCAGGTTTCGCTGCCATATAACAAAATCGGTACCAACACTGCGTTATGTATTGCAAGGCGTGCACTCTTCACCACGCCTTGCCTTTTTACTAATGCATTCAGGGCACCATTGACTTTGTTTCCGGCAGCGACACGCCTATCCACATCTAAATCACATCTTCCATCCCGGCTGAAAGCACTCCCCAAGTATACAATTTCATTTACCTGTTCTAGACATTCCTGATTTACCCATATTTCACATTTCGTTCTCTCTTCGTCCTTTTCAAATACCAGAACCTTAGTTTTATTAGCATTCAAACGGAGACCTTTAATTTCACATTCCTCTTTCATACACGTGACTAATGCCTGCAGTTCTGCTTCTGATGGTGCAATAAGCACTGCATCATCAGCATACAGCAGAAAATTAACTTTTATGTCACCCAATTTCACACCCAAACAGCTATCTTTCAGCTTCTGTAAACAGCTGTCGAGATACAGTATGAACAGCCAGGAAGACATGACACAACCCTGTTTTATGCCCGCTTGGACGCTAAACATGGGTGACAGGTCATGCCCTACCCGCACACAGGCTTTACAGTCATAGTAAAGTGACTGCACAGCCCTTAACAATCGACCATCCACACCATATCCCGGCAACAGTTCCCACATTTTCTTCCTTATAACCTTATCAAATGCTTTCTCCAGATCCACAAAAGCACAAAAAATCCTCTGGTTAACACTCAGAAGCTTCTCCGTGATCATGCGGAGAGAAAACATTTGATCCGTGCATCCTCTTCCAGGTCTAAATCCGCATTGTGCCTCCCATAAGAATCTTTCCGATTTCTCTTGCATCCTGCGTGTCAAAACCTTCGAATAAACTTTACTTGCTAAACTGGTCAAGCTATCAAGATAGCACCCGCAGTCAAAATGTGAACCTTTACCTTTATATAAAGGCACAATGACCGCGGATCGCCAATCATCCGGGACATCTCCCGTCCGCCAGCACAAATTGCACAGCAGATGAAAGCTGTCCCAGACGCGAGGCCCACCGTACTTGACCATTTCAGCAGTAACTCTGTCTAGTCCCGCAGCCTTACCACATTTCAAACTTCGAATCGCACGTTCAATCTCTTTCATGCTGATGACCTCAGTGTCATCGAGGTCCGTGTCTGGCGTGCCAGTCACGGCGTCACCCCCGGATCCTTCACCAAGATCATGACACGCATACATTTCTCTATAAAATTCACTCCATCGCTGCATGACGTCCGATTTTTCTGAGAGGACGTCATTGGTTCTCGAAAGCACTTTGTTCATTCTTAAAGCTGTCGCACCACTCCGGGACCTTCCAACCTCTTTCTAGAAGAGTTTGGAGTTTTCCCTAAAGTTGTGCGACAACCTCTCGTCCGCTTCTATTCTACACCTTTCACGTACTTCCTCAATCAATGTTTTCGCATGAACTTTCTGCAGCTTATATCTTTGTTTCATCTTCTCTCTCACATGCTCATCGTTACTAGAGGCCAAGTAGTCTAACCATGCTTTTTTCTTCTTTTTTACAGCTTCTTTCACTTCATCATTCCACCATGCATCTCTTCTTTTACTACTGCCTCTTTTGTTGTACCACATACTTCTTCCGCTGCACTTACCATTCCATCCCTAAGGTTCTGCCATGTTCTCTCCACACATTCTTTCCTGCCATCGATGGTGTCAAGCTTTTCGGCTACCCTCGTGTGATATTTGTCCCTAGTATCCGCTTCCTGAAGCTTCCAGCTTCGGATGCGACAGACCGACTGTGGTTCTGTTACTGCTGACCGGTGGCGCCAACCCGCGAACAAACCTCTAAATCTAGTAATTACTAGATAATGATCCGTTCCCAGGTCAGCACCCCTGAACACTCGTGTATCCATCACCTGTTTTCGCAGTCGGTCATCCACCAGGCACAAATCAATCATACTTCTCTCATTCTTTCTTTCTCTAGTGTACATATGGATCTTCCTGTGATTAAACATAGTGTTTGTCACAAGAAGACCCTTTTCCTTGCATACAGCCAGTATAAGCTTGCCAGCATCATTAACCCTTTTATCGCCAAACTTTCCAAGCACCGACTCGTATCCTGGTCGAGCGATACCTACCCATCCATTCAAATCTACTATAAATATGAATACTTCACAAAAATATATTTAAATTAGGTTAGGTTCCCTGGTTAAAACTAACATCGTGTCCTAGAGGAAAATAGCTACTTACGATTTGACAGCGCTTACCGCTTACGATCGCAATTTTGCTTACAAGCGCTTGCTAGCGCTTTTTTCTGCCAAACGCACCCAATGTGTGTGCACATTTTACTGCGAACAAGGAATTACATTTCAGGGGTTGTCTACGTTACGAGTTACGAAGCTTTATTAAGGACAGATTTAAGCGTCCACTTACCATCAGATGGATTGTGTGTTCGTTTATCACATTTACTTTTACAATATAAAAATATAAAAAATTCGTACGTTTGTGAACTTTTCTTGCCTCTCATATTATGTCGATAAATAAGTCAGTTTTTTTTTTCTAGTTCCCCTGATATGTGGAGGTCAGGGACTTTTAAATAAGTCAGATGTTAAGGCTTCTAATTTATGTGTAATAATCATTTCGTAACCTAGACCTATTTAAATTGACGTAGATGTCAAAATCGAAAATTCGGACAGACTAGATCAACTCCTACCGCTTCGTACTTTCAAATAAATTCATGGTAAGTTAAGGATTAATAAATACGTTGTGTGTTGTGAAAAATCTTTACTTTTTAATTCATTAAGACTGGCTAACAAAAGTATACAAACTTAAAAAGAATAAATCACGACCGTAACCGTTAAATTCTATTTTCGAATGTTACATCACTACCTTCGTTGAATAATTTAAATCCACCTCGAGGTATACATATATCAACCGTCCTTACCGATCTAGACAGGGGCCCAATCAGATGGCTACAAGGTTATTTATTTATTTAAATTTGGATGTATTCGTTTGTGTGCTGTAAGACACGCCACCTTTGATAGACACATTCGATTATAGGGCGAAGTTTTTTCTTTATTGCCTCTGCATTCCCTCGTCACGGAAATTAGAATCCTAAAGTAGCTTCAAAGGTTACTTATAAGATATTTTTTATTATAATGTTTCATTAAAAACTTATTAAAGATTTTATCATTAAATTTATTTATTTAATTTATTGAAAACAAAACGGAAACATAAACACTAAGCTAAGCAATCTAATTTAATATAATATGTATTACTTGTGAGATACATTGTGTTTTCATACGATGGCCAAGTCAACTTATATATTTCAAACATAAAAGATTTTTAACGTTGATATGGTCACTATAAAATGTTGTTATGTTAGCTAATTACGTAATAACTTAAATCAGAAAGGACCCTTAAGTAGGGACTGATTAAATTATCCGACTTGGTATTATATGGATCTCACAACTTTTTCCGGTAGAAAAACTGAGTTGCGAGACGTGGTTTTTTTACAAGTTGTTTTTGATGGTATTACAATTATTCCCTATAAACTGTCTCACTGAGAACATGCATATGTACATTTTGTACATATTGCAATAGGAAGCAGATCGTAAATGGTATCATTTGCACAACAAGCAGGGTAAGAATTATATATAAACACAACTATTATCTGAAAATTAGGATATACAATACAAATATCTTTATATATCTAACTACTTGATACCCGCTCGCTTCGCTGGGTGCACGATAATAGACGATAATAACGTAGGTATAAAATATCTAGAAAAATTTTATGGAACTATCGTTTAAATACGTTCTTAGTGTGCGTTTACATTACGAAATGAATACCATACTGAATTTCAAGTCAATCGGGTATATTGTTTTAGAGATATTTTGATGTCAATCAGTCAGCCTATCGCTAGTATTTCGCTCATTATAATATTTATTATATAGATTCATAATTGATACTAAAATATTTTTTAACTGAGTTTTGAGGACTGAATGGAAGCATTTTATTGTTGAGGACGCACATTCTGTGTACCAGTACACTACAGTACAGTGCTCTTTTACTAATGTCAGTCCTGGTTTTTGGTATATGAAACAAATTTTTTGATTGTTGATTAAAACTACTTTTACGGATTTTTTCGCGTTTAACACCCGACGTTTCGGGTGCTTTCCAGCACCCGAAAGGTCGGGTGTTAAAAATAAAATAAATAAAACGCGAAAAAATCCGTAAAAGTAGTTTTAATCGATGTACAGTGTTCGCGTAAATATAAGAAATCATTTTTGATTGTTTTTTGTGGTGGTATTCAAAAGCTTACTTCGGACGATAACTGTGAACATTTGGACCCACTTTCACATACATTCCTAAAAGTGATGGTGTCAATTAAAGAGCATCGGTCTATTTAATGATAGCATTTGATATTTTGTAAAAAAAATAATTAAAAATTAATTAACTGTTCGCGTAATAAAATGAAATATGTACTTATTATAAAATAAAATGAAAAGAGTACCTCCCACACTTCCTTAATTGCGTGCACTATCCGCGTTACCACTACAGTAAGAAAGACACACCACTCGATATTACGACAAGATGATTCATCTCTGAACGGGGCATCCTGAGGTAAAATAGACTCCGATGGCTGACCGCTAAGTCTAATTTTCTTTCTTTAAATTTCTCTCTGCAGGGCACAGGCCTCGTCTTTTTTTTAATAGGAAAAGGATGACAAACGAGCACACAGTGCACCTGATGGTAAGTGGATGCTGTGGCCCATAGACATCTACATCTATCCTCGATTACGAATTTAATGCAGATGCGTTGTCACCCGTGAGGACTAAGATGGAATGCCTTGTTTGCAGTAAAAACGTCTCCAGTTCTCTACACTCACCATACGAAACACAGCAGCATTAAACTGCTATTTTACGCTTGTAGTCTGTGATGGCGTGGTCATTCTCCGGTCGAGCAGACCCACTCGTGCTACAACTATACTGCTAATATAGCTGCAGCATGTCTCTACCACGTACATTAATATAGTCTCCTTTCTGAGGTGGTTAAATAATAGATATATATTATTTTTAAATGAAATAAAATGACAGCAGTTATTCATGCATCTCGGTTTCGATCCCTTGCCGGATATTCAAATTATATTGTGCTTGCCGGCACTTTTGAAACTATTATATGCATTTAAGTGCTGATTTACTACACGGTCGGGGATGGAGTAAATCAGCACTTAAATGCATATGCTGGAAATATTTTATTTCAAAGACATGCACAACCTGCATAAAATATTTCCAGCACATGAGAAGTCTATCAGCACGAAGGAGCAGCGCTACGTATTTATTGCACCATTTCAGAAATGAGAGGAGATTTGTGCCCAACATTAAGAAGTATTAATGCTGTAATTTTAACCCTAAATTTTATTTTTCAATTAATATTTAAATTATGATTTTTAAAGTTTTCTTTGTAATTATTAATTTAACATTAAAATAACGTATAATAAGATAGAAGTAATTTATACATGGTAGAGCCATGCTGCAGCTATAGTATGGTTGTAGCACAAATGGTTCGGCTCAACCGGGGAAGGATCACGCTCCCACGTAATACCAGCGTAAAATAGCAGCTTGATGCTGCTGTGTTTCGTGTGGTGAGTGTAGTGAACCGGCGACCATTTTTACTGGAAAATGGGTATTCTATCTCAGTTCACAGTTGTGACAATGCATCTTAATTTTATTTCTTAATTGAGGTAATATATAGATGTCTATGGGCCACAGCATCCACTTATCATCAGGTGGACTGTGTGCTCGTTTGTCACCCATTTTCTATAAAAATGTAATATTAAAAACGTATAATCCGTCCAAAAATGTACTTTACTAGGTGGTAATACTTCTTTTCTGCCCAGGAATTCGGCACCAAGAATAGGTAGTATCCATTACCTATACTTGGCGCCGACTTGGTTCCGGTCTGAAGGATGTAGAGAGTCAGTACAGTTATAACAGGTTGTAAGGATTTTTTTAGGATAAGGATCACAGTCCTCTTGATAGTAAGTGGTTACTGTGACCTATAGACACCTACATCTATCCTCAAATACGAATTTAAATGCAGATGCGTTATCGCCCGTGAGCATTAAGATAGAATGCCTCATTTCTAGTAAAAATGGTCTCCGGTTCTCTACACTCACAATAAGAAACACAGCCGCGTTAAGTTGCTGTCCAAAAATGTACTTTACTAGGTAGTAATATTTCTTTTCTGCCTACCTGGGCGTCACGAATGGGTAGTATCCATTACCTATACTTGGCGCCGAATAGCATTGCGTACTCAACTGTGTTCCGGTCTGAAGGATGTAAGAGTCAGTACAGTTATAACAGGTTGTGAAGAATTTTTTTTAAGGATAAGGATGACGGTCCTCCTGATGGTAAGTGTGACCCATAGGTGACAGTAACCACTTACTGGTTACTGAAGTGGTGTCTATGGACACCTACATCTATCCTCTAATACGAATTTAAATGCAGATGCGTTATCACCCGTTAGCATTGAGATAGAATGTCTCATTTCTAGTAAAAATGGTCTCTGGTTCTCTACACTCACCATACGAAACACAGCAGCATTAAGCTGCTATTTTACGCTGGTATTCTGTGAGAGCGTGGTCCTTCCCCAGTCGAGCCGACCCAATCGTGCCACAACTATACTACTAATATAGCTGCAGGATGGCTCTACCATGTATAATTTTCGCATACGCGTTCCAAATTAGTCCTCAGAGGTGACAACGTATCGGTAGCTTTCTTTGCTCGAAGGTGGTAACAGGTGTCCATGGGCTGCAGGAGCCACTTGGCATCGGATAGGCCGTAAGTTCGTTTGTCTTTTCAATTTTGTAAAAAAAAAAGAAAAGGCAGCAAATAATATCAATGTCTACCTACTACCTACTTATACGGTACGAGTCTGTTTCGTAATACGTTGCAGCCACAGAGTATATTCTGCGTATATTTTTGATAATGCGTTATTTTTTCTTCAAACTAAGACCGTAGTATACGCCTAGCCGTATATACTCACTTTACAAAACACAGTCGTGTTATTCCTTTGTTATACTGATGTTTTTTTATAGTTTATGACATTGTTTCTTTCTCAAAAAGAAAAGGTTCATTTCATTTGCCTAGAAATACAAGATACCTCAGAAATTTTAACATTACGTCTTTACCTACGGAATTGCCGTTTCTTTATGAAATAATTTAACGTTTCTTTTTCTATATCTTTTTTCTTTTTTTAATCAAAGTAATTACCCATCCAATTAATGCATGAATAATGATGAAAATATAACGCTATTCAATAAAAAATGATTAATTATGAAAAAAAAGTTCTATGTTTTTAAAATAAAATTAATTTAAAATTAGAACTCTTAGCCAAACAGGAAATATATTGATTTGTAATGGCCAGTAAAACGGCAATTTCATGGGTAGATATTTATAATTCACTTTTTTGTAGAATAAGAGTGCAAACGAACACAACGTCTACCTGATGCGTAATATATTGTTTCCCATAGATATCTAAAATGCAGATATGTTGTCACCCCTGAGGACTAAAAAGGAATGCCTAATTTCCAGTAAAAACGGTCTTCAGTTCTCATCACTCACCATAAGAAACACAGCAGCGTTAAGCCGCTATTTTACGCTGTTCTGTGAGAGCGTGGTCCTTCCCCGGTCGAACCGACCCATTCGTGCTATAACCATAATATAACTGTAGCACAGCTATACCACCTATAAATCACTTCCGCAAGCACATTAATTTTATAAAACGTTATTTTTACGTTATATTTTGATACAGTTTGTACGGTATATATGAGTTCGAAGTAACAAGGTTGGAATCTGATTTCAGACAGGTAATCTAATTGTTCCAATTTATTTGCAGTCGTAGAGCCTTTGAACACTTTTATCAATTTCCTTTCATGAGAATTTTATCTACATTAACGTTTTTACGAATTAAACATGAACGCGATTCTAAGTAAAAAAGATTTGGGTGGATTTGATCGCGTTCAATTTTACTGATTTTATTTAAATATTACGTTTAGCCATTATATTATTTATTACTAGCGATCTGCCCCGGCTTCGGGTGATATCTGGATTCTTCAACAGCGCTACCTATCGGGTTCAATAATGCCTATAACCTCCGCGGAAGTGCAAGCAATAAGTTGACAAAGTTTTACCGCAATCTGATGAACGATATGACTGCGCATAAAATACGAACTACGAACAGACAAATAATAATTTTTATATATAGATTGCAAAATAATCAATCTGAAATAATCAAACTGAAATATTAAATTAAACATCTTATATGAAGCTCAGCGGTTTAACGACGCGGTGAAAAAGCGGTTACATACATAAATGTAAATACTTTAAGTCATAATAAAATAATGACCATTTTCAATTTTTTTGTCTCTCTATTTATCCGGGCTAGTCTTCGGAGTTGCTAAACCTATTGTAATGTAACTTTACGAACAGAATATAGATGCCATAAAGGACCTAGAGACCTTTTTGTTTAAAAAAACGAAAAGTTAATAAAAATAAATGGTTTTTATTATTTTGAATCTTAGTAATGCCAAATAATTGCCAAATAAAATAACAAAAACTTAAACAAATACTATTTTTTTGTTATTATTTTATAGGATAGTGTGACAAACGAGCCCACAGTCCACTTGATGATAAGTGGTTGCTGTAGTCCATAGACATCTACATCTATCTTCGATTACGAATCAAAATGCAGCTGCGTTGTCACCCGTGAGGACTTATATGGAATGGCTCATTTCCAGTAAAAAAAGTCTCCGGTTCTGTACGCTCACCATACGAAACACTGCAGCATTAAGCTACTATGTGACGCTGGTATTCTGTGAGAGCGTGGTCCTTCCCCGGTTGAGCCGACCTATTCGCGCTACAACTATACTACTAATATAGATGTAACATAAATAGAGCCATTTACTTGTGATATTGTCAAGTTATATATTTACTGTTTATTTCTGACGCAAAATAGCAGCGCCTGCACTGATGTCTTCCAGTCTGAAGGCTATAGGTATTATATACTACATATATTACATCATAGTCCTCAATGGAGACAGCTGTATAGTATTTCTTTGTTGAAAGAATATACTCTTTTCTTGGGGATATTTAAATATTTTATATAAATAAATATATAAAAAATAATTATTCATTCATTCTCTGCAACCCTGCACAGCTTAATGCTGCTGTGTTTCGTTTAGTGAGTGTTGAGATCCGGACACCCATTTTTACTGGAAACGAGGCATTCCATCTTAGTCCTCAGGGATAACAACGCATGTACGTTTGGATTCTTAATCGAGGATAAATGTAGATATCTATGGGTAACAGCATCCACTTACCAACAGGTGGACTGTGTGATCGTTTGTCACCCTTATTCTATAAAAAAATCCAAATTTCAATAGAGAAGAT
Source organism: Parnassius smintheus behrii (assembly GCA_036936625.1). NCBI lineage: Eukaryota > Metazoa > Arthropoda > Insecta > Lepidoptera > Papilionidae > Parnassius > Parnassius smintheus. The sequence continues at coordinate 35,907,831 of JAUPFT010000022.1, forward strand.
GGCTGGATGCTACCATTTGCTTTGGATCCTATAATTAATAAGATTAAATACCAACCCAAGCACGCATTCTGTAACGGTGACAGTAACGTTGCGTACAAATCCGAATATCACAATTAATAAAATCTTCAAAGCCGAAATTAAAATAAAATAAAATTAACATAAGTAAGTATTTTAACCTCATACAAAGGATGAAGGTTAAAGTAAGGTATTTTCGAAAGTCAATTTCTCTAACTTACAAATACATCGCGTACCCGTAAACCGTACCGTACCCGTGAAACTAAGCGTAAAGACAGAAAATCAGCACGACCCGACAGTATGTTCAATAATTCAACGAAATAAAAGACCTCTCTCCTGGAAAACTGAAGCTGGAACTTTTCATGGACCTGACGGCAACGGACATTAGTTAGAAAAAAAAAACAATAATATATATTATTGAATGAGAAACTTCTATGTCGATTGCTTTTGTTCGGAACTTTTGTTCGCTTTACGAGTGAGATCAAATCTAATAAAAACTACATTTGTGAATCTATTTTTTATAGAATAAGAGAGAATAATAAGCACACTATCTACCTGATGGTAAATGGATCCTTGCAGCCCATAGGCACTTAGATCTATCATCAATTAAGAATCAAAATTCAGATGCGTTATCACATTTGAGGATATAATGTCAAAGATAACCACGGCTAGCTCCATATTAAAATTATTAATTTTTGGTCCGATCTATGTATTATGAACTTATAACATCTTGAAGTCTTGCAGTTATATAATTATACGGAACACGGGAAGTTCTGTTCATGAAGTTTTGTTACATCAGATTTGATAGACAATAAATCCTCGCTAAAGAACACCGATTCCAATGATGATTTGCGAAACTTGATGATTTGAAATCAAAACACATTTACACGTTATAGAAACACGCTGCAGCTATATTATGGGTGTAACATGTAACTTGTTGCTAACCCGCACCACGCTCTCACAGAATCCAGCATAAAATAACGGCTTAATGCTGTTGTTTTTAGTATGGTGTGTAGAGAACCGGAGACGCTTTTATTAGAAATGCGGCGTTCCATGTTAGTAATCAGAGGTAACAAGAGATCTGCATTTTGATTCTTAATCTTAACTGAGTTGTAGATGTCAATGTCCACAGCATCCACTTACCATCAGATGGACTATGTGCTCGTTTGTCACCTTGCACCGTGGCTCGGTCAGTTGACCGAGCTTTGCTCAGCATTTTCGCTTGTTTTTTTTTAATTCGTGTGGTTTGGAAATTTTATTTAGATACAAATTACATACTGATGAAATACGAATAATTATTTTTGATCTTAGCGACATAATAGAAAAAACTGAACTGGTTATTTGAATAAAAAATCATGAGTGCAATTAGTTTAATTTAAATTTTCGTGTTTTTAAAAAATACTAAAAAAGGGCTCGAAAAAATAGATTTTCTCAAAAAAGAAAGGAACTTGAAAAAAAATTAAAAAAAGTCGGTCGGTCGGGGCTCGAACCAAGGTATTACGATTTTGTGACCGCCCAATGTACCAATTAAACTATTTGTAATCATTAATAAACTGTCAAAATTTACCTTCTCATTCTAACGATATTGTAGCAGTTTTTCATTGCCTAAAAACACGGACAAAAAGATATTTCCTAAAAATAAATCCTAGCTAGATCGATTTATTGCCCCCGAAACTCCCTGCACACAAAATTTTATGAAAATCGTTGGAGCCGTTTCAGAGATTCCGATTATATGTATACAAGAATTGCTCATTTAAAGGTATGGGATACGGATTCAATCGCGTTTAATTTATTTATTTTAACTTATTTTTAATTCCCGACGTTTCGGGTGCTTTTCAGCATCCATGGTCACGGGGGGGGGGGGACTGAGATGTTTGACGTATGTATCCATAAAAACCCCGTGTGAAAGTATATATAGCTGACTTGAAGCACCGACGCTCCGGGAAGTCTGCTGTCTGTAAACATAATAAAGATCGTCCCCACCATTACATCAGATTTGATAAACCACAAATCTTCGAAAAAGAACACCGATTCCTACCAAGGATGACACGTGAGGCTATTGAAATAAAAAAGCAATTAAGAATCAAACCCTTCAAAGCCTTCCTAATTTGAATAGAGAAGATGGATGGGGTGCTGCCATCTACTTCGGATCCTATAATTAACAAAATTGAACCCAAACCCAATAATACCACTGCGTGACTTCAAGATACTGTAAGCTCGTTCTGCGTGGATCGGACCGAAAATGAATATTAAAAATCTGAAAGTAGCCGAGTTAACTATGACATTGGGACGTCAAACATCTCAGTCCTCCCCGTGACCAAGAGTGTTGTAAAGCACCCGAAACGTCGAGAACTAAAAATAAGTAAAAATAAGAAAATAAACGCGATAGAATCCGCATATACAGTTGTATTCAATATGTAGTGTTCGCGTAAATTTAAGAAATCATCGCAATTGTTCCATAAAAAAATATTACAATTTAATCACATCTAAAATGAAAACTGTAACGGACCGAGAATAGTTTTTTTCATATTTTCCGTGCAGCTTTTAAAACAAATCTCCACGACCTCAATAAGCTTTCATTCTCGTAGTTTCTTGGAGCGAAATTAAAAGTTGTTTCTTGTATTTTAAATTCAAAGTTTTCTTTATTTTTATTCGTAGAGCAAAGAATTTAGAATTCATTTTTAATATTTATCTCTGCTTGCACGTATTCTTGGTTTAAAACTCGACTACCTCGTGGTTTTCCTGGTGTCGTTATAGAACGTTTTAACTTTGAACCTCTTTAAATCTGTTGAAATGTAATCATAGATAAAAATAAAACATACGGAAACGTGCTGTGTGATAACTATAAACATCAAACCGCTATTTAAACGTTACCTTGCACAAGTTTTATTATAAATCCGTGTGAAAGTTATATAAAATAAAAAAGGCTTATTATTTTCAGGTCATGTTGAGAATGCATTTAATATTTCTTTAACCTTATGAAGGTAAATGAAATCGTACAGTTTAAGCACTATAGGCGGCTACTCACTTGCTTGCCGCAGGGGCCATCTAGGGTGTAGGTGTGTTATTTGTTTCTTTGATTGTGTGTATGCAAGCTGAGGCAATATCGTAAGTCGGCCATGCGGCAGGGCGGTAGGGGTGCAAGACCTTCTATGCTCCCTAGATCATAGCTGCCGCTGCCGTGTGTGTAACGCAATTGGGACAATTTTAATCAGTTCATTGACGACTTTCGCGTAGAGCACACACAAGTCATAATCGGTACCAATTAAGGGTTTGAAATTTGGACACGGGTAATAGAAGTGTATTAAGAGCGGCTGCTTCCCCAGTATTTCCTTGTTTGCACGTAGCACCACCGAAAGAACTTTAATTGAACGTAGTAACGTTTTTTTAACGAGGCAACATTTTTAAACGTACTTTAAAAGCGGTAGAGCCACGCTGTAGCTTGTATGCACTATATTGTGGTAGTAATTGTTAAGTAATTAATTGTTTTATAGGTCAATGTTAGTGTCTGTGGGCCACAGTATCCATTTACCATCAGGTGAACTGTGTGATCGATTTTACATATAAACTAGTGGATACCCGGCGTGTGTTACTACGCTAAAAACATTTTGTTTAGTTAGGGGAAAAAAGGAAATTTTGTTTTTTTATTAACTTTCTTATATAGTATCTATTGTATTGTATTAGTGGTCTAAAACCATCTTCACATTATTGCCCTTCTAATGAAACCGATTTGGGGCGTATCGGTTGGATAGTTTCAAAGTCTATGACGGATATAGGTAGAAACATTTTATGTGTTTTTTTCTTATAGTATTGGGTGACAAACGAGCACACAGTACATCCAATGGTAAGTGGATGCTGTGGCCCATAGACATCCACATTTGTCTTCAATTAAGAATTAAAATGCAAATGTTTGTCCCTGAGGACTAAGATGAAATGTCTCGATTCCAGTAAAAAAGGTCTCTGGATCACTGACCTTACGAAACACAGCAGCACTGCGCTGCTATTTTACGCTGGTATTATTTGAGAGCGTGGTGCTGCCCCGGTCGAGCCGACCCATTCGTGCTACAACTATAATATGGCTGCAGCGTGGCTCTACCACATATATATATATATATATATATATATATATATATATATATATACATATATATATATATATATATATATATATATATATATATATATATATATATATATGTATATATATAGATAGATAGATAGATTAAAAAGAGCCAACGCTATATATACCGGTTCATTGATATTTGTCATTGGGCCACAGCACCCACTTACTATCAGGTGGACTGTATGCTCCTTTCTCAACCTTGTTCTATAATAAAAAATGTCTATATAATTTTCTGCTCACACGAAAAATTCAAATAAAATGGAAGTATCAAAATCCTCTATATGTACACATAAAGCTGTTAGCACTGGGCTAGTTTCATCAGTTACACACTGATTACTTAGGATTTAGCAGCAAGACAAGCTATAGGATGCAAGCCATTCCTATTTTGACGGCATTTCCAAAACCTTGAATACAGTCGCAAACTTGTAAGTCTGTTAATTTCCTACAGGTGAAATTCTCAATATTGTGTATAGGAATTCTTTTCTTCTATCAATTTGCCCGCTAGAAGACTAATTATGGTACTTTACAGATCGTCTTACCTTTTAACCGGAACTGAGTGGTTATTGTTCTGTTTACCGGCAGGAAGGAAGAAAATACCAACTTTTACTCGTACGAATAGACCTCCTTTTAATTTAAAAAGGGTCCTGTCTTTGTTTTCAGAATGATTTTTTGGTATGTTTCAATTAATTCAACAGTGATATTCACGAATTAAATTAAACTGTTGAATAATGATTTCTTATATTAATGCGATGGCAACACATTTAAATAAAACTAATTTATACGGATTTTACCTCGTATTTTTTTAAAAAATAAATGAAATTAAAGTGGCTGTTTGTAACGTCAAAACAACAGCTTTTTTCTTAATGCGTATGAAAGAATATAGGGTACTTATAACACTTGCTGTAATTATAACACCACCTATGGTCACGATTAGACGATAAGAAGAGATTTTTTATTCAATATAAATGTATATGTTATTCTTATTGAAAGTAATTATTACTTTACCACTTAGTTCAGAATAAAAATCTGTCATAGGAAGAACCAGCAAGAAACCCGGCGGAACTATAAAAAAATGTAAATTATACAATATGAAAGCAACAAGCTATTTATAAAATTTATTTTAAAAACAGCTTGGAAGCGACTACCTCATTCCCGGGAATTATTATCAAATAATAACCCTTTAAATACAGTTGTTATTTAATAAAATATTTAAACTTGGTAATAGAGAGATCTTGTATATTTTCTGGGACTTTGTTACATAGCGTATACATTGTCACAAGAATTAATTGCTGACTCTGTGGAGTCGAGAAACTGGTAGCACCAGCTTGTGTTTGTTCCTAGTGTTTACAGAGTGCAATATCACTTTTTTACTAAAACTACTTTTGTTTTTGTGAACGTACATTAAATTTTCGTAATTATACTGAGAGGCCAAAGTTAATATACACTCACCGGCACGGAAAATTGGCCAAATGAATTTTGCAATAGCTTGCTTTTAAATACTTTTTCTTCATAATGTATCTCATAAGTTTTCAGTACTTTTTCATGATTATTAAAAGGTAACTACACCAATAATTAAGTTTGTAGCGGCGGTTAATTAAAACTACACACTCTTAATGAAAATTAAAATTTTCAACGCTCAACTTTAAAACACCAGAAAATAAAGAAGAAGCATTTTTGATCATTGTCTATACGAGTACATGTTATTACCGCAAGTTTCCTCTTCTAGATCTGTATTCGGTCTGGCAAGCTCTGGATGTTGTTTTTAACATCGACTTGCGGTATGGTTGTCCAAGCGGCCAATGATGCATTTCCTGATTGATTGCTGATCAAGAGTTTGTGGTGGGCTAGGAGAGGATTTAATCTTTTTTTAATCATGTCCCAGATATGTTCGGTTGGATTAAAGTCTGGACGAAGTGACCACTCCAATTTTTAAATACCGATCTCTTGAAGGTATTTATTCACGCAATGCCCTACGTGTGGGCGTGCATTAGAAAAATCTATCGATTCCAATTCACCCCTATAAGTGTCTCTCCACGTATAAAAGTAGTTTTATATCTTTCGTTTTATTGTACCTCATTGTTCGAGTACCAATAAGATATGGGTCTACTGGAAGATATTTCAGCAAATTATGGAATAAGTCGAACCTTTGTACGAACTTACTATAAGACTTTATCTTGATGTGTGTACATAAATAAATTAAAAAAAGATACATTTCAAATAGAATTACGGAAAAAATTGCTCATAAGAGATTTTTATTATCTAAATTTCACCTTGTAGTGGCGGAGTAAGGATATTAACTTTTTTTTATAGGATAGGGGGACAAACGAACACACAGTCCACCTGATGGTAAGTAGATGCTGCGGCTCATAGACATTTACATATACTATCGATTACAAAACAAAATGCAGATGCGTTGTCACCCGTGAAGACTAAGATTGAATGCCTCGTTTCCAGTAAAAAGGGTCTCCGGTTATCTACACCCACCATACTAAATACAGCAATATTACGCTGCTATTTCACCCAGGTATTCTGTGAGGGCGTGGTCCTTCTCCGGTTGAGCCGATCCATTCGTACTACAACTATACTACAATATAACTGAAGCATGGCTATACCACGTAACTACTCTAAATCGTCCTATATGTGTCTCAAGAGGCATAAGAAAGAAACGTTCTGGGAGGTATGCCGTAGCGACTCTCTAATAACAACTTAATAATAGAAAAATGCGGTTCCCGATCCGTCTGTTAAGCGTGAGCACCATGCCAAATGTCCCCACTATGAGGCAACTTATAGGGAAGCCTATGATCAGCAGTGCACTTTAATAGGGTACTCTTAATTAATTTAAACTTTGTCTCAGAGAAAGCAGTTATTCCCTAGTATCAGTTAATCTTATTTTTTTGAGATAATGCAGGTATTACTAGTGACCTAAGTCTGAATTATTTAATAGTTACCTTGTAACGTAAGAATGGAATAGAATAGAATAACTTTTTTATTCAGCATAGATTACAAGAAATTCTTATTGAAAGTCAATATTTTACGTTACCACTGGTTCGAAAAAAAAACCTCTGTCCTGGGAAGAACCAGCAAAAAACCCAGCGGGACTTTAAAAAAAAATACATTTTACAATGTCAAGGGTCACAAAATATTTACAAATTTTGTTTTAGAAACAGCTTGGAAGCGACCACCTCATTGCCAGGGGTTATTATCAACCATGTATTCATTTATATCATAATAACCCTTTTTATACAGTTTTTGTTTAATTAAATATTTGAACTTGGTAATAGAGATACCTTTTAGTGAAGAGAACTTGTAGTGAAGTGAAGTGTTTTATATATAATAAATATAAATCACTTACGTTCATAGAACCTTACTTTGTTTACTGAGTTTCGTATGGCCAGTGAAATCCTAAGATCCTTTTTTCTAGAAACGAGGCATTCTATCATAGGTCTCAGGTCTTTTATTTAGTTATTAGTATATGTAGTTATTAGTTCTGTATTTTGATTTTTAATTGAGGGTAGATTTAGATGTCAATAGGCACCAGCATCCACTTACCATCAGGTGGATTGTGGGCTCGTTAAATAACAGAAAAATATCAGATAGTAAAGTATTTTCCCCATTGTGAAATTAAAAACGCCGTTTGTATGAAGATGACCTGTTGTGCATTGTTATTTTAGCATCAGTCTTGACAAAGGCGTCTTTTTAAACGATTACATAATAAGGAAACTGACTGTTCACTGATATGCTATGAATGAAATACTAAAAATTAAACTAGGTACATGATAATGTCCACCAGACCTCAATGGAGGATAGCCATCTGAGCGGGACAGGATTATAGTGCACGAGTGTGGGAGAAAGTGGTGCACACACCATTCCCTCAATATCATAGTACGATAGTGGTATCAATAGTAGTATGCCATATTTTATTAAACACAGAATACTTACACCTCCGTCCTTATACATAATGGAGGTGGCTTTCCTTGTCAAGGCCGATCCCAACCTATTTCCACAGTTATCCGACAGAGTAAAGGGCAACCGTCGTGATGGAAGTAATATGTGCTTGAAACAAGGAAAAATACTCTTAGCTAAGAAAGAGTGTAGTGTGCATGGCTCCTAAAATCTGTAGTAAAATTCCTCAGATATTTAAATCATTGAATCACAATATTTTTTATAATAAATTCAAAAACCTTTTAATTGAAAAATGCTACTACACTATAACCGAATTTCTTTAATGTGGAATATTGACATTATATAATTGCCAACATACATATATTTTTAATTATGATTGTAGTAAGTAATAATTTAACCGGCTTTGTATATTGATAGACTTTGCTAATGTTAAATGAAAATTAACAACTTAACACTTTAAGTTTTACACACTGAATATCGGTAAGACATGTTGATGCTAATAACTCCAACACCAAGAATATATCTCTGCCTTTGAGTATTAGAATACTCAAAGATCTCTGCCCATGAAATAAATATCTAACACATGTTTTAGTAAATAAAATACCTCATCTTATCTTATGAATAACTCATTGTATAAATACACTGAACGTGGATAAATAAGCAAAAAGCAAATAATTCACTAATAAAGGAAAGAAAGGAAATTTATTTATTAAATTAAACACCAACACATATTACAAAAGAACTTATCGATTAATCTACTTAAATAACTACAAATCTAAGAAGAACGAAATCCTACAAGTGGTAAAATTAAACATTTTGTAACCGACTTCAATATAAATAAGACTTACCTTCAATATAAATAAAACTTAGAATACGTATATTATCAATGTAGTTGAAGTCAACTAAATACGCAATATTAGGGATAAATCAAAAACTGCTGATTATATCTTGATCAAATTTATATGGGACCACATGAGAACCACCAGCTTTAAACAAAAAAAGAATCATCAAAATTGGTTCATATAAAAAAATACAGTCGAATCGAGAACCTCCTTTTTTTTGAAGTCAGTTGAAAATAAAATGAAAATAATGCAATCATAAAGGAAAGAAAACCAGGGAAAAAAACACCAACCCTTTCGTCCACAGTTTCACCAGAATTAACGACGTCTGTGGATTTCCTTCAGGTACCTAGAGTATAGACATATTTTATCTTAATACAGAAATGTAACGGAATTAATTTCCAACTTTCCTGCTAACTTTTAAACACGTTTCAGCCGACAAGTTCTCCTGGAGATAAGTTTTAAAGCGCCATGTTGCTATAAACGGGTAGAACATACGCGGAATAATTCGGCAGACTTTATCATTGTTGGATATCTCTACCTACGTTCCGGAATTTGACCTGATTTTCACGATTTCGACCGCCTTCGCTTTTGTTTTCGAAAGGTAGTAAGTAGGGCAAAAAATATACTTCATATGTATAAATTCTTCACGCAAAACTTGCTATGTGCGTATAGTTTACTGTATAGATACAATGTTCTATAATCAAAAAGTTTCTTTAGATTCTTTCTTATTTACATTCATACTTAGAAAGGCCATGCCGCAGCTCTATTATGGTTGTAGCACGAATCAGATGGCTGGAAAGGACCACGATCTTCTAGAAACCAGCGTGAAATATATAAGCTTATTGCTGCTGTGTTTCGTGTGCTGAGTGTAGAGAACCGTAAACCCTTTTTACTAGAGACGAGGCATTTAATGATTTCTTAAATTTACGCGAACACCATACTACACATTGAATAAAACTATCTTTATGGATTTTATCGCGTTTAATTAACTTATTTTCAATTCACGATATTCAAAAACAGGAGGTAGCGGCGCTAACTATGAGATTGAGACGTCAAACTTCTTAGTTCTCCCCGTGAACATGTGTGCTGTAAAGTACCAAAACATCGGGAATTAAAAATAAGTTAATAAATGTGATAAAATCCGTATAAATAGTTTTATTCAACGAGGCATTTCATTTTAGCTCTGGAGAGTGACAACGGATGTATCTTGATTCTTAATAGTATATAGATGTAGATGTCTAAGTGCAACAGCATCCATTTACCATTAGATGGAACTGTGGGTTCGTTTGTCATCCTAATTCTATAAGAATTTGTTAGATTTAGTGATTTGCGACACATTATATACCAAAATATTTATAAAATCATCCCATTCATCCCATCCCTATCTTTAGATGTAAACAAAACGCATTTCGAGATTGGAATGGAAGGGTGGACTTGCAGCTATCGAAGGTAGAATTTGTAAATTGAGTAGTGGCCTTGTAAGCAGATTAACTGCCCCACACCTGCAACGCAAGAGGCCACGGAAGCAATACAGGAGATGGGCAGAAGCGTCTTTCTAATAACGACCAGAAATTAAAAAAAAACCGCCTTGCGTGGCAACTGTGGCAAATACATACTTGAGACAATCTAAGGGGAGAACTATGTTCAGCAGTGGACTTTGAAAGGCTATAATAAAAATATGTAAATGGCGGTTGTCTCTTTCTAATGCTTCCTTTGGGTGGTTTTTCTAAAGTGCTAGGAAGATGAGATAGAGCTATTAGAAAAGATACTACTGTTACGAGCTTGAGGTTCGTGACAATAAAAATTGCCGATAGAATTACCTAAATTAACACTTTATTTCACTTTACACTAATCTATATATATATAAAAGAAAGTCGTGTTAGTTACACCACTTATAACTCAAGAACGGCAGAACAGATTTGGGTGAAAAGCCAGGAGACGGACATAAGATACTTTTTATCCCGTTCGACAGCGTTACTGTGTGACTTGACATGAAACGTCAGTCACTATAAAATGTGGTATAACAAAAAAGAATCAGACTTGGAATAACAAAACGCAAATGATAGCTATGTAATTGACGTATAATGACAGCTATGTAATGACGTATAGATGACAATTTGATAGTTGTAAGAAATCAATATTCAAACTATTTCTATTAAATAAATAATTAACAATTATAATGTAATGATAGTGCCATTGCCCATTCGTATAAACAGTGAAGTGAACTATAAAACTCGGTATGGTTGAAAATTTGAGTTTTGAAATAAATTTTTAGGTGAATTGAGGTGAAGTGAAGTTTAATTAATAATGCCGCGAGCAAGACGATCGAATCTTTCCCGACAAAGCCGTAATGCAAGAAGAATACGAAATACTGCAAATGAAAGGACTGAAGAAGAACAAGAAATTGCACGTGAACAGCGCCGCGATAGTATGGCTCGACTTCGTGCTTCTCAATCACGAGAGCAAAGTGAAGCAGCCCGTGAAACAGCTCGGTTGGCAATGCGGAATCGTCGAGCGAACAACAGAGGTCAACAGATAGATAATTTGCGACGCAGAACAAGATATTTATCAAGTGCTGATTTGAATCGAGCAGCGTTTCGATACGATTGCAGCAATGATTACAACTTGCATCCTAGCGTTTGTATTGGGCAAATGGACGTTGTTTGTGAGTATTGTGGTGCATTAAAGTTTTCCGGAGAAACGGCTGGATTATGCTGCCTTAATGGTAAAGTGAAATTACCGTTGTTGACTCCGCCACGTGAGCCATTGTATTCATTGCTTTGTGGCGAAACACAAGAATCACGCCACTTTCTTGCAAACACTCAAAAATACAATGGTTGTTTCCAAATGACGTCATTTGGGGCAGATATTATCGAAGAACGAGGATTTAATCCGACATTTAAGGTATTTATTTTTGTACTTACATAGAATGTAGTTAAAGAATAACTTACTTTATCTATTGGTATGTATTATATTTGCTAATTCTGAACTCTACTCTCCCACCCAAAAATATTTGCTAATTATGAACTCTACTCTCCCACCGAAAAAGTGTTTATAACCCAGTTAATACTGTCTGGTTTTTATTTTGTAGATACAAGGACAGATTCACCATCGAATTGGATCATTACTACCTTTCGAAGATACACAGAATAAATTTTTACAAATATATTTCATGGGCAACATGGAAGAATAACTTGATCGACGCCTAGGGATCAATGCAGGAATGAAGCGAGCAATTCTTCAAGACTTGCAGTGTCTGCTTCATGAACATCATGCGTTGGTCAGGTTGTTTAAGAATGCTTTAGAGCGCATGCCAAGTGATGACTATAAAGTTGTCATCAAAGCAGATAAACGACCATCTGGAACACACGAGCGCACATTTAATGCTCCAACATTAGACGAAGTTGCCATCCCGATTGTTGATGAACAATTGGAAAAACGCGATATTGTGCTTACACGTCGCGATACTGGGCAACTGCAACAAATATCTGAAACTCATCGATCATATGACGCATTGCAATACCCGCTGATGTTTTGGCAAGGAGAAGATAGATATTATTTTAATATTAAAATGATAAATCCATTGAATGGTGAGTATCAGTATCATAATTTATTTCATTTATTTGTGAAAGACCCTGATTTAAAATAATGCTTATTAAAAAAATGGTTAATGTCTGTATTGTTTGCCTTTGAAATTTGCCTTTGAAATGGTTAATTATCAAATTTTTAACCCATTAGTGGCCAAAATCAAATAAAAAACGTTTTTAACGAAAAATATTTATTTTGTTAATCTGGGCAGGACTAGAAAACATAAAATGAAACAAAAAATTTTTTAAATTATTTTTTTACACTTTTTCAGGGGTGTACTTGTTTGAGTATAGCGGCCACTTATATGTGTAATTTTCCGAAGCATGACTTTTCAATGCAGAGTGTTTTCAAACACTTCTTGCATCCCTATCAGACCCTGGCATGGCAAATGAGGCATCGTAATTGCTTTTCAAGCATCCTTGGGTAGTTGCCTGAACCATCTTGAGTCAGTCCTTTGACCAAAGAAGAATATGATCTGGCTCTTTTTAGAGTTTCTTGTCGCAAATAGTATCTGGCAAGACTATGTCGAAGCAAGAGTTGAAGCAAGAGATTGCTCATAAACATGTAAACGCCAAGCGTTTGAAACGGCCATGTCCAACAAGTATGTAAATAAAACTCACCACCACTTTTTCCAGGAATCCCGATCCTGCATAATGATATGGACTGGTCAAGGTCATCGACTCCACCTTTATTGTAATTTTCAAATAAAATCTGAATCCTTACATCGGTTTTCTCTATTATTTCTGGGCACCATCTTTATACCCTGCTCATTGGTTCAAAGTAATCATAGTTAGTATTACAAATACGCCCCATTGATTGAATTTAGTCGTCAGTATGTCGGCTAGGGATCTAATTTTGAACATTTTATTTCTGGAATTTGATGTTTCATCGTTACTCACAATAAATGATGAAGATACGTTTTTATTGTACGAAATTTATTCCTCGTCATAGCTCTTGAAACTAGAGCAACTCTAACGTCCTCATCCAGTCATTAATAATTACTTCCTGAGGCAATTGTGATATCCCGACAAAATCAATATACCAATGAACTTCTTCAGGTCTGGTAAATCAAGTTGAAAAGAGTGTCTATTGTTTAGATTAGCATACAAAATACTATTACATAATACGAGTTGTAATACTTATTCATTCAGTATTGTTTCAAAAATCTGTACGGGATTTTGGTCTTTCAGCTGTTCCTTTATAGTATTTTGTTTGTCTTGCACCTCAGACGTATGCTGATGGACAAAAGTATAGGATAGTGAACATTTTCTCCAGGCTGAAGTTTACTGCCACTGCTGAATGTTAGGCTTCCGACGAAATCCTTTTACGGCCAATGGTTCTTCTTCTCTAAAATCATAGTAGGATCAAAAAGTACCTTCATTGAGTACCATAACTTCAATATTTTCGAGAACATCTCGTGACAACGTATAACAACCCTATCTTCATCAGACTCTTCCATTTCATCAGTCACGATACAGGAATCAGGTGGTATTATCGCCAAATCATTTTCACGGTCTTCATCATCAGACTCTGCAATTGCTTCCTCAGGTCCTATAAAGCTATTTATACCGAAAAACATCTTGCGACTCATTGTTGGTAAACTGAAACAAAGTTGTATTTTTTATCTATTGAAGTAACCAGTGTACTCAACTGAGTACATTAGTAAAATTCTTCATCTAAAGTTGGTAATACACAATAACTGTTTCAAATTTGTAACTCACATTATAGACTACATTATATCTAATCACAATTATTACAAAAAACAACATTTACACAAATAATAATAATAAAATATCATAAAAATACTACTCACTTCCACGCTAGTCCAATAACATGAAATTCGATTGCTCCAAACGACACATATTTTAGAAATACCCTCAATTTGCACGACTTAAATAAAATATGAGTCTACCCTCTATTTCAATTAATAAAATAAAAAATAATAAACCCTCACAGATTTAGTCAATTAATTTTTAAATAACTGTACACGTTTGAGTACAGCGACAGAGAATGGGTTAATTTCAGGTGAAGAAACTACAAAGAAAGTTAGCTCAATGAATTATTACGCATATCGTTTGATGATTCGTCAAAATGCTGACAACTATTTGCTGCGGTTTCGTCGATTGTTTCAGCAGTATTGCGTTGACATGTATGTAAAAATAGAAACGGAACGTTTAACATTCATTAGGTTGAACCAAGCCAAACTGCGTTCTGAGGAGTACATCCATTTACGTGATGCAGTTAGTACTGAAGAAAATGCAGCTAATATTGGTCGATTAACTATTCTGCCGGCGACGTACATTGGTAGTCCATGTCATATGCATGAATATGCACAAGATGCAATGGAATATGTTCGTCATTACGGTCGGCCAGATCTCTTTATTACTTTCACCTGTAATCCAAAATGGATAGAAATTACTCAATTGCTGCTTCCCGGACAAACATCAAGTGATAGACACGACATCACAGCACGTATATTCAGGCAAAAAATTCGGTCCCTGATGAACTTCATTGTTAAACAACGCGTATTTGGAGACACTCGATGCTGGATGTATTCAATTGAATGGCAAAAGCAAGGCCTGCCGCACGCACACATTCTTATTTGGTTAGTGGAAAGAATTCATCCTGACCAAATAGATGATGTGCCGAGATTCCTGATCATGAAGTCGATCCAGACCTACATGATGTTGTTACTACTAATATGATTCATGGACCGTGTGGTGCCATCAATCCCCAATCACCTTGCATGGTCGATGGAAAGTGCTCTAAACGATATCCACGGAAATTAACGGCGGAGACTGTCACTGGCAACGATGGTTATCCGCTGTATCGGTGTCGATCACCAGATGACAACGGTCGAACTGTCACAACGAAAGTGAAAAGAATGGATTTCGTTGTCGACAACAGTTGGATTGTTCCATATTCGCCGCTTATTTCTAAAACGTTCAAGACACATTGCAACGTTGAATACTGCAATTCAGTTAAGTCCATAAAATATATTTGCAAATATGTCACGAAAGGCAGTGATAATGCAGTTTTTAGATTGCAATCCTCGAATATCAACGATGAAATTTCACGCTATCAAGTTGGTCGTTATGTGAACTGTAATGAAGCGATTTGACGTATATTCGCATTTCCCATTCAAGAACGTCATCCTACTGTTATGTATTTGGCGGTACATCTGGAGAATGGTCAACGAGTATATTTCACGGCTTCGAATGCTACGCAACGTGCTGAAACACCTCCAGCAACTACATTGACCAGTTTTTTTTGGAATCTGCCAAAGCGATCAGTTTGCACGAACTTTGCTTTACTCGGAGACGCCACGTTATTATACTTGGAATGCTTCATCGAAGAATTTTCAAAGACGGAAGCAAGGCGATGCGGTTCCTGGGTATCCAGATGTGCGTTCTACTGATGCTCTTGGTCGTATGTATACAGTTCATCCAAAGAATGATGAATGTTTCTATTTGCGGTTGTTGCTGGTAAATGTGCGTGGGTCAAAGGCATTTGAGACACTATGAACTGTTAATGGTGTAATATTCCCAACATATCGTGCTGCATGTGAAGAATTTAACTTATTAGAAAACGATACCCATTGGGATACGACAATCGCTGAAGCCATTATCTCTGCATCTCCAAGTCAGATACGCACATTATTCGCTATCATAATTTCGACATGTTTTCCGTCAAACCCATGTAACCTGTGGCACAAATACAAGGATAATATGTCAGAAGATATTTTACATCAAATTCGTGTCAGTTCCAGAAATCACGATATTGAGATGAATGAGGAGATACATAATCGTGCTTTACTCTTGATCGAAGATATGTGTTACCTCATGTGCGGTAATTTATTAATCAGGTTAGGAATGCCAGCGCCATATCGTGAAATGAATGACGCATTTAATCGAGAATTGGAACGGGAACGTGAATATGATCACCAGGAATTAGATTTAGTAGTTCAAACGAATGTACCCCTGTTGAATTACCAACAAAAGGAAGTTTATGATAATTTAATGAAGGCAATCGATGATGAAAATGGTGGTTTATATTTCCTAGATGCCCCTGGTGGAACTGGCAAGACATTCCTCATGTCATTAGTTTTAGCAACTGTTCGGGCGAGATCCAACATAGCGGTTGCAGTTGCTTCTTCTGGAATAGCAGCCACATTGTTAGAAGGATGCCGTACTTCTCATTCAGCATTAAAATTACCATTAAATCTTCAAACTATTGAAGAACCAACGTGTAATATTGCAAAACGCTCAGAAATGGCCAAAGTTTTAGCGGCATCGAAAATCATCATCTGGGACGAATACACAATGGTGCATAAATGTGCATTAGAAGCACTTAACTGAACATTAAAAGATTTACGCAATGACTCGAGATGTTTTGGAGGATCAATGATTTTACTGTCTGGCGATTTCCGCCAAATACTGCCAGTAATTCCAAGATCTACGGCTGCCGATGAAATAAACGCTTGCCTCAAATCGTCAAATCTATGGCGCTATGTGAAGAAACTGCAGCTGACAACAAACATGAGAGTTACACTGCTTAATGATACATCTGCTGAAGATTTCTCGGAGCAATTGCTGACTATCGGTAATGGTCAAGTACCTGTCGATGAATCGAGCGGATTAATATCATTTCCAAATAATTTCTGTAATTTTGTCTCATCAAAAGACGAACTTATCAACAATATATTTCCAAACATTATTTCTAACTACAAAAATAATGAATGGTTGAGTGACCGAGCAATTTTAGTGGCTAAGAATAAAGATGTAGATGACCTGACCTACATAATTCAAAATAAGATCATTGGAACAATGCATTCATTCAAATCTATTGACTGCGTCACAAATGAAGATGAAGCCACCAACTATCCAATTGAATTTTTAAACTCTTTGGACGTGCCTGGCTTACCACCGCACAATTTACGCCTAAAGGTTGGCTCCGTAGTAATCATGCTTCGAAACATAAACCAACCAAAACTGTGCAACGGTACGCGTTTGGTGGTTCGAAAATTGATGAACAATGTAATTTACGCTACGATAATGGTAGGAAAATTCAAAGGTGAGGAAGTTCTTATTCCGAGGATCCCGATGATCCCAACCGATATGCCGTTTGAATTTAAAAGACTTCAATTTCCGATACGTCTTGCATTTGCCATGACCATCAACAAATCACAAGGCCAATCCTTAAAAGTTTGTGGTTTAAATCTAGAACATTCATGTTTTTCCCATGGTCAATTATACGTGGCATGTTCACGGGTCGGAAGACCATCTGCGTTGTTTGTTTTTGTGCCTGATAATAAAACAAAAAATGTCGTGTATCACAAGGTACTTAAGTGAAGAGCAACCTATGTACTAAAATACAGAAATAATAATGAATGATTAATGTAGGTATTTAATTTTTGTGTTTTTTACAATAAAAAAAAAACACAAACTGCTTATTTATTGCCATTGAGGCGGAACAAAGTTTGCCGGGTCAGCTAGTTAAAGTTAAAAACACTAATAATTAATGACACTGATTCACTTTATTCCGCTCCGAAGCTTCGCTTGTCTCGCAAACTTCAATACTTCCCCGATCGCGTATTGCAGCGCCTTTATATAGGGCTCTTCCACGAAAACATCCAGAATATTCCAGAATATTCAAGTAAATACGCGCGCCAACCGACCAAGCGCAGAAAATTCGAGTGTGCGGCTCCCAGAAAGCTTAATTCTTCTGTTCGATACTAGATGGCGCTGTTGGTTGAAAGAAGAGTCATGTATTTTCTGGAAAGCTCTCCTCGCTCTGTTACCCGACACCAGATGGCGCTAGTGCCATCGTCTTATTCGCGCAACACTACTAATGTTACAGTTACCGTTACAGTCTACTAAAGTTCAACATAGTTCACCCTACTACACGGTTTGAGACGAAGATGGAGTATCTTCATCTCAAACCGGTAGTGGGGAGTGTGGGTGTGGTGTTATCTCTAGATCCAGTAAAATTATTAAGATATAAATTCAAGAGTAGACAAAATTAGTGTGTGATACAACGCATATTGGAATATGATTTGTTTTTTAGATTTTTGATTACACTGAAATCATAGACTGCAATTAATCTCAAATATCATTTGAAATGAAATGAAATGAATGATTTTTATGCAATATAGATTATTGTATAATACTTATTGAAAGCCATTTTTTATTTGTTTACCACTGGTTCGAAAATAAAACCTCCTGTGAAGAACCAACAAAAAACCCAGCCGGACTTTTTTTAAACATATTTCAATTAACAATAAAAATGCGCATTTCAAATTCAAGCCCATTTCCACGGATCACGTACGGGTGTTAACTTAAACTGTATGAAATGTCAAGAAGTTTCGTATTATTAATTTAATATAAGCATTTAATTAATAGAACTTGTAGACTTAACCAAAGTATCTACAGTATTCTAAGCCAATTTAGTAACTTCGTCGAACTTTGCAGGTGAACGTCCTGGCGTCCTCTCGTATGTATCCATTAGGTTATACAAACAAAGTAAGTGGGATTGTGTTGGCCTCGTAAATAAATTTCTCCAAGTGATATGTTTACCCTTTACACCTAGCTACATTTAGACTTTACAAAGGTCGCAATTTAATCACAGAAACGAAGGGAAAGGGTAACAGGGGTATTTTTCAAAGAGTAGCCAAATTTTAAACTTAAGTTCAAATATATAAATAACTAACCTTCCAGGCAGACGTTACCCTGCCCTTTTCGACGACCCTTTGTCATGTCGTATTAAAAATCCTTAATTCGCAAAAAAATTGTGGGCCACTCATGGGCAAAAAATATCCTATCTCTCAAGTTGGACCAGTAGTAGTTTAGGAGTCCATCGCGGACAAACAACGTGACACGTAATTTATATATACTAAGATGTTATACCGTTATTGTAGTTTTTGAAAGTACGAGTAAATAAATCTTTTATTTTTATTTGAAATTATCCCAAATTGAATGTGCTTTTGCGTACCGATCGACCCCTAGGAATGTGTGCGTGCGCAGTAACACATTTTTAATTTAACAGATAAAAAATACATAATGTTTGAAATTATTTTTTAATAATTTTTCTTCACCATTTGTCTATATCACTAATACTGAACCTTCTCTGCAAATTTGGCCGGTTATTGCAAAATAACCCTGTATAGCTAAACATCATATTTTCTATACATACATATAAATAAAATGAAAGAGTCCGTCTGTTGTATCGAAACAATTGGCTTCTATTCTGCTCAGGGGGCTATTTGTATGCTATAAAAACGTTAAAAACCACTTTTAAAGTTTTTATCTGTATGTCTGTCTATCTTTTCAATGCTAATATTCGCAATGGCTGAACGGGCTGTGACGAAACTTTACGAACAATAAAGAGCACTGCCTGGAGAGAACTCGGGTAAGGTATTATTCGAAACCTTAACCCTTGGCCACACACTTATCGAGTGGCATGGGAAGTAGTGAGGAAAGGAGGCAGTGACGTAGTGTGGTCACAATACTCGTCATGCCGCACGTCATGCTCCTCGTCATGCTATTCGCTCCCTGTTTTGCCGGTTTTTTGGGGAGCGAGTCAAAGTACTGGGCATATTAGCGCAAGTGACTGGCCACACACTCGCGCAAACAAGTGTCAATTAAAAAATCATAAATAGTGTACCTATCATCATAATTAAGCCATATTTATAATGTCCTCCAGACCGAATTTCGGCCACGGCGGTCCGACCCGGGATTCGAACCCAGGACCTCATGATCAGCAGTCGTACTACTACAACCACTAGACCAACAAGGCAGCCATATTATCACATGAATACATAATATACAGAGACTACGACAACGTATATTTTTTATGACATTGAGTAAATTAGCTATAATAAAATGCGTAGCTCGCACGCAGCATCAGTTTCAACATTCATTGTGTTGCAAACGCGAACGACCTAGTGCGGAGCGTTGTTATATGCGTGAGTAGACCAGTGTATTGGCAGACGGCAACATCGCAGCAGCGCAAGGAGCATAGTGTGGCCGAGCGATTAAGATTTTTTTGAAAAACACGATATTGATTAATTATTAGATCCTATTCAGGAAAAGTCGGGGTGGATTTTTAGTTATACATATAAATAAAATTGAAGTGTCTTTCTTTAATAAATAACCGCCTTTTATTGAGCTTAGGGGGTTACTTGCATGCTGTTAATAGAGTTAAAAAAATTTATCTGCCTTTATGTCTGTTTGTCTATCTATTTGTCTATTAGGGCTAATCTTCAAAACAACTGAACTGATTGTAATGCAAATTTACTAAAAGATAGGCAGCAGTGTCGGAACTGATCTAGGCTATATTTTGTCCTAAAATTATGTTATATTTAAAAAAACGATAAATTGATAAACAAAATATGGTGATTAGTATCCTAAATCTAAATAATTCCACATTAATAGATCTTAACGCGTACAACTCGCGGCACGTAAGTCTAGCGGTGGCCGTTATTGCGCATAATTTGCCGTATTGCGCTTTATTACGTTTGATTGGCTGTGCGTATCGTTAGAACGCGCCGATAGGCTCTCCAGTCGCATTCCGTCCACCGTACTGATACGACATTCGCAGATATCCCATCCACGTTTCGTTCAGCGCTAGAGTTACGTGCCGCGACTTATAGTGACGGTGTAAGAATATTCACTACCCCATATCATCCCAAGCTGCAGTAGCAACTACAGTTGGCAACCCGCTTGTCAAGCGTGGCAACAATGGTAAATATTCACCTATGAGGTAATCTATGGGGGGGGGGGCGGTACGTTCAGCAGTGGACTTTAGTAGGCTATAACGGTAGTTCAACCGTATCTGTTCACCTTACAATTTGCTTCTGAGTAGGGATAAGGAATCGAATTTTTCCTTAAAATTTATAGGTCCCATATAAAGAGTCCCATATAATCCTATGAAAAAATGTTCATTTGAATCGGTTTAACCGCTTCCTATTAATCAGTAAACATACATTTAAAACAAAAGCACCAAAAACCTTATAGTTTTCTTAAACTCGGTTAAAACAATGCTTTCTACCAAAGTTTCAAATCTCCGTAAAATCATCACAAATCTTGCTCTGTCTACGACACAATTTCTCTTATGAGGCGTTGACATGAGACTACTTCTTGCGTTACAGGCGTACAAAGGAATCCTTAATTTAAAACAATGACTCTGCAGTTCCGTATAATTGATAGAATTTTATCCTTACACGTATACCGTGTAGGGTTTTCAATTCTGAGATACAAACAAATAGACGCAATAGGGTGAGTTCTTTGAAAATATCCATTCATTAATTCAATACAGTCTGTCGAAAGTACAACCCGTGTAGTGGCGGTGTAAGTATATCCACTATCCGTTTCTTAGGAGGTGAAAGAGAGAAAATGAAACTGGAGATGGCAGCAGCATCTTGTTGGCAACTCGCTTGCCAAGCGTGGCAACTATGGCAAAATCCTCTCATTAGGGAGATCCTTGTTCAGCGGTGAACTTTTACAGGTTGTTATGTTAACGACGTATGTAGCGACCATTGTGCCGGTGGGGCAGGGGGTGCTAAGAATCTCCAGTGGAAGTTTGGTTGCCACCTAAGACGACTCAACCTGGCAACATACAACGCACGCACCCTGAGGACTGACGAGAAGATCTTGGAGCTGGATGAAGAGATAGACAAATTGCAATGGAATATTATAGGATTATTTAAGGTCCGAAGAGGGGAGGCGAACACGGTAATCCTAGAACCCGGCAATTCGTTCTATCACAGGGAGGGCGACCATCTGTCACTCGTTAACAACGTTGTAAAGATTGTGAGTGTGTCGACGATGGTTTCGTACCTTATAATCATAATCACAAAACAATATTCGCTAAGAGTCATACAGGTTTACGCACCAACCTCGGCACATCGCGATGAGAAGGTGGAGGAAATGTATGAGGAGATATCTGAGAGCCATGCATTCCTCCAAAACGGTATTAATGACAGACTTCAACGCAAATCTTGGCAATTGAGAGAAAGGTGAGCTAAAGGTAGGGAAATTTGGGCAATGATACCGAAGGGGCCAGCAGCTGGCCGACTTCATGGAGAAGGTGGGAGTCTTTATGATGAACTCTATCTTCCAGAAGTGGCCTCACTGAAAATGGACTTGGTCGAGCCCCGAAGGTTTGACAAAAAATGAAATTGACAACATTACAAAAGCTTGACAGCAAATGTTCAGTGATATTTCAGTGATCGCTAGGATGAAAACTGGCAACGATCACAGAATAATGACAGGCACATTGAACCTAAACGTTAAGTTGGAAAGGTCACGCTCTGTAAAGCACGAAATGGCTTTAATCCAAAATCACGAAAATCGTTTTCAGCGCCTAGACGACTGCAACGGCATGGACGATATAAATGACAAGCTCGTGAAAACTGTCCTTGCGGTCGGAGCTAAGTTCTGCAAGATCTGTTGTAGAAAAAAAACTCTCCGATCACACTCTTAATCTCATGGCCGTTAGACGGGAAATGAAGCTGCAGTCTTCAACAGATTTGATAGCATACAGGAGGTATTGAAGAAGCGATCGAGCGGAACCAGGGATCTAAAGTCTTTGTCAGAGATCTGTCTGCCAGAAAGAGCCAACTGTCAAAGCTGAAGACCGAATGAGGCAGCATCATTTCTAGGACACCTGAGATTTCGAATGAGATTGGGAGGTTCTATGGGTGGCTGTACAAATCACCGTTGAAGCCACATGCAAGTGGGAGTAACAATCCGAGAGTAAGTCTTATTCGACACTATTCTGATAATATTCCGGACTTCAGTCTGAGCGAGATAAGAATGGCTCTTTTCAACACCTTAAAAATGGCAAGTTCCCGGGCAAAGATGGAATTATAGCAGAGCTTATGAAAGCGCGTGGAAAACCAGTACTTGAAGTCCTTCAAAGCTTTTTAATTCCGTCTTCTATCGTGACACTACTTCGGAGGGGTGAAGCAGAAGTACGGTGGTCTTGTTCTTCAAGAAAGGTGAAAACGCTCTCTTGAAGAACTACATACCGATTTTCCTTCTAAGCCCGTCTACGTCTGTTTTCGAGAGTCATTACGAATAGACTCGACGACTTCCAGCCTCCCGAAAAAGCTGGTTTTCGAAATGGCTTCAGTACCATAGACGACATACATACCCTTCAGCAAATTGTACAGAAGATCGAGGATTATAATCTGCCACTATGTCTTTCGTTTGTGGACTATGAGAAAGCCTTTAATTCTGTCGAAATTTGGGTGGTGCTACAGTCCTTTCAGTGGTGCCAAGTTGACTATCGGTATAGCTCAAAGTTGCTGACGAGTATATTTACCTGGTATAAATAGTCCTAATAAGTAAGTCCAACTTCGATCAAGAGGTCAATGACGGATTCAACTCGGCTAGGCAGCGTTCGGGAAATTACGATATATTTACTCGTCGGGTATACCTCAAAACTAGAAAACAAGATTGTACAACCAGTGCATGTTGCCACTGATGACATATTGATCTGCAAAGTGGTTCTGTATTGCTGGCCGTATGAGGAAGCTCAAGATCGCTCAGCGAGTGATGGAGAGCGCTATGCTCTAGATGAGGATATCATCAGTAAAACCAGATTGACAGACATAACCAATCGGATTAGTAAGCTGACGTGGCAATGGGCCGGTCATATATAGACCGGCTCGAAGAATCGACAACCGATGTGGACAGGTTCTGGAGTGGCTGTCTCGTACTAGTAGGCGAAGTGTAAGGCGAACCACCTCTAGATGAAGTGACGACCTAGTAAGACATGCAGGAAGTCGATGAATGCAGATTCCTGAGGAATGTGCTTTGTGAGATTCCTTTTGGGAAGCCTATGTTCAGCAGTGAACTTGTGATGGGCTGTAATGATGATGAGATATAATTATTATGCAACGCAAGGGCCTTTAAGAGCTTTGTTTGAAGAGTTTAATAATAAATGTTCAACAAAACCCGATCTCATATTTATATAAAAAATAGTTACTTACTTAAATAATATTTCGCCTTTTACGCGATTAAATTCCTAAATCAAAAGCAACGGGCCGAATTCATCGAAACGAGGTCAAATTCCCCAACGAAGGGTAGATATTAAGTAACGATAAAACACAACATTCCTATTCAGCTGAACATTACGCTCTTTTTGTTTATGGCAAGACGGCGTTAAAATCTTTCATCTTGGCAAGAAAATCGTAAAGTAGAAAAGACTAAAGGTCTTTGAGTTGAGCTTTTGATAATTAATATTAATATAAAATAACTTAAATAAAAAAAATTAAAACTTGCGAAACAAAAAGAGCTGATGAGCTACAAACGACTGAACAGATTTTCTTGAATGATAGCTAAGACCAATCACACTCTCAATCAAGTCACCTCTCCACAAATGAAAACTGAATCAAAATCGCTTCATCCGTTTTTGCTCTACAATATCACAGACACGTTACAGACACACGTTTAACATAATATAACTTATTTCGGATATTTCGGATTTAAAAACGTAAAAGTGACAGAAACCCATGTTCAGCAGTGAACTATTACGGATTGATGATGAAGTAGTAAGGTACGTGAGCGTAATATGGTCACCTTAAGTTTTGCCGCCCTATAATACCAAAACTAGGAGAAGGGTAGAGACAAAAACACTAAGTCGTGTACTATAACTAATGTATTAAGAAAACAAATTCAAACAAGCTTTGGTAATACTTACTTCAAAAAGTCTAGTTAATAAAACTGATTACACTGCACCATACTAAGAGTATAATCGACTTAAATATTTACTATAATGTCAACTGTCCAAATGGAGTCGATAAAGCAGCGCCCTTTTGGCCCTTTATTTACCTTCAATACTTGACTGACCGATAAAGACCTATCGTATCGCAGAGCCATCTATGCAAACAAGGCTGTACTTTTTGAGTTATAAGAAAGTGACCATTTTACCTGAATGACTATATTACCTTCACGGACTATTCCATCAACCTATAAAATTTCATTAGTGCGAGGATACTAGCTTGCGTTACCCACTCACCTACACAGAGTAATGAGAATGTGCATATCTTTGAAGTTATTTGGTTATAAGTAGAATGGCACTGCGTACAACGAAAGTCCCTTAGTTAAAAAAGAACTTAAAAAAATCTTCCAAGTGATTCTTGCCAGGGCATGAACTCATTGCTTATAGCTCGTGTAGAAACGGCAGCCAATTCTCCACCTTACTGCTCAGTAGTTGCCGGGTTCATAGCTAACTGTCTCGAATAAATGAGGTTGCTCCCTAAGGTCATATTAAAATTTGCTAAGATTCCTTAAAGAGCTCGTGTGACTAAAACGCCAATTGCTAACACACGCGAAATTTGCGCTTAGACGACAAGTTGCAAATACTAGCATGGCTAATAAATCGCTAAGGCTTACCTCTGATATTACAGTTAAATTTGCTGTTAGTCTTATGTGAATTTGTCTTAGATCTATCCTAGCAATATTTCTTTTTAATTTTCTTTTATTATTACTTAGGTAAACACTGGTGCGCAAACGTGATTTTTAAAATTTATTAAAGCACATTTGAAATAAAATAACGTCTAAAATATCAAATCGTAATAATGAAGAAATATAACCTTACCTTTATAATATCCTAGGTCCTGTCGTACCGCCTTGTCATGATTAATGTTAGTGGAGGAATTTTCCCTCAGGTGAATTCATGTTCCGAGTAAGAAAAATTGTTTCAAGGAAAGCGTATTACATATTTCAGACAATATTTTCTGTGACATTTTTTAATAAATTTTTATCACGATCATTACATTTTAAACGTGGTAGACCCACGTTCTCACAGAACACCAGTCTGAAATAGTGGCAGAATATTGATGTGTTTCCTATGGTAAGTGTAGAGAACCGGAGATCTTTTTTTACTGGAACGAGGCATTATATCTTAGTCCTCACGGGCGACAATGCATCTACATTTTAATTATCAAGTACCCGGTTGACCGAGCTTTGCTCGGTATTTTTCGCTCGGTTTTTTTTTAATTCGTGTGTTTTGGAAATTATATTTAGATACAAATTTTTTGATCGTAGCGACATAATAGAAAAAACTGAATTGGTTATTTGATTAAAGAATCATGAGTGCAATTAGTTTAATTTAAATTTTCGTGTTTTTAAAAAATACTAAAAAAAGGGCTCTAAAAATAGATTTTCTCAAAAAAGAAAGGAACTTGAAAAAAAATTTAAAAAAAGTCGATCGGCTGGTCTGGGCTCGAACCATGGTATTACGATTTTGTGACAGCCCAATATACCAATTAAGCTTGTACGGGCTGCAGCACGTACATTTTTGTGGCGTCGGCAGTTTACGCTATAACGCTACAATAATGCATTTGGAGTCAGTGCGCTAATTGAGCCCAGCAATACCGGTCACGCGTGCTCGCAGTATCATTTCCCATCTATCATTAAATTAGATTTAGTTGGGTCTATCAATAAAATATCGATTATCAACTTCCCGGTATTGACTATCATTTATTATCACATACTATCAACCGACCACGTGGGGGTCCCATCGCAGCCCATACATATTTTTGGTCCTTCGACAAACTCGCGTGTGTGTACAAAAAGTGTGCAACACAAGTGAGAGCAACCAGCAGGAGACGTGAGCTATCATCGGATTGTCAACATCGGGAGTCGGTGAACTGCAAACAGCTGAGCAGATCTGAACAAGTAAGATCTTTCCTTTTTTTTCTATCACTATGTCCAACATGGAGGATATTTTGGCAAATCAACAACAATTGTTCGGGGCAATAGAGCAGACTTTTACCAATTTTAAAAAGGATAGTGCCGATCGAAAGACGGCAGATTATATCAAACGGAGGTTAGATACTCTAGACAAATACTGGGCAGAATTTCAATCTAATCATGGTATATTAAGTGGAATAGAGTATGCGAAGTCTCATTCCTATTTTACGAGTAACCAATTTGAATCGTGTGGAAATAAATACGAGAAAATTAGAACAGCAATCGCTACCTATCAGGTTAGAGATGACAGGCCGGCAACTCCAGTGTTGAAACCCGCTACACCGCTAGGGACGCCTGGACCATCTTGGCAGCCGTCGCCGCAGGTTACTCTGTCCCAGTCCCAGGGAAATAATAGCAAGACGGACGAAATGTTACGCAAGCAAACTAGTAATTTTAAGGCATTCGAACACACAGTATCCAATATCAACTTAGATTCGATATCAGAAAAGTGGGAATTCGATCATTTATTACGTGCTATACAATCGCGTTGGTCTTTAATTGATAATATGCATTGGGAGTTAGACAGTGAGCTTGGGGGTAGGAACCCAGATTATGAGTTATCATTTTTCACATACGAAAGAAAATACAACGAGATTATCAAAGCCATCAACCGTAAACTGTGGTCTGTATCATATCGAGAGCAATCGACCCCTCACGTAGAGATACCTACATTTAGTGGTAGCTACCATCAGTGGAGTTCCTTCAAAGACCTATTCACGGAAACTATTCACGGCAACCCGTCATTATCTAACGCACAAAGGATGCAATTCCTTAAAACTAAAGTTAGAGGTGAAGCGGAGAGACTAATTCAACATCTACCAATATCATCTGATAATTATCCAATCTGTTGGGACATACATAACAACAGATATAATAATAAACGCTTAATTTTCCGCTCGCATATCGATATCTTACTAAATATCCCCATAATGCAACATACGTCTTTAAATCATATAAAGCGTATTCACGACACAACCCTAGAAACATTAAACGCTATCAAAAATTTAGGCGTTAACGTTGATTCATGGGATTCATTGATTGTGCATCTCCTTTCGCAAAAACTCGATGCTGACACGCATAATGAATACATGGCGTCAGTCAAGGAGCCCCGCGAGTTACCTAATTTGCATGAATTTCTGACATTTTTAGAAGGCAAGTTTACAAGCTTAGAATCTTCTCGAAAGAAGTCTGAGACCTCTGCAAAAAATGTACATAGCAACAACAATTATTCGCCGCGACCTTTCAATAATAGGTATCAAAGAAACTTGAATAAACAAGCCTTTCCGTTGCACGGTAAATTCACTTTACAACAATCAAACGCTAATAACAATACTTCTTGGAAATTTTATAAGTGTGCACTTTGCAAAACCAATGAACATTGTCTTTATTACTGTCGACAGTTTTTAAACATGACACCTTACCTAAAGCTTAAAACTGTATCAAGACTGAATGTATGCGAAAATTGCCTTTATTCACATAATGGTAAGCCATGTATTTCCGAAAAAAGATGTACAGAGTGCAATGAAGCGCATAATTCTATTTTGCATAAATCATTTCAACATAATTATAATAATTCGCCGAAGGCAGCAACCCGCGTAAGCAACCAGAAACCTGAAACTTCGGGTCAAGCACGAAGCAACTTACACGTGTCGATGCAATGTGACGTGCCTGAAATTCTTTTAGCTACAGCTATACTTAAGGTACAAAAATATGATGGGAGTTTCGTCAGCATGCGTGCTTTAATAGATCAAGGGTCCCAAGCTTCTCTCATCAGTGAACATGCGGCTCAGTTGCTCGGTCAACCTCGACTTCGATGTAGGGGAGTGATATCTGGAGTAGGTACTAAGGAGAGCAATTGTAAAGGCATCATGACTATCAAATGCAAAGCTATAAATAACGATTTTGAATTTGAACCGGAAGTATACATAATGAAAAGCCTTATCAAAAATTTACCTAACTTTAGCTTTTCAAAACCGTCCTGGACATATTTAAATAACATCACGCTAGCAGATCCCGAATTTAATATCAGTCGCCCGGTCGACCTTCTGTTAGGAGCAGATGTTTACTCTTTGATTTTATTAGAGGGAATTTGTAGGTTGAATGATAATATACCGATAGCTCAGAATACTCGTTTAGGCTGGATTTTAACCGGTAACGTAAAAACTTTACAATGTAACGTGATCATTAACGACTTAAAGGAGATTCAAAAATTCTGGGAGATGGAGGATATCAGTGAAGAATCTACCCTATCATTTGAGGATCAACTATGCATCGACTATTACAAGTCTACTACTATCAGGCGCGAAGACGGTCGATACGAAGTACGTTTGCCCCTCACCCCAGACTTCCCGGATAAGCTGGGAGAATCAAAATCAAAAGCTATCGCTCAATTTAAATCGTTAGAAAACACATTCAAAAAACACGAAAACATTAAAAATCAATATCAATCATTTATAAAGGAATACCGCGCCCTCGGACACATGATTCCAGCTACCAATAAACCGACTCAGAGACGTCAGCATTGTGTATTAACTCATCATTGTGTGCGTGCTGACGACACTATCATTAATTCCAAATTTAGAGTGGTATTTAACGCTTCGTGTAAAACATCATCAGGTAATAGCTTGAATGACGTCATGAGATGTGGTCCTAATCTCCAACTGGATCTGCAGTCTCTCATAATCAAGTGGAGACAATATCAGTTTGCGTTCACAGCCGATATTGAAAAAATGTTCAGGCAGATTTGGATCCACCCCGATGATCAACAGTTATTAAGAATCGTTTGGCGTGACTCTCCCTCAGAACCTATCAAAGACTACGAGTATCAACTAACCACAGTCACATACGGAACGAAAGCAGCGCCGTTCCTAGCGATGATGACTCTCAAGCAACTTGCATGTGATGAATAACCTAACTATCAAAACAGTCAGGCGATCGACGTATTAAACAACTGCTTTTACATGGATGACCTGGTCCATGGGTGTCACGATATAAGAACCGCACGTCAATTACAGCAAGACCTTATCAATTTATTAAAATCAGCTGGATTTCATTTGAGGAAATGGAGATCGAACTGCGATGACTTGATCAGAGAGGAAGAGTCAGCTCTATCAAAGGATGACAACTTTGATTTCAAGCAATCAGCGCAAACGAAAACCCTTGGGTTAAGATGGAATCCACAAGAGGATGTTTTCATGTTTCAATCAAATTTAGAACCGACGGAAGTCTCCAACAAGGTCACAAAGAGAAACCTTTTATCAGACATATCAAAACTTTTTGACCCGCTCGGTTGGCTATCACCACTATCAACTAAGTTAAAAATTATTTTTCAACAAGTGTGGACTGCTGATAACATTAACTGGGATGATCCTATACCGAATGAAGTATATGTCGAGTGGAAGAAGGTCAGAGAGGATATGCACAATATTCAAGACCTTCAGTTACCCCGATGGCTGCAGATCCATGAGTGCGACAGTATCGAGCTACATGGGTTCAGTGACTCGTCTGTCAGAGCTTATGCATGTGTGATCTATTGTCGTATCAACCAAGGCAATAAATCGTCTGTAGTGTTGGTGGCCGGCAGAGCCAGGCTTGTGCCAACCAGCAAGACAGTCTCGCTACCGCGGTTGGAACTGAGCGGAGCACTACTCCTATCAAAGCTAATGGGTAAAGTCGCAGAGTGCCTTAGTGGGTACAATATCAAAATATATGGTTGGACTGACTCCATGGTAGTACTGGGGTGGCTCAACGGAGAACCATCCAGATGGAAAACGTTTGTGGCAAATAGAGTTCGTACAATAACCAAAAATATGCCACCTGACTGCTGGAGGTACGTTAAGTCGGAAGAAAACCCAGCCGACTGTGCCAGTCGTGGTCTAACTGCATCACAACTCAAAGCCCAGACCTTGTGGTGGCTGGGCCCGACTTGGCTATCAACATATAATGATCAAGGGCATAAGATCGCTTATACCACAAACGAAGAATTAAAATTATCAAAAACAATTTTAGTAGCACAACATCAACCTGATTTTATCATTCAAGAAATCCTATTAAAATATAGTACAATTAACAAAGCGGTAAGAATAGTTGCATGGATTCGGAGATTTCTAACTATCAAAAAAGGACAAAATATAAAATATTTAACAGTACGAGAGTTGAAAGAAGCTAAGTTATTAATTATCAAAAATATACAACAAACGGGATTTGCAAGAGAGTTATCAGATTTAAAACAACGAAATAAAATAAGTCGAAAAAGCAACATTTGTGAACTAAATCCGTATATTGATCAAGATGAAGTATTGAGAGTCGGTGGGAGGTTGCGAAATGCCAATCTGGACCCAGACATGAAAAATCCTATCATTATACCCGGCAACAGTCGTCTTGCGGAGCTTCTTATAGACCAGGCGCATGAAATGACATATCATGGTGGTGCTCGGCTAACGTCAGCCAACCTGAGACAAAAGTACTGGATCGTCGGTGGCAACAGAGCTACAAAGAAGAGATTACGTCATTGTATCAAATGTAGAAGGCACGAACCAACCAAACACTATCAAATTATGGGTGACCTTCCAGCAGCTAGAGCAAACCCTTCACGCCCCTTCCATCATGTCGCTGTAGACTACACGGGCCACGTGTTCATCAAAGCTAACTCAGGCCGTGGGATCAAAACTACGAAAGGTTATATCGCTGTGTTCACGTGTATGGCAACAAAAGCTGTACATTTGGAGTTGGTGTCTGACCTGACGAGTACTGCATTCTTAGCAGCGTTACGGAGAATGACAGCTCGCCGTGGCAAACCTAATCACATTTATAGCGATAATGGCACGAACTTCATAGGAGCCAACAAGGTCTTACAGCAGGAATACGAAGAGCTCCTCAAAACATTTAGTGATGAGTTCCTCTCAGAAGTGTCCGAGATGGGTATAAATTGGCACTTGAATGCACCTTCGTGGCCGTCAGCCAATGGTCTTTGTGAAGGAGCCGTGAAAAGCCTCAAGTATCATCTAAGGAGGGTGGTTGGTGATCAAAAACTCACCTACGAAGAGTACAGCACGCTGCTAGCACAATTAGAAGCTTGCTTAAATTCGAGACCACTATGTCCATTGACGGAGGACGCCGATGATTTAAATTATTTAACCCCTTCACATTTTCTATCAAGCGGTCCGATTCTATCAATTTATGAGACGGAACGAGATCTTAGGACTCGGTGGCATTTAACACAAAAAATATTCCAAGACATTTGGAAAAGGTGGCAACAAGAATATTTAACAAATCTATCAACCCGGAGCAAGTGGCGCCAACCTCAAGAAAATATAAAATTAAATGACATCGTACTCATCAATGATGGCAACCTTCCTCCAGGCAGATGGGCCCTCGGTAGGGTGGTCGAATTGCACCCTGGTAATGACGGCTACGTGCGTGTTGTGACGTTAAAAACAAAAAACGGTTATATGAAAAGACCTGTTATCAAACTATCAATACTCCCTATCATCTCCGAAGAAACACAAGATCAGGAATTAAAGCAAGAGAAACCAATAAAGCGTAAGATAAAACAAAGGAATAGAGGATACAGTTTCATTACAGTTGCAACTTCTATCTTATTATTTTTTATGACCCTTATAACTAATACTAGAGGACTATATACTATAAATAAACTGCAAAATAATACTAGCCTATTTTTCGACAAGATTGTAAACATGCATTTGATAGCTGACGATTGGAAACTCGTTGTTTATTATGATCTCTACCCATATTGGGAAGGCACCGCCGCGTCCTCGAAGTACATGGAATACCTAGAAAACATCTGTTCGAAGATAAGAGGGCATTCACACTGCGAGAGTGTCATGTATCAATTGAATCACGAGCAGTCGGAACTACGGCGCTACAATATCTTGTTGCAAGATAAGGACGACCTACTCACACGTAAGCGCAGGGGACTCATCAATGGTGTAGGTAATATCGCAAACGCGTTGTTTGGGGTGCTTGACAGCAACTTTGCTGAAAAATATGAAAAAGATATCGACTTAATCAGAAAAAACCAAGGACACCTAGCCCAGCTGTGGAAGAATCAAACTTCAGTCGTAGAAGCAGAGTTCAATGTCATCAAGAGGGTAGAGTCGATCATGGAACAGCATCATAAAACAGTCAACAAAAAGATGATCGAACTTGAACAATCAATGAACGCACTAAAGTCACAAGTCTCAAATAACTCATATATAAACGAATTTATCTTGGCCGCTATAGTTACAAACAACATTTTGAACAAGTTAAAAGAAATACAAACTTATCTCATTGAAACTATCACAGACGTATTTCACGGGAAGTATGATATTCATCTCCTAACCCCCAAGCAACTCCAACACGAATTAAATGCCATCTCTACTCAGATACCTAAAGACCTATCACTACCTACCGATCACGCGAATTATTCAAACATATACAAATTACTTAACGTAAAAGCACGCTTATCGAAGTCCTTTCTTATTTTCGAAATCCGAATACCATTATTAGCACGAGACGCTTACGAAGTCCTTAAAGCAATTCCCATACCTAAACAATCGGGTAGCAACATGATCAGCATTGTCCCTATTAGCGAATATCTTGCTTTAAACTTAAAAAGGGATTCGTTTATATTGCTATCATATGCTGATTTACGTGACTGCATTGATCGCGATTTAAATACTGTGTTGTGTCGATTCAAGAAGCCTATTTATCATATGATCAATGATAAGAGTTTGTGTGAGAAGGATGAAGGACTTGGAAGCTGTAGAACGATCATTAACACCTGCAAAAATATTTTCATTGCAACAAGTAAACTCAATAACTACTTTTATTTCTGTTGTAATAAATGCTACTTCAAGTTGTTATGCGAAGATCAAGTTACGGCTATTCAATTGCGTGACGCCGGACTTATTACGCTGGGACAGGACTGCCTTATCAAATCAGCTGATTTCCATTTTTATGCATACAAACCAGATACATCTCAAATCAATTTAAAGCTCGACATTGGTATACCAAAGATCGCTTCGATTAATCATTTAATAAATATCTCGATACCGGAAATGAACGCCAGCACGAGCTTTGAGACTATCAGCCAACAACAACTGCTTGCCATACGAGAACAATTGGATGTCTTGAAACAGACTGAGCCGTTAGCAGCAGGTGTATCCTATCACGACATTCACCATTACACCGTCCTCTACCTGGTGATTATAACGGCTGGAGTGTTCGAAGGATTCTACGTGTGGCGGCGCGTGCGGCGCGCGCGGAGGCGTGCAGGTCGCGATCGCGTACAAAATAAGTGTAGTGAAGTGCAGTGTAATAGTGAAGTGCAGGGTAATAGTGGAGTGCAATTTGTAGATGTAGAGTTGCAAGCAAGTGCAGTGCAGTGTAACAGTGATGACATTACTAGCGAATTAAATGAAAAATTTAAGAACTCGCGTAAACAAAAACAAAACCGTGGCACCTCACCAGTGCTTCAATCGGTGTTTACTATCACGGACACGGGTGTCTAAATACACTGTTATTATTTATTTGTATCAATTATTTGTAACTAGTTTTAAGCCAAAATGTTTATCACCTTGTAATTAGTTTTAAATTCATCTCATCTTCATGACTCTCTATCTTTCAGCCCGGGAGCATGTACGGGCTGCAGCACGTACATTTTTGTGGCGTCGGCAGTTTACGCTATAACGCTACAATAATGCATTTGGAGTCAGTGCGCTAATTGAGCCCAGCAATACCGGTCACGCGTGCTCGCAGTATCATTTCCCATCTATCATTAAATTAGATTTAGTTGGGTCTATCAATAAAATATCGATTATCAACTTCCCGGTATTGACTATCATTTATTATCACATACTATCAACCGACCATGTGGGGGTCCCATCGCAGCCCATACAAGCTATTTGCAATCATCAATAAACCGTCAAAATTTACCTTCTTATTCTAACGATATTATAGCAGTTTTTCATTGCCTAAAAACACGGACAAAAAGACATTTTCTAAAAATAAATCCTAGCTAGATCGATTTATTGCGCCCGAAACTCCCTGCACACAAAATTTTATGAAAATCGTTGGAGCCGTTTCCGAGATCCCGATTATATATTTATATATATACAAGAATTGCTCGTTTAAAGGTATAGGATTGAGGATAAATATAGATGTTTATACGTGTTAGAGACACGCTGCAGCTACCACCACGCTCTAAAATAGCAGCTTAATACTGCTGTGTTTTGTATGGTAAGTGGAGAGGCCCAGAGACCAGTTTTTACTTGAAACGAGGCATTCTATCGTAGTCCTCAGAAATGACAACATATCTGCTCGTTTGTCACCTTTATTCTATAATATATACATATATATATATATATATATATATATATATATATATATATATATATATATATATATATGTATCTGTGTGACCATTATTATTCATTATCACCATTATTCTATAAAAAAAAAACTTTAAGAGGTAGTGTATAATATTAGTGTATTATATTAGTGTATAATATTATAAATTTGCTGTGAGCCGGCAGCGCGGCGCAAGAGTTTCCATTACCGGAATTTAATTGAATTGTCGGGAACTCAAACTATTGTGTGTAAATAAAATTTAAATTATAACTATATAACTAACATAATATTAAAAATTGCTAAGGTGTATACTATGTGTGTAATGTTTTGAATAACCAGTTCACTTTTATTAATTACCCAAACACGTATTTCGCTTAAATCTGCAAAAAATGTTTCTGTTAAATTAACAGCAAATTTGTTTGAGTGCTTAATACTGGTGATTTGTATTTTGTTACCGAAAAATCTAATATTAATGAACGGGACGGTTTACAACAGTGAATTTAAAAGGGCTTCTTAACGATTAAAATCTAAAGCTAATAAAAAAATCTAAGTGATAATAAGTTCAGTTTTTCTAAAGATTTCTTGTTAACTTTCATATCGACCACCCGACGTCCAAGTGAAATTATTTTCATTTAACTTTATTTTTAATAATAACGGAAATAAATAATCTTATACTAAGTACGTCAGAAGTATGAATTGAAATCTTCTCTTGCTATTGACATAATTTTTTTTTGTTATATAAGTGCAATATAAAGCTGGGGGAAGTGATTTAAGTTGAGTGGAATGATGACAACAGAGCACAACATTTCCGCTTAGCAATCGATGTGTACAAAATCTTATTTTAATTTAATTCCAAAAATAGATAGATACCAAACCTTAATGTGAGTACATTAAGGT
Organism: Parnassius smintheus behrii; assembly: GCA_036936625.1. Classification (NCBI taxonomy): domain Eukaryota; kingdom Metazoa; phylum Arthropoda; class Insecta; order Lepidoptera; family Papilionidae; genus Parnassius; species Parnassius smintheus. The sequence continues at coordinate 35,944,313 of JAUPFT010000022.1, forward strand.
TGCTTAAAATTTAACATCATTTGAAAAATATTTTCAGGTTAAAATTAAACACTTCAAATGATAAAATGGGGCACAAATTCCTTTAAAATGAATGGACTTCAGTCCTAGTTCAGTTATAATTCAAAACGACTTGTATTTAAGCCGCTTACAGTAAGAACGAATTTCACACCGCCTGGCTTTTAAATGCAACTTGCTAAAATAAATTATTTTAGACTTGATCCACTTTATGACGTCGCTTTGCTTTCTAGTGCAACCGTAGCGAAATAAATTAATTCTGAGTAGTGAATTTTATAGTTCAAAAAAAGTCTCGCTGGTTCTAAAAGTAAAAAATGACTATCAATAAGAATTACATGTAATTCATATCGAATGATAAATATTCTATTCTATTTTACTCATACTATAGACAGCTCAGCAGGTCTGGTCTCTATTCTTAAATATTTAAGGTATCTGATATCGACCCTCGGTTTCCGTTTTTGGACATATTTTGAGTACTTTTATTGTATGACTTCTGATTCCCGCAACTTCACCCACGTGGAATTTATTATGATTGTATTTCATATGCGCAGAACTTTAATTATTTTTCTAAAATAAAAGTAGTCTTAGTTATTCCTTACAACATCAGCTTTCTGCCAGTGAGTGTCCTGTCTTAATCGTTCCAACTGTTTCGGAGATTAGCCGGAACAAATAGACAGGAAAAAATTTGAAAAACGTTTATTTTGTTGTTATAAGTACCGTGTATACTTCCATAATATGAATTTAGTAAAAAGCGGTTGTTTTAACATTACAGAAGGACACTTTATTATATATATATATATATATATATATATATATATATATATATGTATATATATATATAATATTAAATTATATCTATTTTTAATTACACTTACGTGAACAGTGACAAACATTTGAAATTTCAAGTCGGTGCGGATGGTAATTTTTTAAATTACTGAGCTTTTTTTTATAAAATAAGATCGTTAAACCTCATCGTCATTCATCATCAACATCATTATTACAGACTAATACACATCCACTTCTGAATATACATCTCCTTCAAAAAACGCCACAAAGCTCCTTCTATTTAGAGAGAGAGGTCACCCTATATTTCACTAACCGATACGACACTGCCATTCGAGCTCTTTTCTTCCCTTTTTTATATGGAATAAAGGTGACAAACGAGCAAACGAAAAAATGGTAAATGAAAGCTGTGACCCATAGACATCTACATTTATCGATTCTCGATTAAGAATTAAAATCAGATGCGTCGTCACCCCTGAGGACTATGATGGAATGTCGCGTTCTTCGAAACACAACAGACTTAACTGCCGATTCCCTATCTGTTGTCGGTTCTTCGAGCTATATGGTCGACACATTGCCACCGCAGGTTGCTGTCCGTTGGCTTATGCGTGTTACATTGGTACTACTGCGGATAGACTCATTAATAGACTATCTCGCAGGGATACTCCAGGCATAGCCCTCTCCATAGCTAGCTGAGCGACCTGGAACTATCTCATACGGCTCATTCTATTGTATTTTTTTCTATTATATTCTATTCTATTGTCCTATCCATTTATTTACCTAGTCGGACAACGAGTCCTAGATATTTTTTCCGTAATTAACTTGAATTAATTCTGCAAGTAGAACGTTATCTTTGAATTGTCACATTAAACATAATTGCTTTATAAGCCCGACGTTACCCGTTAACGTTCTCTTTGATCGAAGTCGCAGTGAGTCTTCTCGCGAGTTTAATTAAAGTAATTGCGAGTAATGAAGGAGAACAGCATAGTCATTACCGAAATTTGGTAAGCCTTTTTAAGTCTCTTTGAATCCTTATTTAGCTTTCCTAATTGGGCTTATAAATGCTCTTTAAATAATCTTGTTAGAAGCCCAAATCGTTACCAAATTGAAGGAAAAAAAAAAACATTTTGTTTCAATTTGTTTTTAAGTTACCACATGTACACACAGTACACTTCAAAGGGAAACAGATCATGAATAAGCAGCGTCTTCCTAATCACGAAAAAAAAATAAAAAAGCTGCGGTTGCCATGGCAACTATGGGAAAATCCTCCATGTGAGGCAATCTATGGGAGAGTGCTATGTTCAGCAGTAGACTTTTGTAAGCTGTAATGGATGGACACGTGCTACTGCTCTTCTGGTTATTCAGAACTAGTAGCTTAGTTTAAAATATACCAGGAGATTATGACATATATGAATATAAAGTAAATTCTCTAAGTAAATTTTTGCCAATTTAACAGTAATATAAACATGCTACTTGGAAACAATAATAAACGCTGTTTTCACTAACAACACTGACAACAATTTTACAAATGATAATTCTGTGTTAAATGTAACGTGCCAACGGAGAATTAAGTCAGCTTAACATTATCTGATACAACTGCGCTGTATCACGTTTCCTGAATCTGTTAGGTAGAGTAGAATATTAACCTATTTCCATTAATTACTCTTATCAAAACATTTCATATTTGTCACAAATCAATGGGATATCGATTGTCGGTTCTTCAAGCTATGTGGCCGGCCCATTTCAAGTTCAACTTATTAATCCGTTAGGCTATGTCGGTTACTCTATTTCTACCATAGAATACTATAATACATACATAATAGAACGGGGGTGTGGGCGGAGCCCGTGTAGCCACTAAAATGACACTAACACCTCAATTCACACGTATAAATGTCAACACGAGATGTGTTTTGACGTTAAAATCGTTTCCAAATTTCCCATGAAATTTCAAATTACACGCTATTTACAAATAAATATGTATTAAAATCTGTCTGTCAACACGGCGAATCTTACGCTTTATAGTAGTGTTTGTTTATAAGTGGTGATAATACGACGTTATTGCTTGTATGTGTGCTCCCGGTGACGTACAAAGTAAGGTTGACTGCCATTCTATTGTGTATTATATTATTCTATGGTTTCTACTATAAATATCCTCATTTCTACCAAGACCATAGTTCATTCCCATTCAAACCCCGAGCATAGTCAGGAAGTCGATGGGTGCAGATAGCTCCGGACCATGCTTTGTGGCGTTTCTAAGGGGAGAGAGGGGATGATGATGATGAATGAGATATTTTTGGTCCATATTGATTTTGTTAGAGTTGTATGAAGCGGTGTAAATGGATGAGTTAAAATTTAAAACATTTAACTAAATAAGTATAGTGTAAATTATAACTCTTTTCAGTCAAGTAATATTATGTCAATCCACGTTACCCTTTACAAACCGACTTAAAATACAGGAAGAAGTTCTTAATTCAACTGTATATTTTTTAATGTGTGTTACCTCAGAACTTTTTTCTAAGCGAACGAATTTTGATTTTTTTTATTTGAAAGCAGGTGATTTTCTTGTGGTCCCATAAAAATTTGATCAAGATTTGACAAATAGTTTTTAAGTTATCCTTAATAATGCGTATTTTATTGAATTCAAAATCCATTATACTAAAGATGCTAATAGTTACTTTGCAACCATCCGCTCAAAAAAAATGATGTGTCTTACGTAGTTTGAAGAGCAACTCCCAGCCTCCCTCAATTGCGTGCACTAATCCCGTCACCACTAATCCCAGCACCACACACACAACACACCACATGTAGACTCTACGGTGGCTGATCGCTAAGTCCTAGCGGTCAACCGTCGTAGAGTCTACATTACCTAAAGATGCCTCGTGTGGAGGCTAATTGTCCTAGAGTGTGTTGGGAGTAGTTGGGCGGGAGGTGCTCTTCAAACTAGGTAAGACACATCATTTTATTTATTGAGCGGATGGTTGCAATGTAACTATTAATATCTTTATTCTCCATTAAGAATTAAAAACCAGTTACATCTCAACCATGAGGACTAAGATTCATTTCATTACATCTAATTGGTCTCCGGATCCCCTCACTCACCGTATGAGAGCAATATCCTGCTATTTTACGCTGTTATTATGTAACAACTTTGTCCTTATAAAATAAAAAAGATAAATTTATTAAATATATATTGTTGTATTACTAGTATCGAGCTTTTCAAAGAAATCATCTTGAGCACATATAAACTTTTTCATATGGCTAAACTACTTAGAGAATACCTCTTCATCTTGAAATTAGAAGCAGTCAGTGCATCTTATTTGCTGTCAAACGTCCTGCTTTTTGAATTTAAGAGGTAGGTTAAATTCACAAAATGCCATTTCTGGGGTATATGGCGGTGAGCGACAGAGCATATTATACACATTATTTTGAATTATAAAAAGCGAGTGTTCTGACAGACATGCGGCGCTGAGTTGTCTTGGTTCCTGAGAAGGTGCCGGATTCCTGACTTCAGTCACACCAACCTGTCGTACTTTTGAGACACAAACTGTCACTTAACGCTTGAAATGAACCGTTCTTTAACCCTCTAGCATTACAGTAGTAATATCTGGCTTACAAAAAATGAGACGATCAGATGTTTGTGTCTGCGTTGCGCAAGGCCATATTTTATGGGCTTTAAGTCATTTTCAAACATCGTTAAAAAATAAAGGAGATTAACATAAAATAATATTAGCTAAAACAAAATAAATAAAAATTACGGTTATAATATTACTGTGTAAAAATTTCTTTCTAGACACCTATTTTCCGTTTCGCTCCTGTGTTTTAATGAAATGCGCGAAGGCAAAAATGGCGTTAACTTTACTAGTAATGAGTGGTAAATAAGTCAATGGTTGACTTAAAATTTGACCTTTCCATACCATTATGTTGACACTCAATAAAATAAAATTCAATTGTAACGACACAATATTTCACTTGTCTCATTACGTGTCAAATTATTACGATCTGACGTCGTTACATGTCTTTATAATGAGACAGTCGAAAGGTTTCGATGAAAAGAAATACTGTATTTGACTAGTGTTGTATATTGATGTGAAATGATTACATATTATTTTCATCTTTGATCTTGTCAAGGGAAATCGTTTCTTTTTATTCGTAGAAATTATTGTAACTCGAAATCTACACAATTAAACTGAAAACTTGTAAGGCTCATTCTTACCGACTAACGAGCACACAGTCCACGTGATGGTAAGTGAATACTTTTATAATTACCAATATTTTTGATTTCTTCTGATTGCAATTTGATTCTTAAATGACATCCATCATTGATAAGAATCAAATGCATTGGCACCTCTCAGGACTAAAATAGAATGCCAGTTACCAGTATACAGGTTCTATGGTTCTCTAAACTCAACATACAAAACGAAACAGCATTGTGCTTCTATTTGTATCCGAGCCTGTCCTTCCACAGTCGAGCGGACCCATTCGTGCTACAACAATAATAGCTGCAGCATAGCTCTACCATGTTCAGACGTAACACAATTAATATTCTTAAAATTTTAACGCACACTACTGGATGTCTATAGGTCATTTTGTAAATGCATCAACTGATAACCGACTATAAAAATTGTATAGATACGCACGGTGGAAAAAGAGATTGATGGGGTTGGAGTATACAGTGCAACATTCACTTTTAGTCACACTGTTTTCTACCACTAACCTGTGTGATTTGCGTTTGGTGTCTTGGAAATGATATGTCGCTATTTATTACCGAAGCCTCGATTAGCAGGGTACGCTGCGTGAAGACGAAGTTGCTAATTGGATTACAAGTTATTAGCCACATCTAATCCAAACATCTGTTTAACCTTTACTTAATTATATTTGACATTATTTAATATTATATATTGGAACTCTTACTAATTTGTCGTTTACTTGATTTGATAAAACGTGACGTGTACGATGTATCAAGTCACCGGGTGATGACATTTTATCAGCGTAAAATAGCAGCTTAATACTGCTGTGTTTCGTATGGTGAGGGTAGAGTAGAGAGAGAAAGAGAGTAAAGAGAGAGAGAGAGAGAGTAGAGAGAGAGAGAGAGTGTAGAGATCCGGAGACCTTTTTTTACTGAAAATGGAGCCATTCCATCTTAGTCCTCAAGGGTGACAACGCACCTGCGTTTTGATTATTTATCGAGGATAAATGTGGATGTATATTGGACACAGCATCCACCTACCATCGGGTGGACTGTGTGCTATTTTGTCGCCCTTATTCTATAAAAAAACATCTACAGTGACGGATTTCTTTTCAATAAACATTGATACACTGTTACTTCAGTAGTGTCCACCGTGTAGTTGCGGTGAAAGAATAACCACTACGCCATATTGTACCTTAGATATCATAACAGATACAGGGAGAAAAAAAGTGGAGAGGAGCATTAGCGTATTCTTTATAACAACTAAATATAAAAATTGGGGTTGCCAACCTTCCTGCCAAGCGTGGTAGTTTTATTCTCATGTGGAGATTATGTTTAGAAAAGGAGTTTTTACGGTTACTAATGGTATAAAAGACATGAAAAAGACAACGAACACGTTTATGGATTCTTCTTAAAGATATGAAACCGAAACAAAACTACAGGCATTATTAAAACCCTTCAGTGAATTAATTCGTTAAAATTGTTTGAGAAATCTTGCGCACAATCTACAAGACATCTGTTTCTTAATTATTCAAGTAACTTTGTGTTTGCAGAGACTGGAAACTTTGCAAGTTCAAGCGACCAAGTTCTTGTCTAAGTATAATGTAGTGGTGGCCGTATACATTTTTTACATCAATGCATTTACGTGCGCAATAGACATAGGATATATACGATACAATCGATCCTCTCTGGATTCGCACGGGTATTTCTAGATCTCGATAACATCGCTCATACGTGATTCAATTGAGAACGTAAACTCCGATAGGACTTACTCAAACATACACAAACATTTCACCAAAAATGGTGCAGTTGTTTAGGAGTTCAGTCACATACATACGGATAGAACAATTATAATATACTAGCGACGCGCCTCAGTTTCGTACGGGTGCAATTTAGAAAGAAAAAGAAGTCTGCATAGCAAGAAAAATATTAATAATTTTTTGTCTTTATTGCCATTTATTAACATTTAGTACCGGCTGCGAGTTATTTTTTCGGTTAGGTTAAAAAAAAAATTCTATTTGCACAAAAGCTTAATTAGTATATATATGTATAAACCTTCAGTGAATATTAACTGACGGTTATAATGGTAATTCCGTTGCGGGGCTTAGGTGGATTTGGCTGATAAACAGAAATATTGTTTTAAACTATGTAGTAAAGATATAATAGAATACGGAATATATGATAGAATCAATTAGATAAATTCTTAATCATTCATTTTATTAGCCCATCAACCATGAAACGTCCACTGATAAACGTACGCCTCCTCTACAGTTTATTTGTTAGGGTTGATGAGATGCGTTCGTTGTCACGCGTGGCAGGAGTTAGCTAGTTATAGAGTATCTATCAATATCATCTTTTCAACCTACTTCAAAATGGAGGAGGTTCTCAAATCGACTGCATTTTTTATGTGTGTTACATCAGAACTTTTTTCTAGACGAACCGATTTTTATGATTCTTTTTTGTCGCCCTTATTGCTCGCTCGCTGGTGCTTTTTGTGTGGTCCCATATAAATTTGATCAGGATATTATGACCAGTAGTTTTTGAGTTATAGTGAATAATACGTATTATATAATTGACTTTGACTACATTGCTGATGTTCGCATTTTATTTATATTGAAGTCGGTTGTACAAAATACTAAAAAAAGGTACTAAAGCACAAATCAGTTAAGTTTTAGCTGCCCACCCAATGGTAAAAATAAAAAATGTAAATGTTGAGCGTGTTAAAGAGGCGAGAAACTTAGGAATAGTAATGGATGAGAAGCTAAGGTTTGAAAAACAGATAATTAATACAGCTAAGAACTGCGTTTAGCGGTTAAAAGCTCTGTACCAAATCAGAAATGTTTTATGCACTGAGGTGCGTAAGTAATTATGTGAATCGCAAGTTCTATCTTAAATTAACTACGCTGACGCGGTGTTAGGGCCAAGATAACTCGCTCGGTCAAGGAAACTTGCCCTTTCTTCAAACTTTCAAAATGCCTGTGCCCGCTTCTGTTATAAAATTCCACCACGTGCTCATGTAACACCTTATATTAACAACGCAAAAATGCTTATAATTGATAACCGTTGGCAACTACATTCCGCCACTTTATTGTTTGGCGCTATTAAAACGAGGACACCCTCCTATCTTTATAATAAGTTACAGTGGACACGAGACAATGCTACAATTTCGACAAGAGCTTCGGGGTACAAGTTGCTCATACCTACACATAATTCTGCCGCATTCCGAGGGAACTTCGGAAATGCCGCAACTAAGTGCTATAGAAGAATAACCTTCCACCTCCTCTTCGAAACTTACGATCAGTGTACAGTTTTCGTATAAAATATAAGGCTATGATATTAAACGAACAGATACGATAGTAGATTATTATCAATATAAAATTTAATGTTTTTATGCTATAACATGTACATTTATGTATGTTCCGGTGTGTATAATTTTCATTCTTTCCTTGATACGTCACAGGTGTACAATCTAATTACGCTATTCTATTTCCATTGCACGAGTAGTATAGATAGCCCCCAGGTTCTGTGATAAAACTTGCTAAATGGATGTGGCAGCATGTTATGTTGAGCATATCTCTCGGGTTGCTATTGTGTATAAGTGTTTTTATAGGAATTTTAAATTATTTTATATTCTAGTTATGCAATGAAATGAACATTCATAAACATCCGGTATAGCACCACAAATATAAGGCAGTTGTGGCCCAAAAATAAATATAAAAAGAATATTCAAAACGTATGTTCAAAACTAAATTGTGTATGCACTTATAAATCTGTATAAGTGTAATAAGTAAGTTTGTATGATATGTTCCCCGTATATACAGAATGGGTCCCACATATATGCAATAAATGAAACCATATACTTGTTATCGCCTTTGCTGACGATATACAAAAAATGAACGTAATCGGTCCAGTAATTAGGTCAAAAAGTAGAGTTTTAATTTTAAGCAAATTTGAACACTCTATAGAATTGGGTCTAAGTCAATGATTCAATGAACTTGAATGAATCCTTGAACATTAAAAAGCGACGTTGCCACGCAGTGCAAACTATTGGTATTGCGACATATCGACAGCGGTGTCTTTTGTCGGCGTGCCACCCGCGTGCAACGTTGTCACTCTTCCAAGGGGTCAAGGTACGTTGTCTAAACAGAGTGTTCGCTTTTACTGAATTTATTTTAATATTTATTTTGTTTGAAAATTTCACATTTTTATTTTACGGGTTTTAATTTAATATTTAATTTTTCTACACTTCTACGGACTAGTATTACTTGTGGTTTCATTTATTGCATATATGTGGGACCCATTCTGTATATAGAAAATATGTGCCCGTGCGTGTATATATATATATATATATATATATATATATATATATATATTGGTGTGTATGTAATGTGCTTAAGGTTGCCACTGAAAATCAGGGCTAGGATGATACATCTTAGCGTTTCCTGAGTGGCAGTCCTATTTGAACCATTTCACATAATACAATAATTAAATCTTATACAACTTTGTTATACTCGTACATATGTATTTTGTACCCAAATATCAAAACGATTTATTTTTCATTGTAAGTGTATACTTAAGTCTAGTTATAAGATTAAAGTTAAAAAAGTTAAAGTTACAGCATATATATATATATATATATATATATATATATATATATATATATATATATATATATATATATATATATATATATATATATATATATATATTCCACTGCTGGGCACAGGCCTTCCCTCATTTCTGAGAGGGTTTTAGGACAAGGAAATGTCCGCCGCGCTGCCCCAATACTAGTTAGCGAACTTCACATGTCTTCGAAATATTTTTTTCTTATTTCTCAGACACTTTTCACACAGTTTCCTCACGATGTTTTCCTTCACCGCCGAGCACGTACTAAATCAACACTTAAATTGCAATTAACAAATGGTGCCGCCGGGGACCAAACCCGGTTTGCTCGCGTACTGTGATATTTACAGCGAGCGCCAACCATCTGACCTACCACGGCTCGGTAGCTCAGATGGTCGACATGGCTTACCTATACAAAATGTTTGTTTTGATTATTTAGTGCTGACTTGTTAAGAAATGGCCAAATAAATATCTCTTTCTTTCTTCTTTCTTTCAAAATTTTTAGTTTTACAATTTTTGTTTTAGTTACCTGATATTACGCCGCCACTAATACGTTTTGTTTAGTTCATTGGTTCAGAGAAGATCTCTGTCCAAAGAAGAACGAACATACTCGTAAAAAGTAGCAAAATATTTTTTTTAAATTTGCACCTTACAGTAAAGTTAGTTGTTCAATTAGTTATAAAATTATTTTAAAAAGAATGCCTTTTTACACGAATAAACCTGACAAACGAGCTTATATTCCAACTGATACGGATGCTTTTGTGTGAATTAATAATCAACATGAAAATATGTTACAATTTCAAGAATAGAATAGAGTAGAATAGCATAGAATAGGATAGAAAAGAATAGAATAGGATATAAGAGGATAGAATAGAATAGGATAATTTTATAGAATGTGGATAAGGCAAACAATCACACAGTTTACTTGATGGTATTCACCTACCATCAAGTAGACTGTGGTTTGGACCACAGACTCACCCTTCTTCAATTAAGAATCAAAATATAGATGCATTGTCACCGCTGTGGACTAAAATGAATACATTGTTTCTAGTAAATGTGATCTCCGGTTTTTTAAACTCAACATACGAAATGTAGTATTAAATTGCTCTTTCACACACTTTCGTGCGCTTACTATAAATACTTTAAAGAGGGAAAAAATCAGGGTAAGTGTATTAATGCAATTGTTTAAATTAGGTATATTAAACTGAGCAAGAAAATAATACTGGGTCGTCGGCTACCTCAGGAAACACTCGAGCTAATTAGCCTTATGACTCATTAGCCCTAGACAACTCCACATAAGGCGAGTATGTTATATTTATTTTCATAGACAATAGATTGCGAGTAGAAAATAAGTTAAAAAAATTAGAGCTGTCCCTCATGGACTAAACAAATTTCATAGAACTCAAGTATCCATTTTCATACGTGATAGAGTCACGCTGCAGCTGTATATGGTTGTAGCATGAATGGGTCGGCTTGACCGGGGAAGTACCATGCTCTCACAGAATACCAGCGTAAGAGACCCTTTTTTACTGAAAACGAGGCACTCTATCTTAGTCCTCAGTGGTGGCAACGCACCTGCGTTTTGATTCTTAATCGAGGATAAAAATGTAGATTTCTATGGGCCACAGCATCCACTTACAATCTGGTGGACTGTGTGCTCGTTTGTTTTTATACTATAAAAAAATATTCAAGTTTGATGCAATTTCAGGAACCAATTTTTTACTAGTTATAAGCCAGTGTTTGACTACAATCCTGGTGGTAAGTGGTCATGAGACCCTAGATGGTAAATCTCAATATTTTAGAGTAACAAAAGCATATTGATTCTGGCCTTGAAGATGAAAAGATTTTACCGGACGAAAAGACAGACGCTGGGCAAATTATCCCACTTCTTTGTTATACGCATTATGAAAGACGAAACTAATCGCTTGCTTCGAACGCGTGGAATATCAACAAAAAAGGGATGAAGATCCGACCACCCGGTTGTCCGATAATAGAGAGGGAGGGGGAGGGAGGAATTAAAGCATCTAATTCTTGAGCACACTTCCGAAATACGTCCTATAAAATCCCGAGGGGCTGGCTTCTCTTCGTCTGTGTTGAGCTGACAAGATTAGTTCCAACTGATTTACTACGAACCAAAACCTTTGTGTGTGAATAAGGTCATCTGAATACCGCTGACACGTAAGAAAGCCATGCGGTATACTAACTGCTACGTAATGATTTCTGCCATTAAAGGTTTGTGTTCAACAGTGTGACGAGTAAAGGCCTATTTTCTACCGACTTCAAAAAGAAGAAGGTTCTAAATCCGAATGTATTTTTTTTTGTGTGTTACACCAGAACTTATTTCTAAGACAACCAATTTTGATGATTCTTTTTTATTTCAAAGCTGATACTTCTCATGTGGTCCCATATAAATTTGATCAAGATTTGACCAGTATTTTTTGAGATATCCTTAATAATGCGTATTCAACTAACTTCGACTACATTGATGATGTTCCGATTTTATTTATATTGAAGACGCTTGTACAAAATTTTTAATTTTACCACTTGTTTCATTTTTACATCTCATATAAGCCATAGAAATAGAACACTGAAATAAATCTTTCCTTTATGCAAGGTGACGATAACCTCCTAGCCATTCGACCGCAGTTAAAACGTTCGAATATTTCGTTCGAACTCAGTAATAGAAATTATATTATAGCGACGCTAGTTTGCTGAATAGTGCCTGCCTCTGCTGTGCGGGCTAAGTGGAGGAAAGTTTGTGCTGTACTCGTACCGGTTAAAGTCCCACACGGTATTCCACACCCGGTTAAAAACATGATCGTAGCGTAACGCGTCCGATTAGGTAATGAAATAAAACTATTATAAATCAATTAGTCGTTTTCAACAATAACAATGAAAACATAAACAATGGCTTGAATTTGTAAACAAACGTAGAATATGTACTAATCGTGTATTATAAATGACAACACTAATTGACAAGCGAAACTTTGCATGTATTATGCGACAATAACGTGAATTTTCTCACATTCGTGATAACTACAACTGACTAATGATTCTTGCATTAACAAATCACAGAAGCTGTCAATATTTTGACAAATTAATTCAAGAAAATAAATAACGCAATAATCACTGAGGTAAAACTATGTACCACCTTCCGCAGCCTAATAAATCTTGTACATAATATATGGATTATATCACGGGATATATTGGTATAGAATAATAACTATTGTTCGAGAAACATAATTTATTTTAGCTATTATTGCTAGGGAAACATTTATTTTTAAAATAAATAAAAAATACATATTTTGAACATGAAGTGGTTATCATAATATATTTAAAGAATACATGACTGATAATAACCCCTGGAAATGTGTTTCTGAATGTTTTGTAATTAATTGTACAACATTGTATATTATTATTTTTTAAAAAATCACCACTGGGTTTCTTGCTTGCTCTTTCCATGGAATAGGGTTAATTTCGAAACAGTGGTAAAAGCATAAATGACTTTTTTTACTGTCCTAAGCCAGCACTTAGCTACAATCCCACTTGATGGTAAGTGTTGATGTAGCTTTAAGATAGTAAAGCGGTCTGACATTGTAATCGAATGGAAAGACAGATGCTGGCAATTTATTCCACTGATTTGCTGTCATCACGCGTGACGAACCACGTAGAAAACCATTTGGTTCGAATGCGCGGTAAGTCAACAACGAAAGGGTGGAGACTGGCCGAACGTCTGATTGCCCGATGTTGGAAGGGAGAGGGCGGAATTAAATTATGCCATTCTTGCGCACACTCTTCGAAATGCAGGATGCAGGATGTTGGTACACACCCGGGCCCTTCCATAGCTTTGCTTGCCCACTTTTTTTTTAATAGAATAAGGGTGACAAACGAGTACACAGTCCACCTGATGGTAAGTGGATGCTGTGACCAATAGAAATCTACATTTATCCATGATTAAGAATCATAATCCAGATGCGTTGTCGCCCCTGAGGACTAAGATGGAAAGCCTCGTTTCCAGTAAAAAAAGGGTCGCTTCTATTTTACGCTGTTATTCTGTGAGAGCGTGGTCGTTCCCCGTTGGAGCGGAACCATACAACCATAATATAGCTGGCGTGGCTCTACCATTTATAACTTCCACTCTACTTTAAAAAGTAAAGAATATTAATCAGATAAAATAATAAAAAGGACTGGTTCTTTTCTCGCACATAGCCTAAATACAGCCATCCAGCGAGAAAACGCAGCCAGTGTTCTTGGCACTATCCCAAGAGGAATAGGAATGATAATTTAGGTTACTTTGAAAGTTTTATATATTTCAATACCGTTTAAATATTTAAATAAATACAATTGAAGTGCTAAGTCTGACACTGCCACTGCTTTTGAAGTAGGAATGTTTGTTCAAGTTTCTAATTAACCGCATAAAGTACTTAATATTTATTGACGTTAGTCGAAATGGCGTCGTAAGCTATTACTAAAACATTTTCATAAATAAATTACTTACTTACTTATCTTCACGCACAATCCCTAACGGGGTAGCCAGAGAGAACAGATCGCCAAGTGTCACGATCCTTACATACCTCTTTCGCTTCTTTCAGGTTCATTAACTTTTCATACATGCACGTCTAGGTATCCGAGTACTCTTGACCCTCCCCTCTTCGAGCAATTTGCTCACATGGTCTTCGAAAAGTTGGTCTTTGGTCCTGAAAGGTCCTGAAAGTTGGTCGTTGGTCCTGGTCTTTGAAAGTTAGTCTCGGTCTACCTCGACACCTTTTAATATTTACTTTCACTCTATATATTTTCTTCACCATTCGGTCTTCACTCATTCGTTCAACGTGCCCAAACCATTGGAGTACGCCCCTATCAATTTTTGTGATAAGGTCATCTTTCAATCCTGCCATATTGCGAATCTCTTCGTTTCACTGCATTCAACTTGCTTTTATGCTTCTTCTGGCATACCCAGGTTTCGCTGTCATATAACAAAGTCGGTACCAACACTGCGTTATGTATTGCAAGGCGTGCACTCTTCACCACGCCTTGCCTTTTTACTAATGCATTCAGGGCACCATTGACTTTGTTTCCGGCAGCAACACGCCTATCCACATCTAAATCACATCTTCCATCCCGGCTGAAAGCACTCCCCAAGTATACAATTTCATTTACCTGTTCTAGACATTTCTGATTTACCCATATTTCACATTTCGTTCTCTCTTCGTCCTTTTCAAATACATAAATAAATTAAGGGGTGTATTGTTTCTTCTTTTAAAGTAGAGGGAATATGATATTGATTGATTATTTGACAAAAGTTTATCAAATAATATTTGCCCTAAAGATTAAAAAAATAAAGTAATGAAATTCAAGTAACGGTTTTCATTATCGGTTTAAATTTTAGCTACCTTAATAGAGATATTAGCAATAGTCACACTTGTCAGACGAGTTAGCACCTGCAGTTTTTTTTCTCTATTTGTTATTAGGACGGCTCATCTCGTGGTTTTCTTTCATCTGTCGCGTCTTACGATGACCAAGATGGAATGCCTCGTCACCAGTATGTCCTCAAGTTTTCATACTACACCATTCTAAACAAAGACCACCTTGCTATTTACTTCTGATATGAAGAGCCGTGGTAGCTCAGATGGTTAACGCTCGCTGTAAATATAACAGAACCCGTGTGACCCGGGTTCGATCCCCGCCGGCACCAATGAAATTGTTAATTGCAATTTTTAAGTGCTTATTTACCACGTGCTCGGCGGTGAAGGAAAACATCGTGAGGAAACCTGCATGTCTGAGGAATACGGAAAAAATATTTCGAAGATATGTGAAATTCGCTAACACGCATTGGGGCAGCGCGGCGGACTCTTCCTTGCTCTAAAACCCGCTCAGAAATGAGGGGAGGCCTGTGCCCAGCAGTGGGACGTATATAGGGTGTAATTTTAATTTTTAACTTTATGAAGATCTCTCTACGCAGAGATAATAACTGTGCATTTTATTCTTATTAACGTTACTGTTACAGTCTATTACCGTTAAATTCACAGTCTATTAAAGTTCACTGCTGAACATAGGCCTCCCATATTTCTACATAGAGTGAATATTTGCCATAGTTGCCACGTTTGACAAGCGAGTTGGAAACAGTAGTTTTTATTTTTCTTATTTTTGTGTTTTTTTTTATTCGTTATTAGGAAGATGCTGCTGCCAATCTCCTGACTTGTTTTCTTCTCTCACCTCTTACGACACCCGCGGGATGATATGGGATACTAGATATTCTTACACGGCCACTACACCGGTAATGAGGTTATACTTATATATAACGGGATTACTCTTTTAATTCCGGATAGGCTTTTCAAATATATGCCAATAGAAGTCTCTATACATATCTTAATGGACATCTGGGTTCAGGTCCAAAATTAATTTTTAATTCTTGTATTATTTTAATACGTCATGATATTTGTTAATATTAATCTTCGTCTTCCTGAAATTATCCTTACATTTCCAAGAGGAACATGCCATTCCGACTCTCTATCAGCCGTAATTTCCTCAATCACTTACCATCTGTTTTTGGTACTCCCTCTTTTCATAAAAGTAGCGGGAGTAATGATTTCTCAAAACGACGGAAATTAAAAATAAGTTAAATAAGTAAATTAAACGCGATATAATCCGTATATATAGTTTTATTCAAAGTAGATGGAGCTCTGAAAAAAGATGGTAAGTTTAGGATTTATATATAATTTATATTGTTTATTGATCGTATAAGAGCGTTGTAAGAATATCCACTATCCCACATCATCCCGTGGGCAAAAAGCAACATACTGGAGATGTCAGCACAGTCTTCAAGATAATAACTAAAAAAACAGCTTTTGCTAACCCTTTCGTCAAGCGTGGCAAGTATAGCAGTAGCCTGTATGAGGCAATCAATAGGAAAGCCTATGTTGAGCAGTCTTTAATGGACTGAAAGTATGAACGAACTAATGATAGTTCCTTTGTATTGTCTTTGTCAAAGGAATATCTGAGTAATACAAACTTGTATGCTAAACTACTCATTTTCCATTAAACTTAGTAGCGCCTTTGAAACCAACAATAGTAGGTAGCTAAATAGTTCTATGAACTTAAGTAAACTTTATGCAAGCGCTAAACTTGATAGAAGTAATCTTTGATGTTATGCCTTCCTGAAGTTTATCTTTGAGGGAATTATCTAACGGAAGCTTTATTCTCATCCAACTAGGTGGTAAAAAATTATCTCGTAGTCCGTCTACAATATATACAATAATATATAGGTACTCTAATATATATATATTTATATAATAACATAGGTGGGTATCTCCTCCCCATCTCTGTTTATAACAGTGTACCCACTGCTATGTTCCGGCTTGAAAGTTAAGAGATTTTAGTGTATCCCATAAGACCTATGGTAGAATTGACTGCCTCGTGCGACTGCTGATGATGAGGTACCCGGGTTCGAATCCAAGAAACTCTCAGTTACTGCCCGGAGTCAGGAGGGGAAGAATCTCACTCGAAAAGCACGTAAAGCCGTTGGTTCTGCACCGATTTCTCTCCATTCCTGTCGGTTTACGGTCCTATCGGATTATGAGAATAAAGAAGAGTACATCTGTGCTTGCGCAAACACTTGAGTACTATAATCCTGTCTAGTCTCCGTGGAGGCTTACCGCCGTGACAGAAATTCGGTCTGGACGACATTATTATTAAGATAGACTTGACTGCAACACCAAAGGCTTGTAGCAAAATGGATAGATTTTTCATCAAAGTACAACTATGTTGTTGAATAGGTTTTCAAAGTAAACTTTTTAAAAGAAACTCGTTTAAGTTTGCTTTAATTTTTCCAAAGGGACAAGAAAATGACGAGAAGGAAGTTTAACCAATATCATTTTTCCTCAACTTATATAACTTTGCTTAATTTGAAACTGTATAAAAATGATCTCGGAATGAAGCAAATAAAACTCGAATCCAATTCTAGAACATTTAAAGTAGAAATCGCGTTTCAGTACCCTTAATTGACCGATAAAAAATTTTATAAGTTTATTGGCTTTAGTACTAACGCTGTTGCTTTCTTGCACGGAAATTAAAATAATCTTACTTCTTTCTTGTTAAAAATGGAATTTTTTCCTTTATCAAAGAAGTAAGGTAAATTAAAAACATTCGTCCTTTACCAAGCAGTCATAAAAAATAATTAAAGATAATCCACACAGACCTCAAAATTTCTAAACTTCATTCATTTATATAATATAGTCGAATAGAAGTTAGATTTTGATATACTTCATCATCATTTTCATTACAGCCGATCACAATTCCACTGTTGCCCAAGGAGTGCCTTTGTGGCACGGTCCTGAGCCATCTGCATCTATCGACTTTCTCTCGCCTCTTCTTTGATCTACTGACAGTCGATAATATGTTTACCAAGGACAAATTGTCCGGATAGGTACGTCCAACTTCAACCGAGAGGTCAATTGATGGATCCAACTCGGCTGGACAACGTTCGGAACATTACGACGCATCACACAAAAACTCTTAAAATTAACGTATTTAGTTGGCACTATAGTGAATTAGCAAAGGTTAATATTATACATTGTATGTTACTGTTAGGGTTTTTCTTTCAAAAATTATGTTTCTTTTGTATTTTGTGCTAAATTTGTATATTTTAGCTGTTTAATGTTTTTACTTTTATTTTAGCTTTATAACTAGTTTTTTTTAGTTTGTTTAAAGTTAAAGTTAAAGCCTATATACGTCCCACTCTTGGGAACAGCTCATCACACCTCCGCTCATTTATGAGACGGTTTTAGGGCAAGAAATTATCCGCCGCGCTGCCCCAATGCGTGTTGGCGAACTTCACGTCTTCGAAATATTTTTTTTCTTATTCCTCAGACATGGACTTCCGCACGATATTTTCTTTCACCGCCGAGCACGTGGTAAATCAGCACTTAAAATGGCAATAAACAAATTTATTGGTGCCGGCGGGAATTGAACCCGGTTTGGTCGCGTACTGTGAAATTTACAGCGACCACTAACCATCTGAGCTACCACAGCTCTATTGGTTATATTACCAAATATATATTAATATTATTAGTGTAAGACTTAGTATATAATAAAAAAGAGAGAAGATTTTTAAGAGGAATCGCATTGGGTTCGACCCAATGCGATTCCTTTTAAAAATCTCTTTAAAGATAGATGTCTCAAGCAATAAATAAGTAACAAAAATATTCATGAAGTTATAAAGATGGCGGCCACACTTGGAACGATGACTTGAGTCAAATACCCACTTATCTTTATCTCACTCTCTGTTGTCTGATTTCTCTTTTTAGTGTGGAATACAGCATTGCTATGTTGGATATTCCTACACAGCCACTACATCGTTATAAAGGTTTTACAGATGTATGTTTCATTAGTTCCATAATTTAAAACTTTCGATACTAAATGTAGAAAAAGAAAAGTTATTTTAATGCAAATCTTAGCAAATTATTTAATCATCAACTTAGTAACAAAATGCATCTTACCCTATAAACAAAAATCACCTTGAAACAAAAAAGTAGTTTATTTAAGAATTTTTTTCCATAATGACTTGGTTAATATTTAAAATTCTTGTAAATTATATAATAATCCCTTTTCCAGACAGAAAAATAGGGATTCCTGCTATAAGCAGATATTTTTATGTTCATTTTTTTTAATTTCTACATGCTTTTTGGACTTAAAGTTAATAGCTTAAAATTAATAATTAATATTTACGTGTAGAATTATTACGTAAAAAGTAATTAAAACAATTCTAAAGAATAAGAAAACATTCCTTAAATACACACATACTTCATGTTAAATTATTAACTCTGGCAAACTTAAAGTATGTGTGAACAATTCGCAGAATCTCGAAAGTTACGTGCTTAACATTAGCTTAGTTATATGAAATGCAAACGATCTCACATATATATCTACATTTTACAGTCAATAAAGATTAACTTTTTTTCTTTGGGAACCGAATGGAAAATTTACTACACTATTAACATTAACATAACACTATTAACAATTTAGCTGGGTGTGGTGCGTGCGTGTATGTACGTGCGTGTGTGACACACACACACACACACACACACACACACGTGTGTGTGTGTGAGTGTTTATTTTCATAATAGCTATTCCATCACTCATCATCAGTCACAGTCAACAGTCATCAATAACGTAGAGCTTTTAAAACAATTATCTAATATAAATAAAAAGTTAATATACTCTAACTGTTGTGACACAGTTGGAAACAACAGACTACTATTAAAAAAAGAAAATAGTTTTTTTTTATTTCTTCAACCACTACTCCATTGAGATATTGAATACATATAAAATACACTAAAACCACATCCTAAAAAGTTTCAAACACCAAACCTCTTTCAGATTTCCAAATAAAACAAACGTTTTATTAAGTGAACTAGAGGAGCCATCTAGTACGATCAACTTCGTATTTTAAAGTGAAAATCCTTGTTCAAGTTGTCCTCAAACTGTCGGAGAAAATTCTTATTGACATGTCTTAAAATAATTTAATATCAATATCAAATAAAGAGAAAAATAGTTAAAATAAAGTGCATGTTCTCGGCGTAATGTATCATTATCATTTACCATCCCATATCTCCTGTGGGTTTCGTAAGAGGCTACGTAGAGAAACTGAAACAGGATATAGGCAAACAGTTTTTACGTGATAGAGCCACGGTGCAGCTATATTATAGTTGTAGCACCAAATGGTCGGCTCGACTAGGGCAGGACTTTACTCTCACAGAATACCAGCGTAAAGTAGCGGCGTAGTGTTGCTTTGTTTTCGTATGCTGAGTGTAGAGAACCGGAGACCCTTTTTACTGAAATCGAGGCAATCCATCTTAGTAATCAGGGGTGCTAACGCATTTGCATTTTGATTCTTGATTGAAGCTAAATGTGGATGTCTATGGACCACAGCATCCATTTACTATCAAGTGGACTGTATGCAAAAAAAAAACTGGCAACTATGGTGAAATCCCACAACATGAGCCAATCTATAGGCCTTCCCTATTTAAGTAAATCAGAAATGGACTTTTATAGGCCTGATAGATAAAGGTAGTAATAGAGTAGTATAGTTTTTGAGCGTGCTACTTTCCTCCTAATACTTTCTTCCTTTTTATTTTTTTCTTGTAAAATACGTTACCTCCACACTAGTATTTTCTCCTGTATCGTGAAAGCAGTTTACAAACATAAATTTCACAAGGACAAACATAGAGACCTGGAACAATTATTTGTAGGCCATACAATACTTTACCCGTGTCAATCGCTCGTCTCCACTGCTCCTGTAAGATAACGCGCGACCTCATCAGCAACTTGATCATACTGCACAAGAGACCGTCTCCAAGTTACAATAGCTGGGGTTGGAACTCTTCTTCATCCGTCAACTCACCAGACCTTTTGCCTACAAACTTTTACTTTTTCCAGAATTTGAATAACTTTTTGACGGGAAAAAAATTCAATACCCGAGAGGCAGTACAAAATGCTTTTCAAGAATTACTTGCATCCCGTCCAGTTGCGTTCTTCAAGAAGACGTCAATAAATTGTTTTGTATTGGCAAAGATGCTACTGCATTGGCAAAAATAAAAAATATATTTAAAAAAATTGCGTCAACGAATTTCATAAAAAACGGCAATTTCGTAGGTAAAGACTAAAGACCTAATATCTCACGCGCATTAGACAGTCCATCAAGGCAGATTATTGATTAATAAGTTGTATTTAACAGGTTTCACGGCAGTCAGCATTTTCTGAGTCGTGAGATGATTTTATGGCAGAGAATGGTCCACCTCGGTGATTTTTTCCTAAATTCCTGAGACATTAAAATTAAAATTTCTAAGAAACGTTAACGTTATACGTTATAGAAGCACGCTGAGGCTATATTATTATTGTAGCTTAAATAATGTGTACATTTTCAAGATCCTCTTTCAATATCCTACTAAAACATATTCTCCTCTATAATATATTCTGCTTTGGAAATACGTTCACTATTGGTATTATTACCATGTCATCTCGTATGTGATGTGAAAAAATATTTATTTTATTTATATAGACCACCATTACACAATCTAATAATTGAGCTCCATGTTAACCGACTACTAAGGGAAATTAATTTAAAAATGTCGCCATGCATTTATTTGATTCATTTCTGAGTAGCATGCAACCAGGCATTCCATCTTAGTCCTCAGGGGTGATAACGCATCTGCATTTTTATTCTTAATCGAGGATAGATGTACGTAGACGAGTATGGGCCACAGCATCTACTTTCCAACTGAACTGTTTGCTCGTTTATCATCTTAATTCTACAAAAAACATGAAGATTTATTCACGATTTGTACCACTGAGTACGTGCTAAATTAACAATTAAAATTACAACTGAAACTTTCATTGGTGCACGGATCGAAATCGGTTTGCTCATACAGTGTGAAATTCAAAGCTAATGCTTATCCCCAGAGCTATCACGGCGAGGTTCCATGATCCGTATTAATTTAAAAAAAAAAAACAATTAAAATCGAATTAAATATAATATTTGATTTACAATAACTTACTGCCGTAGCTAATTGCGGATTCTCCAGCCGTTAAAGTCATCAACCCTTTTAGCCCTAACCATTAACTTAGCGGCACCCTCTCGGGTCACATATAGTTGACATTTAATCTCACGCTCAAATCGTTGTCATCCTGTTGCCAATAAAATAACTATGGAAATTATTATACCCGTGTTACCCGTTGTAGTTTTGCGTACCGATTTCATTTCGAATTGGGACTTCCTTTATTTTATTTCGCTTTAGAAATGTCTCTGAAGGTGTTGTTTTCTTTGGCTCGGCCACCATTGGCATTTGATGTACTCGTATACACTAATCTAATATAATCCCCTTTAGGAGAATTTGTCCTTCTTTATTTTTAAATTTAATTCTACATTTTTCTCTAAAAATGTACAAAAGGTGGTCGCCCCAGTCAAACGGTTTATGCATGGCCTCGTGTAAGTTTAAATTACATTATGTGTCAAAAATCTTCTTATCCCTATGAAATGTAATAAATACTTCAAATGGAAAATTTGAAAAGTATATTATTTTTGGAGGATAGCGATAATCCATTATAATGCATTCTGAGCTTCCCAGTTTGAAAAGCACCTCCCGCCCTAAGTAAGAACTTAGCGTTCAGCAAACGCAGAGACTACTTCACCTGAAGATGCCTTGTGTATTTCGATGCATATATATATATATATATATATATATATATATATATATATATATATATATATATATATATATATATATATATATATATATAAAAAAATATTGAATAAAAGAAAAAAATTGTAAAACATCAATGCCATAGGCTTCCATTTTTTCCAGACGGTAAAAAATCATCCAGTATATTAAGAAGCTTCTTATATAGTTTGTGAATGAAGGGGTGAAGTTTGTGTGTTTTTGGTGAAATTAATTTATTTGACTGTGGAATTTAACTTAAGCTATGTACCCATGTATGTGATATATGTCTTAATGAGTAAAAAAGATATTTAAACTCAAAGTTACGCCTAAAATATTACGCTTTATGGTAAAAATACACATAAAAATACCATACAAAAGCTACCATTATTTTAGCTTCCATTAAAGTCGGGTAAAAAGCAAATGAGAGTCAAACAATTGACATATCATCCTCACTTGTTACCTAAGGGGAAGAAACGACAGGCAAAACGAAGTAACCTTTGATCGTTATTCGATGTGTGACAATTTTATACGCGTAATGAAGTTGTTCTTTGTCATTGAAATCCAATTATTATCGTTGCGAGGTACAAGTAATAACTCACTTCAATATCAGGATAAATAGAATTGTTCTTTCAGTTTACATTTCAAATTCATTCGTGTGGAACTAATCGTAATTTGGGTGTAGTTAAAGTTGTTAAAACTTAACTTGCTTTTCCCGCGTAATTAAATAAACCCCGCGCTTCCTCAGATATTGTCATCACCAATCCCAGCACCATCACTTTCAACACCACCACACTAGGAAAGATGTTTTTTATAGGATAGGGTGACAAACGAGCACACAGTCCACCTGATGGTAAGTGGTTGCTGTGGCCCATAGACATCTATATCTATCCTCCACTACGAATCAAAATGCAGATGGGTTGTCACCCATGAGAACTAAGATGGAATGCCTCGTTTCGAGTAAAAAGGGTTTCCGGTTCTCTACACTCTGGCTGGTATTCTGTGAGAGCGTGGTCCTTCCCCGGTCGAGCCAACCCATTCGTGCTACAACTATACTACTATAATATATAACTAATATAGAACTGCAGCATAACTCTACCACGTAAACATATACATATACATATACATATATATATATATATATATATATATATATATATATATATATATATATATATATATATATATATATATATATATATATAAATATTGAAAAAATGAAGAAAATTGTAAAACATCAATGCCATAGGCTTCCATTTTTTCCAGACGGTAAAAAATCATCCAGTATATTAAGAAGCTTCTTATATAGTTTGTGAATGAAGGGGTGAAGTTTGTGTGTTTTTGGTGAAATTAATTTATGTGACTGGAATTTAACTTAAGCTATGTACTCATGTATGTGACATATGTCTTACTGAGTGAAAAAGATTTTTAAACGGATTCAATTTTCGTCCAAAGACTTAGAAGAGAATTTTCAAACAAAGAGTGATATTGACATGGGACCAGTTTCATTTAACGCATAATTATGTAAGTTAGATCTCATTAAATTTTGAGCAAAATCGGTTGTTTTTGTGCCGAATGAAAATTGTATCAAATATTAAAACATATGGTTTGAGACCACTGAGAATTTAATCTTGTGGAATTTTCGAGTCGCACCCAGACCGCTTTTTTAAATTGATATTGCGAAACTAGTACCTACATGTGTGTATCTAAACCACAAAATGAAAGTTTCACAAAGTGACGACAATCGCAGGTATACGTTAAATATGTACTTACAGTCAAACTAGTTGTGAGCAGCTACTGCAGTTCATGAGCCCCTGGATTCCATGGACAGCTGCATCCAACTTCGAACAAACGCTAGAGATGCGTTGTCACCTGTGACTAAGAAGTAATTACCTTACAACCTTTTTTATTGGATAGGGTGACAAACGAGCACACAGTCCACCTAATGGTAAGTGGTTGCTGTGGCCCAAAGACATCTACATTTACCCTCGACTATGAATCACGATGCGTTTTCACCTGTGAGGACTAAGATGGAATGCCTCGTTTCAAGTAATAAGGGTCTTCGGCTCTTCACTCCCACCATACGAAATACGCGTTAAGATAAATAGATTCGTTATTGCACGCAAACAAACAAAAATTGTTACAAAGGCGTATTTATTCCGAAAAGGCGTTTTCTGCCAGCTAACTTTTGGCAATGTGGTGAGAGTTATGGCTAGGGCCGCAACAGAAAATCTAACTTATTTACAAATATTATTCAAAACGCAAATCACCTGTATTCATACTGACTCACAATACCTCTCAGCTTTCAGACCAGAATATAGCAGTGCAAGCACTGCTATTTGGCGACAGTTGCCTCCCCTTACTGGCTATGTTTCGGTGACCTCTTTGGGGAAACTGAAGGCTTTGTCTGTGTTATACACAATCGGGTTTTTAAGTACCAACAACTACCAGAAGTACATCCTAAAAGATGGCACCGTATGTAAAATATTGTGAATTTTAATTACTATAATTAACTTGCGACCTCATTTAAATAATAATCAAATGTAACGATACATTCATACAATTTTACGTCAGATATTATATTACTAGAGCATAAAATACGTCTTATTTTAATTATCAACAATACATTAATATGTTCGCGTTATTGTAATCATAATTTTATTATTGCGTTAAGGTTTCTCACTTGTTCAAATTTCAGTTTAGTTTCTATTAGTCAAAAAAGTTACACACATCATTGGTCACATCATTATCATCACCATCATCAGCCAGTCATCACCATTGTTTTTTTTTTTTTGATTTGACAGAGAGATTTGATTTGATGGACATTGTTCAACAGACTTTGATGGTCATCAAAGTCTGTTGAACTTAGGCCTCCCTATAGACTGCCTCAATTATAGATTTGCTATAGTTGTCAAGCTTGGCATGCGGGTTAGCGACCGCAGTTTTTTCTTTTCTAGTTGTATCCCTCAACACCCACATTAGATGAAACCTGTGTTAGGCACAGGTCGCAGTCAAGCAGCACTGCTGTGTTACTGTGTGCACTTGTGTTGTTAATTATAAACATGATTGTATGCTATTATTTGAAAAAAAATCCCGCTGGGTTTCTTGCTGGTTCTTCCCAGGACAGAGGTTTTTTTTTTGCGAAACAGTGGTAAATGAAAAAAGTGATTTTCAATAAGTATTGTTTATAATCTACATTGATTAAAAAAGTTTCTGTTTCTGTTTCCGCGTGCACTGCCGCCAAGAAGTGAAAAAAGAAGAAAGTCATTACGATTCCAAACTGTAAAGCTTTCCTTGGAGTTGACTGGAGAAGACTATAGCTGGAAGAACCGATAACTGATGAAGAAAAAAGGTTCTCTAGTAGCAGCCTCGTACCGGTTGGCATAGTGTAGGGCGACCCCCTACTAGATGGAGTGACAACCTGGTAAGCCATGCAGGAAGTCGATGGATACAGGTAGTTCAGAACCGTGCTTTGTGGCATTCTTTGAGGAAGGCCTGTGTTCAGCAGTAGACTTGTGAAGGGCTGTAATGCTAATGATTACTGGAGGTGCTGTGTCGCAGTAGCCACTAATGATTTGGTGGACTGTGAGTCCGTTAGTCACTTAAATTTATATAAAAAAAATATTTTAAAATAAACTTTGCCAAAATTTATGAACGTTCTTTTATTCCACACGAGCGAATTTTATTTTATTAGCACAGTTCGCATCACTAGTCATTAAACCCTCGATATCTTGTTTGTATAAGCTGTGCAAACTGTAGCATGGGTATCCTACCCATGCTACAGGCATTGCGTTACGAACTAATATTTGTTTTAGTAGTTAACACGAATTTAACTTTGCGAGTTTTTGATTTCACATTAGTTGAGGTACCTTTTTTTATTAAGTACAAACTGTAGCACCCTATTTTACCCAAACAGGGGTTGAATTATTCAAAACATTTCTTAGTGGATTCATATATTGAGAAAGGAGTATAAATGGCATGGATTCAATCGGGTGTATAGTTTTGGAGGTCTCCTGATGAGTTAGTGAGTCAGTGATATTTCGCACATATAAATACAGATAGTAGTAGTAAGGGTGCAAATGAGATCACAGTTCACCTAATGGTACGAGGATACGGTAATCAATAACAATGACATCTATCCTTGATTAATAATCAAAATGCGGACGTCTGTCACTCTTGACGACTAACGACAACAAAAGATCTCTGGTTCTATACAATTACCATACGAAACAGGCTGCATTAAAGGATCTCTAATCACAGCTACCACAGAAAATACAGCAGCATTAAGCTATTTTAAGCTGGTATTGTGTGAGAGCGAGGTCCCTCCACAAGTACAAAATATTACAACCGTAACATAGCTGCACCGTGGCTCTACCACGTACAAATCAGTATTAATCCAATCCAACGTAAAAAAATCTTAATAAAGAAGAGTGAAATACAGTCTTTAAAAGTCTAACTTCCTTAATAAAAGACTTATGTTACGCTTCAATGAACTTTATAATAAAGTAAGTTAAACTGAGATATTTCAACTAAAAAGAAAATAAAGGTGCAAGATGAATGCAAAAATATTTCTTTGAAAATAAAGTTAACAACTGTGCTCATTTAAAACATTGTCTTTAAAATCTGTGCGGAGAATTCTTTGTAGAAAGTTACAAGAATGAATAACGAAGAAATATGTTTAAGACTTCAGAAGTGGCTGAATTATTTTATCCTTTGTCTCTCTTTCATTGCCTGCCCAATGTAGCAAAACGTACTTTTTAATTTCATAAAAAGTGTTATTGGTACGGTCAGAATTGATTTTACTAAATTATTTTCGAAGAGGAGGCAAACGAGTGTGAACACGGGCACGCAACAATCAAACAACGAGATCGAGTTAAGACTGATTTATTCATGTTTACCCTCCACTATTACAATAATCTCTTACATCTCCCTTCTCAATAATAAAAAACAAAATTAAAATAATAATTTACTCTTGCATATTTTTATCACAAAAATAGTAAGATAATTTCACCATAAATAGATTAGCAATAGATGTAGGTATATAATATTATATATTAAATTAGTTCATTATTCTGATTATATACATCTTTTTTAGATTCCTTATTTTTATTAGATACATCTTTTTGAACTAAATCTCTTCAACTACTCATCTTCCCCTATCTTACAAATAAGAATAATCAATTATGAAATCAATAGCACTAACATAATATATGAGTATGAAATGTTTATTAACTTAGATTAAATTGTTACTTATCGGTTTTTTTAAACTAATCAATTCCTTTTTATTAATAAGTAATACTTATTTTATTTAAGAAGTAATAAATCAATTATATTTCATTTCTAAAGCAATAAATCTAAAGTAATATACTAATTCACACAAATTAAAGTTCCGTCGGGAATCGAACCTGGGAACTTGGCGTGATAAATGTGTAACCTGTGCTGCTTAACCAAATATATTAAAAAAAAACTATCATGTATGATTTTGATAGTGTTTACATTTTTTTAAGGCTACAGTCTTTTAAAGTTGACTCACATCGAATCATTAGCGCCACTTTGATTTCTTTTTTTACAGCAAATTATTGTTTCAGAGTAAAATATTTTGATAACACATAAATACCCAGATTATAAGTAATGGCAAAATTTTTTTTTTGGTTCATCTATGTGGTCTATGTTAGATAAATCAAACGGTAAATAGAGCTCTCTCGCACCCAACGCAATTTCGAGCTTTGTTCGTGTACCATTATAAGGCAATCGATAATAAAAAGGCGAAATCTATTCAGCGCGTTAATAGCTAAACATCTTCATCTCCAAAATGCGCTGTTTCTTTTTTTCTAAATATCTTTCATTGTCTTAAATAAGAGGTCTCAATTTCGTTAAATTTCGCTGTTTTCGCCTCATAAAAAACTATTTGTTTCATAGCAATAGCTGAAAATATTTATGCTATAATTATTTTTTTCTCAAGGGCAGGTGTTTAATTAGACAAATATTAAAAAATAATAATTTAAACCACTTTATTTCAAAATTAATAATTATTTCGATCGACCTATAAAATATTGACTTTATAAACAATAATTCTGCGCCCTCCTTTCTGCCAAGGAGGGTCGCGTTCGTATACGGCTTAGAGATCTCTAGTCAGATCGTTAAGCCAATTCCCAAAAGGTTGAGTTTAGTGGGTAAAAGTCCCACATAACCACGCAGCCGGCTGCGTGGTATGCTATGAGCATTCTCAACCTCCCTCCCCCGCTTTCCGGAGGGTTGCCCATATTTGCTTCGGGCGCAAAAAAAAAAAAAAAAACAATAATTGCGGGCAATATTCCTTAGTAGCCGCTGAGCGGCTGTAGCGTTCAGACGTCTTGTCTGTGCCAAATTTTTGCACTTCCTCTCGCTCTAACATTCCTCTTTCTATCTCTTTCCCTAATCTTGGTTGCGCATTGTTACGAATTGAAAGTTTCTCAACTTTATTATTTTTTGCATATAATTCTTTAAGGGTTTATAAATCATTTTGTATTTGTTTTATAACTTTTAATTTCGATATGGACCATAAACGTAAAAAATATGCTTGTACCAGAAAACCTACCTACCTACCTACATATTATGTAAGATCTTCAAGGAAATATAGAAGTATTATACATTTTTGGATTGCACATGATGTTTTGTTTACAAGCGACAGTAGCCTAATGGCAGGGAGCGGACCGCGAACTCAAAAAGGTCGTGGGTTCGAATCCACCATTCGACTACTGGCGTGAACCACTCGTAACACAAGCAATTTAAGCTTACCACGAGTGGTTAATGTCCTTTTTTTTAAAAAAAAAAGTACATTATGTTTTTATAGAAATACTTTTTTAATTTAATTTTTAAGTGTCATAAGGAAAATTTCGTCTTTTTGATTTTCAACTAGAGATTTCCTTGTTACCGGTAGCTGCTGATGTCGAGTTAATGACATTTTTAGATACGAAAACTATTCAGTAATACACGTAGACTACAAGTAAACTATTAAGTAATATCCTCAGCATCCCGTAATTTATTGTACGCCCACTATGGCCAATTTTGGATATAATGTGGCGTCAAACTGCTTACGACGTCCAATATACGGACGTCAAATAGGAGACTTAGCGCAATGTTCGCAAATTGTCATGCTGATCACAGAAACGTCAAAATCTAAAAAAAATTGGACGTCATTTTTCTTCCTCTTTAGCTTCCTGAGCTAATTGATTCTCGCATGGAACGCTCGATGCCAATCAAAGACCCTCCATACATCATTCAAGCCATTGCGAATAAATTAAAAAAAAGCGCTAAGTCGTCCGTCGATGCTGCTGTACAAGAATAGTAATTCATGCATATAGGTAAATGCTATACAAAGTTACATTATACTTTAATGAGAAACTATAAATATGTGTGATAGTGGACTGTTTGTACTTATATAGAAATTATTTTGAGTTTTTTTTTAATCTATTTTAGTATTTAGAACTACTTGACGTACTTGACGGATTTTCGATAGTGTCATCGACTTATTACGAAACCCTCAGTGCACGACTCATTCTAGCACTTGCCAGATTCATTTGAATAATCAATAATACGAGTACATGTTATACAGGTTCTAGATGACTATCTTTTAGAAACCTTTTCAACAAAACAACAAAAATTATACAAACTTAAAATATTTTTTTTTTGTGTAACGAATTTTGTAATAAAAGCATGGAACAAAAATATATACGAGGTAGAAAATCTGTATGTGAAAATTTGTTAGCTAATTATCAATAATCCTGTATATTAGATAAATTGATACTGGAAAATCTTAGTAGAGCTACTTTCCACGCTACGGCCAGAAAGATAACTGCGGTGGCGGTACATGAAGTGGCGGGGCAGGGAGGGTGTAGATGTGTCACCAGAACGCAATTTTTCTGTTTTGCTCTGAAAGACTGGGCTCTTAAATACTTTTATTTTCGTTATTTGTGCATACTTTACAATGTATAGTTTTGTTTTCACTGAACACGGTGACTGTGGCGACGCGGCTGCGCAGCTGTCCATCGCCGCTATTCAGTGTTCGAAGCCCAATCTATCCGGTGGCCTCACTGTCCTGCCGGAACGTGTGACATAATAATTATTGTTATTTATTGTATTAGGTGGGGCTGTACAAGGTACACGGGCAGCGAGGTCGGATATCATCGTAATTGTTTAAATTTAAAGTATAGTGCGGCGCGTCCTGTCGATGTGGAGAATCTTTAATAATATGGCGTCTGTTACGTATGATGATGCTCCCGTTTGCTAATTTTATTTTATATGAACGATTTTGCAGCAGACATAATATTGTCCCTGACAACCATTCTCTTTTGTTTACATCTAGTAGTACCCTTACTTTTTGTCCGTTACTTAATTGGTCTAGATTTCTCGTTTGTTGATCGTAGTAGTATTTTTGTTTATTTTGCCTCGCGACTAACTTTTTATGTACATTTTTTTGTAATTTTGGTTTTAAAGTGTGATCTAACTTTGGTAACATACTTCTGAATTTCCTACTTTGCAATAGCTCAGCCGGTGATGAAATATCATTTTCTAAAGGTGTGTTCAGATACTCAAGTAACGCCAACCGATAATCAACTCTATCTTCTTTACTTTTAAGTATTATGTTTTTTACAGTTTGTATCATTCGCCGTTTGTCCGTTAGATTGCGGATATCGTGGCGATAAGGTTATGTGTTTGAAATTCCATTCCAACGAAAACTGTCTAAACAGGCTTGACGAAAACTGCGGACCACAATCAGACATTACTATGTTTGGTATACCCTGACGACTGAATATGTTTTTTAGGGTTTCAATTATACTAGCTGAAGTTGTACATTGTAATTTTTCTATTTCAAAAAACTTGCTATAATAATCGACTAATAATAAGTAATTCACGCCTTTTATTTGAAATAGATCTGTACCTACTTTTGCCCATGGTCGGTCGGGAATTTCGTGAGGTTGCATCTCTTCCTTTTGGTTGTGCTTCCTGTACGTTAGGCAATACTACAGTTAGAAATTAAATTTTTTAAATCGTTATTTATTCCTGGCAAAAATATTGTCTCCCTTGCCCGCGATTGACATATTTGCAACCCTACATGACCGACGTATATCTTGTTAATAAATCTTTTCTTAAAAGTTTTGGCACCACTATCCTTTGATCCTTCCAGACTAGATCATACGCGATTGATAAATACTCTTTATAGCCCCAGTATGGCTTTACCAAATCTATGACGTCATGTTTGTTTGCGGGCCACCCCTCTTTTATGTATTTTCTCAACAACATGACTTATTCATCATTTTCTGAACTCTTTTGCAAATTAATAAACTGTAAGTCTGTAACTTCAGTCGCTGCGCTCAATGCCATATCTCCTGTGATCGCGCAAACTTCATCGTGCTGTGTATAGTCAGCGCTGGAATGCTGCACGCTCAGCGCCGGCTCCGGCTCGTATGCCCAAGTACAAGGCGGGTAAACAGATGTTTACCCGCCTTGTAGACTAATTTGAATGTATAGCGTTGTAATTTCATTATCATCCGTTGTAGGCGCGATGGTGAGTCCGCTATTGGTTTCTTCATAATGCTAACGAGTGGCTTGTGATCAATTTCGATAACTAGATCCGTTCTTCCGTAGATGTACGCATGAAACCTCTCACAAGCAAAAACGCAAGCGTATAACTCCTTCTCTATCTGAGCATATCGCTGTTCTGTTTTTGACAATGACTTAGACGCATAACAAACTGGCATTCCTTTTTGCATTAGACAGGCGCCTACTGAGATAGTAATAGGGAGGCCTAAGTCGTAATATCTTAACACTGGTGGTTTTGATAAACACTCTTTTATAACTTTTAAAAACTTATCATGTCGTTCATCCCAGTGCCATTCTGTTTCTTTTTTTTAACAACTCTCTCAAGAACAATGTTTTATCAGATAGATTTGGAACAAAAGCACCAACGTAAGTAACTAGTCCTAGTAATCGCTCTACGTCCTTTTTATTTTCAGGTTTAGGCATGTTCGTAATTGCTGTAATGTGTGAGTTGTCGGGATAAAGCCCCTTTTTTGTAATCCTATGTCCCAAATACCTGAGTTCTTCTAACCCAAATTAGCACTTATTTTTATTTAGTTTGAGGTCGATTTTCCTGCACCTGTCCAATACTAATTTTAACCTTTCATCATGTTCTTTTTGCTGCTACCATATATTAATAAGTCGTCGATGTACATACAAACTCCATCCAAGTCATCAAAATTTTCGT
The DNA here is from genome assembly GCA_036936625.1 of Parnassius smintheus behrii. Lineage (NCBI taxonomy): Eukaryota > Metazoa > Arthropoda > Insecta > Lepidoptera > Papilionidae > Parnassius > Parnassius smintheus. The sequence goes on from JAUPFT010000022.1 coordinate 35,977,377, forward strand.
ATATTTTTTTATGAAACACCTCTGGAGCCGAGCATATGCCATAGGGTAATCTTAAGAATTTGTAACGTCCTAAGGGAGTGTTGAACGTGCACAACTCGCTAGTATCGTCTAAAGCCACCTGCCAGAACCCTTATACCGCATCCAGAGTACTGAAATACCTAGCGCCGGAAAGTTTAGACACAATCTCGTCGAGTGACGGTAACCTAAAATATTCTCTTTTGATAGCGCTATTTAATTCCTTCGGATCAAGACAAATCCGTATGTCTCCGTTAGCTTTTTTAACAATAGTTATGCTACTTACCCAATCCGATGGATCCTCTACTTTGGCTATAATGCCTTGTTTCTCCATCTCTTCCAATTTCATCTTAACGTTATCTCTAATCGCGAAGGGTAGTTTCCTAGGAGCATGAACAACCGGTAAAACATTTTCAATTAATTTTATTCTGTATTTTCCCGGTAAGCATCCTATACCCTGAAAAACGTCGTCATACTGCCCTAAAAATGAGGGGACTTCGTTATCCTCCTGTATCGTCATCACACGCCTCACCATATCCAACTCACTGCACGCAAACCTGCCCAAGACCGGCATAGACTTAGCATCTGCTATTTTAAATTCTAGTATGTACATTTTACTTTTGTAATAAACTTTTAAAGTAACTTTTCCTACTACTTTTATGGCGGCACCCGAGTAGCCAGACAACTTGGTATTTGTTTTTAGCAAATCTTTATCCGAGACCCCAATTTGTGGCAAATAATACAACGGCAATATATTAACATCAGCCCCAGTATCTAATTTAAAGTTGACAGACTTATTATTTATTATCAGGTTAACATTCCACTCACTACTAGATTTTACAGTATGTATTACCTGCTCATCAGACTCCTCGACATTGAATACACTAGCACTACAGACTCTGGCAAAGTGGTTCATTTTCGCACATCTTAGACACTGTTTGCCATACGCGGGACACTCAAACTTTTTATGTACACTGCCACAATGCCCACATTGCTTCATCCAAGGCATCAAACCCGTGGAGGAACGTTCGCCGCGAGCGCGCGGAGACAGGCGCCGAGCCCGGCGGGTTGCGCCGCCGCGCACGCCGCGTCCGCCTCTGCGCGCGTCCCCGCTTACGCCAGCTGCGCCGCCGCGATATCCTTTCCTTGAATCCATCCGGTGCCGCACACTCCAAATATTCTCATAATTTTCGACCGCTTGATTATTATTGATAGAACATGCTGATAACTGCTCCTGTTTAATGTTATCCGCATACACCCTCGATACTATTGCGACTCGACATATTTCTAATGCTTTACTTAAAGTAAGATCGTCCTCCCTTAGTAGCCGTTCCCGAATAGCCGAATTGGATACGCCACATATCAGCCTATCTTTTATAAGACCGTCGTTTAGAGCCCCGAAATCGCATGTTTGAGCCAATTTTTGCAAGTCGAAAACATATTGTTCTATGGTCTCATTTTCCTTCTGGTTTCTTGTAAAAAATCGGTGTCGTTCCACTGTAACATTAGGTTTTATACTAAAATGTCCATCCAATATTTGTAACACAGCTTCCGCAGTAGTGCATTTTAAAAGTAAACCTTTGTTTTGGTCTAGAATATCTCGGCACTGATCACCAAGTACGTGCAATAATATATTAATCTGTACACTCGCCGCTTTATTCGTTATTTCACATGCCTTTGTATAAATTTCGTAGCTACTCCTCCATTTTGTCCAACTGGCACTTAAACTTACATAGTCTGAGCTCCCGTTGAAACGAAATGGTTTTGGTGGACTTAAGACACCTTCCATAATTATTAAATGTTATTAAACTAAACACTGTTCCAATTAACTTATAATATACTTAATAAACTTATTAATCCTACCGACTGCGCCATGTGAACACGGGCACGCAACAATCAAACACCGAGATCGAGTTAAGACTGATTTATTCATGTTTACCCTCCACTATTACAATAATCTCTTACAACGAGCATATGGTTAACCTGATGGTAAGTGATCACCGTTGCCCATGAACATCTGCAAGACCAGGGAATATGCTTATTGTGTGTTGCCGGCCTTTTAGAAAGAAGTAGGCTCTTTGAAGATGTTTTTGAATTAAAAAATATATTAATTCAATCTTTGAAGCTATTGAGAATTTTTTCAGCTCAAAGGTATTCCACATCAGTTGAATACCTCACTGAGCTAAAAAGATTTATAATAAAAAGATTTGTAATCATATAAATCTTTTTAATACTGAAAAGGGGCAACATTGTCACACAAAAACTTTGATCTCGATAATTTAAACAAATTTCAGTGTATTCGGTATATTTTCTTCAAAGAATATTTTCTTTTAGCCAAATTTTGAGCGAACGAATACGACATCTCGTGGTCTCGTGGTAGACTAAGCAACTTTTTACCTATAGGTAAAAAGTAATAGATTACTATTTTGACCGCTTTGTCCCATCTATTGCTCGTTAATATTTAAATGTCTCTGGTATAAACAGTAAATTAAGGTGTGGCTGGGTTACATCAAACCTATCTATCCGAAGTTATTTGGCGTATGCATAGTATGTCTTCTTCCCATATCCTACTTTATCAGTCGTCATCTATTCACTTACTTCTTTCTTAACCATATTCATAATGCATATTCTTAAGCACACTTTACAAGTCCATTGCTTGACATAGACCATCCTCGAGTGATGATACAAAACACGGCGCTGGCCAGAGCCACCTGCATTCATCGACTTCTAGGTCTCAATTTAGTGGAGCGCTATCCTAATACTTAGCCTGCCGGTACGAGATAGCCACTCCAGAAACTTTTATTCCTATCAGTTTTAGGTTCTTTAAGCTATATAGCCCTTTAGATTTCAGCTTACTTACCAATGATAGATACGAAATAATAATTGTGATTATTCATTTTAGATTCAATAAGAGTCGCTGTTAGAAGAAAACTTCTTTTTGCCTTTTTTTACGTGCTAGAGCCACGTTACAGCTACATTGTAGTTGTAGCACGAATGGATTGGCTCGACAGGGGCAGGACCCTCTCTCATAAAATACCAGCGTAATGTTGCTGTGTTTCGTATGGTGAGTGTAGAGAACCAATGATCATTTTTACTGGAATCGAGGCATTCGATCTTAGTCCTCAGGGATGACAACGCATGTGAAATTTGATCCTTAGTTAGTTATAAATGTGGTTAGTTATAAATGTGGTTAGTTATAAATGTGGATGTCTATTGGTCACAGCATTTACTAAGGTACCATTAGATGGACTGTGTGCTCGTTTGTCAAGCAATGCTATAAATAAACCTTCGGAAAAGGTCCTTCTACCACTTTAACGGGTGATTTGAGCCCCACCTCGATTACCCGTAGCCGCGAATAACTTTTTAGGGTAAAAAATTCTCAAAAGTTACATTTTAACGTTTTACTTTTAAACTTAAAAAATTAGCAAATACGACGGGCAAATTAAGTAAGCACAGAAGAAAATTATACTAACTGTACGCTAAAGAGTAATCGGGCTTTTTATGACTCGTGATACAAAAGCGGACGCAAGCGTTATATCATTATCACAAGCAACGTAATTGGAGATACGATTATTAAAACGATAACGTTTTCATATTATGACCTCCATTAAACAATAAGCCATAGCAAAAGGGAGTTATTCTTTATATATTAAGTTTGAACCCGAGTTTTTTTTTCTTTTTTTATAGTATAGATAAGGGTGACAAAGGAACACACAGTCCACCTGATGGTAAGTGGTTGCTATGGCCCATAGACATCTGCATTTAACCTCGATTAAGATTCAAAATGAAGATGCGTAATCACCCTGAAGAAGAAGTTGGAGCGCCTCCAGTAAAGGGTCTTCGGTTCTCTATACTCACCACACGAAACACTTCACGCTGGTTTTCTGTGAGATCCTTGTCCTTCCCAGGTTATATAGTATAAATTTATAGGCAAAGTTGGACCCGGTGGATGGCGCTGTTGTAGAATTCAGATATCACACGTGTGAAGCCGGTGCAGATTGTTAGTATAAAATAATAATTCTAATTGATCTATTTTGCCGCGGCTGGCGGCTAACCATTTTTTTAAAATAAAATGAGGGTATAATTGAATACACAGTCCACCTGATAGTAATTGGACGCTGTTGCTCATAGAAATTTACATTTACCCTCTATTAAAAATCAAAATGCAGATGCTTTTCACCCCTGAGAACTAATATGGAATGCCTCGCTTCCAGTAAAAAGGGTCTATACTCACTATACGAATCATAGCAGCCTTAAGCTGCTATTTTACGCTGGTGTTCTGTGAGAGCGTGGTTCTTCTCCGGTCAAGCCAACCCAGTCGTACTACAACTATAACATAGCTGTAGCGAGGCTCTAAACTAAGCCTATCTCTATCACATAATTTAGTTATCTGTTAAATACTATAAAGTACAGCGAAAATAAATACTTTCGCTTCATTCGGTTCATAATATACAAATATAAAAACAGCCCGAGGGAGAAGCACACAAATGAGAACGGAATCAGCGTTTAGGAAGGATGATAAATGACCTTTCGCCGTCCGCGGAAAATTGTTCGTTAAGTTGGTATTGGGAAACGTGTTATCGCGTAATATATAAGCGGTTAGTATTTAACCAAAGGGAAATGGACGTTGCGAAATGGCTTTGAAATTACGTTTGATATGATTTAGGGTGATTGATTTATTGCTTAATATTTTTCTTTGACAATGTGAACTGATTTTAGTTATCCTCTTTTAATTGAATAAAACTATATTTACGGATTTTATCGCGTTTAATTAACTATTTTATTTTTTACTTCCCGACGTTTCATGGCCAAGGGGGGGGGGCACTGAAATGCTTGACGTCCTAATGCCATAGTTAGCCCGGCTACCTTCAGTTTTTAATATTAATTTTCGGTCCGATCTACGCAGAACGAGCTTACACTATCTTGAAGTCTTTCAGTGGTATGCTTGGGTTTGGGTTTAATTTTATTAATTATAGGACCGCAAGCAGATGGCAGCACCCATCCATCTTCTCTGTTGAAATCAGGATGTTTTTTAATTTCAACAGCCTTGCGTATCACCTATGGTAGCAATCGGTGTTCTTTTGCGAGGATTTGTGGTTTATCAAATCTGATGTAATGGTGGGGACGATCTTGAACATGTTCACAGACTGCAGACTTCACTTATGAACATGTTCAAGATCGTCTCCACCATTACGTCAGATTGAAATAAATTTATTTTGTTTCTACAGATTTTATCGCGTATATTAACTTATTTTGTATTCCCGACGACTTTTCGAACATATTACGCCACCTATGCTCCAATAAAACAATAGATAATATCTTCTAGTTTCCTCAATAGGCAATACTTTATCGAAGAAACCTAACACTAAAGTTCATGATGCGTTATTATACCTTATCTTTATTGATATATGAATAAGTAATACTTTAGAGGTGGTCATAGAAATTATGGAATAAATTGTAACCACAAGAAAATTAAAAAATTTCAAATATCGGGAAGTTATTGTTTTTACCCCGTCTTTGGAAAATCGAGATTTCATCAAATCTTGACGTTTTGAGATCACAGGAAGCCACGCTGACAATTTTTCGATGGTGTCTGTATGTGTGTGTGGATGCATGTAAATCTCTTATAACTTTTGAACGGCTTGACCGATTGAAATGAACTAAGTGGATTTCCAAAGTGTTCATTAAACTTAGATTTCCTATGAATTTTAACCGATTCGGACCGGTAGATTTTGAGTAATCTCAAAAATAAAAATGTTGAAAAACCGTTTTTTGGAATAACTTTTAAACGGCATTACCGATCGATTTCAAAAACTAATCAGCTTTTAATCTTGAAAAACCAGTTTGATCGCTGCCAGTATGATCAAAATCGGTTGATTCGTGCGTGAGATATCGTTAACGAAAAATTTTGAAAAAATCGATATTTTTAAATTACTCCGATATTTCATATTAAACATCATAATTTGGTGAAATTTGGAGTATTTTGCATTTGAAATTATCGGGAATTCCCAGAGATGGCATACAGGATCAACCAATTTTTTAAATAGATTTTCTTCAGAACTTGTTCCTAGGGATAGAAAAATTGGGGATTTAGTTACTTACTTACTTACTTATTATCTCACCGCCGACGAGTAAGCGATTAGCTGTTGACAATTTTTCACTCAAGAAACGAACAATAGACATAAATCCCGAGCAAATAAAAGAGACACATATATTAATAGCTGTTCACACTGCCATCAAGAACTCGCTAAATCTCGCTCAGGAATGCTCGCTTGGCGGCTAGAACGCACGCCCGGGGACCAACCAGCGGTCATTTTACTCTGCAGTGCGGATCGGAGTGCACTCGCTTATAGCCTAGCGAAAAAAATATCAGAACTATACACTTGCTTCCCGCTGCTTTCCAACTCTGAAATTTTCTAGCTCTTCTAAAAGTTTCTAGCTTTACTCGTTTCTTGTTCATCGTTGGCAATGGCTTTGATGTAACTTAGACCAGACTCCAGGCCGAATTTCAGTCACGGGGGCCTGCCTCAACGGAGGCTAGCCATCGGCGCAAGATAGTATTATAGTGCCCAAGTATATGTGCAAGCACATGTGCACTCTCTATTTCTTCACTCTCATAATACGATGGGACTGTAAACCGATATGACCGGAGAGAGATCAGGCGCAGCAGCAACGGCTTTACGTGCTTTTCGAGGCACGGGGATGAGAAATCCAGAGAGCCATCTTCCTGACTCCGTGCAGCTATTGAGAATTTCTTGACAGAAAGACTCAATACTAGATTTTTTGGCCTAACCGGGGATGCGAAACCAGGACCTCATGATCAGCATTCGCACTACTACAACCACTAGATTATTTGAAGTATTGAAATTGTACAACCAAAAACAATTTTTGTTAAATCATAATTTTATCCGAGTTATCATAATTTTATGATCTATGGGCCAAAGCATCCGCTTATTATCATTGTATGCTCTTTTATCACCCTTATTTTGTAAAAATCTTCACATTCCCGTTGTTACAGGGCGGTGCGGCGAAGGAAGTCCATGCGAGCAGCTGTGTCGAGAACTGCACGACGGCACTTACGAGTGTGGCTGCGGACCGGGGTTCGTGCTGCACGTGGACGGATACGGATGTCTTGGTAAGTAAGAACACAACTTACTAAAACCCTGATCTGGTTAAAGCTAATCACACCAGTCTCGAACACAGACGCAAAGTAGCCAGCTTTTCGGTTTTCTACAAGATGCATTTCTGCTACCCTGCTATTGTAGGGGGGATTATTAGGCGGGACGCAACTTCAGTTTAATATCTACCCCCATTTCGATAGCATATGACACTATTAGGAAGTAAAACAATTTAACTATGTATTTTATTCATATTACTGTATTTAAAATGCTTTTTATTAGCATCTCGTGTGTCTATGTATCTCTATATGTTTATACCTGAACCATTCAATGTAATTATCAGTATCGACGTAGTTCATGGACGATTCGTGTCGTTTAGATTTTTTAAACTGTTCTATTATTTTTAATCCTTATGATAAATAAATAAACCTTAATTATTATGATAAATAATAGAATCAGGCGTTACTTTGCGGAAATCCATTATATTAAGCGTGGTAGAGAGGGACCACGCTCTCACAGAATACCAGCGTGAAATGGTAGCTTAATGCTGCTGTATTTCGTATGGTGAGTGTGGAGAACCGGAGACCATTTTTACTGGAAACGAGGCATTCCATCTTAGTCCTCACGGGTGACAACGCATCTGCATTTTGATTCGTAATCGAGGATAGATGTGGATGTCTATGGGCCACAGCAACCACTTACCATCGGGTGAACTGTGTGCTCGTTTGTCACCCTATCCTATAAAAAAAATTTAAGTTTTTAAGAATTACTTCGCACACATCCGCTCAATGAAATAAAATTATGTGTCTTTCCTAGTTTGAAGAGCACCTCCGCCCTCCCTCAAGTGCGTGCACTAATCCCGTCATCACTAATCCTAGCACCGCTACTCCTAACACCACTACACCGGATAGACACACGATCTACGATGATACGATGTGTTTCGCCTCTACACGAGGCATCCTTAGGTGATGTAGACAGCTAAGTGAGTGGCGAGCCAAAACAGCAGTTATGTATATAACTCGCTGACGCAACCTCAAAATAAAAAGCAGCTTTGACGCTGCTGTTACTGGTCCGGGTATTTTACGTCTGGTGTATATGTGGTAGGGCCACGCTGCAGCTATATTATATTTGTAGCACGAATGAGTCAGCTTGTCCGGGGAAGGATGTAACTCTCACAGAATACCAGCGTAGAATTGTCTCATCATAGGATATTGAGATATCCTATGATGAGACAATTCTACGCTCATGACATATTCCCAGGAGTAGAAATGCATTTTGATTCTTAAACGAGGATAGTTTTAGATATCGTTAGGTGCTCTGTGTGCTCGTTTGTCTCTCTTATTATATAAAAGACGAGCGCGGCGGGAAGAGACTGCGCGTCGACCGCGCTTGCCTTTTATTCCTTCGGTTGCGATGATTACGTGATATTCTAGAAACATCTTCTTTCCCCTCCCACCCCACCACCCCGATGTGTCGATAGGAGGGTATGAATGATATCGTTTGGAAAGGGATAAAAGGGTCAAATACAAATAAATACGAATGGTTTTCCGCGCAACCAGATGTCCTCCATAAAACTGTAGCACATCACTTTGCTCTATTGTCAATAGTTTCCGCAGCGTACGCGATATAAGGTTTTTTTTTCACACCTTGTGTTACATTAACGAAGTTTTCATACGGATCCCTAAATTTTTTGAAAACGTTCTAACGCCTATGTTCATCAGGAATAATGTAGGATTCTAATGGTGAAAGACTTTTTCAAATCGGTTCAATAGTTTCAGAACCTATTCAGTTCAAACAAACAAACAAATCTTTCCTCTTTATAATATTTATTATATAAAAGAAGAGATGATTATATGAATATATACCATTTTTCTGGCATTTTCTGTAGTTGCCTCTACGATACCCTCCAGACAAAATGCGGTGATGGATTCTCTTACCGTACCATCATTTGACTATGTAGTTAAATCACGAATTAAAGATATATAACAATTTACGGCAACTGTGTAGTGACGGTATAGGAATAACCTATCTCTAATCCAAATCATCTCGTTGGAGTCGTAAAAGCTAACAAAAGGAAACTGAAGCGGAGGTGGGTATCAACATCTGCCTGGTCAGAACACAAAATAATAATTAATTACGGTTGATTGCGGTTACCAAGCCGCTCGCACAGCATGGCAACTATGGCAGATATGAGGCAATATGTGGGAGAGGTCTATGTCCAACAGTAGAATTTAAGCTTTAATGGAAAAAATATGAAAACACAAAAATAACATTTGTCTACGTCAATAAAGTAAAAGTGAGAACAGATAAAAAGTATAATCAGGCAAAAAACCGCTTCTAAGAAATTTTACTTAAAAAGAACTTATTTTTTATTCGGACCTATAATCGTTTTCCAGTCTTCATTACTTCGCATCTTTGTAAAACCCCTTCACTCGGCTATCAATCTAATTAGATCATACAATAACTACCTTACGTCGGCTCTGGTACGGGGCGAATTAGATCAGAAGTACTGCCCTATGAAATATTTTTTTTAATCTATTCTTTCGTTTTAAACAAAACCAAAGACAATAGTGTCAATAGATAATAGTATCAAAGACAAAGATATGCTCTTTTATTTTAAACCATAACCTGGCAATGTTTCTTAGAAAAAAAAAAGAAATCACTATGAACTTTCGGCGTTGCACGTGTCGCTTTGATGAAGGTGCTCCGTCTTTTTTATAGAATTTTGTATTAGTGTCTGGACTAAAAACGAAAGTATTATACTTTTTTACATTTCTTGTAATATAGTAAACACGTAGATATATAATTTGTGGTATAAAAAGTGAAAAGTAAATTGCCAAAAGCACTTCAAAGTCCGGAAGGCCCATTTTGGAGGTTGGTTAATAAATGTGTTATTTATCAAATTCTCATTTATTTTTAGTGTAAAATGTAAGTAAAAATAGTTTTCTTACATATTTCAAATAACTTGACGTTGTATTTATTTCACACGAAGATATTTTTGAAATATTGTTCGAAATGTCATACAGATAAAATATTATTTTTTTTTTTAATTTTTTAATATTTTAATATTTTGGTATGAGTAACGAATAGAAACACATAAAATATAAAAATATACATATTTCCAAACATTTTCATATAAATTTCTCCAAAAACAAAAGTGTAGAATTCAAATTAGTTGTAATTCTGTCACTAAAATTGAAGTTTATACTACCACTATGCTATACAGGGTAATTTATGTATTCTATTACAATTTCTAGCAACCAAAAATAATTTTATTCGATAGTTTATACATTCAACAAGAATTCCTGTAAGTTTTATCCATAAATATTGTCTCAAAGTGAAAATATAGCAAAATTTGCAAATTTTATACTTACAAATTTTCCCGCCATTAAGGTCCTGAGGGAACGGGAGTATAACATGTCGCGCGCTGTCAGAGCTAACATTAAGAAGTTTAGCGAAAGAGTATATAGAATATTTCAGTGATGATGTTGTAAATCAATGAGGGCTAATAAACTTATAATTCTCAGACGTCGCTGGTGGACTGAGGTGAACTTACTTGTTACGCAGATGGTCATTCAGTGTCATCATCATTGAAAAGTTGCTATTTTATAATAAGCAATATTTTCTTCCTCGTACAACTTCCCTATGGAATTATTTACTACCGGCGACTTTTCCGAACCGATACGACTTAGGGATCTTCAAGAAAAGAACTTAATCCTTTCTAAAAGGCTGCCAATGCATCTGCATTTCCCCTGGTGTTGCGGTTGTTCATGGGCGGCGGTAGTCACTTACGTATCATCAGGTGAGCCGCATGCTCGTTTGCCACCTCTTCTATAAAAAATTAAAAAAAGTTTTTCGATTTCTAGACTTAGTATAAACTCGTACATAAAACAATGCTTCAGTTCTGCATTTAACTTTATTTTTTGTTTTACCGTCCGTAGTTTTGTTTTTATCCATTTCTAATCTTAAAAATATATTAATATAATATTTCAAAAAGACACATTACAATCTCTGCAAATATATAATCTAACAAATAAACTTCCACCTCTATTAAACCTGTCAAATATTTCACCCCATTCTCAGTGGCTTCGCCTGGTGGCAGAAAAATCGTCGTAAATGCATTCACTGAACAGACGAATGGGTTATTAATCAGTTGGATACGAAATAAATAGAAAACATGTCGGTCTGGCGTACGTATGGCTGAATTGTATGTTAATTTTCTACAAATATTTAAACTTATTATCGGCTTCCTTCCATAATTTGTTTTTGTTGGCACTTTAAAATGAATTTACAATTTTTTTCACTTTAAACGTAGAATATTTTTAATGTATTGAACAAAATATTAATTCATAAAATTGTTCAAAACGAAATAAAATTACGCATACTAACTGGCTATGAGAGAAAGAGAGAAAGAAAATGTGTGCGCGTACTGCTTTCTCTTGCTATTATATATATAATATTCCCCACTCAACTTCCGTTCACCTCATCCGATCACACTTTTCGTAACGCTTTCGTCACGCGTTCGCAAGTCAAGCGTGCGTAAAGAAGTTTAACTTCCAAAAGAAAAAGGAATATAAATAAAATTGAACTGTCTATTATATCTAAAACCTTGTTAAACTCAGCAATCATTTAAAAAAACATTATTTCTGTCTGTCTATTCGGGCTAATCTTTGGAATTAATGAACCGACTGAGATGGAACTTAACGAACAGATAGAAAGCAACACCAGGAATGATATTGGCTATATTTTATCTGGAACGTTTGGAGAGTTTAAATCGAAAAATTGATAAAATCGTTGATGAATCATAAACCTAAATGGTGATATAAATGACATTAAGACATTCTACCTAAGCAATGCCATGGCGGGTTAAAAAGTAATAGTTAAAAAATAAAATAAAGGAGCATACGTCCACCTGATGGTGAGTGGATTCTGTGGCCCATAGACAGCTACATTTATCATCATCGATTAAGAATAAAAATGTAGATGCGTTGTCACCCTGAGGACTAAGATGGAATGCCTCGTTTCCAGTAAAAAAGGGTCTCCGGATCTCTACACTCACCATACGAAACGCAGCAGCATTAAACTACTATTTTACGTTGGTGTTCTGTGAGAGCATGGTCCTGCCCCGGTCGAGCCGACCCATTCGTGCTACAACCATAATATAGCTGCAGCATGGCTCTACCACGTATAAAAATCGTATACGTACGTCCTTCCTTTGGGGTTAGAGTTTTTTTTTTTATTATTAACCTCCTTTATCTGTGTATCTGTCTGTGACATCATAGACCCCAAACAGATGAGCGATTTAGATTCAGTGTTTGTTTGTTTTAAAGGTGACTAGATCGAGACCGTTCTACGACATGATTCAAGAAAATCTTTTCAGCCTTTTGAAGATCAAGATTTTTGATTCGGGGGTTTTTAATATTTTCAATTAAGAAAAGTAATACTTATTTAAAAATTCTTAGCAAAATCAATCAGCCACACTGCGTGTTGTTAGATTTCACATGTTTCGGACATGGTTTCCAAATGGTTTAATAAAATCACAGTTTACGTTTGAAACAAATATAGGATATATGTAAAGTGAAGTTATTGTCTTTATACGTCTGATTCCAGGGCACTTGCCTCCTTTCATTTCTGAAAGGGCTATATGGCAAGGCCACCTTCACCACTGTGCTGCTCCGATAAAAGTTGAAGAGAGTATCTATAACGCTGCACCAATATTCTGCCACACAATTGATTATTTTTTAATGGTTTTGTAAGTTTCAACAGTCAGTTTTATACGTAGTAGAGCCGTGCTGCAGTTATATTAGTAGTATAGTAGTAGCACGAATGGGTCTGCTCGAACAGGGAAGTACCACGGTCTCACAGAATACCACCGTAAAATAATGGCTAATGGTACTTGTTCGTATGGTGAGTGTAGAGAACAGGAGACCATTTTTACTGGAATCGAGGCACTCCATCTTAGTCCTTAGGGGTGACAACGCATTTGCATTTTGATTCTTAATTGAGGATAAAAATGTCTATGGGCCGTAGCATCCACTTACAATCAGGTGGACTGTGTGCTCGTTTGTCACCCTCATTCTATAAAAAAATTGAGTTGGTAAGTAGTTTATAAAAAAATATTATACAAATAAATAAAATTGAAGAGTCAGTTTGTAATGTCAAAATAACAGCTTTTTACTAAATTCGTATGAAAATATATACGGAACTTATAGCAAAAACAGAATTTTTATAATTTTTGCCTGTATGTCTATTTGTTCCGGCTAATCTCCGAATTGGCTGAACCAATTTTGACGAGACTTTCACTGACAGATAGCTGATATTACAAGAAGTAACCTAGGCTACTTTTATTTTAGAAACAGAATTAGCGTTTCGCGTAAAAACATTAAAACCCTAAATTACGCCCGGGCGAAGTCGCGGGGAACAGCTAGTACTGGAATAAATTTTAAAATTCGATCAGTATAGTTTGCCTCATTTGAGACCAATAAAAGTAAATCAGCTGACAGTACTTCGATTCGGCTCTTACCTCTGAAATATCGGACTAGAGTAAACGCCTTAAATATTTTTATGGGCCGGAGTGCAGACATATTGTACGACACTGATGTGTCAGCTCGACTGGGGAAGGACCGGAATATCAGTTAAGTACATTCTCTAATAGTACTCACTAGGCTCCATTTGCTTAGAGGCCTTGATAGTTATCATATAGTCTGTTAAAGAAAAAAGAGGATTTCTTAGTAGACCTTAATGTCCATTCTTAGTCGGATCTATTTGGTCCGAGTATTTAACATCTGGCATAAACAAGATGACTGTAGCGACATCTATCTAAAGCCATAACTTTTTTCTGGAAATCTTACGAGATAAAATGGTGTAATAGATTGGTGTGTAGATTCTTTTAAGCCTACTCCACACGGTATACATTTTAGGTTACGCTTCTATTTTCCTTCTACACCCTCCTATTATACATTACATATTGCAACTAGCCCCTGAGCTTTAATTGACAATCGCTTGGAATTCGTATCGCCATCGTGTAAATTTATTCGACAAAAGATTGACACGATGGCTTTATGTCCATCATATTAGGTTGCGTCCACCAGGAGCTGTTTAAAGGAGATGGCCAATAATTGTATGATCCTGTGCCCCAGACAGTACAGAGAAATCTATGTCGTTTGAAAGACCTTCTATATAAACAATTAGAAAAGTGCTTGTAGCTACGCAGTAGTGGAAAAAAGTTACGAAGGTTTAAAAAGTTGATTTTGTAACTCGGTTTTTATCCTAATTACACAATATATTCATAGTTATAATTTAATGTGTTTTATATAGGTTAACCTATCACTCACTGCGCCCGCCATAACAAAAACAGCTTTGTACCGAGGCGTCCGTCGTCACCTCAGCTGGCGGCACTTGTTTTAAATATTTATGTTTCTCACGACCTTTCATTTATGTTTAAAGAGGTTTTAGTTACAGTTATTTAAAGCCGATAACATATAAATGTTTATTTATTTTGTACAGCTCTTTGTTTCTAACGGATCTTGATAAAGTGTACGTACTGACGATAAATTTTATTTTATGAATGAAATATCGTAAGTTTTTATTTTATTTTTATGTCCTTACAATCAATACAACATATTCTTCCTAAATGAACCGAAATTATGCATGTAATAATTATAATAATTCTACTTTTTCACTTGCAAACATTTGCTAAAAATTCGACAATAGACAGTTTGCGCGCGCTTACTAAACTCATTTTCAAAACCTTTTTGTGTATATATTTTATATCGTCTTCCTTTATTTTTCTTATACAATCATATAGATATAACATTTAGCAATTACTAGTAAAAGTACTTACTATGGTATTCCAATAAGAAATATACTATTATTATCTTATTATAATCTTATTAGACATCTTGACCGTTACGAATTGTTCGCGTAGAGGTTTTTTTATTTCTACCTTTTTATCAATTGAAACATAAAAAGTTACTGTTGTTGTAACTTAAATCATTCAAAAACATTGCGTAGTAAAGATAAATAACATTACTTACAGTTTTTTGAAAGAAAATCCAACTAAAATCACAATCACAAAACTTCAACGATTACGCAACCAACCGCACCGGCACGCAAAAGCGAATGGCTGTTATATTTGATGATGTCTATGTACCCGAGTGAATATAATGCTACAGAATATTCTTTAGTTCATTCAGAATCGAATGAAATAGTGTTCAATCGAAAATATACTGTATTTTTATATCAATTAGTATCAATTAGTAATGCGGACATGTATACATGTCCTCTGTACTTAGCGGTCACAAAACTTGGACCTGTCAACATGTCTACGGTGTCTTAGGGGTTGTGTATTAATTTGTCCCAGATGTTAAGGATACATAGTAGCTTAGTCAAAAATAAACAGGTACAACAATTTTTGAAGATTGCAAATATTTATACTTTGTTTGTTACTATTCACTCAAGTTTGACACTGAATATTTTGACACTTGATGGGCTGATTCAGTGTTGCAAGTACTAAAGTAAAATAATCATATCCTACTAGGCTGCACTAAAAGTATCGGGAATGGAATATTTCCACTGTTCCTGTCATATTAAAATCTTTTTAATTGAAAATTCCTTGGTTTTAAAAATCGAATACCATTTATATTTAAAAAAAGATTCTCGGTCTTATCACAAGGTTTTGTCAAACTTATTTAGTCGTTGAGAAAATGAAATTGACTCGAGAAAATTCAAGAGCGATGATTTATTATGACTTTCGAAGTGGTTTAACACAAAAACAGTGTGTTGACCGGATGATTTCTGCATTTGGTGATGAGGTCCCATCCATAACCACAATTTATCGCTGGTTTGCTGAATTTCAACGTGAACGTGTCAAGCTCAGTGATGACGACCGTCAAGGTCGTCCAAAAACTGCAGTCACCCAAGAAAACGTTGACGCTGTGCGTAAGCTGATTGAGGAAGGTTGACATGTGACATACCGCGAAATTCAGGCAACTTTGGAAATTGGCATGAGTCAAATACAAATAATCTTGAATGAACAATTAGGTGTAAAAAAGTTGTTTTCCCGATGGGTACCGCATTTGCTCTGGGAAGAGCAAAAGCGACTCGCTTTACTTGGTACGTCAGAACTCTCGAAAGATTACACTCAGGATCCTCCACAACATCGTATCATGTGACGAATCCTAGATATACGCGTACGAACCCGAAACAAAAAACCAGTCACGAGTTTGGGTGTTCGAAAATGAGTTAAGGCCAACAAAAATTGTTCGTTCACGGAGTGTTGGAAAAAAAATGGTGGCCACGTTTGTCTCCAAAACCGGCCATGTTACGACTATTCCTCTTGAAGGACAAAGAACGGTTAATGCAGAATGGTATGCTAGCATTTGTTTGCCACAGGTCGTTTCTGAACTCCGTAAAAAGAACTGCAACCGCCGCATCATCCTCCATCACGACAATGCGAGTTCTCACACCGCACACAG
The DNA here is from genome assembly GCA_036936625.1 of Parnassius smintheus behrii. Taxonomy (NCBI): domain Eukaryota; kingdom Metazoa; phylum Arthropoda; class Insecta; order Lepidoptera; family Papilionidae; genus Parnassius; species Parnassius smintheus. The sequence continues at coordinate 35,993,986 of JAUPFT010000022.1, forward strand.
AACAAAAGAGTTTTTAGAGCAAGAAAACATAGAATTATTAGACCATCCGCCGTACAGCCCCGACCTAAGCCCTAATGATTTCTATACTTTCCCTAAACTAAAGAATAAATTGCGTGGACAGAGATTGTCACCACCTGAAGAAGCTGTGGACGCCTACAAAACGGCCATTTTGGAGACCCCAACTTCCAAATGGAATGGTTGCTTCAATGATTGGTTCCATCGTATGGAAAAATATGTCAAATTTCGCGGAGAATATTTCGAAAAGCAATAAATACATTTTTAAATAGTAATGTTGTGTCACTTCCTTGATTCCCGAAATTTTTAGTGCCGCCCTCGTACTATGTAATGCTACATGTTAAAGCTGTTGCTGTATTAAATTAAATAAATAAATAAAATCCTATCCGTCAGTGTATTTTGATTATTTCGATCTTTTAATTCATTAATAGAAGGTTTATTTTTACAGATAAAATACTATAAAAAGTATTTTATGAGGTTTGTTATTTTTTTTACCCTACTCTGATCTTTTTGAATATTATGTGGCCGCATTAAAGGTACTTTAAACCCTCAGTTTCCAGCTAAATGTTTTCACACCGCTCACGCGTCGCGTCACGCGGTGTTGCTAAAAATAACCTAACATGTATATTGTCGTATATTTATTTTCAATAAAATTCATTATAACTTTCAATATAATACTTGTTTCTGTTTATTTATTACTTTATATTAATTATTTTAGTGATTCGACTTTATTACAAATAGATTTTAATTGTATTTACATACCATACCAGTAAAAAATGTACATACACAGCACAGGACAGCAACGTGAATATCACAATTATTTCTATATATCACTCAAAATTATTTACGTAAATGGATAAATTATATTCACACAAAAACTTTAATAACAATTTTATAATAAAACGTTATACTAAATATTAATAAAACACTACAAAAATCCAAAAATCGACACAATAACACGCCACACCTAACAGGCGTACGAAATGAACGTAGATTATAAATAAATACCATAGACTGAGTTTTTATTGAATTTGAAGATAGGAAATTTCACATGGATTCTATAGTACTAAACTTCTTCATAGACAATTAGCCTCTAAATATAAGTTTTTATGGTTATAGTGTTGTGGGTGCGTGTGGTTGGATCCGAACGCTTGAAATTTGACGGAATATCGCCTTGGTCGGATCCGACCGTATGCATATCGAAGAGTTAATGCTATAGAGGGACTCCTAACCGAAGAAATCACTTTAAGTACTTTTAAAACCTGGTTATTTTTCAACAGCTACTATGAATAGTTAATTGTTATACAATTTTAGTCAATGACTATACTAAAGCTATACTCTCTTATATTAAACTGAAGAGATAATTTTCTAGGTCTCTGGTTCTTTACACTCACAATACACGTACTCTCTCGTACTCATAAAGTTGCTATTTTACCCTGATATTCTGTGAGAGCGTGAGCCATCCCGTTCGTGCCGACCCATTCATGCCAACCCATTCGTGCTTTTACCTATCGTAAAATTAATAAGCAATGCCATCTACCAAAACCTCTACGATTAGTCTACGATTGCTGCCTATCTGGATTCAGTCTACTCTGTCGCCTCTTACGACATCGACAGGATGATACGGGATAGTAGAATAGAATAGAATAATTTTTATTCAATATAGATTACAAGTGCTTCTTATTGAAAGTGAATATTTTACGTTACCACTGGTTCGAAACAACCTCTGTCCTGGGAAGAACCAGCAAGAAACCCAGCGGGACTTTAAAAAAAAAATATTACAATGTCAAAGGTCACAAAATATTTACAAAATTTATTTTAGAAACAACTTGCTAGCGACCACCTCATTCCTAGGGGTTATTATCAACCATATATCATAACAACCCTTACATATATATATATATATATATATATATATATATATATATATATATATATATATATATATATACATATAGTAACTCGGGTTCGATCCCCGCCGGCACCGATGAAATTGTTAATTGCAATTTTAAGTGCTGATTTACCACGTGCTCAGTGGTGAAGGAAAACATCGTGAGGAAACCTGCAATTCGTCTGAGGAATAAGAAAAAAAATATTTCGAAGACATGTGAAGTTTGACAACACGCATTGCATTGCAACTAAAACCCTATCAGTAACGAGGGGAGGCCTGTACCCAGCAATGGGACGTATATAGGCTGTAACTTTATATAATATATTTATACATAATATATATCATATTATCTGGCCATTGTGGTTCGTTGCAATTCACACAAAGTCGTAAATCGCTACATTGAATTTTTCTGAGCGAGTTGTCTAAACGATTTTCTATAGAAACGAGTATCGAAATTGTCGTCTTCAAAAGCTGACGCAAAATTTATTTCCGCTTCCGATATTCTACGAACTCGTGTTGAGATAAAATTACAAGAGAAAGGGACGAACTTGACCTTAATTTGAGTATTATTTTTACGAAATTTACTTGCTCCTTGCAACCTCGAAATACCTAATAATAAAATAACAAATGAGGGATAAATATTCGAAATAAAATGGTATTTATATCAAAATCTACCAAGTAAAAACTAAATATTTGATCTCGGAACCAATCCATTTATTACCAAGTGTGTTAAATATGGATAGTTTATTTCGAGTACCATAGTTAATCGGTTAACCGTTCGCTGAAAATTTCGCAGTACGTGAGCAACCCGGGGGGGGGGGGAGGTATAGTTAATTGCAATTGTGATTTACGACATTTTCGGAGGTGAAGGAAATTATCGTAAAGAGAATCTCGGAGAAATAAGTGCATGAATAAAACTTTGGAAAACATGTTACACGAACTGGAGCAGCTCGGAATACGAATTGCTTCTCAATCCTTTTACATGTGAAAAGAGACTTGTATCCATCCGTGAGACGTGTACCCGTATACGCTATTTGTATTGTTACGAGCTTGAGGGTTCGTGACAATAAAAATTGCCGATAAAATTACCTAAATTAACACTTTAATTTACTTTATACGAATTAAAGTTAATAAACACTAATAATTAAACACACTAATTCACTTAATTTCGCTCCGAAGCTTCGCTTGTGTCGCCGAGTTAAACTCTCCGTCGATCGCACCTTGCGCCACCTATTTATTCAAATCAGCAAAACATCCGGAACGTTCAAGCAAACACGCGCAAGGTACCGAGAAATCGAGTATAGATTTTCTAGAAACTTAGTTCTTCGGGCGGCGCTGTCGGTCGAGAGATCTGTGATGTCATTCTTTACACGCTCTACTCGCTCTCGTTCCTGACACTAGATGGCGCTAGTATATCGTCGATTGGAGCGCGTAACACTGCCCCCTCCTAAGACATGCTCGTCCCGAGCATTATCGGTCCCATGATAACGCGCCAAGCGATCCACATGGACGATCTTAGGAGTCCCTCTTACGCCTTTCTGTAACGGCTCCGCAATGTCAAGGGCTGTCCTATCCCGTGGTGCACCAATATTGTACAATTTCGGTGCTCCTCTACTACGTGTCTGAGGTCCCCGCACAGCCGCACAACTTGTACATGTACGACACCAATCCTCGACATCGTCACGATAATGGACCCAGTAAAACTGTTCTCGGACCTTCAGCTGAGTTCGTTTAACTCCCAGGTGGACTCTTGAACGACCATTATGGCACAGCTGTAGAACATTCGGCACTTTAGCTTTAGGGACAACCATTTGCAAACGACAGCTGTCTCCTCGACCATTGTCCCATTTACGGCACAGGACTCCATCCTGAAGCAGCAAGCTGTCCCATTGGGCCCAATAGCTTTTCGTGGTTGAACTCATCGCTGAGACGTCCCTCCACTTAGGCTTGGTAGCACGGGCCTTCATCCATCCCAGAATCGGCTTGATGTCTGGATCTTCCTGCTGTGCACGTCGTAGGCTGTCCTTCCACCCGTTACTGAGGTGGTCTGTCCTGAGCATCCTCACGGATACCACTTCCTTACCTTGCCTACTACAATGGTTACCATCTTCAGGACAAGGTCTTCTTGACAATGCATCTGCGTTGCCATGAGATTTCTCGCTGCGATGTTCGATCTCAAAGTCGTATTCCTGCTGCTGCTGGGCGGTGCTGTTAGCCGCACTTCCTTTCTGAGACCGTTCACCTTCCCTTCCTAGGGTGTGCTTAGGGCAGCTGGACCGAAGATGGCCCCTTTCCCCACAGCCATAGCACCTAGGGCTGTATCCTTTATTGTGGTCGCGAACCGTAACTGCTGCAACCTCCCTAGCGTGAGGTGAACGATGATCCTGTCGCCGCCAGGCAGTGCCGTTAGCTGCACTACCCTCCTGATATCGTTCACTTTCCCTTTCTGCGGTTCGCTTAGGGCAGCTGGATCGAAGGTGGCCCTTTTCCCCACAGCCATAGCACCTAGGGCTGTAACCTTTGTTGCGGTCGCGAACTGTAGCTGCTGCAACCTCCCTGACGCGATGGGAACGATGATCCTGCCGCACGGCTTCTACCTCCAGTGCATGGGCCAAGGCGTCCTTAAGCGTCTCGTGGTGCCCGAGCCTCACAGCAGCTCTGACTTCCAGGTCGCGGATGCCGTCGATGAATGTTTGCACCAGGTTCCCTCCAATGAGCGCAGGTACAGACTGGTATGCTTTACGAACCATCTTCTCCACCTCAAGGGCCCACTGCTGCAGGTTTTCGTTGCTGCGTTGCACGCGATCTTTAAGCTGCGCGCGAAAGACGTGTTCCAGGTGAGCGTCACCATATCTCGCCTCCAAGGCCTCAAGAAGCTGCTCATAGGTCACTTTCTTACCGAGAGCTTCCAACACAGTTAAGGCTTGGTCGCGCAGGCCTAGGGTGAGTGCAGTCATGGCTTGGCTTTTATTCCAGCCGTTCGCCTCCATGACGGCCTCGAACTGGATTTTGTAGGCCGACCAGGAAGAGGTCCCATCGAACGGCGGCACTTTGAATCCACGTAGCGAAGGTGCTGCAGCTACTACGGGAGCTGTAGTTCCATCCCCAAGTTTGAGGTCGTTTAGCGTTTTCTTCACGTCAGCCATCACGTTGTCAACCCGATTGTTCACATGGTTGATTCGGGTTTCATGTTCTTCGATTCGGGTTTCAGCTTCCGACAGGCGGTTGTCGTGTTGAGCAACCCTATCCTTCACCTGCCTTATCTCTTTCCCAAAGGTAGCGTGAAGGTCCTTCATGAGGAGCATCTGCTCTTCCGACCGACGAGCCTGTTCCTCCTGTCCGCCCCGCAGCTGCTCTTCCAACCGACGGACCCGTTCCTCCTGTCGGCGAGCCTGCTCCTGCAGCATCACCATCAGAGCACCTAAGTCAGGTGCCACAGACGTAGAAGCTGCTGACGGACCGGCTTCCGTGGCCGGCGGCTGGCCCTTAGACATCTGCGGCGTTGCACCACCAAATCTCCTCTGGTCCGTCTCCTGCTGGCGTTGACTTCGGGTACGGACACCCTCCGTTTCCTCCTTAGGTAAAATCGGCATTATTTTATCCCACTTCTGACACCAATTGTTACGAGCTTGAGGGTTCGTGACAATAAAAATTGCCGATAAAATTACCTAAATTAACACTTTAATTTACTTTATACGAATTAAAGTTAATAAACACTAATAATTAAACACACTAATTCACTTAATTTCGCTCCGAAGCTTCGCTTGTGTCGCCGAGTTAAACTCTCCGTCGATCGCACCTTGCGCCACCTATTTATTCAAATCAGCAAAACATCCGGAACGTTCAAGCAAAAACGCGCAAGGTACCGAGAAATCGAGTATAGATTTTCTAGAAACTTAGTTCTTCGGGCGGCGCTGTCGGTCGAGAGATCTGTGATGTCATTCTTTACACGCTCTACTCGCTCTCGTTCCTGACACTAGATGGCGCTAGTATATCGTCGATTGGAGCGCGTAACAGTATCTATCTAATCGTACATTCATACTGATTATTTTCCAAGTAATGTATGTATCCATTACGTGTTGGCGGATTTCACATCTCTTCTCAGTGCCGGTTTCCTCACGATGTTGTCCTTCACCGCCAAGCACGTGGTAAATCAGCACTTGAAATTGAAATTAATTTAAGACGGGGATTGAACAAGAATTCAATACAACCTAAAAGACAAATGATTTACTCATTACAACCTAAATTTTTACTGCTGAACATAGGTATCCCCCCAAAAACTGTCTCACAGAATAGATTTAGTAATAGATGTCACGCTTGGAGGGGGGGGGGGGCAAGTGCGGTTTGATTGTATATTCAGTTATTATCAGCCACACACCATGCTCTCACAGAATACTAGCGTAAAATAGTAGCTTAATGCTGCTGTATTTCTGTTTTTTATTGGAAACGAGGCACCCCTTTTAGTCCTCAGGGATGACAACGCATCTGCATTTTGATTTTTAATCGAGGATGGATGTAGATGTGTATGGGCCGCAGCAACCACTCACCATCAGGTGGATTGTGGGCTCGTTTGTCACCCTATCCTATAAAAAAACACTTTTTGTTTCAGTTTTCCTGTGTCAATGTTTACAAAATCCACGGGATGTTATGCAATAGTGGATTTTATTACGACCTCACTATTAAATATGAAATATTAGTAAATTGAAATTCTTCATTCAATGTAATAAGGTGCCGGCTCACCTCAGTTCGATCTTTCCGAGATTTATCATTGCAGTACACCAACCTTCAGTTTATGAGCATTGGTTCATTGAATCTAGAAACAAAACAACTGAAATTAGGTGTTCTTGCAAAGGTGCGATACTTATTTGACGCTGGGACAGTTGATTAATCTAATTAAGCGAAGCGCCGAGCATCAGAGATGGGAATAGTATTCCATGTGCGGCCGAACCTGCGCTTGTAAAGTTGCAGGTGGTGTGCCGGCATGAAATACTGTCCCGCTCTGCTGAGCACGCCAAGCTTTTAGAAGCCAATTTGGCCTTCTCTTCCAAGTGAACACGAAACTGCACTTAACTCGATATGTTGACGCCGAAGATTCCGATACTGGCTGAGGCAACAAGGGGAGTACCTTGAAACTGAGGAGGTACGACAAAGGGGCTCTTTTTAGCGGTTAACGCGCAAACTTGTATATTCCGAGGGTTAAACTGGATTAGACTCTGTTCAGCAAAGACTCGACTTCAGACACAAGTTTGTCCCGGTACTCGGAGACTTATCCTGAGAAATATTGGCATGGCCGGTGTACAGAGCATCACCAGTACTGTCATCTGCATAGCAATGAATGTTATGGGTTTGCAACATATCATTGATATGCAGAAGAAACAGCGTTGGCGATAGCACGCAGCCTTGTGGAACACCAGCATTGATAGGCTTGTAATCGGAGCTTGCAACGTCTACAACGACCTTGTTGCTCCGATCTGCAAGAAAGCTGGTGATCCAATTGCATAATTAGTCGGGAAGCCCATAGGGAGGGAGCTTCGAAAGAAGCGCTTTGTGCCAAACCCGACTCTTCCTTGGACTCTACTGCCTGCGCCCTTCTATGACTTAGGTAGACCAGAAGACCACCAGCTGATCGACCACGACGAAAAAAGTATTGCTGATCACTAATCAGCTGGTGATCCTCAAGGCACCTCATGAGCTGGCAGTTTACAATGGACTCGATTGTTTTGATGAACAAGGAGGTGATGGCGATAGACCGGTGGTTTGACGGGTCTGAGCGGTCGCCTTTTTTAGGGAACTGGTGGACGAAAGCCATCTTCCATGATTTTGGGACTACGCCTAGGGAGTAGGAGTACCGGAAAAAACGCGTTAAAACCGGTGCCAACTCTGGAGTACACGTCTTCGGCATAATTGGGGGGAATCCGTCAGGCCCACTCGACTTGTGGATGTCCAGGGAGAGGAATGCTTTGCGAACTAAGCGATGTGTGAACTGCACTTCCGGCATGGAGCACTACTCACCACTATATGGCGTACTCCCTCCGTCATCGTGAGTTGAGTTGGACGCAAAGAAAGAGCCTAGCAGATCGGCTTTCTCTTTTGCGGAATGGGCCAGTGAGTCGTCCTTCCTGTGCTGAGATGAAGGAGACGGCTGACAGAAATTCCCCTGGACAGCCTTCGCGAGAGACCAGAATGCACGAGTTCCAGAAGAAAGGCGAATTAGTTTCTCGCCAATTCTGCCTATGTGCTCTGACTTTTCCTTGGCAGTGACTCTTTTGAAGAACCTGGAGGCGGAATCATACTTATGTTTTGAAGCGCTGATGTTTACATCCCGGGATGTTGATGCATCAGCCCAGGCTTGGTAGCACTCCTGCTTATAGCATGATGCTATTTTACAGTAGCGACCAAACTATGGCTGAAATTTGCCTCCAATGGGCACCACAGAGGAAGGAATAAAAAGTTCCATACCCTGAAGTACCACATCAGCGACAGAATTCGCAACAACGTTGGGATCATACAGCGAAAAGCAAACTCGCCCCCAAGGGTAGGATGCAAAGAAAGACCGCACCCTATCCCAATCGGCTGACCTATAGTGCCAAACACGGCGGCAGCCTGCAGAATGCAACTGCGATTTCAGCTTGAGTGGCACGACACTCCGGACAAGATAATGGTCCGAGGAGCCTAAACAGGCGTCGACGGAAATCTGATATGCGTACGGGTGAGAGGTCAGCAGAAGGTCCAACAGTGAAGGTACATGATCCTCCACATCTGGACTCGGCAACTTTCGCCGAGGATCACGATCTCTGTGGAGGGGACCTGCTGTAGCAACGAATCTGTAGCCATTTGGACGTGGTCGAAGAGTCGGTCTGTTCCGGCATTACCGCTATACAGTCACCCGTAGACGCGCAGATGGTCATCTCTGTCTACGCGTAGCCAAAGGATGGACAGGTCCGAACCTTCAAGACTGCCGAGGCGTCGAGAACAGATGTCCTCTCTGACGTAAACGCAAACTCCAGCCCTAGGCACAAAGGAGTGTTCCAGTTTGTACCCCGGGTAGGAGAGATACGAGACATCAACCGGAGAGGACGCCTGCGTCTCGGTCAGAAAGAGCAGAGCCGGCCTCGTCATCTCGAGATGGTAGTGGACGGCGTTTAGGTTAGAGTGAAGTCCCCTGGTCCCCTGTGAAGAGAAAGAGAAGTGGCGGGGGTGGCCTTGGTTTTGTTGCTCCGTTTTCCCCGAGCAGTTGTAGTCTTAAGTGGAATTTTGCCCCCCCCCCCCCCAGAATACGCGGGGCAGTCTGAGCACCCACGCTCAGGAGTGGAGTAACTTGGTCGTGGATGATCAGCGAGGGATTCTCCAGGGGTGATGTTACCCCCCTGGGGTAGTTTAACAATTAATTCCGCTACCATGTCGTTGGGGGAGGGGGAATTCTGTGAGGTCGTGGTACCACCCCGGTTTGAGCCGGCCCATACGCGCAACAGCAAAGCTGTCGCGTGGCTCTACCACTGTTAAAAAGCTAAAAAGCTTTTGTTAAAACTAACCTTACCAGTCGAGCACAGACTCAAAGTTGCCAATAATTCTATGTTCCACAAAATACATTTCGGAGAGTATACGCAGGAATTGCATAAAACAATTATTTACTGTTCTTTTCACTATCAGACTACAAACTCAGCCAGTGTTTGGCTCTTCATTGTCTACTTATCATGCATTCAAATCAAACGGTTCTGTTGCTTTACTTGTAATTCGTACAGCAGAGGAGGGAAATAATTTACCAGCATCTGTCTCTTCATCTGATTATAACGCTGGTGCTTTCGAGATAAAGGTAAATAGGCTTTCGTTAGGCTAAGATAGTGCACTTTATCATCTTCGGTTGCATTGACACTTATCATTCGGTGATATTGTTGTCTATTACTGGCTTGAAATGGTTACCTTAAAAAACTAAGCAGTTGCCGTTTAATACTGAGTCATTTAATTTTTTTATTCTACAACTTTATTTCACTCAATTTATTGCTCTTACTAAAAGGTAAAACTTGACACGAAACTAGAACTCATACAAGATGCAACTTTTCGAAGCTAATACGAGTTCGGTCTACTTTGAATTGGTGCCGATACAAATCGCTCGTAAATTTTCAGTCTCATTTAAGTTCAAGAAGCTTTAGATTGCACAGGAAAATTACTTCTCGTTTTCCAAATATTAAAATGCAATACTTACTTACGAACGTATCTATTATTTATATTCTTATTATTTCTCTACCTGTATGAGTTTACTGCTGGATATGTGCCTTTCCCACTGTAAGAAGAGTTTTGCCTAACTTTGCCCATGTTTGGCAGGCACTTAGTTATAGTGGTATGATATGCTTCATATCTTTATACTACTTTTTTATTTATTACAAGTCATTGGTTGTCCACGATCTAACCTGGTGGTAAAAGGTGATGGAGGTCTACGAGTATATAGCAAACCGCAATGTCTTAGCGTAACAAAAGCCTATTTCTTGCCTTGAAGACGCCCAGATCGTAATTAGACGGAAAGACTGAGGCTGGCAGATTATCTCATTCTTTTGCTGGACGCATCACAAAAGACGAAATAAACGTTTTGGTTCGAATGATAAATATTCCATATCGAAAAAAGGGTTGAAGACCCACCGACCGCCTGGTTGTCCGATAGTGAACAGAGCAGGAAGAAATTAAGTCATAAGGCAGATTTCGCTAACGCTGTTTCTTCTACTACTAAGCAAGTACTAGCGACTAAATTCTAGTCCTGCTCAAGCCTCTGAAGACACAAGTTTGTGCTTTTACCGCTAAAAAGAACCTTTGCCGTATCTTCTCAGTTTTACTCCCCTTGTTGCTTCAGTCAGTAGTGATGTGCAGTTTCGTGGTCACTTGGAAGGGAAGACCAAATTGACCTCTAAAAATTTTGGCGTGCTTAACAGAGTGGGACAGTATTTCATGTCGGCACGTTTAAATGCAATTTTAAAAGCTTACAACAATTTTACTCGGGGCCGGGGCTCCCCAGCGTCAGCTCCTAGACTTGACTACATCCAGCGTAGAGCAGCTCGAATCGTCGACGACCGAGTCCTCTCCAATAGGCTCAATCTACTAGCACTGCGAAGAGATGTGACAATGATTTTGCATCTTCTATCGCATCAACCACGGGGAATGCTCTGAGAATTTATTCAGATTAATTCCAGCCGCCAAATTTCACAAACGCACATCGCGACTAAACTCAAGCTACCATTTATACCATATGAATGCCTGAAAGTCGACCACTGTACGTTTTATTAGGATTTTTCCTCCTTGTACGATCCCACTGTGGAATCGTTTACCACCGGTGATTTTTCCGGCCCGATATGACCTAGATACCTTCAAGAAAAGAGCTTAGTCTTTCCTAAGTGGCCGGCAACACACCTGCAAATCCACTGGTGTTGTATTTGTTCATAGGCAGCGATAGTCACTTACCATCAGGTGAGAAAAATCCCGCACCCCGCGCAAACCATGCGCTCTATAGAGTATCTAAAGGCTGATATACTCTGTCCGTGCTCGAGGCTTACAAGATTTTTTACAGTCCAGTTAGCTATTTATCAAAGCCATTTCATTATGTAGGTATTATAAAAGTTTACTAAGGCAAATACTAGAAATATCTTATGGTTGTCGATAAATAGATAGTATATAACTGCAATCGCGTATCCACCTTCTCCTTGCGAATCTTTTTTAACAGGTTAGACCGTACTCGTACTTCAGCCTTACTATAAGTCCACTTAAAAGCTTATGAAAAAGATGAAAGTAATGACCCGTACATCCCCCTGCTAGGCACAGGTTTTCTTTGAATACTGAACGAGTCTTAGATCAGGAAAGAGGCTGCTTTGTAAATTTGGTGTAATTTAATATAGTAGTTCTTTATACACTTCAACTGGAACACTACAGTGGATTTTCTTTTTAACTCCCGAAATAGTTTGGATGGTGAAAAATAGCGATTTTTTATATTTACGCGAACACTACATATTTAAGTAAAACTAGTTTCTAAGTATTTTATCACGTATATCAACTTTTTTATATTCATGTCACGGGGGGGCACTGAGGTGTTCGACGTCCCGATATCGTAGTTAACCGCGGTTACCCACAGATTAAAATTATCAATTTTGTCCCGATCTACAAAAATAGTTTTCCTTAGGGTTCAATTCACTCAATTATTACCCAACATTAGTAAAAAATGCAATAAATTATCATAAAAACTTTTTTTATTTACCCGAAATACGAATAGGTGAAAACGAATAGGATTGACTGAGTTGTTTTGACAATTGAAATTTTGTACGTGGTAGAGCCATGCTGCAGTTATCTTAGTAGTATAGTTGTAGCACGGATCGGTCGGCTCGACCAGGGACCATGACCAAAGACCATGTGCTCACAGAATACCAGCGTAAAATAGTAGCTTAGTGCTGCTGTTTTTCGTATTGTGAGTGTACAGAAACGGAGACTTTTTACAGGAAAAGAGGCATTCCATCTTAGTCCTCACGGGGGACAACGCATCTGAATTTTGATTCGTGATCGAGGATAGATGTAGATGTCTACAGGTCACATCAACCACTTACTACTATAAAATTCTATGAAAAATTATCAAACAAGTTTTTACAGTTTGTGTTAAGACTGGTTTGTTTTTGTTACAGAACTAAACGCAACTAAATCAACTGAAACTTCACCTGGCACACAAGAAGACCTGATCTACCAGAAAGACGTATCTTTTTCAGCAGAACTAGAAATAGCCCCGTCCAATAGAATTAATAAGAATATAGTAAGCGACAAACATATCGACGAATCAATCCAAAGACTAACTACACTGCCAACTCTTATGAAAAATGATACTAAAAAGAATTCAAACTACACGTACACAGGAGAGAGATCGAAAGAGATTGATGGGCTTAAAAGTTTGATTGAAGATGGTGTAAGCAAGGTTGATCTTAACATAATAACCGACGACAACGTAAGAGGGGCTATTTTAGAAGCGAGTGCATCAAAAGTTACGACTCTTGGTCCTAGTTTAGAGCAAAAGGTACGTTTAAGCTTTGAAGTTGTTGGAAGTAATCTTTATCCGATAATATATATATATATATATATATATATATATATATATATATATATATATATATATTCGATAATATTATAGATATTATAGATAGATTCTACAATGATAGGGGGTCATTGTAGAAGAGTGCTCGTCGCGACCCCTGCCAGCCCTTTTCAGGGCTGCAATTCTACACAGCTGCGCACCCATGCGAACGAGGGTTAGGGCGTCCCCCCAAGGCGACGCACACCAGCTCGTCCCCGTTGGTGTGGAATGCAGCGCGCAAAGCGGCGATGGGGACCGCCACCCGTCACGCACAGCCCGACACGGCGGAAGGTGGAGGACGGAGTGCAGAGTTGGCACGTGGAATGTTAGAGGAGGCATGAGAGATAAGACGAATGAGTTGATCGAAATAATGAAAGAAAGAGAATTAGATGTCGTGTGTATGTCGGAGACCAAACGGAAAGGCAGTGGTATTGAAGAGCTCCCTGGCGGGACGTTAGCTATATGGTCCGGAGTCCCGGAAAGCGAGAACGCCTGCCAAGGAGTGGGAGTGCTGTTGTCGTCCCGGTTGGTCGATCTTATGACTGAATACAAGGTTGTGAACTCAAGACTTCTCTGGGTTCGCTTCAAAATGGGACTGACGAAGTTATTCCTTTTGGCTGTTTATGCGCCGGTAGCTTCGTCGTCCAGGGCTGAGCTGGAGGAGTTTTGGGAGAATGTAAGAGAAGTTCTAGATTTGGTTAAGGGAAACGAAAGAACTGTTGTATGTGGTGATTTGAATGGATGGGTAGGCATCGCTCGACCAGGATACGAGTCGGTGCTTGGAAAGTTTGGAGATAAAAGGGTTAATGATGCTGGCAAGCTTATACTGGCTGTATGCAAGGAAAAGGGTCTTCTTGTGACAAACACTATGTTTAATCACAGGAAGATCCATATGTACACTAGAGAAAGAAAGAATGAGAGAAGTATGATTGATTTGTTCCTGGTGGATGACCGACTGCGAAAACAGGTGATGGATACACGAGTGTTCAGGGGTGCTGACCTGGGAACGGATCATTATCTAGTAATTACTAGATTTAGGGGTTTGTTCGCGGGTTGGCGCCACCGGACGGCAGTAACAGAACCACAGTCGGTCTGTCGCATCCGAAGCTGGAAGCTTCAGGAAGCGGATACTAGGGACAAATATCACACGAGGGTAGCCGAAAAGCTTGACACCATCGATGGCAGGAAAGAATGTGTGGAGAGAATATGGCAGAACCTTAGGGATGGAATGGTAAGTGCAGCGGAAGAAGTATGTGGTACGACAAAAAGAGGTAGTAGTAAAAGAAGAGATGCATGGTGGAATGACGAAGTGAAAGAAGCTGTAAAAAAGAAGAAAAAAGCATGGTTAGACTACTTAGCCTCTAGTAACGATGAGCATATGAGAGAGAAGATGAAAGAAACATATAAGCTGCAGAAAGTTCATGCGAAAACATTGATTGAGGAAGTACGTGAAAGGTGTAGAATAGAAGCGGACGAGAGGTTGTCGCACAACTTTAGGGAAAACTCCAAACTCTTCTGGAAAGAGGTTGGAAGGTCCCGGAGTGGTGCGACAGCTTTAAGAATGAACAAAGTGCTTTCGAGAACCAATGACGTCCTCTCAGAAAAATCGGACGTCATGCAGCGATGGAGTGAATTTTATAGAGAATTGTATGCGTGTCATGATCTTAGTGAAGGATCCGGGGGTGACGCCGTGACTGGCACGCCAGACACGGACCTCGATGACACTGAGGTCATCAGCATGAAAGAGATTGAACGTGCGATTCGAAGTTTGAAATGTGGTAAGGCTGCGGGACTAGACAGAGTTACTGCTGAAATGGTCAAGTACGGTGGGCCTCGCGTCTGGGACAGCTTTCTTCTGCTGTGCAATTTGTGCTGGCGGACGGGAGATGTCCCGGATGATTGGCGATCCGCGGTCATTGTGCCTTTATATAAAGGTAAAGGTTCACATTTTGACTGCGGGAGCTATCGGGCGATCAGCTTGACCAGTTTAGCAAGTAAAGTTTATTCGAAGGTTTTGACACGCAGGATGCAAGAGAAATCGGAAAGATTCTTATGGGAGGCACAATGCGGATTTAGACCTGGAAGAGGATGCACGGATCAAATGTTTTCTCTCCGCATGATCACGGAGAAGCTTCTGAGTGTTAACCAGAGGATTTTCTGTGCTTTTGTGGATCTGGAGAAAGCATTTGATAAGGTTATAAAGAAGAAAATGTGGGAACTGTTGCCGGGATATGGTGTGGATGGTCGATTGTTAAGGGCTGTGCAGTCACTCTACTATGACTGTAAAGCCTGTGTGCGGGTAGGGCATGACCTGTCACCCATGTTTAGCGTCCAAGCGGGCGTAAAACAGGGTTGTGTCATGTCTTCCTGGCTGTTCATACTGTATCTCGACAGCTGTTTACAGAAGCTGAAAGATAGCTGTTTGGGTGTGAAATTGGGTGACATAAAAGTTAATTGTCTGCTGTATGCTGATGATGCAGTGCTTATTGCACCATCAGAAGCAGAACTGCAGGCATTAGTCACGTGTATGAAAGAGGAATGTGAAATTAAAGGTCTCCGTTTGAATGCTAATAAAACTAAGGTTCTGGTATTTGAAAAGGACGAAGAGAGAACGAAATGTGAAATATGGGTAAATCAGGAATGTCTAGAACAGGTAAATGAAATTGTATACTTGGGGAGTGCTTTCAGCCGGGATGGAAGATGTGATTTAGATGTGGATAGGCGTGTCGCTGCCGGAAACAAAGTCAATGGTGCCCTGAATGCATTAATAAAAAGGCAAGGCGTGGTGAAGAGTGCACGCCTTGCAATACATAACGCAGTGTTGGTACCGACTTTGTTATATGGCAGCGAAACCTGGGTATGCCAGAAGAAGCATAAAAGCAAGTTGAATGCAGTGGAGATGCGATCTCTTCGTAAAATGTGTGGCGTTACCATAGCCGACCGAAAGCGAAACGAAGAGATTCGCAATATGGCAGGATTGAAAGATGACCTTATCACAAAAATTGATAGGGGCGTACTCCAATGGTTTGGACACGTTGAACGAATGAGTGAAGACCGAATGGTGAAGAAAATATATAGAGCGAAAGTAAATATTAAAAGGTGTCGAGGTAGACCGAGACTAACTTTCGAAGACCATGTGAGCAAATTGCTCGAAGAGGGGAGGGTCAAGAGTACTCGGATACCTAGACGTGCATGTATGAAGAAGTTAATGAACCTGAAAGAAGCGAAAGAGGTATGTAAGGATCGTGACACTTGGCGATCTGTTCTCTCTGGCTACCCCGTTAGGGATTGTGCGTGACGATAAGTAAGTAAGTAAGTAAGATAATATTATAGTATTATAGTAATATTATAATATTATAGATATTTCATATTATATTAACAGTAATAATTCTAAAAGGCTTTTACCATCATCATCAGTCAACAGCTGTACATTGCCCTCTCCCAATGCTACTTAACTTCCCTCTCTGTGGTGAACGTATCAAGTTGCTACCAGCCTCCATATAGCCAGCGCGCTTAACCAACAAAATGTGAGACGCATTATGTTTGCCTACGCGCGGTCTCTACTCCACTCTCACAGTTTTCACATCTGCGACGTACGTGACAACCTTTCCAAATTTCCTTGTCTATTTTTTTCTCTTTCCATATTAGTTTGTGAAATATTACGTCACTATTTTATATATGCATCTCATTGGGAGGAGCTCATACTAATAACATTGCTAAGTATACTCTGTTGAAATCTCACTGGTAATTTTATATTTTCGCGGTCCCCTCGTTTTTTGGCCCTAGAAAATCGAAAAACCATCCGAATTCAATGAACTTTTTTTTTAAATCTTCGTTGTTATGTCGGATTCATGAAAACAAATATGGAAAATATCTCACCTGAAGATTTCATATAGTTTTATGACTTTAAATGTGATCATAAACGCACTTCTTCGAATAACTTTTTTGCAAAGCTTTAAACGAAGTTTATATATTTTTTGTTAATCTACACAAAATTTAAAAAAAAACATTGAAAATGTGTTTATTAAGTTTTTATTTCACTTAAGATTTTTATATGGTTTTCTGACTTTAAATATTATCATAAACTCTCTAGAAAATCGAAATAATTATAAAAGTTAATATTTTGGTGTTTTATTGAGGGTAAAATCGAACAAAGCGAGCTTGGTACTTGGGGCATCCCGACTCGCACAGGTTAGGTTAGAAGGAGGTGGCGGGTTTGAGTGAGCGAGCGAAACAAGTGCTTTAATTATCAGTATAAAAATACTATCATTTATGTGGTAGAATACAATATTTATTTATTTATTATTATTAAAGAAATTCGTGCAAAATTATTCCCTAACCATTCCAAAATATCAAAAATGCACAACGTTAATATTCAAGTTTTCATTTCTGCCGGCACTCCTGGAGTGACCCGTCGTTATTTTTATTCCCGTAATTTTATTCCTTTATCCATCGTAATGACAAAGATTAAAAAAATTAATCAAAATCGGATGATTTTAAGATTTTCTAGAGCTAAAAAAGGAGGGGACCGCGATAGCATAAAATTACCATCTCACTGGTTATATTTTAGTTTTAATTTGAATGTTATCCAGATTTTTATTCTAAGTACTATCAAGTGTAAAGAGGCTGCATCTAAAAACTCTCTCTAGGTACTAAGACAATACTGAACAAAGTCAGAGGTTTAAAGCCAAACAAATTAGAAGATTAACTTAAAATATATCTTGGGTTTGCACAAGACAATTGTACAAAAAATATTATTTATATAAAAATTATACGAGTGTAATGCATCTATTGGCAGTATGATATGTAATATAACTATTCATTTCGTGAATTATTCATAAAACTGCCACACAATGAGCTCTTCTCCAGTTCTATACAAAAGTTGTATAACGATAAAACAATTCATGGGTCAATGCACTAGTAATGTTTCTTCCTTTGCCAGACGGATTAATAAAATGGGACCTAATAAAACTTCCGCAGAACTATTTTAAAAGAATGTTTCTGACAACAAAAATTATAAACATACCTTCTGTGTACTAAATATCGGGAATTTGTCAATAAAACAAAAAATACAAATTATTCATCTAAATTTATTTTATCGCCTTTAAAGTAGGCCCCATCGCTTGCAATACAACATCTCCAACGCTTCACCCAGTCTTCCATACATTTTTCATAGGCTATTTGCGGTATGGCCTTTAGCTCATTCAGCGCATTTTTTGTTATGGCTTTTATCGACTTAAAACGTTTTCCTCGAAGTGGTAATTTTAACTTGGGAAATAAAAAAAAGTCAGATGAAGCCATATTAGGTGAATACGGTGCTTGATCGAGAACTTTTGTTGAATTTTTCGCTAAAAACTCTTTCACTATAATGGCTGTGTGTGATGGTGCATTATCGTGGTGCAGCATCCATGAGTTGTGTTGCCACAAATCTGGACGTTTTCGGCGGATACTCTCACGCAAACGCTTCATGACGCCTAAATAATATTCTTTATTCACTGTTTCTCCCTTTGGAAGGAATTCGGAGTGAACCACACCACGGTAGTCAAAAAAAACTGTCAGCATCACCTTGATTTTGGAGCGACTTTGCCGCGGTTTTTTGGGTTTCGGCTCGTTTTCGAGACGCCATTCTGAAGACTGTTGGCTTGTTTGCATGTCGTACTCATAAACCCATGTCTCGTCGCCAGTTATCATACGTTTCATAAAGGTCGGATCCATAGAAGCTCGGGAAACCATGTCTTCAGCGACATGCTTTCGCTGCGCTCTTTGAACAAAATTGAGCTCTTTTGGAACTAGTCGAGCGGCGACGCGTTTCATGCCTAAAATGTCAATGAGAATGTTGTGGACGGACTTAAAAATATGTTCACCTCACTAGCCAACTCTCTCAGACTCATACGTCGATTTTCGAGCACTAGCTTCTTGATTTTGTCGATGTTTTCTTTGGTCGTAGCGGTTGAAGGTCTACCAGAACGAGGCAAGTCTACTACTACTTCTCGGCCTTCTTTAAAAGCCTTATACCATTCATAAGCCCTTGTTTTCGATATACACGATTTGCCGTACGTATTTCGCAACATTTTTAGTGATTCACCACATGAAATATCATTCGAAACACAAAATTTAAGGCACACTCTTTGTTCAACAATACTTTCCATTGTAAAAATCGTCGACAACTCAAAACTATGACCAACAAAAAGTGTAGTTTAAAACAAATTAAATGACTGATCACGCTCAAACGTTGCGCGCTAAATCAGTACAGTGCTACCAACATGTAGTAAAAAAATTAGAACGACCTCTTTTACGCGGGTCTTTTTATTGACATATTCCCGATACTTTTTACACAGAGTAGTATATACATCCTTCTATAAGAGAATGTTACTATGAGTATCTGAAATAGATATTTATTTGTAAAAAAATCTCGTATATAATATATTACATACTTCTAAAAGATAATTAGATAATTACACACATTATTATTGTAAGAAATATTTCATTCAATCATCCATTAAAACTTATTAAAGTCCTCTGTTAAACATAGGCCTACTTATAGATTGCCTAATAAGAATGATATTTGCCATAGTTGTAATGTTGCTGTATGTGCTCCTGGTAGATTATCTTCCATACATCCATCCATTACAACCTATTAAAGTCCACTGTTGAACCATAGGCCTCCCCATAGATTGCCGCATTCGGTATATATTTGCCATAGTTGTAATGTTACTGTTGAATTAATAAATCCACCTCTCAGTGTGTCATGTACTCCTGGTAGATTATCTTCCATACATCCATCCATTAGAACCTATTAAAGTCCACTGCTGAACGTAGGCTTCCCCATAGATTGTCGCATAGGGTAGATATTTGCCATAGTTGTAATGTTACTGTTGAATTAATAATTTCACCTCTCAGTGTGTCATGTGCTCCTGGTAGATTATCTTCCATACATCCATCCATTACAACCTATTAAAGTCCACTGCTGAACATAGGCCTCCCCATAGATTGTCGCATAGGGTAGATATTTGCCATAGTTGTAATGTTACTGTTGAATTAATAATTTCACCTCTCAGTGTGTCATGTGCTCCTGGTAGATTATCTTCCATACATCCATCCATTACAACCTATTAAAGTCCACTGCTGAACATAGGCCTCCCCATAGATTGTCGCATAGGGTAGATATTTGCCATAGTTGTAATGTTACTGTTGAATTAATAATTTCACCTCTCAGTGTGTCATGTGCTCCTGGTAGATTATCTTCCATACATCCATCCATTAGAACCTATTAAAGTCAACTACTGAACATAGGCCTCCCCATAGATTGTCGCATAGGGTAGATATTTGCCATAGTTGTAATGTTACTGTTGAATTAATAATTTCACCTCTCCGTGTGTCATGTGCTCCTGGTAGATTATCTTCCATACATCCATCCATTACAACCTATTAAAGTCAACTGCTGAACGTAGGCCTCCCCATAGATTGTCGCATAGGGTAGATATTTGCCATAGTTGTAATGTTACTGTTGAATTAATAATTTCACCTCTTAGTGTGTCATGTGCTCCTGGTAGATTATCTTCCATACATCCACCCATTACAACCTATTAAAGTCAACTACTGAACATAGGCCTCCCCATAGATTGTCGCATAGGGTAGATAGATATTTGCCATAGTTGTAATGTTACTGTTGAATTAATAATTTCACCTCTCAGTGTGTCATGTGCTCCTGGTAGATTACCTTCCATACATCCATCCATTACAACCTATTAAAGTCCACTGCTGAACATAGGCCTCCCTATAGATTGTCGCATAGGGTAGTTATTCGCCATAGTTGTAACGTTTACTGTTGATTTAATAATTTCACCTCTCAGTGAGTCATGTGCTCCTGGTAGATTAACTTCTACATATCCATCATTACAACCTCTTAGTCCACTGCTGAACAAAGGCCCCCATAGATTGTCTCATAAGCGGGATATTTACCATAATTGTCATGCTTAGCATGCGAAATATATATGTGAAATATATAAATATGTAAAATAGCAGCTTAATGTTCTTCTACATTCACCATATGGTGCTTCACATGGTGAATGTAGAAAACCGGAGATCCTTTTTAAAACGAGGTATTCTATCTTAGTCCTTAGTGGCGACAACGCATCTGCATTTTGATTGGTTGGGTTTGATAAATGTAGAGGTCTATTGGGCACAGCATCTACTTACCATCGGATGGACTGTGTGCTCGTTTGTCGCTCTTATTGTATTTAAAAAAAACAATGTATAACACCATATCTGATTATTAAAACTACTTTTACGGATTTTATCGCGTTTATTTTTACTTTTATTTTTAATTCCCGACGTTTTTTTAATTATTGTTTATGGTCCGATCTATGCATTAAAAAAGCTGAAGGTACTCCGGGTTTAACAATGACATCGGGACGTCAGTCATCTCAGTCCCCCGTGACCATGGGTGCTGGAAAGCGCCCGAAACGTCGAGAATTAAAAAAAAAGTAATTAAAGGTAAAAATAAACGCGATGAAATCCGTAAAAGTAGTTTTAATCATGTGTAGTGTTCGCGTAAATATAAGAAATCACCATATCTGATCTTGAAAATGTAGCTACAGTTCATAAGCGGCAGTGATTACTTACTTTTCAATCAAACCGTATGTTCGTTTACCTTCTCTTCTTAAAAAAAAACTGATTACTCTGTCATACGGTAGGATTTTGGGTTGCTCTTCCTGCTGCTGTTTTCTGCCAATGATCTCGAATATTTAGGGTTTCTTTTTGAGTCTTTATGAACCTGATACCATTCCACTATCTGGCTAATGACATAAAGTGAGCATGGCGATAACTTCGATGGGCTTTTAGGTCATTTACAGAAAAACATAGTTGGATGGATCCTACAATAAATAAAAACTCTTAATAGAAAAGTGTTGCAGTCAGTATTATCGTCATATATGCTTATATTTACATTACCACATTTGTTAGTAATCGAATTAGAAACAGGTAAAATCATCTTCCCGACAACAAAATAAAATAAAATAAAAAATCTGCAGTTACCAACATGCGTCTCGGTCTTTTGGTTAACCATTATTAATTTTCATTTCACCTCAGCAATTTAGCAATTCTTTAATTAGATTATAACTATGCCATTTCTTTCACGTAGTACACGGCTCGCGGACATACATGATCAAGACAATATAATATAATATATATATATATATATATATATATATATATATATATATATATATATATATATATATATATATATATATATATATATATATATATATATATATATATATAATCGGAATCTCGGAAACGGCTCCAACGATTTTCATAAAATTTTGTGTGCAGGGAGTTTCGGGGGCAACAAATCGATCTAGCTAGGATTTATTTTTAGAAAATGTCTTTTTATCCGTGTTTTTAGGCAAAGAAAAACTGCTACAATATCGTTAGAATAAGAAGGTAAATTTTGACAGTTTATTAGTGATTACAAATAGCTTAATTGGTATAGGGCGGTCACAAAAATCGTAATACCATGGTTCGAGCCCAGACCGACCGACCGACTTTTTTTAATTTTTTTTTAATTTAAATTAAAATAATTGCACTCATGATTTTTTATTCAAATAACCAGTTCCGTTTTTTCTGTTATGTCGCTAAGATTAAAAAATATTATTTATATTTCATCGGTATGTAATTTGTATCTAAATATAATTTTCAGCGAAAAATAGCGAGCAAAGCTCGGTCAACCGGGTACTACGAATATTATACATGATCAAGAGTATGGATAATATTCGTATACAATTCATTAGCATTATCAGCAATACATCAAAACTTATTTCGCATTTAATCGTGTTTGAACAAACTTAAAAAATGTATCGATCATTAGGTTTTCCAAACTCTCATCTGATCGGGCTGATCGAGTTAGCAACTGCGTATGAGATAATCTATGAAGAGGCCTATGTTCAGCGGTGATCATCCTATGAAAATACTACAAAAAAATCCAAATTAAATTCAATTATATAACGGATGCCCACCACAAATTCAAATTAAATTAAATTATTATATGGATATCTACTACAAATTCAAATTAAATTGAATTACATTATCGATACCTACTACAAATAAAGTCAATTATAATGTAGATATCTAATACAAATCCAAATTAAATTAAATTCTACTATAGATACCTACTAGAAATTTAATTACAACCCGGTAGTTTAAGTTTATGCTTACTACAGGTGCCAGGAGCGACATTGTCGCCGCCGTGGACAGCCGCAGTGGACAACTGTAACTGCGACTCTTGCAACGGCGCACGTTGCTCGTGTCCGTTAACAAGCAAATGCAAATCAGGTCAGTTAAACAATATTCAAATGCTTGGCTAAGGTTTTACAGGAAATGGAAACCTAAAATGTATGGCATGTGGTGGTACCGTAAGAAAACCCATTACTCCAAATCTTACCGTGGGTGTCGTAAGAAGCAACTTGAGAAATACCAGGGAAACATGGCTTCCGATAGATAGCGGTATAACCATCTTGTTTACACCAGACGGATGCTTTCTAGTAGCGGTGTAAGTATACCATCTACCATTCCATTTCATTCAGTCAAGTTTATTATGTGAAGAAATTCTTTTTTTACATTAAAAGCTTTAACACCTACTTTCCACATTAATAAAATTTAAATATACCACTGAAAACCAAGACCAATAATTATTAAAATCGATTTAGCCGTTTTCGAGAAATCGTTAAACACACATAATAAACTTACGCGTTGTATGTAATCTTCTCATTTTTGGAGGATGATTAAAAACTCGACTTTATTGGACAGCTTCACTGAGTTTAAATTAATGTATACCTAAAAATTGTTGTCAGTTAACCGTGTAGTGGTGGCATAAGAGACTTTACTACTCCATAGTAACCCGAGTTTGTCATAAAAGGGGACTAAAGGGAAACTCAAAACAGGAAATGGACAGGAACATCTTTCTGATAATAACTCAGTATGCCTATGCCTATGCCAGCCTGCTAAGCTTCACATCTATGCGCTATGTTCATCAGTGATTTTTAATGGGCTAAAATGATGTTGAAGAATGATTACGCTAGATGTAAAAATACCCAGACCAATAATTGGTTGCATCGCCAAAAGTACGACACATCTGGCGCTGCTATCGTAATACGTGAAGCATTACAATTTTTTATAGCATTGGATGAAAAACGGGCACATAGTCCACCTGATGGTAAGTGGATGCTGTGGCCCATAGACATCCACATTTGCCCTCAATCAAGAATCAAAATGCAAATGCATTGTTACTCCTGAGGACTTAGATGGCATGCCTCGATTCTAGTAAAAAAGGTCTCCGAATCTCTACACTCGCCATACGAAACACAGCAGCATTACGCTGATATTTTACGCTGGTATTCTTTGAGAGCGTGGTCCTGTCCCGGTCGAGCCGACCGCTAAAACCATAATATAGCTGTAGCGTGGCTCTTCCACGAAAATATTTACTACAGTGGGAGAGGCTTATTCCTGAACAAGTACGGGCTGATGAACAATTAAAATTTTATTAAACATATATTAAAATAAAATAAAATTAAACATATATTTAATTACGCTTATTTTTCATAAGCGTAAGTAATTAAAGTATTATAACACTACAATTATATTTTCGCAGCGAGTTTTAATTTTGAAAATGCTACTGTAGTAAATCGCTCAGGATTACGCCACCGTCATATATGCTTACAATACCACGTGGAAATAGTGTCCAAATAAACGTCAGATTTCCGCGAAAATCAATTCATGAGTACCGCAAATTTTGTTCATCAATTAAACAGTGGAAAGGCTTTAAGCGAAATCCTATAAGTGAATAGCGTATCTGTGTGTACTGGATGGCACCACTTGGTTATTACGTCGCGGTACGGTTTGTGTTAACAGAAAAATATTAATGGGAATGAGCTTACAGGTATTCTGAGTAAGACGTTTTATCTGGTACTTATTTTTGACATCCTTTCTTTTTGTGAAAATATTACTTATATTTAGCAGTGGGTAACGGATGACGATTAGCGATGGGTAACTAGCCAAAATTGCAATAACCTAGCTAGGCAGTTACTAATTTGCAGGAACATAAAACGTTATAAATATAGGGATGAGTCGTACTAGGTAAATTTTGTACTAGGTTCACCTAGTCCAATTCCGTATAAATACTCTACCCAAATACCTGTTCCACCTAGTCCATAAAGTATCAAGTACGAATAAAGTTTAGTATTGTTGGAATAGGATACAGATCGAGCACTCACAGCGGGGATAGTCGGCAGTGCGCTCCCCCCATCATCGAGAGTCGGGTTGGATGCAAAGAGAGAGCTTAGCAGATCGGCTT
Source organism: Parnassius smintheus behrii (assembly GCA_036936625.1). Taxonomy (NCBI): domain Eukaryota; kingdom Metazoa; phylum Arthropoda; class Insecta; order Lepidoptera; family Papilionidae; genus Parnassius; species Parnassius smintheus. Next base: position 36,019,336 of record JAUPFT010000022.1, read on the forward strand.
TTTTCTTTACGGAATAGGCCAGTGAGCCGTCCTGCTTGTGAAGAGATTGCAGATAGCTGACAGAAGTTCGCTTGGACAGCCTTGGCGAGAGACCAGAATGCATGTGTTTCTGAAGGAAGTCGAACTAGTTTTTCGCTAATTCTGCCGATGTGCTCTGACTTATTGCATGCCTTAAGCGCAAAGCGCGTGGGTGTGTCCTACCAGCACCTAAAAATCTAGAATCCTACATTTTGTCGCATGAAATTGTATCTTACAGAAACGAACATGAAATCGTATCTTACAGAAACGAACACGAAAAACTAATCCTGTTCCATTAGTTTTTCGAGTAGCTTATATTAGCGTGGCGTAGAAAATAACTAAAATTATGACATTAAAATTATCACACAAATTAGTTTTGGTTCCTGTAGACCCCACCTCATCCGCCGTGCGTCGGACCGCCCGCCCTGCCGTCGCACCATTCGCCCTATGTGTAACTTTAGCGGTACGGCACGGTATGCCCTATATGTAACTTTAGCGCACGTCAGAATAGCTCGCAGTTGGTAGATTTTTTCCTACTTACTTGACACTTATCGTCATATTTTATACAATTCACACAATAGCCTTATAAATTGTATCCCATGTATTATTCTGATGTATAATCTATATTATTGTTGTTTTATTAAAATTCATTCAGTAGTTTATTTACGTGAAAGAATAACAAACATCCATCTATCCATCCATCCATACTTACAAACTTTCGCGTTTATAATATCCTATTAATATTATACTGTATTAACTTATACTGTATCAAACTGTACTATATTTAGATACTGTAGTATATTTAGGTTGTATTTGTAAGTATATATAAATATTACTTATCCTATAATCAAATAAACAAAAATAAAACAATTGTAATTCAACTGAAATTAAAATGGAAAGTAATCTATATTTATACTTAAATTATACTTACTAAAAATGATAATTATGCCTACCTACTGTACTAAATAATAAATCTCTTCGAGAATCGAATTAGCTATAAGAAAGGACGCAAACTGAACATAACCGTCAACGATGTCTGCCCTCTTATTTTTATAATCACAGATCTCCAATTTATTTTCATAATCACAGATTTTTATTACAATATATATGTAATGCTAAAAGTACGTAGGATTTATATACAACATGTAACAAAAACCCTGTGGTTCTCGTAAAGTGTGTTATCAGAACCAGTTTTCTAACGTATAGAATTTATTTTTCAGAAAACTCGACCTGTAAAAAATTTAATTTAATTAAAATAATTTTTATTTGCTAATCAAGTATATGTGGTTTTATTACCTCTAACTGACAGGAGCATCGGTAAAGTGGGGTCCGTGACAATCCTCTTATTCTCTGGACACTGCAGAGGTAATAAAATCACATATAAATTGAAAATTATGTTTTAAATATTTTTTTTAAATTAAAATTTAATTTTTAATGATCGAGTTTTTTGGAAAAGTTATTTTTCTACGTTTGTATACTGATTCGGATGACTGAAACCACGGGGTTTTTGTTAAATGTTATATAAATACACTTATGCGTCTTGGACTTTATGGAGTGACCTGAAGGTGTACTTCGGTGAATGCTGAATTAAAATGCTGGTTATGTCTAGATGAACAACTTCTTGAAAACGGAATAAAGTTGATGAGAAAAAATTTCTATTAAAAAAGACTAGTTTTTACGATAATCTCGGAGTAAATACAAATACCTAAGAATTAAAGTAGTATTAAGGTTGATTTCTGATCGTTTTAAGATAATTCGGTTAAAGTATTTTCAATTAATTATAATAAAAAATAGATCTTTATATTAAAAATATAGTAAAATAAAAAAAAACCATTGTTGATTGAAATTTTTTCCTATATTTTTTCACGATCATAATATTAGCATTATGAGTCGTGCACTTTTAGATTTTCTAAGTTTTTTGTTTATTGGCTTTTGACATAAAGTTATCGGAAAATTATAATGTAATATAGTAATAAGGTTATTTGTGAAAACTTGTGTGTATTTAACAAGAATTACCAACATTTAATCACAAACACAATTTCTAACATATTAAAAATCCGAAATTAGCCGTCGGCAAGTACGCAGACATTGTTATTCTCCATTGTTATTTCTCCAGGGATAGTATATAATCTTTCATTTCTTGCGACCGAATCATTCCAGTGCATTCCGTCACGCGTACTGGTGCATTCGGATCGATCGTTCAAATGGATCTTTTCAGGCTCCAGTACTCTATGAGTCTGTGAGATCCATTGGGAACCGAAAATTTTCTATTTGAAATAGCGCCATCTACTACATGCTATACGTAATAAAGTCATTTTATCGAACTAAAACTTATTGACTTTCATGGTGGTAAGGACGATCGACGCTAGATGGCATAAACACAAAAACCTCAAGTTATCATATATTTTAAATATTTAATAAATTTGTTTATTCTTAAATTTCATTCCTAACAATACACAATTTCACCTTATTTTACATGTCTGAAAATAGGAATTGTAACATTTATTTGCTACACAATTAAACTTTTACCTATCTTAAACTTACATATATAAGGTGGTTGAAAATTATCATATTAAATAAATCAGTACCCGGTTGACCGAGCTTTGTTCGGTATTTTTCGCTCGGTTTTTTTTTTAATTCGTGTGTTTTGGAAATTATATTTAGATACAAATTACGTACTGATGAAATATAAATAATATTTTTTGATCTTAGCGACATAACAGAAAAAACGGAACTGGTTATTTGAATAAAAAATCATGAGTGCAATTATTTTAACTTAAATTTTCGTGTTTTTAAAAAATACTAAAAAAGGGCTCAAAAAAATAGATTTTCTTAAAAAAGAAAGGAACTTGAAAAAAAAATTAAAAAAAGTCGGTCGGTCGGTCTGCGCTCGAACCGGGGTTTTACAATTCTGTGACCGCCCATTATACCAATTAAGCTACTTATAATCATTAACAGTCTGTCAAAATTTACCTTCTTATTCTAACGATATTGTAGCAGTTTTTCATTACCTAAAAACACGGACAAAAATACATTTTCTGAAAATAAATCCTAGCCAGATCGATTTATTATCCCCGAAACTCCCTGGACACTAAATTTTATGAAAATCGTTGGAGCCGTTTCCGAGATCCCGATTATATATATATACAAGAATTGCTCGTTTAATAGTATAGGATTTGTCGTGAAATCTTTTGAAATGTTATTTTTAGTAAACTTTACGAAATTATATTTTTAACTCATAGATGTAACAAATAAATATAATAAAATTTTAAAATAATAAATAAAATTTAGGTAACAATATTAAAATAAAAAACCCTTAAATAATAAATACTCCTGATACTCTGCAGTCTGCATTGTTTATTCGATTCGCCTGTTTATTCAGATCATTCGGGATTCGGTCGGTTTGCGGCTCATTCATATAAGCTTTTAATACTGAACGAATACAGTGTGAATTCAGTTATAGCGTCGATTTTTTTTCCAACGAAAGTTACTCAGTACCTCGGGCATAACTAAAACTGTCAACGCCAGCGGAACAAAATGTTTAACGGCTTGCGTTTAGAAACATTTTTTGTGCTTTACATATTAGATTTATTAGCTTTTTGTGTTTTGTGTATGTTACAAAACGGTTGAATCTTCTGCTATCGATCGTGTGACGAACGGCCTCACAATCTAAAATTTGTTTGGCGAGTGTTAATCAATATTACGAAAACGTCTCGCAAAAGCGACTGTCGCTTAAGTATCGCAATCTGTGTTGCGGACTTTGCGTATCGCCGCAAGCACAGAGTTTTGTGGTACGAGGCTCGCAGCTGTTGTCAAGCGCAAGGTGGGGCGGGAGAGCCAACGAGGTAGTTTTTTTATTATCTATCAGCAAAAATATTTTGCGGGTTTAAGAATCCTACTTTTTATCAACTGTCGGCGAACATATCCAATGGCAAGTCACATTCAGACTGCGGAAACTTCCATCCAATTCTAAATAATGAATCCGTAGGTTTACCTCTGATAATCGAAGCAGAGAGACTTACGCATAAAAAAGTTCTTACCCAGTTAAAGTGTGCCATGGATCTCAATTTGCATCTTTAATCGGAGCCTTAAATTTTATAAGCTTAAAGTTTGACGATATTAGTCTTTTGGGACATCTTAGGGATAGGGATAGGATAAGTTCAAGTGAACAACAAGTTAGTATGTCGTCTAAATTATTTTACATTAAATACTTTTATACCTATTTTCAATCATTAAAATTGGTTTACTCATTTCCGAGAAATCAATGAACATATATAAAAACTTACCCTTCGAATATAGTACCTTCTTGTTTTTGGAAGTCGGTTAAAACTAGTTTTTACCGGCTTATTTCACTGGGTCTAATCAAAAGAAAACTTCACTACTTACTCAGCTGTCCCTATGTAATCCCGTCTGCACCAATTAAATCATAAATTGCCATTTTAAGTGCTCGTTGGTGAAGAAAATATCTTGAGAAAATAAAAAAAACATATATTTCGAAGGCATATGAAATCCTCTAACACGCAGTTGAACACCGCTATGAGGATTTCTTTGCCCAGAACACTAAGCGTAAAGAGGAGGCCTGAGTCCCATCAGTGGGATGTATTTAGGCTGTACTTTAATTTTATCCTTATTGATTTCAACCATCATCCATTAGAGTCTGTAAAAGTCCACCAATGAACATGAGTCTATTTATATTTTTTTTCTCAATTGATCATAGAATCAACAGCACGTTATAAATATTAACAGACGTTCTCAGATCCATAATGCCAGCAACAGATTCTTACTTTTTAAAAATGTACATACCATCGCTTGTTATAGTTTACAATTGATAATTACAATTAACAATATTACAAATTAATAATATTAATTATAAAGTGCTTGAATATATTAAAGTTATTTCAAAAATAAGTTTAACAAAAAAGAAAGAGACAATAAGCAGAGACAAAACTGTCTGACAATAAAAAAAATAAACACTCACGCCTGTCACCCAGAGGGGTAGGCAGAGACTACAGACTTCCATTTGGCACGATCCTGACACACCTCTCTCGCCTCCTTCACATCCATACACCTACGCATACATGCTCGTCGGTTAAGGGTACTCCTAATTTGGCCCGTTTTTAATAAATTGCCAATTTTGTCGATAAATTTTCGCCTAGGACGTCCCTTTCCGACTCTGCCATTCACTTCTGCAACATAAATTTTATTTGTCAGTCTTTCCTCATCCATTCTTTCCACATGACCAAACCACCGAAGTATTCCTTTCTTAATCCTGGTCATAACATCATCTTGCAAACCACACTCTTCTCTTATTACACAATTTCTTACCCTGTCATTCAGATTCAGCCCTAATATACTCCTCAACGACCGCATTTCTACTGCGTTTATTCTTCTCTCGTGCTTCTTCTGCCACACCCAACTTTCACTACCATACGTTAAAGTAGGGACCAACACAGCATTGTGAATTGCCATACGTGCCTTTTTCGACACATTTTGACTCTTCACAATAGAGTGTAGGGCCCCATTTACTCTATTTCCCGCATTCACTCGTCGTTCCATATCCTTGTCATATCTCCCATCCTCTCATCGATCTCCTCGATCTCGATCAACTCCCCGTCTATTCTTATTTCACAAATCGTTTTACTTTCTTCTCTTTCAAAAACCATAACCTTGCGTTCACTTTTTACAAAAGGCATTTGACGGTTAACTCACCCATTCTTAATCCGCATTCTTCAACTTTCAAATTTTGCAAACAACTGTCCATAAATAGGTTGAACAGCCACGGGGAAGCCACACAGCCCTGTCTGACACCTTTATGGATGTCAAACCAGACAATAAAAGGTCAATAAATGACAATAAAATGTAAATGACAATGTCTGACAATATAATAATAAATAACACAAATGAAATTTACATCACAGATAATGTACACATTTGCGTGCGCATATCTTCCATAGATTGTCTCATAGCGAGGGGGGGGGGTCCATAGTTGCAACGCTTGGTATGCAGCCGCAGCTTTTTATTAATTTTATTAATTGTAGTTGTCATCAGGAAAATACTGCTCCCCATAGGCTGTTTCAGTTCCCTCGGTCAAAGTGACAGTAGCCTGCCTAATGGCAAGATGCAGACCGCGAACTCAAAAGGTCGTGGGGTCGAATCCACCTTTCGACTACTGTTGTGAACCACTCCTAACATAAGCGTTTTAAGTATACCAGGAGTGGTTGAAGGGAATATTAGTGATGTTGACAGAATTGCTAATATTTTTAATAAAAAAATATGAAATCCGTGTTGATGTCACTTATTTTCATTACTACGTTTGTAGTAATGAAAATAAGTGACATCAACACAACAAACGTGTATTACAGTTTTTATAGTAAGGGAGATTGTAAAATTACATGCTTTCAGGCTCTCATTTAGTCCTCAAATCCCATCTCTGGCCATTTTCTTGGAAGTTGATTACATACATCTATCGAATATTAACTCACTTGTCACTCAAATATCATCAATCCAATATCACATGATTCTATACGTGATAGAGCCACGCTGCATCTATATTATGGTTTTAGCACGAATGGGTCGGCTGGATCGTGAAATGACCATGCTCTCACAGAATACCAGCGTAAAATAGAAGCTTAATGCTGCTGTTTCGTATATTAAGTGTAGAGAATCGGAGATCCTTTTTAATGGAAATACGGAATTCCATCTTAGTCCTCAGTGGTGACAAAGCATCTGCATTTGATTTATAATCGAGGATAGATGTAGATGTCTGTGGGTCACAGCGGTAGTTACTCTCGAGTCTCAGAAATAAAGTAAAACCAGTCCTAAACCTGAAACCTAAAAGCAAAAAAAGGGCATCCAGTATGTATAGAATATAAACAGATTTAGCACAAGATTAAATTATGTTATGAAATAGTATAAGTACAAGATATTTTAACTTAGGTTTGAAAGAAAACTTTAATTTTCTTTAGCTCGCTTTAATACCTCGTATGTCTGACGGTTGTAAGGGCGGCTATGATAATGAGGAACCAAGTTTTAATCCCGGGTCGAGTCAAAAATCAGTAACTGAGTTTTTTTCCAGACGGTATAAATGTTTATCCAGTATAGTTCATTACCGTGGACCTCTTCCTCCGTATTGAGACCTGCTTTAATCGCCACGCTTGACAACGAACTGGCGATCGTAGTCCTAGACATCTTGCACATTTGGCACTTGCTTTTCGTCACCGGTCTGGGTATTTTTACTTATGACGATAACGAGATAGGAGACATTGCTGATATTTCTATATTCGCCACTTACGACACCAATGAGACGAAATAAAGTTAATCATCATCATCATCATCATCATTACAGCCCCTCACAAGTCCACTGCTCAACATAGGTCTCCCCCAAGGAATGCCAAAAGCACGGTCCTGAGTCTTACTTGGTCCTCATTCCATCTAGTGGAAGGATGCCCTACACTTTGTCCATCGGTACGGTGGAACTATGTGTAGTGGTAGCCCCACTCAAGAAACTTTCTTCCCCATCGGTTGAGGGTTTTTCGAGCTACATGGCTGGCTCATCGCCACTTCAGCATACTAATCCGTTGGGCTATGTCGGTTATTCTGGTTCCACTACGGATATCCTCATTTCGAAGTTTATCACGCAGAGAAACTCCGAGCATAGCCCTCTCCATAGCTCACTGAGTGACCTTGAACTTCCTTATACGGCCAGCAGTGAAGGTTAATCGTCTCTATTTTATTCAAAATTGAAACTGAATATCGTTTATGTTAAAATATGCGTTTCTCCGCTATTATGTAGTTTTTTTAGAGAATAATAATAATAATAATAATAATATTCCTAACTATCACACAACGCCATCTAGTCCCAAGCTAAGCAGAGCTTGTGTTATGGGTACTAGACAACTGATAAACATACTTATATATTTCTAAATACATAAATATTATAGATAAATTACACCCAGACACAGAACAAATGATCGTGCTCATCACACAAACATTTGTCCTGGGTGGGAATCGAACCCACGACCTCAGCGAACGCATAGCAGTCAGGGTCACTAACCACTAGACCAACAGGCCTGTATGCCTATGTAATAAGGTTTACAAACGAGCACATAGTCAACCTGATGGTAAGTGGATACTGTGGCTCATAGATATTTTCATTTATCGATTAAGAATCAAAATACGAGCGTTGTTACCTCTGAGGACTAGAGGAGGAGGTTCTCTACACTCACCACACGAAACACTACAGCCAGCGACAATGGAATTGTCCGTCTGTAATAAAAATAACTGCTCTATATTGGCTCTGGGATTGAGTTGAGGGAGTTATTTGCTTGCCACTAAGCCATGAACAGACATGTCTAAAAATTTTGTCTGGCTGTCTGTCTGTTCAGGCTCAGAACCTTTACGAACGATGAGAGCAATGCCACTGGTGATCTAAACTATGTATTAACCAAAAGCTTGGACTTTTTACTTCGAAAAAATATTAAAATTGAAAATTATAACAAAATTTTAACTATCATATATCTAAATAACGCCGCATTCAAAGATCCTATCCCAGTGAAGCCGGGACGGTTCGCTGGTAACAGAATCGAAAGTAACAGAAAAGAAAAGTAAACAGCACAGTAAAATGAACAGTAGTAGACTATACAATTCTGTTAAAATATTGATAAAAAATAACACGGCAAATTAACTAAATTTAAAGTTTAATTTCTGATTCCAGAAACCAACACAAAACAAGATTTAAATATCCAAATTACAATTCAGTCGTATTCATTTACCCTTCGGTGCTAATAAAAGTTCCATTAAGCTAATGGGTTCGAACCCTCCAGATAAATATCGATAAAAGTTGAAACGGTAAACGCAATTATTTGAGACTTCTGAAATAAACTTTTGCCCAATTGGACATCTTATATTAAGTTATCATTACCTCCAGAGAATGGTACAAGTCAGCAAAATGAAAATTATATAAATTTATTATCTTTTGAAAATTATAAATAATCTCAGAGCAAGAACCAAAAATACTGGCGCGGTGGCTCAGCTTTGAGCTCTGACGCTGAAGCCACAGGTTCGATATACTACACTGAACAAATATATTTATGGCCCACAAATAAGTGTTACGGGTCTGAATGTGTGTTTTTGGGAAATTCATTTATTTTAGGAAGTTTATATTAGTCTGAAAGCAGACTAATATATTCATAAAGTTATAATTGGTGATAAGGATTGCTAATTACAAGCGTCCATATACTAATTTAAATAGATTTTACGCAAATTTAAATTATTTCGAAATTGCTTAAGTTACTCAAAAAATAATAACAAAAAACCGCAAAAACAATAACAAAAAAAGCATCGTTTAACTTGCCGTCAGACAAAAGAGCTTGCAGTTTGAGTCACGCTGGTCGTATTCGACAGGCCTGTTGGTCCTGACCCTGACTGCTATGTCGGAGGTCGTGGTTTCGATTCCCACCCAGGACAAATGTTTGTGGGATGAGCACGATCATTTGTTCTGTGTCTGGGTGTAATTTATCCATAACATTTATGTATTTAGAAATATATAAGTATATTTATCAGTTCTATAGTGCCCATAACACAAGCTCTGCTTAGCTTGGGACTAGATGGCGTTGTGTGATAGTTGTGGAATATTATTATTATTATGGGGTATCTATATAGTTTTCTCATCTGGTTGGGTTCTATAAATATATAATTATAAATGAAAATGAAAAGATACATATACATAAATATCAATAACATAAAATAAATATAAAAATACATAAATAAATAAAAGCCCAACCAGATGGAGGCCCTCGGCAGGGGAGACCAAACGGCCGAGGGTTAGGGGGAAAGGGAAAGAAACCGGCGGACGATGCGGGCGGTATCGATGAGCACCGCCTTCTGCATTTGAGCCCGGAGCGGTCCGCCACGTAGTCCCAGTCGCCTCAGATGACCCGAGAGGCTGACTGGGATTAGCCCGTTTGCAGAGACGACTACAGGAATAATTTCAGTCGGCAGACCACCCCACATGTCGGTCACCTCGTGAGCCAGGTTCAGATATTTTGTTTGCTTGTCTGTTTCGGCTTTCACGAGGTTCTCGTCATACGGAATGGTAATGTCGACCAAAAATATCCTTGACTGTGCCCGGTCCATCAGCACAATATCAGGCTTATTCGCATGAATAGTCCTGTCTGTGATGATGGCTCGGTCCCAATAGAGCCTGGCGCGATCATTTTCGAGCACGGCTTCCGGCAAGTACTTGTAATACGGCAATTTCCGATCCACGAGACTGTATTTCAGAGCGAGCTCCTGGTGAAGAATTCTGGCTACTACGTTGTGTCTGTGCAAGTACTCAGAGTTAGAAAGCGCCGAACAACCGGAGATGACATGCCTAAGTGACTCACCGGGATGGCGACAAGCTCGACAGATGTCCACGGTGCCATCCTTTAGGATGTATCTCCGATAGTTGTTGGTCTTAATAACCTGATCCTGTATTGCACAGACAAAACCCTCGGTTTCACCGAAGAGATCACCAAAGCGTAGCCAGTGGAGGGAGGCTACTGTGTCTACGAAAGGCTCATGTAGAGCCTTGTAGAACCTCCCGTGGAGCTCCTTCTCCTTCCACACGGTCTCCCGGTCGGAAATTGTCTGCACTGCCGGGTCTTGCCATTGCTCGTTGGCTAAGGATAGAGGGGTAAGTCCTTTATCACAAGAAATGACGTCCTTATAGAACGGATCATCCGATCTCGCCAGGAAGTAATTACGGAGGCTGCACACTTCGCGATTATGCATGGTGAGCGCGCTCAAAAAGCCACGCCCACCATGCTTTCGCGGCAAGTACAGCCTCATTACCGACGATCTCGGATGATGCATCCTGTGGGACGTCATGGTAGTGCGGACTTTTCTATCCAGGGCGTTAAGTTCAGTCTGAGTCCACCTGAGTATGCCAAAGGTATACATGAGGACAGGCATGACCCAGCCGTTATATGCGTGTGTCTTATTCACACCGGACAAAGGGCTGTTAAGCACTTTGGTCAAGCGTGCATAAAACACGTCGCAAACTGACTGTTTCATACCAGCCTCATCGATACCGATGTTCTGTGACATACCCAGGTATCGGTATGTTTCAGCCTCGGAAAGGGTCCTTAAGTTGAAGGGCATAGATAAGTCTATGCCCTCAGAGTTAGCAACCCTTCCCCTTTCAACATGGAGGACCGCACACTTATCCGTTCCCAGCTCCATTCCAATAGAATTGCTAAATTCACAAGTGATGTTTAGCAATTCCATAAGATGGGAGCGACTGGAGGCGAATAACTTGAGGTCATCCATATAGAAAAAGTGGGTCACTTTTGTACCTCCTTTCCGAAGCTGAAATCCCCTCCCGGAGCCCTCCAGTAAAGTACTGAGAGGGTTCAGGGAGAGGCAGAACCAGATTGGACTCAGACAATCGCCCTGGAAGATACCCCTTCTTATCCTTATGTGGTTCTCCGCAGCCATCATCCGCTCACCCAGATGACAAAGGATCGTACTCCACTGCCCCATACACTGCTCGAGGAAGTCTCTCACTGTACAGTCTATCTTGTACAGCTCGAGGACTCTCTTTAGCCATGTATGGGGCACCGAGTCGAATGCCTTTCTGTAGTCTATCCAGGCGGCGGAGAAATTCTGACGGTTGCGTTTCACCACTTTGCCAATGACCGCGTCAATGAGGAGTGGTTCCTTAGTTCCACGACCACCGCCCCGACATCCATTTTGAGCGCGTGACATCACCTGATTTAGCTCCAGGTGACGAGTGATTCTCGCGCTCAAAATGGATGTCAGTGTCTTATATATGGTGGGTAGACACGTAATGGGGCGGTATTTGCTCGGGTCTGTGGTAACCTGGTCTTTAGGAACCAAATAAGTGATCCCAGTGGTGAAGAGGCTAGGGAGCGACTTCTGGTTGAGAGCCTCTTGAAACTGACGGGCGAGCACAGCGTGACACACCATGAAGCCCTTCAGCCAGTAGTGATGCAGTCCGTCGAGTCCCGGGCTTTTCCAGTTCGGGGCTCTACGGATCGCCTCAGCTACGTCATATTGAGAATATGACGTAGCTGCGTCATAGAAGCAGTTATATTATCAATAAGGGTAATGAATAAATTTTACAGTGTTTATTTTGTTTTGTTTATATGGATATAAATAAAATGGCCAATAGACTACAGTAATGGCAATAGGCCGGCCATATAGTTAGAATTGTTCACTTCAAGCTGTGAATTATTTTTTATTTCGTTTTTTAACATCTAGTGGGAAGCTGCCCTACATTTCGCTCACGAGTACGAGGCTTCCACTTGAGAATCTTTCTTTCCCAACAGTTCTCAAGCTATACGGCCAGCCCATCGTCAATTTATCCCACCGTTTTGTTGGGCCTTATCAATTAGCATCGTTCTACTGTACCTGTCCTCATTACTAGGTTGACAATGTAGAGATACGAGCATAGCCCACTCTGTAGCTTACTGAGCGACCTTGTACTTCCTCATAAGGTCAGTATTGAAGGACCACATTCCAATCCTCATAAATCGTCATCATTGTCATTATTACTTGCAATATTTCGTTGTTGTGCACATACAGCATATAATTGGAAATAGTGTTTATTTTATTATGTAGTATGTATTTTACTTTGATAAGTTCGCAGAAAACCAACATCTCAGATTTGATCAACATTAATTAGTTTTGTTTCCAAGCTAGATTTAATAAAAATATGATCCCCCCCCCAATTCTCTTTTTACCGTTTAGATGTTCGTCGGTACACTTAGCGAAGTCTTTTTTTAATAAAATCAAATTCTTGAGGATGTTTTCTCTGTAGATGAAACGGGAATATTTTCCGTCACAAATTTTACACTTCGCACATTCATCATTTATTTTTAGTTTAGCCTCAGTTATGATGACGGGGTCCATGGGCGTAATACTCGCACACTGACTCGCCACATCTTCCGTCCAAGGGCCCTCGCTGTGGTTTACGGGCTCTGACCACAGGCCACGCCAAAATGCGACAGTGTTAGCCTGATCCGGTCCTGGGCCCGCTCCACATACCTCTGGTCGCTCCAATGATTTGTAGAGCCTCTTCTGATCACTCTGGAAGAGACGATTCTGGTTGAACCGCCTTGACCTCTCGGTAAATCGGCGAATCCGCTTCCCCCAAGCAGCAATCTTTTGCTTCAGGTCGTCTATGCGCTCCGTTAGTTTCTGCGTGATATCCGGCTGGGACAAACTGATATTTGTCCCAGCAAACGTCATTCTAACGGTGCGCACAACCCTCGGTCTATTATTACCCGACCTGAAGCTTATCAGTCTGCCGATAAGGGCCCTTGCCTTTGCGATACGGTCCTCAATTCTTTTTCTCCAGGCTGGGATGGCGCTACTTTGTTTAGTAGCGCGTCCAGCCATGGGTAGTTTGGCGCCAATAATACGGCAAGCTGCCACTGCGGCGCCAAAAAGAACTGAGTCCGTCTCGCAAAGGTCCCGGCTGGCTTCCAAATAGGTTACCAGCATTGGGTTAAGAGCCCTCACGACAGCCCGATTTCGCTTGCTTAGGGGTATGCGGGGAAGTCGCGGTCGATTTTCGAGAGGCATGCTGCGCGTTTCCAAAATCGCCCCTTCCAATATATTCTTCATTTGCTCTAGATCGTGGGAGACCATTTCATCATCGTCTGAATCAACCACAACTGGAAGATCCATGGCGGCTTCTACGCGTGGCAGCTGGTCTGTCGCCTGAGGAGCCGCATCCCCAGCCGTAGCCAATTCATTCGATGAGGGAATAGCCTCACGTCGTAGTCGTTCGAGCTCGGCATCATCAAATATTTTCGAGCGCATGATGTACCGAACTCGGTCTGCCAGGTTTTGTTCCGTGACGGGAATAGACGGCTCCAGCTCAGCAAAAAAGCAATGCATCCGAGCCCGATACGCTATCCCCGCAGTTTCTTCCCCTTTCGCCCTATAGTACGTCCGCAATGCGTTTGCGTTCATATCCCTTGTCCAACGCATGCGGCGCACTCCACCAGCGGCGGATGCCGCTTGCCGAGTCCGAGAGGACCCTGCCAACATCAAGCCGTCTGGTGGGGATGATGGATGCGGGGGGCTGTTAGGTGATCTTGCAGCTCCTCGCGCTCGGCTGGCGGCCCGCATGCTGCCGCGTCCAGCGCCAGCTCCAGACGCGCCCCGGCGACCCCCAGGCAGCGGCCCTATACGCTTTCTACTCATATCCGTCATCCATTTTTGGGCGTCAATTAACGGGAGACGCCCAGGCCCGGCACCGTTTCATTGTATCATTGTACGGCCGTAAGCACAAACGGGCCTTTGCACCCTGAGTACTGCCGAGGCACGGCGCTCACACCTCTTGGCAAGGCGCAGACTGACTGCACCGACGTAGCAGTTTTGTCACTTAACTGTTTCGTCAGCGGGCGATGGGGTCGACACTTCCCTACGCCTTATTATTATAATTATTATTATTATTATTTATGAGCGAAAAACTCTCTGATAATCAGTTTTTAACATCCCGTAAAGTAAATTGAAAATTTTCAAAAATCGGGAAGTTATTGTTTTGACCTCGTTTTTAGAACTTAAATCTTGACGTTTTGAGGTTACGGGAAGCCATTCGAACAATTTTTCAATGGTGTGTAACTTTTAAACGGCTTAACCGATTGAAATGAACTAAGCGGATTTCCAAAGTGTTTCATCAAACTTAGAGTTCCTATGAATTTTAACTAATTCGGACCGTTAGATTTTGAGAAATCGCAAAAATAAAAAAAATGATTAAAAAACTGTTTTTTTTAATAACTTTTAAACAGCTTTAGCGATCGATTCCAAAAAATCCTATAGAGTCCTGGGTCACTGTCCAAATCTTATTAAATCGGTCGGAATCGTTGATCAATGAGTAAGTAGATCTGAAGACCATCCAGTGGTTTTACTTAGAAACAAATACCACTGACTTAACGTCTATGTTTCAATGACAAAAAATGATATCTCTTTCATCTTTCAAGATAATTGGCTGAAATTTTTTGAGCTTTGAAGTCGAGGCAACTCAGACATTTTCTCTGTATAATTTCGATGCGACTTTACGTTGTGCTTTCCATACTTGAGACGCATATTCTAGAAAGCTTCGCACATATGAGCAATATAAAAGTTTTGACCTATGAAATTGCCTTTCTACAGTACAGGCCATTTCAAGTCTAAATACTTTTTGGTTGACTAAGAATTCTTATTTCGAATTAATTTTATATTAAAAATATGGAATATTATCTTTTCAAGATAAGTCATCTGTTTATTAATTAGCGTTGTGTTTTCATCGCATTTGAATCTTTTTTTGTCAATCGTCGACGACCGAGTGTTTTCCGATCGGCTTGATTCACTGGCGCTGCAAAGAGATGTTGCATCTCTCTGCATTTCCTTCCGCATCAACCAGTGCTCTGAGGAATCGTTCGTATTAATCCTAGCCGCCAAATTTCATGAATGCACTACGCGGCGAACCTCACGATACCATCCACACAGCCTGAATGCTTGGCAGTCCACCACTGTACGTTTAATTAGGAGTTTTCTTCCGCGTACAACCTCTCTGTAGAATAGTTTACTACCGATGATGATATTCCCGGACCGATAAGACCTAGGGACCTTCAAGAAAAGAGCTTACTCCTTTCTAAAAGGCCGGCAACGCATCTGCAATCCCCCTGGTGTTGCAGTTGTTCATGGGCGGCGGTAGTCACTTAACATCAGGTGAACCGTATGACAAGCGGCACCCAACATCAACGACGTTTACGGAGTGAATACTACCAACGAACACACCACCTATTATTGGTTTGCTTGCTTCCGTTCTGGAAACATCGACCTGAAAAATTAACCACGTGGTCGTCCGAAAACTTTGTTCGACAATGACGAATCAAATGCGATTATGGAAGCTGATGATAATAAAAAGCATAAAGCAGCAAAACAGTATTGGTCCACTTGCGTCAAATTAGCAAGGTAAAAAGCTCGACAAATGGGTGCCCCAAGAACTCAACAATTGCACTGCTCAACGGGCACACAAGCGAAGAAATTTTGAACCGCATGGTTACCTGCGACGAAAAATGGATTCTGTTTGACAATCGCTAGCGCTCAGCAACTTGGTTGTTTCCTGGTTCAGCTTAGTGATGGTCACTGTTTGGTGGTCTAGCGCCGGTGTGATTCATCGCAGCTACTTACCAAACGAGATGAGCATTACTGCAGATTTGTACTGTGAAGAACTGAACACAGTGATAGAGTGAGTGAATCTCGCACGTCTCTAACCAGTTTTGGTTAATTACTCGTCCCTGCTGCTACTGGACGACAACGCGCGACCTCATACTGCACAACAGACGGTCTCCGAGTTACAAGAGCTGGGATTGGAATCTATACGTCATCCGCCTTACTCACCAGATTTTGCGGCTACAGACATCTGCTTTTCCTAGAATTTAAATAATATCATTAATTACAAAATTTAAATATTATTATTATCAATTACTTTTTGGGGGTAAAAAATTATATCCGAGAGGCAGTATAAAATGCCTTTGAAGACTTTGTTACCAATCATCCAGCTGGTTTCTTTAAGAAGGATATCAATAAACTGCCACTGCGTTGGCAAAAGTTCATCAATTAATGGGTGATTATTTTTATGAATAGAAATGAAAAAAATTACGTAAACTTATTTCATTAAAACAGCAATTTTATAGGTACTTACCTTATAGTTTTCAGTGAGCCGAAGCAGGCTAATAAAGTTCTTAAAATGAAACCAAGAGCTTTGGATGCTTTGTTTACAAAATAAACAATGTGTTTGTCGAATACAAATTTACTATCATCTATTAATATTTACCTTGCTTTGGTATAACTGAACTCAATATTAGACCTTTATCGTTCAAATGTTATATGAGAACATTTTGAGATATTAAATTGAAGCTTATTGAGTTTACAGTAATCAGAAAACTTGTTTAGTTCTTCTTGAAGTTGTTCAATATCAGATGGATTACGTATAGTTTTAAGAATTTATACCTTATTTGAGCTGAGATACAGCAAAAAAAGAGGTTACGTTTTATTAAGTTATACAAAAAATTTGGCTGTGAATCCTAAAACAAATCCTGGAATTACGAACGCATCATTAAAATACGTAGACTTCCGAACCTCTCGCAATCCTAACGTTAGTAGAGCAACGCGATCTCAGGATTCCAGTATCAAATACTTCAAGTATTAAATATTAAATATTTAGTATTATCAAATATTTAATAAACTCCCAAAAACATCAAAGAGACTGATAGTATGGCTAAATTTAATAAATTGCTTGCGGGTTTTTAGTAATTTATTTATTACATACTACTCTATCTACGAATATTTTGATGATGAAATAAAAGGTTTTTAGTACCTAAGAATATGTTCCGATTTGTTTATTGTATTTTTATCTTTATATTATTTAGAATTATGTAACTGATAATTAGGATAATAATTTATGTAATTTCTAAACATACTAAAATTATAATTGAAATTGTTATGCTAATGTTAATATCAATAATGCCAGGTGGTGATGAAAACCAAATATTTGTATGACCTTCAAGGTGAAACCTAGTGTTCCTAATCAAATTTTTCCCACCAGGTTTGTAACTTTTTACCTATGTTTTACAAATAAATCATTTTGATTTCATTTCAAACATTAAAAATGTTAAACGCCTATTCGCATGCCTTTCAGATGCTTTATTTTTCGATCATACTTGAATTTCTGAGCGGTTTCTGATAAAATTTGGCGTAAAAATCGATCATATCATACAATATGATATGAATTTAACTAACAACAACTATATAATTATTCTTAAGAGACTATCGAAAATTCACTGCTGAATTTAGGCCATTCCCTTATATTGTATCGTATTGGACTTGTGTTCGAATAAGTCACCACGCTTTTCAGACGGGTTGCTAACTGCCGTTTTTTATTATTTTCTTTACGTATATATTGGTTAAATAATTAATTATCGCAATCACCACGATCTACAAGCCGTACTCTTTACAACTGAAATATTTGAGTAGTCTATAATAGTCGAATTCGTCTATCGTAAATTTAATATTCAAGACTTACGAAAGAATGAAATATAAACAATGAATGATGATGAATAACAAGTTTTTAAATGTTTGTCTGTCTGATCTGTGGAATGGCTAAACTGATTGTAATCAAACTTAACCAGCAAATATAGAGTAATGCCAGGAGTGATTAGACTAAATTTATTTAAAAAATCGGCGATTTTTTCAAAACTATTTTGTATCTAAAACTAAATAATGCCACATTAATGGACCCTATCCAGGCAAAGCGAAGGAGGATCGCTAATCTATGACAATTAATTGATCTGTAATTCTATAAATATAAACAATCTATAGCTAAAAAAGAATTAATTAGAAATGTTACTAATTGATCAAAAAAAATACGAATTGTGACAAAATAAATTTTCGTTGTCAGAATATCCACTACCCCTATCATACCGCGGGCGTCGTAAGAGGTGGCAGAGGGAAACAATACGGGACATGGGCGGCAGCGACTTCCTAATGTAAAGTAAAGTAAAGTTACAGCCTATATACGTCCCACTGCTGGGCACAGGCCTCCCCTCATTTCTGAGAGGGTTTCAGGGCAGGGAAGTGTTCGCCTCTGCTCCAATGTGTGTTAGCGAACCTCACATGTCTTCGTAATATTTTTTTCTTATTCCTCAGACATGCAGGTTTCCTCACAATGTTTTCCTTCACCGCTGAGCACTTGGTAAATCAGCACTTAAAATTGCTATTAACAATTTCATTGGTGCCGGCGGGGATCGAACCCGGGTTACTCACGTTCTGTTATATTTACAGCGAGCGTAAGACTTCCTAATAACGACTAAAAATAAAAAATTGCGTTAGCCAACCCGCTCGCTAAGCGTGGCAGTTATAGCAAGTATCGCTTATATGAGGTAATCTACGGGCGAGGCCTATGTTCAGCAGGGAACTTTTAACAGGATGTAACGGAAATGGTAACGGTAATGGTACAAAGAAATCAAACTAAACTCCTTCTACGTTATTCCGGCAAACGATTGCCATAATAAAGGAAATATTTCTTGGTTTCAGGATAAATTTTCAGATTAAATAATTTATTTTTTAATTTTAATCAGTTCATCAAATACCATGATTGATATTCTCCGTCATTGTTTGTGGTTTGCCTTCATGCTTTGTAGGAGGAATGCCAATATAATTTATATAATTTATAATTTATTTTTATTATAGTACCAGACATGAGCATCCTTGACGCCTCTACCGTCACTGGTTTATTATACCGCCATCTATCGGTAGCCATCACTTCTAGCATTCCTTACAATCGCCCCCTAAATTGTTTGTGAATAATTCCACTGAAAGTCAATTATCAAAACGTACATTTAATAGTGAGCAGTATAATAGAGGAGAGATTTTTGTCCCCGAATGGAACGATAATCCTTTTTTAATTGTCTTCCATATAGAATTTATTCTCTGAAAATTCATTTGAATCAAACAATAGAATTCATGCTCCACCGTTATTTCATTGAAACTTTTTTTTTTGTGTTGAACCAATCAAAGCTGATTCAACATACAGATAATAAAAAATAAGTAACGTGTTGTGCACAGAATACATTGATTTTCGATGTTTTTCACATAGCCTGGATGTATATTTTTGTTGTAGTTGGTTGTTGTGTTTGTTTCGGGTGTAATGGTGTATCTAAATTTCATCTACAGTAATTAATCGACGCCAAAACTTGGACTTATTGCGCCTGAACTGCGCCAACAGAGCGTTGGAAATATTCATTCGAACATGTTTTTGGTCTAACAAGAGCTAACGCGTTACCCAACGCGCTGACAGCTTTCGCATGCTTGCTCTGCTACCTCTCTCACTTTGATTCAGAGGTCGTCTAGCACCATTAAGTGAACATTAGCGATGTTATCGTCAGTAGTCGTCCCGAACGTTCATCTTCTTTCATGCTCTCGCGGCCACGTTAAATTCAGCTGCCAAAAATTTCAATGTGGTAAATGATGGTGCAGAGTACCCATACATAGAGTTCAACTCATCTTTGATTTACGTAGGCGTATTACCTTTCAAAAATAAAAATATTATGACAGCACAATACTTATTTTTTCCTTTTTTACAAAACACTCGACTCTCTCAAACAACTGTCAAATAACAACTACGTATCCAACATGACTAAAATTTTGGTGCGTAACTGTCAAAAGATGCACAACTACCTTTTTTGTTTTTCTGGCCTTGGCTACTAACGAATTTAAGATTCGAAAAAATAAAACACATTTCTAAAACTCATTGATAAGTATCATATTCCAAAAACTTATTGATCAACTTAGTATGATAATGCAAACTTTCTCGTTAAGATTAATCTTGGAGGTAAGTCTTAAGGCAGTATCAGCGATACGTAAATCATTGTGACACATTTAGATTCACTAAGTTTTACTAGCTTCCATTGACAAGTGCTGCTATCTTAACGTTGAGGTTAGAAACTTCTCAAACCACCCTGGTGTATTAGTTGTAGCACGAATGGGTCGGCTCGATCGGAGTAGGACCACGCTCTTACAGAATACTAGCGTAAAATAGCAGCTTAAGGCTACTGCGTTTCGTATTGTGAGTGTAGAGAACTGGAGACTTTTTTTACTGGAAACAAGGCATTCCATCTTAGTCCACAGGGGTATCAACGCATCCGCATTTTGATTATTAATCGAGTATAAATGTAGTAATTCAGGGCCATAGAATCCACTTACCATCAGGTAAACTGTGTGCTCGTTTGTCACCCAGCTCTTATTTTCTGCCCAGGAGACTAGTTATCTGAGTAGACGTTGTTATTTACACCTGCAATTCACCTGGTATTCCATTTGATCATGAGTGGCGGTTGACACTTACCTTCAGGTGAGCCACATGTTTGTGCCCCCTCTTCTATATTAAAAGAAAACTCTTTTTTATAAAGCATAAAAGTGAAAAGCAAAGACACAGTCTACTCGGTGGCAAGTGGATGCTGTGACCAATAGACACATATATCCTCGATTAACACAGAAATTAAAAGCGTTATCACCCCTTATGAATAAGATAGAACACCTAAATACCAATAAATAGGGTCTCAGGATCTTTACACTCATGAAACACGGCATTATTCTACAGTTCAGCGCTAGTATTAAACGTAGTAATTATATTCTCTTTGGTAAGTGTTTTGTGTAACTGCTATCCTACCCCGGTTGGGTTGACCCATTTGCGCTGCAGCTATAATAAAGCTGCAGCATGGCACTTGTACGCATTAATGGTGTTCAATGAAGTAATTTTATTATTTTAGTTTAAGAAGTCAATTCTAACTTCAATAAAAACAAAGTTATTTAAGTTTAATTTTTTACACTTTTGAGTCGGATAAGGAATATGACAAATCTTGAACTTGTGTAGTGTAACAACAAGAATTTTATCTTAATAGTTAAAATAAAATTTCAACCCCAATTTAAACCACCCTTTCGAACTAGTAGTAAAGCAAAAAATTACTTTCAATAAGAATTAAATGTAATCTATATTGAATAAAAAAAATACTCTATTCTAATCAGTATAGTCTTTTTAGTAAAAAAAAAAACTAAAATTGGTTCTATCGTTTCCGGAAATCAGAAAACATAGATAAAAAACACATTTTCATCAAATATAGAACCTCCTCGTTTTCTGAACTCGATTAAAAGAATTAAAACTCAAAACTTCACATTGTAAAACCTATATAAGACCTAGTTTTGTTTGAGAAAAATATATACCTTAGCACGTACGAAGCGAAGTAACATAAATTTGTTTGCCAAACTACTTTAAAATCCCGATCACATCCTTCATCTAGTCTACCTAATCCCGAAAAGATATAGATCGAACCGTCGATATCAACTTATGTAATTCACCGATTCGCATCCTTTAGAATATCGTTCAGAAGCAACTGAGATAAGGCGCACTTGCGTTTTATACGCTCGCTTGAGAATACAAATTCTAAAGAAACTTCAGTCAACTGTAATTTAGATAATGATTTAATTTACTATAAAAGAAAATGTCAAGCTAATATATCTTAGAAATTCTTTATATAAAATTAATTACTATTTGAAGATATCATTATTTAAACATTAAATAGTCTTAATGATTATTAGTGCGTTAAGATATTTGTTTCCTTGCGATTTAATGACCGCTTAACGTTCCCTTTTTTATTGCTCGTAAAATTTAGTTGTAATGAAAGTAACAGATTATATTCATTCCACGGTTGCCTCGTTGGTTATATTCGTAAATACTATAAAAATATAAAACTCAGTTAATGAATTTTTCCTTAAAAAAGTTCAGTCGCAACCCGAAGTCAGGAACTTGGCGGTATTTCACCCCTGTTTACGAAAAGCACGTAAAGACGTAGGTCGGACGGCTGATCTCTTTCCGGTAGTGTCGGATTGCAGTGCCATCTGACTGTTAGAGTGAGGAGGACAGAGAGAACGCACCTGTGCACTCGTGCGCCGTAATCCTGTCCTGCGCAGACGGAATTTGGCCTGAAGGACCTGAAGGACCCGTGAATGATCTTTTCCTCTTACCGTTTTGTTATTCGATATCCTATCATCACATTCCACGTTCTAATTTGTTTTTACTTGTTATAAATACATTTAAAATATACTTTTAAAAAATGACTAAAATTACTGATTATATGCATCTGTTGCTAAAGGCAACGCTCTAATCGTTTGAGTATTAAGTACACTAATAGATAACTTAAGAATCTATATATAATATCTATATTTTAATTGCAATAATTCCAAAAATTCGGGCGTATTTTTACGCGATATATTGTAATGAGAGCGCATGGTTTGTATAGAACCGAACGCTCAAGGCCGTTCGCTAGGGGAATCGCCTTTACGGGCGGCTATATTTTAAATAGTGACTATATTTCAAAACTGATTGATATATCTTTCTATATTAAATACAAAGGTAAGATTTTTCTCATATTTCGGTCGTAAAATTATTTTTTATAAATATCTTTACAAGAAATAAGTTACCATATTGAGCTGAGTCTACGGCACCGACTGAAATGTTTTAAAATAGAAAAGAAAAAAATATGTTATTTATGTGTTAAGTTTAAATATTTGTACACATCATAAATAAAAGGCATAAATAATTTAAAAAAAAACAACAACTTGACATATATATTTAACAAAAGTGTGTATAAATATAAATAACTCTTAAAATGCTTTAGTTATGTATGTTGTGGAACGTTAGGCAAACGGACCTCACTCAGCTTGAAGCACGAGTCAGCAGTAGTGGGCCGTGAGACTAGAATTTTAGAAAACAGAAGACACTATGCAAAAAATATGCTCCTTTACGATTTAAATATTTCAGTATGCCTCGTTGGTCTAGTGGTTATAGTAGTGCAACTGCTGATCATGAGGTCATGTGTTCAAATCCCGGGTCGGGCCAAAAAAATCAATTATTGAGTTTTTCCGTCAAGAAATTCTCAGTAGTTGCTTGGAGTCAGGAAGTTGGCGTTGTCTCACCCCCGTGCCACGGAAAGCACGTAAAGCCGTTGGTCCTGCGCCTGATCTCTCACCGGTCGTGACGGTTTACCGTCTCATCGGATAATGAGAGTGAGGGAATAGAGAGTGCACCTGTGCTTGCGCATATACTTGGGCACTATAATCCTGCCTGCGCCGATGGCTAGTTTCCGCTGAGGCTGGCCGCCGTGACCGAAATTCGGTCTGGAGAACATTATTTCAGTATAGTAATAAAAACTCAACAATCATTTACCCGTCACCGTTAATAAAATACTATTTTTAAATATTCTAAGTCAGTGCTTAAATTTATCCTACCTAATGATAAGAGGTGATGCAGCTAAAAATGATAAATCACACGACTTAGCTTAACAAAGGCCTATTTTATTTACTCTTGCCTTAAAAAGTGCTCTTGCCTTATATAAAAACCTATTATACGTGGTAGATATACATAGCACGTATACGATAGGTCTGTAGCACTAATGATTCGGCTCGAGCGGGTCAGGACCACGCTCTCACAGAATACCAGCGTAAAAGCAGCTTAATACTCCTGTGTTTTGTATGAAGAGTGTAGAGATCCGGAGACCCGTTTTTTACTGGAAACGAGGCATTTTATCTTAATCCTCAGAGGTGACAACGCATCTGCGTTTTGATTCGTAATCGAGGATAGATGTAGATGTCTATGGGCCGCAGCAGCCACTTACCATCAGCAGTGCTCGTTCGTCACCCTTATTCTATAAAAAAAGACATCCAAATTGTAATCCGATTTAAGGACAGATACTGATAAATTATTCCACTCCTTTGCTGTACGCATGGCGAACGATGAAGCACATCATTTGGTTAGAAAAGTGGAAAGTTGACAACGAAGGAGAATAAATACCTTCATTATCATTACTTCCTATCATAAGTTCCTCTACTCAGGTAACACTCCCTTATTATATTGCCACATAGGGGGTATATTTTTCATAGTTGCCATGTGGCAGGTTGGTTGGCAACCGCGTTTTTTATTTCCTCGATGTTATTAATGTAATTAGGAAGTCGTTTTCGGCCCCATCTTCTTGTTTGTTGGCCTTTGCTGCTTCTTAGTACACCCAATGTGCGATATGAGAAAGTGGATATTCTTACACCGCCACTACTTACACGTTCAAATGCCTTACATTACACATTTTATGCTATATAATTTTTGCGGTGGAAGGAAAAGGGGAGATCTCCATCCGGGCCGTGGAGCGGCTAACGCTCCGTGTGATAGTTCGGAGCTATTCTATATATTTATAATGCTGTGAGTTGGCACCGGTTTTAACGCGTCTTTTCCGGTACTCCTACTCCCTAGGCGTAGTCCCAAAATCATGGAAGACGGCTTTCGTCCACCCGATCCCTAAAAAAGGCGACCGCTCAGACCCGTCCAACTACCGGCCAATCGCCATCACCTCCTTGTTCTCCAAAACAATGGAGTCCATTGTAAACTGCCAGCTCATGAGGTACCTTGAGGATCACCAGCTGATTAGTGACCGCCAATACGGTTTTCGCCGTGGTCGGTCAGCTGGTGATCTTCTGGTCTACCTCACTCACAGATGGGCGGAGGCAGTAGAGTTCAAGGGGGAGGCATTGGCCGTTAGTTTGGACATTGCGAAGGCCTTCGATCGGGTTTGGCACAAAGCGCTTCTTTCGAAGCTCCCTTCCTATGGGCTTCCCGAGAAATTGTGCGATTGGATCACCAGCTTTCTTGCAGATCGGAGCATCAAGGTCGTTGTAGACGGTGCAAGCTCCGATTGCAAGCCTATTAATGCTGGTGTTTCACTGGGCTGCGTGCTATCGCCAACGCTGTTTCTTCTGCATATCAATGATATGTTGCATACCCGTAACATTCATTGCTATGCAGATGACAGCACCGGTGATGCTCTTTACACCGGCCGAGCCAATATTTCTCAGGAAAACGTCTCCGAGTGCCGGGACAAACTTGTGTCTGAAGTCGAGTCTTTGCTGAACAGAGTCTCGGATTGGGGACGACTAAATCTAGTCCAGTTTAACCCCCAGAAGACACAAGTTTGCGCGTTAACCGCTAAAAAGAACCCCTTTGTCGTATCCCCTCAGTTTCAAGGCACTCCCCTTGTTGCCTCAGCCAGTATCGGAATCCTCGGCGTCGACATATCGAGTGACGTGCAGTTTCGTGGTCACTTGGAAGGGAAGGCCAAATTGGCCTCTAAAAAGCTTGGCGTGCTCAGCAGAGCGGGACAGTATTTCATGCCGGCACACCGCCTGCAACTTTACAAGGCGCAGGTTCGGCCGCACATGGAATACTGTTCCCATCTCTGGGCTGGGGCTCCCCAGTACCAGCTCCTTCCACTTGACCGCATCCAGCGCAGAGCGGCTCGAATCGTCGACGACCGAGTGCTTTCCGATCGGCTCGATTCACTGGCGTTGCGAAGAGATGTTGCATCTCTTTGCGTATTTTATCGCATCTATCACGGGGAGTGCTCTGAGGAATTGTTCGGATTAATCCCAGCCGCCAAATTTCGTGAACGCACGACACGGCAAACGTCCCGATACCATCCACACCATCTGGATGCTTGGCGGTCCACCACTGTACGTTTCACAAGGAGTTTTCTTCCACGTACAACCTCTCTGTGGAATAGTTTATCACCGGCGATTTTTCCGGACCGATACGACCTGGGGACCTTCAAGAAAAGAGCTTACTCCTTTCTAAAGGGCCGGCAACGCACCCGCAATTCTTCTGGTGTTGCGGTTGATCATGGGCGGCGGTAGTCACTTAACATCAGGTGAGCCGCATGCTCGTTTGCCCCCTCTTCTATAAAAAAAAATGCTTTGCTTCGGAACTTTAATAGCGCGATTTAGGCCCCGATGTGTTTCGCTTGTGGCGTGACAACAGCGCCACCACATGTTTGAGGCACTATTATGTTATGTTACGTGCAATATACTTATGTGTATAATAACGAGACTTCATGATTACCATCACCATCCCCACCCATGTAAATAAGGAATAATACTCTAATAAGAACACGTTACAATATTATTTGATCTACAATATAAACTTAACAAAAGTAAACGGAATACATTTCGATTGCTGAATTTATTCTATATTAACAATTTCAGCTCATAAAGTCACTGTTAGTCTTATACTGATCTGTTAATAAGGAACGTATATTTTTTATACAAGGTCGATAAAGTATTTCACATGCAGTTAGAGAAGTATAATCTTGTTTAAGTGGATACTGTGGCCAGTAAAAATATATCCACAAATATAAAATAAAATATAAAATTCATCGATACTTAATTTTGATCATGGTGGTTGGCCTCAAAGGAAACTATGACAGTAAAAATTATGGACAGTTACGGGTATAGTACCCGAGTGTATGTGCACTCATACCGCGATACGCACTGATGCGTATGTGAACGCAGAGAGATTAGGCTACCAACGACTTTACGTGCTTTTTGAGGCACGGGGGTGAAGCATTCGAACCCAGAGCTATATCAGTAGTTGCATTAATGACATCTAGACCAACGATTAAAAATACAGATGCGGTTTTACCACTGAGGATTACAATTAAATAAATTAAAACAAGGGTTTCCACTCGTACTTACGTGCTAGAGACATGTTATTAAAAGTGTCTGCAATCATACAGTGCATGTTAAGAGCAATCCACTCGCTTTTGTAATGGCTAAGTACAGTTCGAGACATGCTCTAGTGTCTAGCGTGTGCTAGTTCAAATGTGAAAAGAATCTGCTGCAAAGGCTAGAAATGAGTGGCAGTAGCTCAGTGGAGTATAAGAGTTAATTGAAACGTTTTGATACATGTCTGCCGTTTAAATGTTGTCTTTAATATATACATAATTAATCTATGTTATTCGAAATATTAAGTATAATAATAATTCAATATATAATAGTATTAAATATTAGGTACGCTGCGGCTATATTATGGTTGTAGCATGAATGGGTCAGCTCGACCGGGGAAGGACCACGCTCTCACAGAATACCATCGTAAAATAGCAGCTTAATGCTGCTGTTTCGTATAGCGAGTGTAAAGAACCGAAAATCTATTTTACTGTAAACGAGGTATTCCATCTTAGTCCTCAGGGGTCGCATCTACATTTTGATTCTTTACCGAGGAAATGTAGGAGAAATGAGAGATGTGTAGCTGTCTATAGGCCACGGAATCCACATATCACCAGGTAAGCTGTGTGCTCGTTTGTCACTCTCATTCTATAAAAATTTGTAAAGCTAATAAAAATTATTTAAAAAAACTTTCATGAATGGGCAGACCAGTGCAAATGTTTTCAACTAATGATGCCTTATTCAATGGCGAAATACGCATTATCAACAGTAGTGTAACTTTTCTAATGTAGAGGTGTTCGAAGAGTGGTGAGAATAGTGGAAGAAATGGAGGTGCCCCCCAAACTAAACTAAGATACTACTTTATTTTGACACGAATATTAATAAATTTTAAAGTTTGAAAATAATTTACAAATTCTATTATTTATTTTATTAAGATTTGTAAAATTATTTACAATTTATGTTACAAAAATTATAATAAAGAACTTAACTAAAATAATAATTAAAATTGTAATATTTACGATTAAAACTAATTATATACAATATAAAAGATGAAACTATAATATAGAAAATCTAAAACTAAAAATTTAAATCGTCAAAAAGACCTGCTCCCCGTGGTATAGTGCCAAGAACGCTGGCTGCGTTTCCTCGCTGAATAGCTATACTTAGCCTTTGAACGAGGAAAGAACCAGCCCTCTTATCACCAGCACCGACGACCAGTCGATACGACACGGACCGATAGTCTCTACAGCAAATGGCACAAATACGTAGTCATTTCTCAAAGACTCATATTTGCGCCATTTACTAAATTCGGATGCCTCTGATGCCGCCCCGGCTCTAAAAGAGGTACCCTTGAGATGAGAGGCCGCCAAAGTGTCAACGCAAGTAGCATCCCACACTAGGGCTTTACCTCTCTCCCAAGGGACCAAAGTCATGCCTTCGGGTCTCTTGCCATCGTCTCTAAATATCCCGCAAGGCTCTAAAACCGAGGGGATATTTATAGAAACAAGAGCCCTTCGGATGATTTCGTTCAAAGAACGGTGACGGGAAAACCTACCTGCACTTTTCTTGCATGAAAGTCCGTGGAGCCCAAACTCATCGACGCTACTACCGCACTGGTGAGGTTGACAAATAGCTGCTCCTAGCCGGATTCCTACGGCGATGCGCAAGCTTTCCCCATCAAGCAATGTGCCGAGATTACTTGATGGTAGAGCATGTAACCAGTGGCTAGATTCCTTAGTCGAAACAGCATTACAAATACAATTTGTTGACTGCATGACGTACTGCTGGGTGAGACCTATTTCGGAGTTGGATTTTTTTACTGGACTTTCAAAACCATATTAATTTAATGGACCGGCGTAGTAGAAATACAAAAAAAAACGAGCATAAAACAAGCGTGGTGGAAATGGCTTAAAGTCTTAGGAGCGGCTGCAAAGCGACGAAGGGGGAATAAATCTCATTGACAGGGTAATGAGAAGGAAAACGTCTACCACGCTTTTCAGTTGTGAAAAAGCGAACGTTTCATGCCCTCAAATTATTTTGAGTTTTACAAACATATTACAAATTACTTTTATCCGTTTTCCTTAACCTCCAGAATAATTGTGTTTCGTATGGTGAGTGTAGAGCACCGGAGATCCTTTTTACTGGATAGGAAGCATTCCATGCTAGTCATCAGGAGTGACAACGCATCTGCGTTTGGATTCTTAATCGAGGATAGATGTAGATGTCTATGGATCACAGTTTTCACTTACGGTTTGTCACCTTTATTCAATCAGTACTTCAAATTGCCGTTAAAAACCTAATTATGTCATTATATAACATTAGCATTAGAAAATTGAGAACAGCTCCCAACCCCTTAGCTGTTGCGCTTTTAATCAATTCGAACAAAAATAATAACTGTTACAAAACCGAAATAAAAAAAATTGGTTGCCTGTAAAGTCGGTATACGGGCGAAAGTTTTACGTGACAACGACTTTGAGTGGTAAAATAATTTTAATGTGAATATTCATTCGTATAGTAGGAAGAAGGATGAAATAACACTTTTTATGTCTGTCTCTCTCGCTCTTAGGCGGGCTAACCATGCCCGAGTGGAAGGGACGCGTGCCTCTCACTCGCTCTCATTGTGAGCGCATAACGTGAGCGGAGCGTAACGCAGTTTCTTGAAGTGTCACCCGGCAAACCAATTTATAAGACGTTGTCACGTCAAAAACATCAGTTTCATTCAATAGACTTTCATTTTATTATTGATGTGCTTTTCTTTACATATTAGTGCGGTTTACGAATAAAATAATATACCTGCCGAATTTAATAAATCGTGTATACGTGTACATAAGTTATATTATTTTTTTTTTTAAAAATAGAAAGAATTTCATTCTGTATCGTGGCGGTATTTTACTAACGAAAATTCTTCATGATCGAAAACCACTTTTTAACAAATATTATATCTGCGTGGGAAACAAACCCGCGGCCTTAAAAGTCGCCCGCGCCACTGCGCCACCGAGCCAATGAGACTGATATAAGTTAATTATTTATATCGCCAGTTTAAACGATTTAGATTGAATAAACCCTTTTATAATTTTAATGATTCAAGCGTCTTTGAAAATTAGTGAAACTTACCTCGGTCTTGGCCTTTAGCTTTATAATGGGCCCAGACAGAGTAAACGTAATTGAACAAAATAATTTATTATGACATAACTCAAGATGCGAAATTAAAATATTGCAACGACGTTATGTTTTGCTCTTGTTTTTAGTATTTTTTGACCTACTAAAGCCGTAGTAGCTCAGGCGCTAGCGCAAGCCATAAGTTCGCAGTACTCCAGACGCCGGCACCAATGAAATTGTTAATTACAATTTTTCGTGTTATCACGTGCTTGGTGGTGAATGAAAACATCGTTACAAAACCTGCATGTCTGTGGAAAAAAAATTCATGAGAACTTTTCCAAACCGCGCTATAGCAGTGTGATTGCTTCATAAGAAATGAGTGAGGCCTGTGCGCTTTTTTGGCATTTTTACACCTATTAATAATTTTTCCCTACATCTCAAAGTCAAGTCAGCTGAATGACAAAGTAAGTCGCAAAACATTAAGTCTACCCATTGTAATACGCAGTTTCGACTCGGTTCCAAGCAAGCAAAGGGGCAGAGCTTTCGGTCTAGATATACACATACTCTTGAATTACTACTACTATACTATTTGAAGAAGCGATGCGTTCGGCATACAAAATGTATGCCGAACGCATCGCTTCTTCAAATGCCCCGCTGTGCCCACTTTATTTAGACCCTTTTTAATCGACTTCAAAACAATTTTTGTTTACGGGCGATTTTATATAAAGCTACATGACCGATTTTTACCATTCTTTTACTCCGATTATCCTAATAAAATAATACATACATATTATACATATATATATATATATATATATATATATATATATATATATATATATATATATATATATATATATATATATATATATATATATATATATATTTCTTCTATAGTTCTTTTTAACTGTTATTGTTTTTTACCATCAGTAGGTCCTCCTAGAGTTTCATCCTTTATTTAGCAGGGGTCATCAAAGTGAGGTTTATATATGGAGAAAATGACAACACATTCCCTCTGATGAAACTATATATATATATATATGTATATATATATATATATATATATATATATATATATATATATATATATATATATATATATATATATATATATTATAGTATATATATATATATATACGACTGCCCCGTTGGTCTAGTGCTTGTAGTAGTGCGACTGCTGATCATGAGGTCCTGGGTTCGAATCCCGGGTCGGCCCAAAAAATTAATTATTGAGTTTTTCTCTCAAGAAATTCTCAGTAGTTGCCCGAAGTCAGGAAGTTGGCGGTGTCTCACCCGCGTGCCTCGGAAAGCACGTTAAGCCGTTGGTCCTGCGCCTGATCTCTCTCCGGTCGTGTCGGTTTACCGTCCCATGCGATTATGCGAGTGAGGAAATAGAGAGTGCATCTGTGCTTGCGCATACACTTGGACACTATAATCCTGTCCTGCGCCGATGGCTAGCCTCCGTTGAGGCAGGCCGCCCCGGGCCGAAATCTGGTCTGGAGGACATTATATATACATATATATATATATATATATATACGTATTTTTCGATGAAGAAGTTTTATATTTATAAAGTGAAAAAAATAAAAAAAAATTTTCACTTTATTTGTTTTTTTCAATCATGCGCGGCAATTAATTAATTAAATTGCAGGCGTTGATGAAATTGCAAAAACGTTGCTGAACACAACCTATGATATTAACTGACGGGACATCGTCGACGGGCTTCAGCTAGTATATTATATTCCAATGAAATAGTGCACGTGCTTCGAAAAAAAATGCATGAATTGAATACGTGCATTTCGCGAGGTGTATACTCTGAACTAGCTTCAATAAAATATTACCCTTAACAGAACGACTGTTGTCTGGCTTCGTGCATACAAATGCACGGTATTGTATATCAGTCCAATCAATATATTCACATCATATTAAGTTATCTGTTTTCATTAAATACTAGGTATATTATTTTCTTATAGTGTTCATTTACTCATATAAATATTATTTAATAGTAATTAGATTATTAATACCTTTAATATTGCACATCTCACCTATCCATCATTATGTTAAATGACATTTCATTGCAAGTTTGGTATGTCAGGTAGAAATCGCTTAAAGTAATATGCCAACTGTCTGTAGTTCATCAAGTTTTCATAAATTCTATTTTAGGTTTAAATGAAATTAAACCTTAAATAGAATTTAAATGTTCACTGCTGTGAGCAACAAGCGACTGAACGCAAGACTCCGCACGCTACTGCTTCACCACGACAATGCATCTGCGCATAAAGAACGAGGAACTTCCTGTAGTTTTGAAATAATTTTGATGTTTACTCTAGTACAAACGTGGGATTCAAACTTGCTGCATTATTTTAATCCCCAAATTTAAAAAAAAATGACGGACTTCATTCATCATTACTTATTAAACCCTATCAAAAGTCCGATGAGGTCATTGGCCTCCTAGATACAATGCCTTATATGATATATTATACCAAATGGTGCTGCACTACGAGGCAAACAGTTAACAAATAATTGTAAATTTGACGCAATGTAGTGGTGACGTAAGAAAATCCACTACTATATAACTACATATTGTTATAAGAAACGATGTTGAGAACGGTAACGGTAACGTTAGCGTTAACGTTAACGGTAGGTGGGCTGCAGTATATTTCAGATTGCTACTCAAAACAATACAATTCTACAAATGCCAACCGTTCTACCAAACGTGGTAACTATAGCAAATATCACCCCTATAAAGCAATCTATAGGAATAGGACCTTTCGTAGGTTATAGGCAAGTGATGAATTATTACAAAAAATGATTAGTAAAAAACAAATGTGAAATGGTACTAAGTGGATTAGATCTCAAACGCTTATAAAATGAGCATTCACAGAAATCCTCCTACTCCTCCTACCTTTTTTTATGAAAATCTCTATAGTCATTCCACACAGTCATTCTACGATGCATTTTCTACAATTTTTCCCACTCGAAATTGAAATAGCACACGCTGAAGACCCTTAAGCAGGATTTGAGTGATTCTTTGCAATTACGTAGACGAGTGGTTTGCTTTCCGGAACAATCGTATTCACTTCCATTTACTATTTCCAACCTTATTGTTAAGTGCAAAGATCCCTTTTTGCTAAAACGTAGAGGAAAATTGAAAATTTGTCAGAAATCTAAACTTTTTAACTTATAACTAGATAATTGAAGTTGGTATAATGGTGTTTTAAATTTCTTTCAGTATTGTCGAACATACCAAAATTTGATACAATAAATTAAACCATTATAAAATAATGATTTGTTATATTTACGCGAACACTACACATGTATTAAAACTACTTTTACGCATTTTATAAAGCTGAAGGTACTCCTGTAAACACCGACATCAGGACGTCCGTCACCTCAGTCCCCCGTGACCATGGGTGCTGGAAATCACTCGAAACGTTAGGAATTAAAAATCGTATAAATTAAACGCGATAAAACCCGTAAAATTAGTTTAAATCAACACTATAAAATAATTTAAAAAATAACAATTTTATAGATGAAACACTGCTGAACTTAGGAGTTTTATATAACCGGCATTTTATGCGGTTTTGCTAACCTATAATATTAAAAAATTAAATTAAAAATTGTTTATTGCGTTTCAAAAGGTAGTAACAAACAAGTGGCAAGGGCCCCTGTACTGGGTTGGTAAAACCTGTGTTACGGGGTACCCCGCTCTTCCAACAGATAAATTTTAACAATTTGAAACATAGGATATTACATATTATATTAGTGCTTTAACAATCCTTAAGACTTAGAATATAGAGTAGAAGATACTTAAGAAAGTGTGAAAGTGTGTATGTGTGTGCGTGCGCGCGCGCGTGTGTGTATGTGTGTTTAGCGAATAAGCAGTTCTATTTCTTCATAGTTGAGGTTAAGCAGAGTAGTTGTTAGCAAATTTTTTAATTTAGCACAAGTGAGGGGATACATATTAAGCCTACTGGTGGAGCCACGTGTTTAAGGCTGCCGAAGTCTAGTTCCCCGGTCGAACCTTAAACCTATTACGCGAGATATTAACTAAAGTGGACTGTATATGCGGTTGCTTCTACGCTTACGTAAAAGCGACTACTATAGAATGCGGTATAATGCACTCGCTCTTCCCTAAACTAAACTATTATGGTGCCAAATCGCTGAAAAGGAATCCTGCCTTATTAGGAGAACAACAAAATTGGAGCGAGTTAAACTATATAAGGCAGTAAATAAAGGAGTGTTGACTCACCGGGGTTTCTTCTATCCTGTTGAGCACTATAGCTGCAATTTCTGGAACTTCTTCTGGAACACTCCGGAGAGAGGCGGTGCGCGACTATATCTCATACGAGGTGAGGCGGGTTTCCTGGAGCTCGACTGCTTCCAGGCTAAAGCGGTTTCTACTAGCGGTGTGGTTTCAACGACGACTGTGACGGAAAGAGCTGTTGTTCCAATGACTGGCGCGGTAGGAAAGAGCTGTTGTTCCAATGACTGGCGCGGTAGGAAAGAGGCCGCGCAACGGTCGCGCGTGCCTTATATGTCTTCGGCCCCGATGATTACGTGACATTCTAGAATCATCTTCTTGCCCCTCCCACCCCACCACCCCGATGTGTCGATGGAGGATCGAGGAGGGTATGAATGATATCGTTTGTCGGAAAGGAACAAGCAGCTTGGCACCTCTACCGTCAAATATAATAATCCAATGGTTTTTTCCGCGCAACCATCTCCCCCGCCCTTGAAGGATTTCCTTCAAAATTAACTAATACAACTAGAGCTAAGATCAACTAACAAAATAACTAACTAACGCTAAGATTACTTAAATTCAACTACAATTTAATCTAGAAAGCTAATTTAAATTATGGAAGAGGCAGGGGGCACAAACGGACAACCGGACGCAAGTAAGACCCAACCGTGGTCTTAACGCGAGCTATCCTAACTACTCCGTCGGAACCGGGAAAGACCTTTTCGACAATTCCTAACGGCCAGTGGAGAGGCGGCGTATTCTCTTTGGTGAGCACAACTACAGTTCCTACAGCTAAAGGCTCAGTTGCTGTGTTCCATTTTTGCCGAGACTGCAAAGTATGCAAGTATTCCATCCTCCATCGTTTCCAAAACGATTGCACTAACCGATCTAATAATTTGTGGCGTGCGGAAATGCTAAGTCTGTTCTCATCCATACCTGCGGCTGGTAAATACTTTAAAGGCGTTAAATTCAAAAAATGTGCTGGAGTTAGAGCCAGCGGTTCCGAGGGGTCACTAGACAACGTACGACAAAGTGGGCGACTATTCATTACGCATTCAATTTGAGCGAGCACCGTACTTAGCTCTTCGAAGGACAAAATTTGATCTCCTATTACTCGGTATAAATGACTCTTTAGACTCTTGATATTAGTCTCCCAATTGCCCCCAAAATGGCTCGCGGCTGGGACGTTCAGAGACCACTCAATGCGGTTCTCGGCTAGAATGTGAGCGAACTCCGAATTATAATATTTGCTAGCTAAGAGCTCATGTAGTTCCGATAGAATACGTTTTGCACCGACGTAGTTCGTACCGTTATCCGAATACAATCTACTTACAGGGCCACGGCGGGAAAGAAATCTTTTAAATGCACCCATAAAGCCTGCTGTGCTTAGATCACCAACGAGTTCTATATGCACCGCTCGAGTAGTTAGACATACGAAAATGCAGACGTAAGCCTTTGTGGATCTTATACCACGCCCGCGAGTGAGCGTGACCTTAAACGGACCAGCGAAATCAGACCCGGTGTGCGTGAAGGGCTTTACTGATTGTATTACTCTACAAGATCTAAGTTCCGCCATTTCCGGAAATGACGGCTTGGGGCGTGCCCGAAAGCAAGCTATACATCTGTGCACCCGATTGCGTATTAAACTACGTGCAGAAAGAATCCAATAATTCTGACGCAAAATCGACATCAACAAGTCGGGGCCAGCGTGCGAGTTCAATTTATGATGGTAGTCGACTAATAAGTTCATGATATGGTCTTTACGCGGTAAAACAATAGGGTGCCGTTGGTCGAAACTCAATTGCGAGTTGGACAAGCGTCCACCTACCATTACAATCCCATCCTGTAAAAATGGCTTAAGGCGTTGAAAGGCGCGACTACAAGCTCTATTCGATTGTAATCTTCTAATTTCTCTTAATAAAGGAAGTTCCTCTCTAAAGCGCTGCCACAATCGAACAATGCTGTCAGGCGGCGAGTCATCCCAGTCGCATTCCAATAACCAAAGTTGTTTAATTAAAAGCTTAGCGTATAATACCACCGGAGTTACGAAACCCATGACGTCCCATAATCTAACAACGCATGACAGTATTGTGCGCTTTGTGCATTTCTCTACGGGCGGATTTACCTTAAGGCTAAACACGTCGGACTCTGGTGACCAACATAGACCGAGCACCTTGTGTGTATCAGAATCGTCGAATTCCTTTATCGCCGAAAGACGGTGTGATAGTGGGATTGTATCCAAAACCGGACGCGAATTACTAGTCCACTTCACAAGATCGAATTGACCCGATTTCATGAGCCTTATAACCTCGGCGGTGGTTAGGGTTGCCTCCTCCACGCTATCGACCGAGTACACAAAATCATCCATATATAATCCGCTCTCAATTGCCCTCTTAGCTTTAGGATAAGAGGGACCTTCATCGTGAGCGAGCTGTCTCACCGTGCGTAACGCATGAAATGGGCTCGACTTTAAACCAAAACAAACGCGGTTAAATTCAAACACCATTAGAGGTTCCTTTGGGTTGAAACGATATAAAATGCGTTGGAATCTACGGTCGCATTCACGGACCCCTATGCAAAGAAACATTTGACGAATATCGGCGGATAGTGCTATACTAAACAAACGAAAATTGACTATTATATTAAATAAACTGCCCTGTAAATTTTGCCCACTATAGAGGATATCGTTAAGCGACAGGTGAGTGCTAGTTTTAGCACTAGCGTCGAGCACTACACGTAACTTAGATGTAAGTTTGTCCTCTCTAATGACTCCGTGGTGTGGTATGAAATACGACGGTGTGTCTTCGTAGTTATCTAATTTCGAAGAAACAAGTGATATGTAACCTTCTCTTATATATTCGTTAATGACGCCGTCGTAAGCTTCCTTTAACTGGGGTGAAGCGAGCATGTAGAAACGTTTTTCCGCCTTTTGACGCGAATCGCCGAGAGATAAAACATCTCCTTTAAAGGGTAGCGCTACACTATATCTACCGTCGCGATCGCGAATGGTCGTGCGGACGTAAATTTCCTCGCATAACCTGTCATCTGAGCTAGCTATGGGTGGGACGTTCACCTCCTCCATCTCCCAAAATTTGCGGACTAACGACTCGAGCGGTTCGACAGCCATACCACAATAAGAGGTTGCCGAAATACTATCTATGATGGGGGCGGAGCCAAGGATCACATAGCCCAATACGGTTTCCAGTGCGTAAGGCGCGGTATGCGAAGAGTTGCCCCTGACCTTATTGTTTAACAAAAGATAAGGGAAAAGCGATGCTCCAATGAGCATGTCTATGTTTCCAGGAACGGCGTAAGTGTCGTCCGCCAGAGTCAAATTCTTAAATTCAATCATTGCCGAGGTGT
Organism: Parnassius smintheus behrii; assembly: GCA_036936625.1. NCBI lineage: Eukaryota > Metazoa > Arthropoda > Insecta > Lepidoptera > Papilionidae > Parnassius > Parnassius smintheus. The sequence continues at coordinate 36,057,152 of JAUPFT010000022.1, forward strand.
CAACCGAAACGGTTGGCAACCGTTCAGTGACCCTATCTACTACTAGTGCATTTATATCAAAGTTAACATTACGATCTATCCGAGAATAAATTTTTAAATTTATATATCCCTGTGTCGATTTACTAGTGCCTCCGATGCCTTTAATTACAGGACATGAAAGTGACCTATTTATTACTAAGCCTAAGCGCCGACAACATTGTCGCGTTATAAAGCTATTTTGGGCTCCGCTGTCCAGCAGTGCACGGACGCTTTGTTCGTTTCCACGCGAATCCCTAACCAAAATACGTGCCGTACCCAGTAACACGGTTGAAGGAGGTTGTGCTCCCATATTTGCCAATGAGCACAGAGCGACATCACCAGGTCGACCGCTAGAATCGTTGACCTTAGTAGGGGCGAATTCCTTATCCGCTTTACTTGACGCCGCTATGTTGCTATTTTCAAAATGTAATAGCGTGTGATGTTTCCTGGCGCACTTGCTAGATACGGAACTCGAATTGCATTTTGCAACTAAATGCTTATCGCTTAAGCAGTTCAAACATAGGTTGTTTGTCTTTACTAATTTATAACGCTCGCTTGGTGAATATTTACGAAAAGTCGCACAATTATATAAATTACCGTGTCTATCTTTACATACTAAACAAGTATGCTGGAGTGATGTTGGCGTAGCGGTTACGTAAGTTAACGACCCTGCTATTTTAGATGGTTGAGTCTGTCTACGGTCGACGCACCTTTTATTGTCCTGTTTAACGTTCGGAGAGCGCTGCATCACCTTTATTTGATCTCGCACGAACGATGCTAATGAATGAAAGGAAGGCATCTCCGAGCTACGATGCTCCATTTCAAACGCACGCACGGTGTCGGGGTCCAACTTCTTCAGTGCAATATGGAGAAACACCACGTCCATAAGATCATTAAATTTCAAATTCTTAAGTGCAGCCACCGATGCCACAAATTTATCTAGAAATTGCTCTAAGCCGTTGATGTTCGCGGATGATATAGATTTAAGATCGAATATCTGGTTCAAATATTCGGAAGCTAACATTCTCCTATCTTCATATTTAGTTTTAAGCGTTTCGAATATTAATAAGTAATTGTTTGCTGTAGGTGTAAAACCAGAGCAGATCGACTGTGCCCTGCCACTAAGTTTACTGATTAAGTAATATAATTTTTCGGCGTCCGATAACGATGGGTTATTGTGTATATTGTTTTGAAAACTACTGAAGAAGAAGGGCCACGTCTTAATATCACCATTAAATACCGGAATATCTATTGGCGGCAACCTAATCGAGTCGCTTGGACGTACCTGCTTTTCCGGCTTTGCTTCGTTTTGAGATAGGGATCTCGCAATTCTTTTCACGCGACACAACATATCTTCGAATGCCAGCAGCGGTTGGTAGTTCACTATGTATTTCGGGTCGATTTGTAATTCCAAATGATTAATTTGGTCTAATATTTTTTCGTAATCTATTCGTAAAGAATCTATCGTTTCGATTTCGGTCAAAAAAGTTTTCCGCACTGCTTCTATATGGATGTTCTTTATATAATCACTTATATTCTGCATACGCGAAAAGAGTATGTCCCTCTTAGCATAAAGCGTTTTAATTTTGATTTCACTTCCACTAACTGCCATTTTAAACTATTATAATAAAGTTATATCAATCACAATTAATCTCACAACGCACAAACAATAAAGGATGGACACTCGGTATGCCGTATTACGTAATTAAATCGAACACCTGCGCAGCGAGTCGAGGTGACGCGTCATTTGCTAGACTCAATAATTTTATCAAGATTGTGGGTAAGCGTATCAAACGGTTCCTATTACACTGTTTCAATTATTTAATAGGCTTTAAATTTAATCAAATACGAGCGCTATAAAACGAATAATTCTGTTTGCGAGTACCTAATCAAAATTTAAATTTAAACGAACACTATTTAAGTCTATTCTATAAATTGGAGTACATTATCTAATTAATTAATTCAACAATTCGACCAAAATCCGGCTCGAAGGACCATAAAATGGTGGAGCCACGTGTTTAAGGCTGCCGAAGTCTAGTTCCCCGGTCGAACCTTAAACCTATTACGCGAGATATTAACTAAAGTGGACTGTATATGCGGTTGCTTCTACGCTTACGTAAAACCGACTACTATAGAATGCGGTATAATGCACTCGCTCTTCCCTAAACTAAACTATTATGGTGCCAAATCGCTGAAAAGGAATCCTGCCTTATTAGGAGAACAACAAAATTGGAGCGGGTTAAACTATATAAGGCAGTAAATAAAGGAGTGTTGACTCACCGGGGTTTCTTCTATTCTGTTGAGCACTATAGCTGCAATTTCTGGAACTTCTTCTGGGACACTCCGGAGAGAGGCGGTGCGCGACTATATCTCACACGAGGTGAGGCGGGTTTCCTGGAGCTCGACTGCTTCCAGGCTAAAGCGGTTTCTACTAGCGGTGTGGTTTCAACGACGACTGTGACGGAAAGAGCTGTTGTTCCAATGACTGGCGCGGTAGGAAAGAACTGTTGTTCCAATGACTGGCGCGGTAGGAAAGAGGCCGCGCAACGGTCGCGCGTGCCTTATATGTCTTCGGCCCCGATGATTACGTGACATTCTAGAATCATCTTCTTGCCCCTCCCACCCCACCACCCCGATGTGTCGATGGAGGATCGAGGAGGGTATGAATGATATCGTTTGTCGGAAAAGAACAAGCGGCTTGGCACCTCTACCGTCAAATATAATAATCCAATGGTTTTTTCCGCGCAACCACCTACTATTTAATTTATTATATAGATGTTTTGATTGATAGGTAAATTGTTTTTTCTTAAATTTGGTTTTACAATATGGAATATTGAAAACAGGTAAAAATATGATAGGCGAGTTGGTAAAGGCAGAACCTACAAACACCCTTATATTTATGTTTGCTACTTTTGAACACTAATTCATGAAAGCTTAATATAAAATTAACAGTTCTGAGAGGTTAATCATTGGATCTATTAACCAAAAATCTACACTGCTGAATAAAGGTCTCTACCGTAGATTGACTCATAGGGGGATTCTGCCATAGTTGTGGCTGGCGACCGCAGTTTTTTTATAATTTCGAGTTGTTATTAGGAAGATGCGGCTACCCATCTCCTGTTTCGTTTTCTGTCTGTCGCCTGTTAAGATACCCATGGGACGATATGGGGTGGTGTAATGTATATTCTTACACCGGCACTACTTCATTGACTGCCTCGTTGATCTAGTGGTAGTATACGTGTTTGCTGGTCGTATACAGGTCCCAGGTTCGAAACCCGGGTCGGGCTAAAATCAGTTACTGAGCTATTCTGACAAGAACTTCTCAGTAGCTGCCTAGAGTCTGGAAGATGACGGTGTTTCACCCCCATGCCTCGGAAAGCACGTAAAGCCGTTGTTCCTGGGCCTGGTCTCACTCCGGTCATGTCGGATGACTGATTGGACTATAAGAGTGTGTGAATATAGAAAACACTTATACGCTGTGCATACGGCTAGTCTCCGTTCAGACTGGCCGCCGTGACCGAAATATGGTCTGGAGGACATTAATTACATTTTACATATCCCATCCACAGTATTTAATTCAGTCCAGTTGATTTTTAACCAAAATTAACGGTATCCTGCTCCTCCATTATGTCGAATTGACCGGAAAAAGATTACGCTCTCACAGAATACCAGCGTAAAATAGCAATCGACACCGTCGTACCTTTAGCCAAATTAAAAAAGGGAGTTATGTTTAATCTTCACCAATTGTTTTTTTTAATATGGAATAAGGGTTACAAACGAGCACACAGTCCACTTGATAGTAAGTGGATGCTGCGGCCCATAGACATCTACATTTATCCTCGATTATAAATCAAAACGTAGATGCGTTGTCACCCCTGAGGACTATTATGGAATGCCTCGTTTCCTGTAAAAAAGGGTCTCCGGATCTCTACACTCACCGTACAAAACACAGCAGTATTGAACTGCTATTTTACGCTGGTATTCTGTGAGAACATGGTCCTGCTCCGGTCGAGCCGACCCATTCGTGCTACTACTATAATATAGCTGCAGCGTGGCTCAACGACGCATAAACCGATTCCAATAATTCGACCCTTAGGGTAGATCTTTTAAACAACCAAGACTATACAGAATGCTCAAAAAGTTATGCTTTTAAAAAAGATTGGTCCGACTTCGAAGAACGACAAAGACATAATATATAAATTAATTAAAGTACCGCCTTTAGAAAGTTTTATGTGGAAATTACTTCATTCTTTAAGCTTTTAATTTTAATTAAAGTTTATTTTTACTGATTACAAGACATTTCATCATAATTCTTGGGACTGCAACAAATCTGTTTTAATTCTTAATTGAGAATACAACATGTAGATATCTATGCTAGCATCATCCATTAACCATCAATGGAATTATGTGATCGTTTGTCATCTATATAAGTAAATATTATAAGAGTTTAAAAAACCTAACACGCATTAACCATGAGCTGTGATCCTGATCAGGATATCAGGATAAAGTTATTAAATTACTATATTGTTATTGGTGCTTAACGCAAGTGCAAATTTTTAAGTCAATCCGTCTACACGTCCAACCGTCGACCGTCTACAAGTTGGTGAAACATAAATTAAAAGATTCCGTTACGTACATATGTATATATATATATATATATATATATATATATATATATATATATATATATATATATATATATATATATATATATATATATATATAAAAAGTTTTTCAATAATCTTCCAAAACATTTCAAAATTGTACGGTTATGATTTCTATTCCTCTCAGACTTTCCACTTTGTTATAATTTCAAATATTCCGCGCCTCGGAAAGGAAATGCTTTTGCGGAAAATCTCAAGAGACCGCCACGTTCTAAACTTTTGTAAATCTCCATTGCCTGTAGTTTACAGTGTTAAAGAGGGCCGTTGAAAACATTTTTTTATACTTATACTTACAAGCCAATGTTTGACTTCATTCACTATCAATCGCGATGTAGCCTTTGTTAAATTGTATTGATTTAGCCAATCAAAACCCTACTCAATCTTGCCTTGAAAACGTTTTAACTGGAAAGTCGGACTCCTGAAAGGGTATTTTTATTATTTAAAAAAATACACGCGAAGTCAGAAAACGTTAATTAAAAAAGTAAAAGAGTCAAAATTGAGTTTGTCAGCTTTTAGCTAAATGTATAGAAGATGTGATCATCTGTGATGAAATCATTATCCGTCTTATTTAAAAACTAATACAAATATGATGTTTCTCTAAATCTGAACATCTGTACTAGTATTTTAAAAGGTATTTACGAAACATGTTTTGGAAGGATTTTTAAAATCCAATGATTATATTTTTATTAAAATAAAAGATTCCGTTACGTACATATGTATATATATATATATATATATATATATATATATATATATATATATATATATATATATATATATATATATATATATATATATATATAAAGTTTTTCAATAATCTTCCAAAACATTTCAAAATTGTACGGTTATGATTTCTATTCCTCTCAGACTTTCCACTTTGTTTCTTATTTTTATAACAAATTGATGTTGAAGTTCGCTATGGGGTGGTGATGTACACCAAGGTGGATCATACGGTGTCTAAACGAAATCGGGTGATCCCCATTTCGTCCAGGGAGTATCGTTGTAGTCGACTGTGGGAAATGCAAGACAAATCTCAGGCTTCGAATAGATTATAAGTGTCAGAGCCACGCTGCATCTACATTATGGTTGTAACTCGTATTGGTTGGTGAGACCAGGATAGGATCATGCTGTGATAGAACAGCGTGATGCTTGCTGTGTTTCGTATGGTGTACAGAGTGTACAGATCCGGAGACACTTTTTACTGGAAACGAGGCATTCCATCTCAGTTCTCATGGGTGACAACTCATCTGCATTTTGATGCTTAATTGACAATCAATATAAATATCAATTGGCCATAGCACTACTTAACATCAGACGTACTGTGTGCTCGTTTGACACCATTATGTTATAAAAAAAATACTTTTGGAAATATCCAAAAATTGTGCAATAGTAAAAAGGTATCCACCCTTATTGGTAATCTGTGGCATTCACCACCACAGCACTTAATTTCAGTCGAAACCTTAATTGACTCCACGATTTAATGGACATAGACATAAAAACGTACTCAAACTAATCGAAAGATTAGAAGTAGCTAGGAAATTTGGAATTAAAAAATACTTCAATACAAGTGGTACAATTAAAAAAAAAATTACAACTGACTTCAATATAAATAAATTTAGAACATTATCAATGTATTCAATCAAATCAAGTCAATTAAATACGCATTATTAAGTGTAACTCAAAAATTACTGGTCAGTTCTATATCAAATTTATACGGAACAACACGAAAAGCAACAGCTTTAAAATAAAAAAAGAATCATCAAAATCGGTTTACCCAAAAAGGTTCGTAGCTAACACACAAAAAAAACACAGTCGAATTGAGTACCTCCTCTTTTTAAATCGGTTAAAAACTAAAGCGAAAATAATGCAATCCAAGCTTATGTATTTTTAAAATTATTTTTATATTTACGCTTATGCTGTAACATAATATAGAAGGTAGCTTTAATACCTACATATTAGGTATAATATGTAGATATTAAGACTACCCTCCATATTTATTATAGTACGTGTGGGTAATATGGTCTTCCGGTTAATATGGTCACTTTCTTACAACTCAAAGACTGCAGCCTTGTTTTCATAGAAGACTCTGTGATACGATAGTCCATCATCAGTCAATCAAATAATAAATGGTCAAAAGAGCGCTGCTTTACGTCATCATTTTGACAGTAGACATTATAGTAAATAATTTAGTCGATTTTAGTATTGTGTAGTGTAGTAAAATTTTTTTAAATTAATTTTTCGAAATGTTTCTAATTATTGCCGAAACTTGTTTGCTGCTTTTTTCTTAATATATTAGTTTCAGTATACGACTTTGGAAGTCGATGGATACAGGCGGCTCAGGACCGTTCTTTGTGCCATACCTATGTTCAGTAGTGGACTTGGGAAGGGCTGTAATGATGGTGATGATGATGATTCGACTTTGTGTTTTTGTCTCTATTCCCTTCCTCTTTTTGGTTTTACATGGCGGCATGCTTAAGATGACCATATTATCCTTATGTCCCTTATTCATTTTAAGCGTGATACTCACAAACGTGCTCAAAGCACTTGTATTGTTGTATACAATTTATAAAGCTGTTGAAACATAATAATTGGAGAGCCGGTACGATTGAAGGATAATCGTGTGTAAAGTGGAATACCATTACAGAGCTTCGTAAATCGTATTTAAATACATAACTTTTTATGAAACAATAATAAGTTTTTATTAAATAATAATATTATTGTATATACTGCAATCCCTAGACATCCGCCAGCAACCTCAAATGAGGGAAAACTATAAATGTGTCATTACCTTCGAAGAGTAAGTTTTAATGTCTTTGAATCTGTTGTATCGGCACTCTTCAGACCGGAATACAGAAACATGCACTGCTGATTGACGGCAAAAGAAATATTTTACAAATTATAAAAAAAGATATACATTAATTAAAAGGAGCTGCGGTAGTTTAGAGGCTAAGCGCTCGTTGAAGATTACGCAGTACGAGATCAACCCGGGGTAGATACGTGTCGGCATCAATGCAATTGTTAATTGCAATTTTAAGTGCTGATTTACCAATACCCTTGGTAATCTCGTGCTCGGCAGTGAAAGAATGGTCGTGAGGGAGTAAATACATGTCTCGGATATATATATAGCTTATATATATATATATATATATATATATATATATATATATATATATATATATATATATATATATATATATATATATATATATATATATATATATATATATATATATATATATATATATATATATATAAATGTAATATATAAGAAAAGTCAGAATGTGTCAAAAAAGGCACGTATGGCAATTCACAGTGCTGTATTAGTCCCTACTTTAACGTATGGTAGTGAAAGTTGGGTGTGGCAGAAGAAGCACGAGAGTAGAATAAATGCGGTAGAAATGCGGTCGCTAAGGAGTATGTTAGGGCTGAATCTGAGTGACAGGGTGAGAAACTGTGTGATAAAAGAAGAGTGTGGTTTGCAAGATGATGCGGTGACCAGGATTAAGAAAGGAATGCTTCGGTGGTTTGGTCATGTAGAAAGAATGAATGCGGAAAGACTGACAAAGCAAATATATGTTGCAGAAGTGAATGGAAGAGTCGGAAAGGGACGTCCTAGGCGGAAGTTTGTCGACCAAATTGGCGATATACTAAAAATGGGCCAAATTAAGAGTACCCTTAACCGACGAGCATGTATGCGTAGGTATATGAATGTGGAAGAGGCGAGAAAGGTATGTCAGGATCGTGCTAAATGGAAGTCTGTAGTCTCTGCCTACCCCTCTGGGTGACAGGCGTGAGTGTTTATGTATGTATGTATATATATATATATATATATATATGTATATATAGTTACAGCCTATATACGTCCCACTGCTAGGCACAGGCCTAACCTCATTTCTGAGAGGGTTTTAGGGCAAGGAATTGTCCGCTGCGCTGCCCCAATGCGTGTTAGCGAACTTCACATGTCTTCGAAATATTTTGTTTTTTTTCTTATTCCTCAGACATGCAGGTTTCCTCACGATGTTTTCCTTCACCGCTGAGCATTAAAATTGCAATTAACAATTTCATTGATGCCGACGGGGATCGAACCCGGGTTAGGGTAAAACACCCGGTAGTCAGCCCTGTGCCAGTACTCAGCCTTTACAGACATTATTTCCTTATAAATAGTGCTGATATTTGTCTACACCTTTAAAATAACGTTTAATTGAATCCGTTTTTCCTTATTGGCTAATATGCACACCTAGGAACCAATAGCTCATCAGGTTGATGAGCTATACTTGTTAATTTACACTGCTGTCAAAGACACGACTAGACGCATCGCTTAATTTTGCAATTTTTTTCTTAAGGAAACGCGCTCGAGTATTCGTTAAGTTTTTGGGTGTATTTGCTGTAATTTATGGTAGATTGTTGTACTGTTTTACACTAAAATGATTATTCTGTCATAAAGTTAACTATTAAATGCATTTTATTTATTTGATATGTTGTAATTTAGGTGGCCGACTACCGGGTTTTGAATTTTTAGGGTAGATCTAGTACTCAGCCTTAAGTGGCTGATTACTGGTTTTTTCATGATTTTCTTATATGTGGTTGAGATTGCCGAAGCGAATAGTCCCAATTTTGCCCATTACTTTCGGTTTAACTCTTATGAGACGAAAAGTGTATTTTACCAGTAGTCGGCCGCGTACGAATGTAATTGCATATCGGGGGCCGACCAATGGGTCTACAAATCCAGTACTCAGCCGTTAGTCTTGTTGCATAAAATAGTACCTTAAAGCCTTTTAGTTTGGGTTCAATTTATGCACGGTTATTTTGGCGTGAATATCATTTGTTTTAGAATTCCATAATGTCAAAAAGATCAATCCACCAATACAAAGAAGAGCAATTAATACAAGCTATGACTACGAAAAATAGTAAAATAGGAAGAAAAATACATGTACAATAAACAGAATAAGATGCAACAACTGTGAATAGGAATTCACTGGCGATACAGAAATTAATGACTTAAAAAATATTGGATGTGACAATTGCCTTGCATGGTATCATTTGAACTGTACTGAATTCGGTGGAGAAATATATGAAAATATATATAATAAAGAATTTTTATGTCAAATATGCAAGAATAAGTGAGAGGCTGACCACAGGGTAAGACATGGCTGACTTGTGGAGAAATGAGGCTGACTACTGGTGAAAAGTGCCATAATTTGTTTACTACTGATTTTTTATATAATTCTATTATAAATATATTTTTTTGTTAATTTCTTTAGTAAATTTAATAAACAACTTTTCTAAAAATAATGATTGTTTTTGTTCATAGTGTTCAATATTTAAAATACAATTGAATCAAATTTTAGTCCTCACTAAAAGGCTGACTACTGAGTGTTTTACTACTCGCGTTCTGTTATATATTCTGATTTCTGTATATATATATATATATATATATATATATATATATATATATATATATATATATATATATAGAATATATGTAAAGTCGCCACGTACCCACGCAGGCTTCCAGAAATTAAAGGAAGCCTGTACTCAAGAGTTGGACGTAAAGCTTTTTTAAAGGCACTATCTTTCACCCCTCTTAAGGGCGCATGTATCCTCGCGTTGTAAGAGTAATAAAAAATATAAAAGTGACTTTCAATAAGTATTATTTATAATAATTATTTAATTGACTAAAAATGTTTCTTTTTCAATATAAAGGGACGATCTGTCACTTAAGATTTACATTTAGATGCGTAAACTTCACAAATTCCTAGATTGCTTCACAATTTTTTTCATCTCTAAATGCACAGACTTAAAACTTCGATAAGATGAATTAGAATTGGTTTTAAACGCCATTTCTGTACTGTTAGAACAAAAGCGGAGTGCGAAGTGAAATAAAAGTGCGAGTCACTCAGTTTTGAATCTTCACTACATTCAAAATGAACTCATATTGTAACTAGCTCCGTTCAAGTGCAAATAAGGTGTCCAAAGGAACGTGATTAAGGTAAAGTGAGGCAATAAGTGTAACAAATACAAACAAACCTAAATCAAATGATAGTATATAATCACTAGGTATATGGTATGTACTTTTAGTAATATATAAGTTAATGACTTTATCTTTTATAATACGCAGCGTATATTTTATGAATTTCAGAGTATATACAACATTGAGCTAAGCTGAAGCACGGCAGGGAATTTGTATGTCTAATTTCTTCATAAATGCAATATAGCTATTAACACTACATATAAATTAAAGTTGACGCCTCTGTGGCGCAGTGGCTTAGCTGTGAATTACAGCGCTAAGGGCCGCGGGTTCGAATCCCGCACGGAGCAAGTATTTGTATGGCCTACAGGTAATTGTTTCGGGTCTGGATGTTGTCCTTGTGAAATTTGTGTCTGTAAACTGCCCCCACGATACTGGAGAAAATCCTAGTGTGGTGGCTCGCTGTAAAGGTAATATAACTAAGCGAGCGTTAACCATCTGAGCTACAACGGCTCCATGTAAATTTAAAAAAAATTGAATACCCCTAAGCTTTTCACGTAAGCAATCCTATCTTAAACATCTTTGTATTTGAAATAGCAGCCGTATGGCAGATTCAACATTTCAAACCTTTTAACAAATTAATAAAAAATTATAAATTAATTATTAATACTAACTAATTTATACAAATCATTTAAATAACTTACCTTGAAACTTTGTTAATGAAACTTATCTGTTAATTAATTAATCATCTAACTTAGATAATCTACACTTGTCAATTATTAACTGAAAACTTTAAAGTAAATCAAGCTAACGCAACCCCAAAGCTATTAACTCATTCAATATTAATCTTCGAGGCTTCATCTTGTCGTCGCCGACGAATGTTCAATAAATCAATGTCTTAGAAAACACCCAGTAGATGTTCAGTAAAAGCATCAAATGTTTGATAATTCAATAAAACAAACTTCAATAAAAATAAAATGGGAACATCATCAATATAGTAATAAGTAAAAAGTAAAGTTACAGCCTATATACGTCCCACTGCTGGGCACGGGCCTCCCCACATTTCTGAGAGGGTTTTAGGGCAAGGAAGTGTCCGCCGCGCAGCCCCAATGCGTGTTGGCGAACTTCACATGTCTTCGAAATATATTTTTCTTATTCCTCAGACATGCAGGTTTCCTCACGATGTTTTCCTTCACCGCCGAGCACGTGGTAAATCAGCACTTAAAATTGCAATTAACAATTTCATTGGTGCCGGCGGGGATTGAACCCGGGTTACTCGCGTACTTTTATATTTACAGTGATCATTAACCATCTGAGCTACCACGGCTCAGATGGTTAACGCTACGTATCAATATAGTCGCAGTCAATTAAATCCGCATTATTAAGAATAACTCGAAAATTAGTGGTCAAATCTTCATCAAGTTTATATAGAACCACATGAAAAGCACTAAATTTCAAATAAAAAAAGGATCATCAAAATCGGCGCACCTAGAAAAAAGTTCTGAGGTAACATACATAAAATAGAAAACAAACAAACGAATTAAGTAACTTTTCCTTTTTGAAGTCTGTTAAATTATTAAAAATTAAATTGGTTTTAAAAATTAAATTAAGGGCATAACTAAAAAAAAGCAAAAATAGGTGCTCAGATAATGAACGTGACGCTGTTGGCGCTAATTTTTAACCGACTTTTTTTGTATGTTACGTGATCTCTTCGCAGATTTTTAACCGGTTTTATTAATTATTTTTTAATTAATAGACTTTACCTTAAGTGTGGTCTCATTAAATTTTGAAGGCAAACTTCCGCCTCCAAGGGTGTAAAATAGGGGAAAAAGTTTCATATTAGACTATTTGTTTAAGGAATTTCATATGATATCTTCGCAGATAAAGAACCGTTTTTAAGAATGGTATAAAAGAATTCCACCCCTTATAGTTTCAAATATTATTTACATATCAAAAAGTTCTTTTTTATCAATTTGAAGTCGGTTTTAAATTTCTTGTAAATAGTTATAATTATGTAAGAATATATCGGCGATAACCTATTGAGACATTACTTCTAAGATTTCACTCATTATAGCCTAACAATGTTAAGCAATGAGCTATGCTGCAGCTCTATGGTTGTAGCACGAATGGGTCTGCTCGACCGGGGAAGGACCACGCTCTCACAGTATACCAGCGTAAAATAGCAGCTTAATACTGCTGTGTTTCGTATAGTAATACTGGAATGGAGGCATAAAGAAAACCGAGTGACGATATGTGCTTTTATTGCGATGGACTCGTCGGTTTGTTATTATACCACCCATATGAATAATCAAATGGATTTATATCGGTGCCTTAGCAAACTTAGTTGTGGAAGAGTCCCGATGCAGCGCATCACAAAGCTGCATTACAAACGGGTCGTCTCCACTGGGGAAGGACCCCGCTCGCAGAATGCGTGTGTGTGTGTGTGTGTGTGTGTGTGTGTGTGTGTGTGTGTGTGTGTGTGTGTGTGTGTGTGTGTGTGTGTGGGTGGGTGTGTGGGTGTGTGTGTGTGTGTGTGTGTGTGTGTGTGTGTGTGTGTGTGTGTTTGTGTGTATGTGTGTGTGTGGTTTGCTATGTTTCTGGTTCGGGTTCCACATAGGTTTTCTATGTTATTTATTTATTTTTATTTATTAATTTATTTCAATCAACAAAGATCATACAGTAAAATAACATTCATTAACATCTATTCTAATACTAAAATTATAAATCATTACTAATATTAATTATATCAAATGCGTAAGTATTTATAATAATATCGAAAACAAAATAATAATTTAATAGTAGCAATAATAAAATAACATAAATTGATTTCACCGTTACACATATATCGTATCCGATTTAATTATATATTAACAAAACCACCAACAAAACTTACCATAATGATATAATACAATACTTTTTGTTAAAAATAGAAACAAAAAGTCTTAAATATGTGTAAGTAAAATTAGACAACGTGTGAACTAAATAATGTAGAAACTCCGAAAGAAGAGGAAAGAGGTAGCGAGATAAGTATAGATGAAATAATGAAAGCAATGAAAAGCATGAAAGCAGGTAAGGCTGCCGGATATGATAGAGTTTCACTCGAAATGCTAAGGGCTGGAGAGGAGGTGGTAGCAGGCCTGCTGCATACCTTGTTTAATTTATGCTGGGAACTGAAGCGGTAACCGATAGATTGGCGTAAAGCCGTGATAGTCCCAGTATATAAAGGAAAAGGATCACAGCAGGACTGTAAAATCTACCGTGGCATCAGCCTTCTTAGCGTTGTGGGAAAACTGTATGCTAAGGTACTGATTGAAAGGGGCATGAAAGAAACTGATGGAAAATTTGGGATGTGCAAGCGGGATTTAGAAAGGGAATGGGATGTACAGATCAAGTATTTTCCGTGCGCATGGTCGCGGAGAAGTTTTTGGCCAAAAACCAAAAGGTTTTTTGTGCGTTCATGGACTTGGAAAAGGCCTATGACAGAGTGGATAGAGATGTGCTATGGCAAACACTGAACTCATTTGGGTTGAGCGCTGGCTTGATACAGGCATTGGAGTCTCTTTATAGGGACTCTAGTGCTTGTGTTAGGATCAACGGGGTCTACTCGGACTGGTTTGACATCCATAAAGGTGTCAGACAGGGCTGTGTGGCTTCCCCGTGGCTGTTCAGCCTATTTATGGACAGTTGTTTGCAAAATTTGAAAGTTGAAGAATGCGGATTAAGAATGGATGAGTTAACCATCAAATGCCTTTTGTATGCCGATGATCAAGTTATCCTTGCGTTGTCGGCGGCCGAGTTGAACAGATCATTTAAAGAAAGGGGTATGAAAGTGAACGCAAGTAAGACGAAGGTTATGGTTTTTGAAAGAAAAGAAAGTAAAACGATTTTTGAAATAAGAATACAAGGGGAGTTGATCGAGCAAGTAGATGAGTTTGTATATTTGGGTTGCGCATTTAGCAGAGATGGGAGTTATGATAAGGATATAGAACGACGAGTGATTGCGGGAAATAGAGTAAATGGGGCTCTGCACTCTATTGTGAAGAGTCAAAGTGTGTTGAAAAAGGCACGTATGGCAATTCACAATGCTGTGTTGGTCCCTACTTTAACGTATGGTAGTGAAAGTTGGGTGTGGTAGAAGAAGCAGGAGAGTAAAATGAACGCAGTAGAAATGCGGTCGTTAAGAAGTATGTTGGGGCTTATTTATGTTGCAGAAGTGAATGGCAGAGTCGGAAAAGTACGTCCTAGGCGAAAATTTATCGACCAAATTGGCGATTTATTGAAAACGGGCCAAATTAGGAGTACCCTTAACTGACGAGCATGTATGCGTAGGTATATGGATGTGAAGGAGGCGAGAGAGGTATGTCAGGGTTGTGCCAAATGGAAGTCTGTAGTGTCTACCTACCCCTCTGGGTGACAGGCGTGAGTGTTTATATTATATATTATATTATAAAATTAGGTAATAAATTAGTTCGTATACCTGGGGTGCCTGTGTTATGTCTGCTATTATGTGTCTGCTCCCAAACGGTAGTGCATCTGCTCCTAAGTTTCGGATTGTAAAGACAAGCTGTGAGTCATTTCATCTCTTTCCCTTGAGGTGACAACGCATTTGAACCTTTTTTGCTCGAATGCGGTTGCCCATGGCTCAGAGCTGAAGTGTCCACTTACCTTTAGGTGACTAGTAGCTCAATTTTTATTACATTATTCAATAATAAATCAAAAAAGATACCTACTTAGTTCTCACTTAATGCATGAAGTAGGAACCATTGATGTAATATGTACTTACGTACGTATTTTATCGAGTTTTTTTTAAAAATAGATATAATTAATCAACACGTGTCAACTTACTAGCGAGTGACTGAGTAAAGTGCGACGCTAACACCGCAATTGAATGGGACAGCGTAACTAAATGCAGTGTCGCCTCTAGTACGTAGTACATAATAGCTGAATGGTAAGAACATATAATGTATTTATGGTTGGTGGAAACTATACTGACCTCACAAATGCAATTAAAATAATTGCTTTTGTGAGAAATTTCTGTTCTTTATGTAATAAAAAAGTTAACATGTATAACAATGTAAGCCGTTTGGTATAGAAACTTGTCGTCTAACAAAGTCTATTGCTTAAAGCAAACCTATAATTCATTGAAGTTCCATCAAGAATAAGGTCAATAATATCTTTACCGCCGTAGAGCTCAAACCTAAGCGTTCATCGTAAATTTCGTAGAACGCAAGAAACTATTTTTAAAGCAGGGATTAATAAAATTTCTAACTGCAATTTTAGGTGCTCACTAGTGAAGGAAAACACCGTAAGTGTAAAACTTGGCGGAATGATGGTATAATATCCAAAAAATGCAGCGTTGTTTGACAAATTTATGTTCTAGTATTGAGTATTATTTAAAAACACAGTGGGTGTGCACGCAAACATAGCGCCAGTTGTTCCTTTTTGTTTTTCTTCTTTTTCCGTTTTTACGTGTTATCTTTAATGTGCATTTTCTTCTCAGCCAGTATAATTATACAGAATAGAAAAATAAAAAAGAGAATTTACAGTCGTAAGCGGTAGCAGTAGGAAAGCCTGCATGTTTGAGGAATAAAACTTTTCGATGACACGTGAAGTCCGCTAACACGCACTATATTGCTGTCGGTAATGAGAGCAGGCCTGCACCTGAGTAGAGGGCTGTTACTTTTGATGACTTTACCTGATATTGTACCACACACAATGACCTTTTGGCTAAAAGAGGTTGTTGACGCTTTCTTTAATGATCCTCTTCAGAACTTAGTTTGAGCCAGTTAAACTCCACTACTGGACACAAGTCCCTCCTCTATCGTGTCAGAAAGGGTGTACTTGGCAAGTGGCTTGAAAATCGCAGCACCAGATTCCTCTCAGCTGTGACTTTGCTGTCCGTTGATGGGCTGGGTATTTATGTCTGACGTAAGCGCGTTGATTTTACCACTATCTGTCGCAAGTCATAATATTTATCTGGCACATTCCATAGTCGTCTCTTACGAATGTCATCGCAACACAATACCGTAAAACGGATGGAACAATTAGTGGTAAAATTAACAATTTTGTACAACCGACTTCAATATAAATAAAGTTAAAACATCATCAGCACTACTTTCTAGCCAGTAATTAAATTCCATAAGTCGTAGTTACGCGTAATTGATGGACAATTGGAGGATCACACACCGACTTGTCAGTGAAGTCACAAGGCTCCAAATGAAAACCAGCGCTGCCTCTGCAGCATTCTGCTGATTTGGTGACGTATTTGATGTCACATTTTATCGTTAAATTCTTCTTTTAATTTTTAATTTGTTTTTTTTTTTGTTTCATTATTAATTAACGTCGTGCATGTACTGGTTATTAATACAGTCTTACACCTGTGCATGCATATTATGCCCCTTGTATTTGTATTTACATTTCTTAAATTGCATGTAAAATGTGATTATCAAATAAATGGTTCTTTCTTTCTTTCTTCTTTCTTTCTATGTATTTGAAGTCAGTTTAATAAGCATTATTAAACATAACTCAAAAACTACTAGTAGATCTTGATCAAATTTATATGAGAACACACAAAAAGTACCAGCTTTCACATTAAGAAAACATACTGTCGAATTGAGTACATCCTCTTTTTTGAAGTCGGTTAAAACTGAAGCTGAAATAATGCAATCCAAGCTTCTGAACGATGACTTATAATACTAGCGATCCGCCCCGGCTTCGCACGGGTGATTTCTGGATCTCGACAACAGCGCCATCTACTGAGTCTAAATGTGAATATAAACCATTTAAGGACCTATTAAAGTACACATGAAAAATTCCATTAAAATCTGTAGGATGTTTTCAAAGTCTATAACGGACACATGGTAGAAACATTTTTTGTGTTTTATATAGATAGATAAGCAGGTACTCTATCACACAAAGTTAAAGTCACACGCTGCTCAGGCTGATCGAAAAAGGTGATTAATTATACATAGGGTATTGCAGTCGTGTTATTGGCCGTTTGCGTCATCATAAAAAAGATTATTTGGTGAGCGCTGAGCCAGTACTCTTTCTCTAATGATATTTTTTATTACTAACGTCCATCAACAGTAGGGTTGCCACCCGTACTATAATATGTACTATAATATGTACTATATTTCAGTCAATTGTACTATATATTAAAAAAACAATATAGTACGAGAAATACTATATTTTTATCCCTAATTCAACTGTCGTTTAGTTATATTAAATATGATTGGAAGTCTGGAACAAGTATGTTTTACGAAAAGAATTTTTTCTATCATGAATGTAAAATTGAAAGAAGAAAGTAAAGGAGCACGTATTAATTTAATTAAAAATTAGTTTTTAATTTATTTTAATATGAATCTAAACATTGGAGACTCCTATAATTATTTTAAAAGTAAAGCAAAGGGTAAGGTGGTTAGATAATTGATGGCCAAAGCAAAAAAAAGCAGTTAAATACGGAAAAATACATTCATACTTGTATTGATTACATACAGACGTAAAGATTAAAAATAGATGTGTACTTTTTTTCTCCGAAATTTCTCAAAAGTACCTTTTTGGGAATAATGTGTGCGATAAAACGGTGGCAACCCTAATCCAAAGTGTACAATTTAGGTTTAAGACTTTTGTAATATAGCTGCCGCATGGCTTTACTACGTATAAAATTTACGTACGTAAAGTTATAGTTGGCGTTTGAAGAAAACGTTAACGTTTTTTTACCTAAAACCACAAATAAAATTACACATTGACATCCTCCCCAAAACAATCCCTCGTCCAGTTAATATCAATTCCCTCTTAACTATCCCCGATTCCATATATGTCAATACAATCTCAAAATATATTCGAATGTATATATATATATAAAGTATAATTATTGTGTACTAAATTTAGCTTAACCTAATTCTATATTCCCTGCCCAGGCTAATACCCTCCTATAACTAGATTTTTACTCTATACTGCGTGGTCCACAATTCATATATTTAGTTGCTTTGTTTTTATCCACATTCTTACCTAATAACCACTAACTCCTTTTCCACCGGAAAGCCTCAAGACAAGGTGTGTCAGACCTAAGACCGGACATTGGCAGAATTATTGTGACATTATCACAATACCAAGGGCCATATAGTTATTTAAAAAAAATTACACATGATAACGGCATCCGTACATTGGGTTATTGAACTAAGAAATATGTTATAGGAAATAAATTGTCTCCTTATGTAATTTTCTCAGGCCGTGTAGCCCCTCGTTTATTGGACGTTATAGATCAGCCAACCCTCGATTCCCTTAATACAATTCGGACATCATACACTCTTCACGATGTTTGTTAGGGTTAGCAGAATGTTATTAAAATGTATTATTGAGATTATTTCAACCGATATTACAGACGCAAAAGTATTAAAATAAATTACAAGCTAATACAATCACATCTTCTAATATAATATATAAAAATTAATGTTTGTTTGTTCATATTTTATGCGCTACCATACCGT
Organism: Parnassius smintheus behrii; assembly: GCA_036936625.1. Taxonomy (NCBI): domain Eukaryota; kingdom Metazoa; phylum Arthropoda; class Insecta; order Lepidoptera; family Papilionidae; genus Parnassius; species Parnassius smintheus. Next base: position 36,076,291 of record JAUPFT010000022.1, read on the forward strand.
TCATCGAATTGCGCTAAAACTTTGTCAACTTATTGCTTGCACTTGCGCGGAGGTTATAGGCATAATACAATCAACTTACTGTAGGTAGCGCGTATCGTACCGACAAATTTATTTGAAAGTTATATATCATTCAAACCATGAATACAACCCAGCTTTTAGGCCCTTGCTCGAAATTTAAAAATTAAACGCACGCGTGTATTTTTTTTTATTATAGATGAGTGGGCAAACGACCCCATTCACAACCGTAACACTATATACACGCATATATTTTAATATATATATATATATATATATATATATATATATATATATATATATATACAGCAATAAATTCTAACAAATAAATTTCAAGTCCCTAGCTCCTAATGTAGGTGAAACGTTTATCTCAGAAACCAGTGTCTTCTCACAAAATAAATGTACAAATTACGTAGATGTTGGCAAAGATAAAAATTTAATTTAATTAATGAAACTAAAATACTATTGTATAGATGTTGTGTGTGTATGTGTGTGTGTGTGTGTGTGTGTGTGTGTGTGTGTGTGTGTGTGTGTGTGTGCGTGCGTCTGATCGAGTGTGCGTGCGAGCGCGCGTACGTTCGCGCGTGCGTGCTTGCGTGCGCGCGCGCGCTCGCGCGCGTGTGTGTGTGTGTGTGTGTGTGTGTGTAATGGCGGCCACATACGTAGCGGTATACCGGAGCTGAAGGCTTGTGCAAGTATACCGGAGCGTGTGTGTGACAAAACATGCACAAGTTTCCTGACTTGCACAAGTCTGGTAGGCAGATGAAAACTACGATCTGTATACCTGCGCAAACTAGTTTGTGCAAGCATGCATGAGCGTGTGTGTCGGAACGCTTCAATCGCCTAGAGCTTGAGGTGATATTATTGTAGAAAACTTAAGATCTTCGTAACTTCTACCAGTCGCCAGGAATCTCAAAGTTGCTGTTAACCTCTCATGCGGTATTATCGCTGGGCGCATTATCGTGTCATTCTTTTGTATCAATAGCGTTACTATGGACAAGAGTTCCAAATATGTTTTTCCATCCATACGCAAATAATTGTGCCAGTCCTTCGGAGCGAATTTCAATTCATTTAAAAGGTTTGTGTGGGAATACTTATTTCTTTTCAGTAACCATTCTTTACACCATACAGAACGTTTCTTCTTACACTTCTCTTTTTTCTTAATAGCTAGCACCAAACCAACAATAGCCAAAACGTCATCATTTGTGGGTGCCGGTGGCATATTTCACAAAATACTTACTGCACAACTCGACTTCTTCGGTTTGTCACAGGCGCAGAACTGAGACTGCACAGGCATACCTGAATCATGTGTGGTCACTATGGACGTTAGGTATACTTGCACAAGCCTTCAGTTCCGGTATACCGTTCAGGTATACCGCTACGTATGTGGCCGCCATAATAATAAGTAACTAACTAACTTTATAGAAGATACATCACTCAGTGTCGTTCTTTCGCGCCTTACAAAACGGGCAAAGAATCTTCAGATATCCCCATTAGTGACAGATGGCAACATTTATTATGCTGGATGTCTGAAATTGCAGTTTTTTAAGTCTGAGTTAATAGAGACGGTTTTACAGCATCAGATGTTACTAAATGTTAATGTCACTTTATTAAACATTTAACTTAATTTGAATTATAAAACCATATTATAGACCATTTTTTTCTCCAAATTTATAAAACGTAAATTTATAAAACTAAAAATATTTTGTGGATTAAGATCCATGAGCTGCAACCTATCTGAATAAATTTTTAATTCACTTTGTTGTAGTAACCGATTTGACTCTTCACACTAAAATGTTTTTATTTTTCTGACTGTCTGTCACCCTGTCAGGTTTCGACGACAGAAAAAAATTCCAAATAGGTTTTATTTTTTAAATAATATGGTGGTTATGCTGCATTCTATCGGAGGTCTGACATATTTTGATACTTTCGTAAATCTACGCACAGAAACGGTTCATATTAAAGATTTATTTTCACTTAATATACACATCATACTAAATAAATTCCAGGTTAAGCAAACGGTATGTATATCGTTTATTATGTTGGTGTCTGAGTGCTTGGACATTTTTTATTAAAATTAGAAATGGAAAAAGAATTTGGTGTTAACATTCGATTATGAATGATACTTGTTGAAAGCCATTATTATGTTAACTTACATATCATCATCATCATCATCATTACAGTCCTTGACAAGTCCACTGCTGAACATAGGACTCACAATCACGGATCTGAGCCACCTGAATCCATCGATTTCCTGCAGGTCTTACCAGGTCGTCACTCCATCTACTGGGAGGTCGCCCTTCACTTCGCCTACCGGTACGATACTCCCACTCGACAATCAAGTCTCAAGAGTGAAATACCACGTTTCAGATCTATAAGTCATCACTGGCAATAAGCACTGGTTGTAGAATCTCGTTTTCAAGTTTGGAGATATACCTGACAAGAAGATGTGTCATAATTTCCCGAACGCTGCCCAGCCGAATTGAATCCGTAGATTGACTTCTAATCGAAGTTGAACTTGCCTAGTTGGATTTGAGCTTATTGCACCCAACAACTACCGGCATAGGTGTGACATGAACGTTACACATGAGCATGACCTTTGTTTTGTCCATGTTCATCTTAAGACCTATCCGTTGGGAGGCACTATGCTTAAGTCCTCCAGCGATTATACAAGGACGATATCGTCGGCAAATCGAAGCTGAGTGATGTACTCGCCATTGATGTTAATTGACTACATGCATAACTAAACACTTTGTTTATTTAATTAGATTCAATAATGGTGAATGATTCGTGCAATTTAGTAACTGATTTTAAACCAACTTTTCGATGAACTAGACTTCTAGTCTAGTTCATCGAAAAGTTTCGGTTCTCCGATCTTTCTCCGATTCACCGATTCATTCGGTAACGTAGGATCACTCGCCTTATACTCGTATTACTCGTAATGTAATACTTAAAAGTGAACGTTGTGATCGGTGGCGTGACCAAAATAACTGTTCGCGTGCCATTGCTTCGCCATTCCTGAACTAGAGTCTTGAAATTTTGAGCATAGCTATAATTAAGCATAATCGGATGACAATATTATAATATGGAAAAGTGGTGTATTAAATTATTTTAACACATAATTTTTAAAACTTTACTTGTTTTTATTTACGATTGAATTATGTCATGGCATAACACCAATATTTCTTATATCAAATACATTATTTGCCGTCGTTTTGTTTATTATCCTTAATTAACGAAATGACATAAAGGACACTTTCCAAGTGTGAGACATGTTTTAGCGTAATTTATATAATAGAATACAACCACGTATTGTTTATAATTCCACGTTCACCTCTGTTAACATTCTAAAGTGACAGCTGTGAGTGACTGCGACGCCATGTAATTGTAAGATTGCAAATTACAAAGCTGTCATTGTTTCAATGTTCAATTACATGAAGCTGACAAGTTTTACATGAGAAGCCTGACTTATGTACTTGTATGCTATAATAAACATACGACATTATATAATTAAATTCAACTGTCTTGTGTATTTATAGTGGTCCGGGAAATCATGATCATGATCAGTGTTATTATAAATACCGGCACCACTATAAGTACCGGTTCTGGCCGAAATCAGGTGTTAGGTTTTCTTTCGTTAAATTCTAAGTATAGTTCTTGCAATTCACGAGTGTGGTCGATCTTCGGATGTTGTTCGAAATGTACATGCACAATGTGACTGTGTGCGTGCCTGACGGAGCGGTACGTCGCGAGCGGTCGCCCGCTCCGCCAGGCACGCACACGTGCACGCGCACTGTGCATTTACATGTCGAACCATATCCAAATACCGACCGCACTCGTGAATTGTAAGAGCTATTGTAATAGGCAGTGCACCTGTGTTTGTGCACACGCTCATGAAGTATTTGGAATTTGAACTCTTCCGAATTTAAAACGGTATTTCTACAATTATTTCGTCTGTGGCAAAAACGCGCCGAGTACTATCTAGTTATTAATAAAAAAAAAACACGCATGTTATCCATTAAGTATGTTGTCCGTAAAAGCGTCTATGGTAAATACCAGAATCATCACACGGCTTTCGATTTATGGCGGTATAACCATCTCGTTTACCAAAAGAAGGGAATCGCCAATTCAACTGGCAAGAGTGGACTCCACGATAGGAGATGTCTATGTCCATCAGTGGACTTTTATGATGATGATAATAAAGAAGAAGATTTCTGTTTAGCATAGTGTAGCAATAGAGTCTAAGTGGTTTTTTTATAGGATAGGGTGACAAACGAGCATACAGTTCACCTGATGGTAAGTGGTTACTGTGGACCGTAAACATCTACATCTATTCTCGATTACGAATCAAAATGCAGATGCGTTGTCATCCGTGGGGACTTAGGTGGAATACCTCGTTTTCAACAAAAAGGGTCTCCGGTTCTTTACACTCTCCATACGAAACACAGCAGCATTAAGCTGCTATTTAACGCTGTTATACTATGAGAGCGTGGTCCTTCCCCGGTCGAACCGACCCATTGATGACTCATTTACTGTCTAGGAGTCTGTTTAAGTTAATACTAGCATCTTACCTCGTTTTGCCGCCAAATTGCAGTTTTTGCACAGTAATTGTATTCAAGTCTGAAGGGTGAAGAGAGCCAGTATATTTAATGTTGCACCATTGTGATCCGGTGAAAATGTGTAGGAGAGCCATTATATATTATTTATTTATTTAAAAACTTACATGTAACACCTTAAGCTAAGGGTACATAGGGCGGACTTAATACCATGTGGCATTCTCTGCCATTCAACCCTGGGTGCCAAGGATAATTGTTGGCAGGTGCGACCATTATACGTAAATAAGTGCTTATACATTAAAATATACATATATGCAAATTACATACATACACATTACATTTAAATATACACACATATAGTATCAATATACGTACAATAATACATACATATATATAATATGTATACATGCTTATAAACTTCGTAAATAAATATCCAAATGAATGATTATATATATATATATATATATATATATATACAATAGTTTGAATTTGAATAATATATAATGAAATAAATATTTGAAGTAAAAAAAAAGAAAAGAAAGACAAAATTAAGGAAAAATAACGTTAATTAGTAGTTTCCTTCAGGTAATGTTTTCGGAGAAGAACTTTGAAAGCTTTTTTATTTGTGGCATTCTTAATATCGTTGGGGAGGGTGTTCCAAAGTTGTATAGCTTGTATCGTAAAAGACGACCTGAAAAAATTTGACTTATTCTGTGGAAACCTTAACCTCAGACGGTTTGACTGTCGGGATGTTCGACCGTCGATCGGATGAAAAAAATGAAAATTATCCTTAAGATAAGAAGGCGACTTTGGATCGTTTAAAATTGAATAAAGTACAAGTAAAATTCTAGAGCATCGCCTTTGACGTATAGGTAGCCATTTAAGCTTTGAACGATAGGATGATATGTGGACATACTTACGTAAACCAAAAATAAATCTTATGGAATTATTAAGAAGGCGCTCCAACTTGTTTAGAAGATTTTCTGACAGATCTCGGTAACATACATCGGCATAGTCGATAATAGGTAGAATAAGGGAATGAACCAGCGTTAGCTTGGTTTTGAAGGGTAGGAAATTTTTAAGACGATAAAGGGAACGCAAGGTAGCAACAACTTTACGACTAACTTCAGAGATCTGCAATTTCCAGGTCATAGTTTTATCCATGTACAGGCCAAGATTTTTTATGGAATCACAATATGGAATCAAACTTCCATTATAAAATACAGGAGAGAGATATCCATAATCAACCTAAGCCAATAATTGCGAACTTCCGAATATTACAACTTTGCATTTGGCAGGATTAACAGAAACGCCATATTTACATGACCATTCTCTTATGGCTTCCAGGTTATCATTTAATTTGTGTATTACAAAGTTAAGATTGTTTAAGCTTGACTGTACATAGAGCTGGAGATCATCCGCATACAGATGGCACGAACAATCTAAGACTGAGGAGATAGAATTTATAAATAAGGAAAACATAATAGGAGAAAGTATTCCGCCTTGCGGCACACCAGATTCAATTTCAGCCCATGCAGAAAACCGCTGACCTGAGCGAACCGATTGCTGGCGACCGCGAATATAAGAAGAAAACCATTCCAAGGCTGGGGATGAAAATTTAAGGTGTTTAAGGATGGATAGGAGGATACCATGATCCACTGTGTTGAAAGCGTTTGAAAAGTCAATAAGCACCACCACTGTTAATTTTTGCTCATCTTAGCCCTTTCTTATATCGTCTGTGACTTTGATAAGCGAAGTGGTAGTACTGTGACCAGAGCGAAACCCCGATTGAAATTCATTCAGCGGGTTATGTTTTGCAGCGAATACAGATATTTGCTTAAAAACACAGGCTTTCAGAACTTTAGAGAGGTATGGGAGAATTGAAATAGGACGAAAATGGTTAGGGAAAACAGGATTAGGTATTTTAGGAAGAGGTCTTACAAAAGCTTTTTTCCATGCAGAAGGGTATTGACCTGAGTCCAGAGAATAATTTATAATGTGTGTTATAGCTGGAAGAAGGTACTCAACAATCATAGACACCATTTGCTTACTAATTTCATCATAACCCACAGCCTTGGATTTAATGGCTAACAGATCATTTTTAATTTCATCCTGAGCAACAGGGAGAAACAAAAGTCAGGGATCTGGAGACGCTGCATTGATTCTATAGAAGCAATAGTTTGAGAACGGACTTGAGGGTCCAATGAAGTAATGGAAACAAAGTGACGATTAATGTCATCCAAATTGAGAGAGGCGCCATATTCCGGAGAATTAGTTTTAAGACTTGAGGAATTTCCATAACTCAGTGGGCGAAGAATTAGTTATTTTGTCATGAATGTAGTAGCGTTTAGCATTTCGTACCACCTGATTGCATCTGTTTCTTAGCGTTTTAAAGTTAGACCAATTTTTTTCTGAGTGATTCTTTTTATACTTCTGGAAAGCCCGATCTCGCCGTGCCATTGCCACTTGTACCCCTTTAGTCATCCAGGGAGCAGGAGGACGCTTAACTTTTACATAATGTACCGGAGCATGAATATTATACAGATTCAGGATGCTATTATTTAGAAAGGATATTTTATCATCGACGTTAGAAGCTGCCACCAAAGGGCCAAAATCAATTGAAGATGCGTCTCTCCTGAGACTCTCAATATTTATTCTTAAAAAATTGCGTAACTGCAGAAAAATAGGTTTCTGTTTTGGAGGTTTAAGTTTATATAAAAATAAATCAAGTCGTGACGTGAGAAATAAGGAGCAGATATAATATGAGACATTTCATCTTAGTCCTGAGAAGTGACAACGCATCTGTAGGTTTATTTGTATGAAGTTGGTTACGGTAACCACTTACCATCAGATGGAATTTAAATTAGTTTGTCAGTTTAATTTTATAAGAAATATAACGTCCACCTATGGCATATTAATTACGACAGCAACGTTTAATACGTGGTAGAGTCACGCTGCAGCTATATTATAGTTGTAGCACGAATGGGTCGGCTCGACCGGGGAAGGACCAAGTTCTCACAGAATACCAGCGTAAAATAGTAGCTTAATTCTGCTGTGCTTATTCGTAATCGAAGTTAGATGTAGATGTCTATGGGCTACAGCAACCACTTACCATCAGATGGACAGTCCACTTCTCTCATTCTATAAAAAAATAACATCCGGATACCATGTGTTTATTTACGTGAGGGTAATATGGTCATCCGGTTAATATGGTCACTTTCTTATAACTCAGAAAGTACAGCCTTGTTTGTATAGGTGGCTCTGTGATACGATAGCTCTTCATCAGTCAATTAAATAATAAAGGGTCAAGAGAGCGCTGCTTTATCGAAGCCATTCTGACACTTGACATTATAGTAAAGTACCCGGTTGACCGAGCTTTGCTCGGTATTTTTTGCTCGTCTTTTTTTAATTCGTGTGTTTTGGAAATTATATTTAGATACAAATTACATACTGATGAAATACGTATAAATAATATTTTTTGATCTTAGCGACATAACAGAAAAAACGGAACTGTTTATTTGAATAAAAAATCATGAGTGCAATTATTTTAATTTTAATTTTCGTGTTTTCAAAAAATACTAAAAAAGGGCTCGAAAAAATTGATTTTCTAAAAAAAGAAAGGAACTTGAAAAAAAATTAAAAAAAGTCGGTCAGTCGGTCTGGGCTCGAACCGGGGTTTTACGATTCTGTGGCCGCCTACTATACTAATTAAGCTATTTATAATCATTAACAATCTGTTAAAATTTACCTTCTTATTCTAACGATATTGTAGCAGTTTTTCATTGCCTAAAAACACGGACAAAAAGACATTTTCTAAAAATAAATCCTAGCTAAATCGATTTTTTATCCCCGAAACTCCCTGGACACTAAATTTTATGAAAATCGTTGGAGCCGTTTCCGAGATCCCGATTATATATATATATAAGAATTGCTCGTTTAATAGTATAGGATATTTTAGTCGATTTTAGTATTGTGTAGTGTAGTTAGTTTTTTTTTAAAGTTAAATTTTTGAAGTGTTCCTAATTATTGCCGAAGCTTGTTTGCTATTTTTTAAATATATTAGTTATAGTACAAGACTTTGTGTTTTTATCTCTGACCTCCTCCAAGTTTTGGTTTTATAGGGCGGCAAACTTTAAGATGACCATATAACCGTCACGTACCTTATTACATAACTTAAAAATAAAGGAAGCGTACAGCACACAATAAATATATTATAACGAAATCACACGTTTATTTAATATTTATAATGTCGAAAACACGTCAAGAGGTTATTGTTAAAATAATAATAGTGTGAGAACGAATGTTTAACTTTCTCTCTTGCTTACGCAATGAATCATGCCATCCTCACCAACTGGATGCTTGGTAGTCCACCACTGTGCGTTTTACGAGGAGTATTCTTCCCTTACAACTTCTCTGTAGAATTGTTTACCACCGGCGACTTTTCCGGACCGACACGACTTAGGAACCTTCAAGAAAAGAGCTTACTCCTTTCTGAAAGATCAGCAACGCACCTGCAATTTCCCTGGTGTTACGGTTGTTCATGGGCGGCGGTAGTCACTTAACATCAGGTGAACCGTTTGCTAGTTTTCCCCCTAAAGATAAGCAAAAGAGCTCTAAAACCCTCTAACTCTAATGCCCCCAAATGAAAGGACGTCTGTACCCAGTAGTAGATTCCATCTTTATGGGCATGATGGATAATTCTAATGGAAGTCGATAGACTCATGTTATATCCAATGCTTTATTATAATAAAAACAAAAACTCTGCCGCGACTATACCGTGGAGAGATCGTTTTCTACTCTGAGCAGAGAAATATCTTAGCTACGTGCCTTAATGGCACAGAAAATATTATATAGACTGTCCTAAATATACCCAAAGTTGTGTATATTTAGGATACCTGTTATGTTATATAAGAAAAAAACGTAAACTTCAATTTGTTATTTAAGTAAGCACCTAATTAAAATTATTCAGTATGAAATGTAAACACATTTGTAATTAAATCTGATAATATGCTTTCAAGCTCTAAAAGTTTTATCAAAATCAGTTCAGTAATTTAGTCTAGAAGTGATATGCAAACAAACTCACATTTATTTTTGTTATATTCGTGAGCAAACAGACTAACATTGTACAGGTTTATTTATTTGCCAATGTTCGCTGGGCGAGTTTTCCCGCGTGGACATTTAGACAGTAAAACAATCGGAGCGTCATACATTTTGTAAACGTCTCCTTTGTAGGAATGCAATGTATCAATCGTAAGCGATTCTGTGTTCTGTTCTCCAACTTGGCCGATATTCAACTTGTTTCAATCTGTTCTATAATTTTTTATGCAAGCAGTAGGCTAATTACAATGTAGCTTTGGTTTGTTTCACCGTAGAATACACGGTTAAGCGGTTATTCCGCACAAATAACAAAATTACGTCAACACTATAAACGATTGAATGACTTACATTTTAACACCCTTACTTGAATGTTCTCTACCCCCATCTCCGAAACTTACATCAGGCTAGACACCGTCTTCTTAAAGAACTGCTAGCTAGGTATATATAACGTTCAGTTCATCAAGTTTTCACAAACCCTCTTTCCCCCTGAACAAATTCATTCGAGGGCAGGAATAGCTCAGGGGCCCCTCGATCTCACTTAATATAATTCAAGTACCTTGCATTCTTCGAGATGCCGATTTAGGGTTGGCAATAGGCGTTGCAGAAAAAGTAATTCTAAACTTTAATTAACAAAATTTAGGAAATTTAATTGACTTTGATTTGAAATAATATTTTTGAATTTGTCTTCATTGATTTTCTCCACTTTTCTTCCTCGTCATCTAACACTTTTTTACCTCTTGGTACCCCTATTAGAACAGAAAATGAGAAACCTTGCAGAGGTTTTATAAGCGGTGTATGTTTTTGGTTCATGATCGAACGTCTAAATTCTCATGCTTTTTATAAACTAAAAATGGGTGAGTTAATATCTTAGTATAATTATTTTGTATCTCATTATACGTGAACCACTGTACGTTCTTATGAGATATAAAATTATTTAAAATGAAACCAAAAATAACGGAAGAGTTTATGGTATAATAAACTAGTGTACATTTTTTTATGTCATGATGGCGGGTGGGTTTTACATTGTATTAGTGTTGTGTAAACTTGAGAGTCAAAACTTATTATTGAGTACCGTCAAAGCTAAAAGTAAACGGCGAAAAGTTGTGCAGAATGATGTAAGAAAATAATTAATGAGTCCTTTGTAAAAAGCAAAGTAAGGCTCACCCGCCATAGTGAGTTATATCGCGAGTTTCAGGTTCGAATCCCTACAAAAGGGCTGGTTATATTAGTATAGCCTACAAATATTACTTCATCTCTGGATGTTAATTCATTAATTTGTAACATTTGTATGTATTTTGACGTGGTAGAGCCATGCTTCAGCTATATTTTAGTAGTAACACGAATGAGTCGGCTCAACCGGGGCAGGACCACGCTATCACAGAATACTAGCGTTAAATTCAGCGTAATGGTACTGTGTTTCGTATGGTGAGTGTAGAGAACCGGAGACCCGCTTTACTGGAACCGAGGCATTCCATCGTATTCCTCAGTGAAGACACGCATTTGCATTTTGATTCTTAATTGAGGATAAATGTGGTTGTGTTTATACCACAGCATCCACTTACCATGTGAACTGTGTAATCTTTTGTCATGACACAAGAAATGCTCTTGCTTGTATGGTGATTTTTTATAGAAAAAAAATTAAACAATCTGTAACGATCCTTGTTTACTAGGTGGTAGTCCTACTACCTTTTCTGTACAACCTACTTACCTATTTCTGCCGGCAAATAGCAGTACTTGCTTTGCTGTGCTTCAGTCGAAAGGATATAGAGATAACCAGAATAATTATAGGCTGGTAGATATTCCTTTATGGTAGATATTATTTTTAACGTTCAGTATTTATACTAGTAGTATAGTTGTAGAACGAATGGGTAGGTTCGACCGGGGAAGGACCACGCTCTCACAGAATACCAACGTGAAATAGTAGCTTAATGCTGCTGTGTTTCGTATGTTGAGTGTAGAGAACCGGAGACCCTTATTACTGGAAACGAGGCATTCCATCTTAGTCCTCACGAGTAACAACGCATCTGCATTTTGATACGTAATCGAGGATAGATGTAAATGTCTATGACCCACAGCAACCACTTACCATCGGATGGACTGTAAGTTTGTCTGTCATATAAATATTATAAAAATGTCATTTATCCAGTGTCAGAAATTTTGTTTCGTTTTATTCTAAAATATATCATAACATAAAATCTTTTGCTCGAAATTTCATCTTTTATACGTAGTATTTGCATTGTGAGTTTACATCCCTAAGCCTCGAACCGAATAGCAATCAAACGCTCACAGAAACTCTGGACTTTCTTTACAGGCCCCCCGAGGCTGCAACTGTAGTTTCATGTCTACGTAGTTTAATAAGATTTTTTGTACAATTTGGAAAAACGTATAGAGACACTTATTTATTTACGAACAAGTCTATGTTAATGTGACAGATCTTTTCAAGCAGTCAACGAGTAAGTTAAGTATAAAAATACATAATAATGATATTGCAAGGATACACACATAACTAGCTTTAAAAACATACTAGTTAGCCAGGCAGATGTTGTTCTCCTCTTTCTGACGATCCTTTACACTATAAAAAGTCCTTACTTCGCAATAAAAATACTGAGTGTTACTTATCGGGGTGAAAACTATCCTATTTCTCAAGTAGGAGCAAGCGATACACATGTGCAAATTAATTACAATCGATTGAGCGTAAGAGTTTATCGCGAGTGATAATCGTGACACGGGATTTTATATATTAACATAACACGTGATAACTTCCGCGACCAATGGAAATGATCCTTAAAAAGGTCTATGTCCAGCTGTAAATTTTTGTGGACTGAAAAAGAGAGAACATTTCTTAATACCTTTTTCCCTTCTGTAAATTAAAAGTATAAAGTACTTTAAAATTTTATGATGTACTAAAAAATAACACTTATTTTAACGATAAAATATTATGCTTAGTGGATATCCTCGTTGCGGATGTTTTTACCCGTAGAGATAACCCAGCAAAGTCCTTCCCATCGCACGGTGAGTGAATAAGGTTCCTCATACAGCTAGCAGAAAAGTAGCATGTTATGGTTCGGTAAATCATCACTACCAACACGCGATGGTTCTTCACTTTTGTCATAAGGTTTAAGGAATATAAGACATGCAAATTTCCGAACGCAGTCCAGCCGAGTTGGATTCGTCGATTGAGTTTTTGTTCGAAGTTGAACTTACATAATCGGACGTTTTGTCCCAAGTACACATACTCGTCAACAACATTGATTGTAGTGTTGTAAAAACTACCGGTATTTGTGTAATGTGAACATTCATCATAAAATCTAACTACTGGGAGACACTATAGATATTTGTAAAATAAAAAGAGGCCGGATACTCGTAGCTCAGTGGATCTGTAAGCTTAAGTTTTTTTTACAGAATAAGACAAACGATCACATAGTCCACCTGATGAGACTTGTATGCTATGGCTCGTAGACGTCTATATTTATTCTCAATTAAGTATCAAAATGTAGATGCGTTGTCACCCATGATGACTAAAATAGAATGCCTCGTTTCCAGTAAAATGGGTCTCCGGTTCTCTACACTCACCATACTAAACACAGCACCATTAAGCTGCTACTTTACGCTGGTATTCTGTGAGAGCGTGGTCCAGCCCCGGTCGAGCTGACCCATTCGTGACAACCATAATATAGCTGCAGCATGGTTCCACCACGTATAAATCGGCCATCGTATAGCTCGTAAAACCGATAATCTATGGGAAAACATGGGTCTCCGGTGGCAGTCGTAACGCAAACGCATTGTTGGGCAAATCCCTACTAGATTTAATTACGGTCTGATAAAATACGCAAGTTATCCAAAGATGCAGGTAGCTCAGAACCGTGACCGAGTGAAGCCGGCTACAGTCGAGCGTGTGCCTGCTGTACTACCATATGTCAGAGGAATCACAGACAAGGTTGGCTGCATCTTGAAGCGAGCTTCCATTAAAACATACTACAAGCCGCCGAAGAAGATTAGTCAATTTTTACCATCCGTCAAGTGTAATATCCCTCTACAAGAAGCAGGAGTGTACAAGTTAGATTATGAATGTGGTTTCTCTTACTAGGTCAAACAAAAAGATGCATAAAAACCCGCGTGGAAGAACATATAGCTGACGTGAAGCACCGACGCTCCTGGAAGTCTGCAGTCTGTGAACATGTCAAGATCTTCCCCACCATTACATCAGATTTGATAAACCACAAATCCTCGCAAAAGAACACCGATTCCTACCAAGGATGATACGCGAGGCTATTGAAATTAACAAACATCTTAATTTCAATACAGAAAATGGAGGGAAAAGAAACTGAAGGTAGACAACACTTCTACCTTCAGTTTTTTGATATTAAGAATAGAATTTAGAAGATTAGATTTAAGAAGATAGAAAGCACCCGAAAAGTCGGGAATTAAAAATAAGTAAAATTAGTTAATTAAACTCGATAAAATCCGTAAATTTAGTTTTAATCAATGAATAATTTTCTTTTAAATAACAAATAAGCATCATAATCAATAAATACACTTTAAAATTTCCGATTGGTTTGGAAAAATACAAAAGTCCCACCCTATATACGTCCCACTACTGGGCACAGGATTTCTCTCATTTCTGAGGGGTTTTATGGCAAGGAAAAGGTCCGCTGCGCTGCTCCAATAGGTACATGTTGGCGAAGTCACATGTCGTTAAAATATGTTTTTTCTTATTTCTCAGTCAAGCAGGTTTCCTCTCGACGTTTCCGCCAAGCACGTGGTAAATTAGCACTTAAATTGCAATGAACAATTTAATTTAAATTTACAGCAAGTGCTTATCCCCTAAGCTACCACCGCTCATCACAAATATATAAAATTTAAAAAAAAACATAACCCTTCCTTGGCAGTAATAAAATACAATAAATTTAAATTTTAATACAACTATTTCGCTATATCTTCATATATACAAATTCAATATAATTTTCTACTAAATTGTTTAATTCGCATTAGCTAACTTCTCAGACACGCAGCTTTCCTCAACTTCGATCATTTTGGTAAATAAGCACTCAGAACTGTAAACTACTCTTAATACTCAACCAATACAAATTACGGTAATTGATAGAGCAATACTGAAACTATACGGAACAAGTAATAACTTATTCCCGCATACCGCTGGCGTAGTATTCCAGTAATTACGGATCCAGCATACGTCATTCGCCCCCTTAATCCGGACAACAAATTACGTGTGGCAACATTTCACTCAATAAATCTCTGTCAAGTCTGTAAGCGTACAGCAACGCGAGCTTACGAGGGGGAATGCGATGTTACTTAATACACTTTGATGACAACTTAGTGACGCTAAGGACTACCACCGAGGCTGTTCCAATTACAAAGTCTTAACGTCGTTTCTGCATAGTTAAGTAAAGGTTAAATGGAGAACGCGATTATGTATTGTGCATACATCCAAATTTAACGCACTAGGGGGCGTTGAATATATTTGCCACGTGCTCGGCGGTGAAGGAAAAACATCATGAGGAAACCTGCATGTCTGAGGAATAAGAAAAAAAATTATTTCGAAGACATGTGATGTTCGCCAACACGCATTGTTGCTGCGCGGCGGACACTTCCTTGCCCTAAAACCATCTCAGAAATGAGGGGAGGCCTGTGCCCAGTAGTGGGACGTATATAGGCTGTAACTAAGAGGCGTAAGGAAGTGAACGAAAGCATTACAAAAGAAAGAAAAAATATTTGAAAAATTCAAACGTGCACACCCGTCTTGTTAAAATGTATGATGTCTCTAATTGAAATTTTGTAATTATTAGTTAATTGACTTACGTTTATTTCTCGTAAACAATAGAGATTTCATTGTTGAAGTTCAACACGGATTATCTAAAGGGTAAGTGAAAACTGTTCGTAAGATATCATCATCATCATCATCATCATTACAGCCCTTCACAAGTCCACTGCTGAACATAGGCCTCCCCCAAGTAATGATACAAAGCACGGTCCTGAGCCACCTGCATCCATCGACTTCCTGCATATCTTACCAGGTCGTCACTCCATCTAGTGGGGGGTCGCCCTACACTACGCCTACCGGTACGAGGCTGCCACTCGAGAACCTTTCTTCCCCATCGGTTATCGGTTCTTCGAGCTATATGGCCGGCCCATTGCCACTTCAGCTTACAATCCGTTGGGCTATGTCGGTCACTATGGTTTTACTGCGGATATCCTCATTTCTGAGTCTATCACGAAGAGAAACTCCGCGCATAGCCCTCTCCATAGCTCGCTGAGCGACCTTGAGCTTCCTCATACGGCCAGCAGTGAAGGACCACGTCTCAGATCCGTATGTCATCACTGGCAACACGCACTGGTTGTACAATCTAGTTTTTAGAGATTGAGGTATACCTATATACCCTCGACTATGACGGCGACGACAGTAAAAAAATTTGGATTGGACTTTTTTGAATAATAATACGTATTGCAAACTTATTAAAAGTTCCTTCATCTGTATTTTCGGTTATTATTAATCGAGCATATAAAATGCCCGTCATATCCTATATCAAACCCTACGTTTACTGGATTTGAATATCCGATATTAAGTCTATATATTTCAATATCTATATATAATTTGATATTCACGTGACTTGTAACACTGTAGTAAAAATTCTAATAACTAGACGATGCTACACAATTTTTGACAGGTTTGGTTTGCTTAAATTTATAGATATATTATAATCTCTAATTATGTTAATACGTATTGGTCATTTTTTTTATAAAATAAGGATGACACACAGCACACAGTCCACCTGATGGAGTGAACTGAAGTAGATTATGTGGCCCATAGACATATACATATATAACATCTACCCTCGATTACGAATCAAAATGCAAATGCGTTGTCACCTGAATAAGATGGAATGCCTCCTTTCCAGTAAAAAGGTGGTTACTACACTCACCATACCAACCACAGCAGCGCTAAGCTGCTATTTTACGCTGGTAATCTGTGAGAGCATAGCTCTTCCCCGATCTAGCCGACCCATTCGTGCTACAACTATACTACTAATATAACTGCAACATGGCTACACCATGTATGAAAGTATGGCTACACAACGTAGAAATATCTGATCTACATCAATTTAATATTTATATGTTCATTCGCGCGCTCAAAGTTCGTTCGAAATTGGAATCAGTGTAGCATATCATTTTATTTTCCGTCGTTATTATTTGTTCGTATTCGATATCAGATATCCTGTAAGGTAACGCTGTACTGCAGCAGTAGACAAATATTACAAAGTTAGTCTGTGCCAAGATACATAGACATTGGATTTTTTTTATAGAATAAGGGTGACAAACGAGCACACATACCACTTGATGGTAAGTGGATGCTGTGGCCCATAGACATCTACATTTATCCTCGATTAAGAATCAAACGCAGATGCGTTGTCACCCCTGAGGACTAAGATGGAATGCATCGATTCCAGTAAAAAGTCTCCGGATCTCTACACTCACCATACGAAACACAGTAGCATTAGGCTGCTATTTTACGCTGGCATTCTGTGAGAGTGTGGTCCTTCCCCGGTCGAGCCCACCCATTCGTGCTACAACCATAATATAGCTGCAGCGTAGCTCTACCACGTAAAAATGACATGGACATTGCACCGATATATAGATGTCTGTATATCAGTTCAATACACAATTTGTTGTGACTACTTCGATGGTTTAGTGGTTTTAGACGCGATAACTGATCATGAAGTCGAAGATTCGAAGCCTGGTTATTGGATTTTTCTGACAATAAATTCTCAGTTAATTATACGATTTGTATTGCCCACTGTTACCTACTATTAATAAAATCAAGGTAGACAAACAAACAAACAATCCACTTGATGGTTACTTGATGGGTACTTGGGTGCTGGTGCCTATAAACACCTACTTCCATAACCGATTACAAATCACAATGCAGATGCGTTTTCATCCCTGTGGACTAGAATGAAATACCTCGTTACCATTAAAATGGGGCTCCGGTTATCTTCACTCACCATACGAACCAAACTACGGTGCTAATATGCTCTAGTATTCTGCGAAAGCCTCATCTTTCTCCAATCGAGCTCCCTAATTTATTGTACAGTCATAAAACCTTTTTAGTCCTGTAATTGGCTCTACCACGTAAACCTAACTAACCTATATCTTCCTTCCCAGACGTGAAGATCTCAACACCTCGCTTCGCTGGCACCTCGTGGCTGGCTCTCCACGCACTGCGAGGCGCCTACAAGCGCGTCAGGTTACGAATGCGTGTCAGACCTGAACGCGCGCGTGGCGTACTCCTACTGACAGGCGAGCACGATGACTTGTCCGGAGATTACCTTGCTCTGTTGCTGAGGAATGGACACGTCGAGTTGAGGTAAGATACTTAAATTGACTGAATAATCATACACACACACACACGCGCGCGCGCACACATACATACACACACGCGCGATACTTTCATATTACTATTCTAGTTCTCGGAGTGGAAGACGCAGCAGCTGTGATACAGTTAATAGTAACTGCCGTCGTTAACCTCTCAGTGAAACTATATTATATGTAATTGATTTTGAAATTACGACTTTCGTATATGTTAAGTTTCTAATGTTTGGAAGGAGTGAATGAAAATTTATTATTATTATTGGGGTATCTACATAATTTTCTCACCTGGTTGGGTTTTATAAATATATAATTATAAATTAAAATGAAAAGATAAATATACATAAATATCAATAAAATAAAATAAATACAAAAACTACATAAATAAATAAGATCCAACCAGATGGGAGCCCTCGGCAGGGGAGACCAAACGGCCAAGGCTTAGGGGGAAAGGGAAAGAAACCGGCGGGCGATGCGGGCGGTATCGAGGAGCACCGCCTTCTGCATTTGAGCTCGGAGCGGTCCGTCACGGAGTCCCAGTCGCCTCAGATGACCCGAGAGGCTGACTGGGAATTTCGGCCGGCAGACAACCCCACATGTCGGTTACCTCGTGAGCCAGGTCCAGATATTTTGTTCGCTTATCTGTTTCGGCTTTCACGAGGTTCTCGTCATATCGAATGGTAATGTCGATCAAAAATATCCTTGACTGTGCCCGGTCCATCAGCACAATATCAGGCTTATTCGCAAGAATAGTCCTGTCTGTGATGATGGCCCGGTCCCAGTAGAGCCTGGCGTGGTCATTTTCGAGCAAGGCTTCCGGAAAGTACTTGTAATACGGCAATTTCCGGTCCACGAGACCGTATTTCAGAGCGAGCTCCTGGTATAAAATTCTGGCTACTAGGTTGTGCCTGTGCAAGTACTCAGAGTTAGAAAGCGCCGACCAACCGGAGATAACCTGTCTAAGTGACTCCCCGGGATGGCAACAAGCTCGACAGACGTCGACGGTGCCATCCTTTAGGATGTATCTCTGATAGTTGTTGGTCTTAATAACCTGATCCTGTATTGCACAGACAAAACCGTCGGTTTCCCCGAAGAGGTCACCGAAACGTAGCCAGTTGAGGGAAGCGACTGTATCTACGAAGGGCTCATGTAGAGCCCTGTAGAACCTCACGTGGAGCTCCTTCTCCTTCCATACGGTCTCCCGGTCGGAAATGCTAAGCACTGCTGGATCCTGCCATTGCTCGTTGGCTAAGGATAGAGTGGTAAGCCCTTTATCACTAGAAATGACGTCATTATAGAATGAATCATCCGATCTCGCCAGGAAGTAATGACGGAGGGTGCACACTTCACGATTATGCATGGTGAGCGCGCTAAGGAAGCCATGCCCACCATGCTTTCGCGGAAAGTACAGCCTCATTACCTACGATCTCGGATGATGTATCCTATGGGACGTCATGGTAGTGCAGACTTTTCTATCCAGGGCGTTAATTTTAGTCTGAGTCCACCTGAGTATGCCAAAGGTATACATAAGGACAGGCATGACCCAACCGTTATATGCGTGTGTTTTATTCACACCGGACAAAAGGCTATTAAGCACTTTGGTCAAGCGTGCATAAAACACGTCGTAAACTGACTGTTTCATACCAGCCTCATCAACACCGTTGTTCTGTGACACAGATACGTTGACGGGCATAATCATATGCCCTCAGAGTTATCGGCATAAATCTATGCCCTCAGAGTTAGCAACCCTTCCCCTTACAACATGGAGGACCGCACACTTATCCATCCCCAGCTCCATTCCAATGGAATTGCTGAATTTGCAAGTGATTTTTAGCAATTCCATAAGATGGGAGCGACTGGAGGCGAATAACTTGAGGTCATCCATATAGAAAAGGTGGGTCACTTTTGTCCCTCCTTTCCGTAGCTGAAATCCCCTCCCGGATCCCACCAGTAAGGTACTGAGAGGGTTCAGAGAGAGGCAGAACCAGGTTGGACTCAGATAATCGCCCTGGAAGATACCCCTTCTTACCCTTATGTGGTTCTCCGCAGCCATCATCCGCTCACCCAGATGACAAAGGATCGTACTCCACTGCCCCATACACTGCTCGAGGAAGTCTCTCACTGTACAGTCTATCTTGTACAGCTCGAGGACTCTCTTTAGCCATGTATGGGGCACCGAGTCGAATGCCTTTCTGTAGTCTATCCAGGCGGCGGAGAAGTTCCGACGGTTATGTTTCACCACTTTGCCAATGTCCACGTCAATGAGGAGTGGTTCCTCAGTTCCACGACCACCACCCTGACATCCATTTTGAGCGCGTGACATCACCTGATTTAGCTTCAGGTGACGAGTGATTCTCGCGCTCAAAATGGATGTCAGTGTCTTATATATGGTGGGTAGACACGTAATGGGGCGGTATTTGCTCGGGTCTGTGGTAACCTGGTCTTTAGGAACCAAATGAGTGATCCCAGTAGTAAAGAGGCTAGGGAGCGAATTCTGGTTGAGAGCCTCTTGAAACTGATGGGCGAGCACAGCGTGACACACCATGAACTCCTTCAGCTAGTAGTGATGCAGCCCGTCGAGTCCCGGACTTTTTCAGTTCGGGGCCCTACGGACCGCCTCAGCTACGTCATCCGGCGTTATGATGACGGGGTACATGGGCGTAATACTTGCACGCTGACTCGCCACAACTTCCGTCCAAGGGCCGTCGCTGTGGTTTTCGGGCTCTGACCACAGGCCACGTCAAAATGCGACAGTGTTGGCCTGATCCGGTCCTCGGCCCGCTCCACATACCTCTGGTCGCTCCAATGATTTGTAGAGCCTCTTCTGATCACTCTGGAAGAGACGATTCTGGTTGAACCGCCTTGACCTCTCGGTAAATCGGCGAATTCGCTTCCCCCAAGCAGCGATTTTTTGCTTCAGGTCGTCTATGCGCTTTATTATTACTATTATTAACATACAGGAAAAAAAACTCGTGTTTGTGTGTGTGTTTTTTTTTAAAGAAAGAATTACATTCTTTATTTCCAAATTCCTAATTACCTAACTTATTAAAGTCAATAAATTATAATTTTAATAAAGGTGCTGTGATAGAGTAAATAGAAAACCCCGTTTTCAGAAGATATTATGTGAAAATTATTATAAAGTACACGGTCATTAATTTTTATTACTGTACGGTATGTTTTGCTTAAGTCACACATTAAATTTATAAAAATGTAAACATTAATTGAAACAATAATAATAATACAGAACAATAGAAATTTAATTAGTAACATCTATTAGAATACGTTAAATTACAAATAAAACATTAAATCATATGATCAAAAAATATAAAAAAAATCTTGACATAATATTTTATTATTTTTGCAAAAAGTAATGGTGGGGCCGTCTAGGATATGATCACAAACTGCAGAGTTCCCTGAACGTTGATTTATTACATCAGCTATATGTTCTTTTACGCGGGTTCTAAATGATCTTTTTGTTTGTCCTATATAAGAGAGACTACATTCACAATCAAGCTTGTACACTCCTGCATCTTGTAGAGGAATGTGACACTTGACGGATGGTAAGAACTGACTAATCTTTTTCGGCGGCTAGTAGAATGTTCTAATAGAAGCTCGCTTCAAGATGTAGCCAATCCTGTCAGAGACACCACTGACATATGGTACAGCACGGGCGCGCTCGATTGTGGCCGGCTTCACTCGGTCACTGTGACGGAGGCGCGGGACCCGAAGCTTGTTGTCGTGCAGAACTTGCTTGACGTGCTGAAGCTCAACTCGGAAGGTGTTTGCTGTCACAGATCTCTCGTGCTCTCTGTAGCGTAAACATTTATTGAAACAATAATAAATACAGAACATTAGAACTTTTAGTGACATCTATTAGAATACTTTAAACAACAAACAAAACTTGAAATCATTTGATCAAGAAATATAAATTAATTTAAATTTTTTGTATATTTTTGTCTTTAAAGTTTGACATATCATATTATATCACATCATTCTATTTTATTCGTTGACACGATTTTTGTCTTTATAATAATTTAGTATTCTACCATTTTTCAAATAAAAAGGGCATTTAAGTCATTTGTACTATAAAATAATGTACGATACACTGAACTTAAGTAACCGGTAATAAAAACGTGTGAAGTTAGTGCACTTCGTTCGTCCGCTAACTTCACGCGGTTCGATAATCGGCTACTAAAGTCCCTTGTATCGTAACGTACTATTATTCTATATAATTCTAAGAAGTCGGCTTTAATTAAAACTACTTTTACGGATTTTTTCGCGTTTTATATATTTTATTTTTAATACCCGACGTTTCGGGTGCTTTCCAGCACCCATGGTCTGAGGACATGGACTGAGGTGACTGACGTCCCGATGTCAAAGTTAACCCGGAGTACCTTCAGCTTTTTTAATTATTGTCTTTGGTCCGATCTGCGCAGAATGAACTAACTGTGGTTTGAAGTCTTGCAGTGGTATGCTTGGGTTTAGTTTTAATTTTATTAATTATAGGATCCCAAGCAGGTGGTAATACCAAGCCTCCTTCTCTATTGAAATTAGGATGTTTTTTAATTTCAATAGCCTCGCGTATCATACTTGGTAGGAATCGGTGTTCTTTCGCGAGGATTTGTGGTCTATCAAATCTGATGTAATGGTTGGGGCCATCTAGGATATGATCGCAAACTGCAGACTTCCCGGAACGTTGATGCTTCACGTCAGCTATTTGTTCTTTTACGCGGGTTCTAATTGATCTCTTTGTTTGCCCTATATATGAGAGACCACAATCACAATCAAGCTTATACACTCCTGCATCTTGTAGAGGAATATGACACTTGACGGATGGTAAGAACTGACTAATCTTCTTCGGCGGCTTGTAGAATGTTCTAATAGAAGCTCGCTTCAAGATGTAGCCAATCTTGTCTGTGACACCTCTGACATAAGGTAGTACAGCAGGCACACGCTCGACTGTGGCCGGCTTCACTCGGTCACTGTGACGGAGGCGCGGGACCCGAAGCTTGTTGTCGTGCAGAACCTGCTTGACGTGCTGAAGCTCGGCGGCCAGGTGTTTGCTGTCACAGATTCCTCGTGCTCTCTGTAACAAAGATTTGCCCACGGTAGCTAACTGTGAAGGATGGTGGTGAGATTCACCATTTAAGTATCGGTTTGTATGGGTCTTTTTTCTATACACAGTATGACCTATGGTGTTGTTAGGATTTCGGATAACTAACACATCTAGGAAAGCACCTGTCTCCCCAAGGTTCTACAAGCCGTACGTAGTAAGACGATACTTTCACAATTTTACCATCAGACAAAGTAACTGCATTTTTAGAACATCTTAATTCCATAAACTCTAAAATTCAATTTACTATGGAGTTAGAGGCAAATAATACCTTAGCTTTCCTTGTAATAACCCTGTAATAATGTGATATGGGCCGATAAAATTACTGAGAGATACAGGTTGATTCAGATAGAATGGGACCAAAGCTTTTCAAGCTGTACTTAAATGACCTAATCGTTGAACTCAGCAGCAAAGGAGTCGGATGTCGTATCGAGACGTAAGTTGTAATAATATTAGTTAAGCAACTGATATGGTGCTGCTGAGTCCAACGGTCAAAGCAACCAGAGAACTCATCAAGATATGTGAGGAGTATGCGTTAAACCATAGCTAGATAGCTGTAGAATCCCTGAAAAAGCGCCTGCTTTTAAATTCATTGGCTCTGAATAAAAAAAATGTTTGTAAATTTAAG
Organism: Parnassius smintheus behrii; assembly: GCA_036936625.1. Classification (NCBI taxonomy): domain Eukaryota; kingdom Metazoa; phylum Arthropoda; class Insecta; order Lepidoptera; family Papilionidae; genus Parnassius; species Parnassius smintheus. Next base: position 36,100,082 of record JAUPFT010000022.1, read on the forward strand.
TACTCAGGTACTTTGTTACCGATGACCTTAACGACAATGTTGACATTTAAAGGGAACGTAGGACGCTGGCAGTCGGATGTTGGCACGTAGGTTTGCGCAGCGTATTGAACAAGTAAAGATAACGTTATTTAAAACCTACTGTCAAGTTTTCTACACGTGCAGCCTGTAGTTGAATTATTCACAGCGGACTGTCGACGCCTTACGTTTTCACTTTTCAGTACAATAACGGCGTCAGGATCATGTTGGGGCTACCCCGATTTTGCAGTGCATCAGGCGTGTTTAGTCTATGCGACTCTTACAGCTTCATCTGACTCAGGCTTTTGTGACCAATTGATCTTTGGCCCGACCCGGGATTCGAACCCAGGACCTCATGATCAGCAGTCGTACCACTACACCACTAGACCAACGAGCCCGTTGTTTGCAAAGGCGCATACGAATGACTACCACGCCATTATAAGAAAGAAAACAGCCTCGTTGCTCGGCGTGGTACAAGCTAGCTCCAACTTCATCATAAAAATAATTGCTGAAAGATATGACTCATTTGATTTCAAGATTATATCATAATTAAGCTACTAACATAGATTATAAGTTTCATATTTACAAACAGATTATGTGGATTAGTTGGATATCTGAAAAAAAAATTATTATTATTTAAAAGTTATTTTGTAGTGTCGTGTAGTTCCACGAAAATATATATTAGAATAAAAAGAAAAATAAAAATCAATTTACAATTGACAAAAAATCGCGTAGTATACTAAAAACATATAGTCGAATTGAAAAGTTTCACCTTCTTTATAATTCGGCTAAAGAATAGTTTAATTTACGTTACTAGTAAAGGCCTTTATAAAATTTACATGTACTTGGTGTACTAGTTTACTAAGTTCAGTAGTACCTCAAAACTGAGTTAGATTCGTGTTTTAAAATTTAAAAAACTAAAATTATTATTCATCAATATCAAATAACGCATTTTGACTATAATCAACTATGACGTTATTACATTATTTTGTTACAACAGCTCTCAAAGATTACGAGGACTATGTGCCAGGTACCTACTTACGTTACGGTCATCAGATTTAGCTAGTTGGCATTGAGGTAATTTGTTTGTGATGCAGATGGTCATAGTGTCGTCATCATTGAAAAGTTGCGTTTTAAAAAAGCTTTTCGGTTTCTTGTTTTTTTTTTAAATATAGGATAGGGTGACAAATGAGCACACAGTTCACCTGAGGGTAAGTCATTGCTGTAGTAGTCATAGACATCTACATCTATTCTCGATTACGAATCAAAATGCAGATGCGTTGTCAACCGTGAGGACTGAGATGGAATGCCTCGTTTCCAGTAAAATACAGCAGCAGCATTTAGCTACTATTTTACGCTGGTATTCTAAAATTATGTGAAAGTATTAAGTCAAAATAATGGCTGTTTATTAATAGGTACCGGGAAATATTCGGTAATTAATTCTATACAAATAACAACTAACTTTTAGTTCTTTATATATACGTCATAGACCCACGCTGCAGCTATATTATGGTTGATGCACGAATGGGTTGGCTCAACCGAGGAAAGACCACGCTTTCACAGAATACCAGCGTAAAATAACAGCTTAATACTGCTGTGTTTTGTATGGTGAGTGTAGAGATCCGGAGACCCTTTTTTACTGGAAACGAGGCATTTCATCTTAGTCCTCAGGGGTGACAACGCAACTGCATTTTGAATCTTAATTGTGGATAAATTTAGATATTTATGGGCATGGCACAGCATCCATCTACCACCAGGTGGACTCTGTGCTCATTTGTCACCCGTATTCTATAAAAAAAACATTGATAAAAGAAATATCTTTGTATTTTTTACATATTTTTAATATTTTTAAAGAAATGTCCGTAGTATTGTTTACCTATTTAACATCTAATGAATACAAAGTATAATTAATAATCCAGAACGAAACGTTAATTTTTACACTTTTCTGACAATTTTTATATCCCCGCTAAGAGATCTGTCAAATATTTCACCTCGTTTCAAAGTGACGCCGCCCTGGTGGTAGAAAAAGTCGGGGATGACCCTAATTTTTTTTAGTTTTTTTTTTTTTTTGTTGATATGTCTTATACATTATTATCTCAAAATCAACGCAATGTTTTTACACTCCTTGAACAAGTCCTCTTAATAACATTATAGGACTAAAAGTAAAATACGTTCAATGTTTTCCTAAGATGTTTTCGCAACATTTTTTAACATATTTGCTTACGAATAACAAAACATGTTCTATCTCGAAGCGACATTGTCGTTTAAGTGAACTTCAACAGGTCCGAGCTTTGCTTTGTGTAATGCAATTTACGAGTCAGGCTTTCTTGAAGCAATTTTTAAATGTTTACTTTTTAAATATTTTAAAACGTTTCCATGAGAAACTCTTTCTTAATATTTACATATTATAAACAAAAATAATTCATATTGTTCTATGATTTAACATTACAAACTGAAAATACTTCATTATTTTTTATACCTTAATTTACTTAATTACAATCAATAGGGGGGGGGACTAATAGTGAGTTTGTGATGAAGTGGAGTGTAATGATGATGAACGAAAGACGAATGACCTGTCAACTATCACTTGAAAATACGGCTTACAAAGAAAATAATTAATTCATGAATCTAAATATTTCTTTTCCTTTTTCTGATAAAATTACATCCAATAACCTTTCTTGTCAAATAAAAATCTAGATTAAATAACTGAACGGCCTCGATAGCCCGAAGTCGTAGTAGCGGGAATGCTCGAGCATTTGCGCAGAACAGGATTATAGCACCCAAGTGTATGTGCACGCCCAAGTACACTCTATTTCCTCACCCTCATAGTCCGATGGGACGGTAAACCGACACGACCGGAGGCACGGGGTTGAGACACCGCCAACTTCCTGACTCCGGGCAGCTACTGATAATTTCTTGACGGAAAGACTCAGTAGCTGATTTTTCTGTGGTCTGACCTGGGTTTCGAACACGGGACTTCAAAATCAGTAGTCGTATTTACAACTACTAGGCCAAAGAGACAGTCGGAATTTATACTAATATAATATATCAACGTTTATTGGCCGTAGTAGTTCTTTGTTACGGTGAGAGTGCACCGTGTACAAGTGAGGTTACTTAAGAAGTTGATTGACTACTTATTAACTCGCTATGCTATCACTTAAATAAAATATATACATATAAATAAAATTAAAGTGTCTATCTGTAATGTCAAGATCACTGGCAGGATATTATGACATAAATAACCATATTCAAAACTATTATCCGTTTTTTTTAATTATTCTAAGCCAGCACTTAGCTACAATCCCACCAGATGGTAAGTGGTGAGGTAGCTTAAGATGGTGAAGCGCACTGACTTAGCAAAAGCGTATTCACTCTTGCCTTGAAGACGCTCACATTGTAATCGGATGTAAAGACAGATGCTGGCAACTTATTCCACTCCATTGCTGTACGCATGACGAACGACGCGACGTAGCAAACCGTTTGGTTCGAATGCGTGGTAAGTCAACAACGAAAAGGTGAAGACTGGCGGAACGTCTGGTGTTGAAGGGAGAGGGAGAAATTAAATGTCTGTCTCTCTGTTAGGGCTAATTTTCGAAATGGTGAAACGACTGCGATGAAATTTCATGAACAGACGGAGAGTTATGCCAGGAGTGATTTAGGCTAGGCTATATTTTGTCCGAAAATAAAAATAGGAAAAAACTATTTTTTTAATGATAATCTTAATTCTGAATAGCACCACTTTAATAGACCCTACCAGGCGAACTTGGGACGCTCGTTTAATATATTTTTCTTTACGTGGTAAAGCCATGCTGCAGCTTTATTATGGTTGAACCGGTCGGCTCGAACGAGGTAGGAACACGCTCTTCCGAATACCAGCTTAAAATGGAAGCTTAATGCAGCTGTGTTTCGTATGGTGAGTGCAGATAACCGGAGACCCTTTTTTCTGGAAACAGGGTATTCCATCTTAGTCCTCAGAGATGAAAACTCATCTGTATTTTGATTCTTAATCGAGGATAAATGTAGATGTCTATGGACCACAACATCCACTTACCATCGGGTGGACTGCGTGTTCGTATGTCAAACTTATTCCATTTAAAAATTGCTCATTTTCAAGCTTGTTCTATTTAAAAAAATATTTTTATCTCGGCTTTAACATATTTTGCATTGGCCACTTATTTAGCTCCATTAATTTTTAGTTCAACCGTTAGAATGCAGTAATGCGAAATATTGGTTGACTATTTACTGCTGTTCTCTCAAATTGTCATGTTTGATTTTGTACAACCAGGTAGAATTGTTTTTTTTTAATTCACACTTTCATATGTATAAAGTCTTTTTATTGACAAACGTTTTATAATTTAATAAAAATCGTGCCGTGTTGGCGCACATACTCCTTAAATTTCATAGTGCGAGCGAAAGCAGAGTTTCGTCGCTACTGGAATCACTAAAAGTAAAAACATTAACATTTTGTATTGTTTGTTTGTCCGTATGTTTGTGCACGCTAACTTCCACAATACCTGAATCTTTTTGGATGTACGACGTAGTTTTCAGTGGAGTATTTTTTTACAGAATAAGGGTGACAAACGAGCACACAGTCCACCTGATGGTAGGTGTATGCTGTGGCTCATATACATTTATTTTCGATTAAGAATCAAAAGGCAGACGCGTTGTCACCCTTGAGGACTAAGATTTAATGCCTCGTATAGTTAAAAGGGGTCTCCGAATCTCTACACTCACCATACGAAACACAGCAGTATTAAGCTGCTATTTTACGCTGGTATTCTGTGGTAGCTTAGATGGTTAACGCTCGCTGTAAATATAACAGAAAACGGGTAACCCGGGTTCGATCCCCGCCGGCACCAATGAAATTGTTAATTGCAATTTTAAGTGCCGATTTACCACGTGCTCGGCGGTGAAGGAAAACATCGGGAGGAAACCTGCATTTCTGAGGAATAAGAAAAAAATATTTCGAAGACATGTGAAGTTCACCAACACTCATTGGGGCAGCATAGCGGACACTTCCTTGCCCTATAACCCTCTCAGAAATTAGGGGAGGCCAGTGCCCAGCAGTAGGACGTATATAGGCTGTAACTTTACTTTACTTTACTTCTGTGAGAGCGTGGTCCTTCCCCGGTCGAGCTGACCCATTCGTGCTACAACTATAATATAGTTGTAGCGTGGCTCTACCACGTACAAATATTGATAATAAAGTATTCATTAAAACTTAAAATAGGCAGCCGACAACGTACGTCAGAATTTTCATTTATGGATACATTCATACAAACAAATAAAAATGAAGTGTTTGTTTGTAATGTCAAAATAACTGCTCTTTACTGAATGCATATGAAAATACAAACGGTAGTAATGCCGAAAAACAATTTTTATAATTTTTGTCTGCCTGTCAGTCTGTGTCTTTGTTCCGGCTAATCTCTGAAACGGCTGGGCCGATTTTGCCGGGACTTTCACTGGCAGTTAGGTGATATTATAAGGAGTAACTTAGGCTAATTTTATTTTAGGACTAGAATTAGGGTTCGCGCAATAAAATTAAACACCATGAAATTCAATCGTAATAAATTCCACGCCAACAAAGCTGCGGGGAACAGCTAGTTTGTAATATTTGTATTGTTTCCTTGGTTTGGTTGTATTCGATCGACGATATTTAAATAGTACCGTTTCCACTCAGTTAATGTTGCGCTTTAACCATCATTGCAGTGCCAGACACTAAGGGTGTCAGATGTGGATCTCAGTATCAGTTGTTTATCGTATAGTTTGTTTTTCGCGAGCTCAGAGAGGAGATAGTATAGTAGATAGAATTTTATTCATATTTATATTCATATTAGCTATTTATTGCATCCATAATGTTACAGTTGAGGTATTGAGAACATTTTATGTTTTAACTTAAAACTATGAGATCATTATGGGTCCTGCAGGGCACGGCAATCAAAAGAGGAGAGCCATTATAACGAAACAATAATGATAAATAAATTATGTAATATTGCAACTGTAGGTATTTTTGACATGAATTTATCATTTAAGACGGTTCCCCTAGCGAGAGACCTTGAGCATTCGGTCCCATACAATCCACGCGCTCTCGCTACAATATATCACGGAAAAATACGCCCGAATATTTGGAATTATTTAAATTAAAAGAGATAAGCGAACTTAAGAAATTAAATAAAACGTGTAGAATATAGATTTTTAAATTATCTATCCATTAGTGTAATTCTCAAATGATTAGAGCATTTCCTTTAGCAACAGATGCATGTAATCAATAATTTTAGTCATTTTTTAAAAGTAGATTTTAAATGTATTCATAACACATAAAAACAAATAAGAACGTGGTATGTGATGATAGGATATCGAACATTAATAATGTGCTTTTAGATGTAGCTTATTTCTCATAACTAATGAGATAATAGTCTCTGAAAACCGCACTATTGCCAGGTTTTGGTCAGGGTACCGCCTTAAGTATTCGTTTAGTGTGTAGTAGTGTTTACAAATTAAGAGTTTAGTTTAGATTATTTATAAAACTAGTTTATTTTTCTATATTCTTTATTGAGTCTGGGAGTTTGTTAAAATTTCGATAAACGTGACAAAGGTACCTTATGAATGTAAATTAAGGCGAGATGTGGATTTTAAAATGTTGCGTTCCAACAAACTGATAGATTGACTGAATGAGCTGCGAATTTTGTTAAGAACTTTGTGTGATTTCAGATGTTCCTTTTTCAATAGTATAATAATAATGTCCTCCAGACCGAATTTCGGCCACGGTGGCTTTCCTTAACGGAGGCTAGCCATCGGCGCAGGACAGGATTACAGTGCCAAAGTGTATGCGCAAGCACGAGTGCACTCTCCATTCCCTCACTCTCGTAATCCGATGGGACGATAAACCGACACGACCGGAGAGAGATCAGGCGCAGGACCAACGGCTTTACGTGCTTTCCGAGGCACGGGGGTGAGACAACGCCAACTTCCTGACTCCGGGCAGCTACTGAGAATTTCTTGACAGAAAAATTCAATAATTGATTTTTTGGCCCCACCCGGGATTCGAACCCAGGACCAGGACCTCACGATCAGTAGTCGCACTACTACAACCACTAATCTAGACCAACGAGGCAGCCGTTCAATAGTATATAGAACATACGTAAAATCAAAAAAAAATATATTATGCCCGGTTCCGACTTCGCACGGGTGATTTCTCTATCTTGACAACAGCACCCCTACCGGGTCCAATTGAGTTCTTAAACCGTTCTGGGACTCGCTGAAATACACACAAAAAAATTCATCAAAATCGAGTCGTTTTCGAGTTTTAGTGACACTAACGGGCAGTTATTGCTTTTTATGTACAGGTGTATATATCAATAACCGGACAAATTTGCAGAGAAGGCTCGGAATATGTAATAAAGGCGAATGGTAAGAAAAAAGAATTTAAAAAAAACTCAAACTTTCTGTTCTTTTTATCCTTTAAAGTCAAAACGCGTGGTAATGCATTATTTTAACTGATTTTACTGCGCACGAACATACACGTTCGTAAGGGTCGATCGGTAGGCTAAAACGTTGTTGCCCATAAACAACATTCAATTTGGGATAATTTCAAATAAAATTCGACTCCTTAATACTCTTATTTTCAAAAACTGCAATAACTGTATATTTGAACTTACGTTTAAAATTTAACTACTCTTTGGAAAATAACTCTATAAGAATTTTTTTAGATATCTGTGTCTTATTATGTATTATTGTACATTTAAAAGTACAATACAACTTGTACTACTGTAACTGTTAAAAATAATGAATCGTGACCACCAATATGCTTAATACCCTGTGGCTGTACACCCAATATTTTTTATATTTAAGAGGATGTACAAAAGTCAATTATTATTAACAAATACAAACTCTTATTATACTGTCAGCGGCAATTTTATTAATATTAGCGTATGTTTTAAGTTGAACCTTCTTTTTAATTTGTATTAATTCAATGGTGCCTAAGTTATAAGCTTGAATTTACATTACATTATTTTAATTTACATAGAACTAGAGCCACCTGCATCCATCGTCTTTCCGCACATCTTACTAAGTTTTCACTCCTTCTAGTGCGGGACCGCAATACACTTAATATAAATGGAGGTGTTGCCTAATTGCATAGTGAGTATATTGCCATGACTAAAGGTTAAATGTAATAAATAAACTAAAATAAATGTTTATTAACCTATTATCGCTGATATTACTTGATAAATGTTTTCGTAGCTTTGACAAGATGAACACTTCACCTAAGTTTAACCAACCCCAATTGGCTGCACATATAATGTATGTTAGTAGGACACGTAAATTCTAAATTTTTTGCACGTACGAAATCACGAACTCAGATAGTATTAAATTAAAAATTTTATGACTAAATTCCTATCTGTGTCAACTTGAGAGCTATGGTAGCTCAGAACACGGACGCTCGCTTTTATTTTAATATTTACGACGAGCTTATTCTGTACAATAACGTTAACAAACACACAATCCACCTGATGGTAAGTGTATACTGTGGGCTGAGACCCACGGACACCTAAATTTATCAACGAAAAAGAATCTGATGACGATGGAAAACCTCGTATCAAGTAAAAAAGGAAACACAGCAGCATTAACCTGATATTTTACGCTTGTAGTATTCGGTGAGGACGTAGTCCTTCAACAGTCCAGCCGACCCGTTCGTGCTACAACCGTAATATAGTTTCACCGTGGTTCTAACGCGTAGAAATAAAATTCAATAATCTAAAGTCATTTTTACAATCCGACAAGTGTAATATCCCTCTACAAGATGCAGGAATATACAAGTTTGATTGTCAATGTGATCTATCTTACATAGGACAAACAAAAATATCTATAAGAACCCACGTGAAAGGACATATTATAGCTGCGTAAAGTACCGACGCTATGGTAAATTTGCAGTCTGTAAACATGTTCAAGACTGTCCCCGCCATTACATCGGATTTAATAGAGCACAAACCCTCGCAAAGGAACACCGATTTCTACTAAGGATAATACGCTATAGGCTATTAAAGTTAAAAAACATCATAATTTCAATAGAGAAAATGGATGGGTACTACCACCTGGAATCTTAAAATTCATCATCATCATCATCATTACAGCCCTTCACAAGTCCACTGCTGAACATAGGCCTCCCCCAAGTAACGCCACAAAGCACGGTCCTGAGCCACCTGCATCCATCGACTTCCTGCATGTCTTACCAGGTCGTCACTCCATCTAGTGGGGGTCGCCCTACACTACGCCTACCGGTACGAGGCTGCCACTCGAGAACCTTTCTTCCCCATCGGTTATCGGTTCTTCGAGTTATATGGCCGGCCCATTGCCACTTCAGCTTACTAATCCTAAGGCTATGTCGGTCACTCTGGTTTTACTGCGGATATCCTCATTTCTGAGTCTATCACGCAGAGAAACTCCGAGCATAGCCCTCTCCATAGCTCGCTGAGTGACCTTGAGCGTCCTCATACGGCCAGCAGTAAAGGACCACGTATAATTAACAAAATTAAATCCAAACCAAACACACCACTGCTAGATTTTAAGATACTTTAAGCTCGTTCTGCGTAGATTGGATCAAACATTAATATTCAAAACCTGAAGGTACACGGATAACTATGACATCGTGACCTCATATATCTCAGAGTCTCTCCTGTGACATTAAAAAAAACTAAACGCAATGAAATCCATGAAAATAGTTTTATTTATGTGTAGTACTCGCGTTTATATAAAAATTCAATATTCTGTAATATGAAACAAACGGCGCGTAATTTTGTAAATTTTGTCAACCTTTTGTCGCTTTACCTCCCAAATAAAAATAGTAAAATTCAAAAATTATTTCATTTACAATTTTAAAACTCAATTCCGCTTCAACACGTTTATCTCTATCGAAAGCCATCTGCATCAGCTCTTGCACTCGGATTAAGCTAGCGCGGAACTAATTAACTGGCTACAATAAGCCCATCCGAGCAGCATTATTTACCTCTGATTAAAATTTAAATTAAGTACTCTGATTTTTCTTTGTTGGAATAATACGGAACAATTTAAATGAATCCGGGATATTTTATTACCTCCTTCCAGCTGAAATATTTTAACGCTATTATTTTAACCGAATTGTTTTAACAAATAGAGTAGAATCATTTTTATTCAATAGAGATTATATGCAATACTTATTTGAAAGTCAGTTTTTACTATTACCACTGGTTCGGAAAAAAACTCTGTCCTGGGAAGAATCATCAAGAAACCTAGTGTGACTTTTTTTTAGAGTACAATTTACAATATAATATTTTATACAATTGTTATGAAAACACTAAGAAATATTAAGAAAAGATTTTTTTTTTGTTTAAAAAAATATTAGTAATCCGATTAATTAACATTACTAATATTCCCTTTAACCACTCCTGGTAAGCTGAAAATGCTTGTGTTAGGAGTGGTTCACGACAGTAGTCGAATGGTGGATTCGAACCCGCGACCTTTTGAGTTCGCGGTCCGCGCCCTGCCATTAGGCTACTGTCGCTTCAAAAGAGATTGTATGTTATACTAACCGAAATGAAACATGCTTTTTTATCTTTATTTCTACAACGAATAAAATCAAAATTTCGTTCATCAAACGTAATTTTTAACCGACTCCAAGAGTAAGGAGATTCTCAGTTCTAGTGTATGTTCTTTTCTTTGTATGTATGTAGTATGTAGGTTACGCGATATCTTTGCAGATTGTGAACTGATTTTAATAATTCTTTTTTATTTTGCCAAACAGGCTTTACCTCAAGGGTGGACCCATAAAATTTTGAAGGAAAATTTTGCTCCCAAGAGTGGGAAATATGGGAAAAAGTTTCATATTGGACTATTGTTTAAGGAATTTGATACAATGATGTCTTCGTAGATAAAGAACTGATTTTAATGATTCTTTCGTTCTTAAATACGTTATAACTCAAGTGAGGTCTCATATGAATATGGACAAAAAATTCGACCCTCTCCACGGGGTGCAAATAAATAACTTCTTTTTTAGCAATTTGAAGTCGGTTTTTAGTTTTTATTAAAGTTATAATTATTTTATTTAATCTTTTCAAAATTAAGATCTACTTGTTGGAGAGAGACGACGAATAAGGAATCTGGTTAACTAATATATATACGCTATCTCTATCTGGTTAACTAATATATATAAACATACGCTAGTATAATAGCTGTCGTAAAGGGTGACAGAGGCATGGGCAGCTGCGGCTGCCAGCCCGTTTGCCAAGCGTGGCAACTATAGCAAAACCGTTAGAAGGCAATCTTTGGGAGAAGCCTACGTTTAGCAGTAGACTTTTATAGTCCGTAATGGATGGATATTGAAAACTGATACCAAAGTTTTGTTTTAAAATAAAACGATGATAGGATAGAAGGCTTTTTTATAGGGGAAGGGTGACAAGCGAGCACATAGTCTACCTGATGGTAAGTGGTTGCTGTGGCCCATAGACATCTATATCTATCCTCGATTACGAATCACAACCCAGATGCGTTGTCACCCCTGAGGACTAAGATGAAATGCCTCCTTTCCAGTAAAAAGGGTTTCCGGTTCTCTACACTCACCGTATGAAACACAGCAACGTTACGCTGCTATTTTACGCTGGTATTCTGTGAGAGCGTAGTCCTTCCTCGGTCGAGCCGACCCATCCGTGCTACAACCATACTACTAATATAGCTGCAACATGGCTCTACTTTTTAAGAATATCCAACTACCCCATATCATCCCGTGGGACACCGATGGGATGATCAGAGGCGACAGAGGGAAACAAATCAGAAAATGGGCAGCAGCATCTTCCTAATAACGACTAAAAATTAAAAATGGCGTTGCAAACCCACTTACCAAGCTTGGTACCTATTCTATCTTACCTTGAAGGTAGGGTATCTTCAAGGTTAAATACAAATCATATTCGGATAGAAAGACAGATGCCAACAAATTATTACGCTCCTTTTCTTTACGCATTATGGCTGTTTGGTTCGAATATGTAATGCAGCCTAAAAGGTGTACCATGACTTGAATAGTCTCTGTACTATTTTGGGGGATACTAATCCCTTTTTTTTAAATAAAATAAGAGTGAAAATGAGCACACAGTTCACCTGATGGTAAGTAGATGCTGTGGCCCGTAGTCATCTACATTTTTATCCACAATTAAGAATGAAAACGCAGATGCATTGTCACCCCTGGGGACTAAGATGGAATGCCTTGTTTCCAGTAAAATAGGGTATCCGGATCTCTACCCCAAATATACGCTTATAATATAGCTGCAGCGTAATTAAAGAGCTTACCGAACTATACATTCAATATCGAGCAGTTACAAAGTCATAGTCACAATGGTGTAACGTGGTTTTGACGTGGTAGAACCATGGTGCAACTATATTATGGTTTTAAGTTTAGAGAAAAGAATATTTTATCATACCTTGATCGAGATTTCGTATTTCAACCATACTTTCAGAAATGAAAGTGCCGCATTGCTTCCCGATTCAATGACTTATTAATTTAGTATTCATGCGTCAAATGCCTAGTTTTATCGTCTTTAAATGTCAAAAGCATATGTCATGATACATTTTAAGGTACTTTTATTTCGATCGATATATTATTCGATGATAAAAAATAGTACACGCATAATAGGAGGAAAGTATGACATCGCAACCCCCGTTCTTATCACCCTCGCCTTGAGCTCGGGTGACAATATCATGCCGGTTGCAATGTCACACCTTCCTGCCTCGGTGTCTACTATTGTTGTAAAGTGACACAATTGGGCACTTGTTTTAAAGGCAATTTGGCCGGCTAAATAGTAATGCCAAACTTTTAGCAAGCTTATGCTAGAAATTTTATTTCGAGAGTTTGAATTTCGCAGACATAATCTTTGCAATATTAACCCATTCCCTATCTCGTGTACTAAATATAGTTCATGGTTATTGTTTTGCTATTGTGTCTGAAAATCGGACAGTGAAAGTGTTAAATTAATGGGATTTACGAGTATTATATACCACATGGTGATGTTGTAAACGAATTCATTAAGCCCAATTCTTCTCGTAAAAGTCGTAAAAGTCTCTATATAACTTTTTTATATAATAAGAGTTACAAACGAACACACAATCCACCTGATGGTAACTTGATGCTGTGTTCCATAGACATCTACATTTATCGCTGATTAAGTATCAAAACGCAGTTAAGTGTCACCCCTGAGGACTAAGACGGAATGCCTCCTTTCCAGTAAAAAAGGTTTTCCGGATCTCACTCACCACGACTACACATACGAAACACAGCAGTATTAAGCTGCTATTTTACGCTGGTATTCTAAGAGAGAGTGGTCCTTCCCCTGTCGACTATAATACTCTATCAACTATAATATAGCTATAGCGTGGCTCTACCACGTATAAAATAAATAGGGAATAGCTTCCGATAAATGGCGTACCTAATATTCATCTTGTTTACGTTTACACCAGATATAAAACTATAAGACCGGCGACGGGCAGCATGTTTAAAGGTGCGAGATATTATTATTATTTATGGCACTGTAATCGTCAATCAGTCTGCCTAGTGTAACGGTTAAGGTAAATCCTTCCTACCTTAGTTGGTAGGGCTGCTTTTCTAACTGGGCGTCTGTCACAAAGACAAAAAATCTCTTGTCCAAAAAATTATATGCCCTAAACAATTGAAATTGCACGTAAGAGGACTACATAAAACTATGGCAATTCACAATGCTGTGTTGGTCCCTACTTTAACGTATGGTAGTGAAAGTTGGGTGTGACAGAAGAAGCATGAGAGTAGAATGAACGCAGTAGAAATGCGGTCGTTAAGGAGTATGTTAGGGCTGAATCTGAATGACAGGGTAAGAAATTGTGTAATAAGAGAAGAGTGTGGTTTGCAAGATGATGTTGTGACCAGGATTAAGAAAGGAAGGCTTCGGTGGTTTGGTCATGTGGAAAGAATGGATGAGAAAAGACTGACAAAGAAAATTTATGTTGCAGAAGTGAATGGCAGAGTCGGAAAGGCGAAAATTTATCGACCAAATTGCCGATTTATTAAAAACGGGAGTACCCTTAACTGACGAGCATGTATGCGTAGGTGTATGGATGTGAAGGAGGCGAGAGAGGTGTGTCAGGATCGTGCCAAATGGTAGTCTGTAGTCTCTGCCTACCCCTCTGGGTGACAGGCGTGAGTGTTTATGTATGTATGTATTATAAATTTCTAAATAGAACCGGCAATTTTTTGGATTAATAGAAATATATAGAGAAAAGAGGAGTCAATTTTATTTTTTAAAAACAAGCATAGATACAATAATTTCTACAAACAAATTATTAATGTCAGATAAATAATAAACTTGTAAACAAGTTTCTTGGCGAAATTGAAAATTCAGCAATATTATTTTCTGCAAATATCAAAGCACATTGTTATCCACTACCGTACCTCTTGAGCTGGCTGGCACTAAGCCTGCAGAGAATTAATTATCTGCTTGAAACAAGCCTATCCAAGGCAGCCTTTTGTACCTACGTATCTATGCGGTTGCTATATCTATCGTATCTGTATAGATTTCCACAGAGTTTAACTTCAATATTAACTAATGAAACATAATAGTTGGCTATTGTTATTGTGAAATAGCCTTTATATTAATAGAATTCGATGACTGAAGCCTGCCTTAAATAGAACCCTAAAACTGTAATGGTGGTATTGATTAAAACTACTTTTAGGGATTTTATCGCGTTTAATTTTAAATGGTTTTTAATTCGTTCGTTTCGCGTTTCGAGTACCTTCCAGCACCCATGGTCACGGGGGACTGAGGTGACTGACGTCCCGATGTAGATGTTAACCCGAAGTACATTCAGCTTTTTAATTATTATTTATGTTCCTAAATATTATTGGTGCTTAATATGGTTTTAATTATTATTTTTGGTAATTAAAAAACTGAAGGTACTCTGTTCCCCCCATTGAGGCACTATATGAGAGAGGTATATGTTCAACAGTGAACTTTAATAGGCTCTAACGGTGAAAGAACTTAGGTATTATAAAGAAACGAAATTATTTCCCGAGCTTTTTTTTCATAGAAGTTATAGTAACAAACGTTCATCAGGACTGTGCACTCGTCGCTGGTAAGTGGATTCTATAAACACATAGACACCTACACCTTTCATCGATTAAGAATACAAAATGCAGGTGCATTGCCATCCCCGAGAATTAAAATTACACTCACGTTTATACGTGGTATACATGGCAAAGCCACGCAGCAGCTATACTACGGTTGTAGCTCTAATGGGTCGGCCATGCAAGGAGCATGATCTCGCAGAATACCAGCGTAAAATAGCAGCTTAATACCGCTGTGTTTTGTATGGTAAGTGCAGAGATCAGGAGACCCTTTTTTACTGAAAACGAGGAATTCCATCTTACTACGTGCATTACAACTCAACTGCATTTTAATTTTTTCGACGATAAATGTAGATGTCTATGGCCCATAGTGTCCACTTATCATCAGTTGGACTGTGTGCTCGTCACCTTTAAACTATTCAAAAAAAATCACCGTACAAAAGACAGCAGCAAAGCTGTAATTTGTTTTTATTTGTATTAAAAAATATATTATAATATATTTGTCTAGATTCGACTGCGGCAGCGGCGCTGGTATTCTCCGATCCCCGGAACCGGTGCGTCTTGGCCGCTGGAACACGATATCCGTGTACCGACATCGCTGGGACGCCTGGTTGCGTCTCAACAGCGGTAAACGCGTTCGAGGACGATCCAAGGTAAGCTCTAACTACTATCTAAGCGACGGTAGCCTAATGGCAGGGCGCGGACCACGAACTCAAAAAGGTCGTGGGTTCGAATCCGCCATTTCGATTTCGAATCAACCACTTCGTAACGCAAGCAATTTAAGCTTACCACGAGTGGTTAAGGGGAATATTAGTAATGTTTATAGCATTGTTAATATTGTTTTAAAAAATTACGTAAAAATATATTATAATACTATGCACATAAATGTACCGAACGTACTTAATTCTTATTGCATACTTAGCAACCTACTTTCGGCGTGTGTCGCCGCCGCACATAATATTTTGTAACTTATGTAATTAGTGTATAATAAAACTTCTTATCAGCAACAGCCAATCTGATATAATTTTTTAAGCTACCTTTTTTTTTTTTTTTTTTTTTTTTATAGAAGAGGGGGCAAACGAGCATGCGGCTCACCTGATGTTAAGTGACTACCGCCGCCCATGATCAACCGCAACACCAGGAGAATTGCGGGTGCGTTGCCGGCCCTTTAGAAAGGAGTAAGCTCTTTTCTTGAAGGTCCCCAGGTCGTATCGGTCCGGAAAAATCGCCGATGATAAACTATTCCACAGAGAGGTTGTACGTGGAAGAAAACTCCTTGTGAAACGTACAGTGGTGGACCGCCAAGCATCCAGATGGTGTGGATGGTATTGGGACGTTTGCCGTGTCGTGCGTTCACGAAATTTGGCGGCTGGGATTAATCCGAACAATTCCTCAGAGCACTCCCCGTGATAGATGCGATAAAATACGCAAAGAGATGCAACATCTCTTCGCAACGCCAGTGAATCGAGCCGATCGGAAAGCACTCGGTCGTCGACGATTCGAGCCGCTCTGCGCTGGATGCGGTCAAGTGGAAGGAGCTGGTACTGGGGAGCCCCAGCCCAGAGATGGGAACAGTATTCCATGTGCGGCCGAACCTGCGCCTTGTAAAGTTGCAGGCGGTGTGCCGGCATGAAATACTGTCCCGCTCTGCTGAGCACGCCAAGCTTTTTAGAGGCCAATTTGGCCTTCCCTTCCAAGTGACCACGAAACTGCACGTCACTCGATATGTCGACGCCGAGGATTCCGATACTGGCTGAGGCAACAAGGGGAGTGCCTTGAAACTGAGGGGATACGACAAAGGGGTTCTTTTTAGCGGTTAACGCGCAAACTTGTGTCTTCTGGGGGTTAAACTGGACTAGATTTAGTCGTCCCCAATCCGAGACTCTGTTCAGCAAAGACTCGACTTCAGACACAAGTTTGTCCCGGCACTCGGAGACGTTTTCCCGAGAAATATTGGCTCGGCCGGTGTAAAGAGCATCACCAGTGCTGTCATCTGCATAGCAATGAATGTTACGGGTATGCAACATATCATTGATATGCAGAAGAAACAGCGTTGGCGATAGCACGCAGCCCTGTGGAACACCAGCATTAATAGGCTTGCAATCGGAGCTTGCACCGTCTACAACGACCTTGATGCTCCGATCTGCAAGAAAGCTGGTGATCCAATTGCACAATTTCAACCTTAAAATAGATATTTTCTCACAATGCCATAGGTTGACTGGCAGAAATGCAAACTGGCTTTAAGTCCACCCTTCGTAACCTTTATGGTTAGAACAATAAAGCTTTTAAATTTAATGAATAAATAATATGAAAAAGAAAAATATTACATACTTATGTTTTATTACAAACAGCTTCAGTGAGTTATAACATCCAAGTTTCAGTAAAGGAGATGGTTGGGTGCTACCATCTACTTGGGATCCTATAATTAATAAAATTAAATCCAAATAAAAAGTATATCACTGCAAGATTTCAAGGTACTGTAATCTCGTCCTGCGTAGATTGGACCAAAAATTAGTATTCTAAAGCTAAGACGGCCTGGGCTAACTTTGACTTCTGAAAGTCAAATACCTCATTCCTCTCCCTTACCATGGGTGCTTTAAGCACCTAAAACGTAGGGCATTAAAATAAGTAAAATTTGAGTTAAATAAATTCGAGAAAATCCGTAAAGTTATTTTTATTAAATGTCTCCTTAAATAATTTGTCACAAAGCACTCAGTATCTCATTTCTGACAATTGAGGATAAGGAAATGAATTAAAAATTTTAATTAACAAATTTTTATTGACTGTCTTCCGCAGTATACGTGATAAAATGTTCATGATATGAATCGGTTCTTTAATAATGACTATTCATGAAGTTTTATTGACATTCGAATTTTACGGAATCCATTGCTTGTTACTGACGTTATTAACACATTTATGGGTTTTTCATTCCTTCATTACCGTTACTGTTACTAAAGTTAATAAAGTCCACTGCTGAACATAGGCCTCCCCTATAGATTGCCTCATAGAGGAGGATATTTGCCACAATTGTTACTGTTGATTTAATAATTTCACCTCTTAGTGAGTCATGTGCTCCTGGTAGATTATCTTCTGTACATCCATTCATTACAACCTAGTCCACAGCTGAACATAGGCCTCCCCCGTAGATTGCCTTATAGAGGAGGATATTTTTGCCATAATTGATATTCATAGGGGGGATATTTGCTTTAGTTGTAATGTTACAGTTGATTTCATAATTTCATCTCTCATGTGCTCCTGGTATGTTACCTTCTATACATCCATCCATTACAGCCTATAGTCCGCTGCTGAACATAAGCCATAGGTTGCCTCGTAGGGGAGATGTTTGCCATAGTTGAAGAAGAAGAGAAGGCCAAATTGGCCTCTAAAAAGCTTGGCGTGCTCAGCAGAGCGGGACAGTATTTCATGCCGGCACACCGCCTGCAACTTTCCAAGCGCAGGTGCGGCCGCACATGGAATACTGTTCCCATCTCTGGGCTGGGGCTCCCCAGTACCAGCTCCTTCCACTTGACCGCATCCAGCGCAAAGCGGCTCGAATCGTCGACGACCGAGTGCTTTCCGATCGGCTCGATTCACTGGCACTGCGAAGAGATGTTGCATCTCTTTGCATTTTCTTTCGCATATACCATGGAGAGTGCTCTGAGGAATTGTTCGGATTAATCCCAGCCGCCAAATTTCGTGAACACAGCACTACGCGGCAAACGTCCCGATACTATTCACACCATCTGGATGCTTGGCGGTCCACCATTGTACGTTTCAAGAGGAGTTTTCTTCCGCGTACAACCTCTCTGTGGACTAGTTTACCACCAGCGATTTTTCCGGACCGATACGACCTGGGGACCTTCAAGAAAAGAGCGTACTCCTTTCTAAAGGGCCGGCAACGCACCTGCAATTCTCCTGGTGTTGCGGTTGATCATGGGCGGCGGTAGTCACTTAACATTAGGTGAGCCGCATGCTCGTTTGCCCCCTCTTCTATAAAAAAAAATAGTAGCCATGCTTGTCAAGCAGTTTGACAACTGCAATTTTTTTATTCGTTATTAGGAAGGCTCTGCTGCCCATCTTCTGAATTTGTTTCCCTCTATCGCCTCTTTCGGCACCCACGGGACAATATTTACGGGATAAACCGCTACAGCACGGTAATTTTTTCATAACAGCCTAATGAAAGCCCACTGCTGAATATAGGCTTATCCTACATATTCATATATAGGGGAATTTTTTAAAGTTTTTTTTATAGGATAAGGTTACAAACGAGCACAAAGTCCACCTGGTGGTAAGTGGTTGCTGTTGCCCATAGACATCTACATTTATCCTCGATTACGAATCAAATTGCAGATGTGTTGTCACCGGTGAGGACCAAGATGCCTCGTTTCCAATAAAAAGGGTCTGCCTGCCTGCCAAAGTTGTCACGTTTGGCAGGCAGGTTGGTGACTCCTGATTTTTCATTATTTTGAGTTGTTTAGAATAATACGGATTCCCTTATGCCACTACATTTTTTTTTACAATTGCAGCTACCAGATACTTCGTCTGCTCAGAACTGAAACAAAATGAACCTTCAGATTGTTAGTGTTATTTGGGCAGGTAGTTGTATTTTTTATTGTTATCTCGAAATCTATGAACAAAATATAAAACGAATAAAAATATAAATTGAGAATCTATTGTTTGTTGTCAAATTATCGACTTCAAAAAAACTTCACGTTTTTCGTACAAAAAAGCTTTGAACTATTCTGTATCAATAAATACTAAACCAGTTATTTCTTTGTGTAGCTCAAATATTCATAAATGTTAAATGTCAAACGAACTTGGGTTTTAATAATTATAAATAGAAAATCAGGTAATAGGTAGTTTAACCTTAGATGAAATTAAAAAAAAATTGATATATTTTATTACCTTTCGAAGGATCCAGTTGCATAATAAAATTATTTTATGACAGAAAACTGAAAGAATGTGTGGTAATAATACCACTTATTTTTAAATATTTGAAAAGAACTAAAATTCGCTAACGCTCGAACATACAAACATGCAACGAGCAAAGATAAAGGGACATTGTTTTAAAAGAATAGATATATTTGATGATTGCTAGAAAACCATAAGATAATAGACAATAATAAAAATTATAAAAACAAAATTTTTATATAAAAACATAAATCTTGAGAATAGTGCAATAGTATAATCTGGATTTTGGAAACCTCAAAAATAGCGACCATGTTTATATGTATATATACGTACCGCGTCTCCAGTTCTGAACAATGTTTAAAGATTCAAGTCTCTAGCTGATTAGGAAGCTAGTATAAATTCGATTACAACTTATAACTGATCAGACAAACATAGACGAAAGCGAATTAATAAAAATGAGATAAAATTTAATGATTTCTTATATTTACGCGAACACTACACATGATTAAAACTACTTTTACGGATTTTATCGCGTTTATTTTTACTTTTTATTTTTAATTCCCGACGTTTCGGGCGCTTTCCAGCACCCATGGTCACGGGGGACTGAGATGACTGACGTCCCGATGTCATTGTTAAACCCGGAGTACCTTCAGCTTTTTTAATTATTGTTTATGGTCCGATCTATGCAAAATGAACTAACTCTGTCTTGAGGTCTTGCAGTGGTATGCTTGGGTTTAGTTTTAATTTTATTGATTATAGGATCCCAAGCAGGTGGTAGTACCCAGCCTCCTTCTCTATTGAAATTAGGATGTTTTTTAATTTCAATAGCCTCACGTATCATCCTTGGTAGGAATCGGTGTTCTTTCGCGAGGATTTGTGGTCTATCAAATCTGATGTAATGGTTGGGGCCGTCTAGGATATGATCACAAACTGCAGACTTCAGAGGAAGTCTGCAGTCGGGAATTAAAAATAAAAAGTAAAAATAAACGCGATAAAATCCGTAAAAGTAGTTTTAATCATGAGATAAAATTTAGCGAGCTCGAATTGTTCCCGCTCTGAAACCGACTGTTGAACCGACCATTAATAATTGAACTATGAATGATCGGTTCGGTAAAAAAAATATGTAAGTATATAATAAATATGTATATAATATATACACAATATATATATATATATATATATATATATATATATATATATATATATATAATGGTTGGAGCATCCACTAACCATCAAGTGGACTGAGTGCTGGATTTTCACACTTATTCTGGGAATAAAACCAGAAAATGTTATATGACGTCTATCTGTGACTTATGTGATGACTATATACACCATCAGTTCGTCTGCCAAGAGCGTGACGATTAAGGGGATAGAGTAAGTCAGCTCAAATTCTAATTTTGTGCCCACTTGCCCGCGCGTCGTATGCTATGTAACGACATGTTTGTAATCACTAATACTGTAAATAGAAAGGTCGTTAGACACTTATTTCATTAAGTTTATAATATTTATGCCTATTTCTTAACGCCAAGCCAGTCGCTTCTTATTTTTATTACGGTTATTTCCCATTTTAATTTTACGTCGTCCTGTTGCGTAATGTATATTCTGATCGTAAGCGACACAACCTCCCCGTTCAAAGGCCGGATCGAAGTGACCGTGCGGCGGGAATCACGCTTTTTTTTATAGAAGAGGGGGCAAACGAGCATGCGGCTCACCTGATGTTAAGTGACTACTGCCGCCCATGATCAACCGCAACACCAGGAGAATTGCGGGTGCGTTGCCGGCCCTTTAGAAATGAGTAAGCTCTTTTCTTGAAGGTCCCCAGGTCGTATCGGTCCGGAAAAATCGCCGGTGGTAAACTATTCCACAGAGAGGTTGTACGTGGAAGGAAACTCCTTGTGAAACGTACAGTGGTGGACCGCCAAGCATCCAGATGGTGTGGATGGTATCGAGACGTTTGCCGTGTAGTGCGTTCACGAAATTTGGCGGCTGGGATTAATCCGAACAATTCCTCAGAGCACTCCCCGTGATAGATGCGATAAAATACGCAAAGAGATGCAACATCTCTTCGTAGCGCCAGTGAATCGAGCCGATCGGAAAGCACTCGGTCGTCGACGATTCGAGCCGCTCTGCGCTGGATGCGGTCAAGTGGAAGGAGCTGGTACTGGGGAGCCCCAGCCCAGAGATGGGAACAGTATTCCATGTGCGGCCGAACCTGCGCCTTGTAAAGTTGCAGGCGGTGTGCCGGCATGAAATACTGTCCCGCTCTGCTGAGCACGCCAAGCTTTTTAGAGGCCAATTTGGCCTTCCCTTCCAAGTGACCACGAAACTGCACGTCACTCGATATGTCGACGCCGAGGATTCCAATACTGGCTGAGGCAACAAGGGGAGTGCCTTGAAACTGAGGGGATACGACAAAGGGGTTCTTTTTAGCGGTTAACGCGCAAACTTGTGTCTTCTGGGGGTTAAACTGGACTAGATTTAGTCGTCCCCAATCCGAGACTCTGTTCAGCAAAGACTCGACTTCAGACACAAGTTTGTCCCGGCACTCGCAGACGTTTTCCCGAGAAATATTGGCTCGGCCGGTGTAAAGAGCATCACCAGTGCTGTCATCCGCATAGCAATGAATGTTACGGGTATGCAACATATCATTGATATGCAGAAGAAACAGCGTTGGTGATAGCACGCAGCCCTGTGGAACACCAGCATTAATAGGCTTGCAATCGGAGCTTGCACCGTCTACAACGACCTTGATGCTCCGATCTGCAAGAAAGCTGGTGATCCAATCGCACAATTTCTCGGGAAGCCCATAGGAAGGGAGCTTCGAAAGAAGCGCTTTGTGCCAAACCCGATCGAAGGCCTTCGCAATGTCCAAACTAACGGCCAATGCCTCCCCCTTAAACTCTACTGCCTCCGCCCATCTGTGAGTGAGGTAGACCAGAAGATCACCAGCTGACCGACCACGGCGAAAACCGTATTGGCGGTCACTAATCAGCTGGTGATCCTCAAGGTACCTCATGAGCTGGCAGTTTACAATGGACTCCATTGTTTTGGAGAACAAGGAGGTGATGGCGATTGGCCGGTAGTTGGACGGGTCTGAGCGGTCGCCTTTTTTAGGGATCGGGTGGACGAAAGCCGTCTTCCATGATTTTGGGACTACGCCTAGGGAGTAGGAGTACCGGAAAAGACGCGTTAAAACCGGTGCCAACTCTGGAGCACACGTCCTCAGCACAATTGGGGGGATTCCGTCAGGCCCACTCGACTTGTGGATGTCTAGGGAGAGGAGTGCTTTGCGAACCGAGCGCTGAGTGAACTGCACTTCCGGCATGGAGCACTCACACCGCGGGATGGTCGGCGGCGTACTCCCCCCGTCATCGAAAGTCGAGTTAGACGCAAAGAAAGAGCCTAGAAGATCGGCTTTCTCCTTTGCAGTATGGGCCAGTGAGTCGTCCTCCCTGTGCAGAGATGGAAGAGATGGCTGACAGAAATTCCTCTGGACAGCCTTGGCGAGAGACCAGAATGCACGGGTTCCAGAAGGAAGGCGAACTAGTTTCTCGCCAATTCTGCCTATGTGCTCTGACTTTGCCTTGGCAATGACTCTTTTGAAGGACCTAGAGGCGGAATTATACTTCTTTTTTAGAGCGCTGGTGTTTACATCCCGGGACGCTGATGCATCAACCCAGGCCTGGTAGCACTCCTGCTTATAGCATGATGCTATTTTACAGGAGCGACCAAACCATGGCTGAGACTTGCCTCCAATGGGCACCACAGAGGAAGGAATAAAAAGTTCCATACCCTGAAGTACCACATCAGTAACAGAGTCCGCAACAACGTTGGGATCATCCGGCGAGAAGCAAACCCGCCCCCAAGGGTAGGATGCAAAGAAAGACCGCATCCCATCCCAATCGGCTGACCTATAGTGCCAAACACGGCGGCAGCCTGCAGAATGCAACCGCGATTTCAGCGTGAGTGGCACAACACTCCGGACCAGACAATGGTCCGAGGAGCCTAAAGGGGCGTCGACGGAAATCTGATATCCGTCCGGGTGAGAGGTCAGCAGAAGGTCCAACAGGGAAGGTGCATGATCCTCCACATCTGGAATCCGCGTAGGCGAAGTAACCAGTTGTGTCAGACCATATGCCAAGGCAAAATCATGAACAGATCTCCCCGCATGATCGGTTAAACGTGAACCAAGCCATTCGGCGTGATGGGCGTTAAAGTCGCCGAGGATCACGATCTCTGCGGAGGGGATCTGCTGTAGCAACGAATCTGCAGCCATTTGGACGTGGTCGAAGAGTCGGTCTGTTTCGGCATTACCGCTATGGGACCTATAGAGGCACCCGTAGACGCGTGGATGGTCGTCGCTGTCTACGCGTAGCCAAAGGATGGACAGGTCCGAACCTTCAAGTCTGCCGAGGCGTCGAGAACAGATGTCCTCTCTGACGTAAACGCAAACTCCAGCCCGAGGCACAAAGGAGTGTTCCAGTTTGTACCCCGGGTAGGAGAGATACGAGACATCAGCCGGAGAGGACACCTGCGTCTCGGTCAGAAAGAGCAGAGCCGGCCTCGCCGTCTCGAGGTGGTAGTGGACGGCGTTTAGGTTAGAGTGAAGTCCCCTAATATTGCAGAAATTCACGGACAGCGTGGCAGGGGTCGCCTTGGTCTTGTTGCTCCGTTTGCCCCGAGCAGTTGTAGTCTTGAGCGGAATTTTGCCCCCCCCCCCCCAGAATACGCGGGGCAGCCTGAGCACCCACGCTCAGAAGTGGAGAAACATAGTCGTGGATGCTCAGCGAGGGATTCTCCAGAGGTGCTGGTACCCTCCTGGGGTAGTCTATTATTATTTAATTCCGCTACCATGTTGATGGGGGGGGGGGGATTTGGGCCTCCGGCCACCTGCACTCACCAGACGAAACGCGGAAGCAGAGCTTCCACTTCACGCCGGTATTCTGTGAGGTCGTGGTACCACCCCGGCTTGAGCCGGCCCATACGTGCAACAGCAAAGCTGCCGCGTGGCTCTACCACTGTTAAACGCTTCAAGAGGCCGATAGCATAGGTAATTTCTTTTTACAGTGAAAATAATGGTATTTAAAAAAATTAAATAACATAAGCACTGCTTTATAGTTAGTTCAGTTAGTATGCAAAGTTTCATGATCTTATTTAAAGTATTTTATGAACAACAGCGGTTTATTGTTTATTTTGGACGTAACTTTGGATTTTTTTTCTATCGAGAAAATTTAACGAAATCGTGTTTTCGTTTTACATAATCCTTATCATTAATCCTCAACTTTACCATATATTTATTTCAAAATTAATGCTGCAATATTTTCGGCATAACGAAGGATCATCACATTACATTCACATTAAGGGCAAATGATCCTTTCAGTGAGCGACCAATCTCCAGTAATTGAACTTACAGGCTGATAATGATTAAAATGATAAAATAATTTATCGTTAAACAATTTCACAAACTCTCACAACCTGAAGCAGCCCGAAAAGTTTAAAACATATTACATTTTATCTATCCCGAAAGTGATTGCTAAAATTAAGGGATGGAATGTATTAGTTTCAAAGTAAAAGTATTTGGAACTCGTGTGGTGAGCTAATAAATCAATCTCCAAATTCGGGAACTAAATGGACCGCCGTGGAAAATAGAAAACCAGACTAGGTATTATCTATATTCACTATAATAGCTTAAAATATACCAATTCCTGACACATGGGAGATTAAAAGGACATTACATTTAGCCATTAAGTTTGTATTTACGCTGTTACCGTTATATATTTTGCTTTTATTTTATTATTTTTATTGATTTTTAAATAAATGTTTGTCTATTCTAAGAACAAAATAGAATACGATTTATTCTTATGGTTATTGTAATGAAATACGAATATAAATAATAAACACAGGGTAGGTAGCAGACAACATTTTCACTACGGCGCTTTATTTTAAAATACCCAATTCTCTTGCGGTGTGAGTCGCACGCAGCAACCGTTGATGTCGCGGCGACGCCTTTGATAAGGTGCGACACGTGCCAAGGCGGCGCGACACAAAAACGATCGTATCTAAGTGACCAGACTATACCGTTACAGCCTATTAAAGCCCACTGCTAAATATAATTATTATGTATTTAATTACAGCTTATATACATCGGTATAATGTATTTAAGCTATGGTCAATTTAAACGTCAAGCACTACGTGTATCCATGCTGTAAAGCACGTCTTCCCTACCAAGTGTGTCCATGATGTAAAGCATCCGAAACGGCGAGAATAAAGAATAAGTTAAATTAAACAAAAAAAGTTGCAAATATTTTTAACTGTTTAGTTTATTACGCTGTAGCACGAATTGATCGGCTCGACCGTGGAAAGACCATGCGTTCACAGAATACCAGCGTAAAATAGCAGCTAAACGTTAAATTCAGTAAGAGCGTTGTTTTTCTCTGGTCAAGGCTACATATTCTGTCTATTATGTTACTGTTTTGCTTGATGTTTATTTCAAATTTATTATTTTTATATTCTAATTTTTTAGATACTTAAATACTCACCATTTAACAAAGTTTATAATAAATTTAGTCACATAATAGAAGCTTGATGATACAGACAAATGTTCTTTACGTTCTAGACTCTTGTATACTCAAATATTAATGATTTTGAAGTAACAAACTGAAGATAAATGAATAGAATCATTTTCCTTTTTATACTTTTCTCTTTTTATTTTTATTGTGGCGGCGCTATCGTCGTGCCACTGGCGAAATGAACCAAAGCCTAAATCGCGCTATCAAAGTTGCAAAGCTACCGCGCTATATATAGAACGGTTTCTAATTATCACACTGTGCGTTGGTAGCTCCCCGAGCCAATCACCTTGTCCGGCGGGAGATCTCCCCTTTTTTACGGCCAAAGTGGTGACCCCGACGTAATTTGAGTACGCAACAATGCAATCTTAGGATCCCATCCATTCGCTCCCGAGCAGATATCGTCTGCAATCTTAACATCCTGCAAGCCATTTAGCTTTACAGGATTCATTGCAACACTGGAATAATGTTTTCTGTTCCTTCAAACTACTGTCTGCACTACAGTGTTCCGCATGGCTCTGAACCGTACTGCTCGCCTCTGTTTCACGGCCGTCTCACTGATGACTTGCCTTCTTCTCAACTCACCGTAAACTATAAGGTAATCTCCTGGCACTTGCCCTTTTCCTCCTACGACCAAATTATTAATTGGCTTTAGAGAGTCTTTTACCACATTTTGTACCGTGGAAGATTTTTTTAAAGTGTTACCTCACATTTGAATTGTCGCCTGTATACCGGAAATTTACATAAATAAATTGTACAAGAACAGACATCATTTATAAATATATTCAGTTGTAATAGATAATTGATTGAAGAAATACCAGAAAATCTTGTGGTCTCCGACAGATGGCGGACCGACCTAGACCGGTGCTCTTCCCACCGATCCTGTCATACAAATACGGCAATTAATTTAAAAAAAAAACATTATTAAAGGAAAAGTTTTATATGAAAATATTTAATTAATTTAACCACAAATAGAAAGTAATACGGCATGTAAAGAAGAATTTGTCTTAATTTGTGTGAAAATTTGCCTACCAATTTCGACGATACCAAGCATCGCGGCCAATTAAATTTTAATTACAAAGGGAATGTTTTATTCATAGCCGCTCTCGCTCAAAATATTACGAAAGATGAAAATTAAACCGAAGTGAGGAAAATTATATATTTGGAAACATTGCATGTCAGTTCTTTTGTTGAGGTAATGGATGAGGTATGAATGGTGTCGTTCATAGCGCCGCATTAAGACGAAGTCACCGACTTTAAATTGGTGGATTTTGGCTTTACGATTATCAAAACGAGTTTTATCGTTAAGAAACCGCTCATCCATCCACTTTTTAGTAATCTATCTAACTTCCTCTAAGTCATCTGTTAGTATGTCATTGTCAATTTGCAATATTTTAATGGCAGGTGGGGTATGTATGAGTAGCAGTTTTGGGTAAGAAATGAAACAGCAATAGGATGTGTGAAACCAATTATAGATAGCTGGGGCCCAGCTGCTGGGCAGATCAATCGCTTGCTTGCGGCGCTGTTGAGCCGCCTATCAAAGCTTACAGCTAAATATAGGACTCCGCCATAGATTTTCTCATGTCAGAGATATTTGCCATAGTTGCCTCGTTTTCTACTACAGCTGTTTCATATATATATATATATATATATATATATATATATATATATATATATATATATATATATATACGGGAAAATACCGTTTCCCATCACTTTTAAGGCGACACATTAGCATAGTGTATTCTTTCACGCTGCAAATCAGGTAAAAATTACCATATATCTACTATCATCCGACCTTGGTCGGGGTCTGTCCTTATTCATATTTTGTGATAATTTGTTTTTATTCCTTTTTTGCATTTACTACGTGCTTGGCGGTAAATTCCTTCGTGACCATGAGAACACTGGAATAACTGGGGAATAATTTTTTTATAGGATAAGCGTGACGAAACGAGCAAACAATACACCGGATGGTAAGTGGTTACTGTGACTATTAGACATCTACGTCTATCCTTGAGTACAGATCGAAATGTAGATACGTTGTCACTCGTAAAGACTAAGGTGGAATGCCTCGTTTCCAGTAAAAAAAGGTCTCCGGTTCTATACACTCACCATACGAACTATACGAAAAATAAAACAGCGTTGTTTTATTTTTCGTATAGTTAGAGACAAAAACGTGAGACCCTTTTTACTAGTTCCGAGGTATTCCATCTTAGCCCTCAGGGGTAACATTTCATCTGCAATTTGATCCATACTTAATCGAGGATATGTGTAGGTGTCAATAGATCACTGCATTATGATATTATGATTAATTGGAAGGTGTTCATTTTTATCCATTTTAAATGTCATAAATAATAATTATAGTACATTCTTCCAGCGTATTAATCTAATCTATTTAAAAAATATAGAATTCTACGTAAGAAAAGGGAGGGAAGGTTCGAGAAATCTTATGTACCCTTACATGGTGGTAGGTGGTGTCAGCAATCGCCAAAATCATCCTTACGTAATTAATGAATGGCCTCTTAGCTTAATGTATTTTATTCAGTCGCAAATTATTTAATGAATGGGCGAGAGTAAGCATTTATAAAAATAGACGAAAGTTATACTAGCTTTATAATGCAATATCATATAATCATAATCATAAAACATTTAAAAAAGGATACTACACAGCTAAGGTTTTACATATAAGCAACAAAGTTAAAACTGCATCCAATAAAATTAAAATGACGTGGAGTATAATTAACAGTGAAACGGGCAAGATCAAACTTCGCAACTCGGATTTTCAACTGTATTCAGAATCCGAGTTGACAATAATTTAACTCAATCTGAACAAGAAGTAGCTATAGCTTTTGAGGAACATTTTACCGATGCTCCTTTTTTGACAACAAAATCATTAAATTCTTCTCCTACTATCGCCGAATCAATGCTTAAACAAAATGTAAAGGGTTGTTCAAATACTTTTATTCCATACAGTATTGCGAAAAGATATCATTTAATATTTTAAAACTATTGATGTCAAGAAACCAACAAAGTTATGGGGGGATTTCCATTAAAGTTATTTCATCTGTAATAAGCACAATATCACCTTATCTAGCAACTATTTTTAATACAAGCGTCGAATCTGGTGTGTTTCCTGATTTAATGAAACAGTAAAGTTATACCTTTATTCAAATCTGGTAGCATATTAGACCCCGCAAATTTTAGACCCATTTCTGTACTACCAAGTTGAAGCAAAAGTTTTGAAAAAAAAAACATTTTACATCAGTTGTTAAGTTTTTTTGTAACATAAATAAATTGCTTCATACAAGTCAATTTGGTTTTATAAGGTATCGCTCGACAACCGATGCTGTTGAGCTTATAAAACATATTTTTGCGCGTGGAAGAATTCAGAGAATGCTTTGGGTATATTTTTTGTACCTTTCCAAGACCTTTGACTGTGTTCACCACGAGCTATTAATTATGAAGATACAGTACTATGGTATCAAGAACACAGGACTTAAACTAGTTATTTGATATTTAAGTAACAGAATGCAGAAAGTTATTATCAATGTTAAAAGTTGTTCCGGATGGCCCGTACAGATGGATGTCCCTCATGGCTCAATTCTTGGCCCATTTCTATTTTTGTGTATATTAATGACATACCTTCCCTTGTAGGGGTTAATCATCGTATAGTATTATTTGCCGATGATACCTCCTTGATTGAACTTAAACGTCAATCATTTGAATGTGATGAAGTGAATAACGCTATATTAAAATTAGTGCATTGGTTTGACGTTAATAATTCACATTTAAAAGGCAACAAAACTAAATGTATTAAATTTACAACGAATGTTAAAAATTCGAATACCAATGTGTTTTTAAATGGAGAAGAACTGAATCCTGTGGAATCCTCTGTTTTTCTTGGCATCACTCGACACTAAGCTTCAATGGGACCCCCATATATCTAAACTAGCAAGGAGACTAAGCTCTGCAGCTTATGCTACATATAGCTGTAAAAATATTAGAGATCTCCCTGGTGTTGAGACAGCTAGATTTGTTTATTTCAGTTATTTCCATAACATTATGTCATATGGAATTTTGCTATAGAGGAGTGCGGCTTATAATAGAAACTATTTTTATTTTGCAGAAGAGGGCTATAAGAACATTTACAACCAAAAACCGAGAGTCTCTTAGAGAAAAATTTAAAGAAATAAATATATTAGCTTTGGCCTCTCAGTATATTTACGAAAACATAATGTATGTTCTCAAAAATAAAGGTAGTTTAAGTAAAAAAGTGATAACACTCTGTAAACACTAGGAACAAACACAAGAAACTGCTATCACTAATACCAGTTTCTTGGCTCATAGACTTAGTAATTCATTCTTGGGGCAATGCATACTCTATTACAACAAAGTCCCAGAACAGTAACAAAAACTCTATAAAAAGGGTTATTATAGAATAAATGAATACATGGTTGGTTATTTGATAATAACCCCTGGGAATGAGGTGGCCGCTTCCAAGCTGTTTCTAAAATAAATTTTGTAAATATTTTGTAACCTAACATTGTAAAATTTATTTAATGAAAAAAGTCCCGCTGGGTTACTTGCTGGTAATTCCCAGGACAGAGGTTTTTTTCCGAACCAGTGGTAAAGTAAAAAAATACTTTCAATAAGAGTTACATGTAAT